>JARQOC010000006.1:258266911-259486911 GCA_033576535.1 Allobates femoralis
GGTGCCCATTGCCCATCTGGTCCACAGTGTTTGTACACAGAGCCATGCTGTACTGAGAGGGAGAAATCTTGTTACTGTCTCATTTATCGCTAATTAAACGTACTGAAGATGTCTTACCTTTCTTGTACCAAGGCAGGAACCAGGGGCAAGAGACATTGACAGTGGTTTAGGTTTAGTATCTGGCCAGCAGGAGAACTTATCAAATGTCCTGTTGCAGACCAATCCTGAGGAAATATTGCAAATTCAATTATAGAAATTAAAAACGTAAAGGAAAATGTTACGGTAATTTTTGCAGAGCTTTCAAGAAAAATAAGAACACGTGTTGAACTTGATGTAAAGACAACCAATTGTCCTTTAACAGAGTTTGACCATATTCCTATTCTTGCAGGGCTATTATTTTGTTAGTTAAAGGAAGAGAATCTCTGTAGACCACTTTGTTCCATTTATGTGACATCAGTCCTGGACTCTTCAAAACAATGTCACAAAGCCATGGGACTGTTTTTTTTCTCTGTTATACTCTATCCTCTAATGTATCTGTCCAACTAAGAAAGGCCAATTTGATTAGAATAATAAGAAGATGTGCTTCAAATTTACTGTACTATGCTGTAATTGTTTTTTAGCTTATATGAAGTAACTTGTTACTGATTTTTAATACATTAACCCCTTCATGACCCGGCATTTTTTCGTTTTTTATCTTTGTTTTTTGCTCCCCTGCTTCCAAGAGCCATAGTTTCTGTCAATATAGACATATGATGGCTTGTTTTTTGGTGGGACAAGTTGTACTTTCAGATGCAATCATTTATTTTATCATACATTGTACAGGAAAATAGCAACAAAATTCCAAATGCAGTGAAATTGCAAAAAAAGTGCAATTACACGTGTGTTTTTTGGGTTTCGCCATGTTCACTATATGGTAAAACCGACGTGACGGTGTGATGCCTGAGTTCGTAGATACCAAACATGTATATTTCTACTGGTATCTAAGTGGTGAAAAAAAAAATCTGAAGTTTGAAAAAAAAAAAGAATCGTACTTTTGGCGCCATGTTCTGCAACCCGCAGCGTCCTAATTTTTCGGGATCTGGGCTGTGTGACGGCTGATATTTTGCATTTTGAGCTGATGTTTCTAATGATACTATTTTTGATTGCATGCGCTGTTTTGATCGCCCGTTATTGTATTTTACAGCAATGTTGCGGCGACCAAACAAACCCATAATTTTGGAGTTTCAACCTCTTTTTCCGTTACGCAGTTTACGGGTGTCATTAATTGATTTTATATCTTGATAAATCGGGCATTTCTGAATGTGGCGATACCAAATATGTGTATTTTTTAATTTTTTTAATACTTTTATTTTGAATGGGGGGGTGATTTGAACTTTTAGGTTTTTTTTTTACATGTTTGTAAAAACTTTATTTATTAATTAGTTCTTCATTTTACACACTCCCATAGGAAGGCACACAGTGGCAGGGTCTGATCACTTGTGACAGGTCCCGATGAGCTGCAGCACATCGAGATCTGTCACAAATGCGCACTGTGAGTGGTTGGCAGCGCTTGCCAACCACTCAAAGGAAGCGGTCCCTGATAGCCCGAGGTCCTGCCGAGACCCCGGAAGCTGTCACGTGAGCACCGGAGATCTCGCGATATTATTGAAGAATCTTCGGTGCAGGGGGGAACAGCACGTTCCAAGGGGTTAACATCACCAATCGGATCCCGGATCCGAATGGTGCTGGAAGCCCGACACCTCAGCCGATGAGATCAGCTGAGATGTCAGGTGTTTGAAGTGAGCGCCGCATCGGAGCTCACATCAAACCCTGGTAACCGGTCCATTATATTGTACAACATCATGGGTCGGGGAGGGGTTAATACATAGTAATAAGCCTTCATTTTGTAAGCATATATGATAAAGACTTCATACTATTAACCTGTTGGAGCGGCCTCCAGTGACATATTCTGTTGGCACTCAGTTTCATACTTCCTCCAGCTGTCATACAGGTAATCCATTACTTGAGCTGAGACTGCCTGTGAAGAAAACAGACATGGAAGCCGATTCACAGATCTACAGAAAAGTGATGTTGTAAAGAGTTTCACTGCAACGTTCATAATTGCTTTCTAATGCAATGCTAATTTCATGCACATAGCTTACAATAATTAAAGCAGGCATTCTTCACAAAGTTATATAAAAAAATAATATATTGTCTGTATATTATAGTCAGTGCTACTTCTGGGGCACCACTACAGCGTACAATTTCTTGTAATCAGCATCTGTGTAGCAGAACGAGGTTATTTGCAAGATTTATGTCTAAAACCTGAAATAGGTCCTGGATGTTGGAAAATGGGTGTCTCGCAATCCACCTATCCATGTTTTGGATGGACCACTTAAAGTATAACTGACATTTACATTTTTATTCAATAATAATGTAGAGCAAGTGATTTTAATAACCTTTCAAATACACTTCATTACAAAATTCTGGTTGAAAACCATTCATAAACCTTCTACAAGGTATCCCCACTGCACTGTGTGTGAAGCAGACATATGTTTATTATCAGTTAGATCCGTCTTCACACTGAATATGCAGAATGATGATGGGAATGAAGGTGTGTCACGGTCCGCGCTGCTCCAAGCACTATTGCGCCTCTTGTCCCCCACCCTTTTATATTTTTATACACTGAATATTTATCCATAAAAGGGAAAGAGGGCATGGCCTACACTGCTGACTGCAGCTCATGAGCAAACAATGTATTTGTATTTTCTCAGCCTACAGCACAGTTGTTAAACAATGTCAGAATGTCAGAATCACTGAAAACTCCTCAGAAGCATGTGCCAAGGAAAGATCTGTCATATAGTAAGGATATGGTCTGGCTCAACCACGAGTAGGTGCTCAGGTACTTAACTAGAAAAATAATATTAACCCCGGCACACTTTCAAGAAAAGACTGGAAAAGAATGTTTTCTTTTCAGCTTTTTTATTTTGCAGTGATATGTGAAGAAAATCAAATGTTTCAGCTCCACATGAGCCTTTGTCTTTGCATGATTCTATACAATGAAAGACATACAGAAAGAAAACCAAATGAAAATCATATATTAAAAGAATAATAAAAGGGAAGCACATAAACGTGCAATGGGTATGCTTTCAGTGGTGTAATCATGTGAGTTGGAACATTGGACGTGTTACTCAAAGAGAATGTATAAAGTGGAAACTCCGTGTTTGGCAACAGTGAGTGAGAGTAATGGGCCCATTACACACAATGATATCGTGAACGATATCATTGCAACATCACTGGTTTGGTGATGTTGCAGCGATGTCGAAACTACATCGTTGTGTGTGACATGTATCAACGATTAGCGATAAGTCGTTAATCGTAGATTTACGGCCAGGACCATAAATCTATTGTTGGTCTCTGGCTGGGCGGCCAGCATCGGCACATGTGACAGCGGGAGACCGATGATGAACAAGCTCCCAGCGCTGCACAGCAAGCGCTGGGAGCTGGTAACCATGGTAAACAGGGGGTAACTAAGCGCCGCACTCAGCTTAGTTACCCACTGTTTACCATGGTTACCAGTGTTCTCGCTGGTCCTGATCGCTGGTGAGTCTGCCTGTGTGACAGCTCACCAGCGATCTGTTCACGATGTGGCAGCGATCCACATCGTCGTTGGATCGCTGCCACATCGCAGCGTGTAACGGGGCCTTTAATGTGAGAGAGGTGAAGGTTGGAAAAAGGGTAGGGGTGAGAGAAGAAAGAAGAAAAAAGAAAAAGTTAAGCACAAGGGGAAAAGGAGACACGAGTAGGAGGAAAAGAGAATGGGATGTGTGAATAGGTTAACTAAGGTGATGGTTCTGGTAGTAAAGGTAATTCTATGTATAGTTTACCTTTTTACATGTCCCTTCTTAATGTGGGACAGATATGGGGTTAGGTATAGGTATCCCCAAGGTGCAACATATCTGGTCGCCTGAAAAAAGGGTGAACATATGTAAGACACTTGATAATAACCCAGAGTTGGACTTTATGTTATCTGAACTGGTCATCAGTGTAGTGTATAGAGTAAAATATGTAGCCCGGCTTGGGTTCTCTAGCTTATGATCTGTATACTGGATCAGCTGCGGGACAAGGAGTATAGTTCCGTATATTGAAACTAGTACATTATCAGGTGGTAGGATTGATGGTAACTAAAATACCTAAATAGTCGTAAAAAGAGGTAAACCCAGTGGTGTAGCTCAATATGTTAGTTTGTCATGAAATAGAGTGACTCCTTTAGACCCTGCTGGGGTGTGGATGATAAGAAAATTAAACTAACTATTGGTATAAAGATTAGTGTCATGAACTGGTAGTCAAAAGAGACAAGTACTTTCTGTTCTGCTGGTATTTAGCATACAGTGTCAGTGAGCTATATAGCACAGTATGCAGTGTGCACCTACACTTAAAAGAGATCACAGAAAAGGGTTAAATGAGTCGGTCAACAGGGTAGGTGGTACTCGGATACCGGAACAGGTTGCTACTTCAGTGAGAATCACGGCTGGTCGGGTCCCGGTCCCAAGTCCAGGACATTCAATGGCTGAGGGAAAAATTATTTGGGATGGGGGATTATTATTCGTGATGCCATCTGTGGCACCTTGTAATGTAGTTACCAGCGCTTCAGCCGGCTGCTGAGGTGATGGTGATGCAGCTTTGGATAGTACAGCTCCCCACAGACGGAGCTTTACCTCAGGGCAGCGGGGTGGATAAGAGGGGTAAGTTCTTCAGACGGCGGTGGTGAATCAGCACACATACACAGTAGTCTCTGTTTCAATACCTTTTTTACTGATGGCGGGTAGCATGTACGGTCCAAGAGGGTACCCAGGTGGCCGATGCAGTTTGGGACATCCACCTTTGAAAGTTATGAAGCCTCCTCTATTTGCGTGTGTAGTGATTTGGGAAAGTTCTGCCTCAAGCTGAACCTGCCGCTTTCTCTCTCTCTCTCAGAATGATACTCCACAACTGACGATGAGGACCTTTCTGTGGGGGTCCCTACTCCTTTCCTTGGGTCCTTGGTCCTATGTTTGGTCAGGTTTGGGGTCTTTGTTTCCTGAGCTCCAGGGGGATTAAATCCTGCCGTCTGTCCGGGCTTTCTCTGCTATGACTGGATCAACAGTAGCTTCGGACTCCGGTGTCTGGGTGGGCTAAAGGGCAATTATTTCTGTTCCCCTCTTTCTAGAATTTTCTAACTTTCCACTTGCCTCCATCCCTTTCTAGGGTACTACACAGCTCCGGTGTCAGTCTTTTCTGTTTCTTGGCCTGACTTAGTCCTAGCAACCAGCTCTTCCTCCTTCTTGACTCCTCAACTGTCACTCCTTGACTAACTGACTAACTGGCTCCTCCCCCAGGCCTGGTTCTTTATAGGGAATCCTGCTTAAGGCAGCAAGTGGAGCTACCCCTTTAGGCATGGGGTGGTAAGTGTTGTGTGCTGTGTGTGCCAAGGTGTACTTCCTTCCCTGCAGGGAAAGTTTTTTTATATACCTCATTTTTATATTTTAAAATAAAAAATGTCATTAGACTTATCAGTATTACTTGTTTTTTTATTATATTTCTACTTTAAACTCAAAAATATACCAAAAAAACCCAAAATTTATCACTTATTAACAAAATATACGAAGTATGCTCCTAGTGGTCCCAGGTCACGTTCTTGGGGCTAAAAGCTGTTGTAACTCAGTTTGACTTAAAATAACAATTATGTATAAAATATAAATTTTGAAGAACAACATTAGCTTTCTTTTGAGATATTAAGCGTGTTTTTATTATTTACTGTTCTGGAGTTATGGCTCCATATGTCAGCTTTTTGGACAAAAATTAAGATTTTTTCAAACTTTGAGCGACGAGCGGCATGGGTTAACGTCGTTTGATCGAGCTCAAATTTTGGCTATCTCAATATCTGGAAAGGGGAATCGTTTTGTGGGGTCCAGATGGACAAAATTCCCACATTGATTTTTTGTGGTCACCCTAGTGAACAGTTATGCCAGTTAAAGGGAACCAACCACCTCAGATGAGGTCTATAAGCAGTTAATACATGTCCCTGCACCCTACCTACACCATTCCAGCTATGTTTTTGCTAAGAATATTGATAAAAGCAAACCGAAATATGCACTTTGTAAGCTTACATGCCTGCGTACTTGAGGGCGTCTCCCTCAGGCTCTCGTACTAGAGGGCTGTGTCTTGTGCAGCATGAGTGGCTTCCCTACCCCTCCCTCTCTCTTTGCAGGACGTCACTGAAGGGCGTTATATTATCTTTGTGTGGGCGGGCACGCAAGGCTGCTCCCGTCCCCGCACGTCATCGGAGGCAGGCAGAGTCACGTGCACTCGCATCGTCACTTCCTGTCGGCTCCGTGGAGTGACGCGCCGCTGAGGGATACCGTATGAGCAAAACACATTGCGGCGAGCGGACGTGGTATCAGCTTAATGAAAGATACCACGTCCGCTCGCCGCAATGTGTTTTGCTCATACGGTATCCCTCAGCGGCGCGTCACTCCACGGAGCCGACAGGAAGTGACGATGCGAGTGCACGTGACTCTGCCTGCCTCCGATGACGTGCGGGGACGGGAGCAGCCTTGCGTGCCCGCCCACACAAAGATAATATAACGCCCTTCAGTGACGTCCTGCAAAGAGAGAGGGAGGGGTAGGGAAGCCACTCATGCTGCACAAGACACAGCCCTCTAGTACGAGAGCCCGAGGGAGACGCCCTCAAGTACGCAGGCATGTAAGCTTACAAAGTGCATATTTCGGTTTGCTTTTATCAATATTCTTAGCAAAAACATAGCTGGAATGGTGTAGGTAGGGTGCAGGGACATGTATTAACTGCTTATAGACCTCATCTGAGGTGGTTGGTTCCCTTTAAGGATTAAATTATCTCTAAAAGGCATAACATTAAGGATGACACATTTATTTTGTATTTATGGTAGCGCTATATATAAAAAAAATTATTATTGTTATTGTTATTATATTAGGCCAAAAAATATTTTCATCTTTTACATTTTAAAAATTACAAAAAAGTAAAATGGGACAATGCAAAAGTTTGGATACCCTGCTTGGTAAGTACCTAGTAGCACCTCCTTATGCAAGTATCACAGCTTGTAAACTTTTTTGTAGCCAACAAAGAATCTTCCAATTCTTGTTTGAGAGATTTTCATCCATTCTCCCTTAGTCTTCGGCCTAGTTCACATCTAATGCAGGTTTTTGTTTTGCTTCATTTGCGTTTCTATGCTTTTTTACAGCTAAAATCGCATCCAAACCGCATGCATGCATAATTTCAATGGAAACGCATGCAAAACGCATGTCCATTTCCCAAACGCAAAAATGCATATGTTTTAGCAAACGCAGCCAAAAACGTCGGCCAATGTGTCTAGGGCTGCGTTTGCAACAACGCATGCGTTTTTGAGTTTGGAAAATGAACATGCGTTTTTGCATCCATTTCCATTGAAATCATTGGGGCAAAAACGAATGAATTTGGATGCGATTTTAGCGGTAAAAACACATAGAAATGCAAATGAAGCAAAACGCAGACCTGGCTTAGATGTGAAAAGGGCCTTCCAGTTTTGTGAGATTCCTAGGTTATCTTCTTGCAGTGCACTCTTGAGGTCTAGCCACAGGGTTTCAATCATGTTCAGATCAGGGGTCTGTGAGGGCCATTGTAAAGTCTTCTGCTTGTGCCTTCTGCGATAGTCTATTGTGGATTGTGACGTGTGTTTTGATCAGTATTTATTAGTAGAAGCATCAGCTTCTTTACAAATGGTGTTATGTTTTCATCAAGAATTTGTTGAAATTTCATTGAATCCATTCTTTCCTTTATCTGTGAAAAGTTCCCTGTGCCACTGGCTGTAAAACAACCCCAAAGCATGATTGACTACCCCCACGATAAATGGTTGGCGAGATGATCTTTTCCTGAAATTCTATTTTTTTTTTCTCCACACACACCTTTGATCACTGTGACCAAAAAGTTGTATTTTAACCTCATCAGCCCAAAGGACTTGTATCCAAAATGCCTCAGGCATGTTTTGATGTTCTTTTGCATACTTCTGATACTGAATAGTGAGGATGTAGGAGAGGTTTTCTTCTGATGACACTTTAGAATAGGGGTGGGGAATCTCAGGCACCAGGGCCAAATGCAGCCCTCGATGACTTTTTTGTGGCCCTTGGGCAGATTCCTGGGGACCGCAGTACTCAGGCTGGCAGACGCGTTTTGCCAACTGTCTGCCCTTTAAATCCAGCTTCCCAGTGATCTCTATGCCCCAGACTTGGCCTCCCAGTGAGGTATATGTTCCCAGCCCCTCCTGTGATGTCTAGGGCTCTAGCAAACCTAGATAAGCAGTTGAGACGCAACATGACCAATATCACCCACGCCAAAGGGAACCAGCTCCAGCCACCACAGTAGAGGTGAGTTAATTGTTCAACCAAATATTACTGGTAATTTTCAAGTTGATAATTTTGTACGGCCCCCGAAGGATTGTAGAAATTTCCAAATGGCCCTCTGCAGAAAAATGGTTCCCCGCCCCTGGATTAGAACAATGTACCACAACTCCAGCGTCTGCCAAATCTTCCTGAAGGTCTTCTGCAGTCAAGCAGGGGTTCTGATTTGCCTCTTTAGCAATTCTGCAAGCAGCTCTCACTGAAATGTTTCTTGGTCTTCCTGACCTTTTTTACCCTCCACTGTTCTTGTTCACTGCCATTTCTTAATTCCATTTCGAACTGCAGAAAGGGGAACTTGAAAATGATTTGCTATCTTCCTAAAGCCTCCAACTGCTTTATGGGCCTCCACCATTTTTATATTCAGACTGCTAGGCAGCTGCTTGGAAGAACCCATGGCTGATGTCTTTTGGCATAAAGTTAGAGGATGCTGCGTTTTAATAAAGGGGTAAAATTTGCATCACCTGGCATTTCCTAACGATGATAGTAGTGAACAAGCCATAACCCTGACAGAATAATTAAGGCCTGAAACCTTGGTCAAAGTTATCTGAGCTCACAAATCTAAAAGAGTGCCCAAACGTTTGTATTGGTCCATTTTCTATTTTGCAATTTCTAAAATGCAAAAGATGAAAATATTTTTTTGCTTAAAATACAAAGGAAATATGTCATCTTTAACTTTATGCCTTTTAGAGATCATTTCATCTTAAACTTGATTAACTGTTCACAATAGCAGTAATCTTGAGCAAGGGTGCCCAAACTTTTACATGCCACTGTATATAGCATATACAGGGTGGGCTATTTATATGGATGCACCTAAATAAAATGGGAATATTTGTTGATATCAACTTCCTGTTTGTGGCACATTAGTATATGGGAGGTGGAAATCTTTTCCAGATGGGTAGTGACCATGGTGGCCATTTTGAAGTCGGCCATTTTGGATCCAACTTTATTTTTTTCTATGGGAAGAGGGTCATGTGACACATCAAACTCATTGAGAATGTCATAAGAAAAACAATGGTGTGCTTGGTTTTAATTTAACTTTATTCTTTCATGAGTTATTTACAAGTTTATGACCACTTATAAAATGTGTTCAAAATGCTCCCCATTGTGTTGGATTGTCAATGCAACCCTCTTCTCCCACTCTTGACACACTGATAGCAACACCGCTGAAAAAATGCACAGGCTTCCAGTATCCGTTGTTTCAGATGCTGCACATCTCGTATCTTCACAGCATAGACAATTGCCTTCAGATGAGTGATGAGACAAACTTTTTTGTGAATGGTGAAGTTAACAAACAAAACCACCGCTACTGGTCTGACACTAACCCACAGTGGATAGATCCCTCCAAGACTGTTGAAACACAAAAATTGATGGTATGGTGTGGTATATGGGGTACAAAGATAGTGGGGCCATTCTTTATCAATGGAAACCTCAATGCCACTGGATATGTGAATCATGTAGCAATTTCAGATATCCATTGGCACTGAGGTTTCCATGGATGAAGAATGGCCCCACTATCTTTGTACCCCATACCATCAATTTTTGTGTTCCAACAGTCTTGGAGGGATCTATACACTGTGGGTTAGTGTCAGACCAATAGCAGTGGTTTTGTTTGTTAACTTCAACATTCATAAAAAAGTTTGCCTCATCACTCACCTGAAGGCAATTGTCTATGCTGTGAAGATACGAAATATGCAGCATCTGAAACAACAGATACTGGAAGCCTGTGCTAGCAATTCTTCTGTGGTGCTGCTATCAGTGTGGGAAGAGCGGGAGAAGAGGGTTGCATTGAAAATCCAAGACAATGGGCAGCATTTTGAACACATTTTATAAGTGGTCATAAACTTGTAAATAAATCATGAAAGAATAAAGGTATGCTAAAACCAAGCACACCATTGTTTTTCTAATGAAATTCTCAATGAGTTTGATGTGTCACATGACCCTCTACCCATTAAAAAAATAAATACCTGTGCTGGAGAGGTGTCATTGACACTTATCCTGCACAAGTGTAAGTCTGACTCCCACACCTAGAGCAAGCACAGCATGAGCAGGGAGTGTGCTGCTATGGATTTCTCAGCAGTGAATAGCTGTGCTTGGGTAGGAGGGGAGCAGCTTCCTTTTTTGCCAGTGTTTCTAAAGGATCTATTGACTTGAATTTGTCACCAGATGTCGGTAACAACCTATCCAATCCACACAGGCAAAGAAATCAAACCATAGATATCCAGAAATTTAGTCATGTGTAAAAATGAAAAATGACACAGGGAACGCGCTTACTGAAGTGCATTTAATAATTTGTACAAAAGCCTTTGTTGGTAATGACAATGTCATAATTCAGGGTCTTTCATTGAACTTAGTCAAGATGGCATCTGCTGCTTCACTATGATCATGTGGTTTCTTGTCTGTCTGCCTATTTAGTTTCCTGTGCTGCATCAATGCTTTGCCTGGGTATGTTGTGACCTTCCTCGATACTTTTTTGTGAATACTCTCTGGACTTGTCTCCACCACTTCCCTACTTTGCTGGGCCTTTCAGTCTGTAGTTAGACTCACTGGCTGCTTACGGCCCTCCTCCAGGATTTAAATTTGTTAATGCTACACCTGGTCCCAGTAAGCCAGCTCTGCTGGAAGATCACTGGATTCTCTGCTGCTTCCTCGCCTCTCTTTATAGGGTTGTTTTCCCCCCGCATCATGGGACATTTGCACCAGAGGAGGATCTTTCACGTCTGCCTACAGCCTCACCACACTCTGTATTTGTACTTTTGGCGCCCCTGTGGTCAGGCTGCCACTAATGGTACTGCATGTATTTAATATGTTTGGTATCATGCTCAGAGGTAAGAGGAGGAAACTTTGCCGAGATCCCCCAAATACACACAACACACCCAAACTCTAGACCAGGAAGGTGATGGCCAGAAGAAACTACATTCTCGGCAGTTCCCATCTACTGGCTGGAGGGAGGAGTTAGGTTAGGGGTGGGTGGGAGAAGGAGGAAAGCTCTAGTGGGTTCCACACAGGCAGCAGGCGAGCTAGCTTAAGCATGAAGTGCTAGGTCAGGGCCTGGAGGACACAAATCAGCAGCCAGCTGTTCAAACTGGGCAGAGGAGCTTGCTGCAGCAGGGGTACCAGCCCCAATTCGATTTGGGATACTCTAGGAATAATTATGAAACTGGAGGTCACTGGTATTCATGTACAGTGATTCATCTTATGGACCCTTCCGAGGCTCAAGGGGCTACATAGGGTCAGAGGACAAGAAACACTGTCGCTGATAGAACTCGTAGCTACTTGCCTGCAGGGACTGGCAACCACGGGTCATTTAGGAGAGGACAAGGGGTAGCAGTGTCAGAAGGAAAAGGCAGCTGGAAGGTCAAATGTCCTCTGTTTCTCGGCATGGTGGACTTTGAATACCTCTGGGCTGGTCAAGCTACAATCTTGATGCTGTACCCCGGCTGGGTTGGAACTGCTACTGACTAAGAGTAAATAGTAAGAACCACAACAACTGTGTGTTGTCTGGTCTTTCCTATGCCCACCTGCAGAGCCTTCACCCTGCACCAC
Organism: Allobates femoralis; assembly: GCA_033576535.1. NCBI lineage: Eukaryota > Metazoa > Chordata > Amphibia > Anura > Aromobatidae > Allobates > Allobates femoralis. The sequence goes on from JARQOC010000006.1 coordinate 258,278,885, forward strand.
TACCCTCATCCTCCTCATCCCATCCACCTTATACACCTTCCAAGGGACCCCCACCCTAACTGGAGAGGGCTTGATATCTGGCTGCCACACCATCCCTGCTTGGAAGCTCCCACAGCAGCCACTAGCTACCTATAGGCCAGAACTTCAGTTGGCAACACAACATTCTGACGTCAGGAACTGGATGCCGATACCCTGTTCCAGTGGGGCCCTGTGTGCTTCTAATGTGCCAGAGACTGTAAGCAATAGAACTGTGTAATGGCGGCCACCATTATGGAGAACCGTGTGCTGGGCTAGAGGAGTGTCATACCCTCCCATCATGAGAAGGGCTCAGATGCGGAGCCATAAGTTATGCCGACCCCCTCAATGGACTCTAAGGCAAGCTAATGTGTCCCTCAGTCAAGATGCACCACCTCCCCCTATGTCAGCCTATGCCAAGAGTGAGCACCGCTTTCAAACAGGGGGGGCTGGAGTCTACAGGGATAGAGGAAGAAGAAGCAGTGTGGTGAGAAGGAGGTCACTATTGCTGCAGGAAGCACGAAGAGAGCTGTGAATACAGCCTTGATGCTAAGAAAATGTCGTACCCAAGCGAGAAAGAGCGTGCTGTACTTTGGAAAGTCTGGATGCCCATGTAGGATACCTCCTCGGGTGGATGCATGGTCTGCAGGCTGTGGTGAGGAGGAAACGGATAAAGCTAGCTGCGTGCCGATAACCCTGTGGAACTCCTACTAGAAATGCCTCCTGCCACTAGCCTGGCCGACCTATTGGCCATCGAGCGAGAAGAGGAAGGTGTCTTCTGGCCTGGGGATGGAGAGGAAGTGGCCATGACACTGGAAACCGCGGAACAGCCGGAGGACCCTGCACCAGAAGCAGCAAGGATCTGGACCCCTCCACCGTCGGAGGTGAGCACCAAGTTCAAGCACCTGCAGAAACAACCGCACAGGACGAGCAGCAGAACACCACACCGACACCACAGGATGCCGTCCTCACAGTGGAGGATTTGCCAGACCCAGTGACGCAGCAGCTGGAGTAGGTAACACTGAATCCCCTTTGCATGCCAGTCTGCCCGGTCACCACCAGACCCCCATTAACCCAGCCAGCATTAGCCCCCACCTTTTCTTCTAATCTGTTCTTATTATCTTGATATAAATTAATAATAAATAATAATAATAATAAAGCTTTATTTATATAGCGCCAACATATTCCGCAGCGCTTTACAATGTAGGGTTAGAGTACAGAAAATATACAGTAAGTAATTACAGTAGAGAACAAATAAAGTACAATAATTGGATACAAAACAATAGGCATAGAATCAATGTAAAAAAGAAAATACAATAAATAAAGCAAGAAATGAAGGTGACCCTGCTCAAAAGAGCTTACAATCTACAACGGGATAGGGGTTGCACAAGGTACAGGGGCTTATTGCACTGATGGTCCAGGCATCTTGAGGAAATGGGGCATAGAACTAAGCTTACATGGATGGTCATTATACAGTCTGTGTAGACCTTTTTGGTTTGGTGGAGTTTGTAGAAGAGTAATGTCCAGAGGGATAGCCCATTTACTGTCTACAGTACAATGGACTTCTATTAGGGAGTATGATAGGCCGCCTTAAAAAGATGCGTTTTTAGGGATCGTCTGAAGCCATGCAAGTTGTGGATAGTCCTGATTTCTTGGGGTAAAGCATTCCAGAGGTTTGGTGCAGCTCTGGAGAAGTCTTGGAGCCGGGAGTGGGAGGATCGGATTAGTACAGATGTTAGTCGAAGGTCATTTGAGGAACGTAGAGAACGGGTGGGGTGATAGACAGAGATGAGGGAGGAGAGGTAGGGGGGTGCTGCACTGTGAAGAGCTTTGTGGGTGAGAACAAGCAATTTGAATTTGATCCTGTAGTGTATGGGCAGCCAGTGCAATGACTGGCACAGAGCAGAGGCATCTGAGTAACGATTGGCCAGATGGGTGATACTGGCTGCTGCATTAAGGATGGACTGGAGAGGAGAAAGTCTGGTGAGGGGAGGTCGCTTAATAGAGAATTGCAGTAGTCAAGGCGGGAATGGATTAGGGCCACGGTGAAGGTTTTTGTTGTTTCCATGATGAGAAACGGCGCGACTCTAGAGATATTCTTCAGGTGTAAGCGACAGGAACAGATGAGACATTGTGTGTGGGAGGAGAAGGAGAGATCGGTGTCAAACATAACACCCAGACAACGAGCCTGCTGCCTAGGCGTTATCGTGGTGCCGCAAACTGAGAGAGAGATGTCCGATTTAGACAGGTTAGTGGATGGGAGGAGCAGAAGAAGTTCAGTTTTGGAAAGGTTTAGTTTCAAATAGAGAGTGGGCATGATATTGGAAACTGCAGCTAGACAGTCATTGGTGTTCTTTAATACAGCAGGGGTAAGGTCAGGGGCTGAAGTGTATAGTTGTGTGTCATCAGCATAAAGATGGTACTGAAAGCCAAATCTGCTGATGGTGCGTCCAACCGGGGCTGTGTAGAGAAAGAAGAGGAGAGGACCAAGGACTGAACGCTGAGGGACTCCAATAGTGAGAGGAAGAAGGGAAGAAGTGGAGCCAGCAAAAGATACACTGAAAGAGCGGTCCGAAAGATAGGAGGAGAGCCAGGAGAGAGCAGTGTCCTATATGCCAATGGAGTGCAGCATAGAGAGTAGGAGCTGATGGTCGACAGTGTCAAAAGCAGCAGAGAGATCAAGGAGAATAAGCAGAGAGTGGTCACCATTACGTTTTGCTGTCAGAAGGTCATTGGTCACTTTGATGAGGGCAGTTTCTGTAGAGTGAAGGGGGCGGAAACCAGACTGTAATGGATCTAGAAGAGAGTGAGCGGAGGGGTAACGGGTGAGGCGGGAATAGACCAGGCGCTCCAAGAGTTTAGAGATGAAGGGGAGATTGGAGACTGGTCTGTAGTTATTTGTGCAGGTTGGGTTGAGAGTGGTTTTCTTTAATAATGGAGTAATGATCGAGTGTTTGAAGGAGGAGGGGAAGATGCCAGAAGAGAGGGAGAGATTGAAGATTTTGGTTAGATGAGTGGTGACGACTGGAGAGAGGGACTGGAGCAGGTGTGAGGGAATGGGGTCAGTAGTGCATGTGGTGGGACGAGAGGAAGAAAGGAGTCCTGGAGACTTCTTCTTCTGTGACTGGGTCAAATGTGGAGAGTGAACCTGAGGAGATGAGGGGAAGAATGGGGGTGGCAGCGCTTGGAGGTTGAGAGCTGATTTCCTGGCAGATGTTGTCTATTTTCTCCATGAAGTAGGAAGCCAGGTCATCAGCACAGAGGTCAGTGATGGGGGCCTGCACTTTAGGACTGAGGAGAGAGTGAAAGGTGTCAAAGAGTTTTTTTGGATTGTTGGATAGTGAGGAGACCAGAGTGGTGAAGTAGGTCTGTTTGGCAAGGTGAAGGGCAAAGTTGTAAGTTTTGATCATGAATTTATAGTGGATAAAGTCTCCTGGTGAGCAAGTTTTCCTCCATAGACGTTCAGCACTCCTAGAGCATCGCTGGAGGAATCGAGTTTGTGATGTGAGCCAGGGCTGTTTTGTTCTCTGTTTGGAGGTTCTGAGGGTGAGGGGCGCTTCTTGGTAAAGGGAGCTTCTGAGAGAGCCGTTGTAGTGATTTACTGCCTGATCTGGACAGGAGATTGAAGAGATTGGGGACAGAGATGAGATGAGGGAGTCTGTGAGTGCTTGAGGGTTAATGGCCTGTAGATTTCTGGATGTGTGATAGGTAGGATTGGGCTGTGTTGGCCGAGGGTTAGTGAGTGAGAAGGAGAGAATGTTGTGGTCAGAGAGAAGAGCTGAGTTATCCTAAGGGGAGGATGAGCAGAGCTGGGTAAAGACCAGGTCAAGGGTGTTACCGTTTTCGTGCGTCTCAGAGATTGAGAGCTGTGATAGGCCAAGAGAGGTAGTTAGAGATAGGAGCTGGGATGCAGATGGGGAGATGGGGCTGTTTATGGGAATGTTAAAGTCTCCCAGAATAAGGGTTGGTAAATCTGAGGACATGAAATGCGGGAGCCAAGCGGAGAAACTGGGTGGGTGACCCTGGGGGTTGGTATACCACTGCTACTTTGAGGGGAAGGGGATGGAATAGCCTAATGGTATGGACCTCAAAAGAAGGGAATGAGAGTGATGGGGCTGGAGGAATGACCTGGAAAGAACAATGTGGGGACAGGAGGAGGCCAACACCACCGCCACGTCTGTTCCCAGGTCTAGGGGAGTGAGAGAAGTGTAGGAAGCCGTGAGAAATAGCAGCCGGGGAAGCAGTGTCTGAATCATGGATCCAGGTTTCTGTGAGGGCCAGCAGGTTAAGAGAGTTGGTAAGGAAGTAATTGTGAATGAAAGGAAGTTTGTTGCATACAGATCGTGGATTCCAGAGAACGCAGTTAAAAGAGGGAGATGAAGGAATGCAAGTGATGGTAATAAGGTTAGAGGCGTTTCTATGTGTGGTGGGAGAGGGGTTGAGGTTAGAGGGCGGACCAGGGTTGGGGGAGATATCACCTGATAGGAGCAGCAGCAAAAACAGGAAGAGCAGATAGTTTTTAGATTTTGGACTTGGTTTATTATGACAAATGTTAGAATATGGTGGGCTGAGAATCTTCAGTAAACTGAAGATGGCATGGGAGCTGTACATAGGGTAGGGCAGGAGAGAGGGGCTGATGTGGATGAGTGGTGCTGGAGGGGGGATGGGGTGATACAAGTTGGTGGTGATGGCACATAGAAACACAAACAGTGCAGTTAAACACATGGTAATGATTAGTAGAGAATAGAGTAATAGACATTGTTTGAATGGCTATCTGACAGTACCTTCCAGTCTATCCCAGTCAATTCCGGTCAATTTCAGGTCTATTTAATTTCTGTGCACTTTAGAACAGCACTTTCGCATCAGACACGTCTGCATCAGACTAGGCAAGGCTCCTTATATGCTCAATGATACTAATTTCAGGTGTGGGGAAAGGGGGAGGGAACTGGAGTCCATTAAGCCATGCCCAAGCAAGGCTGCACCAAATGGTCACTCATAGGCATATTTGAACAAAGGATCATAAACAGGCATTGGGGGGGGGCAGGGGGAAGGACAGTTACATTGATGCTGGAACCAGATATTTAGTAGCAGACAGAATACATCAAAAAAGCATTAAAGTTTGGTGCTGATCCATTCAGATTATTTTAAGCATGATTATGGGGTTGGCCATCCTTACAAAGCTGCTGTTTGCACTACTTAAAGATATACTTCACAACACTGCAGATGTTCATTGACTTCTATGGAAGCATTTTCTAGACATGCTCAGTGACCTGTGCAGTTGTCATTATACAGAGAAGATGAAGATGTAATCAGTAATCACCTATTGTGAATGGCGTCCCTTTGTTATTTATATAGGTGTTACCGTCTATTATGATTCTGCCTCTGATAATAATGAGATGATTGCCAAAAAGAGATCTCTACAAATCAGGAAGTACCAGTCTTTTCTGAGAGTTAAAGCCCAGAGTTAAAACTAAAATTTCAAAGTTTTTGTAGTAGATATTGAAGTGGAAAAAAATAATCTAACATTTTAAAATGTAAAAAATTGATTGACACAATGTCACTTTCCTATGACTCTTTCTCTTTAAACCAACTAGATAATTTATCTCTTCCCCTCTCTGATCACAACATTCTCTCCTTCACACTCACTAACCCTCACCCAGCACAGCCCACCCCTACCTATCAAACATCAAGAAATGTACAGGCCATTAACCCACATGCACTCACAGACTCTCTCATCTCATCACTGTCCCCAATCTACTCAATCTCCTGTCCAGATCTGGCAGTAAATCACTATAATAACACTCTCAGAAGCACCCTGGACCAAGTAGCGCCCCTCACCCTCAGAACCTACAAACATAGAACAAAACAGCCCTGGCTCACATCACAAACTCGATTCCTCCAGCGATGCTCTAGGAGTGCTGAACGCCTATGGAGGAAATCTCGCTCACCAGAAGACTTTATCCATTATAAATTCATGCTAAAAACCTACAACTCCGCCCTTCACCTTGGCAAACAAACCTACTTCACCACCCTGATCTCCTCACTATCCAACAAAAAAAACTCTTTGACACCTTTCACTCTCTCCTCAATCCTAAAGTGCAGGCCCCCATCACCGACCTCTGTGCTGATGATCTGGGATCTTACTTTATGAAGAAAATAGACAACATCCGCCAGGAAATCAGCTCCCAGCCTCCAAGCGCTGACACTCCCATTCTTCCCCACATCTCCTCCAGCTCACTCTCCACATTTGACCCAGTTACAGAAGAAGAAGTTGCCAGGCTCCTCTCTTCCTGTCGTCCCACTACATGCACCACTGACCCCATCCCCTCACACCTACTCCAGTCTCTCCGTCCGGTTGTCACCACTCACCTAACCAAAATCTTCAACCTCTCACTCTTTTCTGGCATCTTCAAACTTCAAACACTCGATCATTACTCCATTATTAAAGAAAGCTTCTCTCGACCCATCCTGCACAAATAACTACAGACCAGTCTCCAACCTCCCCTTCATCTCTAAACTCCTGGAGCCCCTGGTCTACTCCCGCCTCACCCGTTACTTCTCTGCTCACTCTCTTCTAAATCTGTTACAGTCTGGCTTCCGCCCCCTTCACTCTACAGAAACTGCCCTCATCAAAGTGATCAATGACCTACTGACAGCAAAACGTAATGGTGACCACTCTCTGCTTATTCTTCTTGATCTCTCTGCAGCTTTTGACACTGTTGACCACCATCTCCTACTCTCTATGTTGCACTCCATTGGTATAAAGGACACCACTCTCTCCTGGATCTCTTCCTATCTTTCTGACCGCTCTTTCAGTGTATCATTTGCTGGCTCTTCCTCTCACTATTGGGGTCCCTCAGGGTTCAGTCCTTGGCCTCTTCTCTTCTCTCTCTACACGGCCCTGATTGGACACACCATCAGCAGATTTGGCTTCTAGTACCATCTCTATGCTAATGACACACAATTATACACTTCAGCTCCTAACCTTACTCCTGCGGTGTTAAAGAAAATCAATGACTGTCTAGCTGCTGTTTCCAACATCATGTCGGCTCTCTATGTAAAACTCAACCTTTCCAAAACTGAACTTATTTTGCTCCCCGCTCCACTAAGCTCCCTAAATCTGACATTTCTCTCTCAGTGTGCGGTACCACGATAACGCCTAGGCAGCAGGCTCGCTGTCTGGGTGTCATGTTTGACATCGATCTCTCCTTCACCTCCTATATACAATCTCTCGTCCGTTCTTCTTACACCTGAAGACATCTCTAGAGTCCGCCCCTTTCTCACAATGGAAACAACTAAAACCCTTACCGTGGCCCTAATCCACTCCCACCTTGATTATTGCAATTCTCTATTAATTGGCTTCCCTCTCTCTAAACCTTCCCCTCTACAGTCCATCCTTAATGCAGCAGCCAGGAACACCTACCTGGCCAATCGTTACTCAGATGCCTCCGCTATGTGCCAGTCATTGCATTGGCTGCCTATATACTGCAGGATTAAGTTCAAGTTGCTTGTTGTCACCCACAAAGCTCTTCACAATGCAGAACCCTCCTACATCTCCTCCCTCATTTCTGTCTATCACCCCACCCGTTCTCTACGTTCTACAAATGACCTTCAACTAACATCTGCACTAGGGATGAGCGAGTATGCTTGTCACTACTCGGTACTCGCACGAATATCTTGGTACTCGGCGAGTACCGAGTAATCTCGCGATGCTCTTGCTATGCTCGGGGTCCATCTCCCTGCATGTTGGCGCTCTTTACAGAGCCAGCCCACATGCATGAATTGGCTGACAGACACTGTAATGCCACAGCCATGTTACTTGTGGCATTACAGTGATTGGCTGGCCGCACAGCGTCATCAGGTCTTTATAAGACCTGACTGCGCTGTGCTCGTCACTCTGCTCCACAGACAGTCAATGTAGGGAGAGCTGCTGATTGAGGGACAGATTTGTGGCCTTTCAGCTAGTGTAGGTGCAGGGCTGCCAGTCTAATTACCACAACAGTCCTTCTAAGGACTAATAGAGCTGTATACAGGCAGGGAGGCAGGGTATATAGAAAACTTCGTTGTGCCAGTATACCAGCCTGCATCACATCTGGGGCTGGTGTACAGGCTGGACATCTCATCCATCCATCCATCCATCCCAAAACAATGCTTTTAGGGATTAATTTAGCTCACTATAGGCAGGAGTAGGTTTTAGCGTCAATTAGGATACGCCAAAAAACTTGCTATTCTCGTCAGCGTTTGTGTCTGACTAATCCACCTGCAGGGCCTTAATCTCACATGTAAGTGTTGTGCTAAAAAACAACTCTTATCAGCACTCATTTAGCATCTTATTGCAGCTAGAGTAGGTTGCAGTGTAAATTAGGATACACCAAAAACTCGCTATTCTCGTCAGCGTTTGTGTCTGACTAGTTCACCTGCATGGCCTTAATCTCAAATCTCAGTGTTGTGATAAAAACCAACTCTTGTCTGCATTCAGCTAACATTTGTGTGCGGCAGGAGTAGGTTGTAGCGCAAATTAGGATACACAAAAAGACTCGCTATTGTAGTCAGCGTTTGTGTCTGACTAGTCCACCTGCAGTTTAATTATATAAATATAAGTAGCACTATTTAGAGATTAAATATGAAAAAAGAAAATTGTAGCTAAGCTAAAAAGGTAAAAGAAGACACTTAGCTTTATAAATGCGTATTAATAAACCACCCAGTCACCACATTGAGGTGTGTCTTGTCAACTGGGTCCCTAGATCCCTTCCTACCTATTTTCTGGCACAATTAGGATACAGCCTATAAAATGTATCCAAATTGTGCCAGAAAATAGGTAGGAAGGGATCTAGGGACCCAGTTGACAAGACACACCTCAACGTGGTGACTGGGTGGTTTATTAATGCGCATTTATAAAGGTGTCTTCTTTTACCTTTTTAGCTTAGCTACAATTTTCTTTTTTCATATTTAATCTCTAAATAGTGCTACTTATATTTATATAATTAAACTGTGTTTAAGTGCACTAACACTGATAGAAATAGTACTGCATCTATAAATGTATAGTCCACCTGCAGGGCCTTAATCTCAAATCTCAGTGTCGTGCTAAAAACCAACTCTTGCCTGCACTCATTTAGCATCTTAGTGCAGCTACAGTAGGTTGTAGCATAAATTAGGATACGCCAAAAGACTCGCTATTGTCGTCATCGTTTGTGTCTGACTAGTACACCTGCAAGGCCTTAATCTCAAATCTCAGTGTCGTGATAAAAACCAACTCTTGTCTGCATTCATCTAACATTTGTGTGCGGCAGGAGTAGGTTTCAGCGCAAATTAGGATACGTAAAAAGACTCCCTATTTTAATCAGCGTTTATGTCTGACTAGTACACCTGCAGGACCTTAATCTCAAATCTCAGTGTCGTGCTAAAAACCAACTCTTGTCTGCACTCATTTAGCATCTTAGTGCAGCTACAGTAGGTTGCAGCGTAAATTAGGATACGCCAAAAGACTCGCTATCGTCGTCAGCGTTTGTGTCTGACTAGTACACCTGCAGGACCTTAATCTCAAACCTCATTGTCGTGCTAAAAACCAACTCTTGTCTGCACTCATTTAGCATCTTAGTGCAGCTACAGTAGGTTGCAGCGTAAATCAGGATACGCCAAAAGACTCGCTATTGTCGTCTGCATTTGTGTCTGACTAGTACACTTGCAGGGCCTTAATCTCAAACCTCAGTGTCGTGCTAAAAACCAACTCTTGCCTGCACTCATTTAGCATCTTAGTGCAGCTACAGTAGGTTGCAGCGTAAATTAGGATACGCCAAAAGACTCGCTATTGTCGTCAGCGTTTGTGTCTGACTAGTCCACCTGCAGGGCCTTAATCTCAAATCTCAGTGTCGTGCAAAAACTAAACTCTTGTCTGTATTCATCTAACATTTGTGTGCGGCAGGAGTAGGTTGCAGCGCAAATTAGGATATGCAAAAAGACTTGCTATTGTTGTCAGCATTTGTGTCTGACTAGTACACCTGCAGGGCCTTAAGCTCAAATCTCAGTGTCGTGCTAAAAACCAAATCTTGGACGCATTCATTTAGCTGTATACAGTCAGCACAACATTGAAAATACGCAAGGCCGGTGGCAAGGGACAAGGAACTGGACGTGATGGTGGTGCAGGCAGAGGCCGAGCCCGTGTGCAAGCTCGAATTGCGCCACGACAAACGACCACATCATCTCGCTCGACCTTCCTGTCCCAATTTCTAGGGTACCGCAGCAGTACTCCACTATTAAACCAAGACCAGTGTCAACAGGTTGTTAGTTGGATAGCGGATAATGCTTCCAGTCAGTTTGGCACCACCACAAATACCCTATCTTCCACACGGTCAAGTGTCAGTAGCCGTGAGACTGGACCGCACATTCCACACCTTGATACTCCTTCCTCCCACCATGCCGAGTGCCCGGTCCCGGACATAACTGATCTCACACTTGGACACTCTGAAGAGCTGTTCACTTATCCATTCGTAGATTCTGGCCTCTCGCCAGCTCCACTTGAAGTGGGTCATGAGGAGATCGTATGTACCAATGCCCAAATATTTGAGCAGCCACGGTCTCATGAAGGCAACGGTGGGAACGTGTCTTAACAAGAGGTGGATGATGATGAGACACAATTGCCAGAAAGTCAGGAGGAGGACCAGGGTGTGGAAGTGGAAGACGACGTGGTGGATGATCCAGTAACTGACCCAACCTGGCAGGAGGACATGCAGAGAGAGGACAATAGTGCACATGAGGAGTTAGGCGTAGTATCACAACAGGCCGGAAGAAGCAGGGTGGTGGCCGCAGGCAGAATGCAGGCAACCTTTCCCCGGAACAACAACACGAGTGAAGTTGCTAGTACAACTGTTAGGTCTTCCCGAGTCTGGCTGTTTTTTAAGGTGTCTGCAGATAATTCGAAAAAGGCCATTAGCAACACCTGCCATGCCAGCATCAGCAGAGGTAGCAAAACTAGCTGCCTGACCACCACCAGCATGATCAGGCACATGGCAGCAAAGCACCCGACTTCGTGGGATGTACTGCAGAGTCCAGGAGCAGTGTCTGCGGGTGACACCGCTGCGTCTTCCACTGTTGTCCGTGCAAGCCAATCCCCTGTCCATATTGCAGGCGAAGATACCTCCTGTCCTTTACCTGTACTTGCACAAGCAGAAATAGCACCATCATCAGCCATGTCCTTGTCCCAGCACAACGTTCAGTTATCCAAACACCAATCTTTGGAACGCAGGCGCAAATACGCTGCCAACGCCCCACATGCCACAGTTCTAAATGCACACATTTCACGACTGCTTGCGCCGGAAATGTTGCCTTTTAGGCTGGTGGAGACGGAAGCATTCCGCAACCTGATGGCGGCGGCTGTCCCACGTTACTCGGTCCCCAGCCGCCACTATTTTTCCCGGTGTGCCGTCCCCGCATTACATAAGCACGTGTCACAAAACATCATATGTGCCCTTAACAACGCAGTTTCAGGCAAAGTCCACCTAACCACGGACACGTTTACCAGTGCTTGTGGGCAGGGTCAGTACATCTCGCTGACGGCACACTGGGTTAATATTCTGAAGCCGGGACCCAGTCTGAGCTTGGGACGGAACACGTCCTTCCGACACCAAAGATTGCAGACCCTAACTCAGTCAGGGTTTCACCCACAGTGTACAGCTGTGGCACGTCATGCTCCTTAGCCTCCTCCTCTTCCTTCACTTCACCCTCCACACCAGTCTCAAGCTGGAAGCACTGCAGCTCTGCCTCGGCTAATCAGCAACAGGCTGAGCTGAAGCTAATATGCGTAGGTGACAAACCCCACAACGCTGAAGAGTTGTGGACAGCTCTGAAACAGCACGCAGATCACTGGCTCACACCGCTGAACCTACAGCCAGGCATGGTCGTGTGTGACAATGGCCGGAACCTTTTGGCGGCTCTGAGGCGAGGCGAGCTGACACATGCTCCATGCGTGGCCAATGTGCTCAACCTTGTGGTTCAGCGGTTTATTAAATCCTACCCGGAGCTGTCTGATCTGCTCGTCAAAGTACGCCGCCTTTGTGCCCATTTTAGAAAGTCACCTACTGCTTCTGCCGGCCTTGCCGGCTTTCAGCAGCATTTGCAGCTTCCGGCTCACAGACTGCTGTGTGATGTCCCCACGCGTTGGAATTCCACACTGCACATGTTAGTCAGGATTTGTGAGCAGAAGAGGGCAGTTGTTGAGTGCCAGCATCAACTAGGCCATCGGTATACGGTTTAAACTCCACACATAAGACCTCAGGAGTGGACATGGATGTCCGACATATGTACCGTCCTCCAAAACTTTGAGGACTCCACCCAGATGGTGAGCGACGATGACGCCATCATTAGCATCACCATCCCGCTTCTCTGTCTTCTAAAACGCTCAAAATCAAAGACGATGCATTGCAGGCAGAGCACGATGAGTTGCAGCAAGAAACCATACTGGGTGATTACACACAGCCCAGCCTCATCTCATCCCAACGTGCATTGGAGGACTATAACGAGGAGGAAGATGAAGAAATAGAGTTACTTTCATGTGGAATTGACGGTAATACATGCACAACCGTCAGACAGTCGGTTCAGCGTGGATGGCCAGAGGACAGGGAAGAGGAGGAGGTCAGCATGGCCAGTCATGCTGTTGGTGAGGACCCTGAAGTCTTGCCTAGAGATGAGCGATGTTTGATTCGAATAGTTCGCCAATCTCAAATTCGAGTTGATTTTGGCCCTATTCGAGTCATTCGCCGAATTCGAACAATTTGGTTAAAATTCGGCGAATTTCGAACATGCTTGCTTTTGGTTCGAAAATGCGGCAGATGCGGTCAGAAAACCGCATCTGCTGCATTTTCAGCCAAAATAAACATTCCCTAAAAGAAAGAAAGTGTTAAAAATAAAAAAATAATCAATGCTCACCTGTCCGCGGTCCAGCGACGCCTCCGGCAAGGTCCTGTGGCTTCTAGGTCCTGTGGGGACGTCATGTTCTCGCGGGAACTCCGGTCACATGACCGGAGTTCCGCGAGAACATGACGTCACCACAGGTCCTAGAAGCACAGGACCTTGCCGGAAAGCTTAAAATAGATATTTTTATGTTTCGGACCCTTTCTTTAAGTAAAAGAAATTGTCCGAAACATAAAAATATCTATTTTAAGCTTTCCGGCAAGGTCCTGTGCTTCTAGGACCTGTGGTGACGTCATGTCATGTTCTCGCGGAACTCCGGTCATGTGACCGCGGACAGGTGAGCATTGATTATTTTTTTATTTTTAACACTTTCTTTCACTTTTTTTTACTTCCACAATGTATGTATATACATTGTGGAAGTGAAAAAGCCCCACAAGCCCGGTTTGTTCGTTTTCCGGGGTGTTCGACGGTGTTCGTTGAGCATTCGACGAACATTCGTCGAACACCCCGTCGATTCGACGAATCGAATCGAATTTGAACGCCGGGGTGGTGGCTCATCTCTAGTCTTGCCTGTTAACAGACATGGCTGATTTTATGTTACGTTGCCTGTCTCGTGACCCTCACGTTATCAAGATCTTGGTGGACACTCATTACTGGTTGGTGACACTTTTAGACCCACGCTACAAAGAGAAATTTATTTCTCTTATTCCCGAGGCGGAGAGGTCTACAAAAATGCTGCAGTACCAGAAGGCCATAGTCGCGGAATTAGTAAAAAAATTCCCTTCTAAAAACTCTAGCGGCAGAGGTCACTATTCAGTGGACAACCAAGGCGTCTGGTCGAGAGAGGCACAAGTCCAATCCAGCAGAGGTAGGGGAACACTCTCAAAGATCTGGAACACTTTTCTCAACACCTCCTGTACCACAGGCCCTGAGGTGCGGGGTAGTGTCACAAGGAATGCAAAGTTTGCCAAGATGCTGAGGGAGTACCTTGCCGATCGTACTAAAGTGCTCCTAGACTCCTCTGTGCCTTATAATTATTGGGTATCCAAGATGGACACGTGGCAGGAATTGGCTCTCTACGCCTTGGGAGTCCTGGCCTGCCCTCCCGCTAGCATTTTGTCACAGCGTGTTTTTAGTGCCACAGGTGGAATCATTACAGATAAACACACCCGCCTGTCAACTGAAAATGCTGACAGGCTAACTTTAATCAAGATGAACAAGGGTTGGATTGGGCCTGACTTCACCACACCACCACCAAATGATACCGGAATTTAAATTTTGTGCCAGTAGATTGCCATGCATCTCCGCACACCCACACATCGGTATTCACTTCATGTCTTTGGCTACTTGCTGTATTGCTCCTCCTTCTCCTCATCCGCCACCATCATAAGATCAGTTCGACCGTGGTTCATGATGCCACAAAACCATAATTTTTTTACATCATATTTATGATGATGATGACCCTAACCGTTCAAAAATTAGGCATTAGATTCATGTATACCCCCCAGGGGTAAATGTTTTAGTCCATGCTTACAGAATGGGCATTACAAGTACAGGAGACCCGCTCCTTTGTAATGGAAACAATTTTTAGAGGCTCTCCTCTATGTTTCTTTCCAGGGGCATCGCAATGCCTTTCAATTTTTGGCAGCCCTTCCTAGGGCAATCCTACAAAAGACCCACTTCCTTAAAATGGGCACATTATTTAAAGAGGTCTTCATGTACGTCTCTTCCCAGGGACATCACAGTGCAACACAATTTTTGGCTTCCCTGCCTAGGGCAATACTACAAAAGACCCACTTCCTTACAATGGGCACATTATTTAAAGAGGCTCTCATGCACGCCTCTATCCAGGGGCACCAGAGTGCGACACAATTTTTGGCTTCCCTGCTTAGGGCAATACTACAAAAGACCCACTTGCTTAAAATGGGCACACTATTTAAAGAGGCCTTCATGTACGTCTCTTCCCAGGGGCATCAGAGTGCCACACATTTTTTGGCTGCCCTGCCTAGGGCAATACTACAAAAGACCCACTTGCTTAAAATGGGCACATTATTTAAAGAGGCACTCATGCACGTCTCTATCCAGGGGCATTAGAGTGCCTCCCAATGTTTGGCTTCGATGCCTAGGGCAATACTACAAAAGACCCATTTGCTTAAAATGGGCACATTATTTAAAGAGGCGCTCATGCACGTCTCTATCCAGGGGCATTAGAGTGCCTCCCAATGTTTGGCTTCGATGCCTAGGGCAATACTACAAAAGACCCACTTGCTTAAAATGGGCACATTATTTTTTTTTAACCATTAAGATTTTTATTAGCATATAACAATATACAGAAAAACAGCATAAAAGCCATTCAATGGCAAATATAAAGGGGAAAAAGTTCAAGGGCGAGGTGGGAGAAGGAGATGGGGAGGAAAGGAGAAAGGATGGTGGACATTAAAACACATAAAGCTACATAACGCTTGTCATCAATGTCAACATATATTGTACTCAAAAAGAATCAACACTCATAGAGGCGACCCAGGGATCCCACCAAGTAAGGACTTTATTCTTTTTAGATAATGATGAAGCGCTCAGGGATTCATAGCAGAAGTGAAGATTGAGTTTGTTGATCAGTTCTGCCCTGGAGGGGTAGATGGGTCCTCCAGTGAGCTGCTATGCTCTGCCTTGCGGCGACTAGAATATTAGATATGATAGGTCTCAAGGGTGAGGGGAAATCTACCAGAGAAATACCCAATAGTGCCAGCTGGGGTGTTAGGGACATCGGGATCTGCGTCACCTCAGCAATGAGCGACTCTACCTGACACCAAAAGTTCCTAATAGGGGGGCACTCCCACCAGACATGTGATAACGATCCAGATGAGCCACAACCTTTCCAGCAGGAGGAGGAGGAGGCCAGGTGGAGTTTGGCCAGACGGTCCCTGGTCGGAGCTCCAGATCCAAGCTTCCTACTTCATCAGAGGTTAGGACACGCCCCCTAATGGGCACATTATTTAAAGGGGCCTTCATGTACGTCTCTTCCCAGGGGCACTGTGGTGCCTCCCAATGTTTAGCAGCCCTGCCTAGGGCAATACTACAAAAGACCCACTTCCTTATAATGTCAGATTACTTGGGAAAAGGTGTTTTGCGGTCCGCGCTGCCAGACTGACTCGCATCAAAGAAGACACTTGAAGATGAAGTGTTGATCAAATCCTTCTTTTATTCACCGACGCGTTTCGGTGCCCACCTGGCACCTTCATCAGGGTTCATCACCGGTGAATAAAAGAAGGATTTGATCAACACTTCATCTTCAAGTGTCTTCTTTGATGCGAGTCAGTCTGGCAGCGCGGACCGCAAAACACCTTTTCCCAAGTAATCTGATGCTTCTCCACGTCTGAGTGGTCGGTGAAGGTCCAGCAGCAGCCATCAGGATATAATTCCTAACACGTCTTCAAACCAGTTGTGGGTGACACAACTGGACTAGGTGAGTGAACCCCTGTTGCTCACCGAGCTTCCAATTTAGTGTCTAGTGATAAGGGCACTATTGCGCCTCTTGTTCCCCCAACCCCCCTTTTTGTATTTACTTCCTTAAAATGGGCACATTATTTAAAGAGGCACTCATACACGTCTCTATCCAGGGGAATCACAGTGCCAGACATTTTATGGCAGCCCTGCCTAGGGCAATACTACAAAAGACCCACTTCCTTATAATGGGCACATTATTTAAAGAGGCTCTCATGCACGCCTCTATCCATAGGCATCAGAGTGCCACCAATTTTTAGCTGCCCTGCTTAGGGCAATACTACAAATGACCCACTTCCTTATAATGGGCACAATAATAAAAGAGGCCCTCATGCACGCCTCTATCCATGGGCATTGAAGATACTTTTGTGACATAGCTAGGGTTTTTCCATGCTGCCGGGGGTCATGTCAGAAAAATACTCGGGCCTCCCATAGGATAACATTGGGCTCGGTGCTCGGGCCGAGTGCACGAGTATCTTTGGATGCTCGGCCCGCGCTTCGAGCACCCGAGCATTTTAGTACTCACTCATCTCTAATCTACACTAATCCGATCCTCCCACTCCCGGCTCCAAGACTTCTCCCGAGCTGCACCAATTCTCTGGAATGCTCTACCCCAAGAAATAAGGACCATCCACAACTTGCATGGCTTCAGACTAGTAGCGCTTCTTGGGCAAAGGCATCAACACAGAGTTTACAGGAGAAAAAAAAGAGACATTCAAAGAAAAGAACACGGTCCCTACAGTCAAACATGGCGGTAGTTCCCTGATGTTTTGGGGTTGCTTTGCTGCCTCTGGCATTGGACTGCTTGACCGTGTGCATGGCATTATGAAGTCTGAAGACTACCAACAAATTTTGCAGCATAATGTAGGGCCCAGTGTGAGAAAGCTGGGTCTCCCTCAGAGGTCATGGGTCTTCCAGCAGGACAATGACCCAAAACACACTTCAAAAAGCACTAGAAAATGGTTTGAGAGAAAGCACTGGAGACTTCTAAGGTGCCCAGCAATGAGTCCAATTGTGAGAGCCTAACACACACCTGTTCATTGTTTTTAATTGCATTCATGGGCATATAAACCCACTCACATCTCACAATCTCACTAGGGCATAGTGTCAGGACCTGGCAGTGGAGGCTCCTTGTAAGTGGGTGTCAGGCTTAATCTTTAGTGGCCACTATTGAGACGAAGATCTCCGGTATTTCATATTTAGCACAGAGCAGTTTCTGCAATACACACATGCATTATACCCACTGATCCTCTTGTTTCTAGTGCCACTCATTCATTTTCATTTTTCATGAAATAGTAGTGTCGCGGCAGATAACCATTTCTGTCAGCAATGAGTCCAGACCTGAATCCCATAGAACACCTGTGGAGAGATCTAAAAATGGCAGTTTGGAGAAGGCACCCTTCAAATATCAGGGACCTGGAGCAGTTTGCCAAAGAAGAATGGTCTAAAATTCCAGCAGAGCATTGTAAGAAACTCATTGATGGTTACCGAAAGCGGTTGGTCGCAGTTATTTTGGCTAAAGGTTGTGCAACCAAGTATTAGGCTGAGGGTGCCAATACTTTTGTCTGGCCCATTTTTGGAGTTTTGTGTGAAATGATTAATGTTTTGCTTTTTGCATTCATTCTCTTTTGTGTTTTTTCATTGAAGACAAATTAAATGAATATAATAATACCAAAGAATTTGTGATTGCAATCATTTTCAGGAAGATACTGAGTATTATCTGACAATTGCAGGGGTGTCAATACTTTTGGCCACAACTTTATATTGTGTTTTTTCTTACTGTATTATACTGTGTATTTTCATCTATTACCCACTGTATTGTAAAGCGCTGCGGAATATGTTGGCCCTATATAAATAAACATTTAATATTATTATTATTATTATTATCATTAAACCAACAAACATTGGATTACAAAACACCCACTCATTCCATGCCTGGTCATACTTGTACTTCTATGGTAGAGAAGGGAGGAAGCAAATGAGGATTATGTGAGAATATACAACATGAACCATTGTCTTTTCTTTAATCTGCATAGTCAATCTAAGGCACACCACTGGCGTGAAACTCGACTACTGCAATGCGACAATTCACATCGCTGTCAGACCAATGTTAGGGAATGAGTCAAAACAGATTTACCGTGTGTCGGACAGTTTTTTTCACATCTAGATTCTGGATGACAAAAAAGTTGCAACATGCTACGAACGAATGTGAGTCACGTGCGACACTCGCCAATGCAAGTCAATGGGTCCAACAAAATCATGGACAGCACACGGACCATCCGAGTGGCATCCGTTTTTTTTCACTGATACATTATCCTTCTGTAGCTCAGAACACTGTAAAATGTTCCTGTAAATGATTGTACAGTAATAGCTGCTGAGGAAAAAACAGATTACACACGGATGTCACACGGACACCACTCGGATGTTATCTGAGAAAAGAACTGTACACTCGCATAGCAGTTGCATGCCACACAGATCAAAAAATGGATGTCACTCGTCCGCCTTTCCTGGATGAGATACAGACCGATGTTTTCACACCAGTGTGGCCGTGCCCTAATTCTTATTCTGTTTGAGTATTTAAGATATCCATAAATTTGCAAAAAAATTATACAGACATTATGTGGATAATATTCTTCTAGACTCTGATAACACTGGGGAACAATTTGAAAAACATTTTCTGTTGAGTTAGGTTTTTGAGCCGATTTATAGTAAAATTGGCATGCTGATTCCAAAAATGTAGTCAGTTTTTTTTTCTAGCACGTAAAGTTTTTCCTCCACAACTTACCTGCCAGAGAAGCACAATTGCACTGATATCTGTAATAAGACTTGTTATCTGATTACAACTCGACTCATATAGAGCTATGTGGCAACTTGTAAGAGTAGTCACAACTGAGACAGTGTGGTGAGAGGTGTGTGCAGCTCCCAATACGTCATAATTATCAATATCTTGAAAAAAAACACTTTTTAGGTACAGTAGTTTACATATTTTTGAGAAGACATAAATCCTATAGTTCAAAAACTTGACGTGATAGAGAAAAACTGAGATCATTTCTGGATTCAGCATCCAAAAATTAACTAAGAACAGTTGTCTGACCTAACTCTTAAAAAATTGTGTTCCCCAGTGTAATCATTACTCTTTAGTCACAAACCTTTCTTATGGAAACTCCTTAGTATGCTAAAAATGCTATTTCTAGGACATGGCTTCCCTACTATTTCACTGTTTTTCCCTCAATCAATGTTATGCTACATATGGAATGGTCAGAACAGAAATTACCATTTGAGATTGGTGGCTGCTCCTCTTCCGATTCCCGTCATCCTTCTGTTATGCTGTTACTATGTGAAATTCAGTAACTGGTAGTATTTTATAATTCTTGACTGTATGGAATGCCGTGTGTATACATACTCTACGGCCTGACATATATCATATCTTAGTATTCACTCTGTTTAGTATTGCTTGTGTACTGTTAAAGAGAACCTGTTTTTTTTATATTTTGTCCCTTCATTGCAGGTGCTATTGTTTCTGGGACCAGATCCTAAAAAAAACTGCTATAATTTGCATTGCTCAGCAGCAAAGAGCATGCACAGTACATATTCATAGACTTCTGCAATCCACCCACTCAGCCTGTGAGCTCATATCAAGGACAAAACCAAACACTGTCTTCACATCATGATTTTGGAGCATCCGTGTGTATCCGTTTCAAAATGGATACACACGGATACGATTTTGCCTCCCATGTATTCCTATGGGCAACGGATGTGCTCGGATGTGTCCCTAAGGGCATCCCATTTTAACACCATCCATTGCTCTGCAATTTAGTCACGGAGCCAAATTCGGAGCCTGCTGCGATTTTGGTGTCCGTGACTAAAATCAGACACCATGGATCCGTGATGGTCCGTAGGAAGTTACAATGGGAGCCTATGGACATCGGATCCGTGTCTACATCGGATCTGTTGTCGGCTCCGTGGTTATGTACTGAGCATGCCCAGAAGCAGTGCTCAGTACATAACCCTGTCTCTCCCTGTTTTCCCTGTCTCTCCCTCCTCCATCACCTTTTTCCCCGCTGGTCTATCCTGTCCTCCCTCTCCTCTCCCCTGTCCTCTCCCCTCCTCTTTCCTCCGGTATGTAAAA
This sequence comes from Allobates femoralis, assembly GCA_033576535.1. Lineage (NCBI taxonomy): Eukaryota > Metazoa > Chordata > Amphibia > Anura > Aromobatidae > Allobates > Allobates femoralis. Next base: position 258,299,436 of record JARQOC010000006.1, read on the forward strand.
AATAATAAATCTACTCCCAGAGGATACTTCACCTGACCGATGCAACCGGGGATGCGACCATCTCCATCTGGGTGCAGGACCACTTGTGACATCACCGAGCCGATCAGCTGACATGTCTGTGACGTAATAACAGGTCCTGCAGCCAAATGGAGATGGTTGCATCCCCGAAGGCGCCGGATAGGTGAAGTATCCTCCAGGAGGAGATTTATTATATTTTACATACCAGAGGAAAGAGGAGGGGAGAGGACAGGGGAGAGGTGAGGGAGGACAGGATAGACCAGCAGGGGGAGAAGAAATGGAGAAGGGAGAGACAGGGAGAACAGGGAGAGACAGGGAAGATGCAGGGAGAACAGGGAGACACAGGGGCCGCAGGATCCACACGGATCTTGCATAGAATCAGATACGGATTGCTATTTGCCATCCGAATGCAGGGATCCATGTGGATCTGAGGTTGTCCAGAGGATCCTGAAAAAAAAAGGATCCCCACAGGCAGCCCAAAATCGTGATGTGAAGGTAGCCTCTCCCATACGCCCTTGGTCATGAAGGGGTTAATGCTGTGGTCTTTGCTTCTTTTTGGTATGTAATGCTTTACATAAAGCAGCTTTGTTTTTTATATTTCCTTGTATTTGGCTTTGAGAAAACGTTCTCGATACACCTGCAGAAACACACTAAAAATACATGCGTTTTCAGGTGTGTACATAGAAATCATGGGACCACATAGCAGAAGCTATAATTGGGCAGCTTTCCCCCACCCTCCCTAAATGACTAAATTAATTAATATTCGTCAGGGTCACATAAGAACAGGTCTCACAACTTTACAGTCCTTACAAAGTAATTTTCATCCTATTCATACCCTTAAATTTACTTTTCTATGCTCCCATAAAGTATGATGCCAACAAAAGTGACCCAAAAACACTGTATGATACCCCCACAGTGAATTGCTCCGCAGAACCCTCCACATGCACATTATGATAACGGTACTGTACCCACCCTCAACTACCCTGGCAAAGTATGGTGACTCCCAACACAGTATCATCACCAAATGTGACTCCCACACAGCCCGCCATGCTGCATAATAGGCCTATATACAGTATTATGGTCCCCACATGTCTTTGCATTATATAATGGCCTCCATACAGGCCTCCGCACAGTATGACAGACCTAACACAAACCTTAAGGCTCTACAAATTCTTGCATACAGTATATTGGTCCTCAAATAGACCTCTGTAAAATATAAAGGCTCCACACAGCTCTCTAAATATTGTAATGGTCCCCACATAGCCTATATAATATATTTTGCCCCACATAGTCCTCCATATAATTTTATGCCCTCCATAGTCCTCCACGTAGTATATTTTACCCTATAGTCCTCCAAATCTTACATACAGTATAATGCACTCGCAATAGTCCTCTATATATTATATTGTACCTACAATAGTCCTCAATAAATTATAATACACCCCCTTAGTCTTTCATGTGGTATAATATTGCACACTCCATAGTTCTTGATCTAATATATACTTACCTTAAATTGTCTGTCATCCACTTCCGTCTGGACATCCCCAAATCCCACAATCTACTGTACCGATCGGAAGTACACCAACCACCATATTTGAATATCCAAGTGATAGATGTTCCAATATGGCAACCTGTGGTGGTACAAGCCCCTTGTGCAGTACCACCAGCGGGAAACCACTGGGACACCCATGCCAGGACCCCCGCCATCGCCATAACCCCCCAGGACATCCGCATTGGGACAACCCCGCTAGGACCCCCCACCACCGCTGGATATCGTCTGATGGATCCCCCTCCCCCACCATCAGACATCACCGCGTTGCTGCCTGCACACCCACATCTGTGCAGCCATAGCCGCCAGGAAAGACTGCGGCTTGCAGCCTGTGGTGGAGATGGGGTGTGGGCGCCTCCTGGTGGCTAGAGGGTACCGCACCCCATCTCATTCTTCACAGACCACAAGCCACAGACTTTCCTGGCAGCTGTGCCTGCTTGGAGGTGGGGTTGTGTGGTACCCCTGCGGTCCAGTCGCCACTATTAGTTTGCTGCAATTGGAATCGGTAAGTCCAGTCACCCGCAAACACACCCAACACACCCCGGTCCCAGAGCAAGCAGGTAAACCCGGGTGGGAAGTGAGCAGGAAGTGCTTAGGGAAAGGAAGGCAACAAAGGAAAGACACCAGTAGTTAGTTAGTCGGAGGAGGACAAAGGACAGAGACGACAGAGTACAAACCCGGAGGCCCGAGCTACGATGAGGCTTATCCCGGGTCCCCGGGGCTACAGATCGCAGAAAGACGGAGGGAGTCCTAGGTAGGGGCGCAGGCGGTGAGCGATCCATCTGCACCCAAATCAGCTGTGAAGGTGGTCTTTGGGCCTGAGCAATGGCGGCCCTAAGAGACTGAAAGCATATGTTGGCTGGGGGCATGCAATGGTCCCCCATCATGGGCCAGGCCAGCTTGCATGCGAAAGATGGCCTACGCCCCCTTCATCATCTATGAGTCGGGAGGGAGGACCAACGAGCTCCGTCGCTCAACCCAGGGGTGTGAACGATAATGAAGGAGAAGGGTCACACCCACAAAGGGAGAAGGCAGGCCAAGGATCTAGCATGAACTGCAGATGGAGTGGCGGGAACTTCAGTGTACGGTGGTCTCCAAGATGGCGGAGCAAGGCCAAGGCGACCCGAAGCATGAGGTGGAAGCGCAGGCAGGACTCCCCCAGCTCACTGGAGAGGGGCCAGAGACAGTTGCCCGAGCTGGACCCGGACCAGGTGCCCCCGGTGGACCAGAAGGTCTGGAGAGTAGAGAACTGTAGCAGCGCCATGGCGAGCAGTGCTCTGGCACGTGAGGTCGAGGAGACGGACTCCCCCAGTTGCCCGGAGAGGATTCCAGGACCAGTAAGGTCAGTGATTCTTGAATTGGAGGTGGCTGCAGCACCAAGCCCTGACGGGCAGCCAGCAGCAGCTTCAGACCCGGTCGCTGCATCAGAATCAGCAGCCAGAGAAAGAGCTGCAAGTTCACTTAAGGTTGCCCTACCTACTCACCAGCAGTAAGCAGAACTGTAGAATGCTTTAATGCAAATAGACAGAAGTTAACCCCGTTAAGTTGCGTGTGAGTAGTTATAATTTGTCATAGGTGTGAATGTTTAATAGTAGTGCCTAGCTAAACCATTAGTTAGGAGAAAATACAAGTTAAGTGGACAGTTAAGCGGTTTAAAATGTAAATGTGTTTTGCTTTCTATGCAACTAAGTAACAATGCAACCGCCAAGCATACCGTGCCTACCGGACATTCTGTATGAACTTTTACAAATTACTTGAACTTTGGACTAAATATGGACCAATAAAACCACAGGACTGGTTGTGGTAAAGACACTCCATTAAATAACGTTTCTTCAGCCATCGGTGACAGGACTAAGCACTGTAGAGACTGCTTTTTGCATGTTTTGTATAGGTTTTTGTACATTTTCCTTTTGAGACTCTGTTCATTATTACTGATATTGTTGTTTTATGTTTTACAAAAATACAAGTTCTAATTGCACAATCTAACCTGGTCTTAGCATAAGGACATGCTAATCTTTGCTAAGGGGGAGTGTGGCGCCCCTGCGGTCCAGTCGCTACTATTAGTTTGCGGCAAATGGGATCGGTAAGTCCAGTCACCCACAAACACACTCAACACACCCCGGTCCCAGAGCGAGCAGGTGAACCCAGGTATTGGAATGGCTCAAGCAGCTGTGGGACAGCAGCGGGAGACAGGTGGTGGTTGGGAAGTGAGCAGGAATCAGTTAGGGAAAGAAATAAAACAAGGGAAGACACCATGGGAAGAAGTTAGTTAGTCGGAGGAGGGCAAGGGAAAGAGAAGACAGAGAGCATGGACCTCGAGGCCTGAGCTATGATGAGTCCTATCACAGGTCCCGGAGCTACAGACCGCAGAAAGACAGAAGGAGTCCTAGGGGCGCGGGCAGTGAGCGATCCACCCGCATGCCCGAATCAGCTGTGAAGCAGAAGGACAGGGAGAGCACCAGGGGCCCTGTCCTGATGGTGGCGGGAAGGCTCCAAGCTCCAAATACAGAACCAGGGGCCACGAGATCTCAAACAGTCATGGCCAACTTCTGACGCAGCACAGAGAAGGCAGCCATGCTAAGTCTAGGGGACCCTGCCAGTTACCCAAGAAATCCTGTGGCTGCTAGATCAGGGCTCTGCGTGCGGAGGTGCATGCAGGAAGGTGGAGAATAGGCAGTGCTGAAAAGAGAAGCCCAAGAGAAAGGAAAACAAAAGGAGGTGTACTGGACAAGCCATCCTGGTTGCCAAGGACTACCCGGGCCACCACTGTACTTGTGTTGTAACCTGAACTATCTGACAAGAGAAGCCAATTAAACCAGTTGAAACTCAGCATTGTGTCAAACTGTTCATTCCGCACCTGAGGAGCAGTAGACTGAAATGCCGCGCAGATAGCAGGAGGCTGCCTGAGTGTATTCCCGATCCTGCCCTGCAGCTAGCTCATCCCCATTGGCCCTCCATCACCCCAAATCCCCTCCACTCTGGATGCCATGGGGACCTGCTCCTCCCGTGAGGAGCTACACCATCACAGCTGCAACTCCATCAGCCCCAGAGGTCCCGGACCGCAGCAGCGGCCCCTATCAGCCACCTTCCACGAGTGGCATCACGACAAAAACTCTTTTTACTTTCTTTTATTTATTCATTTTCTTTTACCCCTTTTCTCCCTTTTTACTGTCTGCCCAATAGTGGACATCAGACCGGGTCACGCCACTGTGACAGCATCCTACAGCCCCGACAACATAAAGAGGGCCTGGTTCAGAGTATCGCACTGCTCCCACTAGGGTGAGTCATGTGCAGGCAGCTCTGCGGGTGATGTCTGGCAGGAGACACACACCACACACACCACAAACATACACAGACACGCATGTACACACACACATATACATACATATATATGCACACACATTCATGTACACACATAGACATGCATGCACACACAGTATAATGTCCCCACATACACATGCACGCACATACATACATGCAAGCACGCACATACACACAAGCACATACACACAAACACACATACACATGCGCATAAACAGACATACATACAGTATAATTTCTTCATACACATACACACACATATACAAACACATGCAAGCACGCACATAAACACACATATGCACATATACACATGAACACACATACACTCAAACACGCGTCCATACGCATGTGCATACACACACGCAGATATATATGTAGATACACACATACATGCACATACATACACACGCATACGAATGTGCATACACATATACACACAGTTTAATGTCACCACATGCACATGCACATGCACACACATACATATATGCAAGCATGCACATACACACACATACACACACACATACATGCATACACACACTACAATGTACCAACATACACACATGCACATACATACAAATACATGCATGCACATAGACACACATGCAAGAACACACATACATACGCAAGCATGCACATGCACACAAACACACATGCACATACACACATTCAGATACACACATAGGCACACATACATGCATGCAAATACACACAAACATGCATACACATGCGCATACACGCATACACACACAGTATAATAATACACACATATGCACACATACACACACATAAATGTCCCCACATGCACATACACATGGACGCACATACACATGGAAATACATGCGCATACAAACACGCATAAACATGCGCATACACACATACATACACACAGTTTAATGTCCCCATGTGCACACAGGCACATACACACATGCACGTACACACAAGCACAGTATAATGTCCCAACACATGCAAGCACGCGCATACATGCATGTACATACACCCGACCATGCACATACACACATACGCAAGCACACACATAGACACACAGACATACACACGCAAGCACGCACATACACACATATGAACATACACTCACAGAAGCACACACATACATGAACATACAACAAACATGCACATACAAACATACATACACACACAGATACACACATATGCACACATACACACACATAAATACACACAAACATGTATACGCATGCACATAAACACAAACAAGCATATGTAAAAACACACACGCAGATGCACAAATACACGCACACATATACATATACATGCACACACAAACACACATATACATACACACAAACACACATACCCACATGCACGCACATACACACATGCACATACACGCGCATCTAAACACACAAACACACATGCGCATTCACACATACCCACATACATGTGCATACATTTACACACATAGAGGCACATACACACACATGCGCATACACACACACATGCATACAGACAAACATACATACACATACTTACATGCACAAACACATGCACATACATGCATACATGTGCATACAGGCAAACATACGCATACATGCACGCGCACACACATATGTGCATACACACATAAGCATACATACATGCAAACATGCACACATACGCATACACATGCTTCCACACATACACATAGTCACACATGCACGCACATACACATGCGGACGCCATCTTTGGACACTCAAGTATACAAAAATGGCCAAAGCATGACACATCACACCGCTCCACTGCAAGATTACAGGATTACGTGGTGGGAGCTAATAAAATGGATAACAAGGTTTCTCTGTTTATTTTGTATGTAAGAAAACATTTCTCTGTGTGTTTTTTTTCCTATTGACTGAAAGTATTTCTAATGGCCGGCTATCATACTGATATAAAACAGAAACAGGAGAGGCGCTAATGAGAGGGACCCGCTGCCACTGTAGGGGATTGTAAACTTGTGGGTGGACTCTCACCTGTGTGAGCTCTCCTTAAAATACAAATTTTTCCTTGCATAGACGGCTGTCATACTGATGGCTGACATCAGCAATATGGCTTGATATCAGCTGCCATAAAAAAGCTGACATCAACCCCCTCATTTCCCAGTCTGCCACTGCTATACGGCAGCTGGAAGAGCAGGGTAACTGCCAGTTTTGCTGTCTCTCATGGAGGCGCCAATTCTGGGACAGTTGCTGGCTGCAATTTTCAGCGTGGAGGGCCCAGAACACTTGGGCCTTACCACACTGAGAATTCCAGCCCCCAGCTGCCTTGGTTACCTTGGCTAGCAACAAAAAATACAGCGAAGCCACGCCAACTTTTTTAGTCATTAATTTAAATAAATAAAAAAAATATAGGGCTTCCCTGTATTTTTCATTGCCAGTGAAGGTAATACCAGGCAGTGGGGGTTGGCAGCCAGCAGCTGCTTGGCTTACCTGCGCTGGCAAAAGGAAATACAGCAAAGCCCTACACATTATTTACCAGGAAATTAAATAGATTGCCAGATTGACACTTTATTATTTAACCCCCACCATACAAACAGGTATAGAACTAAAAATATATTTATTTACATACTTTGGGAGAGAGCACAGTGGGAGAGGGGGGAAGAGACACAGGGGAGAGATAGCAGCTGCCCCCAGCGCCACAGAGATGTCTCCATTATTATGTCCACGCCCTCCCGATGCAATAGAATCTGGGCCACATCTAGTATGTTATAATGAGCATTATAATTATAATAGTCCTCCATACAGTACAAGGAAAGCACCATAGTCTTTCATATATTTTAATGCACCCCAATAGTTCTAGAAATAGTATGTTGCACCCCATAGTCCTCCATTTATTAAAGTGCACCCCGTAGTCCTCCATATATTATAATGCTCCACACAGTCCTCCATATATTATAATGCACCATCCATAGTCTTCCATATATTATAATGCACTCCAATTGTTCTATAAATAGTATATTGCACCCAATAGTCCTCAATTTATTATAATGCACCCCTCATAGTGCTCCAAATAGTATAATGCACCGCATAGTCTTCCCTATATTATAATGCACCCCCATAGTGCTCAATGTAATATTATTCACCCTATAGTTCTACATATATTATAAGGCTGTCCCATAGTCCTTCATAAATTATAATGCACCCTATAGACCTTTATATATTTCTTTATATATTCCATAGTCTTCAATATATTATAATGCACTCCAATAGTTCTCCAAATAGTATATTGCACCCCATGGTCCTCCATATATTGTAATGCACCCCCAATAGTCCTCTATATATTATAATGAACCCAGATAGTCTTCCATTTATTAGAATATACCTCAATATTATTGCCGCAATGTTGAAACAGTTGAAAGTGCAATACTGGGCTTGAGGGCCCGACTCTGGCACCGAGCTCCTCTGACTCCCAGGCCCCATAGTGGTCACATGGTCTGCTGCCATTGGCAGTACTCTGCAGTGTGTTTTTCACCTATGAATTTTCAGCATCAAGTTCAACTCTATGGGAAAAATCTGCACATAAATCTCAGCAAAAGAAATTGCAAAGATCCGAAACACGCACTGCAGGTCAGTTTACATTGAGTAATAAAGACGCACAGTGAGAAGCAGACTTCTATAAATCCCATACACCTTGATGGAACTGCAAGACGCTGCATTTTTTACACATCGAAAATATGCAGCGTCAAAAACTACAAAAACTCTTCAAGGGCACACAGCCTTAATGATTTTGCTAATTGAGTCATTAATAAGTCACACCAGAAAATGAATCAAATTATTTTAAAAACAAATAATTATTTACTAAGGAGTGACGGTGAGCAGAGTAGTAGGCTTCATCCACACCCCTAAAAAAGAAAAGGAAATCTGCTCCATTTTGATTTATGATGGGATGACATCTCAGCCTTTTCAATTTGGAAGGTTAATATCACTTATGAACAGCAATGCACTTTAATGTGGCTTCTTCATGAGGTCTGCAATTTATTAGAAAGACATTGTCTGTGAACTGTCACTCTTATTTACATCCATGTATGATGCATGTTGCTGTGTGTGCACGTCTCCCTCTCACACAGAGGATGTGACCTGCACTCCTGGTCATTCCCTCATGAGCACAGTTGGAGCACTTCCAGGAAACACTGGTCAATCTGTGTCTTTTGAACAATCAATGGGAACATAATGAAAGAAGCAGAATCATATGTTTCATTTATTCCTGTACCTGGCAAAGCACTGTTAGAACCAGTAAGACACGGAGGAAGGCAGTCTGGGGCATCACTGGGCACTGGTAACCTCATCTGGAGGATCTTCTGATCTCTTCTGATGGAACTTTCGGGAGATGTGCACAAAACAGAGGCTGTGCTAAGAAGAGGATACACAAAGTTTAGACTTAACTAAATAAATAGCAATCTCAGATTTTCTTTAATACCTTCTACTGTTATTTTTCTTGCATCTGTCACAATTCAGACTTAAGTCTTCTAAATATAAATAAATGTCCCATGAAAAGAATGCTAGTAGGTTTGCAGATCACTGTGTATACCAGAGAGCTTAAAGAGGACCTGTCACCAAAGCAGGCATGGTGATCTAATTACAGCACTGGATGCAGCATGTCTGCAGCATGCAGGCAAGGGGACCCCCAGCACTTGAGCAGCCCTGTACCCCGAGATAATACTTACATGCTCCAGCCACTAAGGAGGTGGCTAGGGGCTGCAGCCAAGGGCAGATTCACACCCCCTGCCTGTGTAATCTGCCCACTGCTGCCAATCATTCTCTCCCTGTCTGCAGCATTTAAACTGAGTTTTTTTTCTCTCTCCCAGAAAGTCTGTTGGCCCCGCCCCCTGAGAGGCGTGGCTAAACGGGAGAGAAAAAAAACTCAGTTTAAATGCTGCAGACAGGGAGAAAATGATTGGCAGCAGTGGGCAGATTACACAGGCAGGGGGTGTGAATCTGCCCTTGGCTGCAGCCCCTAGCCACCTCCTTAATGGCTGGAGCATGCAAGTTTTCTAAGTGTATTATCTCGGGGTACAGGACTGCTCAAGTGCTTATGGACCCCTTGCCTGCATGCTGCAGACATGCTGTATCCAGTGCTGTAATTAGATCACCATGCCTGCTATGGTGACAGGTCCTTTTTAAACTCCATTCCTTGAGGGCTGCCAACAGTGCAGGTTTTTAGGATTTACTTAGGATTTCCCAGGTTATAATTGAATCACCTGCACAGATGTTGATTCCAACATCTGTGCAATGCTAAGGAAATCCTGAAAACATGACCTGTTGGCAGCCCTGAAGGCCTGGAGTTTGAGATCTTTGGAATTAGTACATATATTTTACCAAATTGAAAAATAAAATTATATATATTGGGTGCAAGTTACAATACTATACAAGTTATTCAAAATGTTTTCCCACAAAACTACAACTTAAATGGAATCTACCAGCAGGATTTCATCACCTGAACTATTTATATGCACATGTAACTCTATCAGACAAGTTTAGAAATACTTTTAGATGGTTAGGCCACTCTTGAGAAATCAGCATGTAAATTGATATGCAAATGAGGATGTAGCTCCCAAGTCTCTGTCACTCCAGCTCTATTCCCCACCTAGCACCACCTCCTCCTGCTTGACTGACAGCTTTCATGCTGTCTGACTTCATGTAAACGAGGTATCCGTCAAGCAGAAGGAGGTTGAGCTCTCCAGAGAATAGAGCTGGAATGACAGAGGCTTCAGATCTTCAGACTCATTTGCATATCAATTCACATTCTGATTTCTCAGTAAAAGAGGAACAGATGGTTGATGTAAATTACTGCTGAACCTGTCTTTGAAAAAGTTACATGCACATGATACTACATAATAATTTGGTGCGAGAAATTCTGTTGATAAATTCCCCTTAGTATGAGCAGATTGGACAGTACTTTCATCTGCTCAATGTTTCCTAAAAATTGGGCATACTCATAGGGATTGTCTGAGATTTTTATTATGTGGCTAAAAACTACTATCTTTCCATTGTATCCGGACCCAGCACAGAGCAGTCATTGACTGCTCCTGCCGATGATTCAGCTGTTTCACATCAACAGATCAGCTATTCTTTTCTGAGCTGCTGTCAACGGGACATGACTGTTGATGTCATGTTGATTGACAGCTGGCTTCCCGCACTTAAGTATTGGAAAGTCAGCTGTTAATCAGCATAACATTGGGAGTCATGCTCTTTCGATGCTTTGTCAAAATCAGTGGAAGCCTCTAAATTGCTGGCATGAGCAGCCTGGCAAGTAGTGACCACCTCATGCCCACATATGAATTCTCTATCAGCTCTAAAGAAAAGGTATTTTCATACTTGGAAACTACTCTAATGGTTATATACACATTCAGATAGATTTTTTTTCATTGTCTATTTCCTTCCTATTTGCATAGTTAAGCAACTATCTAAATAGGCGTCATTAATAAATTTCTACTATTTTGCAGCTGATCCACATGAAAAGATACAAATCTGTAGAGTTTTAGTCTCTGCGGTAGTTTACATAGGGTTTAATAGGAATACAAACTGGCATTGCAGATGATCTATATTTAAAGAGAATGTGTCAGCAGGTTTTTGCTATGTTAGCTGAGGACAGCTGTAGGCCTTTAATAACAAAACTCAACTCTGACTTTTTTATCAATTTGTGTGCCATTTTTTACAACATTTCAATGATGAACATCTACCCAATCATTATCATTATTGGACTACCTTGTCACATGCATGGCATTCCCTCCTCTAACTGACATCTCACTGCCAATGTATAATCTCTATTGAGAGCCTGGTGTGGGCGGGGACAGCTTTCTCAGCTCTGCTACTTGGCTAAACCTAAATACTTTAAATCAGTAATCTATGTTAAACATTGTTGGATTCAGAATCTCTTTGCCTACAACATGCTACTCTCAGATGGAGGTAACAAAAACCTGCTGACTTATTGTCTTTAATGGTACCTTTACACGCCGCTACAGAAGGTTAGAAACAACCGGGTATTTCACGTGCACGAGCACGTTCCAACGGTTGCTAACGGTACCCTATACCACCTTTACACGCCGCTACAAGGTGCTCTACAGAAGGTTTTTTCTATCCCTGGAGGCACCGCCGGGTGCCACAAGTTACCTTCTGTAGAGCACCTTACCTCATTTACACGCCGCTACCACAAGGTAATATGGGAGGACCTGAGGCAGCAGGGACAACACATAGGCGTGGCAGAGTTGTGGATTATGAGACGCTCGTACGATGATTGGACAATGCAATAAAATCATGATTGGCCAGGCAGCGCAGGAAGGCTGGCTAATACATGATTCTATTGCAATTGTGTAGTGTGACTGGTCAGCTCCTTAAATATGCCGCCCTATGCAGCGACAACCAATCGTAACGCAGGAGCTTCCACCAATGATCGCTGAAGGGGGGCGGTTTCCCGGAGGCTGTGTCACGCCCCGGGGAGTTATCTAGGTGACGAAACAACCTTACCCCACCTTATTTAGACGCCACTACCATCGGGTTGAAACCAACCTGTTTTTGAGCACTGCTCTGAAACAGGTGCTGCAAGTGACGGGTGGCAACAACCTGATTTACACACTGCTACCTCGGGTTGATTTGACGGTGCAAGATACATTTGTCTCCGACACCCGGTTGTTTCTAACCTTCTGTTGCGGCGTGTAAAGGTACCATTAGATGTATTTTTCCAGTCTCATATACAGTATATAAGAGAACATTTCGTTATCTGCCGGATTACCACATCATAACCTGAGAATACATTATATATGGTTTCTTTCTTTGTGTATTTATTTAATTTAATAAGAAAATCAGGGATAACAGATATGGGAGGGGGTAAATCTAAGTTATCCCTGATTTTCTTGTTAAATCAAATAAATACACATAAAAGCAACCATATATAAATGTATTTCAAGGTACTGAAACTGATATTCTACAGGTAAGGCTGGCTTCACACTGCAGTTTTTCACCGATCAGTGTCCATCAGTGTTTGGGTGCCAAAACCAGGAGAGGAACCAGGAAAGGAACTTGCAGAGAAAAACTATAATTGAAAGATTGACACCTGTTCTGAGTTTTGGAGACACTCCTGGTTTTGGCACAGAAAGGGTGGGTTTACACGTTTCAATATCGTTGCGATATCGCAATTCAATGGCGCGGGAGCGCGCATTTATTGCCCGTTTCTCCCGCATCGCATCAAAGGTTTACACGTTGCGATTTATGAATCCAACGTCCGTGCGATGTCTACGCCCCCCAACCCAGGAACGACCATTTAACATGGGAGTGAATGGGTGACGTTGAACTTCACATCGTAGTTGGGCTGTTACACAGCACGATCCGGCTCCAATCTCCCTTCAATATCGGAGCATTGAATAGCACGCTCATTCAATCCCCAATATCGCATTGACATCGTTCCTGCATCGTATTGGACATTCACACCATACAACGCAGGAACGATATCGGCTCCAACGATCGAACCACGTGACTTTTCATTGAAATCGGACTCCGATATCGCAACGTGTAAACCCCCCTAAACACTGATGGACACTGATCAGTGAAATCCTGCAGTGTGAAGCCAGCCTTACACATTGTTCTGTATAATCCTCAATTAGACAATCAGACATCATGATTTATAATATAGACTTTTTTTAGCAAAATAAATTAAATATAATTTCTGTAAGTGTGCCACAATCAATGACATTGGACATGTTTTCCACAAAAGAGCTTTTCAGCACTAGACGAATAGGGAACATCACTATATATAGCTCCCTGACCATTGTATCCAATACACACAAATGTATTTGCTTGGAAAAATGTCAGAATTACACAATGCTTTTTTGTACAGTATTTGCAGACATGTACGGGTTCTTTTATGCTCCACCTTTGGAGACACTTTCTAGATTACACACACCAACTTATCTGTCCAACTTCTGAACAACTCACTGGTTGAAGTGAAATCATGGACACATTGCTCCATTTTGTGGCTGTGTACAAATGGAACAATGTGTTCATGATTTCACTGCAACCAGCAAGTTGGTCAGAAGTTGGACAGATAAGTTGGTGTGTGTGAAGTGGCCATAAGTCATAGGACTTTTAATTAGATCATGCATGGTTGGTAACAGGTCCTCTTTAAGCCTTGTGCACACACTGCATTTATTATGCAATCTTGGTTGCAGTTTTGTCATAAAACTGCATATATAGCCTTATGCCAACAAAGTCAACGAGAATTCTGAAGTTTTGTGTTTGTTGCTTATTTTTTCCTTGCAGATTTAATGCAGAAAGAAATATGCAGAATGTTAATTCTTGGTGTGATTTTGCCAGCCACCCCAAATGCACAGAGAACACATGGGAAAAACACACATCAAAAACGCACCAAAAACAGATAAAAAATGCCTCAAAAATTAAAGGGAACCAACCAGCTCAGATCACCCTAATACACAGTTAGTACATGTCCCTGCACCCTAAGGATACCTTTCCAGCACTGTTTTTGTGTAAAATCTTGCATTAGTATAACTCATATAAAGAGTTTATAAACTTACTAGCCTGGTGACTTCTGGGCGTATCCCTCCTTCTGTTATACTTCAGGGCTGTGCATTCATTGCATGGCTGTGCTCCCCCTCCCTCTGTGCAGAGGAGATAACGAACACACCCATCAGGGCAGGGCAGCAGGCACGGAGGGATGGGGAGCACAGACATGCAATGCACAGCCCTGAAGTATAACAGAAGGAGGGATACGCCCAGATGTCTCCAGGCTAGTAAGTTTATAAACTCTTTATATCAGTTATACTAATGCAAGATTTTACACAAAAACAGTGCTGGAAAGGTATCCTTAGGGTGCAGGGACATGTACTAACTGTGTATTAGGGTGATCTGAGGTGGTTGGTTCCCTTTAAATGTGTTTTGGGTTAATTTTTCTGCCAGGAGATGAAGATTTGGCATCAATTACTCAACATGCGCACATGGCTTTTGGTGATAACATGCAGGGCATCAGGTGAGTTAGAGTAGGGTCAAGGTGGGGTTACACGCTTCAATCGCGTTCCGATATCGCAGTTCAATGGCGCGGAGCGCGCATTTAGTGCACGTTTCTCCGCATCGCATTGAATGTTTACACGCTGCGATATCGGAATACAACGTCCGTGCGATGTCTACGCCCCCCAACCCAGGATCACTTAACATGGGAGTGAATGGGTGACGTTTGAAATCGCATCGTAGTTGTGCATTTACACAGCACGATCCGGCTCCAATCTCCCTTCAATATCGGGGCATTGAATAGCACGCTCATTCAATCCCCGATATTGCATTGACATCGTTCCTGCATCGTATTGGACGTTCACACCATACAACGCAGGAACGATTTCAGCTCCGACGATTGAACCACGTGACTTTTCATTGAAATCGTACTACGATATCGCGACGTGTAAACTCGCCATCAGACTAGTATCAGAAGGACCGGATATGCGCTTTTTCTGAGCGCACAGGAAAAGCGAATATTGGTCGTTCTGTGTCAAGTGGGCAGCTGCGCTGGGAGACCAGTACCTATAGGAATATATAGGCAGCCTGAACACAGTGTTACACCACGTTAACGCTATGCACTCTGGCTGCAGAATTCTTAATTTTAGATGGAAGCATCAGACAAAAGGCTGATGCTAGTCTGACCCCAGCCTTACAGAAGATTTATTATAAGGCAATAGGAAATGAAAAGTAATGATAATGGTAGAGGGAACTAAATCTGGATGTGTGGCTTAAATGTTGATCACCTACAGAGGGACAATAACCCCACAAGTTTCTTTCACAATTGTCCAATACTGGATGGAGCACCAGCCACCCACCAAACTGTGCCATATAACTGGAAGGTAACTGCTAAATACTACAATCTACAAAATAGCTTGCCACACATATTAGAGTAATACCGGTAAACCTGACAAATCTGTCCTGTTTTTCATAGTATTTAAATTGCTACCAGAGGACAACATATTACAGCCTTTTCCCCAAAAAAAACACATGTACTCTTGCTTGATGTGAGGATACAAGTGTGTGGGAGTAGGGATAACTGTTCATACAGATCAGATAGCTGTTAGCCCAAAATATCTCTGCTCCCCCTATACACATGCAGGCTCAACTTGACTGAATATGTATGTGTCCTAAATGTGAAGAAGGAAGTAAGCTGCTACCTAACCATTATGGCGGTAACCAAAGGCTAGGCTCACACTTGGAAGGCACAATCCAGTAACCGTATCCATGTGACTATGTGCCATAGGGAAATATTACACTATAACAGTAAATGTGTTTTTCCCTGTAAGTTGTCAGTTCATGGTTAAATCTGTGGAGTCTGTACTTGTACACACATAGGACTAGGCCACTTAGAATAGGGGGGACTGGTTATTTAGTAGGTCCCAAAAGGGGGTGGAGCCTAGACTAGAGTGAGAGAAGCAGGAGGTTAGTGAGAGTTTTTAGTTAGACAGTGCTGGGAAGGCAGTCAGGAAGGACAGGCCTGACAGCACAGCCAACAAGAGGGAGCCCCATCTTCAAGTGGGGGCCCAGGACAGCAGGCAACGGGCCAGGACTCGTTGGAGCTGGCTGGTCGCGTTGAGGGAACACCAGCAACGCAGGAAGCCGAGGCAGATAGAAGTTCAGCTCTATCTGCAGACTGACGAGCTCCAGGCCCCTAGAAACCGGGTTGCTGACAGCGCCACAAGGTATCTCGCCCCTCAGGACCTAGAACCGGTTCAGGACACTACAGGAGAAGGGCCAAAAGTTGTGGTGCCAGAGGGAAGCTTTGCTTACTGGGGTTCCCCGTCCGGATCGGTGGGGTACAGACCTTGCCTGATAGCTACAGACCGTGGTACTGGCGAGGGAGCTCTGCAAGGGTGGTAGAACTAGGAAGAGGAAAAGAGACCCTGAAGGACAAAGGACGCAAACATCTAGAGACTCCATAAGGAGGACCCTGAGCTGGCAACATCACCCTGTAAACCAAACTACCGTGTCTCATTTTGCCATCTACCGGTACCTAGTAAAGTGGAGTTAAACTTGAACTGGTTTCTGTTATTCTTCCCGCCGGTGTCTGGAGGGCTCAGCACCATCAGCAGCTCATCAGAGGGGTAAGAACTGCAACACCAACACCTACAACTCCCCTCATCCACATCTATCACCGCTACCCTGAGGTAATAGCTCCACCTGTAGGGAGCTGGACTACACTCTACTGCACCCACCATTACCCCAGCAGCCGGCTTGCAGCGCCAGTACCCATATTACCAGGAACTGCAGGTGGCATCACGATCCCTTGTAAATACTCCCTTCTCCCCCACCACCATCTACTCAAATGATATCCAGGGCACGGAACCGGGATCCCGACCACCCGTGATTCCCCCAACCAAGAAGCCATCAGTCCCGATGTCCAAGTACCCCTTGCCCTCTGGCATCACGAACAGGATAGAACCAGCCAGGTGGAACCAGGTAAAGTGCGCCCAAAAGACTTTATTAACTGTTTTTTGAACTGTATAACCAGTCCGCCATTATGGAAATTGAACTGCGCCACAGCGAAGAAAAAGAGCGGGAAAATAAGCCCCGCCTTTCGTTCTGCCGGGGAGTGAAGAGAATAGTGGTGGGCCCACGAAGGTAAAGGGACTATGTGCTGCCCCAGGGGCGTGCCTCGGCCTCTCAGATTACATGGGCAATCAAAGAGGCACCAAAGTGTCTTCCTGCCCCCTTGCTATCAAACAACCAAGGGGGCGAGTCGAGCACCGTACCGGAGGATCCAGCGAGCATAGAACCCAGAAGAGAGGAGACCGCTGAACCGGAAAGCCTGATCCAGTTCTCTGAAGAGCCCGACCCGACTGGGGAGGAGGACCAAGAGGAAGGAATAGACGGCGGCGCAGAGATGTCCGGGCCCCGCTGTCACGGGTGGCACGGATGACAGGGTGGAGGCCACGCGCAGACGATCCCAGCGTTTGGCCCACCAGCCATAATGGTGGAGGATGGTCCGTCTCTTTCAGGAGCATTTACCTTCTGTGTTGATGGAAAGAAGGTGTGATGAGATCTCTCTATTATGGGGAGACGGCTGTGGAGGTCTTGCGCTCGGTCTGGTTTTATCCACCAATGTTGTAGGTCACTAGGACCCAGCAGACTCCTTCCACCTTTATAAGGAGGTTCATTACCCTTCCTCGGTGCAGGTGATAGTTCCTTGTGCACACTTTATCCTTGCTCCAGCAGAAGCTGAGATTGTGGAGGTTGCTGTGTTCTGCTGTCAGATAAGTGTTTCCTTTTCCCAAATGTCTGTCTTCCCTGGTGTTTGTCTTTAGTTGATAGTGGAGGGGTCTAGTGAACCTCTCCATCTGATCCTTAGATAAGATAGATCTAGGATCAGAGAGGGACGAGGTTCGTGGTCGGCGACAGTTGAGGAGACTGTATAGGGACGTTAGGGCAGACAGGGTCAGCTCTAGGAAGTCTAGGGGTCACCGTCTCCTTCTTGTGCCCTTAGCATTAGGGACTCCTGATCCCCCCCCCGTCGTTATCCTACGCTGGGTGTCTTCCCCACTCCCAGCGTGACATTATCACCTGCCATAACTGTAAGTGAAGGAAGGGGAGGATTTGATTTTCTTTCCTTTCCTTATGGATCCTGTGTCTGCTTTGGCCCAGCAGCTGCAGACCTTGTCTTTGGAGGTTGCGGACCTTCGGTCGGCTCTGCAGGGACCACAACCGCAAAATGGTGTCTTGGGGAATCAAGCAGTGGGTCCGGCCAGACCGGAACCTAAGGTTGCCCTCCCTGACAGGTTTTCAGGAGGCAGAGACAAATTTACTGTGTTCAAAGAGGCCTGTAAATTATACTTTAGGCTTAAGCCGTATTCCACTGGTGATGAGCAGCAGCGGGTAGGAATTATTATATCATTGCTGCAGGGGGATCCCCAATCCTGGGCTTTCTCTCTGCCACAGGACTCTACTTGTCTCTAGTCTGTGGATGGATTTTTTGACGCCTTAGGCCTCATATATGATGACCCTGACCGTATCTCTTTGGCTGAATCCAAATTGCGCCATCTCCACCAGGGGACTCGGTCGGCGGAATCATATTGTTCTGAGTTCCGCAGGTGGGCTATGGACACAAAGTGGAACGATCCGGCTCTCAGGAGTCATTTTTGCCAGGGTCTTTCAGAAAGACTGAAGGATGCCCTGGCAGTGTATGAGACCCCCCCGTCCCTGGAGGCAGCTATGTCGTTGGCTATTCGCATGGATAGACGCCTCCAGGAGCGGAGGGGTAGACCTCCTGCAACTGGGGGCCCTTCTCATGGTGGTTCCTTGTTGCCGGGTGGTCACTCGGAGGGCGAGTCATTTCTCCCGAGGGGGGAGGAACCTATGCAGCTTGGAGGAGCAGCGGCCTCGAGGCTCTCCTCCGGTGCCTCCCGGGGCAGGGGGAAGGGGGTCTGTTTTTTCTGTGGGAAAGGAGACCATTTTATCGGGGCCTGTCCCTACGCTCCTAAACGGACTAGGGTGCCGGGACCTCATGTGACTATGGGGGGTGTGGAGGTGGTCGAGCGAGAGGTGTGTGTATCCTCCGTTTGTACTTCCCATTTTCTCCTGAGTGCAGAGGTGGCGCTAGAGAGCAAAACGGAAGGCATTTCTGTGTTTGTGGATAGTGGTGCGGGGATCTGCATGGTGGATGCTCGTTTTGTACACGCTCATGGGCTTAACCGCTGTTTATTGTCTCGCCCCATCCGTATCTATGCCATCGACTCAGCCCCTCTTGCTCAGGGTAGTCTCACACATATCGTACATAACATTAAGTTAACGGTTGGATCCCAACATCAGGAGACGTTATCTTGCTATGTCTTAGACGGTCTCCCCGCTCCCATTGTCCTGGGCTTGCCATGGTTGATTAAACATAATCCCGTAGTGGATTGGCAGTCCAGGGACATTGTGGAATGGAGTGATTTTTGTTCGGAGAATTGTTTGGCTACATCCCTTTCGGTGGTATCTGCTGAATCTCTGCCCCCATTCCTATCGGAGTATGAGGATGTGTTCTCAGAGAAGGGGTGCCGAGACTTGCCCCCTCATCGGGCATATGATTGCCCTATCAACCTCGTTCCCGGAGCTAAACTGCCCAAAGCTAGGATGTTTACTATATCTGGTCCCGAAAGACAAGCAATGAAGGATTTCATTTCTGAAAGTCTGGAGACGGGACACATTAGGCCCTCCACGTCGCCGGTTGCGGCTGGTTTCTTTTTTGTGAAAAAAAAAGATGGGGGCCTCCGTCCTTGTTTGGATTTTCGGGAATTGAATCGGATTACTGTCCGTGATCCATACCCCCTCCCTCTGATCCCTGATTCATTTAGTCAGGTTGTGGGTGCCAAATGGTTCTCCAAGTTGGATTTGAGGGGGGCCTACAACCTGATTAGGGTCAGAGAGGGGGATGAATGGAAAACTGCGTTTAATACCCCGGACGGCCATTTTGAAAGTCTCGTAATGCCGTTCGGGCTCACTAACGCCCCGGCGGTTTTCCAACATTTTGTCAATGATATTTTCCATCATTTGGTGGGTAGATTTGTAGTTGTTTACTTGGACGATATCTTGATCTATTCTCCCGATATGGAGACGCATCAGTCCCATGTCAAACAGGTGTTGCAGGTCTTACGGGACAACAAACTGTATGCTAAACTCGAGAAATGTGTTTTCGCCGTTCAGGAGGTTCGTTTTTTGGGGTACCTCTTGTCGCCGTTGGGTTTCCGGATGGATCCGGAAAAGGTCCGGGCGGTGCTAGATTGGGAACAGCCGGACAATCTACGGGCATTGCAACGTTTTTTGGGGTTTACCAATTTTTACCGTAAATTTATTAAGAACTATTCGGTACTGGTGACGCCTCTTACGGACATGACTAGGAAGGGGACGGATTTTTCTGAGTGGTCTGATTCTGCTCGCCAGGCTTTTTCCTCCCTGAAGCGTTGTTTTGCTTCCGCGCCTGTTCTTTGTCAGCCCGATCTTTCTCAGCCCTTCATTGTGGAAGTGGATGCGTCTGAGGTGGGGGTGGGGGCTGTGTTGTCGCAGGGCCCTTCGCCTGGGAGATGGGTGCCCTGTGCGTTCTTCTCCAAGAAGTTGTCTTCGGCCGAGAGGAATTATGATGTGGGTAATAGGGAGCTGTTGGCTATTAAGTTGGCTTTTGAGGAATGGCGGCACTGGCTGGAGGGGGCTGTCCATCCCGTCACGGTTATTACCGACCATAAGAACCTGTCTTACCTTGAGTCCGCCAGGCGTCTCAATCCCCGGCAGGCCAGGTGGTCTTTGTTTTTCACGAGATTTAATTTTACCGTCACCTACCGTCCGGGGGTTCAGAATGTGAAGGCGGATGCATTATCGCGTAGTTTTCCGGGTGGTAGTACTCATGAGAGTCCCGTCCCCATCTTGCAGGAGGGGGTGGTTGTTTCTGCTCTTTGCCCTGATCTAGAGGGGGAGGTGTTGAAGGTTCAGGGGGGCGCCCCTGCCTCCTGCCCTTCTGGGAGGCTTTTTGTGCCGTTCTCTTTGCGCCTCAGGGTGCTGTCAGAGCATCACGACTCTGTACTGGCGGGGCATCCGGGCGGTAGGGCCACTTTCGATCTCTTGTCTCGTCGCTTTTGGTGGCCGGGGTTGAGGAAGGACGTAGCGGAATTCGTATCCGCCTGTGGTGTGTGTGCACGTGCTAAGGTTCCGCATACCCGTCCGTCTGGGTCTCTCGTGCCATTGTCTATTCCTGAGAGGCCATGGACACATTTGTCAATGGATTTTATCACCGATCTTCCGGCGTCTGTGGGCAAGACGGTGGTACTGGTAGTAGTAGATAGATTCAGTAAGATGGTTCGCTTTGTGGCACTGCCCGCACTTCCTAATGCTCGGACTCTGGCACAGGTGTTCGTAAGTGAGATTGTGAAGCTTCATGGGGTTCCCTCCGATGTGGTTTCTGATCGCGGTACTCAGTTCGTCTCCAAATTTTGGAAGGCTTTTTGTACACGTTTGGGGATAACGTTGTCCTTTTCTTCTGCTTTTCATCCTCAGTCTAATGGTCAAACCGAACGTGTGAATCAGAATTTGGAGACTTACCTGAGGTGTTTTGTCTCTGACCATCAGGAGACTTGGGCAAATTATTTGCCCTTGGCCGAATTCGCCCTTAATAATCGTCTTCAGGAGTCCACTGGCAAGTCACCGTTCTTCGGTGCATATGGGTTTCATCCTCAGTTTGGTACTTTTAGCGGTACGAGTCCTTCCGGAGTTCCGGAGGAGGACCGTTTTACCTCGTCCCTCTCCTCGGTTTGGCGGGGTGTACAGCGTAGCTTGAAGCTCTTAGGTGACAGGTACAAACGTATGGCTGACAGGAAGCGTGCGCCAGGTCCGGACCTATGTGTGAATGACTACGTGTGGTTGTCTACCAAGAATGTGAAGTTGAAGGTGCCCTCTTGGAAGTTGGGGCCCAGGTTTATTGGCCCCTATAGGATAACCGTCGTTATCAATCCCGTGGCGTTTCGTCTTGCGTTGCCTCCTGCTCTTAAGATCCACGATGTGTTTCACAGGTCGCTCCTCAAGCCGTATGTGCCGTCGTCTAACCCATCTCCTTTGCCTCCTGAGCCCATCTGTGTGGCGGGGAATCTGGAATTCGAGATCTCGAGGGTGGTTGATTCTCGCATGTTGCGCCGTTCGCTTCAGTATTTGGTGCACTGGAGGGGGTACGGTCCTGAGGAGCGGATGTGGGTGCCGGCATCGGAGGTGTCCGCCGCAAGGCTGGTCCGCGCTTTTCACCGTTCCCATCCGGATAAGCCTGGTCCTGAGTGTCCGGGGGCCACTCGTAGGAGGGGGGGTACAGGGTGGAGGCCACGCGCAGACGATCCCAGCGTTTGGCCCACCAGCCATAATGGTGGAGGATGGTCCGTCTCTTTCAGGAGCATTTACCTTCTGTGTTGATGGAAAGAAGGTGTGATGAGATCTCTCTATTATGGGGAGACGGCTGTGGAGGTCTTGCGCTCGGTCTGGTTTTATCCACCAATGTTGTAGGTCACTAGGACCCAGCAGACTCCTTCCACCTTTATAAGGAGGTTCATTACCCTTCCTCGGTGCAGGTGATAGTTCCTTGTGCACACTTTATCCTTGCTCCAGCAGAAGCTGAGATTGTGGAGGTTGCTGTGTTCTGCTGTCAGATAAGTGTTTCCTTTTCCCAAATGTCTGTCTTCCCTGGTGTTTGTCTTTAGTTGATAGTGGAGGGGTCTAGTGAACCTCTCCATCTGATCCTTAGATAAGATAGATCTAGGATCAGAGAGGGACGAGGTTCGTGGTCGGCGACAGTTGAGGAGACTGTATAGGGACGTTAGGGCAGACAGGGTCAGCTCTAGGAAGTCTAGGGGTCACCGTCTCCTTCTTGTGCCCTTAGCATTAGGGACTCCTGATCCCCCCCCCCCGTCGTTATCCTACGCTGGGTGTCTTCCCCACTCCCAGCGTGACACCCGCAATCTATGGTGGGCCAATCGCCAGGAACAGCAACAAGACCGGGTCGGTATGGAGATGAAGCGATCTGAATACCAGTCTCCAGCCCTGACACCGCACTTCTGGCAACCCATCGGGAGGCTCCAGTTCCAGGATGACACGAAAGGCAACGTCATCATCTACAAATACCATACAGGACGCCGGGGGTGGTATGCGATCCGGGTTAGCAGGAGCATGGAGTGATGAAACAATCCTGGTATTGTATATCAATGTAAATAGTTTATTGTTATGCTGGGTGCGAGTATATGAAACGGGTATAGAGCAGGTAAAATCCGGTACACAATAGTAAAGAGGGTGGAAAGGCCGTAAGGAGCTGTGCAGGAAGAGTAAAATCTTTGCCAACTCGGTGACCCCAGGGCCAGGAGGCCTACAGTACTTATAGCCAAAAGAGACCCCTGCAGTACCAAAGACTCCTACGCCATAGTACCAATGGTTAATGTTTGTGTGTATTGTGACTTTCACAGCCTACAGAGACTTTACCTGCTGGACTGTGCAAATGTGAACTTTTATGCAAAAGCCTCAAGAACTTTAAATCAGAGACATCTGAGATCTATCACCGCTACCCTGAGGTAATAGCTCCACCTGTAGGGAGCTGGACTACACTCTGCTGCACCCACCATCACCTCAGCAGCCGGCTTGCAGCGCCAGTACCCATATTACCGGGAACTACAGGTGGCGTCACGATCCCCTGTAAATACTCCGTTCTCCCCCACCACCATCTACTATGCCATAAGACTATTTGTACTGTGGGTAGATTGTTGTCACTTTTCCTAGTGTTTGTTATCTATTCTGAGTAGTTTGGCAGGTGTTTTCTATGTGTTTGCTGTAGCCTGCCATTGATTCCAATGGGGTTCGACGGTGTTTGATGAACATTCGACAAACAATTTGGCGAACACATCCCGATTTATCTAATCGAATTCGAACACTTAGGCTAGGGTCACACTTAAATATAGAATTGCATTCACCACATCCAGATCCGGATGCGGTGAACGCAATTGCCAGATCCGTAATCCTGAGCAATGCAGTTACCGCATATACTTTGGTTATCCCGGCTGCCGTGTGTGTTCAAACTGGTAATTTATTAATAAATGTTGCTATAATGTCTCTAGGGGGTGCCCACTCCCCCTAGAGACCTTCCACCCACTCAGGTGGGCATATAATGCTTTAATCACTTATTTACAGCAGCCACCTCCTGTCATCTGCTCTACATTTTTATGAATGAAAGCGCCGGCTCCTCTGGGAGCAGCGCGCATACTATAACTATTGTAGCTATAGTATGTGCGCTGTCCAAGGTTCTGAAGCCATTTACAGTAGATCTATGGGCAGCGAAAGTATATGCGGTAACCGCATTGCTCAGGATTACACATCCTGAGCAATCCGGTTCCCGCATTGCGGATGTTACAACCGCTCCGAAAACTGCAGCCTGCATGATTTTTCCGGAGCTGGAAAATGGGGGTGTGCTGCCCATAGACCTAATGTTAATGGTTACATGACCTCGGACAGCGGCAGATACGATACGTACATTACGTACAGTATCTGCTCTACTGTCAGGGGAGCCGCAGCTTCATTCATACATTTGTACAAAGCCAACAATAGCCAGCTTACTGTAAATGGTTTATTAACCCCTAACATGCTGAGAGGAGTGGACAGCATGTCTCTAGGGGGGTGGGCACCCCCTAGAGACATGTTGCCCACAGCTAATATTCATATTTAATGTTTTAATACACATTTAGCACTTTCCTTATCGCCGCAGGGATGAGCAAAGTATACGGTAACCGCATTGCTCAGCATTACACATCCGGAGCAATCCGGTTACCGCATTGCGGTTCACAGCACACATTTTGGAAACAAAATGTGTGTGAAGGCAATTGTGTTCACCGCATCTGGATCTGGATGCGGTGAACGCAATTGCCTGCCCAAATGTGACCCCAGCCTTTAGTTAATTGATCCCTCACCATCTCTTTGTTTATAGATAGTGTGGATTCCTTTATTCCTTTAATAGCACAGTGAAGATCAGTTGTTTCATTGGCTTTCTTAGGCTGCTTTCACATTGAAAATGTGCAAGTCCGTATGGATCCTTGAATTTCAAGGAACCAAATGGACAGGCACGGATTGTGCAAAGAGATGCCAACTGATGTCCACAGACCATTTTTTTTAATGGAACCGTCATCAGTTGCCAGAGGAAGGGTTGGGATGAGCTGCGTTTTAAAACGGACAGACACGGATTGAAAATTTGCCTGTGTGAAACCAGCCTTAGAGAACACACATACAAATTAGGTATTTAAACGTTCAGCATTCTTACATTGTTTTTGACCACTTTACCCTTTTCATTCTGTAAAAATCCTTTAGCATCTTTTGATTTTATTTTTGGTTTTGACATAGCCCAAAACCTATTTTATTGCTTTTGGTCTCCCTTGCAAGCTTCACTTCATTACTGGCTATAGCTTTTCTAAGGCCTGTTTCACATCTATGCGCTCACTGCGTTAGGCTGCCCTGCCTGCCTGCGCCAGCGCCTGGGGCAGCCTAGCGCAGTGAGCGCATACATGCCCTGCATGTGCGCTCAACTGCGTTTGGTGCCCCCATTATAACCTATGGCCGAACACAGCTGAGCGCGCGCTCTGCCAGTGAGAAGCGCAAGTGAAACTGGCAGAGCGCACGGCGCATGCGCCCGCTCTGATGCACCCGGAAATGCCTCAGTAGAGCGTTTCCGGGTGCATCAAGACCAGGCGCATGCGCCGTGCGCTCTGCCAGTTTCACTTGCGCTTCTCACTGGCAGAGCGCGCACTCAGCTGTGCTCAGCCATAGGTTATAATGGGGACACCGAACGCAGCTGAGCGCACAGGGGGCAGTGGGATGCGTTTACAGTAACTGTAAACCCGGCCCCACAGTGCCCCAAAACACCTCTGCGCCAGCGCGACCAGGCTGGTGCAGGTGATGTGGCCAGGCGCAGGGGTGTGAAACAGGCCTAACGCTTTCCCTGCAGTCCCTGCAGACAGCATCATATTCCTCTTTAGATATACCCCCTTCTGTCCATTTGGTATACATTTTTTTCCTTTTTAGAATGTGTTTAAATTCTGTTTATCCATCCTTTTTCTCTTTCTTCAATTCTTCCTGCTTTGAGGGAGGGTTACTGAATGTGCAGTGGGACGTCTTTTAACAAAATGCCCCATCTTTCTTCGACATTTCTGTCCCTTAGAACATCCAGACATTGAACCTTTCCTACCCTCCTTGTGAGTCCATTAAAATCTATCTTTCTGAAGGCCAACCTTGTAGTTTGAGTTATGTAACAATATGCATGCACTTTGGAACATGATGTCAAAAATATGTCTCCCATAACTGTAGTATCTACACTTTCCACAACAGCCCAAACACTCAAAATTTTGCTCTGTCTCTCATCCGTCTACTGTTAGTATTTTAAAGCTTGCAAGAGTTATTTATTGAAGGGACCGAAGTGTTGTTTTATTTTGAAAGTGAGCCATATTTTAATAGACTGAGCCTTTTATACCATTACTTACATAATGACATCTCCCCATTTTAGAGATGGAATGGGAAACTGATTTATATATCCCCTCCCAAGCTTATCTTCTGGCATAACCGCTCTGGATCCCACAATACCCGTTCCTTCTTGGATTTGGCAGTGGGCTTCTTTGCTAGGTCCCTCAGCGCCTCTAGATTTGCATCTGCATGCAATGCCACCTGAAACTACTGGTTAGAGGTAGCCAAAAGCAGCGTTAAGACCTCCACCTCACAGGAACTCTCTGGGACCTGCTCTGGGTCAGTATCTGGTCCTGTTATCCCTCTGGATGATGAAGGTCCATAAGCAGCAAGTTGCCTGCATTCTGGGCACTATGACTGCAACTGCAGGTGACAAGGCCTATGTATGTACGTGGTCTTCCTGGGGGATAACAGTATTTTCCCATAATCCTGACAGGCTAGGGATAACACTTTCCCTACATCTTGACAGGCTGTTGGTATCACTTTCCCAGCATCCAGACAGGCTGTGAGAAACAATTTCCAACCATCCCAAAAAGCTGTGGGTAACACTTTCCTACCAACTTGAAAGGATGGGGATAACTCTTTTCTGGTATTCTGACAGACTCGGGATAACGCTTTCTTGCCATCCTAACAAGCTGGGAATAATACTTCCTGACCATCCTGACAGGCTGCAGGTAACATTTTCCCATCATCCTGATGGGCTAAAGGAAATTATTTCCTGCTACTCTGAGAGGCTTTGGGTAACATTTTCCCACCATAATGACAGACTGTGGATATGATATTCCCTTTACTCTGACAGGCTGTTGGTACCACTGTCCCATCATCCTGCTATGCTATGGGTAACCCTTTACCATCATCCTGATGGGCTGTGCGTAACTCTTCCCACCATCCTGAGAGGTTGTTAGTAACTCTTTATCATCATCCTGAAAGGTGATGGGTACCACTTTCCCACCATCCTTTCAGGCTGTGGGAAAAACTTTCTCATCAGTTAATGTAGGAATTGCTCTGCACAACCCTTACAGACTTTTAAATACAATCCTTATAATGGTAAGGGGAGGAGATGCCGACAGCTTTACAACTATGTGGCGGTGCAATCCCAAAGAAACAGTTCATAAAATACAGCACATAGATTGAAAGAATACACTCACTGCAGGTGGACTTGTCTTTCCGACACGGCAAAAGTGACATACGGGCAGGCCGAGGGCGGACTACAGGATGCAGGCTCATCCGACAAGGACAACATACGTTTCGCTCACTTAAGCTTCTACGGGTCCACAACAAAAATATATCAAGTCCACCTGCAGTGAGTGCATCCTTTCCTTCTATGTATTTACTTAAACACTTTACCATCAAGCTGACATGCTACAGGTGACTCTTTCAAACCATTCTGACAGGTTCTGTGTACCTCTTCCCATCATCTTGACAGGTTATGCTTTCCCATCTTCCTGACAGGCTGTGAGTACCACTATGCCATCATCCTGACTAGCTGTGGGAAAAAAATTTCCCTCCTCAAGTAAAACCTCAGGATTAGGTATAATCAGGTGGTAGCTACCACCAACCATGTCACAGTCCATAGTGACACTGACAAGCTGCAAAAACCAGCTTTCTCATGGTCTCCGTGCTGATGCCCTTTTCTCCTAACTTTGACTCTTACTCCTTTGGGGGTATTCTCAGCAATCCTACCCAACAGAACGACATTGCTGAATTATCCTGTACAATGAAACATATAATCCTGTAATACCTTAGGATCAGTGCTAATAATGGAGCAAATACCACTGGCCATGTAACAGTTCATCATGACACTGATCAGCTGCATATGACCACCTTTTTCATGGTCCTCATGCCTGTCTCAATTGCCATTAGCATTGATTCCTTTCATGCCTTTGAGGGGATCTTCTTCTAACATCACCTAACAGCATGACATGGCTGAGTTCCTTTGTATAATCAATCACATTATCATCATGTAAGATATTGATCTCCACATAATCAATATTTGGATTACATGAACTTCTAGATTGGGAAGGGTTGTCAGGAATGTATTGAGCGGCCCACTGTCTCAGATCGGTCCCCAATAAAACATTTCTGTGTAGGTTCTTGGACACCCCCACCTCCCTGAACCTCCTTCCAGCCCCCCATGCTAGGAAAACCTGGACCATTAGTAAAGGTCAGTGAAAACACTCAATCCTGGTGACATGTTTATCCCAAGGATAAGGACTTCAGGGAACACCAACTCAGGGCAGATGAGAGTCCCACAGTGATGGAGGCGCCCATGGTAACTGGTTGCAAGTATTCACAGGTTCACCCAACAGCCCCCCCACAAGTAGAACCAATCAACTAGGCCACTGAGCCTCCGAAGTGTGGGTTCCTCTTCTGCTTCTCCAAGCAGGCAATGGTGATGTGCCCTGTTTGGTTGAAGGAAAAGCCTCAGCGGGATTCAAATGCAAGCTAGGAGCTGGGAGATGGGGGGTTACCTCACAAAGTTCAGCTGCCAACAGCTGACTTACGTACCTCAAGTGCATGGTTGGCCACATAGATATCAGTGATCTGTGCTGCCTTGGTTGCGTCCTTTTGCTCGCTGTCCATCATGAACTGTCACACCTCAACTGGACAAAGATGCAAAAAATGGTCCTTCACCATCAGGATCTTTGATTAGTCGAAGGTGATAATCCACACTCTTTACTGCTCAAAGTTGGTTCTAAGCCTGTCCACCACATCACTGTAGCTATCTGTAGGGCCCAATTAGAGGGTCCGGAACTTTTTGCAGTACACCTCTAGACACAATTGGTATTTCCTTATCAGTGCCTGTTTGATAGCCTCATTGTCTCTATCTTGGGTTCAAAGGAAAGCGGAGTGTATCTCCAGAGCTTTGCCTTGAAGTCCTCGGGTTAAATAACAGACCCACTAATTGATGGGCAACTGATACTGCCTGCAGGTCTTTTCAAATTCCCTCAGAAATATATCCAAATCTAGTCTGTGTCATTCCATTACAGGAAAATTCTTGGATTAGGGTTTAACGCTATCGGCATCGCTAGACTATCTGCTCAGTGGGCTAGATCACTGCATCTTGAGTCGAGCCAAGTGCAACTCGTGTTCTCTCTCAGCTTTCTGTAGCTATCCATACATAGGAAATATGACATATGCAAACCCATTTACTGGGTCCATATTAATTTGGTGCTTATGCTCGGACAGCACATTTATGTAAGGACTAGCTGTAGTACCCGGCTACGCCCGGGTTAATAAATAACTGCTGTTAGCTATAACAAAATAGAATTTGAATATGTCATATTAATGACCTGTAGGAAAATAGAAGCTGAGCTGTGATTGATTGCTATAGGCAGCCTAATAAATCTCCAGCCAACAGTAAACCCTCCCCCTGGCCGGGTAGTATATGTTACCTCACACATACACATAATAGACAGCTCATGTGACTGACATCTGCCTTAATTCCCTATATGGCACATGTGTTGCACATTGGCTGTTTTTAATCAGATGTTTATGTTTGGAAAATAAAGATAGCACACGTATGAGGCGAGTTGTGTGAGGTGATTTGTGCACATCTGTGTCTGTCTGTGTGGTGTATGTGTCCCTGGGGTGTGTATGTGTGTGTCCCTGTGGTATGGGGTCTGTGTGGTGTGTGTCTCTGTTGTGTGTGTCTCTTTGTGGTGTGTGTGTCCCTGTGGGGTAAGTGCATGTGCCCCTATAGGGTGTGTATGTGTGTGTGCCCCTGTGGGGGGGTCTGTGGTGTGTGTGTGTGTGTGTATCTGTGTTGTGTGTGTCTCTTTGTGGTGTGTGTGTGTGTCCCTGTGGGATGAGTGCATGTGTCCCTATAGGGTGTGTATGTGTGTGTGTGTCCCTGTGGGGGGGTGTCTGTGTGGGGTGTGTGTGTCTCTGTGTTTGTGTGTGTCCCTTTGTGGTGTGTGTGTGTCCCTGAGGGGTGAGTGCATGTGTCCCTATAGGGTGTGTATGTGTGTGTGTCCCTGTGGGGGGGGTCTGTGTGGTGTGTGTGTGTCTCTTTGTGGTGCGTGTGTCCCTGTGGGGTAAGTGCATGTGCCCCTATAGGGTGTGTATGTGTGTGTGTCCCTGTGTGGGGGTCTGTGGTGTGTGTGTGTGTGTATCTGTGTTGTGTGTGTCTCTTTGTGGTGTGTGTGTCCCTGTGGGGTGAGTGCATGTGTCCCTATAGGGTGTGTATGTGTGTGTGTCCCTGTGTGGGGGTCTGTGGTGTGTGTGTGTGTGTATCTCTGTTGTGTGTGTCTCTTTGTGGTGTGTGTGTCCCTGTGGGGTAAGTGCATGTGCCCCTATAGGGTGTGTATGTGTGTGTGCCCCTGTGTGGGGGTCTGTGTGTGTGTGTGTGTGTGTGTATCTGTGTTGTGTGTGTCTCTTTGTGGTGTGTGTGTGTGTCCCTGTGGGATGAGTGCATGTGTCCCTATAGGGTGTGTATGTGTGTGTGTGTCCCTGTGGGGGGGTGTCTGTGTGGGGTGTGTGTGTCTCTGTGTTGTGTGTTCCTTTGTGGTGTGTGTGTCCCTGAGGGGTGAGTGCATGTGTCCCTATAGGGTGTGTATGTGTGTGTGTCCCTGTGGGGGGGTCTGTGTGGTGTGTGTGTGTCTCTTTGTGGTGTGTGTGTCCCTGTGGGGTGAGTGCATGTGTCCCTATAGGGTGGCTATGCGTGTGTGTCCCTGTGGGGGGATGTCTGTGTGGTGTGTGTGTGTCTCTTTGTGGTGTGTGTGTGTCCCTGTGTGGTGAGTGCATGTGTCGCTATAGAGTGTGTGTGTGTCCCCTTGGGGGTGTGTGTGTGTCTTTGTGGTGTGTGTTTGTTCGGGTGCGTGGTGAGTATCCAATGTTGGGGCTGCACCTTAGCGACTATACACTTGCTGTTACTCTTTGTGTGCGTGTGGTGTGTATACATGTCCCTGTGTGTGGTGAATATCTCATGTTGGGGCCCCACCTTAGTGACTATATGCTGGTATGTGCTGTTAGTCTTTGGCACTATCATTAAGTCCCTCTCATTCACAACTGTCAACTGGTAACTGTCACTTTTTCCCCATTATGTAGATAGGGGCAAAATTTGTTTGGTGAATTGGAATGCGCGGGGTTAAAATTTCGCCTCACAACATAGCCTATGATGCTCCCGGGGTCCAGACGTGTGACTGTGCAAAATTTTGTCTCTATAGCTCACAGCTGTCGATTTTCCTCCCACACGTTTCGTTTCCCTTTTTTCCCATTATGTTGATAGGGGTAAAATTGTTTGGTGAACTGGAACGCGCAGGGTTAAAATTTCACCTCACAACATAGCCTATGACGCTCCCGGGGTCGAGACGTGTGACTGTGCAAAATTTTGTCTCTATAGCTCACAGCTGTCGATTTTCCTCCCACACGTTTCGTTTCCCTTTTTTCCCATTATGTAGATAGGGGCAAAATTGTTTGGTGAACTGGAACGCGCAGGGTTAAAATTTCGCCTCACAACATAGCCTATGACGCTCCCGGGGTCCAGACGTGTGACTGTGCAAAATTTTGTCTCTATAGCTCACAGCTGTCGATTTTCCTCCCACACGTTTCGTTTCCCTTTTTTCCCATTATGTAGATAGGGGCAAAATTGTTTGGTGAACTGGAACGCGCAGGGTTAAAATTTCGCCTCACAACATAGCCTAT
This sequence comes from Allobates femoralis, assembly GCA_033576535.1. Classification (NCBI taxonomy): domain Eukaryota; kingdom Metazoa; phylum Chordata; class Amphibia; order Anura; family Aromobatidae; genus Allobates; species Allobates femoralis. The sequence continues at coordinate 258,331,944 of JARQOC010000006.1, forward strand.
GACGCTCCCGGGGTCCAGACGTGTGACTCTGCAAAAGTTTGCGGCTGTAGCTGCGACGGTGTAGATGCCAATCCCGGATATACACACATACACACATACACACATACAGCTTTATATATTAGATATGCATTTCATCCCACTTGGGATTATGATGCCAAAAATGTATCTCCCATAACTGTAGGATCTATGCTTTCGACAAAGACCCAAATATTCATAACTTGGCTCTGGATCCTGTCCGTCTGCTATCAGTCTATTGAAGCCTGCAAGGCTTATCTATTAAAGTGACACAAGTGTCTATACTCAAACTCTGTATACAGAGCCTTGGCTTTACCAGTCCAATTATCTGTTCACACCAGGGGGTCATAGCTGAACAGGGGATAGATGTTAAATGCTAGCTCTTGTTTCATTTCTAAATTATGAGTCATGTTTTATTAGACTGATCCTCTAATACCATTACATAATGACAAGAATGAATAATTTTGTCCACATCTGTACCTACAGTGTGTTGTATTAGTGCATTTCAATTAATTAGAATATCATCAAAAATCAATGTAATATTGCCATGTTTCATGGCATTTCTGGGAGCCCTGAAACACATTGACTAATAAATCAATATTATATTCACCTTTTGATGTCTCGTGAAATACGGCAGCTTGGTTTTTAACTCTTCATCTTCCCGACTTTAATTTTGTGAAATGGTGACCTTTGGGTTTTCATTGGCTGTAAACCATAATCATCAACATTAATAGAAAAAAACAGTTGAAATAGATCCCTGTGTTTGTAATGACTAAATAATATTGCATTTCACTTTTTGTATTGAATTACTGAAATATATTAAAGTTTTGATGATATTGTAATTCATTGAGATGCACTAATATAAAGTTAAAAGGTTATACTAAAAAAAGGTTAAATGCTATCACTGGCAGAGAAATACAATTGCTGTACTCAACTTTCTCCAACAGTTCCATTGAAATGAATAAAGTAGAAGCTGAGCATGCACAGTAGTCAGACACCCAGTGATCAACAAGTTATTCCCTATCCAATATCTATGGCTATTTGATATCTTTTTTAAAGGGACCGGCATTTTCAAATATTATATCCCAACAGTTTAGTAATGCTTGTCCTGCAGTCTGTCAATCACACACATTACTGTACATTACACATGATATATTACTTACAATGACGCAATACAGTATTCACCTTACAACAACGCGATTGATGTCTTCAGGGAGGGACACGACTGCAAGTTCATCTACTTAAAACTTCTTGGCTTTAGTTACCGTATTTTCCTTGCTTATAGTCAGGGGCGGACCTTCCATGGTGCAGCTGGTTCAGCTGCACCAGGGCCCCGACCGGCTAGGGGGCCCCTCAAGCCTGCAGGGGGGCCTCCAGCCAACCCCGTGACCCTGTGTCAGAGGAGAGGAGGGTAACTGAGGGAAGCTTCCTGCTTCCCCTGGCTGATCCCGCCCCTCCTCTCCTCTGCGCGGCTCGACGCAGCAGGTAGGAGCCCTATCACCCACAGCAAACCCCTCCCCGCTCCTCGCCGACGTCCACTGGCACCCCCTTCCCAAAACCCCCCTGCTCCACGCTGACATCCACTAGCGCACCACCCCCCGCTCCACACCTCCGGGCTCAAGGACCGCCACTGCTTATAACACTACTTCACAAACATTAACAGCACTGTCTCTATTGGGGTTTGGAATATAAATTCCATATTTGTATGTCTTAGACTCAGTGTGGGAGGAAACCAATGCACACTCCTTGCAGATCTTGTCCTCGGTGGTATTATGAACCCAGAACCCCAGTGCTGGAAATCAACAGTGCAAACACTGCTAACCATTGATCCACCATTATGATCTAGCAGTATTTTTACTCCTTGGTGTTGTGAATGACCACTTACTCATGCTGCTCTACACCTCTTTCAAATTACTCAGATGTCCAATGTTAAAACTCTATAGCCTCTTTTGGAAAATAACAAATGGGAACTACAGGACAGCTATGCTGAGGCTTGTTAGGAGGACAACAGATTACACATTTGTCCATTAAGTTTTATTATTTTTAGTTGTAGATGACAAAAAAAAAGACAAAAGCAGGACCTTTATAAAATATTTATGAAATCAGGATTTGCATAGGATAACCTATTAAAATAAGAGCATGTAAACAAATGTCGAAAAACAGTTATACAAGAGAATTTGGGGACAAATTTAAAGAAAGTTCACAAAGTCTGGCTTCAAAGTACCATACAATTATAATGGTAAATATTATGCATGGAACAAGTTATATATAATATATAATGTCAGCAGAAATTTGGACGAATGAGGTGTACTTAAAATATTCTGCAAAGTTTCCTGGGCTGTGGAGATGGTAGGAGGTACAAAATTCAGCGATTCTTTGAAGAACAAACAGTGATAGTAAACAACAGATGGCGCAAAATGAACCAACGGTAAAGCTAGAAAACCAGGTAGAATGAACTGTGAACGGCAATGGTTGCCAATTAAAGGACATGCTTTCCAATGAAGCCAGTAGTGGCCAGTGAGTCCTGTTGAACTGGCACATCAAAGGATCAAAGAACCCTCTGGAGGACTTAGGGTATGTGCACACTTGTAGGTTTAGCAGCGGAAACCGCCGGTCGGTTTCCATGAGGTTTATGTAAATTTATGTTAATCCAAAAGCGGCTTTTGGGTTAACATATAAACCTATGGAAACCGACACCCGGTGTGCACACACCGGCGGTTTCCACATGCTCATCTGTTGCTAACCCGCTGGGTTCCCAGCGGGTTAGCAAAGAATGAGCATGTTCTATAAACCGGCCGGTTCTGCAGCGGCTGCACGCAGAATCATGTGCTGCTTCCAGCCGCTGCAGAACCGCCGCCGCTAACCCGCTGTGCACCCGCCGAACACCCGCCCATCTCCCGCCATACCCGACAGGTAGCCGGTGGATGGCTCCGGAGCTTCCTGTCGGGTCCGCCCAGCCGCCGCCGACACTAAGCCGACGTAAGTGTGCACATACCCTTAAGGTACTATTACACACAGAGATATCTGTGCAGACATTGCTTGCAACTCACTGGTTGCAGTGAAATCATGGACACATTGTTACATTTGTACACGGCAACAAAATGGAAGAATGTGCCCATGAGTTCACTGCAACCAGTGAGTTGCAAGGAATGTCTGCACAGATATCTCTGTGTCTAACGGTACTTTAAGACAGTGGTCCCCAACCTTTTTTGCTCCGGGGACCGGCTTCATGCAAGACCATTTTTCTGTGGCCCAGCGGGGGGCGGGACTTTGTTCATGTGGGGCGTGGTCATGGATAAGGGGTGGAGTTTATCACCCTGCTTCCCTGAAAAATACGTTACATACTATTTTCAGGTGATGTCTTATTTTTCCATCCCCTTGCAGCCCCCAATATGGTATCCACGTAATTCCCTTGCAGCCCCCATCATCCCCTTGCAGCGCACAATATCCCCATCATCCCCTTTCAGCCCCCAATACCATATCCCCATCATAATCCCCTTGCAGCCCCATCATCTTTCTTTTGCAACCCCCATCCTCCTCTTCCAGCCCCTACCATTCTCTTCTTCCAGCCCCCACCATTCTCCTCTTCCAGCCCCCACTATTCTCTTCTTTCAGCCCCTACCATTCTCTTCTTTCAGCACCCACCATTCTCCTCTTCCAGCCCCCACCATCCTCCTCTTCCAGCCCCCAGTATCCTCCTCTTCCAGCCCCCAGTATCATCCTCTTCCAGCCCCCAGTATTCTCCTCGTCCAGCCCACACCATTCTCCTCTTCCAGCCCCCACCCTTCTCCTCTTCCAGTCCCCACCATTCTCATCTTCCAGCCCCCAATATCCTCCTCTTCCAGCCCCCAGTATCCTCCTCTTCCAGCCCCCAGTATTCTCCTCTTCCAGCCCCCAACATTCTCATCTTCCAGCCCTCACTATCCTCCTCTTCCAGCCCCCATTATCCTCCTCTTCCAGCCTCCAGTATTCTCCTCTTCCAGCCCCCACCATTCTCCTCTTCCAGCCCCCACCATCCTCCTCTTCCAGCCCCCCAGTATCCTCCTCTTCCGGCCCCCACCATTCTTCTCTTCCAGCCCCCAGTATCTTCTTTTCCAGCCCCCAGTATACTCTTCTTCAAGCCCCACCATTCTCCTGTTCCATCCCCCACCATCCACCTCTTCCAGCCCCCCAGTATCCTCCTCTTCCAGCCCCCAGTATCCTCCTCTTCCAGCCCCCACCATTCTCCTCTTCTTCCAGCCCCCAGTATCCTCTTCTTCCAGCCCCCACCATTCTCCTCTTCCAGGCCCCACCATCCTCCTCTTCCATCCCCCAGTATTCTCTTCTCCCAGCCTCCAGTATTCTCCTCTTCCAGCCCTCAGTATCCTCTTCTTCCAGACCCCAATATCCTCCTCTTCCATACCCCAGTATGCTCCTCTTCCAGCCCCTACCATTCTCCTCTTCCAGCCCCCAGGTATCCTCTTCTTTTAGCCCCCAGTATTCTCCTCTTTCAGCCTCCAGTATCCTCCTCTTCCAGCCCCCAGTATCCTCTTCTTCCAGCCCCCAGTATTCTCCTCTTCCAGCCCCCAGTTTTCTCCTCTTCCAGCCCCCAGTTTTCTCCTCTTCCAGCCCTTCTTGAAGAAGCTAAGGCGAAAAGCGTAAAGGGTGAGCACCTATAGGACTGGTAATGTTTTGTGACCCCCTGTTGTATACATGTTTTAGTGGGATGTAATTTTCTCTTTTGCCTTGGTACAACATTGGATTATCCAGGAGTGTGTACTGAGTCTAATTGGATGTATCAATCAGCTGTGTATATACTTGGGAGAGTGTAATGGTTACCCTTTAGGTTTAGCCGCTAATGACTGTATAAAGATGTGTTGTGGAACCCTATTGGGAATATAATGCTGTTCTGAATAGGTGCAATTTGTTATCCACACACACATCTCAAGAAATCCATTCAGGATTCCTGGTTTGGGAGCTAATCTTTAATGGTACCTTTACACGCTGCTACAGAAGGTTAGAAACAACCGGATGTCTCACATGCACGAGCACGTTTCAACGGTTCCTAATGGTACCTGATACCGCCTTTACACACCGCTACAAGGTGCTCTACAGAAGGTTTATTCTATCCCTGGAGGCACCGTCGGGTGCCGCAGGTTACCTTCTGTAGAGCACCTTCCCTCATTTACACGCCGCTACCACAAGGTAATATGGGAGGACCTGGAGCAGCAGGGACAACACATATGCGTGCCAGAGTTGTGGATTACGAGACGCTCGTATGGTGATTGGACAAAGCAATAACATCATGATTGGCCAGCCAGCGCAGGAAGGCTCGCTAATACATGATGCTATTGCAATTGTGTAGTGTGACTGGTCAGCTCCTTAAATATGCCGCCCTATGCAGGGACATCCAAACGTAACGCAGGAGCTTCCACCAATGATCGCTGATGGGGCGCGGTATCCCGGAGGCTGTGTCACGCCCCAGGGAGTTCACTAGGTGTCGCAAAAACCTTCCTGTTCCTCGATTACACGCCGCTACCATCGGGTTGAAACGAACCTGTTTTTGAGCACTGCTGAAAAACAGGTGTCGATAGTGACCGGTGGCAACAACCTGATTTACACGCCGCTACCTCGCGGTGTTTTGACGGTGCAAGATACAATTATCTCCGACACCCGGTTGTTTCTAACCTTCTGTAGCGGCGTGTAAAGGTACCATAAGGGAGTGATATTCACCTCTAACACCTCTTCACCTCTAACATACACTTCAGCAGACTCCATCCTATATAATAACTCCTGCCAGTGTTTGTATCACATATCTTGTACACTTGTTATATGATAAGTGTTGATTTGAATTTTAATTAAGTATTTACACATCACCTGTTTTTAGAGTCATTTGCAAAGGAATAAATCTTTTTGTGAACTACCGTATATACTCGTGTATAAGCCGACTTTTTCAGCCCAAAAATTGGGCTGAAAAGTCCCCCCCTCGGCTTATACACGAGTCATATACGTGGGGGCTGTGTCCGGGAGCAGGAGGAGGCAGGAGGAGGCTGGAGGAGGTGGGGGGAAGGCTGCAATATGAGCGGCTCGTGACGTGGAGCCGCTCATAACTTATTCATGATATGCACTGCATCCCCCGCCCATCCGCGGGGGGAGCAGTGCATATCGCCTTACAGCCCCCCAGCACGGGGTATACAGCCCCCCCATCCCTCACAGTATGGCGCCCCCTTTCCATACAGCCCCCCCCCGTGGTATCCAGGGCCCCCCGTATATACAGCCCCCCCGTGGTAACCAGGGCCCCCCGTATATACAGCCCCCCCGTGGTAACCAGGGCCCCCCTTGCTGCACCTGTAAAGGAAGAAGTCAGTATACTTATCGCTGCTGCTGCCGCCGCCGCCGTCGCCGCTCCGCTTCTCGGTCACCGCGCTGCTCCGGGTCTTCACGCTTCCTGTTCCTTCTCCGGCGCTCAGGAAATGACGTCATTGTTCGAGCGCCGGAGAAGGAACAGGAAGCGTGAAGACCCGGAGCAGCGCGGTGACCGAGAAGCGGAGCGGCGGCGGTGGCAGCAGCGATAAGTATACTGACTTCTTCCTTTACAGGTGCAGCAAGGGGGGCCCTGGTTACCACGGGGGGGCTGTATACAGCTGGGGCCCTGGATACCACGGGGGGGCTGTATACAGCTGGGGCTGCTGTATACAGCTGGGGCCCCTGTATACTACCTATGGGGGGGGTCTGTATACCTCGAGCTGCTGCTGTATATACCCCCTAGGGCTGCTGCTGTATATACCCCCTGGGGCTGCTGCTGTATATACCCCCTGGGGCTGCTGTATACTACTACTGGGGCTTCTGTATACTACTACTGGGGCTGCCGTATACTACCACTGGGGCTTCTGTATACTACTACTGGGGCTGCTGTGTATATACCCCCTGGGGCTGCTGTATACTACCACTGGGGCTTCTGTATACTACTACTGGGGCTGCTGTATACTACCACTGGGGCTTCTGTATACTACTACTGGGGCTGCTGTATACTACTACTGGGCTGCTGTATACTACTACTGGGGCTGCTGTACACTACTACTGGGGCTGCTGTATACTACCACTGGGGCTTCTGTATACTACTACTGGGGCTGCTGCTGTATATACCACTGAGGCTGCTGTATACTACTATTGGGGCTGCTGTATACTACCTCTGGGGCTTCTGTATACTACCACTGGGGCTGCTGTATATACCTCTGGGGCTGCTGTATACTACCACTGGGGCTGCTGTATATATCTCTGGGGCTGCTGTATACTACCACTGGGGCTGCTGTATATATCTCTGGGGCTGCTGCTGTATATACCACTGGGGAGGCTGCTGTAACACTGCTGGGGCCTGTATGTACCACTGGGGAGGCTGCTTTATACCACACTTCTGGGGGCTGTATACTACCACTGGGGAGGCCTGTACACCACTGCGGGGGCCTGTATACCACACTGCTGGGGGCTGTATACCTGTGCTGGGGTCCACCCTCGGCTTATACACGAGTCAATAGGTTTTCCCAGATTTTGGGGGCAAAAGTAGGGGGGTCGGCTTACACACGGGTCGGCTTATACACGAGTATATACGGTAATCACTGCACTTTATATGGTATTACATTGATTATGTGTTTACAAAAATTTCTTTTTTGCACTAGCACTTTTTAATGTTTATCACAGTTCTCTTTGTGCACTTTATTATTAACTCTGGCAGTTATTAGGATAGATATGATATGATATGTTAAATCATCTATAAATTGAACAGGGCATTTGCAACAAATATCCCATATGTCTACTAAATATAATTGAGGGGTGTTTCTTTGGTCTCTAATGGGATTTCTCAGAGTAATTTTGTCTATTGTATGTTTTTAAAATATAATCTCATATATATTTCAATACAGGGGACATTTATAACCAAAATTTGGCTGTTAAACTCATTTCATATATAGGTTTTGTTCATAAGGTCGAGTTTAGCCCCTTATAACTTTTTGGCCATAATATAGGTTAATCATCACAGAACGGACCAAAGGGAACAGGCTGGACATCGGGTCACAGGGGAACGCGGAGAGCACTGGTCCAGGACATGGAAGATTAGAACATCGGCTGGTCAGATCCAGGGTACACAGGCAGAGCTGTCACTGGGAAACAAGGCTGCAGACTCCCCAGGAACACAGAAGAGCCCATCCAGGAACACGAGCGGGACCGCCTCTAAAACATAGGCTGGACTACCAGGACCACGGACTTGACATCAGGTCACAGGGTGGATATGTAGGACAAAGGCAGGACATCTGGTCTCCAGACATCGGACATGGCTCTAGGCAGGGAACATCAGGACACCAGCAGAACATCAGGGACACCAGCAGGACATCAGAGACACCAGCAGGACATCAGGCTCCAGTCACCATGCAGCGGTCACCAGGCTCAGGACATCGGACACAAGCTCCAAGTACCAGGCAGAGGTCATCAGGCTCGGAACATCGGACACGAGCTCCAGGTGCCAGGCAGGGGTCATCAGGCTCGGAACACCGGACACGAGCTCCAGGCAGTGGTCATCAGGCTCCGGACATTGTATTGGACAGGAACTCCAGGCACTGGTCATTATTTATCAGGCTCTGGACATCAGACACAACCTGAAAAGGAAACCGAGCATGATGGCGCAAGCACCGCAAGACTGGACTAGGATTGCACAACATGGGCACCACTTAAGCAGACCGGAGCCAATCAGTGCGAGCACAACAGAACAGTGCAAGCACACCCAGCATGGACTGGAGCTGAGAGACACCTGCACTGCAGAAGCAGACCAGAGCTGCACGGAGCTAGCTCAGCATAGTAACATGAGCACAGTGTAGTACATGCTCAGCAGGACCACCGGACTCCATCTTCAAAACATGAACAAGGTTTATTCATAAGACCCAAGTTATAGGAAACGCAGTCACTAGGCACAGAAGGACTTAAGGAATATCACACAGCAGGAATCCATATTCAAGGGCAAGGACTTTGGTACCAACACATAGACAGGATGGGTCAAGGAACAAAGACAATATGCAAATAGAGTCCGTGGAGCCTCGTTTAGGAGTCTCAAACACAGAACTAGCCAGATATCCCCCCAGGGATCCTGAGATTAGTGAGTGCTTTGTGATAAGGAACAAAGACAGGCAAGCAGGCATCAGCTACCTTAGAATGGTTGCAGGCAGGACTGGAGCTTGAGACACTGGGCTACCAGAAGCAGCATGCTGAACCAAACATACATGGTGGGTTCTGCAACCTAATGAGAAGCTCTGGTGTCGCCCAATAGGGAAAGAGAAATGTAATTAGGAACTGATCCTCAGCTATAGGCTGGGGACAGCAATTCAAGGCGCGCACACTGACCCTAATAAAATCGAAGAAGGTGTGGCCAAGCGCACCATAGGCACACACAGGAATCAACACAGCATAGCCAGCACAGGAACTAAAGATCATGGGCGCCTGGCAGCAGTTGCAAGCCTGGACAAATGTGCAAATGACCTCGCAACCCACGGATAGCTTCCACAGCTGCAGTCAGGGCCCGCACACGCAGATTGTCATGCAGCTTAGCAAAAACTCTACAACACACGTACAGCAGAGCAGCATCCATAAAAGGTAACAAACAACAGTATCTCGGGTATTTAGGGGATAAGGAGCATTGGGTAAGAGCATTGACATACACAGTAACGCCAGGGAAACAAGGTGCAAACACACCAGCACTACAATTCGTTTATTTAGGTACATCAATAGCTTAACAAACATGACGCCTGCAGACCATTACATCAAAATCTGCACTCCAAAACTTCGCTCCTTCCCTTCCGAGCCCTGACACACACACAAACTGTGGTTTACCACCACATATTGGGTATCAGCGTACTAAGGAAAAATTGTACAACTCATTTTGGGCTCCATTTTATCCTGCTGCACTTGTAAAAATAAAAATAAGAGGCTAAATGAGCATTTTTGTGGGAAAAAAAGTAACTATTTCATTTTCACAACTCAATGTATGAAGCACCTTGGTATTCAAAGTGCTCAACACAGCTGTAGTTAAGTCTAGTTTCCACTTTTTAGGCACATCAGGGGCTCTCCAAACATGACATGGTGTCAGCTAACTATTTCAGCTAATATTCCATTCAAAAAGTCAAATGTCGATACTTCCCTTCTGAGCCCTGCTATGTGCCCAAACAGTGGTTTTCCACCACATATTAGGTATCAGCGAACTCAGGAAAAATTGTACAACAAATTTTGGGGTCATTCATGCATGAAGATACCTCTTTCATGGCCTCCATAAATTATGATACCAACAAAATTGCCCCCCAAACATAGTATGATACCAACAGTAAATTCCTACACTGCAGCCTCCATACACAGTTTAATGACCCTACATTATCACCTACAAAGTATGATACTGACACAGTGACCCAACACAGTATTATGGCCCCGACACAGACCGCCAGTATTACAGCTCTCCACACACCAACGGCCTTTACACCCCTCCACACAGTATGATGGCTCCTACATCCTATGTTCTCCCTGTGTTTGCGTGGGTTTCCTCCGGGCACTCCAGTTTCCTCCCACATTTCAAAGACATACTGATGTTTAGATTGTGAGCCCCAAGAGGGACAGTGTTGCAAATGTATGTAAAGCACTATGGAATTAATAATGCTATATAAATAAATAAATATTATTATTATTATTATTATTACACAACCCTAAACACAGTAAGATGGGTCCACACATAGCCCTCCAAACTGTATAATGACCCCCACAAAGCCCTGCAAAGAGTAGAATTGCCCCCACACAGCTCTCCAAATGGTGCACATTACCCTTCCAAACTGTATAAATAACCCACATACAGTACCGCAAACTGTATAATGGCCCCCACAAAGTCCTCCAAAAAGAATAATGGCTCCCAAATAGCTTTGCAAATAATGACCCTCCACATAGCCCTGTAAACTGTTTTGGGGCCCAGCATAGCCCTACAGCCGGTTTTAGAGCCCCCACGTTGTCCTGCCAGTTACTTTAGAGCCCCCACTTAGGCCTTCAAACTATATAATGGCACTCACACAGCCCTCTAAAAAGAATAATGGCTCCCACAGAGCCTTGCAAATAATGACCCCTACATAGCGATGCAATCTGTTTTAGGGCCCCACATAGCCCTGCCAGCTACTTTAGGGCCCTGACATAGGCCTTCAAACTGTATAACTGCCCTCATTGATTTAAAAAAAAAAATACTCACCTCTCTGCATTCCGCTGCTGCTCCGGTCTCTGTAGCAATGGTCTGCACTCCCTGTCAGAGTGGTTATAATGTATTGAAGTCAGCATGCCAACTGTACTGAGACATTAGATGTGCAGGGAGAATGATCGAAGAGGGAACTTATTGCTTTCAACTGTTGAAAGTGTGATGATAGTGTGGCGCCCCAGGGTCTGGTTGCCACAGTGGCATTACCTACCTCCCAGGGGTGATGTAATGCCTGGAAGTAAGAAGGGGTCCCCGCGCCAGGTAATACTCAGCATCCAAAACTTTTCCTGCTCTGAGCCTGAAGGGGGAGCTCTAACCCGGTTTCAGGAGAGCAGCAAGAAGTGCGAAGTAGAAAGACAGTTGGACCAGTTATAAAAGAGGAGACAAACAGGAAATGGGAGTTCAGTCAGTGTGAGGTAACTGTTGGAGACAGTCTGAGGAGGAAAACAGGAGAAACGTTGAGGAGAGCTCTGAGGGGAAATTGAGCTGCAACAGAGCTCATCCCGGAGCTCAGCGCCATAGAACACCAGAGTCCTGAGTTGTGGGGTACTGAAGACCCAGCAGCTGAGTCCAGAAGGCAGAAGACTGCAAGTCTTCTGTCCACACCAAATACCCAGTGGCACAGCAGCAGATTAGAACACGGGGGCCGCCAGGAGGGAAGCGGCAAGTGAAAAAGGCCCAAGCTGCCTGCCATAAGGGTAGGAACAACTAAACACACGTGAATAGGGTCACAGCGTAGTTTTAGGTAGCAAAGAGAAAAAAGGAGAGCGCAAAAGGAAGCCTCCGATTTCCCCTGGTGTAGTGGATCACCTAATTGTTTCCAGGCCACCTGGACCTCCGTTACCATCTGTAATAAGTGCTCCGGACTGAATTTGCAACCACCAAGTAAAGGTAACTGAAACTACAATCCTGTGTCCTCCAGTCCTTTCCCTGCGTCTGTCACCCTGCATCCAAACGATCACCACTGCCCTGTTTGACTGTATCATCTGCCCTGGGGTCCTGCTCCACCTGTGGGGAGCTGTGTCATCTTTGCTGTGTCATGAACTGCCCCAGTGGTCCTGAACTTCAGCGTCAGTCCTATAGAGCTGAATACCACAGGTGGCGTCACATAATCCCATATAAACTATTTTCCCCATTTATGGACACCACCAGGGTCACGGAACGATTCACAGCCCCGTGACTTCCCCAGAAAAGGACCGACCCCCCCCAGTTCTGAGTACCCCACGGCCCTGGTGGGCATGACAATAGGCGAGGTCAATTAGCAGAGGAAAGATTAGGTTACTTGATAGGAGTGCTGGGGCACAATTAGAAAGAGCAAGTTTAAGGTTTAAAACACGTCTATTACCACAACACATTGAAGGTAATTTTTGGAAGGAGTAGTTTTTGCAAGATTTTCAGGTGACTTCCTGGGTCCACAGCGAGGTGATAGCATCCCCTGGAGTAGGCTTTCAGAAGCGCTGTAGCACTCAACCATATTCACCAACTGGTCGGCACTAGTTGGGTCCCCCTGTCTGACCCACCTCTGGATCTTAGCAAGTAAGGATCGCAGGTACTTGTCTAGGACAACACGTTCCACCATCTGTGCGGGCATCAGAGTTTCTGGTTGCAGCCAATTTTTTACTAGATGGATGAGGTCATGCATTTGTGAACGGGCTGGCTGATGTTCCACAAACGTCCATAGATGTACCCTCTTTGCCCGTACATATGTATTTATTCCCGGCCTTGCCAGGATTTCACTTTTTAGTTTCACATAATCCATAGCATCAGCTCCACTTAGATCATTATAGGCCTTTTGTGGATACCCGACCAGGAATGGAGAAACCACTTAAGCCCATTTGTCCAACAGTAAGCGCTTACATTCTGCAATACGTTCAAACATAGCCAGATATCCTTCCACATCATCATCAGAAGTCATTTTAGGTAAAGTCTTTTGTACGAATTTCCGTGTACTAGCAGCGCTTTGTGCACGGTCCTTCACATCATGAGGCTGCCGAACCAAGGCCTCCTGTATTGCACTTAACTGCTCTTGCTGTATTTGGTGCTGCTGCTCCAGCGCCTTCTGGAAGTAAGTATTGGTCTGCTGTTGTTGGATAGTTGCCTGCAGCAACTGTTTCACCAGGTCCTCCATATTGCCGGTATCTGGGCTCATCAGTAGCACAGGAGCTTTCAGCCAGGACATCAACAAGAGACAATGCACATAGAGCGGCTTCTCTGCAGTCACAGTCCAACAGCCAATGATGCCCGCGTTCAAAACACCATTTGTGAGACAAGGGATAAAGCTCAGCTGGGATCTTTGCTTCGGATCAAGCAAGCGGCTGTGGAGTCACAGTGGACAATGTCAGACTGGAAGGCTTCACACAGTTATGGTCACAGCCATGTTTATTGTGCACACTTATCACTCAGTGTTATACCAGCAAAACAGGAAAATAAATGTCTAAGGCCGTCTGGCCACTAACTGACAACAGAATGCTAACTACAATATAAACCTAAGCAACAAACAAAGCAAATGTATTTCCTAAAGGCCACGTCACACGCTTCAATCTTGCACATGATATCGCTTAAGCGATCCGTAATTTTGATCGCTTAAGTGATATCGTTTGTGCGTCGTTGCGTGTAACCGAGCAATCTGTCAACGAAAAATCACTTGATTGTTTGGTGGAAGATTTGTGAGCATGACCTCAAATCAAGCGATAATCCGTTAAGCTATCTGCAGCATCATGGTGTGTGACACGCGATGAACGATCTCCCAGCGGCACAGCCTATGCTGGGAGATGGTAACCATGGTACACATCGGGTTACTAAGCGCAGCGCGGTGCCTAGTAACCCGATGTGTACCATGGTTACCAGTGTTCTCGCTGGTCCACATCGCTGGTGAGTCTGCCTGTGTGACAGCTCACCAGCGATGTGAACGATGTTGTTAGCGATCGCGCGTGCATGTGATCGCTAACAACATCGTTCATCAAAATGAAGCATCTAACGTGGCCTTTACTGTGTTAGCTCCTCAGCCCAGCAGATCAACCAACCTCCAGCCCCTCCTGATAATATCAGCTGATCCAGTGAGGCACAAAACCTGGACTGAATGTGTGGAGGGGAACACCCAGTCCCACTCCCACTGATTACTCCAGAAAACCAGGCCCAAATTACACTGAAATAAACAGGCATCAGTGACTTAACTAAATCTGACTTCCCCAGCTTTTCCGGTGCTATTTGCACGGGCTAACTGCTCCACAATCAATACAGGGAAGTATATGAAATGAAACGAGGGGAAACATACCTGTTTAGTAGTATTCTCCCCTTGGCACCTTATTTACTGCAAGAATATTAAATGATAGATTGGTATTAACCAAGCACATTATCTAATACCCGTATATACTCGTGTATAAGCCGACCCGTGTATAAGCCGACCCCCCTACTTTTGCCCCCAAAACCTGGGAAAACCTATTGACTCGTGTATAAGCCGAGGGTGGACCCCAGCACAGGTATACAGCCCCCAGCAGTGTGGTATACAGGCCCCCCAGTGGTATACAGGCCTCCCCAGTGGTAGTATACAGCAGCCTCCCCAGTGGTATATGCAGGCCCAAGCAGTATATACAGCAGCCCCAGTGGTATACAGCAGCCCCAGTGGTGTGGTATACAGCAGCCCCAGTGGTATATAGCAGCCCCAGTAGTATATAGCAGCCCCAGTGGTATATAGCAGCCCCAGTGGTATACAGCAGCCCCAGTGGTGTGGTATACAGCAGCTCCAGTGGTATATAGCAGCCCCAGTGGTATAAAATTAACAACTTCATCAAGATACTAAGCAATAACCTCCCATATGCAGAGGAGTATACACCATGGAGGCAGATAAATCGCTAATTTAATTGGGATACCAAAAATACAAGCGACTAACATCTGAATATTAAACAGTTTATTTGACAAGATATACAAGGAGGGACGTACACAAAAAGAATAGACAACCCATATGAGGTGTCTCCTGTTGTGAGTATTAATACATAAGTACAGAATATATAATCAAAAGTGAGTCAAATGATGGTACAGCAAAAACTGACATGCAGGTAGACCTTTACTGACCAAATAGTCACTACAGGTATTTCAATGGTGTAATGTAAAAATCGTATTGTCCACCAAAATATATATAGAGCTAGTGGACACTAAAGTGCAGGTGCTTATAGCTATCTTTATAACCATTTATAGTTAGGACTATTTTAGTTCCGTAGAGCCACCAATGCTGAGCATCCAAAAAGATTAGATTGTATCACATTCAGTAATGCTTAATTCCAGTACAGTATTAACCATAATAGTAACCATAATAAATTCTGCCCAATATTTGAGTCAGAGGTATCAGATACAGCACATCAGAAAAAGCAGCCAGCATAAAGAAGCATCACATAATTGCAATGGTGTAACATCTCACCAAAAGTATTCACAGCCAGGAGACACACACCCCGATGGCCATTTCGTGTCCTTCGTCAGGGGGCATTAGTTTCAGGGAAAATGGAGCTTTAAAAAGGCCGGCCGGCATTGAGATTATCGTGATCAGCTGTTGGGCTGACGCGCGGCCCCGGCAGTGGAGGCAGGAAGCGGAAGCGTCAGCACGCAATCGCTAGGCGCGGGCGCGTGTGGACCACGCGACCACAGCCAGCGATTCAGAAGCCGACACGTCACACCGCTTCGCCGTTCCCCAGCAACCAGGTCGCGCGTCATGACTGGTCACATGACAAGTTTGTTTATGCGATCTGGGCAAGTGTTTTAAGCAGAGCATTGCGTTCCCAACACAAAGTAATATTCTGCAACTATGTGGAACACGAAAATTACACACTTAAGGAGCAAGCATTATATCATTTATATATATAGAGTCTATGTAAATGCCATAACCACAGGAATAGGATTATAGTCCAAAAAAAACACAGTTTTTCAGTATACATAACATAATTGTCATGCAATGTACACAGCTATTTATTACAAAGTATATACGTATGTATTACATTAAGAAGCCTATCATCTCAATATAAACATGACATAAGCACAGACATTCAGCTCCATAGTCTGCAAAATAATGGATGAAGTTCGAGTCCACAAATCTATAACAATAGTCCGGCGTGCCTGTATAAAAATAGTAATTAAAAAGACAAAATTAGTCTATAGTTAAATATTGTCGAAACAGAACAATACAGATCAAAGGTATGGAGCATAACTGATATTCTCATTCAGCCCATTGGGTCTCAGTGTTCCGAGCAACCAGATCCACTTTGTCTCCAACATAGCAACACGTTTAGCTAATGGTCCGCCACGGATCCCCAAGTCTACAGAATCGATCCCCCTCACTTTTAAGAGGTCACCACAAGATTGGTGACACTCAAAAAAGTGCCTTGGTAGAGTCTTTAGAGTCCTCGGATCATCACAACCCTTTGCCGCCTCTATGGCCAAAACATGCTCACGCACGCGAACCTTAAAGGCTCGTGTGGTTAGACCCACATATATTTTTGGACAAGGACAAGTGGCGTAATATATAACCCCTGTGGTGACACATGAGATCTTCTTCCAAATGCGGTAGGTTTTGGTACCTGCCGCATTTGAGAATGTATCTATTCTCTCTATGTTTGGACATGATACACATCTGCCACAGGGGCTACAGCCAGATGTCCGAGGAATAGTATCTAGGAATGTAGTACGGATATTTTTTGTATAATGACTGGGCACCAGATGGTCACGTAGATTACGAGATCGTCTAACTGCCACCATAGGTCTCAATGGCAGTATTTTAGATAGAGTACTATCACTCAATAGTATTGGCCAAGCTTTTTCTAGGCATTTTCTCATCTGGTCAAATTGTCCGTGGTATGTTGTTACGAATCTGACGTGACCATCTCGTGCCCTTGGTCTTGTGTTACAAAGAAGGTCGTTTCGTGTAGCATGTTTGGCCCGATTAGCGGCAAACTTGACAGCACGGTGACTATAGCCCCGTGCAAGGAATCGTAATTTCAACTCCTCAGCACGGAGGGCATAGTCAGTCTCAGTTGAGCAGATCCTCCTAAGTCGGAGGAATTGACCCACGGGGACTGCACGTATCATATGTGCAGGATGGGACGAGGAGGCATGGAGAAGGGCATTGGAAGAAGTAGGTTTCCTGAAGATGTCGGTGTCCAGCCGGCCACACTCCCCCCTCGCCACGGAAACATCGAGGAAATCAGCCCTATTTTTATCCATATGATAAGTGATTTTAATATTGACATCATTAATATTCAATGAGTCAATCAGAGTATGTAGTTCAAATTCTGAACCATGCCAGATCAAAAAGATGTCGTCGATGTACCGTGCCCACAAATTGACACGGCACATCGACGGCAGCCGATCCGACATGAAGAGGTCCCTTTCCCACAGCCCCAGGAACAGGTTAGCGTATGAGGGCGCGAATGACGCCCCCATCGCTGTTCCCTGGAGCTGTAGGAAAAAAGACCCCTTAAACACAAAGAAATTGTGAGTAAGGCTGAATTCCAGGAGCTCCATGACAAGAGAGGCAATATCGGCCGGCAGCACCGACATCTCCAGCAGTGTGGTATACAGGCCCCCCAGTGGTATACAGGCCTCCCCAGTGGTAGTATACAGCAGCCTCCCCAGTGGTATATGCAGGCCCAAGCAGTATATACAGCAGCCCCAGTGGTATACAGCAGCCCCAGTGGTGTGGTATACAGCAGCCCCAGTGGTATATAGCAGCCCCAGTAGTATATAGCAGCCCCAGTGGTATATAGCAGCCCCAGTGGTATACAGCAGCCCCAGTGGTGTGGTATACAGCAGCTCCAGTGGTATATAGCAGCCCCAGTGGTATACAGCAGCCCCAGTGGTATATAGCAGCCCCAGTAGTATATAGCAGCCCCAGTGCTATACAGACCCCCAAATGCTGGCACTTGCCCCCATTCTGTTGCCCCCGCTGCTTAACTTACCATCCCCGGTCTTCTGCACCGCGCCGGTCTTCTGTGTTCCGTCCTCCATGCTCCCGTCCGGCTGCATCCGGGGTCCCCGGCCGTTGCACGATGACGTCATCGTTACTGCGACGGCCGGGGACCCTGAATGCAGCCGAACGGGAGCATAGAGGACGGAGCACAGAAGACCGGCGGTGCAGAAGATCGGTGATGGTAAGTGAAGCAGCGGGGGGGCCCTTACAACAGAGGGGGGGCGAGTGCCAGCATTTGGGGCCGACAAGTACCGTATTGACCCGTGTATAAGCCGAGGGGGGGAGTTTTCAGCCCAATTTTTGGGCTGAAAAACTCGGCTTATACACGAGTATATACAGTATATAAAATTGGGTGTATATGTATCCAGCCCCACCCAATCCACATGTCCACACCCACTCCACATAGCCATGCCTACTCGAAAAACCTGAGTATCATCAAGCCATGCCCACTCCACATGATCACGCCCACACCATAAAACTGAGTGTATGTGTATAGCCATGCACAATCCACTGTGTGTGTATGTAGGTATGTATCAAGCCCCACACACTCCACATAGCCACGCCCACTCCACATAGCAATGCCCATTTCACAACCTGCATCTACACATATCCCCACCTCCTCCACATAGCCTCACTCTAAGACTATGTGGAGGGGTGGAGCTATGAAGGGGCATGGTTACACATGAGGGTGGTGTTATGACATGGGCAGGGCTACTGGGAGGGGTGGGGAATGTGTAGGAGTAAGGCTGTGTTCACACATTTGCGTATTTTGCTGTGCTTTTTGCCACGTTTTTCGGCCACGCAAAAAAGCGCAACAGAATACACGGGGGCTTTCACACAGTGTGCTTTCTTTACTCCAGAAAGCGCAGTGATGTCACAGAGGGAAGGAAGAATCCTGCTTCCTCCTCCCCTCTGTGACCGCCCCATTAGATTTTACAGTGTATTAATATACACTGTGAAATCTAAATTAAACAAAAGCAAGTATATGAAAAATAAAAAAAAACAGAATACTTCACCTCTCCGACGCCTTTTCCCGCTGTCCGGTATCTGGTTCCAAGTGAAATGTCTTCTGCCAGGACCTGTGGTGACGTCAGAGGGGCGTTCCAGGCGCTGATTGGCTGATCGCGGTCATGTGATATGTATCACATGACCGCGAGTGCCCGGGAACACCCCTCTGACGTCACCACCGGTCCTTGCAGAAGATATCTCACTTGGAACCGGATACCGGACAGCGGGAAAAGGCATCGGAGAGGTGAGTATGTGATTCTTTATTATTTTTCATACACTTGCCTTCCTTTAATTTAGACTTCGCAGTGTATATTAATACACTGTGAAATCTAATGGGCGGTCACAACTGTCACAGAGGGGAGGAGGAAGCAGGATTCTTCCTCCCCTCTGTGACATCAGAGGGAGAAAACGCAGGAGCAGCTGCGTAAAGGATTGACATATCAATTCTTTATGCAGCTGCGCTTTCTCTCTGAAAACGCACTGCGTATTTTTGCACAATGTCTGCACTGCAAAGTGAATTTCACATTCACTTTGCTGGCAGACAAAAGGCACATTGCATATTTTGAAAAGCGTGCGTAAAAAAGCACGGCAAAATACGCAATGTGTGAATGCAGCCTTAAGCTATGAAAGGCTACTGGAAGGGCGCAAGGCTTTGATACATACACACACATACATACATTACCATATATTATTATTATTATTATTATTTATTTATAGAGCACCATTGAATCAATGGTGCTGTACAAGAGAAGGGGTTACACACAAACAAGTTAAAAATATAATGAACAAACTAACAGTGACAGAATGATACAGAGGGGAGAGAGGACCCTGCCCTTGCAGACTTACATTTTACAGGGCAATGGGAAGGGAAACAGTAGGTTGTGTCAGCTCAGGTGGTAGGGAGCGCCGGGTCCAATGGTGGTGGAGAGCCGGGTCCAATGGTGGTGAAGCGCCGGGTCCAGTGGTGGTGGAGCGCCAGGTCCAGTGGTGGTGGAGCGCCAGGTCCAGTGGAAGTGAGGTGGCACCGTGGTCATTGCAGGCTGTAGGCTGTTGTGAAGTGATGGCTTTTCAGATTCCGCTTGAAGGTTCCGAATGTAGGGACGTGTTGGAGTGCAGAATTCCAGAGGATGGGGGATGCTCAGGCAAAGTCTTGCAGGCGGTTAGATGAGGAACATACGAGTGTGGAGGAAAGGAGGAGGTCTTGGGCGGATCGAAGATTACGAGTTGGATGATATCGGGAGATTGGTTCAGAGATATATGGGGGGACAGATTGTCAATGGCTTTGTAGGTCAATGTTAGTAGATTGAATTGGATACTAAGGGAATTGGGAGCTAGTGGAGGGATTTGCAGAGGTACAAGTGGAGGAGCAGGGAGAAGAGAGGTGGATTAGTCGGGCAGGAGAGTTAAGGACAGATTGGAGAGGTGCAAGAGTGTTAGCAGGGAGGCCACAGAGGAGGAGGTTGCAGTAGTCGAGACGGGAGATGATGAGGACATGCACTAGGAGTTTAGTAGATTGAGAGTTGAGAAAGGGACAGATTCTGGAAATAGTTTTGAGTCGGAGGTGGCAGGAGGTGGCGAGAGCTTGAATGTGTGATCTGAAGGATAAGGCAGAGTCAAGGATCACTCCGAGGCAGCGGACTTCAGGTGCAGAGCAAAGTGTGATATCATTAATTGTGATAGATAGATCAGGTAAGGGAGGTGCGTGAGATGGGTGAAAGATGATAAGTTCAGTTTTGTGTACATTTAGTTTAAGGAAGCGAGAGAAGAAGGAGGATATGGCTGATTGACACTCTGTGATTCTAGACAGCAGAGAGGTGACCTCTGGGCCAGAGAGGTAGACCTGAGTGTCATCAGCGTACAGGTGGTACTGGAATCCATAGTACTTTATGAGTTGTCCTAGGCCAAAGGTATAAATGGAAAAAAGAAGGGGGTCACAGGACAGAGCCTTGAGGGACCCCAACAGAGAGGGGATGGGGTGAGGAAGTAGTGTTGGAGTCAGAGACACTAAATGTGTGGTTGGAATGGTAGGAGGAGATCCAGGAGAGGGCAAGGTCAGTGATACGAATGGAAGAAAGGATCTGTAATAGAAGGCAGTGGCTGACTGTGTCGAATGCAGAGGACAGGTCAAGAAGGAGGAGCATGGAAAAGTGTCCGTTAGCTTTGGCGGTAAGTAGGTCATTAGTAATTTTGGTTAAGGCGGTTTCGGTGGAGTAGTGGGGGCGGAAGTCTGATTGAAGGTTGCCAAAGAGAGACTTGGATGAGAGGTGGGATGAGAGTACAGTGTGGACATGCTTTTCAAGAAGTTTGGAGGCGAACGGGTGCAGCGATATGGTGCGGTAGCTGCATGTGGAGGTTGGGTCGAGAGATGATAGGCGTAATTGTTGCATGTTTGAAAGCAGAAGGAAAGGTACTGAGGTTAGTGATTGATTGAAGAGGTGGGTTAGAGCTGGGATAAGCATGGTGGTGAGGTTGGCGAGGAAGTGGGATGGGATGGGGTCCGATGTACAAGTGGTGAGGTGCAATTTGAACAGGAGGTATGCAAGTTCTCTTTCAGTGATGGAGGGGAGGAGGGCCATATTGTCATATATGGATGACATAACCATATATGAGCATTACGACTATATATAGGCATTATGCCTGGGCAACACTGGGCTCTATAGCTAGTACAGTATACTTTTGGAAACTCCATTCAAAAGTATAGCCCATCTCTCTTTATTACAGCCCCATGTTGGGAATTATTTAGAGAGAGCAAGTGGGTAGCTTTAGATGATAAAATTGTTACTGCCTGCAGCTACCACAAGTAGGAGTTCATTTCATATAAATATTACAGCTTGCACTGAGGTCAATTGTGGCATGATTTAGGCTGCGTTCACACACATATTTGTGAGGATGTGTTTTTGGTGCAAAACTGCACCAAGAGGGCATCCTCACAAAAGCAGTGTTCTGTGTGTGAACGGGCCTGTGCTTCTCCCCTGCGCTTTATACTTACCTCGCCGCACTCCCTCGGTGACCGCCGGCTCTAGGACCCGGAAACACCATGTGACCAGTGATGTCGCCCAGTCACATGGTGCAGTTTAAGGTCCTGTGCCAGGTTTTACAGTGCCAGCAAGAGGACCGATCACCGTGGGACCATGGCTAGGTAAGTAAAAAGCATGCTGAAAAACGCGCAAAAAATTCACATGTTCATTCTTTTTACGGATGTGCTTTGCAGCGAAACATGCATCTGCAAAAAGACAGAGTATGTGAACACACTGTGTGCACGGCATTTACGTAGCATTAAAAAACGCTGCGCTAACGAGCACTGCGTAAATGCAAAAAATATGCTGTGTGTGAACGCAGCCTAAAGCTTAGAGGACTAGCTCCAGTGATGGCTACTGCAGCCTCAATTATAACAAAGGGTTTCATTAATATATAATAAGATTCATTTAAAATGGACAAAAACTGTTCCAATTTTTTTTATTTTGCCATGTTCACATCTGCACTAAACATTTTCTAGTTTTCTTGTATATCATAGGATTATAAACCTGGAAAAAAATGACACTGCAGATACAAAATATGAGAGATGCCGCCAGTGCCCAATGGAAAAAAGTAATGTCTGCTTTTTATCATATTTGATTTTCCAATTTTTCTCTTGTTTACCCTCGGGTTATGTCATAGTGGTTTCATCTAAAGTCCACAGTTATCATATAAACACCAGTTTCTGTATGTTGGTCATAATGGCATAAGCTATGTAGAAAAAAGGTACAAGGCTCAAAGCAGCATGAATTGCATCCTAAGAATGTTCCTTTTCCAATTAAATCTCATAAAAACAGCAGAAATGATGGAATCCTAAAAGTAATGTGGCTAGTTTGAAGACCTCTGAGAGATATGGCACACGGAAACGAGGTGTGCATTAAACCGGATGCATTTTAATCTGATTTGGGCATTGGGTCATTGTTTGAGCCTTACACACGTACCATGCACAACATGGTAGAGCCTTAGAGTTTGCTTAAACAATACACTTGTTCATTAGACAGATTAAACCTTTTCACATTTTTATGTTTAATCCGGCTACAGAGAAGATTTGACACACGTAATATTGTTCTTATACACCCTCGGGGGCAGCATTCCAGGGCCAGCTCAAACCAGATTCCACCACAGGCACCACCAACCAGTTAGGAAGTTTTAATAGAAAGAGAAACGACTTCATAGAAAGTCTCCAGTCTTTAAGATAAGGTCATGGCGTAAGCCATTATTCTCCTAAGTGCACGCAGGAAACATTCCTAATTGCTAAATAATTGCTAAAGAGTTTTCAGTGTTAGATGTGACCTGTGACCGCTCCATAACTTGAGCTTCTTAAACCAAAACATGAAGCCAGGACTCCTGTAGAGGGGCAGTAAGAGGGACGGTCCAAGTTCAGGAAATATTTTAGTCGGATTATTGAGGGAAGCAACAGCTCCCCACTACCAAGCCAACAATGAACATCACCCAAGCAGGGCCCCTTGTTCTTTTATTTTTTCTTTTAAACGTTAATTTTTATTGAAATTTTACGAACAATATCTGTAACAAAATGATACATAGGCAATACATGTATAGTTTATGTACGTATTAACTTAGTATTACCACATATTAAAAGAAACGAGTCAACTTAACAAGTAATGTTTTTTCCTTATGGCTTTCCATGCCCCCATCATGTCCCTATAGATCACTGAATTTTTTTATCCTAGGCTCCACCTTTGATCCAGGTGAGTGTAGTATTGCCATTGGGTCTCAGGGGTGCACATCTTCGCCTCCAGCTCATACTCCAAGTATCTACTGGACTCTCTGAACCAATCTAGGAGATGTAGTGCAATGCAAGCCAAGTTATAACCCCTGACATTCAGAAGTCCAAGCCCCACCCTGTCTCTTGTATACATTAGTGTGCGAATCCTAATTCTAGCCCTTTTGCCTCTCCACAAAAATTTGTGAAAGCTCTATTAATCCTAAGGATGTCTGCATGTTTAATGAGAAGCATAAGTATCATGGGGATAAAGAAGTCTCGCAAAACTCACCATCTTTATAAGGTGGCACTGCCCAATAGGGACAGGGGTAAAGTTTTCTACCTTTCTAGTTCCTTTTTAATTTGTACGATCAAGGGATTGTAATTTAAACTATAAATCCTTTCCAGGGTTCTTCCTATCTGAATTCCAAGATACTTAACAGAAGCCTGTGCTATAGGTATTCCCTCTATGTGCCCATGTTCTTTACCTGCATATTGGATATTCCTTCAATGAAAATAGTGCTTTGCTACAAAGTATTAATAATTATTCGCAATGAGGAAAACATGGTTGTAAGTTCATTTCCAATGGCAGCAAATGAAACCCATATAGCCAGTAAGGAATACATCATCTTAGTCTTTAAAGACAAAGTAATCCCCACAGTCCCTGTGATGTTTATATGGAATTTTTACATGACCTATATTTGGAAGAAAACGATTGAAAAGGCTTGATTTTCTTGGATAGCAAGAGGCATGTCAGATTGGGTCAATGCTCCCAAAAACAAACATTTCAACAGTAAAAAAAAGAGGTTATGTTTCATGTCACCTTAGCTGTTCAATGAAGATCAGGTCCGGTCTGTCCACTCTGGAGGCGGGGCTATTGCGCACTCTTGGTGCGCAATTATACACAGCGGTGCCTCGGTTGTGGAAGTGGTGTGTGATGTGGGGACACGTAAAGCTGCACCTCCCACTACTTTTGCAGCCTTGGAGACCTGGGATGTTGTGTTGCTATACAGGTAAGTAGGGACTTGGAGGGATGCATTTACTTGAGTTTAATCCTTAGCAGTAGAGTGGCTGTTTAAACCCTGTTTCTAAGCCAGTCCAATGCTGTTTATTCAGTGACCTTGCGCAGTGGTGAGGTAAGCATTTCTTGGTAGTTTACTGGTTGTTTCCCAGCTTTTGCTAATGGTTATTTCTGATTCTTCATCCCTAGTTATAGTCCATGGTTTTCCCTTTGTTATTCTCTTTAGTACTTTGCTGCTATTTTTTGTTTTACTCCTTTTACTTGACTCTGACAATGTCTATGTCACCAAATGCTAGCTATCCTGGGACTGCAGTCTGGGAAAGGCTCTGTCAAAGCATTCCTTCCTTTTGGGAGCAGGTGAAGAACATCTCGGACCTTCAGGACTTGCCTAGCAGTGGTTGCTGCGCCAAGTACATCGATAACTGTACTATTGCTTGTCCAATGTGAGTCTGAACAAGGTTGATCTCCTGTGCATAACACATTTGGCCAATAACCATCTAATGTGCATGGAGGCCTTATCGTTAGGACAACAGCTATCTAATGTATGTAGAAGTCTTATCGTTCAGCTAAAAAACATCTATGTGTATAGGGGCTTCATCATTCGGTCAACAGCTATCTAATGTGTATGGATGTGATGAGGCCAGGGCTGTGGGGGGTACTCGGTCACCGGGTCTGCTGAGTAGGGAGTCACAGGTGGACGGTATCCCGGTGCCGTGCCCTGGGGATCATTTGAAGGGGATGAGGGAATTATTTACAGGGGAACGTGACGCCACCTGTAGTGTCCGGTAATTTGGTACCAGCGCTGCCAGCCGGCCACTGAGGTGATGGTAGGGGCAGCAAAGTGTGGTACAGCTCCCCACAGGTGGAGCTTTACCTCAGGGCAGCAATTAAAGAAGGTGGTGAGGGAGGGCAGTGAAGGAGGATGATGGTGAATTAGTTGTTCCGGTACCTTTTTACTGGTGGTCACATAACAGGTACAGTCCAGAGTAATAACCAGGTCCCTGGTGAAATTTAGGATTAACTCCTTGGAAGGATATGAGGCCTCCTTTATCTCTGTGCTTTGCCTTGAGGGATGAGTCCTCCCTGAGTCTGAACCCTCCTCTTCTTTATTATCTTAAACTAACAATGAGGTCCTACTGCGGGGTCCCAATTTCTCCTGTGGCCCCTGGTCCTATGTTTGGTTAGTTTTAACGTCTACTTGTCACTATCCTCAGGGCTAAACTCCTCCTGAGACTGCTGGGCTTTTCACTGTGGCTCTGCAAGCCCACAGCATCAGATTCCAGTGAGCTAAAGGGGAATATATTTAGATTCCTTTTCTTGTTCCCTAGCTCCACTACTTGCCTCCGGCCCCTTTCCTGGGGTATGAACAGCCGACAATTGTCCCTTCTGGTCCTGGCCTATATCCTTTTCCAGAGACCAGCAGCTCTGCCTCCTCCTTTCTCCTCTCCTCACACAAACTAACTGCTAACTGTCTCCTGGGACTAACTGTCTCCTCCTCTCAGCCTGGATCTTCTTAAAGGGGAACTGACTTAATGCAGCCAGTAGAGCTCCCCCTTCAGGTCTGGAGTGGTAGGTGGTGTGTGCTGAGCAGACCAAGGTGTCAGTCCTTCCTTGCACCAGTGTAACCTGTGGCAATCCCCCGCAGGGGTGCCACAGATGTGTTTTGTTCAGTCAAATACCATCTAAAGTGTATGGGACCTTCTTGAGCTAATGCTCAACAGCTATGTAATGTGTATGTAAGTCTGTAAGTAAGTTCAGCCAACAACAATTTAATGTGTATGGGAGCAAAGGGTTCATTTACACGAGCAGATAATCAGTAAATGTATCTCGCAGCTAAAAAATATTGTCAGAGTAATATTTATATAGGATGAGAATTGTGAATAAGATGATTGAATAGCGATCATTACATCGTAACATTGAACATCGAGCACTGCACTCACACAAATAATCTGAAGAGTGAGTTTAACGTTCAAATCCTATAATTGATACTAAGGGGTAAGCTTTTCTCCATATGGAGAGTGACACCCTAGATCTGGCATGCCAGTAATAAAGATACTTTAAAGCCGCAATGCTCCTCTGAGAAATAAGTGATGTTATTAATTTTGAATACAAGATCTGATAAAGTATTGCACTAATTTCACTTAATATTAAGCAAAGAAAATGTAATCAAATTAGCAATTATATGTTTGATAGTCTATTTTACATATTTATGTAACACCCTGACTACCAACACAACCAGTTACACCCAAATCACTTTCCACTTAGCTGTAGAGGGGTAATATGGCCATGCATGGGGGTGTACTACTCTAGGAACCTCAGTGGCTTGCCCTATGTGGTCATATGTCAGCATCATGGGGGCCTAGTGTCCTATTTTGGTCGAGTGTGTACTACAGGGACCCCCTCATCGAGCCCTAGCTTTCAAGCTCAGGCCCTATGACAGTCACTTCTTCACATGGTACCTCTGCACTTTCTAAACTCTTCCCTGAGTGGAGGTGACATGGGCTTAATTCTGGACTACAATTGTCTTAAAAAACGTATTCAGCTGGTTGGTCTATATGATCTGTGTATACAGAGCCTGGGTCACTTATCCATCTGTAATATGGTGCACATTCATCACTGGAATCACTCTCTGTACCTTCAGGAGTAACTACAGGCCAACTTTCGCTGCTGAAGACTCCTTTGTGGAGTTTGGGTGTCTGGATGGTCTTCAGTGCTTTGTGAAAGTTGTAATCGGACATTCTGTCCTACAGGCAGCAAACCTTGACGATGATAGGTCTAAACACTCCCACTTTCCTTCCCAGGCTTCACTCTGTAGACTGGAATATCGTGCAACCTCTACCACCACATAAGGATTCTGAATACCACTGATAAGCAAGATTGTGTTTTCCAGGAATTCCCAACTGACAGATGAGGACCCTCGAAAGGACTTGACACCGGACTGCAGTCATAGTGAGTTTTATTTTGCCTTCCTGATAGACCAGAGGCCTGTTCAATCAATCTGTAGGCCTCCTTCAATTGTTCCTTCAGCTGTGACACAAACTTTAGGTAGTTCTTCCCAGATGAATGGCCAGAGGACACTCCAAAACTAACATCCACTGGTAGTCTGGCTTCTCTCCTGAACATGAGAAAGTAAGAAGAATACCCAGTTGACTCATTTTTGGTACAGTTGTAGGTGTGGACTAGTTGATTTATGTATCAATTCTAACATCCTTTCTGTTTTGGATTCAAGGTGTCCAGCATGTTAAGAAGGGTGCAGTTGAACCTTTCAGGCTGAGGATCTCCTGGAGGATGAAATGGTGTGGTCCTGGATTTCTTGATCCCACAGACCTCACACAATTCTTTAATTAGATGACTCTCTAAGGGTACCTTCACACACAGCAATATTGCTAGGCAATTTCACTGGAAATTTGCTGGTTGCAGTGAAATCATGGACACATTGCTCTATTTTGTTGCTGTGTACAAATGTAACAATGTGTCCATAATTTCACTGCAACCAGCAAATTGCCAGTGAAATTGCCTAGTAATATTGATGCGTGTGAAGGTACCTTTTGTCTCTCCCTTGGTCAGAATGGATGCTGGCAATTCATAATGCACAAAGAATGTCTCACACAATGTTTTGGCCACAGTGGTTGCCTTCTGATCTCTGGTGGTGTAAGTTTGAGCATATCTTGTGAAATGATCAGTGACTACTAGGACATTGCTCATGTTTCCTTCATCAGGCTGAATGGAAAGAAAGTTGATGCACACTTGATCAAGGGGGCCATCACTTGTGATGTTGAAAAGGTGGGCGGACCGGAAGGCAAGGTTTACCTGAGGATACATCGCTCACAAGATTTACAGTAACAGTCCATGTCATCTTCCATGTTAGGCCAATAAAACCAATCTTCTACGAGGCTTGTTGTCTTTCAACACCAAGATGCCCATGGTCGTCATGCAGCACCCTTATGACCATCTCATGGAGGTGAGTAGGAAGCACCAACTGGACATGAACTTCTCGGTTTTGGACTTCGACTTCTCGGTACAGCAATCCATTTCTCACCACCAGAAAATGTGTCGCGTCAACAGAACTGACTCTTGTGTCAGCAGTACGTTCCTCTCAGGCTTTTGCCCTTTTTCACCTACCATCGAACAATTCTCACAGAAGGGTCTTCCTGTTGAGCCTTTTCAATCTGGTTTTAAAGGCTTCTTTTTTTCATTGAAAATCTGCTTGGGCAGGCAGGACACAGCATCAGCATCAATGTTGGTGGCACCAGATTGATACTTCAGGCTGAAATCATTTATAGCTAGCGCAGCGAGTCATCGATGGCCAGCAGCATCCAGCTTTGTTTTGGTCCTCACATAGGTTAGTGGATTGTTGTCATTATGAACTTTGAAATGCACTTCTTAGAGGTAGTCATGCAGCTTGTCCACCACAACCCATTTCAAGGTCAGGACCTCTAGTTTAAGTGCAGGGAAATTGCGCTCACTTGGAATCAATTCTCGACTGATGTAGTAGACTAGTCGCAGAACGCCATTGTGCTCTTAATATAGGACTGCTCCAAGTCCCTTAAAAGAAGAATTCACATGAAGTATATATGGCTGGTTGGAGTCCGTATAGGTCAGTACTGGTGCCCGAGTCAAGCAGGACTTGAGTTTCTCAAAGACCTCATGACATGCTGATGTCCATCTCTTTCCAAAGGGTCCATTTACCTTAAAGTAGGCTTTCATTGTAGGTTTCTTGGAGTGCGCTGTCCCTCAAGGATCAGATATCTTGGATAGTTTACCATATACTGCAAAACTGTGTTCCTCAAGCATACTTCTTTTCCCACACTACATGGACACTTGTGCTTCAGTTAAAGCATCCATATTAGCGACACCTGTCTTGATCAATCTCAGCAGTGCCTCCACTGTAACACCCCTTTAAAAGGAATCTGTCAGGTCGTTCTACCCCCCTCTGTTATAACTACTTGTCCCTGCACCTTCCTAGCTGATCCCTAACCATCCCTGTCTGCTCTAAAAGTGCCCTATAAAGATTGAGAAAAATGACTTGTATACTTACATACAGTCTCCATCCAGAGACTGGAAAGGTGGTTCTGGTGGACCATTCTCCCTCCTCACTTGCTCTCCACATGCCCTATTGGGCTTCATCAGTCTTTTTTCTGTTACTCTTCCTATTTGAAATTTCCACCTCCTCTTCTGCTGTGATGCCAGGCCAGAACATCATATCCGGCCTGGTGCATAGTGAGGGCTGATCACTTGGTACGGCCTGCCACCGATGTTTGTGTGGCGCCTCTGCGGACCTGTTGCCACTAGATGGCGCAGCAGCCGGGACTGGTAAGTCGGTCACTCCACACACACACCCAACACACTCCAGATTCCAAGCCTAGGTACTCTATGTAAAGCAAGGAGGAGGGTGGAAAGTTAGAAAAGGACCCGGTTAGACGACGTACCAACACAATAAAAAGGACAGACAATACCAAGGGAGGAAGTCAAGTGAGTTGAATAGTTAGTTCAGGGAGGGAGTCAGTAAGTTAGTCAGAGGAGAGTCCCGTCAGCCAAGGAAAGTCCAGTCAGAAGAGAGAACACGATCAGACATGACTGAGAGAACACGGACCCGGCGGCCTGTGCCACTATGAGGCTAGCCCGGGTCCAGGGCTGTGAGCCGAGGTGCAAGACAGAGGGAGTCTAAGGTGTGCTTGAGTCAGTGGGGACACCGAGGGACTGGGCCAGTACCAGAGTGCCGGCTTTGCTGAAGTGGCCAGGACCCTGTATGCTCCAACTACAAATCCCAGCGGGGTGCGGGGTCTTTATGTCCCGAGACCCAACCTCCGGGGTAGCGAAAAGAAGGCCGTCGTATTAGGACTAAGAGACCCGGCGGGTTGCCCACTGAAAGCGCATGACTGCTGGACCATAGCTAGAGTGCGGAAAGACTGAAAAGGCCCGAAAGAGACATGAAAGGTGGTGATGCAGACGTGCCATCTCAGTTGCTTAGACCACACTGGAGCCGCTGCTGTACTGACTGTGTTGTAACCATGTGCCGAGCAGGAAAGTAAACCCGATTAAAGCTCTGTACAGTGTGAGACTTTGATTGCCGCGCCTGAGAGGAGATTGACTGATTTAAGAACTGGCAGCGGAGACTGCCTGTGACGGTGAATCCTGCACCCCCTGCACTACACAGAACTTCACGGAAGCCCCGGGGACCAGCTCTTTCCATAAAGGGCGCGACATCCTCACTGTTGCCGTGTTTCCCTGAAAATAAGGCACCCCTGAAAGTAAGGCGTAGTGTGGTGCTTGCCAGGGTGCTTAATATAAGGCACACCCCCCCCCCTCCCAAAGATAAGACGTGGCCAGCAAAAAAAAAAACTGATACTTAGCTGTCTCCACCGCGATTGTTCCTCCATGTGCTCTGGAGCTTGCCGTTGCCACCACCGGTGTCGCTTGATGTCAACTGGTGTAGCCGGGTGCTGTAGATGTACAATGGTAAGCCATCAGCCAATCAGGCGGCTGCTGGCGGCTGATTGGCTGTGGCATTACCGTGCATCTCCTGTACGGAGGTCATCTGCGCCGCTCAGCGTAGACATATGGTAATGCCATCGTACATCAACGGGACCTGGCTACGTACACACCGGGTGACATCAAGCGGCGGTGGCAGCGGTAAGCTCCTGCAGGTTCCGGTGATGAGTCTGACGGAGTGTGTGTGGCTGTGAGTGTGTGAGACTGTGTGTGTGGCTAGAGGGACATTGGAGGATCATGGGGTGCTACAGTGGGATATTGGAGGATGATGGGGGCTACAGAAGGATATTGGAGGATGATGGGGGCTAAAGAGGGATAGTGGAGGATGATAGGGGCTACAGAGGGATAGTGGAGAATGATGGGAGCTAAAGAGGGATAGTGCAGGATGATGGGGCTACAGAGGGATAGTGGAGGATGATGGGGGGCTACAGAGGGATACAGTAGTGGAGGATGATGGGGGCTACAGAGGGATAGTGGAGGATGATGAGGATAAGACACCCCACGAAAATAAGACATGGTGCAACTTTTGGAGCAAAAATTAATATAAGACGGTGTCTTATTTCCAGGGAAACAGGGTACCCCCAGCATCCCCAGAGGTCCCGACTGCAGTGGCAGGTACCCATAGCCCCACCCCATGGGTGGCGTCATGATAATCTCTAGAAACTGTTCCCCCTTTCATTGACCTCGCCCAGGGCCAAGGAGTCGGGTCACGACACCGTGACATCCCGCAGCCCCAGACTATGGACAAGAGAGCCCGGTTCTGAGTACCCTGGGCGAGTCACTTTTTGCGCAGTGCACATATTGAAGCCGGCCCGTCTAGGGAGGGCAGCTATACAAGGGGTCTAGTAAAATGTATGATATATTTTCAATTTTATTCTACATGATCAATGTAAATCCAATAACTGGATGAATAAAAGAAGGCTCACTTGCCACCCAGAAATATCTATTAAGCCTAAGCACATCCCTAAAACACACCCCTTAACATAAAGGTCCAGGAATCCATCAAAATGACAGAAATTTTGACCAGGTATAGAACAATACTGGCAATCATTATGTTACCTTGAGAGAAAATAACCAGACATAAATCAATTATCTCATGCTTGGTAACCATTTACTATTTTATTTTATTACATTATAATCTTCTGTTTCTGGTTACCCCCGGATGTTCATGGGCGGATTACCTCGGCAACCTGCTCTGCCATGGAGAAAATTAAGCTCTCAGGAACACAACTGGGGTAAATTTGCATAATTAATCTCTAACATGTCCGGGTTATCATGCAGTAATGTCTGTATTCTGCTTGTGCCACCCACACTATAATGATGCATGATTAGATAGGTTCTTATATGGCAACCTTCAGCCTTGTGTTTTTATAACCCTGAGGAAGCTGCCCTTGGTAGCGTCATGCGTGGGGTTCTCCCGGATGCACAGGTTGCAGCCACTGTTTGAGTGTGGCTTCTTTGTGCACCATATTACCTGTTTCTCCCACTAAATATGTCCTATATGGTGGTATTTCTTGATTGAGGTAATACAATGCACCACCTGTAGTAGTTTCTAGGCGCATTGCTCCATGGCAACTACAAATATACAAATAAAGTCTGTGGTGCCTCGTTTGGGAGTCTCAACACAGGACTAGCCAAGGACCTAGCCTTTTGCTGGCTGCCCGCAGTGTTTTCTTGGACTGGTCTCCCTGAGATCAGTGATTGCTTCGTGTTGTTGGTCTACTAGGCATTGCTCTCACCTAGCCAGAATCCTACTCCACACTGATGAGGGGCAACACCCCGAAACAGCTGTCTGTGGATGGATACCTAGCCTTGGTATTTCCTTGTCATATCTTTAAGCTTGTAAAGCGCTGGATATTGACTCAAAGGGCCACTTAATATGGTGGTTATTGTGGTCTCCTCAAAGAGCCACCACATGGCTAGGTCCTTCCCTGGAGGGATATCTGGCTAGTCCTGTGTTAAGACTCCTAAACGAGGCTCCACATACTTTATTTACACAGAGACACAGGCACATAGACACACAGGCAGAGACACACATGCAGAGACACAAAGAAACACAGGCAGAGACACACAGAGACACAGACACATAGACACACAGGCAGAGACACACATGGAGAGACACACAGACACACAGGCAGAGACACACAGGCAGAGAGACAGACACACAGGCAGAGACACACAGGCAGCACAGTCAACAGCAGCAGCTGCAGCAGCTCCAGCCCGACTTCTCATCCTGCTGGCACCCACGCTCTATGCTGACTTTCAGTTTGTACTGTGCATGTCAGACTATCAGGTGCATGTGAGGCTGTCGACAGGGTATGTGGTACTCGGATACCGGGGCTGATGGCGGCTTTGATGGGGGATCACGACTGGTCAATCCCCGGTCCCATGCCCTGGACCCCCAATGGCGGGGAATGGTGGGGGGGATAAGGGGATTGTTAACGAGATGCCACCTATGGTACCTGTAACGAGAATACCAGCACTGCAGCTGGCCGCTGAGGTGATGGTAGGTGCAGCAGAGTGTGGTACAGCTCCCCACAGGTGGAGCTTTCCCTTAGGGCAGCGGGGATGGATGAGGGGAGTAGTAGTTAAGTCTTTGCTGACAAAGCGGTGAATTGCGGCGGTTAGACAGGAACACAGACACACAGGGATTGTTGTACCTTTTACTGGTGACAAAGTAACAGGTACAGTCCAGAGAAATAACCAGGTCCCCGGTGCAACTTTGGACTTCCACCTTAGAAAGTTATGAGGCCTCCTTTGTCTTTGTACTCTGTGGTGTGGGGTAAGTCCTGCCTGAGCCTGAACCCACCACTTCTTCTCCCTCTCTGGGCTTTATCCTAAACTGGCAATGAGGTCCTTCTGCGGGGTCCCTGTTTCTCCCATCGCCCCTGGTCCTATACTTGGTCAGTTTAGCGTCTCTTACTTGTTCTCCTCGTGGCTGAACTCCTCCTGAGTCTTCCAGTCTTTTGCTGTGACACTAAATACTGGCAGTTTCGGACTTCAGTTTCCGGGTGTTCTAAAGGGCTGTAGTAACTGGTTCCCTTTCCTAGTTCCCTGCTTTCTCCACTTGCCTCCGACCCTTTTCCTAGGGTGCGCACAGAGGTCAGTGGTCCCTGGTCCTGGATCTTTCTCAGCGACCAGCTCCTCCATCTCCTCTCTCTTCCCTATCACTGCAGACTGACTCTTGGGACTGACTAACTCCTCCCCTCAGGCCTGGATGTTCTTAGAGGGGAACTGACTTAAGGCAGCCAGTAGGGCTCCCCCTTCAGGTCTGGGGTGGAAGGTGTGGTGTGCTGTGTGAACCAAGGTGTAATTCCCTCTTGCACCAGTGGATCCTGTGGCAATCCCCCGCAAGGGTGCCACACATGCGCAGTACCCACATGGCCAAAACTGACGTCACTGAGGATGTCAGTCTCAGCAAGACCAGCCCACTCTCTGTCACGGAGGCTGCTGCTGCAGCGATAAATGACAGCAGAAGGGGTCGTTCTAGAGGTGAGGGGGTGGGCCTAGAGTTGATTAGCAGGTGAGAGGGCCTGTAAAGTAGGTGAGGGGTGGGGCCCAAAGATTAGGCCCTGCCTCCTCACCTCTTTTGCAGGCCCCCCTCTAATGTCAATCACCGCCGGGCCCCTGACACCAGTCACGACAATCATGCCCTATCGGCGACCCTAAACAGAAGTAAATATTTTTTGCACTCTACATATAGCTTCCACGGCAGATGCTACATTTTCTATGAACATTAGCATTTGAAAAAATACTGATGAACAATATGACACATTCATGTGCTTATTCCAATGCTCCAACTGCTACTGAACCATTGCCTCAAAATACAATCATCCAATCACTGAAAGCCTTACCTATTTAGAACTAGAATTTCTACATCCTTTTGTCAGTCTAATCGATGAATGAGTGAACAATCTCTATTTGCATTAAACAATTTTGAAAGTAGAATGAGTATTTTTTTGTTCACTAAGTATTACAATCACAGTGAACAATTGGTTTTGGGCACATCGTTCAGTGCCTCAACCCATTCACATTACACAACAATGGGTCTTTAATAGTGATGAGCGAGTATGCTCTGCGCTGCTCGGTACTCGCACGAGTATCACTGTACTCGGGCTACTCGGCGAGCACCGAGTAATCTCGCGATACTCGTGCTGTGCTCGTGGTCCTCATCCCTGCATGTTGGCGCTCTTTTGAGAGCCAGCCCACATGCAGGTATTGGCTGGCAGACCACTGCAATGCCATAGCCCTGTTAGTTGTGGCATTGCAGTGATTGGCCGGCCTGCACAGCGTGACCGAGCCTTTATAAGACCCGGCCGCGCTGTGCTCTGCACACAGGCATCCAGACAGTGAGTGTAGGGACAGTGTCTGCTGCTGCTTAGGGACAGATTTGCGGCCCTCATAGGTAGATCTGGAGCAGGGCTGCAAACTGCTGCTGACCACAACAGTCCTTCTCAGGACTAATCTAGGAGGATATAGGCAGGGTGATACAGATCGGAATCCAAGCTTGTCTGTGACCATAACAGTCACCAAACTGTTGTATTTACTACCTTAATACAGGTTAGGGACTAAAATCCTAATCTGTGACCATTACAGTCACCAGACTGGTGTACTTACTACCTTAATACAGGTTAGGGACTAAAATCCTTCTCTCCTGTGACTATTACAGTCACCAGACTGGTGTACTTACTACTTTGATACAGGTTAGGGACTAAAATCCTTCTCTCCTGTGAGCATTACAGTCACCAGACTGGTGTACTTACTACCTTGATACAGGTTAGGGACTAAAATCCTTCTCTCCTGTGAGCATTACAGTCACCAGACTGGTGTACTTACTACCTTGATACAGGTTAGGGACTAAAATCCTAATCTCCTGTGACCATTACAGTCACCAGACTGGTGTACTTACTACCTTATTACTGGTTAAGGACTAAAATCCTTCTCTCCTGTGACCATTAGAGTTACCAGACTGGTGTACTTACTACCTTAATACAGGTTAGGGACTAAAATCCTAATCTGTGACCATTACAGTCACCAGACTGGTGTACTTACTACCTTGATACAGGTTAGGTACTAAAATCCTTCTCTCCTGTGAGCATTACAGTCACCAGACTGATGTACTTACTACCTTGATACAGGTTAGGGACTAAAATCCTAATCTCCTGTGACCATTACAGTCACAAGATTGGTGTACTTACTACCTTGATACAGGTTAGGTACTAAAATCCTTCTCTCCTGTGACCATTACAGTCACCAGACTGGTGTACTTACTACCTTGATACAGGTTAGGGACTAAAATCCTTCTCTCCTGTGAGCATTACAGTCACCAAACTGGTTTTACTTACTACCTTGATACAGGTTAGGGACTAAAATCCTTCTCTCCTGTGACCATTACAGTCACCAGACTGGTGTACTTACTACCTTAATACAGGTTAGGGACTAAAATCCTAATCTGTGAGCATTACAGTCACCAGACTGGTGTACTTACTACCTTAATACAGGCTAGGGACTAAAATCCTTCTCTCCTGTGACCATTACAGTCACCAGACTGGTGTACTTACTACCTTAATACAGGTTAGGGACTAAAATCCTAATCTGTGACCATTACTGTCACCAGACTGGTGTACTTACTACCTTATTACAGGTTAGGGACTAAAATCCTTCTCTCCTGTGAGCATTACAGTCACCAGACTGGTGTACTTACTACCTTGATACAGGTTAGGGACTAAAATCCTTCTCTCCTGTGACCATTACAGTCACCAGACTGGTGTACTTACTACCTTAATACAGGTTAGGTACTAAAATCCTAATCTCCTGTGATCTGAACAGTCACCAGACTATTGTCGCTGTATACAGGCAAAATGCGCAAGGGCATTGGCAAGGAACAAGGAAGTGGACGTGATGGTGCTGCAGGCAGAGGCCGAGGTCGTGTGCAAGCACTAATTTCGCAACAACAAAGTGGCACATCTACTCGCTTGCACGTCCTGTCCCAAATTGTTGGGGCCCGCAGCAGTACACCGCTCTTGAACCAAGAGCAGTGTCAACAGGTTGTTACTTGGATAGCGGATAATGCTTCAAGTCAGATGGGCACCTCCACAAACACCCTGTCTTTCACACGGTCAAGTGTCGGTAGCCATGATACTGCACTGCACATTTCTCAACCTGATCCTCCTTCCTACCACCAGGCCAAGTACACGTCCACGGACATTACTGATCCCACACTAGGACACTCGGAAGAGCTGTTCACGTATCCATTCGCAGAATCTGGCCTCTCGCCAGCTCCTGTTGAAGTGGGTGATGAGGAGATGGTATGTACAGATGCCCAAATATTTGAGCAGCCACTTTCTCACGAACGGAACGTTGGCAACGTGTCTCAACAAGGGGTGGACGATGATGAGACACAATTGCCAGGAAGTCAGGAGGAGGATCAGGGTGCGGACAAGGAAGGCGACGTGGTGGATGATCCAGTAGCTGACCCAACATGGCAGGAGGATATGCAGAGCAAGGCCAGCAGTGCACAGGAGGAGGGAGGCGTAGCATCCCAACAGGCAGTACGAAGCAGGGTCGTGTCCGCAGGCAGAAGGCAGGCAACCGTTCCCCAGAACAACAACACGACTCAAGGTGCCTGTGCAAATGTTAGGTCTTCCCGAGTCTGGGAGTTTTTTAGGTTGGCTCCAGATGACTCTAAAAAGGCCATTTGCAACACCTGCCATGCCAGTATCAGCAGGGGTACGAAAACTAGCAGCCTGACCACCACCAGCATGATTAGGCACATGTCAGCCAATCACCCGACTTTGCTGATGTCACTGCTACGTCTTCGCATGTTGTATGTGTGAGCCAATCCCCTGTCCATGCTGGCCGCAAACAAGCCTCCTGAAGTTGCCCGTGCACAAATAACACCACCATCAAGCACGTCCTTGTCCCAGCGAAGCGTTCAATTATCCATTCAGCAAACATTTGAACGCAGGCGCAAATACGCTGCCAACGCCCCACATGCCACAGTCCTGAATTCTCACATTTCGCGACTCATAGCGCTAGAAATGTTGCCTTTCCGGCTGGTGGAGACGGAAGCATTCCGCGACCTGATGGCGGCTGCTGTCCCACGTTACTCGGTCCCCAGCCGCCACTATTTCTCCAGATGTGCCGTCCCCGCATTGCATAACCACGTGTCCAACAGCATCACACGTGCCCTGAACAACGCTGTTTCAGCCAAAGTCCACCTAACCACAGACACGTGGACAAGTGCTTGTGGGCAAGGCCGCTACATCTCCTTGACGGCACACTGGGTTAATATTGTGGAGGCTGGGACCCAGTCTGAGCGAGGGACGGAACACGTCCTTCCCACACCAAGGATAGCAGGCCCTAACTCTGTCAGGGTTTCACCGACACTCTACAGCTCCGGAATATCATGCTCCTCAGCCTCCTCCTCCTGTGCATCCTCATCCACTCTACCCTCCACACCAGTCCCAAGCTGGAAGCACTGCAGCACTGCCTCTGCGAAGCAGCAACAGGCTGTGCTGAAGCTAGTCTGCATAGGTGACAAACCCAACAATGCAGAAGAGGTGTGGACAGCTCTGAAACACCAGGCAGATCACTGGCTCACACCTCTGAACCTAAAGCCAGGAAAGGTCGTGTGTGACAATGGCCGGAACCTGGTGGCAGCTTTGAGGCGAGGCCAGCTGACGCATGTTCCATGCGTGGCCCATGTGCTCAACCTGGTGGTTCAGAGGTTCATAAAGTCATACCCAGAGCTGTCTGAACTGCTTGTAAAAGTTCGCCGTCTGTCTGCACATTTTCGCAAGTCACCTGCTGCTTCAGCCGGCCTTGCCGGCTTTCAGCGCCGTTTGCGTCTTCCGGCCCACAGACTGGTGTGTGATGTCCCCACGCGTTGGAATTCAACTCTGCACATGTTGGTCAGGATATGTGAGCAGAAGAGGGCAGTTGTGGACTACCTGCATCACCTAAGCCGTCGGGAAATGGGTCAAACTCCACACATAACACCTGAGGAGTGGAGATGGATGTCCGACCTATGTACAGTCCTCCAAAACTTTGAGGACTCCACCAAGATGGTGAGCGGCGATGACGCCATTATTAGCGTCACCATACCACTACTCTGCCTTCTAAAACGGTCTCTGCTGAAAAACAAAGAGGATGCATTGCAGGCCGAGCGCGATGACTTGGAGCAAGAAACAGTAGTGGGTGTGGGTGATAACACACAGCCCAGCCTCATCTCATCACAACGTGCAGTGGAGGACTATGACGAGGACGAGGAGGATGAAGACATGGAGCAACTCTCTGGCCAAATTGAGGATATGACATGCAGACCAGTCATACCCTCGATTCAGCGTGGCTGGCCAGAGGATAGGGGAGATGAGGAGGAGGAGGAGGACAGCATGTTCAATCATCATGTTGGTCTGGATACTGAAGTGATGGCTGTTAAGAGTCTGGCGCACATGGCTGACTTTATGGTAAGCTGCCTGGCTCGTGACCCTCAGAACATCTTGGCCGACAATCAGTATTGGTTGGCAACACTGTTAGACCCACGCTACAAGGAGAACTTTATGTCTCTCATTCCTGAGGCGGAGAGGTCAGCCAAAATGCAGCAGTTCCAGAAGGCCATAGTCACGGAAGTAGGCAAATCATTCCCCTCACAAAACGCTAGCGGCATAGGTCAGGAATCGGTGGACAACCAAGGCGTACGGTCGAGAGGGGCACAAGTCCAATCCGCCAGAGGTAGGGGAACAGTCTTTACGATGTGGGACAGTTTTCTCAGCCCCTCACGTACCACAGCCCCTGAGGTGCGGGGTAGTGCCACAAGAAATGCTAAGTTTGGCCAGATGCTGAAGGAGTACCTTGCAGATCGAACAACTGTACTGCGAGATTCCTCTATGCCTTACAATTATTGGGTCTCCAAGCTGGACACGTGGCATGAATTGGCTCTCTACGCCTTGGAAGTCCTGGCCTGCCCTGCCGCTAGCGTTTTGTCAGAGCGTCTTTTCAGTGCCGCAGGTGGAATCATTACTGATAAACGCACCCGCCTGTCAACTGAAAATGCTGACAGGCTGACTCTGATCAAGATGAACAAGGGTTGGATTGGGCCAGACTTCACCACACCACCAGCAAATGACAACTGAATTAAAATTTTGTTATGGGAATTTGCCATGTACCTCCACTCACCCATGGGTACACACTTCTGGCTAATCGCTGGACTGCTCCTCCTTTTCCTCATGTGCCACCATGATGACCATTACAATAGTTAGGCTGTTGTTTGAGGTATACCCGCAGTGGTAAATTTTTTCGCCCATTCTTTTAGAATGGGCATTACAACGACAGACCCGCTCCTTTTCAATGGGAAAAATGTTTTGAAGCCCTCCTGCACGTCTCTATCCAGGGACAATGTGGAGCCTCCCAATTTTTGGCTGCCCTGCCAAAGGGCTATACTACAATACACCCACTTGAGGTTTACAGGCCCTACTGCATGTCTGTATGCATGGGTCATTGTTGAACCTCCCAATTTTTGGCTGCCCTGCCAAAGGGCTATACTACAATACACCCACTTCAGGTTTACAGGCCCTCCTGCACGTCTCTATCCAGGGACAATATGGAGCCTCCCAATTTTTGGCAGCCCTGCCAAAGGGCTATACTACAATACACCCACTTGAGGTTTACAGGCCCTACTGCATGTCTGTATGCATGGGTCATTGTTGAACCTCTCAATTTTTGGCTGCCCTGCTAAAGGGCTATACTACAATACACCCACTTCAGGTTTACAGGCCCTCCTGCACGTCTCTATCCAGGGACAATATGGAGCCTCCCAATTTTTGGCTGCCCTGCCAAAGGGCTATACTACAATACACCCACTTCAGGTTTACAGGCCCTCCTGCACGTCTCTATCCAGGGACAATATGGAGCCTCCCAATTTTTGGCTGCCCTGCCAAAGGGCTATACTACAATACACCCACTTCAGGTTTACAGGCCCTCCTGCACGTCTCTATCCAGGGACAATATGGAGCCTTCCAATTTTTGGCTGCCCTGCCAAAGGGCTATACTACAATACACCCACTTGAGGTTTACAGGCCCTACTGCATGTCTGTATGCATGGGTCATTGTTGAACCTCCCAATTTTTGGCTGCTCTGGCAAAGGGCTGTACTACAATACACCCACTTCAGGTTTACAGGCCCTCCTGCACGTCTCTATCCAGGGGCATTGGTGAACCTCCCAATTTTGGACTGCCCTTGCAAAGGAAAATAGTACAATAGACCCAGTTCCTCAAAAATGGGCACATTATGTCAAGAGGCCTTCATGTACGTCTCTTCTCAGGGACATCGGAGTGCCGCACAATGTTTTCACGTAAAATCTTTCATGTAATCACAAAAAGTAACATACACCAGCTGTATCTCACTATTGGGTATGTGCCCTTAACATTTCCACCCTAAATATTCATTTTGGTGTCATTTTGGAAGGTTTTCTGGTGACTCCATAAAATTGGCGTGAAACTCGGACAAGATTGTTCACAGTTGTGACTTTTGAGTGAGAAATGCTTCCAGGGGTCTTCCCCATGGTGTTGCCATGTCATTTGAGCGCTCTTCTGAGACTTTTGTGACATTTTTAGGGTTTCTACATGCTGCCGGCAGTCATTTCATAAAAGTACTCGGGTCTCCCATAGGATAACATTGGGCTCGGTACTCGGGCCGAGTACACGAGTATCTCGGGAGGCTCGGCCCGAGCTTCGAGCACCCGAGCATTTTAGTACTCGCTCATCACTAGTCTTTAACATTAGTATCTGAAGGATTCTCGGCCATTGCAAATACCCCTAAACTCCTTCACCCGCATGCGATTTTCCATTTTTCGTTTTTTCCCTCCTTTTCTTCCAAGAGCCATAACTTTCACATTTTTCCATCAATATAGCCATAGGAGGCTTGTTTTTTACAGGATGAGTTTTACTTTTGAATGACTTCATTCATTCATTCAACCATATGGTTTACTGGAAAATGGGAAAGAAATTCTAAGCGTAGTGAAATTGCAAAAACAAAAATGAAATTCCACAATGGTTTTGAGATTTTTTTAATTTACCATGTTCACTATATAGTAAATCTGATCCGGCAGTAGGATTCCTCAGGTCAGTACGAGGTCGTAGATACCAAGCATGTTTTTTTTTTTTTTTTTTAAATTAAGCAGTGAAAAATTCTCATTTTTCAGGATTTGGTCTGCAAGAGGGCATATTTTTTGCATTCTGGGCTGACATTTTCAATTATACAATGTTGGTGTATATTTGATGTTTTGATCGCCTTTTATTGCATTTAATTGCAAAACAAATTCTGGCATTTCAATTTTTTTTTTCATTACGAACTTTATCGATAGGATTAATTTATTACCGTATATACTCGTGTATAAGCCGACCCGTGTATAAGCCGACCCCCCTACTTTTGCCCCAAAAATCTGGAAAAACCTATTGACTCGTGTATAAGCCGAGGGTGGACCCCAGCACAGGTATACAGCCCCCAGCAGTGTGGTATACAGGCCCCCCCCAGTGGTATACAGGCCTCCCCAGTGGTAGTATACAGCAGCCCCAGTGGTAGTATATAGCATCCCCAGCAGCCCCAGTGGTACTATATAGCATCCCCAGTGGTAGTATATAGCATCCCCAGCAGCCCCAGTGGTAGTATATAGCATCCCCAGCAGCCCCA
This sequence comes from Allobates femoralis, assembly GCA_033576535.1. Lineage (NCBI taxonomy): Eukaryota > Metazoa > Chordata > Amphibia > Anura > Aromobatidae > Allobates > Allobates femoralis. Next base: position 258,375,100 of record JARQOC010000006.1, read on the forward strand.
GTGGTACTATATAGCATCCCCAGCAGCCCCAGTGGTAGTATATAGCAGCCCCAGCAGCCCCAGTGGTAGTATACAGCAGCCCCAGTGGTAGTATACAGCAGCCCCAGTGGTAGTATTAGCATCCCCAGCAGCCCCAGTGGTAGTATATAGCATCCCCAGCAGCCCCAGTGGTAGTATATAGCATCCCCAGCAGCCCCAGTGGTAGTATATAGCATCCCCAGCAGCCCCAGTGGTACTATATAGCATCCCCAGTGGTAGTATATAGCATCCCCAGCAGCCCCAGTGGTAGTATATAGCATCCCCAGCAGCCCCAGTGGTAGTATATAGCAGCCCCAGCAGCCCCAGTGGTAGTATACAGCAGCCCCAGTGGTAGTATACAGCAGCCCCAGTGGTAGTATATAGCATCCCCAGCAGCCCCAGTGGTACTATATAGCATCCCAGCAGCCCCAGTGGTAGTATATAGCATCCCCAGCAGCCCCAGTGGTAGTATATAGCATCCCCAGCAGCCCAGTGGTAGTATACAGGAGCCCTAGTGGTAGTATACAGGAGCCCAAGCAGCCCCAGTGGTAGTATACATCAGCCCCAGATGTATATACAGCCCCAGTGGTAGTATACAGCCCCAGTGATAGTATACATCAGCCCAGTGGTAGTATACAGGAGCCCAAGCAGCCCCAGTGGTAGTATACATCAGCCCCAGATGTATATACAGCCCCAGTGGTAGTATACAGCCCCAGTGGTAGTATACATCAGCCCCAGTGGTAGTATACAGGAGCCCAAGCAGCCCCAGTGGTAGTATACATCAGCCCCAGATGTATATACAGCCCCAGTGGTAGTATACAGCCCCAGTGGTAGTATACATCAGCCCCAGAGGTATATGCAGCCCCAGTGGTAGTATACAGCCCCAGTGGTACTATATAGCATCCCCAGTGGTAGTATATAGCATCCCCAGCAGCCCCAGTGGTAGTATATAGCATCCCCAGCAGCCCCAGTGGTAGTATATAGCAGCCCCAGCAGCCCCAGTGGTAGTATACAGCAGCCCCAGTGGTAGTATACAGCAGCCCCAGTGGTAGTATATAGCATCCCCAGCAGCCCCAGTGGTAGTATATAGCATCCCCAGCAGCCCCAGTGGTAGTATATAGGAGCCCCAGCAGCCCCAGTGGTAGTATACAGGAGCCCTAGTGGTAGTATACAGGAGCCCAAGCAGCCCCAGTGGTAGTATACATCAGCCCCAGATGTATATACAGCCCCAGAGGTAGTATACAGCCCCAGTGGTAGTATACATCAGCCCCAGAGGTATATGCAGCCCCAGTGGTAGTATACAGGAGCCCAAGCAGCCCCAGTGGTAGTATACATCAGCCCCAGATGTATATACAGCCCCAGTGGTAGTATACAGCCCCAGTGGTAGTATACATCAGCCCCAGAGGTATATGCAGCCCCAGTGGTAGTATACAGCCCCAGTGGTACTATCCAGCGGCCCCAGAGGTATATACAGCCCCAGTATTAATAAACAGCCCCCCCCCTCCTTATCATGGCCCCCCAGGCTGCGGCAGCTGTCAAAATAACAAACAGTTTATACATCACCTTCCGACGCAGCTTCTCCGCTCCTCCGGTCCTCCGCTCGCCGGCTGCTTCTTCTTTCTTGTTGTGCCGACTTCTGTGACCGCGCGCAGGAAATGACGTCATCTCCTGCGCCCGGTCACATGACACCGGCACAAGAAGAAAGAAGAAGCCGGCGAGCGGAGGACCGGAGGAGCGGAGAAGCTGCGTCGGAAGGTGATGTATAAACTGTTTGTTATTTTGACAGCTGCCGCAGCCTGGGGGGCCATGATAAGGAGGGGGGGGCTGTTTATTAATACTGAGGGACCCATATTAAGGAGGGGGGCTGTGCAGTGCAATATGCACGGCATCCCCCCGCCGTTGATGGACGGGGGGATGCCGTGCATATTCATTGCACTAATGAGGCGGCCCCACGTGACCGCCTGCGGTCACCGCGGCCCCCTCCTGCCTCCTCCAGCTCCCGGTCACAGCCCCCCCCCCACAGCATTACCGTATAGACCCGTGTATAAGCCGAGGGGGGGACTTTTCAGCCCAATTTGTGGGCTGAAAAACTCGGCTTATACACGAGTATATACGGTATGTGTTTTTATCGATCAGGCATTTCTGAATGCGGTGAAAGCAAATTTAAATCACACTGTCAGAGTTTGACAGCACAATTTAATTGTGGTAATAGTTTATATATATTTTTTATTGTTTTATCTACAAAGGGGCAAAAGAGAGGTTACAAAGGGGCAAAAGAGGGGTGATTTGAAGTTATGTTTCCAGCGCTCACAGGAAGTTCGCCATGGTAAACTATTACCACAATTAAATTGTGCTGTCAAACTCTGACAGTGTGATTTAAATTGTTAAAAGCGGTGGGCGAATAACAGTTCTGCCCGCCGCTGTTAAGAAGCATATGTCGGCTGATCAGATCAGCTGACATGTGCTGGAAAAGATGGGCTCAGTGTGTAAGACTACATCAAAGGCAAGGTCACAACCAATAATGTACATATACGTCATTTTTCATGAAGGAGTTAAAGTAGTTTTAGTTTTAAAGGAAAACGGTCAGGTCAAAAAGCCATATGTAAGTGCTATCATTTTCCAATTCCTTGCTCTAAACTCTTTATATTTATGTATTTCTTTTATTTATATTTCCCTCCTATCTTCTGTAAACTTCAAATAAAAGAGATTGATTCCATCTGTCACTCACAGTGAGTGATGCACTTAGTCCTCTGCTGTCAACTCCCCATAGTATGAATATGCATGTCACATATTCACACATCACTGCACAGGAGATCACTGGGTGAGGGACTGTATTCTCCTCTCTACTCTCTGTCTTTGCAGCATCACAAGAGGTCGAATACAACACAGAAACTGTCACAGCCAGGATACATGCTTAGAGAAATAAATAGAGTCTAGATAAGTCAGACCTGTAATAGCTCTGTGTACTCAACATAACAGAAGCTACTGAAACCTGACAGTAAACGTTTAGCAAAGGGAGGAGGGAACTGCTGAGAGGGAGTGCAAAATTACATTACAGTTTATACCACAGCCGGACTATTCCTGTTTGCTTATAATGGAGAGGACTAATCCAGGAGCTCCCTGCAGGTTCGGGCAATGCTGATAACATGGAAACTACAAACGGTACAAAAATGATTTTACATGTTTTTAAAAGGTCTGCTCAGACCCTATTGAAGGGTAATGTTCGTATCATACTGAAAAATGACTTGACAGTGTCCCTTTAATCAATAGATCTTGGAATAATATTAATTTCCACAATTGGATTTATTAAAATAAGAAAAATGTTCATGTGCTGAGATAGTCTTATACATGTATCCCTACTATGTACTGTTTAATGGCTGTATTGGACTGCACAGGGACATGGTCTAATCATACCACATCTCTTGGGTAGGGCAGGAAGTAAAAAACTATAAAGACAATACAGTATGGCATCGCAAATTATTCTTACTTTCTTTCAGGTAAAGCAGTTTTAAAAACAGGCAGGGAAACGCTCTACCACACAAAAAGAACAAGCTATGATCCCATGCTGTAATGTCTATATACTTTTTTATTTCCTCCCCATCCAGGGGATGTGGTATGATCAGACCATGTCCCTGTACAGTCAGACATAGCCATTATACTGTACATAGTAAGGACACATATACACCATGTTCCAAATTATTATGCAAATGTTCTTTTTCTCTGATTTTCCTAAATGGTCGGTGCAAATGACAGTCAGTCTAATAAAAGGCACCCGTTAGAGTATACATCGAATTTTATTGAAGAAACCTCCCAATGATAACAATATAATCTTCAAAATTAAAAAAAATTCTAAATGTACTGTTCCAAATTATTAGGCACAGTAGAGTTTCTAAGCATTTTGATATGTTTGAAAGAACTGAAAATGCTGATTTGTTGAATTTGCAGCATTAGGAGGTTACATTCACTGAAATAAAAAGCTATTTAACTCCAAAACATCCTAACAAGCCAAGATACATGTTAACATAGGAACCCTTCTTTGATATCACCTTCACAATTCTTGCATCCATTGAACTTGTGAGTTTCTGGAGAGTTTCTGCTTGTATTTCTTTGCATGATGTAAGAATAGCCTCTCAGAGCTGCTGTTTTGATGTGAACTGCCCCCCACCCTCATAGATCTTTTGCTTGATTATACTCCAAAGGTTCTCTATAGGGTTGAGGTCAGGGGAAGATGGTGGCCACACTATGAGTTTATCTCCTTTTATGCCCATAGCAGCCAATAACACAGAGGTATTCTTTGCAGCATGAGATGGTGCATTGCCATGCATAAAGATGATTTTGCTCCTGAAGGCAGGTTTTTGCTTTTTATACCATGGAAGAAAATTCACAGTCAGAAACTCTATATACTTTGCAAAGGTCATTTTCCCATCTTCAGGAATCTTAAAGGGTCCTACCAGCTGTTTCCCAATGGATACGGCCCATAACATGACTCCTCCACCTCCTTGCTGATGTCGCAGCCTTGTTAGGACATGGTGGCCATCCACCAACCATCCACTACTCCATCCATCTGGACCATAGAGGGTTGCCCGGCACTAATCAGTAAACAAGATGGTTTGAAATTTAGTCTTTTAGTATGTCTGGGACCACTGGAACCGTTTCTGCTTGTGAGCACTGTATAAGGGTGGCCAAATAGTATGTTTATGCACCACAGCAAGCCTTTGAAGGATCCTACACCTTGAGGTTTGATGGACTCCAGAGGCATCAGCAGCTTCAAATATCTGTTTGCTGGTTTGTAAGGCCTTATTAGTAGCTGCTTTCTTAATCCGATGAACTTGCCTGGCAGAAACCTTCCTAATTCTACCTTTATCTGCACGAACATGAATCAACCAGAGCTAAGGGATGGGGTACTCGGTCACCGGGTCTGCTGTGTGGGGAGTCACGGATGGTCGGAATCCCGGTGCCGTGCCCTGGTGATCAACTGTAGTAGATGTTGATATTGATGGTGGGGGTATTAAAGGGGTTATTTACAGGGGAACGTGACGTCACCTGTAGTGTCCGGTAAGATGGTACCGGCGCTGCCAGCCGGCCGCTGAGGTGATGGTTGAGGCAGCAGAGTGTGGTAAAGCTCCCCACAGGTGGAGCTTTACCTCAGGGCAGCTATGGTGTGAGACGGTGAGGGAGGACAGTGATGGCAATGGTGGTGCTGCAGTTCTTACCCCTCTGCTGAGCTGCTGATGATGTTAAGCCCTCTGGGCTACGGCGGGAATAACAGAAACCAGTTCCAGTTTAACTCTGCTTTACTTGGTACCGGCTGATGGCATAACAAGACACGGTACAGTTTGGTTTTTAGGGTGGATGTTACCAACTCAGGGTTTCTCTTATGGAGTCTCTAGATGTCCTCTCTTTGTCTTTCAGGGTTTACTACTTTCTTTCTGTCTCTCAATCTTTCCCACCCTTGCAGAGCTCACCCGCCAGTCCTACGGTCTGTGTCTAGAAGATAAGGTCTGTGCTTTACCGGTACGGTCTGGGCCCAAGGACTAAAGCCCCCATCAATGGAATTCAGCCTGTCCCTTTTAGTTTCTTCTAGTGTCCTGAACCAATTTTCAGTCCTGAGGGGTGAGGTACCTTTGTGGGGCTGTCAGCAACCCGGTCCTGTTGGGCCTGCAGCTCGTCGGTTTTTCAGTCAGGGTTGAACTCCTGGCTGCCTCGGCTGTCCGTGTCACCGGTGCTCCCTCAACATGACCAGCCGGCTCCTACCAGTCCTTGCCCGTTGCCTTCTGTCCTGGGTCCCCACATAAAGATGGGGTACCCTCCACTCAGCTGGGTTGCCAGGCCTGACCACTCTGTCTGCCTTCCCAGCACCGTCTGAGGTACACTGTCAACTGTCACTCTTACTCTATCCTAAGCTCCGCCCCCACCTATCTGGGATCTACCAAATACTGATTCCCCTACTCTAGGTGGTGTGGTCCTAAGTGAGTGTAAAAATAGACTCCATAAGATTTAAACTCTGAACTAGCAACTTACAAGGTAAAACACATTTTTATATTCAAGTGTAATACTACCCTGTGGTGCCACAAACACATCTGTGCTCAGAATCAGCCACAAATCTCTTCACAGTACGATGATCACGCTTAGATTTTTGCGCAATATCTAATGTTTTCATCCCTTGTCCAAGGCATTGCACTATTTGTTGCTTTTCGACAGCAGAGAGATCCTTTTTCTTTCCCATGTTATTTGAAAACTGTGGCCTGCTCAATATTGTGGAACACCCAGTTTTCCTTTTATTGGGCTTACCTGCCAAACTAATTATCACAGATATCTGAGATTGATTTCAATGGTCCAAAGAACCCTGAGACACAATACCATCAATGGGTTTCATTGAAAAAAAAAAAAAACTCTATGACACTTAAAACCAATTTGCATAATAATTTGAAACATGGTTTATAAGATTATCTTAGCACAGGAACATTCATTAAAAAATTCAATTGTGGAAATTTTTATTATATCAAGACTAGATGTAGGCCCGATGCTATTGCATCAGGAGGGTGGTGATGTCATGGTGGAGGCGGGCTCTGTGGTGATGGGCTGTCTCCCCCATCCGCTCTCTCTCCCTGTGTTGTCTTCTACCCTCTGTGCTCTCTCCTTTGACCTGTCTCCCCCTGAGTGCTTTTTCTCTCTCCTACCATGCACTCACTCCGCTCTGTGCTTTCTTCTCACCTCTGTGCTCTCTACCCCCTGTGATGTCTTCTCCCCACTGTGCTCTATCCTTTGAGCTATTTCCCACCAGTGCACTCACCCCTCCCCCAGTGCACTTTCTCCACCCCCCTGAGCACTCTCTCTAAACCCTCAATGCACTCTCTCTGTCCATATGTGTGCTCTCTCTGCCACCTTGTGAGCTCTTTCTGCACCCATGTGCACTCACTCCGCTTTGATTTGTCTCGCCCCCTTGTGCTCTATCCCTCCTGTGGTGTCTAAAGATGGCAGTGGCAAGAGTAGGTGAGCATGTGTGCACCAAATCACGCTGCTGCCATCTTTGTATGGCTGTGTCTAAAGATGATGGCCACCTGAGTAAGTGTGAATGCGCACCGGGTATACACATGCTCACTGTGATATGTCAGCGGTGGCGATTTTGAGTGGTGGCAGTTGAGGACCAGTTGGCAGTACTGCGTAATTTGTTAGTACCACCAGTGGGCACCATATTTGCACACTCATCACTCTCTACCCCCTGTGCACTCTCTCTACCCTGTGAGCTCTCTCTGACCTCTTGTGAGCTCTCTCTGTGTCCCCCTGTGCTCTCTGTGCCCCGTGTGCTCTCTGCCGCCCAGTGCGCTCTCTCTGCCCATTGTGCACTCTGTGCCTCCCTGTGCACTTTCTTTGCCTCTCCATGCACTTTTGGTACCTCCATGTTCTCTCTGAGCCCCACTGTGCATTCTCTATACCCCCAAAGCGCTCTCTGTGCCCTCTCTATGCCCCCCGTGCTCTCTCTGTGCCCACCCCTGTTGCTCTCACCCTCTCTGTGCTGCCTATGCGCTCCCTGTGCCCCCTCTCTGCCCCCACCTTGTGCATCATGCCACCACCATCTTTAGACACGTAAGCATGACTAACTGGGCCTGCGCGCCGGGTAGGAACAGGCACAGTTAGTCATTCAGTGGTGATGTAGGGAGGTGGGCTGCGAGCGGCATGAGTGGTGGGCTGTGCGGCAGCGAGTTCCTGACGTCAGTTTCGGGTGGCATCAGGTCCAGTTGTAGGCAGCACTGTGCGGCAATATGCAAAGGGCCAGTATCGCCAGCGGCTGCCATATTTGCACATCCAACACTTGGGTGTGCAAATATGGCTGCTGCCGGAGCATAACATGGGAACAACTGGTCCGAAGTGGATGACAGATGCCATTTCATGATTATGTAAGTAGATGTATTAATCAAAATCAAATTTAAAAAGAACTTTGATCATGGGTTACCCCGGCTTTATTATTTTAAAGTGGCAACATTTATTCTGGATAGCAACCCATCCTGCAACTCTTTTGTAAAATGAACAAACTAGTGATGGGCGAATCTACTCGTTAGGACTCGTTACTCTGCGAGTAGTAAGGAACTCGCAGGAGACGGTACTCTGCGAGTTTCCAAGCGATTACTCGCACAGTAACGAGACCAATGCAAATCAATGGCAATCCTAGTTTTGTCAGAGTTTGCATTCAGTATGTTTCTCAGTCGCTAAACTCGCTATCACATCGCTGTCTATGTAGCTGGATTGTCCCCAAATCGTTTAAACAATAGCACCGGTTCACGGATATCCGCTGTCAGCAGCGAGTCTAGGGATGAGCGAGTATACGACTCCTGTATACCGTATTCGGGACTCGCTGAATACAGAATATGTTAATGTTCCGAGACAGCCTAGCATGTTAGGTCAGAAAACTGTGAAGATAGACAAGCATGTTAGCCAATCATATTCAGTAATGCCGCAGCCATGTTGGTTGTGGCATTACTATGATTGGCTGCTGTCCATCGTGATGCCTATGTCATGTATGACAGGCAAGGCTGTATGTAAGGCTTGCCCCCACCATTTTGAGCACATTCCTGTGACGATCTGAGCTAGTGCAGGGCGAGTAGGGAGACTTGGAGCACATCCTAGCTAGGGAGTGTCAGTGAGTGTAGGAAAATCACCTCAAGATTCCTCACATATAACCCAAACAGCTCTTCTGAGAGCTACCAGGACGGAGGAGTGCTGTGTACAGCACTGTAGGCAGGGAGACAGGCAGGCAGAGAAACACACAGAGAAAAATTTTTTATTAGTAATTACAAAAAAAAGCCATTAGCGACTCCATCTTTAATCAAAAAAATCCTCTTCCGTCCGACGTAGTCCCAAAACGCGGTGTCAGCTCTGCTCCATCCCTCTACATAGTAATTTTTTATTTTTTTTAATATTCTTTAAAAGCCGGCGTCTTTTTGCACTGGCTTTTAAAGAATAAAATGGGGAATTGCAGTTTTTTCCTCTGCTGCCAGCCCCTTTATAGGGTCTAGCAGCACAGGAATCGCTGCAATACTCGCTTCCCCATTCATTAACATTGAACTCGCTAGACTCGCAACGAATAGCGAGTTTCCGACTCGGACTCGTTAGAGTCTAGCGATTCCGAGTATTTTAGGTTTCGCCCATCTCTAGAACAAACCCATTCCCCATATTCCCTGACAAACATGGTACTTTTTCCTCCATGTTGTTAAAACCTTAATTTTGCTTGGCTTGTGACAAGCCATAATTACCGTGTTTTCCCGAAAGTAAGACCCTGTCTTACATTTTTTTGGGGGCCAAAAGTGGCCCCCGGTCCTACTTTCGGGGGGGGTCTTATATTGGGTGCCCCAGCAGTGTGGCCTACAGGCCCCCTCCTGCTGGCACACTGCGGGAGCGGGTCGCACGTCACGTGCGCCCGCTCATTAGATATGCACTGCATCCCCCTGTCAATCAGCGGCAGGGGGAGCAGTGCATTATATATATGGGCCCCCTCCTGCTGGCACACTACCCCCCCAGTTGGTGTTCTGAGGCCCCCCCTGCTGCTGCTGCTGCTGCTCACATCTTACCCTCCAGGGTCTTCTTGCAGCAGCCAGCGCGTCGGTCCTCCGTCCTCGGCTGTCTCCCGGATCATGTGACCAGTCGCAGCGCATGACGTCATCGCGACTGATCCGGGAGACAGCCGAGGACGGAGGACCGACGCGCTGGCTGCTGCAAGAAGACCCTGGAGGGTAAGATGTGAGCAGCAGCAGCAGCAGGGGGGGCCTCAGAACACCAACTGGGGGGGTAGTGTGCCAGCAGGAGGGGGCCCATATATATAATGCACTGCTCCCCCTGCCGCTGATTGACAGGGGGATGCAGTGCATATCTAATGAGCGGGCGCACGTGACGTGCAACCCGCTCCCGCTCTCCCCCCCCTCCCCCCCCCGCTAGGGGCCTTACATTAGCCCCCCCGGTTGTAAGGCCTTATATTCGGGGGAGGCCTTACATTAGCAGGCCCCCCCTTTACCCCTAGGCGGCCTTACAATCGGGGGGGGCTTACTTTCGGGAAAACACGGTATTAACTTTTTTGCTGTGCTGCATAGAATTTTGAAGAAAAGGAGCCTGATTTTGGAGAATGCTGATGTCATTTTGTAATTTGCATGATTTCCCCAAAGGCTCCACATAATGTTCTCTTATGTGAGACTGTTGGGATACATAATTGTGTACACAGCCTAGACCAAATAGTGGAGTCTCTAGATCTTTATAATCCCAATTTAACAGATGGACCTCTCAGATTGTAGTCACCTCTCTTAGGCTGAAGTCACACTAGTGTGACTCTTGCGAGGATCACATCAAAATGCTTGGACCGGCCGTGGCTCTCCTGATCTGAGAGTGACAGTTGCATAGAAATACATGAACCTGTCATGCTCAGGTTAGAAGAGCTGAAGGCTGGTTTAGGCATTTTGATGTGATCCTCACACGAGTCATAAGGCAATGTGACTCCAGCCTTTTAAGCAGATGGTGGTGGGGTGACTATTAATACTGTGACATAGGCTAGGGTCACATTAGCGTTTTTGTTTTGCCTTCCGGATCCGGTTTTGAGGATTAAAAATGCTCAAAACCGGATCCGGATCCGTAGCCCATAGGCTCCAATACAAAAACCGGATTGCACTACTTGCGGTTTTGTAGCCTGCAGGAAAAATCATGCAGGCAGCGTCCATCGCAGCGTTTCTAAAACCGGATCTGGTTTTGTATAATGGGCGCTTATGGAAGCCCATCCGGCTACTGCAAGGAACCTGTGAATGCCTGCGGTAGCCGTATGCTTTGTTCATCCCTGCTGCCGCAGGGATGAACAAAGGGTTAATGTTAATAATAGATGTGGGCACCATGTCTCCACGGAGTGCCCACCCTCCCTAGAGACATGGTGACCATATGGGGAAGCATATGAAAGGTTAATATGGAGTATTACAGTCTTGCCAGCTATTGTCGGCTTTTACTATTTTATGAATAGAAGCCGGCGGCTCCTCGCTGTGGAGGAGGTATTGTACATAATGCGCGTACTGTATCTCCTGCACAGCGAGGAGCCGCCGGCTTCTATTCATAAAATAGTAAAAGCCGACAATAGCCAGCAAGACTGTAATACTCCATATTAACCGTTCATATGCTGCCCCATATGGTCACCATGTCTCTAGGGAGGGTGGGCACTCTCTGGAGACATGGTGCCTACATTTATTACTCCCACATCTATTATTCACATTAACCCTTTGTTCATCCCTGTGGCAGCAGGGATGAACAAAGAATCCGGCAACCGGATTGCACATTCAGAGCAATCCGGTTACCGGATCCGGGTTTTCAGACACATTTTGAACACAAAATGTGTCTGAAGGCTCATGCGATCACTGCATCTGGATCTGGATGCGGTAATCGCAATGACCCTTACAAATGTGATACTAGCCATAGTCTTTACTTTTTTTTCCTGAGTGAAGTCCATGACTGCCAATAATATGCCCCTTTCAGAAAATTACTAGTTGACATACAGGGGGCAGCTCTTAATATTAACCAATGAATATCCAGAGGTGGTAACGCCATTCAGACCAGTCTCTTCATATTATCTCTAATTCATAGGGATGTGTTTTCTTGATTGAAATGCTTATAGGGTTAATGGATGGACAAACACCAGCTGTAGTCTATACCTTTATGGCTATATAGTAATTTCACTTACTAATGCACCTAGTACTTAAAATGTCATAAAAATTAAACAGGAAAACCACACAGACGTTCGGCACAGCAAAAACCACTCTATATATGCTTGTTTGTGAAGAATAAAAGGTCACTTCACCACAATTCCCAATGACTTACATATGCATCACCACAACACAGTATCAGCCGTTTTACATGCAATATCGGTTGCAACATTTCATGCAACTGCTGACCTAGTTTTGATAGGAACTATTTCTATGTAAAGCCATGACAACAATCACAGAATAACCTGTAGGAAACACCAGAATCATAGTTTTTGAAAATGGTGAGAACATTGAGGAATCAGTAAAAAATTTAATGAGATAATTTCCCATACTAGTATCTTGGTATTATCAGGGAACCTATATAATCCACCTACCGATATAATCCACCTACCATCAGTTTCCCTGCAATATCAGCACATAATTGTACAGTATATACCAAGTCATTGCTATTCCATTGAATTAACCTGGGGGTCGGGAAACCTATGGCTCGCAAGCCAGATGTGGCTCTTTTGATCTTTTGATCTGGCTCACAACCAAATCTATATAAAACTGTTTTACCCGCCAACCAGGGCATGCAGCTGCCACACAGCTGTATCCCGCCATTGTCGGGTGCCCGTCGCCCCTGTATGGTGTTCTGGCGCCGCGCTCTGTCCCTGCTGCCGTACGGGTAAAGCCAGGAGGCCAGCAGTTGCGGTCCAATCAGAGGTCAACAGCCGCGGCCCAATCAGAGGCCAGCAGCCGCAGGTCAATCAGTGGCACATGACTTCACATGTGGAAATCTAATTGGCCAGCCACTGCTTGCCTCTGATTGGACCACGGCTGCTGGCTTCTAATTGGTAACGTAAGTGTGTTACCCCAGTGGTCCGGTTGCCACAGTGACATTGCCTCTTTCACGGGGGGTAATGCCATGCTTGAAAGCAGGAGAAGACCCCCACGCTAGGTAACCACCAGCATTCACACACCAGTCCTGACTCCAGGCTAGAAGGGGGAGCTCTATATCCGGGTTCTGGGGAGCTACCCCGTTTCCGGCACGGATGAGGGGTTAGAGAGAAAGTCTGAGGAGAGGGAAAGGAGAAGACGTAGGAGAGAGAGCTCTGGGGAGTGGAGCTGCCGAAAGCTCACCCCAGAGTGGCGCTACTGAGGAAGCCAGAGTCCTGGGTTGTGCAGATACTGAACGTCCCGTCAACCGAATCTGGAGGACGGGAGACTGTATGTTTTCTGGCTGCAATTAAGACCTGGTAGCACAGCACCATAGCGAGAACTCGGTGCTGTTAGCAGTAAGGCAGTACCCGTGAAAGGCTTGTGCTGTCTGCCATACGGGTGCAAGGGAAATGAAGCAGGAAGAGGGCCACAGGATAGCTCACAGGCAGCCAGGACCCCAAACTGAGAGCGCAGAAGGAAGGCTTCCAAACCCACCTTGCGAGGTAGATCCCGAATGCTTCCAGGCTGACCATACCCTTCTTGGACCTAGTAACCAGTGCCCCCAAACTGCACTCTGTTTTGCCAAGTAAAGGTAAATAAACTGCACCCCTTTGTGTCCTCTTGTTATTTTCATTGCCCTTCTTGCCAGCTCCTGCACCCCAACTATAACTACCATCATCCCATAAGACTCTTGCATTATATCCCAGGGTCCCTCTCAACCTGTGGGGAGCGTTACGATCCCAGCTGCTGCAATACCATCCCTGGGCTCATCCAAATCAGCAGCATCGGCCATCCCTAGCCGAATACCACAGGTGGCGTCACAAAAACACTTCTCAATCCCCTGTAAATAAAACCTTCACTGCACGGCCAGGGCCACTGAGCTGGGCCACAGCCACCATGAGCTCCCAGAAAGCCAGCCAGCCCAGCTACTGAGTACCCCCCGGTACTTGCAGCCGTTGCATATGAGCACGACAGCAGAGACAGAGCAGCACCCGGAACATCATACAGTGTGGACCGCAGAGGATTCTTGAGGATGTGGTGTTTGTGTGTCTGTGTTTTTTTTTGGAGGGGGGGTTTGCAGCTACAGGCACCATGGTGGGGGCTGCATGGGGATGATGGGGTACCTGATTGGGGGCTGCAAGGGGATGATGGTGGTACCATATTGGAGGCTGCAAAGGGCTGCAAGGGGATGATGGGGGTACCATAGTGGGGGCTGCAAGGGGATGATGGGGGTAGCATATTGTGGGAGCCCAAAGGGGCCTGCAAGGGGATGGTGGGGGTACCATATTGGGGGCTGCAAATGAATGATGGGGGTACCATATTGGGGACTGCAAGGAGATGATGGGAGTAGCATATTGGGGGCTGCAAAGAGATTCATCATTGTTTAGCAACAGCATAATAATGTCATTAAAAAGAATTCAGAGACTTACTGTACTTAAAAGGGTTGGTCTTACATAAAACGCACACATTTATTTGTATTTAGTTTTAAACATATTATATGGCTCTTACATGATTAAATTGTAAAAATGTGGTGATCATGGCTCTCTCAGCCAAAACGTTCCTGACCCCTGAATTAACCTGACCTCTGGCTGCCATTTCATACCGCCACATAACCTGCTGCATAGTGTCCTGAAGGTGGGTTTACACGCTTCAATCGCGTTCCGATATCGCAGTTCAATGGCGCGGGAGCGCGCATTTAGTGCACGTTTCTCCCGCATCGCATTGGATGTTTACACGCTGCGATATCGGAATACAACGTCCGTGCGATGTCTACGCCTCCCAACCCAGGATCGCATACTTAACATGGGAGTGAATGGGTGACGTTTCAAATCGCATCGTAGTTGGGCGTTTACAAAGCATGATCCGGCTTCAATCGCTATGCAATATCGGAGCATTGAATAGCACGCTCATTCAATCCCCGATATCGCATTGACATCGTTCCTGCATCGTATTGGACGTTCACACCATACAACGCAGGCACGATGTCGGCTCCAACGATTGAACCACGTGACTTTTGATTGAAATCGTACTACGATATCGCAACGTGTAAACCCGCCATAAGGCTGGTTATACGCTGCAGTTTTTCCCTGATTAGTTTCGATCAGGTTTCTGTGCCAAAACCAGGAGAGGAACCAGGAGAGTAACTTCCAGAGAAAAACTATAATTGAAAGATTGACACCTGTTCTGAGTTTTGGAGACACTCCTGGTTTTGGCACAGAAAACCTGATGAACACTGATCAGTGAAAAAACTGCAGTGTGAGACCAGCCTAAAAAATGATGTCAGCAATTGATTGCAAGGACCTCAGTTTCCACCCTTGGCCCTTGGATTTCCAGCTTTCACATGATAAATGGCTACTATGGTTTCAGGCTCCATCTCCAAAACTGGGTTGTTTGCCCCCACGGTTCCTGAAAATTAGTTGGAAATTGATTTTGGGGACCTCCATTTACACCCTGGAGTCCATGTATTTCTGATCTCCATCTTGTATATGATAAATGACTACTATGATTTTCTTGCCCACGCGGTTCTTGAAAATGATTTGAAAATGAAGTTTTGGGTCTTCGGTTTACACCCTGGTGTGCCTGGATTTCTGATTTTCATCTAGCATGTCATAATTGGTCGCTATGAATTTAGGTACTTACAAATCTATACTGAGAACTGAGCTGATTGTCTCCAAGGCGAGAAAAGTCTGCACTCATGCAGAATTTCATGCAGAGTTACATCACACATAAGATTAAAGAAATCCAAGTCAGATACTGAAACCAGCATAATGGAAGATATCAGTGCATGTTAAGGGTGCCCATAGCTTCTCAAACATCTACACATCTTTTCTACTCAATGCAAGGTAAAAATTCTACCATTTTAAAATGCACAATCCCCATGAAAAAAATTCAATAGACGACAGTTACAGAAATTTAACAGTATTTCTATAAAAAAATGTAAAGAAAACTTTGTGCAATCTATCAGTTGGGGGACCAATGCTAGAATGTCAGATTCTGTATTCCTGATTAATCATAAAAGTAGCTAGCAGCCCAGGGAGGGTGCAGAAGCTACTCATTAGAGAAGAACACATATGTGGCGCCCCATCATGCAGGTGCCACAAAAGGGGTACTACACCCATAAAAGCGATGTAGTTACCCCACTGCAAGTGGACGTTGTGGACAGTAGATGGAACCCTGTACCCACACCCCACACTAGTCATCTGGTGGGAGGGACCCCGGGAGGAGATATAGTAGTCCCCAGGGGGAACTAGTGAGTAGTGGTCGGAGTCTAGAGGAGTCTAGGTCTCGGGGAGAGAGGCGGCCGGACGGTGGGCCTGGACCAGATAAGGTGCGTCTGGGACAGGCTCACCAGGAGCAAGGAGGGTCTCCTCGTCTGAGGGACCCAGGAGAGAAAAGAACAGATCCCAGAAGGAAGGCAAGGAGTAAGGTACTCAAGAAGCTGGAGGAGTCCACTCAGAGTAGAAACCGGGTACCGGAGCCCGCATCTGTGGCAACCTTTACGGACCACAGAAAATCTGTTGACCGCAGGTAACTCCAGATACGGCCCTGACTCCCAAAGAGCCCACTAAAGGGTAATCAGACCCGCAGTAGTCGCCCGCGGTAATCACCAGAAGGTTCACTCGACGGAATTAAGGGAGATTAAGAGGAACAGGAGGAGGTCAGATTCATCTACAAGAGGTCAGACTTCACCACCACTGGGAGGCAAGGGAAAGAAAGAATAAGAAAGGCACACAAGAGGGATCCATCTACCAACCAT
The DNA here is from genome assembly GCA_033576535.1 of Allobates femoralis. Lineage (NCBI taxonomy): Eukaryota > Metazoa > Chordata > Amphibia > Anura > Aromobatidae > Allobates > Allobates femoralis. The sequence continues at coordinate 258,391,519 of JARQOC010000006.1, forward strand.
AAAATCCACTTAAAGCACCCGTAGCCATTTGTCGCTGTAACATCTTACTGCACTGTGAACTGTAAAGACTTTGCAAAAGTTCCAGTAAAGTATCCGGTGAAGTGACTTGTCGACTCTGCTGCATCCTTTCTGCATGAACTGATTCCTTCCACAGAATCGCTGCCCCGGCAGTCCAGTCCTGCCTGTGGAGGACTATAACATCATTGCCGCAATACCACCGACCACCGGAGGACTGTAGCAGTGCTGGTGAGCATCACCAGGTACTGCAGGTGGCGTCACGAAACAAACTCTTTATTTTTTTATTTACTTAGCCATTGACTACCAGGGCCACAGTCTCAGGCGGCCACCCGTGACATCCCAGACCGCGAGCATGAGATCTGAGTACCCTGTAGGGACTTTACCATCCATGCCAAAAACAGAAACCAAGTGCACTTACAGGACGCAGTCAGAGCCCAAATGTGAAGCAAGCCCAGCTGCAGGCTGATAAATCACCTCTACCAGCAAGATGTGGGAGGCGACCTGCCATGCATATACTGGGCCTGCATAGGACACCATTAACACTGATACATATGATGCAGAGTGTCTGAAAGCTACCCAACCGCTCCGCCTGAGCATTGGGACGCACAGTTCGATGCTTCTGCACCACTAGATGAATGGCGCCCCTATGGGCCCAACTGCACCCTGGATGGATAAAAAAGTGAAAAAGTTTTTTATATGATAAATAAAAAACCTTTATAAATGGGATTTTGGTTCATGTATTGGCCCAAGACATTTAAGCTGATGATCCACGTCACGGAATCCCATGCTCATCAGTCCTAACAAAACTGTACAAAAACTACTAGAAAGTGCACTTGGTTTCTGTTTTTGGCATGGATGGTAAGGTTTTTTGATGCTGCTTTTTTTCTAGTAGTTTTTACCCTGTAGGGACTGTCTTTTGGGTGTTTTTTGAATGTCTCTGCACTGTCCCAGCACCAAGCAAATTTCCATGCATGCGTATTCTCTGGATTTTAAATTTAATAAAAAAGCCTTACAATTGATTGTTTGGAACTCAGTTTTAGGCTCTGTTCACAAGTCTGTTGGGAAATTGTATTTTTCTGCTCAGTTTCAAGAACAAACCAATGGAATAAGTGATCTACTGCATCGATTATGGAAAGGGAGGGGCCCTGTTGATTATTATGGTGTCTGTTTGGTGTCCAAACAGAAATAAAATTTCTGCATGCAGAACTTAGGGTATGTGCACACGATCTGGAGCCATTGTATTGGATATCGTGGTTCCGGTCCTGCGAGAACCCGTGGGTGAATGCAGGGAGACCACAGCCAGCCTATACTCATGATCTGCGGTGGGTGCAGTGTGGCTTCTCCCTACGTGCCCCCAATGGTGATCTCTTCCAACTCGGCAGCATGCTGCAGAGATGCGAAAGTCTGGAAACCCGCACCGCAGCTGAAGACATGCTGCGGTGGGGAGAAGCACAGTGAGGATGGGATTTCTGGAAATTCCATCCACTATGCTGGTACTGTACAACACAGCGGTAATACACTACATTCAAAACACTGCTATACCAGATCGTTAGTATGCATCCTTATTCTTCTGTTCTAAAAGACTTAATTTAGACAGATCCATTGGGGCCTCTCTGCATGACTGAGATGTCGCGTCCATGGTGCGGGCGGGAGTGTGTGATCTGTAAGCAGGCATCCGCCTGCGGACGGTTCACATATAGGAATGAATGAGTGCTTTCAGACCGCGGTGCGCCCCATTATAAACATAGGGGCCGCGGTCTGCATGCTGATACTTGCAGATGCATCTGCAAAACGCTGCAGATGCATCTGCAAGTGTGAAGGCAGCCTTACTCCATTGTTTCTGTTCCTAAAATGGAAGAGACATGCAGAAATGTGAACAGAGCCTTAGATTTTAACTCAGAATTTGTGGGGATCTGTGTGATTGTCTGGAATATTAGATGCTGGATTAAAAGGATTGTATTGAACCCTGTCTAATTAGAAACCACTAAGCAGCCAGGTTTTTCCGGTGATAAGCGTATTTTTTTTCACGGACCCATTATGCACTGAGCATACATTAAGACTACTTATAGGATGTAGAAATACAATTTTAGAAAAAAATATCCTGAAACATTAGACAAACTCACATTAGGCTTTTTATTTGTCAATTGACTTGACATTGTTTAAATGCACACTTAGCTTCCTGTAAAAAATGGCTTTCCACATGCACAATTTTTATTGAACTGATCGTTTCCCATTTTCACTACTTATTTTTCTAAAACATCAATATCCCAGAATAGAATTGTATGAATGGTGATATCTGCTATAATGTCTGCAAGTGTTGCAAGAGAAGAGCTCCCCATAATGCTTTAATAATCCAAAAAAGAACAAAAAATCCTGCTTTAATTGATCTGTTGCCTTATTGCAGGAGCTGGCACAGCATTGATGCAACCTGTGCAGCTTGACAGGGGCCAAAGAGGGGGACAATTCTACATCAATTTGTACCAACTGAAAAGGGAACTCCAGTGAGAGATACATTTTAGTACAGTTCCTGCCCTTGCTACATGATGAAGCAGAGCCGTACACTGCTGTTCTAGGATCTATAGATCTCTTGTAAAACGATAAAATCATACCTGCTCCTCAGCTCTGACCCCCCCCTCATGGGTCAGAGAATTTTTAGCCTGGTAGCTTCATGTAAGAGCAAAAAGCAGGAGGTGTGTCGGGGGCGTGGTTGCTGGGAGCTGCAGGATCAGCCTACACTCTAGCCCACTCACACTTCTGTATAGGGAGGGGGCATAGCAGGGGGGGTGGCCCCTGGCCCCATGCTTACACATACAATCCTGTCCCCGATATACCAACCTATGTGACAGAGGGGTCCAGGCTTGAAATAGCAATCATGTCACCAAGCAGATACAAATACATGTTATGATTCTCTGCTGTATAATGATGCATAATGTGAACTGTTATTGTGAGGCTGGGAGCAGAGGCAAATCATTACATTAATCGATACAGCACTGCCTGGTCTCCCCTTCCCCATAGGAACATGGTAGCTTCCTATCCCTCCAACCTTTAATGAATCATCATCATCATTACTCACTAGAAAGTAGGATGATCCTGCACCTCACAGCATCCCCACTCCGACACACCTCCTGTTCTCTGCTCCTGCATGAAGCTCTATGGCTGAAATTTTATGTCCCATGAGGAAGAGGGGAAATCAAAGGAGCAGGTATGATTTTATTGAATTATAAGCGATCTACAGATCCTAGAACTGCAATGTACAGCTCTGCTTCATCATGTAGCAGGGCAGGGACTGTACAAAAAATCTCCTCTCCCCGGAGTTCCCCTTTAATGTACCCCAAATTACGGTAGTGGCAGGCAAAAATGAAATGGAAAAACACATATTTCTTAGACCCCCTAAACACATGTTTTTGGCACATATGGTATCCATCTGCACAAGCACCAGAGCCACATACACACATACCCACTAAAATCTTTTGTGATTTTCACACCTCCATGTTTTCATGTCTGTTTTTTCCATACAAGTCAATGGGTCTGGGAAAAACACGTACAGCACACGAATTGCATCTGAGTGATATCTCTGTGCTGTGCATGTGATATGGACCAGAATTAAATGCATTTAAGAAATTAATGATTTTTATATGTTAAAGATGTGTAAAAATGCTAGATGATCAAGCATCGGGGCCCTTGGGCCTGAAGTTACGCCACTGGATTCGGTAGATATTTTGATCTATAATAATATATATGATAATAGATAGCTTGTACAGCTTTCTACTTAGCCAAATAAATGCATAATAAATGAATACTTAAATGAAAAAAACTTTGTGGTCTTTCTCCCTTCTTTTTGATAACCAGCTAGGGGAAAGCAGACAGAAGTGGAGCATCATGAGATGCTTCAATTCTGGCGCTTCGCCTTGGCTCTTCCCGATGCTGTGGTGTGGTGGATCGGGGTAATGGCTTGATGTCAGTTGTGTAGTTTCCTAACACACAGCTGGCATTAATGGCCACTTTACACACACCAACTTCTGTGTCCAACTTCTGAAGAACTTTCTGGTTGCAGTGAAATCATGGACACATTGTTACATTTGTACACAGCCACAAAATAGAACAATGTGTCCATGATTTCACTGCAACCAGTAAGTTGTTCAGAAGTTGGACACAGAAGTTGGTGTGTGTAAAGTGGCCTTAAGACCTGGTGTCAGTAAAGCACAGGCGTCTGTCAGTCACCCCAATACCAACCTAGTAATGAAAAAAAAAAGACGCACACACAAAAAATCCCTTACCATAATAAACATACTCAAAACCTTCCTTCATTCCCTACTTTGTAACAAAACATGTTTTTGCTTTACCACATGGAAGGCATACATGTACACACAGATGGCACATAAATGGATGACATACACATACTCATGGATGGTCAAACTGAACTGTGCCACACATGCGTTTATTATGCTCATGTGTGAAGGGGGCCTTAGTGAGCCCCCTACCCAATGAGTAGAGTGATCTATTCCATTAAGATAACATTATCATATGAGCTTTTTCTGTGCTTATGACTTGTCAAGATGGTTGATGAATAGTGGGCCGTGCAGTATGCACCAAATATTGGACTTTGATCAGAAAGGGGGCATTATGTCAATGCACTGCTTTAACTTTAGCTCTATTTTTTATATATCTGTACTAGTTATAGTTGAAAGTGAGACTATCTTCTGATATTGTAATTGTTAAAACCAGTGTGTAACTTCAGGCCCAGGGGCCCCGATGTGAAAGCTCCAACGGGGCCCCCAATTATTGCAAATCTTTACTAGTATTAGTCTTTTTCTATAGGCCAAAGGGACTTTTAGGGTCCCCCTAGTCTGCAGGGCCCGGGTGCGATTGCAACCCCTGCACCTGTTGTAGTTACGCTCCTGGTAAAAACTATTAGTTTGGAAATGTACCTACATGATTTAACCTAAAAATCTAGAACCCCACACACATCATGTTAGGTATCCACATTCTTGGTATATCCCAGCTCTCACCCACACTTTGTTTAGAGTCACAAGGTGATCAGTAACCTGTAGCTCATTGCACAACTCAGGAAATACACTACTAACAAGATGCAGTATAAATTTACAAAGTCCAAACAAGCGACTGTAGCAAACACGCAGTCACCACTTCCACAGGAGCAGGCTGGGAACGCACAGACTGCCAGGTTTTAGGCATCAGGGAAGTGTCAACCCCCAGGAAACTCCTGTGCAGTCATGTACTCACATCACATACATAGTGCAGCCACTATGGCCATGAAGAGTGCAGCCCATCATGTTCCTATATTAATACCTGACACATGCCGGAAAGTGATTCAAGAAATGGTTAAAATGACCTCAAATGCACACAATCATTATTTCCATTAAAGCTATGAGTGTTCATGCATTTGCACCTGGTTTTTGTAACATTTTTCCCAGGTTATGGCAACTTTTTGTTTCACACCAGGTTCCCCCTCTAGTTGCTCCATTTGACGTCTGTTTTCTACTTCTTGATCTGACATTGTTTTTCCCTAATTCGGATGTTTGTAGACAATACGTATTAGTGACTTTTTCAGAAGTCTGTCTTTTCTTGTGAATGTGACCCCTGGATCGATTTCTTTTTAGTATGCCAGAAAGTTCTGCACAAACATTAGAGTTGCACGTGACATATTAAAGGATCATGAGACTTTTTACTCCAAAAAAGTGCATAAAAGACAAAAAAAGAAGTATTTTTGATTTTCAGCAAAAATCATGAACCACATGAGCTTTTTTGAAGAATCTGACACTAAAAATAGAAAAATGGCAATGAAAACCACAAGACAAAAGAGAAAGTGACTTAAAACTTATGATGTGATTGCTCTTATCGCCTATGAGTATGGAAAGTATATAGACAATATATACAGTACATAGTCATTATGGGATCCACCAGCCGCTTACTGGGGTCTGGATGTAGACTCCCCTCTCTCTAGCTATGAATAAGGAAAGTATATAGACAATATATACAGTACATAGTCATTATGGGATCCACCAGCCGCTTACTGGGGTCTGGATGTAGACTCCCCTCTCTCTAGCTATGAATGAGGAAAGTATATAGACAATATATAGAGTACATAGTCATTATGGGATCCACCAGCCGCTTACTGGGGTCTGGATGTAGACTCCCCTCTCTCTAGCTATGAATGAGGAAAGTATATAGACAATATATAGAGTACATAGTCATTATGGGATCCACCAGCCGCTTACTGGGGTCTGGATGTAGACCCCCTCTCTCTAGCTATGAATGAGGAAAGTATATAGACAATATATAGAGTACATAGTCATTATGGGATCCACCAGCCGCTTACTGGGGTCTGGATGTAGACTCCCCTCTCTCTAGCTATGAATGAGGAAAGTATATAGACAATATAGAGTACATAGTCATTATGGGATCCACCAGCCGCTTACTGGGTCTGGATGTAGACTCCCCTCTCTCTAGCTAGGAATCCAGTGAACCTCCTGTCACTTGATCCTCATCATTCATCGATCTGCACAGTAGCCGCTTCCCACACAGGAATACGTGACTTCTAACCCAAACTCCCATTGGGAAAACATCAACTACACAAATCTGTGGGAAGAATGGACGGTGCACAAACACATTACTAAAGTCATCACCCCTTAATGCAGAACTAAAATCAGGGCATCACACATTGCTGACAATCCTATATACAAGGGGAAATGCCACTATTATCATAAATGTGACTTTTATAGGATGAAGAAGAGGTGGCCAACAAACCTCCCATTGGGGAACTACAAATCCCAGCTCACCAGGATAAGGCTGGAACTTGTACTTCCACTGCATCAGAGAAAAACAAGTTGCCAAAGCTGATTATTAGGCACATAGACAATGTCTTATGTTATGTAGAAGTTTCAGGTAATCCTATAGTCACACTGTATACTATGGACACAAAGAATCACTTATGTAACAAAGCAGAATACAACTATGACAGCAGAAAGTGAGAGGAGAACATGTAAGGAGGTAGACAGGTAACTCACAAAGTTCTTGGTGCAGTTTGGACTTTGTAGAACACAATCTTGTCCCATAAGAGTTGATGAAGTCAGCCCTCAGCATCCATCATGACAGACAGGGCTTGGGAGGAAGCCTCTGCCCTCTCCCTGTCTTGTTCTACACCCAGAGCAGGTTAGATGTCTCCCCAGGAGCCCGTGCCTTTGCCAGAGTCTGGACTTGACAGATGCAGAATGCAGCCTGCCCTGTGGGTGGGGACACAACCTGTCAGTTATACTGGCTGAATGGCGAGAAGGAGCGGCCTCTGCTACTGGGTCCTAAAAGCACTGATCCCACAACAACTGGATTGCAGACTGATTAAGATTTGTGGCTACCTACATTTGGGCCACCAGGTGTTCTGCCATACTGAAAGCACAGTGTGTTCTGCAATGATTGGAGCTGCTTTGGTTCTGCTTTTCTCTCCTGTATGTCTAAAAAGCTGGCTGAGCAAAGCCCCCCAGGAAAGACAGCACCATGCACCTGTGAGCAGTGTGGATCATACAGCTTCCCAAAATATGAGAAGTGTTAGGGTACGTTCCCACGATCCGGAGACACTGTGCCCTGCACGGAGTCTGTTCTGCACAGAGCCCACCGGCCGTACCCACGATCAGGCTGGGCGCAGCGGATTGTCACTACATTCTCTTGCAGAAAACGCTTTGTCTCCACATTCATAAATTGACACGCTGCGGCTTGGAAAACCGCACCCCATGGCAATTTACGCTGCGGAGAAATTAAGCACAATGGACGCTGTAATTCTATAAATCCCATCCACTGTGCTGGTGCTGTACAACACAGCATTTTATACACGGCAAAAATATACCGAGTCCAAAATGCTGCTAATCCTGATTGTGGGCATGCAACCCCATCATTTCGTACAAGGGAATCTGTCAGTAAGATCAACCTTCAAGCAGCATATGCAACGGCTGTAAGGGCCGGGGGGTACTCGTTAGCCAGGACAGTCGGTTTTTTGGGAGGTCATGGTGGCAGTGGCCCAGCTCTGTGGCCCTTGCCGTGCAGTGAAGGGGGTATTTACAGGGGATTTAGAAGTGTTTCGTGACGCCACCTGTGAAACCTATTCATAGGTGACCAGCGCTGCTGTTGTGGACCTCTGGGGTGGATGGGATGGCAACCGGGATGGAATCACTCCCCATAGGTGGAGCAGGTCCCCAGGGTAAGATGAGAAAGACTATGGGGATGATGATGGTGACTGCAATAGTGCATAAGGGCGCGAGGAATAATTGGAGGACACCGGTGTTGCAGTTCTCAAGCCTTTACTCACAGTTGAGTTCAGCAGTCCAGCCCAGCAGGGGCACCGTGTCCTCCGGGTCTGCGATCCAGCCAACTCCCAGGCAGCTTGGGTCCAATCCTCAGAGACACCCTGTCATAAGTCTCTCCTGGTTGACTCTCCCATGCTGGCTACTTGCCTCTCCTGCCCTGTGTCTTCGTGCACAGTGTCCCAAGCAGGTGGCTGCAGGTTGCAACGGGTGACAGGCGACCTGTCCACTGACCCTAGGTCTAGCCACCGCATCAGCGAATAGGCACGGTTAGTAGCCACTGCCCGTACAAGTGCAGCAGCCTCCGGTCTCCTGGTGGAACCTTGAAGCGTTCCAACCAGACCGAGGCCGATCTCCTCTTGTAACCAGTCCCTCCACCCGACTCATGCTGGGTCCAGATTTGGGGGCCTCTGGGTGGATCCTCCACTCCCATGTTCCCTAGGACTGTTTCCCTCCAACTCAACTATTCTCCAACTCTCTCACTCACTAATTGAATTCCTCCTCTTCCTCTCTCTCTGAACTGTTCTCTTCCCACCTCCTCTACTTACTCCTCCCCCAGCCAGAAGATGGCGCCCTTCCTCAATAGGATCCACTCAAGATCCCCTAGCCTGAGGTTAGAAGGGTGGTGGGTGCAGGAGTTTGTGTATTTTGGATTTGTGTCACCTCCTTACCTGGGAGTGGGATACAACACCTATGGTAGGGGCACCACACATACATGGGCATACAGGTCTTTAAAAGCTAAATCTATCAATACGTATACATATTACCTTTGTTGCTGCATTACGGATAAATTAACATTTTCCCTACAAGTGTTTTGTTGTAAATCAAACAATGATGCAGGTCCCAGTGGTTGGGCCCCTCATCAATCATACATTTATCCCTTACAAATGCTGATTATGGGACATGCATTTAACTTTTATTTGCATGCAGGTCTAGTTGTTGGCCATTGCACCCAATGAAGAGGATATTGATCTCCATTGATAATCCCAATGTAGCAGTGGAGCAACGTACAGATGCATCTGTCGAGCCCCAGCTCCTGGGGTACTCGGGTATCAGGCTTGGTGGGATGCTTGGGATGTCACGGGTGGCAGCGCCTGAGCCCATGGCCTGGGTGACACTTCAAAAAGGGTGTATTTACAGGGGATAAGAGTTTGTCATGTGATGCTACCTGTAGTATCTGGTGATGGGTAACCAGTGCCGCCACAGTCCGCCGGGGGTAGATGGTAGTGCGGCTGAGATGGCAAAGCTCCCTACAGGTAGAGCTGGTCCTCCGTGGCAGCGTAGTGTAAAGGGGTAGCTTGGAGTGGAGCTGTAAGTCAGTGTAGGGAATGATAGGGCAGTCTATAAGGGGCACCGGGAGCGGAGAGGAATGTGACTCACCGTCGGCCCGTGGACTCCGGTTTAGACAGGCTGTAGCTCCTTCCTCCTTGTCACGGGTGGGCCACGCCTGCCGGTAGCCGGGCCCGGTGGAGTGCAGATCAAAAGTTGAAGACGTCTTGTAGGAACAGATTAAAGGGGATAATTTATTCGTGACGCCACCTATGAGTAGTTTCGGTAATCGTTACCGATGCTGCGGAACCTCCGGGGGATGGACAGCAGCAAAATGGAACGCTCCCCACAGGCTGAGCGGTGATCCCGGAGGCTGGAGCTGCTTAAGATGTTGTGCGGCAGCTGCGGTTACCTTGTAATGCAGACGGACAGTTCATAAGGAAGCATGGACACAGAAAGTCTCTGCAACGGGTCTTTACTGTAACCAGCAGGCAGTACATGGTATACAGTTTACGGGTGGTGGACCGGGTGGACTCAGCAGTGATGGTGTCCCTTAGAGATCCGTAGTGTTCCTCCATTCTAGCTAAGTATTTTGCCATTGTCGCCCAGGAATACCAGATCGGGTACGGGGAGGCTGCTTCAATGCCCTATCCAAGATGTACGTTATGGATGTTTTGGGGTGCCTTGGGTCCCTCGGTGGGTACACCGCTGGTTAGACGACTGGAAGTTGGCTGGTGGTGGGGTGCTCCTGTGAAGCTGCTCCTCCACGCTTCTGGTTCGCGTAGCAGAGGTGAACTGCTGCCAGCTTCGGTACCAGTGAACCGGCTGTGAGTTTTTGGGCACGGGAGTACTTTGGAAACCGTGGTTGATGATGCCCGATTCCGGTTGTTGAGGCCTCAGGTGCTGACACCCGACCGGTGACGGCCCGGGGGCTGCACGAGGTGCAGAGCCCCCGCTCCTACTCCAAGTTCAAGTTCTCTCTTCTCTCGACTCTGCAGACTACTCTACTAACTAAGTGTCTGTACTTCCTACACACTTCCCTAGCACTCCGCCCACCAGGACCTTGGGTTGGCCCTCTGTTCTAGGTGATGCATGCAAGGTTGGATCTCTCAGTTAACCAGATCACTGCTGTGTCAGAGAATATTGCGGCTGCATTTATGGCTGCAATACCCTCCTGTGACGCACTCGTTGCGGGGCGCCACACTCCCCCTTGGTTTAATACGCTTGTCCCCAAGCGTCACACTACCCACATTACAGAGGTTTTTATATTTTATAACAGGTAATACACTTTTATTAATGACAGGTCATTATCTTGCATAAAAGTGAAGCAGTAAAATATACAGGTTAACACATTGCGCGGACTCGGCGGGCGGTCGGCTGTCCTTAGGTAAAAGTTCAGGCTGTGGCCGCCAAGTCGCGGTGTTATTTGCAAACAGGAAGAAGTCTCTTGGCAAAAAGTTCAATCAACAAAGTCACTTATGGAGGGCAGGGTTCCGGACTCGTATAGCGAACCACCCGTCACAGCATATATGTCGCTCATAGGTTACAATGTCCCCTCTATATAAGTCTCAGTTAGGACGCCCTCGCGGTAGGTGCGATTCCACATCACGGCGCCCCATGAACACTTCAGTATTCACACCCTCCTCCTTTACGAATCCCCACCCGTTGGATAAGTTAAAGGTGCTCACCCGTCCGGTTTTACGGAAGTCTTCAGGCAATAGAGGTTGGCGGCGGGCTTCAGAGCGGGCCTGCATGTTGGCGTGCAGCCGAGCGTGCCACTCCTCCCTTCGGATGCGACGTACCTCTTCGTCGGAGTGGTGCGGCGTGTGAATAAAGTCACTACGGCGTGATGGTTGTTGAATGGCTTGAGCTTGGTGGGCAGTCTGGAGCGAAGCCCGGTTGAACAGAACCGGAGAAAATGTTGCTGCGGCGGCACCCGACCAGTGTACCCGAGCAGATCGCCCGGCAGAAGGATCCTTGGTGTCTCACCAGGCGAACCCGGTGTAGAGGTCCTCAGCTGGGCTGAAGGTCTCGTCGTTATCATCCTCGATCTCTCCCTCGATGACCACGTCGGGCTGCTCGGCTGACGGAGATGATGGAATGGAATCCTCTGGGTCGATGGGTGGCTGTGCTGCAAAGTTCTCCTCGAGGTCGTCTTGCAGGGCTTCCAGGCTGCCTGCCTCTTCTTCTGTAGCAGCGGGAAGTGGTGTTTCGATCCCGGTCACCAGGTAGGCCTCGGTAATTGCAGAGGAGACCTCCGGATCAGGGGAGAAACAGGCGACAGTCTCGGCAGTGTGGAAACTAGTCGCGGATTCCGCAAGTGGAACCAGGTATATGTCGAGTCCTTCGGTGGAGCGTATTGGAAGCTCCGGCTCAGGAACGGGGTCGGCTGCGGTTTCAATCGCTGGAACGAGCTGAGCTGTGGCCCCCACTGGAATGATACAGTCTATGGGCTCCGGTGATGAAGCAGGACAGGTGGTGGGCGACGGTGAGGCGGTTGAGAAATTGGCGACGTCGTCTGGGCCGGGAGTAGCTGTACCCGGTCGGCTCTGCTGCATCGCATGATGGAGTCTTCTGCCTAGGGTCGCACTCCAGCTGCGAATCGTCCATTCCACAGTCTCAAGTAACCGCACCCGGAGGTCTTGTAAAGCCTCTAGCCAAAAGTCGGGGCTGCCGTCAATGGTAAGGGCAGGACCCGGACCCGGATGGCCTATGGCTGCTCTGGCCTCCGCCTCGACCTCCCGCATTAGGTCTTGGAGTCTTGTGCTGGCCATTCTCTTCTTTAGAGGGAACCACACCCGTTCAACCAGTAACCGTTCTGGTAGAGAGCTGGTGAAGAAGGTCTGTGACACTCCCATATCCTGTGGGCTTTTTTTAGTCCAATTGTGGGAAAAGTCTTTGGGGTCCGCCCCCATGGTTGATTCGAGCAATCAGGGCGGACAAAGAGTTTTGGTGCCTTTGCCTTTAGCCGTCCCACGAAGAGGGGCGGTGGCTCACCCCTGGGCTTGCACGTGGCGGATCCTTATGGCGGGAACGCCATCTTGGGCGCCATCTTGGCCCACGGTGAAAAGGCGGGAAAGTTCTTTTAGGTACGAACAAAGTCCAAATTGTAGACATCAAAGTCATTATTAAGCACATTATACCCGTTAGGGAACGTGCCTGCTCGTATCCTGTTCGTGACGCCATTTTCTGACTCACCGTCGGCCCGTGGACTCCGATTTAGACAGGCTGTCGCTCCTTCCTCCTTGTCACGGGTGGGCCGCGCCTGCCGGTAGCCGGGCCCGGTGGAGTGCAGATCAAAAGTTGAAGACGTCTTGTAGGAACAGATTAAAGGGGTTAATTTATTTGTGACGCCACCTATGAGTAGTTTCGGTAATCGTTACCGACGCTGCGGAACCTCCGGGGGATGGACAGCAGCAAGATGGAACGCTCCCCACAGGCTGAGCGGTGATCCCCGGAGGCTGGAGCTGCTTAAGATGTTGTGCGGCAGCTGCGGTTACCTTGTAATGCAGACGGACAGTTCATAAGGAAGCACGGACACAGAAAGTCTCTGCAACGGGTCTTTACTGTAACCAGCAGGCAGTACATGGTATACAGTTTACGGGTAGTGGACCGGGTGGACTCAGCAGTGATGGTGTCCCTTAGAGATCCGTAGTGTTCCTCCATTCTAGCTAAGTATTTTGCCATTGTCGCCCAGGAATACCAGATCGGGTACGGGGAGGCTGCTTCAATGCCCTATCCAAGATGTACGTTATGGATGTTTTGGGGAGCCTTGGGTCCCTCAGTGGGTACACCACTGGTTAGACGACTGGAAGTTGGCTGGTGGTGGGGTGCTCCTGTGAAGCTGCTCCTCCACGCTTCTGGTTCGCGTAGCAGAGGTGAACTGCTGCCAGCTTCGGTACCAGTGAACCGGCTGTGAGTTTTTGGGCACGGGAGTACTTTGGAACCCGTGGTTGATGATGCCCGATCCCGGTTGTTGAGGCCTCAGGTGCTGACACCCAACCGGTGACGGCCCGGGGGCTGCACGAGGTGCAGAGCCCCCGCTCCTACTCCAAGTTCAAGTTCTCTCTTCTCTCGACTCTGCAGACTACTCTACTAACTGTCTGTACTTCCTACACACTTCCCTAGCACTCCGCCCACCAGGACCCTGGGTTGGCCCTCTGTTCTAGGTGATGCATGCAGGGTTGGATCTCTCAGTTAACCAGATCACTGCTGTGTCAGAGAATATTGCGGCTGCATTTATGACTGCAATACCTTCCTGTGACGCACTCATTGCGGGTCGCCACAAATGACGCACACACACTGTAGAAGTCTCTTTTAGCTTTTACTGGTGGTATAGCAGGTAAAGGCGTCCAAGGAAACTGACAGGTGACCAGGTGCACAGTGGGTCCCCACGGCAAGTGGGTATAAGGCCTCCCCTGCTTCTCTACGGTTTCTGAAGCCCAGTCTGCTTGCAGCCAGACTGGCCTCCTCACTTCCTCTAGTCCTCTCTCCCTCTCTCCTCCTGCGTGGTCCACGGGTTGCCCTCCCTGATCACTGCGGTAGTACAATGCGGTGTCTGGCTCCCTCTCTTTGAGTACGCATGGGGACCGGGTGACTGAAGTCTCCACGGTGTGACGGGGTTTTCTGTAGTCCTGAAGTATCCTACAGATGCGGATCCCCGATGTCCGGTACGTCTCAGGGCGAACTTCTTCAGGGCGAAAGGGAGTTCCTCACTCCCTTTTAGCTCTGCTCCTTGCTTTCTGTCCCCACTTCTAGGCTTGCGGGACGTCAGAAGGGCCACTCCGGGTCACTGGCTCGGGCCTAACCGCGGCACCGACCACCAGGACGTCTTCGCAGCTCTCCTAGCGTCTGCACACTCTAACTAACTCCTCCCCCAGCAGCAGTATTTATAGGGAATCTTGCCTAAGGTCAGCAAGTGGTGCTCCCCCTACTGTGCCGGGGTGGAAGGTGTTGCATGTAGTAGGTACCTGCCATAGAAACCCAACTGTGCATTAGGGAAGTCTGTAGCTACCTGCGTGAGCAGAGCGCCACATACCCCCCTAGGTAATTTCAATACTCCTGGACTGAGCATTTTTTTTTTGTGTTTGAACAAAAGGAATAACAAAATATAACAATAACAACAGGTAACATATTTACAAAGTCTCAAAATATAAAAATTTACAAAAACCACTGAAAAATATTGAAAAAATAGAAAAAACAAGTAAGTCCATACGGTGCAAGTCCATTCACCGCAGGCTTTGAAAAAAAACAAGAAGTTTATTGTTACACCAGTCCTGTAACCATGATCCTTTTAAATTATAATCTGGGGAAAATTTCAAAGGAGAAAAGTATTTCAAAAGTTCTACAAGTCCTTAAAGGTAAAGTCTCTGTAGGCTCAACAGTTCAAAATACACAAGAACATCTGATGCGACCAGGGCTAGGGGTACACAGGACACAGGGTCTGATGGTGGTTTGGATGGGGAGATCACGGGTGGACGGGATCCCAGTGCCATGCCCTGGTGATCATTTGGGTAGATGGTGGCGGAGAAGGGAGTATTTACAGGGGATCGTGACGCCACCTGTAGTTCCCGGTAATAAAGGTAGCAGCGCTGCAAGGTGGCTGCTGAGGTGATGGTGGGTGCAGCAGAGTGTGGGACGCTCCCTACAGGTGGAGCTATTACCTCATGGCAGCGGTGATAGAATGTGGATGAGGGGAGTAATTGTAGGTGCTGGTGTTGCAGTTCTTACCCCTCTGCTGAGCCGCAAGTGATGCTGAGCCCTCCGGGCACCGGAGGGAAGAACAACGTTAAACCAGTTCAAGTTTAACTCCACTTTACTAGGTACCGGTAGATGACAAAAACAAAACACGGTATAGTTTGGCTTACAGGGTGAGTGTTGCCAGTTCAGGGTCCTCCTTATGGATTGTCTAGATGTTTTCTGTCTTTGTCTTTCAGGGTCTGTTCTATATTTCCTGTTTCTCCCACCTTTACAGCGCTCTCCCGCCAGTCCTATGGTATGTCACTAGTCTTCTAAGTCGGTCCCTTACCGGTATAGACGGGAGCAGCAGGAGCGCACAATTTCTCCCGCCACCGGAATTCAGTCCATGACCACTAGTGCCCTCAACCGGTTTCTGTCCTGAGGGGTGAGATGTAATTGTGGTGTGTACGGCAACCCGGTTATAATGGGCCCGCAGCTCGTCGGTCTGCGGTCAGAGCTAAACTCCTGGCCGCCTCGGCTTCCCGCGTTGCCGGTGTCTTTCCCCCAACGTAACCAGCTGGCTCCAACAAGTTCTGGCCTGCTGCCTTCTGTCCTGGGCTCCCACTTAAAGATGGGGATCACTGCTGTCGGCTGTGCTGTCAGGGCTGTCCTTCCTGACTGCCTTCCCAGCACTGTCTGACTAAAAACTGTCTCTCTCCTACTACCCTATCCTAGGCTCCACCCCCACCCTCCTGGGACCTACTAAATTACCAGCCCCCCCCTTCCTATTCTAAGTGGTGTGGTCCTAAGTGGGTGTAAGTACAGACTCCACAGATTTAACCCTGAACTGACAACTTTACAGAGGAAAACACATTTTAATATTAAAGGGTAATACTACCCTGTGGCGCCTAGCTGCAGGGGTGCCACACATCTACTACGGGTGTTTCGGCGTAGGAGTCCTAGGTACTATACGGGCCTCTATCGGTCATAAGTGCTGTAGGCCTCCTGGCCCTGGGGTCACCTTTTGGTCAAGTTTTTGCTCTCCCTAGACAGCTCCTTACGCCAACTCCACTCACCCCTCTTTTGGTGTTGTGTACCTGGTGTTCTTTGTTTTTGGCCTACGCTTTACCCTTTTATGCTCTACTATTTACATTCTTATTTACATACTAGCTGTAGTACCCGGCTACGCCCGGGTTAATAAATAACTGCTGTTAGCTATAACAAAATAGAATTTGAATATGTCATATTAATGACCTGTAGGAAAATAGAAGCTGAGCTGTGATTGATTGCTATAGGCAGCCTAATAAATCTCCAGCCAACAGTATACCCTCCCCCTGGCCGGGCAGTATATGTTACCTCACACATACACATAATAGACAGCTCATGTGACTGACATCTGCCTTAATTTCCTATCTGGCACATGTGTTGCACATTGGCTGTTTTTAATCAGATGTTTATGTTTGGAAAATAAAGATAGCACACATGTGAGGCGAGTTGTGTGAGGTGATTTGTGCACATCTGTGTCTGTCTGTGTGGTGTGTGTGTCCCTGGGGTGTGTATGTGTGTGTCCCTGTGGGAGGGTCTGTGTGTGTGTGTCTCTGTTGTGTGTGTCTCTTTGTGGTGTGTGTGTGTCCCTGTGGGGTGAGTGCATGTGTCCCTATAGGGTGTGTATGTGTGTGTGTCCCTGTGGGGGGGTCTGTGTGGTGTGTGTGTGTATCTGTGTTGTGTGTGTCTCTTTGTGGTGTGTGTCCCTGTGGGGTGAATGCATGTGTCCCTATAGGGTGTGTATGTGTGTGTGTCCCTGTGGGGAGGGGGTGTCTGTGTGGGGTGTGTGTGTCTCTGTGTTGTGTGTGTCTCTTTGTGGTGTGTGTGTGTCCCTGAGGGGTGAGTGCATGTGTCCCTATAGGGTGTGTATGTGTGTGTGTCCCTGTGGGGGGGGTCTGTGTGGTGTGTGTGTGTATCTGTGTTGTGTGTGTCTCTTTGTGGTGTGTGTCCCTGTGGGGTGAGTGCATGTGTCACTATAGGGTGTGTATGTGTGTGTGTCCCTGTGGGGGGGGTGTCTGTGTGTCTCTGTGTTGTGTGTGTCTCTTTGTGGTGTGTGTGTGTCCCTGAGGGGTGAGTGCATGTGTCCCTATAGGGTGTGTATGTGTGTGTGTCCCTGTGGGGGGGTCTGTGTGGTGTGTGTGTGTGTCTCTTTGTGGTGTGTGTGTCCCTGTGGGGTGAGTGCATGTGTCCCTATAGGGTGGCTATGTGTGTGTGTCCCTGTGGAGGGGTCTGTGTGGTGTGTGTGTCTGTGTCATGTGTGTCTCATTGTGGTGTGTGTGTGTGTCCCTGTTTGGTGAGTGCATGTGTCGCTATAGAGTGTGTGTGTGTCCCCTTGGGGGTGTGTGTGTGTCTCTGTGTTGTGTGTGTCTCTGTGTTGTGTATGTCTCTTTGTGGTGTGTGTGTTTGTTCGGTTGCATGGTGAGTATCCAATGTTGGGGCTGCACTTTAGCGCCTATACACTTGCTGTTACTCTTTGTGTGCGTGTGGTGTGTATACATGTCCCGTGCGTGGTGAATATCTCATGTTGGGGTCCCACCTTAGTGACTATATGCTGGTATGTGCTGTTAGTCTTTGGCGCTATCATTAAGCCCCTCTCATTCACAACTGTCAACTGGTAACTGTCACTTTTTCCGCATTATGTAGATAGGGGCAAAATTGTTTGGTGAATTGGAATGCGCGGGGTTAAAATTTCGCCTCACAACATAGCCTATGACGCTCCTGGGGTCCAGACGTGGGACTGTGCAAAATTTTGTCTCTATAGCTGACAGCTGTCGATTTTACTCCAACTCTTTTCCATTCACTTTTTCGCCATTATGTAGATAGGGGCAAAATTGTTTGGTGAACTGGAACGCACAGGGTTAAAATTTCGGCTCACAACATAGACTATGACGCTCCCGGGGTCAAGACGTGTGACTGTGCAAATTTTTGTAGCTGTAGCTGGCATCTGTCGATTTTCCTCCCACACGTTTCCTTTCCCTTTTTCCCCATTATGTAGATAGGGGCAAAATTGTTTGGTGAACTGGAACGCGCGGGGTTAAAATTTCGCCTCACAACATAGTCTATGACACTCTCAGAGTCCAGACGTGTGACTGTGCAAAATTTTGTCTCTATAGCTGACAGCTTTCGATTTTCCTCCAGTATTTTTCCATTCACTTTTTCCCCATTATGTAGATAGGGCCAAAATTGTTTGGTGAACTGGAATGCGCAGGGTTAAAATTTCGCCTCACAACATAGCCTATGACGCTCGCGGGGTCGAGACATGTGACTGTGCAAACTTTTGTGGCTATAGTTGCGACGGTGTAGATGCCAATCCCGGATATACACACACACACATACACACACACATACACACATTCAGCTTTATATATTAGATTACTGCTATTTACACGTTACTTTTCAGTGTGTTCTACCTTGCGTTTATTGTGTCCACTCTCCATACCTAGACGGGGGTTGACCTTGCGTGCTTCTCTGTGATCTACGCACTAAAGGTGTCACTGTCTCAGGTGATGTTTCTAGTGAAGGGCATGGTGCAGGTATGTCAGGAAGCATCTGCGTGGTGTTAGTCTCACTACAGGGCTAGCAGGTGTACCAATTGCAGCATCCTCAGATTCCCTGGCAACGGATATTTCTTCCTGATTCCTTTGTAACATCTCTTCGGGCTGGTAGAAATTTAGTACAGGCACTAAGATGGCTCCATTTTGTTGAGGCTAATCTTCTGGGAAATCTCCTAAAATGGTTGAGATTACTTTCTCCTTTGGTTCTTCACTTGGACTTTGCTCTTGTATTGGTTCTAGTTCTTGTACTGGTTGAGTTGGGCAACTTTGGTTTTCCCAGTCAGTTGGCCATATTTTCATGTGGTTTCTGCACACAGTTTGAGTGGTTTTTCCACCGTTCTTGCTGATGAGACACACTTTGCCATTGTCATAACCAGAATTTAGTAGAACGTAGGTTTCTTGTTCCCACTGATTGCCCAATTTGTGTTGGGTTCTCTTCCTCTTTAAGACAATACTTCCAGGTTTATTAATTCTGCTGGAGCATGTTTGTTATAGTCCCTTTCTTGTTTTTCATGGGCTTTCTCCAGGTTGTCTTCGACACAGGCTTGAACCATTTTGTATTGTTCGAGGCGATTTGCGTTCCAGTTGGGTACTGATTCTTCTGCTTTGGGATCGACTACACCGAGTTCCAAGTCTACGGGTGACTTTCTTGTACGGGTTCTCATCAGGTAAGCTGGTGTACAGTTTGTAAAGCTTACTGGAATGTGGTTGTACATATCAACCAAGTCTGGTAGTTTCTCCGGCCATTGGTTTCTTTCCTCTAAGGGTAAGATCTTCAGTAGTGATGAGCGAGTACTAAAATGCTCAGGTGCTCGAAGCTCGGGCCGAGCATCCCAAGATACTCGTGTACTCGGCCCGAGCACTGAGCCCAATGTTATCCTATGGGAGACCCGAGTATTTTTCTGACATGACCCCAGGCAGCATGGAAAAACCCTAAAAATGTCACAAAAGTATCAGAACAGTGCTGAAATGACATGGGAACAGCATGGGGAAGACCCCTTGAAGCATTTCAGACTCCAAGGTCACTGATGTCAACAATGTTGTCAGACAATTACGCCCCTTTTACGGACTGTCAAGAAAACGTTACAAAATGAAACCAAAACGGATTTTCATGGAAAAAATATTAAGGGCTCATACCTACTTGTGAAACAGAGTTGGTGTATGTTAGTTTTTTGGATTATATCAAAGATTTTTTTTTTTTTAAATTGTGTGGCACTCCCATGCCCCTTGGGAAGAGACGTAAATGAAGGCCTCTTTAAATAATGTGCCCATTGTAAGAAAATGTGTCTTTTTTAGTATTGCCCTAGGCAGGGAAGCCATAAATTGGAGACACCAATATGTCCCTGGATAGAGGCGTGCATGAGGGCCTTTTTAAAAAATGTGGCCATTGGAAGCAAGTGGGTCTTTTTTAGTATTGCCCTAGGCAGGGAAGCCAAAGGTTTGCAGGCACCAAGATGCCTCTGCATAGAGGCGTGCATGAGGGCTTTTTCAAAAAATGTGCCCATTGTAAGCCAGTGTGTCTTTTTAAGTATTGCCCTAGGCAGGGAAGCCATAAATTGGGAGACACCAATATGCCCCTGGATAGAGACGTGCATGAGAGACTTATAAACTAATGTGCCCATTTGAAGCAAGTGAGTCTGTTGTACTATTTCCCTAGTCAGGGAAGCCAAAAATTGGGAGGCATTGCGATGCCCCTGGGATGAAACACGGAGGAGAGCCTCTAAAAATTGTTCCCATTACAAAGGAGCGGGTCTCCTGTACTTGTAATGCCCATTCTGGAAGCATGGACTAAAACATTTACCCCTGGGGGGTATACATGAAACTAATGCCTAACTTTAGAACGGTTAGGTGCATCATCATCATAAATATGATGTCCAAAAATTATGCTTTTGTGGCATCATGAACCACGGTCACACTGATTACATGATGGTGGCGGATGAGGAGAAGGAGGAGCAGTACAGCAAGTAGCCAAACACATGAAGTCTGTACCGATGTGTGGGTGTGCGGAGGTGCATGGGAATCTACCGGCACCAAATTTAAATTCTGCTATCATTTGGTGGTGGTGTGGTGAAGTCAGGCCCAATCCAACCCTTGTTCATCTTGATTAAAGTCAGCCTGTCAGCATTTTCAGTTGACAGGCGGGTGCGTATATCTGTAATGATTCCACCTGCAGCACTAAAAACACGCTCTGACAAAACGCTAGCGGCAGGGCAGGCCAGGACTTCCAAGGCATAGAGACACAATTCCTGCCACGTGTCCAGCTTGGATACCCAATAATTATAAGGCACAGAAGAGTCTAGGAGCACTTTAGTACGATCAGCAAGGTACTCCCTCAGCATCTTTGCAAACTTTGCATTCCTTGTGACACTACCCCGCACCTCAGGGCCTGTGGTACGGGGGGTGCTGAGAAAAGTGTCCCAGATCTTTGAGAGTGTTCCCCTACCTCTGCTGGATTGTACTTGTGCCTCTCTCTGCCGGACACCTTGGTTGTCCACAGAATCGTGACCTCTGCCGCTAGCGTTTTCAGAAGGGAATTTTTTTAATAATTCCGCCACTATGGCCTTCTGGTACTGTAGCATTTTTGTAGACCTCTCCGCTTCTGGAATAAGAGCAATAAAGTTCTCTTTGTAGCGTGGGTCTAAAAGTGTCACCAACCAGTAATGAGTGTTCGTCAAGATCTTGATAATACAAGGGTCACGACACAGGCAGCGTAAGATAAAGTCAGCCATGTGCGCTAGACTATAGATAAAAAGGAGACACAAGAGGCGCAGATTGTGCCTTATCAAAAAGACACTTTTGCTATTGTGTAGATTTTATAGGGGTCCACTCACCTTTGTAGGTTGTGAAACCCACAACCAGTTTGAGCGCTTTAGCAGCTGCTGCAGAACCTCCACCGTCACGCCAAAATCCGCGGGAAAAACAGAAGCTTTAAACAGGAATGGTTTCCACGGTCCGCGCTGCTGCTATTCAATCAAAGTACTTCACAAAGGTTGTTACCATCATCAGGTCCTTTATTCATCCATACCAACGCGTTTCAGTGCTGTCCCAGCACCTTCCTCAGGGTACAAACCATTCCTGTTTAAAGCTTCTGTTTTTCCCGCAGATTTTGGCATGACGGTGGAGGTTCTGCAGCAGCTGCTAAAGCGCTCAAACTGGTTGTGGGTTTCACAACCTACAAAGGTGAGTGGACCCCTATAAAATCCACACAATAGCAAAAGTGTCTTTTTGATAAGGCACAATCTGCGCCTCTTGTGTCTCCTCTTTATCTATAGCTGTCTGTGTGGTGTGTGTGTCCCTGGGGTGTGTGTGTCCCTGAGGTGTGTGCGTGTGTGTCCCTGTCTTCTTGTGGGGGGAGGGGTGTCCCTGTGGTGTGTGTCCTTGTGAGGGGAGGGGTGTCCCTGTGGTGTGTGTCCATCCCTGTGGGTTCTGTGTGTGTGTGGGGTGTGTGTGTGTGTCTCTGTGTCCCTGTGGGGTGTGTATGTGTGTGTGTCTCTGTGTGTGTGTTCCTGTGGTGTGTGTGGGTGTGCCTGTGGGGTGAGTGCATGTGTCCCTATAGGGTGTGTATGTGTGCATGTCCCTGTGGTGGGGTGGGGTGGGGTGTGTGTCTCTGTGTTGTGTGTGTCTCTTTGTGGTTTGTGTGTGTGTTCGGGTGCGTGGCGAGTAGCCAATGTTGGAGCTGCACCTTAGCGACTATACACTTGCTGTTACTCTTTGTGTGCGTGTGGTGTGTATACATGTCCCTGTGCGTGGTGAATATCTCATGTTGGGGCCCCACCTTAGTGACTATATGATGTTAGACTTTGGCGCTGTCATTAAGCCCCTCTCACTCACAACTGTCAACCGGTAACTGGCACTTTCTCTCCATTATGTAGCTAGAGCCAAAATTGTTTGGTGTATTGGAACGCGCAGGGTTAAAATTTCGCCTCACAACATAGCCCATGATGCTCTCAGGGTCCAGACGTGTGACTGTGCAAAATTTTGTGGCTGTAGTTGCGACGGTGTAGATGCCTATCCCGGACATAGACACACACACATTCACACATTCAGCTTTATATATTAGATATGGTACATTTGTTTCTCTTGTAGTTTTGCTGCTTATTAATCAGATTTATATTTTTGAAGCTTAATACCAGACTTGTGTGTTTTTAGGGTGATTATGTGGTGAGGTTAGTGTATGTGTGGTGAAATGTGTGCTGAGGGTGGTATATGTGTTCAAACACGTGGTAGTGTGTGGCGCATTTTGTGGGTGTGTTCATATCCCCGTGTGTGGTGAGTATCCTATGTCGGGGCCCCACCTTAGCAACTGTACGGTATATAGTCTTTGGCGTCATCGTTTTCATTCTTTAAGTCCCCCTTGTTCACATCTGGCAGCTGTCGATTTTCCTCCAACACTTTTCCATTCACTTTTTCCCCATTATATAGATTGGGGTAAAATTGTTTGGTGAACTGGAACGCGCAGGGTTAAAATTTCGCCTCACAACATAGCCTATGACGCTCCCGGGGTCCAGACGTGTGACTGTGCAAAATTTTGTGGCTGTAGTTGCAACAGTGTAGATGCCGGACATACACAACAACACACACACACACACACACACATACACATTCAGCTTATATATTAGAGTTGAACAAACTTAGAACAGAAGCTGGTGTTACCCATCATAAGGTTTGGCCTAAAATTAGATGGAAACCCCCTTGGAATGATTCTCGCTTTATAATATTTGCCTAAAGTCACTGAATGTTACTGGTGATAAATCTTTTGAATTCACCCTCATATTTCGGTTTTAAATCAGCAGTGGTTGGAGTCTTAAGAAATACAGCCTCGCCTCTTATTGCTTCCAGGATACGCTCGTCATCCTCCACAATATAGGAAAACACACATGGCTCACAGTTATTAGTGTCCATTAGTCCACCAGTAAAAAACACTATAAAAAAAACCTAAACCAAAAAACTAAATTGCAAATTTCCAGGACAAAAATATGCAAATTGTCACTTCAGTGAGGAAGTGAAAAAACTCTAATGCCACCCAATAAGGGTAGCAATCCTTAAAGTCATAATCGACTCTTTAACAAGCCTTTTAATTAGGATTTGTGCCAGATCAGAATCCTAAACTGCAGACGCTGCATATCGGGGTGACTGTCCCTCATCAGTGCAGTGTGTGGGAATTCTGATCTGGCTGTATGAGATCCTAAAACGAGGTCTGGGGAACTAGCTTTCTACCTTATGGAGAGGAATCTGCCTGCTGTTATAAGGGAGAGATAAGCAGACAAAAATACACCCTTTGCGATATGTATTTTTTCTGTTGTATCATTCATGCATTGATTGTATATATCCTAATTTTCCAATTTCAACGAATCACACTACTACGTTCAATAAAAACACTGACTTTAGCAAAAATCTCCTTATTGGACTCTCTACACTGGTTTAGCTGTCTGCTTAGTTTCATATGCCCACAGCCCATGTTGCGAGAACAGAACAACTATACTGCCGGAAAAGGCCAAAGAGCTCTGGTGCATGCGCACTAGAATACTTTGTTCCAGGTGCTAGCTCTACTTTACATGGGGAAAACCTGGTGACAGGTTCCCTTTAACCTTGCACTTGAGAACTATGCTTTCATCAAGTGCCTGTGCACTATTTTGCATTTAGTTCCTGGTTTCTGCAAAACAATGATCTTCTATTAACATGTTGGTTCACTCCCTTGACTTATTATGGTATTTCTAGTATTTTTACCATTCCAGTTATTTGATGTGTTTTATCACAGGCAAACCTGATGCCACAAATGAAATGTAGACATCTGATTTACATGTGTTGTATGCTGTTATACAAGATTTATTCAAGAGAGTGAATAATTCTTAGTCTGCAGTAGTCAGTAAAAGTGGTATTTTATGCTGAATTTGGAGCAGCCACTTGTTATATTAGTTGTGTTGAGGCACTTGTTTCACTGGGCTATTACAAACAGCAGAATTTGCAAAATTTTGTAATAATTCTCATTTACAATAGGGGTTGAATACTTTTGATTGCAACTGTAGATTTCAGTCAATGTGGTCCATGAAGCAGTGATAGACATCCTAAGGGGCTCCCCATCTGCTTATTAGCACACGGGTAGCATTGTGTTGTATTCACTAGTGGTTCTTGAAGCCCTCTAATTTTCTTTATTTAAATATTTCTTGGAGGGTAAAGAAACATAACTTTTTATATTAAAATCTACTAAATAATTGCCTTGTGGCCACTTCCGTCTGAGGCGAAAATCGCGCGCCAGCGCTCATTGGCCACCGCTAGCCACGGCAACCAATGAGCGCAGAGTATGCAAAACAACCGCGCGTGAAGGTCCGCGGTGAGCCAGCCGGGAGATGACCGGTGTCAGCCGGTCATTTCCCGGCTGGCGAGCTGCTGACCTCTGTGCAGCAGTAGCTGAGCCGTGGCTACCTGCCTCACGGAGGTCCATGGTGAGCCAACCGGGAGATGACTGGCGTCATCTCCTGGCTGCTCGCTGCGGTAGTACCAGAGTGGGATTCAAACTGCGCGCCATGCCGTGCTACTTCTCTAATTGGTCGCCGCAGCGACCAATCAGCAAAGCGGCACGGTTTGGTGTGAAATATGAATCCCACGCCGCTGATTGGTCGCTGCTGTGAGTGGCAGCCAATCAGTGGCGCAGGATTCATATTTCTCGCAAGCCGCGCCGCTTCGCTGATTGGTCGCTGCGGCCATGGTGACCAAAGAGGTCAATTCCCAGCTAGCTTGCCGCGGACCTCCACGTGCGGCTGTTTTGCATACGCTGCGCTCTGGTTGGTGCGTGGTTTGAATTCCGCGTCTCTCATTGGTCGCCGCGGCGATCAATGAGAGACGCGGCATTCAAACTGCGCACCAAGCCGCGCTACTTCTCTCATTGGGCGCTGTGGCCGTGGCGGGAAATATGAATCCGCTGCTAATTGGTAGTGCTGAGAGCGGGGACCAATCAGCGGCTCGGGATTCATATTTCCCGCCAAGCCGCGCCGCTTCGCTGATTAGTTGCCGCGGCCACGGCGACCGATCAGAGAAGTAGCATGGCTTGCCGCGTGGTTTGACTGCCGCGTCTCTCATTGGTCGCTGCAGCATTCAAACCTCGCGCCAAGCGGCGCGCCGCGTCTCTCATTGATCGCCTTAGCGACCAATGGGAGATGCGGAATTCACTCATTGGTCGCTACGGCGACCAATGAGAAATGCAGTGCGCGATTTGAATGCTGCATCATAGTGTGACACTATGCACTAGTAGTGAGGATCTGTAGGACCTGCGGTGATGTCATAATCCCGGCAGCGGTTTCTGGTCACATGACGAATTATCGCGAGAACTCGTCATGTGACCGGCAACCGCTGCTTTCATTATGATGTCACCGCAGGTCCTACAGATCCTCACTACTAATTTACTACTAGTGAGGGCCTGTTGGATCTGTGGTGACGTCATAATCTCGGCAGCGGTTTCCGGTCACATGACGAGTTATTGCGAGAACTCGTCATTTCACTGGGAAACGCTGCCGGGATCACATCTCCGACAGGTAGGCAGTGCTGGAAGCGTCGCTGGATGGATTAGAGAGGTGAGTATTGATTTTTTTTAATTTTTAACCCTTGATTTTATTTCATTTCAGTTCCACAATGTACCGTATATACTCGTGTATAAGCCGACCCGTGTATAAGCCGACCCCCCTACTTTTGCCCCAAAAATCTGGAAAAACCTATTGACTCGTGTATAAGCCGAGGGTGGACCCCAGCACAGGTACACAGCCCCCAGCAGTGTGGTATACAGGCCCCCCCCAGTGGTATACAGGCCTCCCCAGTGGTAGTATATAGCAGCCCCAGTGGTAGTATACAGCAGCCCCAGTGGTAGTATACAGCAGCCCCAGTGGTAGTATACAGCAGCCCCAATGGTAGTATACAGCAGCCCCAGTGGTAGTATACAGCAGCCCCAGTGGTAGTATACAGCAGCCCCAGTGGTAGTATACAGCAGCCCCAGTGGTATACAGCAGGCCCCCAGGGGTACATATAGCAGCCCCCAGGAGGTACCCAGCAGCCCCCTGGGGGTACACAGCAGCCCCCTGGGGGTACACAGCAGCCCCCTGGGGGTCCCCAGCAGCCCCCAGGGGGTACACAGCAGCCCCCAGGGGGTACACAGCAGCCCCCTGGGGGTCCCCAGCGGCCCCCTGGGAGTACACAGCGGCCCCCAGGGGGTCCCCAGCAGCCCCCTGGGGGTCCCATGCAGCCCCCAAATGCTGGCACTCGCCCCCCCTTGCAAGGGCCCCCCCCGCTTCTCTTACCATTCCGGACTTCTGATCCGCGCCGCTCCTCGGCGCTCCTCGCTGCTCCGTCCGTCCGTCTTCTACATCCGGGATCCCCGGCCGCGCAGCGATCGACGTCTTAACGTCGCGCGATGACGCAAGCGGCGCGGAGATCCGGATGTAGCAGACGGACGGAGCAGCGAGGAGCGCCGAGGAGCGGCGCGGATCAGAAGTCCGGAATGGTAAAATAACCATCGGGGGGGGGGGCCCTTACAAGGGGGGCGAGTGCCAGCATTTGGGGCTATATGCACTGCTTCCCCTGCCGCTGATTGACAGAGGGAAGCAGTGCATATTTAATGAGCGGCCCCACGTGACGGGGCCGCTCATACAGCAGCCCCCCCACCTCCTGCAGCCTCCACAGCCCCGGACACAGCCCCCCCCGTATTGACTCGTGTATAAGCCGAGGGGGAGACTTTTCAGCCCAAATTTTGGGCTGAAAAACTCGGCTTATACACGAGTATATACGGTATGTATATACCTTGCGGAACTGAAATCGAACATGACCTCGAACTGCCGAATTTAGAGCAAATTGTTCTAATTCGATGAACGACTCGAACATCGCCAAAAACAGCTTGAATTTGAGATTGGCGAACAATTCGAGTCGAACACCGCTCATCTCTAGTGATCACTTCTGTCGCCAAATGCTTGTTCTTAAAAGAGTCGTATATATGAAAATTGAGCTCCATAGAAACAATGAGACCAATGCACATAATTAAGTGTTTTTTGGGAGTCCATCTCCCACTGTCACCCTGGTTACTCATTGTGCATCATATATGTGCTGCACAGAGAAGGAGATTTGCATTGCTCTGGTTTTATGATCAGCAAAACAGGAACATATTTTTAAATGTGTATTATTATGTAAAGGAGAAAGCAGCAGGAATAATAAATATGAGGCAAATACAAGGTGTCAAGGAAAAATGCAAACCAAGCAGATCAAAACCTTCTCAACCTGGCACTAAGGGGGAATAGATAAATAAAGCCCTTAAGTGGTTGTGTTTCATATTTCATATGGTGCCAATAAAAGGCACAACCACAAATGGCAGTCATTAAAAAGCTAACAGAGCTTTCCACTTACTGTATTGGTCCCTTGAATAGATGGTTTTGTACCCTCTCTAGCCCAAATATCTAACTGTATGTCAGTCTGTTATATTACTGGCATTATATTCATCAATCAGAAACTGTTACTTGTTGTACCGATTCTCTTTCTCTGTAACTTGCCATCCACTATTTTGAGTTGGAAGTTCTTCTTCATTGGCATTTTACCTTCACCATCCAGACCTTCTGCTACCTCAATTTCCATACTATGGCATTGTGTCTTCCATTGCCTAATATCAATCATCACAGTACTACTTCTAATTCCTCTGGTGAACCTCTTTCTATTCATGTATTTTATCAATCGCAGTGAGTGATCGTTACTTCTCTGCTACCCACTCCCCAGGGAATGAATATTCATGTAGCAAAATCACCGCACTGCCCTCCTCAGTAAGCACACAACCAAAGCAGTGGAAATCAATAACATGGGTGTCTGTATACACCTGCGTACTCACTGCAGAGGAGAATGGATGGGAAAGGCGTGTCTTGTTACCAGCTGCACCTCTTGCATCTTCATTTCCCTGCAGCATGAAGCAGTGTCATTATGTGTATGAGGCATATGTGTAGTGTGTTCTTGTCGAGCCCCAGACCCTTGGGTACTCGGGTGTCAGGCTCAGTGGTTGATTTCACAGGGGATGTCACGGGTGGCAGCGCCTGAGCCCGTGGCCTTGGTGACACTTCAATAAGGGGTGTATGTACAGGGGATAACAGTTTGTCATGTGACGCCTCCTGTAGTACCTTGTGAAGGGTCACCAGCACCGCCACAGTCCTCCGGAGGTCGATGGTAATGCGGCAGAGTTGGCAAAGCTCCCTACAGGTGGAGCTGGTCCTCCGGGGCACCTTAGTGTGCAGGGGGCAGCTCGGAGTGGAACTATAGGTTAGGGTAGGGAGTGTTGGAGCAGTCTATAAGGGGCACCGGGAGTGGAGAGGAATGACGCACACACACACTGTAGAAAGTCTCTTTTAGCTTTACTGGTGGTATGAGCAGGTAAAGACATCCAGGGCACTATCGGGTGACCAGGTGCACAGTGGGTCCCCACAGCAAGTGGGTATAAGGCCTACTCTGTTTCTCTATGGTTCTTGAAGCCCTGTCTGCTTGCAGCCAGACTGACCTCCTCACTTCCTCTGTCCTCTCTCCCTCCTCCTGTGCGGTCTACGGGTTACCCTCTTTGATCACTGCTTTGTGATATCTCACTGTGGTGTCTGGCTCACTCTCTGGGTACGCAGGGGGACCGGGTAACTGAAGTCTCCATGGTGTGACCGGGTTTTCTGTGATCTTGGAGTAAACCTAAAAGTGCGGATTCCCGAAGTCTGGTACGTCTTTGGGCGAACTTCCACTAGTTCCTCACTCCCTTGGCTCTGCTTCTTGCCTTCTGTCCCCACTTTTAGGCTTGCTGGACGGCAGAAGGGCCACTCTGGGTCACTGGTTCGGGCCTAACCGCGGCACCGACCACCAGGATGTCTTCGCAGCTCTCCTAGCGTCTGCACCCTCTGACTAACTCCTCCCCCCAGCAGCAGTATTTATAGGAGAACTCACCTAAAGTCAGTGAGTCTAGCTCCCCCTACTTTGCCGGGGTGGAAGGTGTTGCATGTAGTAGGTACCTGCTGTGGAAACCCAGCTGTGCTGTAGGGAAGGCTGTGGCTACCTGTGTGAGCAGGGCGCCACATACCCCCCTAGGTAATTTCAGTACTCCTGGACTGAGCATTTTTGTTGTAAACAAAAGGAATAACATTATTAACAATAACAACAGGTAACATATTTACAAAGTCTCAAAATATAAAAATTTACAAAAAACACTGAAAAACATTGGAAAAATTGAAAACAGGTAAGTCCATACAGTGGTAGTCCATTCACTATAGGCTTTGAAAAGAAACGAAGAAGTTTGTTGTCACACCAGTCCTGTGACCATGGTCCTTTTTTAACTGTAAAACGGGGAAGAAATTCAAAGGGGAAAAAGTCTTTCAATAGTTCAATAAGTCCTTACAGGTAAAGTCTCTGTAGGCTCAACAGTTTAAAATACACAACAGCATCTACTATGGGTGTTTCGGCATAGGAGTTCTAGGTACTATAGGGGCCTCTACCGGTCATAAGTGCTGTAGGCCTCCTGGCCCTGGGGTCATCTCTTGGCCAAGTTTTTACTCTCTCTAGACAGCTCCTTACGCCAACTCCACTCACCCCTCTTTTGATGTTGTGTACCTGGTGTTCTTTGTTTTTGGCCTACGCTTTGCCCTTTTAATTCTACTATTTATATTCTTATTTTACAACAACTGCTATTTACACGTTACTTTACAGTTTTACTCTACCTTACATTTACTGTACCCACTCTCTATACCTAGACGGGGGTTGACCTTGTGTGCTTCTCTGTGATATACGCACTACAGGTGTCACTGTCTCAGGTGATGTTTCTAATGAAGGGCTTGGTGCAGGTATATCAGGTAAGCGTCTGTGTGGCCTTAGTCTCACTACAGGGCTAGCATGTGTACCGATTGCAGCATCTTCAGATTCTCTGGCAATGGTATTTCTTCCTGATTTCTTTGTACCACTTCTTTGGGCTGGTAGAAATTCAGTACAGGCACTAAGATGGCTCCATTTTGTTGAGGCCAATCTTCTGGGAATTCTCCTAGAATTGTTTAAACTACCTTCTCCTTTAGTTCTTCACTTGGATTTAGTTCTTGTACTGGTTCCGACTCTTGTATTGGTTGAGTTGGGAGATTTTGGTTTTCCCAATCAGTTGGACACTTTTTGATGTGGTTTCTAGGCACAGTATGAGTGGTTTTTACACCGTTCTT
Organism: Allobates femoralis; assembly: GCA_033576535.1. Classification (NCBI taxonomy): domain Eukaryota; kingdom Metazoa; phylum Chordata; class Amphibia; order Anura; family Aromobatidae; genus Allobates; species Allobates femoralis. The sequence goes on from JARQOC010000006.1 coordinate 258,422,581, forward strand.
GCTGATAAGGCACACTTTTTCGTTGACCAGAATCAAATAGAACATAGGTTTCTTGTTCCCACTGATTGTCCAATTTGTGTTTTGTTCTCTTCGTCTTCAAGACAATACTTGCAGGTGCAATAGGTTCGGCTGTAGTATGTTTGTTATAGTCCCTTTCTTGCTTTTCACAGGCTTTCTCCAGGTTGTCTTCGACACAGGCTTGAACCATTTTGTATTGTTCGAGGCGGTTTGCATTTCAGTTGGGCATTGCGTCATCTGCTTTGGGATTGACTACTCCAAGTTCCAAGTTTACGGGTAACTTTCCTGTACGTAGGTCTCATCATGTAAGCTGGTGTACAGTTGGTAGAACTTACTGGAATGTGGTTGTACATATTAACCAAGTCTGGTACTTTCTCTGGCCATTGGTTACGTTCTTGAATCGTTGTAGAATCTTCAACATGTCTATGATGATACCGTTCATTTTCTCACATAATCCGTTGGCTTGGGGATGATATGGGGTCGTCCTTATCTTCTTGCACCCATGCATGTGGCAGAACTCTTGGAAGATCTCTGCTTTGAATGCTGATCCTTGATCTGTGAGGACCTGTTCTGGATAACCTAATGGTCTGCAGAATTCATTCTGGAATGTTCTAGCAGCGGTGGCAGCTGTCAAGTCTTTCACAGGGGCAACCATTAGAAATCTTGAGTAATGGTCTACCTTGGTCAATGCGTATGTGTAGCCAGACCTACTTGGATTCAGTTTTACGTGGTCCAGGGCTACGATTTCCAGGGGCTGCTATGTCACTATGGGCTGGAGCAGTGCTTTCTGGCTCTGTAAGTCCTTTCTTCTAAGGCTGCAGGGTCCACAATTCTTACACCACCTCTCAATGGATCCACGCATTCAGACCCAAAAGAACCTATCTTTCAGTAGCATCTCCAGTTTTTTCCACCCAAAGTGGCCAGTCCAGTTGTGGTAAGCGTTCAAGACCATCTGGACTTCTGACTTTGGCACGATGATTTGCCAGACCATCTCGTGTGTCCTTGGGTTGATGTGCCTCCTGCAGAGTTTCTCCTGGTAAATGAACAGCTTGCTCTGCTCGCTCCACAGATGTTTGACCCCTGGTTGGGGATTTGCTGGTAGCTTTGCTGACTCCTGGGTTATCAGCTGCTTTACCAAACTGACAGCCGGGTCATTGTCTTGCACTTCCTTCCAACCGAAGTGGGGCAACGGGTTCACCATTCTTGCAGGAGGGTCTTTACGGGTTTGCTGGCACTGAGTTACTCTTAATTGATGGAAGGCAGGTAACTCCACTTCTTCTAGCTTGTTTTCATTTACGCAGTCCTCTGAAGGGTGAGGCATTCTGGATAAGGCATCCGCGTTTCCATTCTGGTGCCCAGCCCGGTACTTGATGATAAACTGGTAGTTGGAAAATCTGGCCATCCATCTCTGCTCCATGGCTCCAAACTTTGCAGTCTCCAGGTGGGTCAGCAGATTGTTATCTGTGTAGGCTGTAAACTTGCTAGATGCCAGGTAGTGTTTAAACCTCTCTGTGACGGTCCAGACCAAGGCCAGAAATTCCAGCTTGAAGGAACTGTAGTCCTCTGAGTTCCTCTCTGTGGGGCGCAGCTTTCTACTGGCATAGATGATCACCCTTTCTTTGCCCTCTTGCCTTTGAGAAAGGATGGCTCCAAGTCCCACATTGCTGGCATCCGTGTACAGCAAGAATGGCAGGTTGTAGTCGAGGGTAAGCAAGGATTTCTTCTCCTGTCAGGGCTTCCTTCATCCTCTGGAACGAGTCCTCTTGTTCCTTGCCCCACTCCCACAGAGAATCCATTCACTTGCCCTTCTTGGGCTGGCCTACTAAGAGGTTTTGCAGGGGAGCAGCCTTCTTGGTGTACTCCTTTATGAACCTCCTATAGTAGCCCACCAATCCCAGGAATTGGCGTACTTCCTTCAGGGTCTTGGGTTATGGCCACTCCTTGATAGCTGTCACCTTGTCTGGATCTGGGGACACGCCTTCGGCACTGACTATGTGTCCCAGGTACTGTACTCTTGGCTTAACAGGTGGCATTTGTATGGTTTCAGCTTCATCCCGTATTTGGCCAGAGCTTCAAACACCTCTGCTAGATGGGTTACTTGTTCCTCATAGGTCTTAGAATACATGATCACGTCATCCAGGAAGAGCAGTACCATCTCAAAGTTCTTATGCCCCAGGCAATTCTCCATCAACCTCTGGAAGGTTCCAGGTGCATTACATAGTCCGAATGGCATACTGTTAAACTCACATAAGCCCATAGGTGTTGCAAATGCTGTCTTCTCGCGGTCTTCCTCAGCTACGGACACCTGCCAATACCCACTAATGAGATCTAAGGTAGAAAAGTAATTGGAAGACATCAACGCGGCTAAGGATTCCTCTATACGAGGTAACGGGTAAGCATCCTTGTGTGTTATGCGGTTTATTTGCCTATAGTCTACACACATCCTCATACTGCCATCCTTTTTCCTGACTAGGATCAATGGGGCTGCCCAGGGACTACAGCTATCTCGTATAACCCCTGCGTCCTTCATGTCCTGTAACATTTCTTTGGCTTTCTGATAATGTGCAGGTGGAATAAGCCTGCAACCCTCTTTGATTGGTGGATGTGTACCTGTGGGGATATGATGTTGCACCCCTTTTATCCTACCAAAGTCAAGTGAATGCTTACTAAAGACTTGTTCAAATTCTTTGACTACCCGGGAAACACCTTGCATTTCATACACAGGAGTGGTGTCAGTCCCGACATGAAGTTGCTGGCACCAGTCCTCCAGTGGCCCTGTTGTATTATCAGGTTTTGCCCCTTTGGTATGGGGTAAGGGTCCCACTGTTTGGATCTTGTTGTTGCTTACTGTGTACAATTTAGCAACGGTTGCATACCTCGGTAACATAACCTCTTCACTGCCACAATTTAAGATGCGAACAGGTACCCTCCCATTGTGTACATCAACCACCCCCCTGGCTGTCAAGAGTGTAGGTCTGTGCTCCGTGCTGATGGGCTACACTAATGCTTGATAGTCCAGCCCTCTCAGACCTATAGCTGCTCGACACCAAATCATCATTTCACTCATTGGGGAATTACAATAGGAAACGGGTGTGTCACCCGTGCAGTACCAATTTCGCCACCTGTAATCGTTACCTGTTGATGGTGCAGGAGGGCTCTTATTTCACGCTGAAGGACCTTCCTCTGACCAGGTTTGGCAGTATCTGCAATCTGTTGAAGCAAAGACAAAACTTCTCCCATGCAATTGCTAACAACATTTGTGCCAAGTATTATATACGGGTCATTTGCATTACTAGCGTCTGCTACTACTATGACCCCTTGGTTCTGTAATTCCACCCTCCCCACCTTTATTGGTACTTCTCTCATCCCCATTACGGTAATTGCTTCACCGTTGGATGCGTTGAGGGTGAAGTCTAGTAAAATTGACAGGAACGGCCTCTGTCCAAGGAAGGTCTTGTACCAGGTGGCTAGGCCCTGATGAGTTACTCCTGAGGTTTGGCCCCGGTCTCCGGGGTCGGCCCATTTAAAGGACAGCTCCTGGCGATGTGGCCGGTTTGGTTACAGCGGCGGCAGATGGGCTCCCCAGTGGAGCTGTAGTGGTCGGTGGTTTTCCCTCGGTACGCTGTTGCTTGCTTCGCTCACATCCAGGGTTCATCCTCCGGACTGTCAGCAAGTTGAATCAGCGGATGAGGTCGGGGCTGGGGTCTTGGCGCTGGCTGTTGGCTTTGCTGCAGAGCTTTCATCATTTTAGTTATGTTTTTGCTCATTTGGTACATTTCAGCATGCATCTCAGCACACAGAGAGTCATATTTGTCAGGCTGAGCAGATTGTACATTGTGCGCGGCTGCAGACACAGGTAATGGTTTCGGGGTAGTCTGCGCCTCTCCGCTGCACCACCGTTTGATGGCAGCTTCATGGGTCTCTACTGGCCGTAACCCTTTACTGACCATTTCCTTCAGGGTGTTAAAGTCAGCTTCCAGGTTGCTCAGTGACCGCCAACGTGCAGTCTTATTGTCCTCGGGGAATAGCAGTCCCTGGGTGAATTGTTCAATCAAGAGCTTGTTTTCATCGGGTAGGGCTGACATGCTTAATGGCTCTAGGCGCCAGGTGTAAGCTCTGATGTCATCTCCTGGCCTCTGGTAGCAGTGATAAAAGCGTATATCAGCGTCATTGCACTCCTCAAAAGTAGCTCTCAATTTGTCAAATATTGTTGCTGCTGATTTCCGTTCAGCAGCAGACCAGGACTCAGTCTCTTTCTCTGCTGCGCCAGTTAACTGTCCGAGTACCACAGTGGCGTGCTGCTGCCCGGTCATCGCATACATGGGGGGTGGGGTTAGAACAGTCAATATAGTAGGAAGGAATAGAGGTAAAGAGAGATGCATAAAGTGCATGTCCACTAATGCCAGAAACCTCACCAACAAAATCGAGGAATTAGAATTGATTTTGTTGGAAAATAATTATGACATGGTGGGGATATTGGAGACATGGCTGGATGAGAGCCATGACTGGGCTGTTAATTTACAGGGCTATAGTCTGTTCAGAAATGACCGTACAAATAAGCGAGGGAGAGGTGTCTGTTTATACGTAAAATCATCCTTAAAACCCATCATGCGTGATAATATAGGTGAATCTAATGGAAATGTAGAGTCTCTGTGGGTGGAGATAAGGGGAGGGGGAAAAAATAATAAATTACTGATAGGGGTTTGTTATAAGTCCCCAACAATAATGGAAGAGGAGGAGAATATCCTCATAAAGCAAATAGATGAAGCAGCGACTCAGGGAGAAGTCATTATTATGGGGGACTTCAACTACCCTGGGGAACAGAAACCTGCAGTTCTAGCAAAGGTAATAGGTTTTTGACAACTATGAGAGACAATTACCTTTCACAACTGGTTCAGGACCCAACAAGAAGGGGGACACTGCTGGACCTAATATTAACCAACAGGGCAGACCGCATATCAAATATATGGGTTGGAGATTACTTGGGTAATAGTGATCATAAAATAATAAGTTTTCGAGTATAATTTAATAAGATGTGAAATAGAGGGGCTACAAGGACACTAAACTTCAGGAAGGCAAATTTCCAACAGTTGAGAGATGATCTTAGTGCAATAAACTGGGACGATGTCCTGAGACATAAAAGTACACAAAGCAAGTGGGAGATGTTTATTAGCATCCTGAATAGGGCCTGTGCACAATATATACCCTATGGGAATAAGCATGCTAGAAATAGGAGGAAACCTCTATGGATAAATAAGGCTGTAAGGGGCGCAATAAGTGACAAAAAGAAAGCATTTAGGGAATTAAAGCAAGTAGGTAGTGATGAGGCATTAAATAAATACAGAAAATTAAATAACATTTGTAAAAAGCGAATCAAGGCAGCAAAGATTGAGACAGAGAAAGTAAAAATAATCCCAAAATATTTTTTAACTACATAATTAGTAAGAAACTAAAAAATTATTGTGTTGGCCCCTTTAAAAATAATCTGGGTAAAATGGTGGATGAGGATGAGGAAAAAGTCAATATGCTAAATGACTTTTTTTCAAAAGTATTTACACAAGAAAATCCCATGACAGACAATATGATCAGTGATAACAAAAACTGTCAATTAAATGTCACCTGCTTAACCCAGCAGGAAGTACAGCATTGTCTAAAAATCACTAAAATTGACAAATCCCCGGGCCCGGATGGGATACACCCCAGAGTGCTGCAGGAATTAAGCACTGTCATAGATAGTCCATTATTTTTAATCTTTAAAGATTCCATAATGACAGGGTCTGTACCACAGGACTGGCGTATAGCAAATGTGGTGCCAATATTCAAAAAGGGAACAAAAACTGAACTTGGAAATTATAGGCCAGTAAGCTTAACCTCTACTGTGGGTAAAATCCTAGAGGGTTTTCTAAGAGATGCTATACTGGAGTATCTGAAGAAAAATAACCTCATGACCCAATATCAACATGGTTTTACGAGGGACCGTTCCTGTCAAACTAATCTGATAAGCTTCTATGAAGAAGTACGTTCTGGACTTGACCAAAGAAATGCAGTGGATGTGGTGTATATGGACTTTTCAAAAGCTTTTGATACGGTGCCACACAAAAGGTTGATACATAAAATGAGAGCAATGGGGATAGGGGAAAATATGTGTAAGTGGGTTAAAAATTGGCTTAGCGATAGGAAACAAAGGGTGGTCATTAATGGAACACACTCAGAATGGGTCACAGTTAAAAGTGGGGTACCACAGGGGTCAGTGTTTGGCCCGCTTCTTTTTAATATATTTATTAATGATCTTGTAGGGGGCATACAGAGTAGAATCTCAATATTTGCAGATGACACTAAACTCTGCAGGGTAATCAATACAGAGGAGGACAATTTTATATTACAGGAGGATTTATGTAAACTAGAAGCTTGGGCTGATAAATGGCAAATGAGCTTTAATGGGGATAAATGTAAGGTCATGCACCTGGGCAGAGGAAACAAAAGGTATAATTATGTGCTTAATTGTAAAACACTGGGCAAAACTGTCACTGAAAAAGACCTGGGTGTATGGGTAGATGACAAACTCACATTTAGTGGCCAGTGTCAGGCAGCTGCTGCAAAGGCAAATAAAATAATGGGATGCATTAAAAGCGGCATAGATGCTCATGAGGAGAACATAATTTTACCTCTATACAAGTCACTAGTGCGACCACACTTAGAATACTGTGTACAATTCTGGTCTCTGGTGTATAAGAAAGACATAGCTGAACTAGAGCGGGTCCAGAGAAGAGCAACCAAGGTTATTAGAGGACTGAGGGGTCTGCAATACCAAGACAGGTTATTAAACTTGGGGTTATTTAGCTTGGAAAAACGAAGGCTTAGGGGTGATCTTATAATAATGTATAAATATATGAGGGGACAGTATAGAGAACTTTCTAATGATCTCTTTACTCTTAGGCCTGAGACGGGGACAAGGGGGCACCCTCTACGTTTGGAGGAAAGAAGGTTTAATCATAATCACAGACGTGGATTCTTTACTGTAAGAGCAGTGAGACTATGGAACTCTCTGCCACATGATGTTGTAATGAGTGACTCACTACTAACATTTAAGAAGGGCCTGGATGCCATTCTTGAAAACTATTATATTACCAGTTATAGATACTAGATTCTTTGATAGGGCGTTGATCCAGGGATCTAGTATGATTGCCATATCTGGAGTCAGGAAGGAATTTTTTCCCCGAATGTGGAGCTAGTGTTGCCAAATGGGTTTTTTTTGCCTTCCTCTGGATCAACATGTTAGGCTATGGATTGAACTAGATGGACTTAAAGTCTTCCTTCAACCTTAAAAACTATGTTACTATGTTACTATATCCAGGACCCTAGTGATCTTTCTCCCAAAAGCGTCCAAAGTATCCGGACGACCATCATACTGGGGCAACCACTTAGCCCTTGGGATGTATGGTAGTGAGATCGGCATGATCGAGGCGATTGCGCAAGGTGCACCAGTGGTGCTGACAGTGCTGCTGGAGGCAGCCATGGGCGCTTCAGGGTAACTCCTAGGGTAGACGAACGTACTGTCGTTGTCGCTGGTGGAGGCCGACATGCTGGAGGATCCCCTAGTGAATTACAGCCAGTGTTCAAATAGTTAAACAGTTCGGGAATTTCCGGACTAGGCCGCGGCACTCGAGAATGCTCGGCTGAGCGAGGGGCGGGTTTCAGTTTCGCGCTCTACAGGCCGACACACCCCCTTTCCTCCCGCTGTTCGGCGCAGTAATGGCGGCGTAGTTTTAACAGTCACTCAATACAGTTGAAATCACGGCACACAGTACCCGGTAATACCGGGCACGGGATCCTGTTCGTGATGCCAGAAAGATATGTCGAGTCCCAGGCCCTGGGATACTCGGGTGTCAGGCTCGGTGGTTGTTTTCACGGGGGATGTCATGGGTGGCAGTGCCTGAGCCGGTGGCCTGGGTGACACTTCAATAAGGGGTGTATGTACAGGGGATAACAGTTTATCATGTGACGCCACCTGTAGTACCTAGTGATGGGTCACCAGCACCGCCACAGTCCTCCGGAGGTCGATGGTAATGCGGCAGAGCTGGCAAAGCTCCCTACAGGTGGAGCTGGTCCTCCGGGGCACCTTAATGAGGAGGGGGCAACTCGGACTGGAATTGTAGGTCAGGGTAGGGAGTGATGGAGCAGTCTATAATTGGCACCGGGAGCGGAGAGGAATGACGCACACACACACTGTAGAAAGTCTCTTTTACCTTTAATGGTGGTATGAGCAGGTAAAGACGTCCAGGGCACTGTCAGGTGACCAGGTGCACAGTGGGTCCCCACAGCAAGTGGGTATAAGGCCTACTCTGTTTCTCTATGGTTCCTGAAGCCCTGTCTGCTTGCAGCCAGACTGACCTCCTCATTTCCTCTGTCCTCTCTCCCTCCTCCTGTGCGGTCTACGGGTTACACTCTTTGATCACTGCTTTGTGATATCTCACTGCGGTGTCTGGCTCCCTCTCTCTGGGTACACAGGGGGACCGGGTGACTGAAGTCTCCACGGTGTGACAGGGTTTTCTGTAGTCTTGGAGTAATCCTACAGCTGCGGATCCCCGAAGTCCGGTAAGTCTTCGGGCGAACTTCCACTAGTTCCTCACTCCCTTGGCTATGCATCTTGCCTTCTGTCCCCACTTTTAACTTGCTGGACGGCAGAAGGGCCACTCCGGGTCACTGTTTCGGGCCTAACCGCCGGCACCGATCACCAGGATGTCTTTTCAGCTCTCCTAGCGTCTGCACACTGACTAACTCCTCCCCCAGCAGCAGTATTTAAAGGGGAACTCACCTAAAGTCAGTGAGTCTAGCTCCCCCTACTGTGCCGGGGTGGAAGGTGTTGCATGTAGTAGGTACCCACTGTGGAAACCCAGCTATGCTGTAGGGAAGGCTGTGTGAGCAGGGCACCACATTCTGTCTGAGATATTTCTTTGCATTTATGTGAACATTTGTTCATTTGCTCAGCAAATATATACATTACATGTATGCAGGAAAGCAAGCGTTCATCTACAAATAGAAATCTCTCACAGACAGCAAAGACTGTAGCACAGCAAACCTCCTCTTTCTCCTTTCTCTCTCCCTGTCCTTCCCATTCTGAAACAGCCTGCAGAAACCTGAGATTTTCAGTGTAACTTCAGCACAGAGGGAGGGACGGAATACAAGCTCAGATAATTTGGTTATTTAAATAACATTTACATTTTGTACAGAAAGTATTCAGACCCCTTTAAAATGTTTTCTCTTTGTTTCATTGCAGCCATTTGGTAAATTCAAAAAAGTTCATTTTTTTCTCTTTAATGTACACTGCACCCCATGTTGACTACAAAAAACAGAAATGTAGGTAATTTTTGCAAATTTATTAAAAAAGAAAAACTGAAAATCACATGGTCATAAGTATTCAGACCCTTTGCTCAATCATATTTAAGTCACATGCTGTCCATTTCCTTTTGATCCTCCTTGAGATGGTTCTACTCCTTCATTGGAGTCCAGCTGTGTTTAATTAAACTGATAGGACTTGATTTGGACAGACACACACATCTGTCTATACAAGACCTCATAGCTCACAGTGCTCATATCAGACCAAATGAGTATCATGAGGTCAAATGAACTGCCCAAGAAGCTCAGAGACAGAATTGTGGCAAGGCACAGAACTGGCCAAGGTTACAAAATAATTTTTGCAGTACTCAAGGTTCCTAAGAGCACAGTGGCCTCCATAACCTTAAATGGAAGACGTTTGGGACCACCAGAAGTCTTCCTAGATCTGGCCATCCAGCCAAACTGAGCAATCATGGGAGAAGAGCTTTGGTGAGAGAGGTAAAGAAGAACCCCAACTTTGGCTGAGCTCCAGAGATACAGTAGGGAGATGTGAGAAATTTCCACAAAGTCAACTAAAACTGCAGCTTTCCACCAGTTGGGCTTTATGGCAGAGTGGCCTGACAAAAGCCTGTCTTCAGTGCAAGACATATGAAAGTCTGCATAGAGTTTGCAAGAAAACACATGAAAGACTCCCAGACTATGAGAAATAAGATTATCTGATCTGATGACACAAAGATAGAACTTTTTGGTGATAATTCTAAGTAATATGTGTGGACAAAACCAGGCACAGCTCATCACCTGATCAATACAATACCAACAGTGAAACGTGGTGGTAGCATCATGCTGTGGGGGTGTTTTTCAGCTGCATGGACAGGACAACTGGTTGCAATTAAAGGAAACATGAATGTGGCTAAGTACAGAGATATCGTGGATGAAAACCTCTTCGAGTGTTCTGGACCTCAGACTTGGCAGGAGGTTCACCTTCCAACAAGACAATGACCCTAAGCACACAGCTAAAATAACAAAGGAGTGGCTTCAGAACAACTCTGTGACCATTCTTGACTGGCCCAGCCAGAGCCCTAACATAAACCCAATTGAGCATCTCTGCAGAGACCTGAAAATGGCTGTCCACCAACACTCACTATCCAACCTGATGGAACTGGAGAGGATCTGTAAGAAAGAATGGCAGAGGATCCCCAAATCCAGGTGTGAAAAACTTGGTGCATCATTCCCAAGAAGACTCATGGCTGTACTAGCTCAAAAGGTGCTTCTACTCAATACTGAGCAAAGGGTCTGAATACTTATGACATCTGATATTTGTTTTTCTTTTTTAATACATTTGCACAAATTTCTACATTTCTATTTTTCTTTAAGTCAAGATGGGGTGCAGAGTGTACATTAATTAGAAAAAAATGAACTTTTTCAAAATTACCAAATGGCTGCAATGACACAAAGAGCGAAAAATTTAAAGGGGTGTGAATACTTTTCGTACCCACTGTACATACAATTGACTATTCGGAAGTGAAAGTAATGAGCCAATGAGCCAGACTAGTGCAGCCAGCTGCCAGCAGATTTTGAAAATGCTTACCTGATTACAATTTATAAAATTACAAAGGATAATGTAATGATTTTTCCATGTTTTAAAAGGGCTGCCCAGGCACTATTTAAGGGTACTTTTAGTATCATACTGTAAAATAATCTGACAAAGTCCCTTTAAGTGCATAGTGTCTGTCTCTCTTGGGGGGCACATTTAACATGAAAGTAAGACTCAGATGACTGCTATATCTCTGGTGGTAGATCGGATAAGTCTCAAGGCCCTGTCTCACATAACGATCGCTCCAGCAATCCCGACAGCGATAACGACCTGCCGGGATCGCTTGAGCGTCATTACCTGATCGCTGGGGAACTGTCAAACAGGCAGATCCCAAGCCTAGGAGGCGCACATTTGTGGGTTGTCTAAACCAAACAAGGACCCACGTGAGGCCGCGAGTTACCGACCTATATCACTTATCAATGTGGACGTTAAGCTGTTTGCAAAAATTTTGGCAGATAGGCTATCCCCAAGACTTCCATCCATCGTCCACCTTGACCAAGTGGGCTTTGTTAAAGGCCGAGAGGCGCGGGACAACATTCTTAGATCCTGTCTCCTTATTGAGAGGGCAAGGATGTGGAAGCCTCTTCTATGTCTGCTTTCCATCGATGCGGAAAAGGCCTTTGACAGGGTCCATTGAGGGTTCCTAAGAGAGGCTTTGGTCCATATTGGCTTGGGCACCAGATTTATGAACGGGATCTCTTCGCTCTATTCCTGTCCCTCCGCTAGGGTCCGCATAAACGGGGGTTTATCAGGATCGTTCCGGGTGAAGAACGGGACGAGACAGGGCTGCCCTCTCTCTCCTTACTGTATGTTATAGTGATGGAGCACCTGGCAAAAGCTATTAGGGATAATCGTGACATCCAGGGGATGGTGGTGGGAGGCGTTCACCACAAGACAGCACTTTTTGCGGACGACGTACTATTGTATGTCACCCAACCATCCTTGACTTTTCCCACTTTATTGCGGGAGTTTGAGACCTTTGGTGGCCTCAGCAATTTTAAGGTAAATTTTTCAAAAACAGAGGTGTTGAACGTCTCCCTACCACCTGGCAGAGGTGGCTTTGGTGGCGAGGGATTATCCCTTTCGGTGGAAGACAGGCCACATCGTATATTTAGGCGTAAGTCTTCTGGCTGACATGTCCAAAATTTTTCAATTGAATCATCAGGTCATTCTGGACAAGGTTGGAGTCTTGTTGGAGACTTACAGACCCCTGAGGCTGTCATGGCTAGGAGGATCCATGTTGTGGGAATGGACATTCTCCCAAGGTTCCTCTATATCTTTCAGGCAGTACCCATGTGGCCCAACGGTGCATTCTTTCGCACTCTAAATCAGCGATCTCACGCTTTATTTGGAACGGCAAAAAGGCACGAGTAAGCATGAGGACTCAGCTGCCTCTAGGGAACAGGGAGGGACGGGTCTTCCGGACATCCGCAGATATTGTTTGGCAGCCATTCAAGTCCGCCTCATAGATTGGCATTTTAAATCTAAATCCAAGCAGTGGGTACGGGTGGAACAAGATGGTGTCCCGGTACCCCTCGCTACTTGCAGTGGTTTTCCAGGGGAGCCTTGGCCTCCTTGGGCGCCTTATCTAGCATTACGTCTGAAACGCTCAGGACATGGCATGTAGTGAGAAAAGAGTCGAGGGTGGCACAGTATGACAGTCCTTTGACCCCGATCTTTCACAATCCGGCCTTTCTCCCGGGATGTCCAGTCGGACTCTTATGGGATGGAACGATACAGACGACACTAGAATTAGACATATCCTACACAGAGGTGAACTTCTCCCCTTGGGACACTACAAGCAGCCGCCCCACATGTTAAACTGAAATGGTGGGAGTATTTACAACTGAGGTCCTTTATAGGATCTCTAGCAATACAGAAGACTCCAACATTGGCACTTTCCAGGATGGAAGAGGTCTTTGTGGCTGATGAGGCACCCTCGAGAGGAATCTTGGTTATTTTCGGGATTTTGTCCAGGTCTATAGATGCTGGGAACTTGGGATATAGGAAGGCATGGGAAGTGGACTTGAGCAGGGTAATCCCTGATCTAGAGTGGGAAAGGAGCTTCCTTATGGCCCACAAGTCAGCTGGCTCATGCGAAGCTTTGGAGAAGAGCCTCAAGTTAAGATACAGGTGGTACCTTACACCGGACAAGCTGCACAGATTCTCTCCGGACACTTCGCCTTTGTGTTGGAGATGTAACAGCGAGACAGGCACTATGCTGCATATTTGGTTGGGCTGCCCGTTGATCCGAGAATTCTGGATCAAAGTATTTCGTAACTACAATCTAATCATGGGGAAGGATCTGGTAGGAACCCCTGAAATGGCTCTGCTCTCTCTGCTCCTGGTTCTTGGAAGACCCAGAGGAAAGACATTCTCCAATTTTGCCTCGTCGCAGCTCGCAGTGTGATTCCTCGACACTGGAGGGAAAGCGACCCCCCCCTCCATTCTAGAGTGGTACTCAGAAATGGAGAAACCTGCAGTATGAGGAATTTGGCGCTGCTTTTCTCAGTACCCAACGTTCTCCCTCTCTCTCTTTTTTCCTTCTTCATTTAATATCTTCCTCTTCTAAGTTTTCTTACACCTGGACGATCTTGATTATAATATTACCTAAGTTAAAAGTTGTTTAGTTATTAATTCCCCAAGGCGATTAGTGTGGCATGGGACCAGACAAAATCTTCCCTTGCTGAAGCCAGAGGAGAAGCAACACACTGTGCTTGTTGGTTAGATGGAGAGAAACGGCCTTAGCCCTTGGCTTATTATGAGAATATCTTGACTTGCAACACTGCTTTAAATGGCTAGGTATCGTTTCTCTTGGATATTGCATTGTGTCAACTTTTTCTTTTTTTTCTCTTCAGATACTATGTTGATTACTCTGTTGATCATTTTGTTAATCTTATGAAAAACTTTAATAAAGATATATTTACCCAAACAGGCAGATCTCCCCAGCATTAGGGACCTGGGAGCCACCTCCCACATCGCTGAAGGTGATGTCAGCATCCTCCCTGCTTAGCGCTGCCTGTAAGGCAGCGCTAAGCAGGGAAAACTCTGGTAACTATGATAAACACCAGTATCCAGGCAGCGCGCACTGCCTAGATACCCGCTGTTTATCATAGTAACCAGCCCTGTGAGGTCACTGATTGCTGGTTTCTCGCTGTCACACGCAGCGATGCGTGCTGACCAGCGGAAAACCAACGATCAAAAAATGACCCGCAGCACTTTGCAACGATCAGTGACCTCACAGCAGGGGCCTGTCGCTGCGAAGTGTCACACAGAACGACATCGCTGGAGAGATCGTTGTAACGTGACAGTTACAACAATCTCTCTAACAATATTGTTATGTGTGACTGGGGCTTTACAGTGGGGAAAAAAATTATTTAGTCAGCCACCAATTGTGCAAGTTATCCCACTTAAAAAGATGAGAGAGGCCTGTAATTGACATCATAGGTAGACATCAACTAATGAGAGACAAAATGAGAAAACAATCCTGCAAACTACATTGTCTGATTTGGAGGAAATTTTTTTTCAAATTTTGGTGGAAAATAAGTATTTGGTCACCTACAAACAAGCAAGGTTTCTGTCTCTCACTGTTCTGGCACCCTCGCTCTGTGCTTCAGAAGAACAAGTTGATAAACAGCTAAACTCTTTCCCATCGATGCATCGACTTGGACGCAGGGGGCCCTTTTCATATTTTATTGATCGGATGAGTGCAAAACTACAAGAAATAAAGGAAAAAACTTATTACAACATACAGCATATCTGAGATACATAAGCATTATATTTGTTACAGGACACGCAGTGTAATTACACAACATGGCGAACACACAATAGCTATAACGTCAGAAAACTATTTGATAATAAACATGTAGAACAGAGTAGCTACATTATACAATTAGGTGGACACTAGCAAGGGAATCATATAACCCCGACTGTGCTATATAGAGGTAAACAAACAGATGAGCTGAAATCCAGACAGAGATCAGCATACCAGGATGTCAGTGTCCATAAGGTTATAAAGGCTGCTGCTGAAGAAGAAGGGGTCGAGGCTAGTTCAAAGGCTGATGGGAAACTGCAAAAGCCTTGATGAGCAAAATTAGATTGCACGGTAACCAATGAAACAAGAGATAAACAAGTTGCAGTAAGAGAACATTGTCAACAGATGGTGCTGATGAATAAGTTATTATCACTGGACTGTAACTAAAGCATAGTAAAACTAATTATATGTGTTTCTATAAAGGCATCACACTCACAGACCTGTAACCTCTTCTTTAAGGGGCTCCTCTGTCCTCCACTCATTACCTGTACTACTGGAACCAGTTTGAACTTGTTGTCAGTATAAAACACATCTGTCCGCAATCTCAAACAGTCACACTTCAAACTCCACTATAGTGAAGACCAAAGACCTTTTGAAGGACACCAGAAACAAAATCGTACCCCTGCACCAGGCTAAAAAAACTGAATTTGCAATAGGCAAGCAGCTTGGGGTGAAGAAATCAACTGTGGGAGGAGTATTTAGAAAATGGAAGACATACAAGACACTGAATCTCCCTTGATCTGTGGCTCCACGCAAGATATCACCCCGTGGGGTCAAAATTATCTCAAGAATGGTGAGCAAAAATACCTGAACCACACGGGGGGACCTGGTGAATGACTTGCACAGATCTGGGACCAAAGTAACACTGGCTACCATCATTAACACACAATGTTGCCAGGGACTCAGATCCTGCAGAGCCAGACATGTTCCCCTGCTTAACTCATTACATGTCCGGGCTAATCTGAAGTTTGCTAGAGAGCATTTGGATGATCCAGAAGAGTATTGTCATATGGTTAGATGAAACCAAAGTAGAACTGTTTGGTAGAAACACAACTCTTCGTGTTTAGAGGAGAAATAATGTTGAGTTGCATCCAAAGAACACCATACCTACTGTGAAGCTTGGGGTGGCAACATCATGCTTTGGGGCCACATTTCTGCCATGGGACTAGGACGACTGATCCGTGTACATGAAAGATTGAATCGGGCCATGTTTTGTGAGCTTTTGGGTGCAAACCTCCTTCCATCAGCAAGGGCATTGAAGATGAAGCATGGCTGGGTCTTTCAGAATGACAATGGTCCCAAGCACACTGCCAGGGCAGTGAAGGAGTGGCTTCTTAAGAAGCATTTCAAGGTCCTGGTGTGGCCTAGCTAGTCTCCAGGTCTCAAACCTATCGAAAACCTTTGGTAGGAGCTGAAAGTCCATGTTGCAAAGAGACAGCCCCAAAACATCACTGCTCTAGAGGAGATATGCATGGAGGAATGGGCCAACATACCAGCAACAGTGTGTGCCAACCTTGTGAAGACTTACAGAAAACGTTTGACCTCTGTTATTGCCAACAATGGATATATAACAAAGTATTGAGATGAACTTTGCATCCTCTTCTGTGGCCTCCCCGCTAACTCTCTTGCACCACTCCAGTCTGTCCTCAACTCTGCTGCCTGAATAATCCACCTCTTTCCTCGCTACTCCCCTGTTTCTCCCCTCTGCATATCCCTCCACTGACTTACAATTCCCCAACAAAATGTTAACCATAGAGCAGGGCGGGTATAAGCAGTGATGTCACTGCAGGAGGCGGGGTGGCCGGCCTTCTGCTCTGAGGCTGGAGCCGAAGGGCAGATTCACACCCTCTGCATGTTTAATCTGCCCACCGCCGCCTCCCTGGTGCCAATGATTGTCTCCCTAGTCTGCAGCTTAGTACACAGAGCTTATTTTAAAAATGGCTGCTTAACCCTGCCCCCTGCAGTGTCGTCACCACTTATACCCCCCCTGCTCTATGGTTAACATAGAGCAGGGCGGGGAAAGGTGGTGATGTCAGAGCAGGAGGCCAGCCCCCCGCCTCCTGCAGTGACGTCACCGCTTATACCCGCCCTGCTCTATGGTTAACATAGAGCAGGGCGGGTATAAGCAGTGATGTCACCGCAGGGGGCGGGGCTAAGCGGCCATTTTTAAAATAAGCTCTGGGTACCATGTTGCAGACGAGAGAGACAATCATTGGCATCAGGGAGGCGGCAGTGGGCAGATTAAACATGCAGAGGGTGTGAATCTGCCCTTCGGCTCCAGCCTCTAGCCACCTCCTTACTGGCTGCAGGATGTAAGTTTTCTAAGTGTATTTACTCGGGGAACAGGGGGGCTCAAGGCCTGGGGGACCCCTTGCCTGGATGCAGCAGACATGCTGCATTCAGTGCTGTAATTAGATCACCATGCCTGGTTTGGTGACAGGTCCTCTTTAATGGTACCTTTACACGCCGCGACGGCAGGCTGGATACATCGCGCTACAAGCTACAATTGTAGCTTGTAGCGTCCATATCGCCTGTAGTAGCGGCGTCTGAAGAGGCGACGCTACAGCCGGCGACAGATACATCTGTTTATGGTCTCTGCTCATAAACTTAAGGCAACATCGCCGATTGTAGCGAGCTGTATCGGCGTGTAAAGAAGCAACGGAAGGCAACTCTGGACACCCGGCGATGTGGCTGCCATGTATCTAAGGCGTGACACAGTCGCCATGTTACCGCGCCCCATCTGCGATCATTGGAGGTCGCTCCTGCTTTATGATTGGTAGTCGCAGCATAGGGCGGGATATTTAAGGAGCTGACCAGTCACACTACACAATTACTCGAGCGTGCTGTATTAATCAGCCTACTGCGATGCCTGGCCAATCCTGATGATATTGCGCTGTCCTATCATCGTACGGACGGCTCGTAATCCAAGATTGTTGCACGCCTATGTGCTATCCCTGCTGCACCGGGTCCGCCCATAGTAGCTTGTTGGAGCGGTGTGTAAACATGGTACGCTACGCTACAGCTGGCTACTTGAGACACCCGGCGATGTAGCTAGCTATAGATGTAGCGTGGCGTAGCGCACCTTGTCGCGGCGTGTAAAGAGGGTGCGTTGACCGTTTGTAGCCGTTTGAGCGTGCTCGTGCACGCGAAGTAGCGCGATGTATCCAGCCTGCCGTCGCGGCGTGTAAAGGTACTATAAGTGGGAGAACTTGCACAATTTGTGGCTGACTAAATACTTTTTCCTCACTATACATATTGAACCTTTATGGTGAATCAAGGTTGAACTTACCCTCAAGTTATCATGCTTTTATCTCACCAGCTACACATTTTAACTAACTGGATACACCGTTTTGCTTTTAAGCACAAGGTGCCTCCAGTATTGTCAACAACATGACTAAAATCGAAGCAGCACATTTTGCATATTCGTAAGTTTCAAAATTATTATAAATAAAAATAAGTGTACAATCAATTGAGTTCCAAAGATCTGCATCCCCACCAACCAGGAGAATGAAGGGTCTATGTATGTACACCCATCTACACATGGGTATGGTTGTGCATGGCAATGCAGCTAAGCTCAGTTAAAGGATAACTGTGATATTTAGTAATTTTTCAGAATAAACTTTCCTGTGTGTACAGGAAAAATAACAATACTTCTTGTCACAGTTTTCATGTATTGACTATATCTGTAACTTGCAATTCACTTTAAGCTGGAGGGAGGAGACAACGTGTAGTTATGTCTCACAATGATAGTGTGGTGCCCCTGCGACCAGGTGGCCACAAGAGGGAAGTGCAGCCAGGTAAGCAAGGTTGAAAACACACCCACACCGCACAAGCACCGACCCTAGGCCTAGGACTCTAGGATGGGCAAGGGGTGGCAGGGTGTAGCACAGTGGGTGGGACGTAGGCAGGACACTGACTGAGTGGGAGGAGTGACTCAAACAAAACCCAGGAACACACAGGGGTAGAGCAGATGGAGACAGAAGAACAGCAGAGCAGAAACAGAAAGAGACTTCCCAGAAAGTTTCGGGCTCCCTGGAGGCGCAGAATCCTGTGAGGCACAGACCCCTGGAGAGAAAGCCCGTTCCACAGGCTGGGATCCAAGGGAAGGGGAAAGACTGGAAAGAGACCCCACAGCTAAGGATGGTGGGAGGACAAGGGCCCGGCAGCCTGGGACCCGTGCTGCGTGGAGGAACCCTTAGCACAGTGGAGCCTCGGACTTTATTTGCATATTCGAATTTCCAGGGGGCAATGCATCATGGATTTCACTGTGTTTGAGCGCTTTGCCCGGCTGCCCGCAGTGTTTTCCTTGACTGTTCTCCCTGAGATCAGTGAGTGCTTTGTGATGTTGGTCTACCAGGCATTGTTCACACCTAGCCAGAATCCTACTCCACACTGATGAGGGGCAATACCCCAAAACAGCTGTCTGTGGATGGATACCTGGCCTTGGTATTCCCTTGTCATATCCTTAACTCATAACTGAGTGGGATATTGACTAAAAGGGCCACTTAATATGGTGGTTATGGTGGTCTCCGCAAGGATTCCACCCCAGGGCTAGGTCCTTCTCTGGAGGGATATCTGGCTAGTCCCGTGTTTGAGACTCTTAATCGAGGCTCCACGGACTCCATTTGCTTTTTATATAAAGCAGTATAGAGCAAGGAGGCTGCACACATCCCCCAGCATGGAGCAGGAGGCCGCACACAGACCCGAATATACAGCGAGAGGCCACCCACAGCCCCCAGTATACAGCAGGAGGCAGCACAAAGTCTCCAGTATACATTAGGCGGCTGAACACAGCCACCAATATACAATAGTAGGTCACAGACAGCTCCAAATATACAGCAGAAGGCCTCACACAGCCCCCAGTATACAGCAGAAGGCTGCACACAGCCCCTAGAATACAGCAGGAGGCCGCACAAAGCCCCCAGTACACAGCAAGGGGCTGTACACAGCCCCCAGTATGCAGCAGTAAGCTGCACAAAGCCCCCAGTGTACAGCAGGAGGTGGCACACAGCCCCCAGTATACAAGAGACTGCACACATCCCCCAGTATATAGTAGGAGTCCGCACACAGCCCCCAGGATACAGCAGGAGGTCACATACAGCCCCCAGTAAGCAGCAGGAGACAGCCCCCAGCATTACAGCAGGAGGCTGCATACACCCCCAGTATACAGCGGGAGGCTGCACACAGCCACCAGTATACAGCAGAAGACCACACACAGTCTCCAGTATTAAAGCAGGAGGTGCCCACAGCCCCCAGTATATGTAAGGAGGCCGCACACAGCCCCCAGTATACAGCAGAAGACCACACCCACCCTCAGTATGCAGCAGAAGGCTACACACAGCCCCCAGTATACAAAAGTAGGCCACACACATCTCCAAGTATACAACAGGAGGCCACACACAGCCCCCAGTATACAGGAGGCCACATAGAGCCCCAGTATACGGCAGGAAGCCAACACAACCCCCAATATACAGCAGGAGGCCACACAGAGCTCACAGTCTACAGGAGGCCACACACAGCCCCCAGCATACAGCAGGAGGATGCACACAACCCCCAGTATACAAACGTAGGCCAAACACATCTCCAAGTATACAGCAGGAGGCCACACACAGCCCCCAGTATACAGCAGGAGGCAGCACACAACCCCCAGTATACAGCAGGAGGCCTCACACAGCCCTCAGTATACAGGAGTAAGCCACACAAAGCCCCCAGTATACAGCAGGAGGCAATACACAGCCCCCAGTATACAGCAGGAGGCCTCATACAGCCTTCAGTATACAGCAGGAAGCCACACAAAGCCTCCAGTGTACAGCAGTAGACCACACACAGCCCCCAGTATACAGGAGGCTGCACACATCCCCCAGTATACAGAAGGAGGCCGCAGACAGCCCTAGTATTACAGCAGGAAGCTGAACACAACACCCAGTATACAGCAGGAGTCTGCACACTGTCCACAGTATACTGCAGGAGGCTGTACACAGCCCCAGTTTACAGCAGGAAGCCACACATAGACCCTATAAAAAAGGGGCAGACAGAAGCGCACAATGGATCCACTCACCTGGTTCAGTTGTGTGGAACACAACAACCATAAGCACAAATGGGTAGGATCCGATGAACTGCAGCAATCAGCCAGTCACTAGAATTGCATATATAGAAACTTTGCTCCTGAGGAAGTGTACAGTGTGTACACGAACCGCGTAGAGTTTCTGGAATAAAAAGAAAGTTATAATCACTGCTTGGTCCTTGGATTAACTCCTTGTGAACTTTGGACTGGAACAGCGCGATTCTGATAGCCGGACTTCTCTCCTTTCTATATATTCACATAGACCCTATTATACAGCAGGAGACCCACTCAATCCCCAGTATACAGCAGGAGGCCACACAGAGACCGCACAAAGACCCCAGTATTACAGCAGGAGGCTGCACACAGCCGCCAGTATACAGTGACTCACTGTTGCCGGGTTCTCAGGTCTCAGGCCTGCTTCACTGTCACGGTTCCGTGCCTGAGGCTGTGGGTCCCGGTGGTCAAATGGACGGGTTGGGGAAATATGGAATAAAGTCTTATTTGTCTCGTGACGCCACCTGTGGGTGTACGGTGATGGCATCGGCGCTGCTTGGGCCTCCGGGGGATGTGCGGCAGCTAGATGGGAAGCTCCCCACAGGATGAGCAATAATCCCCGGGGCCAGGAGCTGCACTGAGGGGAATACGGCAGCTCAGTTAGTTTAGTATTTGTCCAGAAAGAATGTACAGACACATAAAGTCTTTTCGGTACCTTTTACTGGTGTTAACAGGTACACTCGACCGGGGGATGAAGTAGACACTTCTAGATGTTCCACAGCAAGCAGTGGTATAGGCTTCCTGGTGTACGTAGCTTCTAGTGGGGTCTAGTAGATATGAAATCCAACCAAAGTTGCACTTTCTGGTGTGACAGGTTACACCCGAGTTTGCTGCACTGAGGGCACTTTTAAAGGAATACTATCGATTTCTCGACTCCGGGCTCTCATCTGGCAGTGCTTCGAGCGTCCAGGGAGCTAAACCCCCTTGTTGTGGTGTTGGTTTCTCTACAGCCTTCGCTATGGCTACTGCAGCTCGGACCCAGTGACCGGACTTTGTTAGGGTGAGTCAAGATGACTCCTCTGCCCCTATTCAGTATTTGCCTCCTGTTCTTATGACCCCTGTTCCGAGGGTCTACCACTTCCCGGGTGTGCTGGTATGGGCCTAACGTGGCACCAGTACCAGGTCAGCTCTCCTAGCTGTTTACAGTTCTCAAGTGACTGCACACTCCGCAGTTTCTCCCTCAGGACCCGTATTTATAGGGGGAACTGGCTTAAGGCAACCAGTGGAGCTCCCTACAGGCCTGGGGTGAAAGGTGTTGTTGGTAAGTGGGGTCTGCTTGCTGTGTACTTTCCCACCGTATCCTAAGAGTTCTGTGGTGCCCCAACCAGGGTGCCACAACAGCAGGAGGCCACACTCAGCTCCCTCTATACAGAAGGCTACTCACATCCCCTAGTATTACAGCAGGAGTCCATACACAGCCCCCTGTATACAGCAGAAGGCCATACAGAGCCCCAGTATAAAGCAGGAGACTACACAAAGATCCCAGTATTACAGCAGAAGGCCATACACACCCCCAGTATACAACAGGAGGCCATACAGCCTCCAGTATACAGGAGGCAGCTCACAGCCCCAGTATTACAGTAGGAGGCAATACACAGCCCCCAGTGTACAGCAGGAGTCCACACATAGTCCCCAGTAAAAAGCAGGAGGCCACACATGTGGCACCACTGCAGTCTGACTGCCACAAATGGTATTTCTTTAACATTGTTGGTAATGCCATATCTGGGAAGAATTAGAGCACCCCATGCAGCAGCATTCAACACTGCCCAAACTTCAGTCAGGAAGTAGAGCACTGAAGGGTCTGGCTTGGCTGTGACTGTTTCTGGTTGGAGGGAGGGGTTAGGGTAGTAGGATGGAGGTAAGCGACAGGAGAGGTTCTCTCTGGAGGGAGCTCGGAAGTTCACCAGAAGGACCAGCTGCAGAACAGGGTTCTAGGTCCTAGGTTAAAAGACTTCCAGGGTCAAGTGACAGAAACTGGAGGCTGGTGTGTTTTATGCTAATTGGCCACCCAAGTGGAACCTTTCAAGGCAGTTGTAGTGTTATAGGATCAGGGAACTTCCCTGAAGGAGCAAGGATAGCCATAGGATCTGCACTACTAGCCTGGCTGGAGGTAAGCCACAGCAACTAGAGGGAGTACAGGACAGCGAGTAGGACACTATACCTCTCACCCAGCAGAATGGACTGTAATTTTTCCCACACTGGCCGGACCATGTGCCTGGTGATGCTTATGACCCTGGACTTGCTGCAACAATCTTCAGTAAAATCTAAAGAAACTGACATTGTGTGCCTGCTTTCCCTCTGCGTCCCATGTTGCTAGCTCTTCCTCATCATCACATCGGGGAGCCAGCCCTGATTGGAAGGGTTTAAAACCTACACTGCTACTCCATCTAACTCTCAGGCATTATCTGCAGTGCCAGGCACCTAAAGGCTGAGTATCGCACTGCCATCAGAGATTTATTATTTTCTTATTGTTTTTATTTCTCCATTTCTCCTTTCTACCCTCCTCACTATGATCCTGACCCACCCAGGCCGGGGTATTCAGAGCTTGGGCACGGTGTCAGGGGGACAGTATTATGGGTGGCTGCACCCGAGCCCGTGGCGCTGGTGGTCTGTGACTCCAAAAATACATTTTTTTCTAGACTAGCCACAGTCCTCTTGAGTGCGTTGGTATTGCGGCAAGGGTGGTATAGCTCCCTACAGGTGAAGCTGGCCTCCTGGGGCTGCGTTAGCTGAAATAAAAGTTCAATGATGGCAATACAGAGTCACGAAGGCAGTTTCACTCTTTCCGGGTACTTTACTGGAAACAAGCATCCAATGAATACATAGTCCACAGTTCAGCACTGATAGAATACACAGGTGACCGTCCGGGTGACTGTAAATGGATGCAAGGCGGTTTGGAGGTACCTGCGATATGCCTCAGTTAACGAACCCGTGTCCTGTTAGTCCTGCCTTGGATAAGTCTCTTCCCAGTCCCGCTGAGATAGTAATGGAGTTCCTCTCTCTCTCTCTCTGCTACCTAGACCCCGACCTCTATGGAGAGCCGGGTGGACCGCTCTGTGAGTGGCAGGGTGCTGTGGCTGGTAAACAGGCTCGCAGCAAT
Organism: Allobates femoralis; assembly: GCA_033576535.1. Classification (NCBI taxonomy): domain Eukaryota; kingdom Metazoa; phylum Chordata; class Amphibia; order Anura; family Aromobatidae; genus Allobates; species Allobates femoralis. The sequence goes on from JARQOC010000006.1 coordinate 258,446,561, forward strand.
AGGTTGACGGCTATGGAGGTGAACTCCGGCCGTTTCCTCGGATCCGGCTTTCCGTGTTGGACTGGTGAAGCTCCCCGGGGTATAGTCGCTGTGCGCTGGGGTTCCCCCTTTCTCTCTCGGGCCCAGACTTACGCATCAGGCACCCTCTCTCAAGGTCCCCTCAGGACCCACTTTCATCTTCCCTCAGGTCCAGTCTGCAACTCACCTGTTCTGACCTTCTTACTCCCCTAACCCTCCCCCTAGGGTACCACCCTGGCTTGGTGTGGGAGTGCTGGAATTGGGTCCCTCCTACCAACCCTGCATCCACTTACAGTTGGGATAATTGCACCGCTTTTAAAGGGTGTAATACTCCGGTGTGACGCCTGACCAACAGGGGCGCCACATACCCCCTTGATGAAACATACTCGTCCGCGAGTATAGGTACCTGGAAACTGGGAGTGAAAAAACAAACATTTTCTTTATAATCATCAACAAGTAACTATTTACAATCACGCATGCTTATTTTTCTACCTGCTCCCAGGAGGCACATTATCTTTAAACGTTACTAACACACAGCAGTTATTATTATAGACCTCACGGTCCTCGGGTCACCCATTGGCCAAGTTCTTACTCTCTGGTTAAAAACATTCTGCGCACAATTAACTTTGGAGTCCTCATCGGCCCAACGGAGACAGGTACTAACTGTGTCCGGCGGTAACATATTGTCCAGCACAGTCCAGCGTGAGATATCACCGCCAAACCGCTATACATCATCCCAAAGACACACGAGAGTCTCTGGCTACTTGCATTATTACTCCAGGCTCAAACAAACATTATTAATGGGGACAGAGTTCCACATTTAAGTCTATGGGTTCACAGTTCAAAACAAAAGGGGCAATGTTCATTATGCAGCAGTAATAAAAGGGGCTATATACATATTGAGTCTTTTTGAAAAGGTCTATTCAAGACGGGGCACACGGATGACAAACCACCCCATCGGTCTTGCGTGTCTCTCAAATGTCACTTGTTCACCTCGGTAAAGATCACGATCCGGGTGACCATGCTGCAAGTGCGATTCCACGTCTCTCCTTGTCACAAAAATGTCTTCATCTAATCTGGTATCAGATGTAAGGAAAAGGTGTATCACGGTCCACGCTGCTGTGCCACAAAATCACGAGAAGACAGTGCTTCAGTAAAATATCCTTTATTCTTCCTGTCCTACGCGTTTCGGAGCCACCTCTGAGCTCCTTCCTCAGGGGCAGCCGCTATAATATATATACAGCCCACTCAGGAGCCTCTATATTATGTATACACAGCCTGCAGCTTCTTTATTGTATTCATGAATCATGGTCTGTGTTAAAGGGGCACACTGACACTGTTTCGCGCAGGGCCCACAAAAACCTGGAGCCGGACCTGCACCTGTATTACAACAGGAACTCACGCATAGGCCCCTGTATTAGAGCAGGAGTCCACACATAGCTCACAGTATACAGCAGGAGGTCGACACACAGCCCTAAGTATTAAAACAGGAGGCCACGCATAGCCTCCTGTATTACAACCTGTGTCCAACATAGCTCCTGTATTATACCAGGAGCTCACACATAGCTCTCTGTATTACAGCAAGAGCCCAAACATTACTGGGGTAATTGTTTAGTTAATTTGTGTTATATGTGTGTGTTGAATATATGATGTGAAATGTTTCTATTACTTTACTTTTTAATTTTTAATATTAAATTTTCTGTATATTTACTTTGTGACTTTTATGTGAAAAAACCTTTTTGTTAAACCATTTTATTTTGTTATAGCTAACAACAGTTTGTTACTAGGGATGAGCGAGTATGCTTGTCACTACTCGGTACTTGCACGAATATCTCGGTACTCGGGGTACTCGGCGAGTACCGAGTAATCTCGCGATACTCTTGCTATGCTCGGGGTCCACCTCCCTGCATGTTGGCGCTCTTTACAGAGCCAACCCGCATGCAGAGATTGGCTAACACCCACTGTAAAGCCACAGCCATGTTGGTTGTGGCTTTACAGTGGTTGGCTGCCCGCACAGCGTGATCAAGTCTTTAGAAGACCTGACAGCGCTGTGCTCGTCACTCTGCTCCACAGACAGGCAGTGTAGGGAGAGCTGCTGTTGATTGAGGGACAGATTTGTGGCCTTTCAGCTAGTGTAGGTGCAGGGCTGCTAATCTAATTACCACAACAGTCCTTCTGAGGACTAATAGAGCTGTATACAGGCAGGCAGGGAGGCAGGGTATATAGCAAACTTCTTTGTGCCAGTATACCAGCCTGCATCACATCTGGGGTTGGTGGACAGGATGGAAATGTCATCCATCCCAAAACAGTGTTTTAGGGATTAATTTAGCTCTCTATAGCAGGAGTGGGATTGTAGCGGAAATTAGTATACGCCAAAACACTCTGTATTCTCGTCAGCATTTGTGTCTGACCGGTCCCACCTGCTGGGATTTAACCTCTAATCTCTAATCTCAGTATCCAGCTAAAAACAATCTCTTGTCTGCATTCATTTACCATTTTTGTAAGGCAGGAGAGGGTTGTAGCGGAAATTTGTATACGCCAAAACACTCTGTATACTCGTGTCAGCGTTTGTGTCTGACCAGTATAGCTGCTTTAATTTAATCTCTAATCTCAGTATCCAGCTCAAAAACAACTGGTCAGCATTATCAGTTTACAGGCGGGTGCGTTTATCAGTAATGATTTCACCTGCGGCAATAAAAACAAAACGCTAGCGGCAGGGCAGGCCAGGACTTCCAAGGCGTAGAGGGACAATTCCTGCCACGTGTCCAGCTTGGATACCCAATAATTATAAGGCACAGAGGAATCTAGGAGCACTTTCGTACGATCGCAAGGTACTCCTTCAGCATCTTTACAAACTTTCAGTCCTTGTGACAGTACCACGCACTGAGGGCCTGTGCTATTGGAGGGGCTGAGAAAACTCTCCCAGATCTTTGAGAGTGTTCCCCCACCTCTGCTGGATTGGACTTGTGCCTCTCTCGGCCAGGACGCCTTGGTTGTCTACCGAACCGTGACCTCTGCCGCAAGCGTTTTCCGAAGGGAATTTTTTGACTAATTCTGCAACTAGGGCCTTCTGGTACTGCAGATTGTAGACCTCTCTGCCTCGGGAATAAGAGAAATAAAGTTCTCCTTGTAGCATGGGTCTAAAAGTGTCACCAACTAGTAATGAGTTTCCGCCAAGATGTTAACGCGAGGGTCACAAGACAGGCAGCATAACATAAAGTCAGCCATGTGCGCCAGACTGTTAACAGGCAAGACTTCAGGTCCTCACCAACGGGATGACTGACCATGCTGTCTTCATCATCCTCCTCCTCCTCCTCTCCTCTGGCCATCCACGCTGAACCAACAGTATGACGGTTGTGCATGTATTACCGTCAATTCCGCATGAAAATAGCTCCATTTCTTTTGATATTCAGCAGAACAGATAGATGGCAGCACTCACCGGTCTCCAGGATCAATCCTTTATTTTAGATTTATTTTAGATAAATACTTTATTACAGCATAAATGCATGTTCAGGGGTGCAGGGGGGAGGATGGATATTCCCCTAATAAAAAGCAACGGGCCATTTCACGCCGCACTCGGGCGCTTCTCCAGGCTATGACACATCAAAGCATAATCCTGCCTTCCTTTTAAAACCCCTGCCCAGTAAGCATGTTAACCCTTGCTGTACTCTCACAGAAACATCATTAACTATACACATTAAAACTATATACCAACCCTATTACATAACCTATACATAAACATACAGATATAAATAGATTAATTTAGATAGATACCAAGTTTTTATAAAAATACTGATAGGTCATTCCTGTCATTGAACCCCATTGGCCCTTGGGCCCTCAGCCTTATGATCCATTTAGCTTCTTTTTGTAAAAGAAGCTTATGCACATTTCTGCCACAAGGTGGTGGCATTACTCTTTCTAACCCCACAAATGACAAAAGTCTCGGATCCCCTTTATGGGCCACCCTCATATGCTCAATTAGTCTAGTGGCTCCTGTGCCTGTCTCAAGGGACCTCCTGTGCTCTCTGAACCTGACCAGTAGTTGTCGTATTTTTTTGCCCACATAATAGCGTCCACAGGGACAAAAAATCGCATACACAACGTTCTTAGTCTTACATGAAATGAACTGCTGTACTTTATGATATAAATGGCCGATTTTTACAGGGTTCTGGGCTATGTGTTGTGTACAGAAATTGCAACTCCCGCATTTAAAATTACCCTTAGGACTTTGATTTTCTAGCCATGTTTTTCTGGGTATTAACCTTTTTCTCATAACCATATCCCCTATATTTTTGCATCGCTTATGGGTTACCAAGGGCCCTCGTAATGCCACTTCTTTCAAATGCCGATCGCTTTCGATCAGGTACCAGTTCCTGCTAATTGCTCTCCGGATGGCTGCATCCATGGGGCCAAACTTAAAGTTGAAGATAAACCTTTTTTCCTTCCTTTTTCTCACGGTTCTTCTGTCGTCCATCCTTCCATAGTGTGTTTACTCTCACCTGTGCTTCGTCCAACAGCTCTTTGGGGTACCCCCTCTCTATGAATCTATCTTTCAGGTCGTCAACTTGTGTTTGAAACCCCTCATCAGAACTATTCAACCTCCTTAGTCGTAACATCTGACTAAATGGCAATCCCCTCTTAACATGTGGGGGGTGATTGCTCTCATAGTGTAGCAGTACGTTTGTAGCAGATGGCTTGCGGTAATTTTCAGTGTGTATTTTCCCCTCTCTTATAGACATTTTAACGTCTAAGAATTCTAAAGTTTCACCACCCATCATGGAAGTGAATTTCATATTCATATCATTTACGTTATCAAGATGTTGTACAAAGGTCGCAAATTCATTGTCATCCCCCTCCCATACAATAAATATATCGTCCACGTAGCGATAATAATGCTTTATGTTCTTCAAAAAGGGGTTACCCAGATTATAAATATACCTGTTTTCAAAGGCTCCCAAAAAATATTTGCTAAAACGCATGCCCGGCATCTACATAAAGTAAGTGGAGCTCCATTTCTTTATCCTCCTCCTCATCACAGTCCTCCAATGCACGTTGTGATGCGATGAGGCTGGGCTGTGTGTAATCCCCACAGTACCGCTTCTTGCTCCAACTCATCGTGCTCTGCCTGCAATGCATCGTCTTTTATTTTGAGCAGAGAGCGTTTTAGAAGACAAAGAAGCGGGATGGTGACGCTAATGATGGCGTCATCGCCGCTCACCATCTAGGTGGAGTCCTCAAACTTTTGGAGGACGGTACATATGTCGGACATCCATGTCCACTCCTGAGGTCTTATGTGTGGAGTTTGAACCGTATAACCGATGGCCTAGTTGATGCAGATAGTCAACAACTGCCCTTTTCTGCTCACAAATCCTGACCAGCATGTGCAGTGTGGAATTCCAACACGTGGGGACATCACACACCAGTCTGTGAGCCAGAAGCTCAAAGGCTGCTGAAAGCTTGCAAGGGCGGCTGAAGCAGTAGATGACTTTCTAAAATGGGCACACAGGCGGCGTACTTTTACGAGCAGATCTGACAGCAGCTCCAGGTAGGATTTAAGAAACTGCTGAACCACAAGGTTGAGCACATGGGCCACGCATGCAACATGTGTCAGCTCGCCTCACCTCAAGCCGCCACCAGGTTCCGGCGATTCTCACACACGACCATGCCTGGCTGTAGGTTCAGCAGTGTGAGCCAGTGATCTGCCTGCTATTTTCAGTTACTGGATCATCCACCACGTCGTCTTTTACTTCCGCACCCTAGTCCTCCTCTGACTTTCTGGCAATTGTGTCTCATCATCGTCCACCTCTTGTTGAGACACGTTCCCACCGTTGCCTTCGTGAGACCGTGGCTGCTCAAATATTTGGGCATCGGCACATACGATCTCCTCATGACCCACTTCAAGTGGAGCTGGCGAGAGGCAGAATCTACGAATGGATAAGTGAACAGCTCTTCAGAGTGTCCAAGTGTGGGATCAGTTATGTCCGGGGCCGGGCATTCGGCATGGTGGGAGGAAGGAGGATCAGGGTGTGGAATGTGTGTCCAGTCTCACGGCTACTGACACTTGACCGTGTGGAAGACAGGGTATTTGTGGTGGTGCCAAACTGACTTGAAACATTATCCGCTATCCAACTAACAACCTGTTGACACTGGTCTTGGTTTAATAGTGGTGTACTGCTGCGGTCCCCTACAAATTGGGACAGGAAGGTCGAGCGAGATGATGTGGGTGTTTGTCGTGGCGCAATTCGAGCTTGCACATGACCTCAGCCTCTGCATGCACCACCATCACGTCCAGTTCCTTGTCCCTTGCTACCGGCCTTGCGCATTTTCAATGGTGTGCTGCCTGTATACAGCTAAATGAAGGCGTCCAAAAGATGGTTTTTAGCTGGACACTGAGATGACAGATTAGAGATTAAATTACAGCAGGTATACCAGTCAGTCACAAACGCTGAGATGAGTATACTAAGTGTTTTGGCGTATACAAATTGGAGCTATAGCCCCCTCCTGTCTCAAAAAATGGTAAATAAAGGCGGACAGGCTGACTCTGATCAAGATGAACAAGGGTTGGATTGGGCTTGACTTCACCACACCACCACCAAATGATAGCGTCATCTAAAATCATAAGCATTGTATTTTTTGTGCTGGTAAATTGCCATGCCCCTCCTCACACCCACACATGGGTACACACTTCATGACTTTGACTACTTGCTGTACTGTTCCTCCTTCTCCTCATCCGCCACCATCATATGATCACTGCGACCGTGGTCCATGATGCCACGAAAACATAATTTAATTTACATCATATTTATGATGATGATGACCCTAACCGTTAAAAAGTTAGACAGTAGTTTCATGTATACCCCCAGGGGTAAATATTTTAGTCCATGCTTACAGAATGGGCATTACAAGTACAGGAGACCTGCTCCTTTGTAATGGGAACAATATTTAGAGGCTCTCTTCCATGTTTCTTCCCATGGGCATCGCAATGCCTCCCAATTTTTTGCAGCCCTTCCTAGGGAAAACTATGGAAGACCTTGCTAATAATGGGAACCATATTTAAGTAGACCCTCATGCACGTCTCTTTCCAGGGGCATTGGGGTGCCTCCCAATTTTTGGCTGCCCTGCCAAAGGGCAATACTACAAAAGACAAACTTCCTTATAATGGGCACATTATTTAAAGAGGCCTTCATGTACGTCTCTTCCCAGGGGCATGGGAGTGCCACACAATTTAAAAAAAAACAAAACATTTCATATAATCCAAAAAACTAACATACACCAACTAAGTCTCACAAGTGGGTATGAGCCCTTAATAATTTTTCCATGAAAATCTGTTTTGGTTTCATTTTGTAACGTTTTCTTGACAGTCTGTAAAAGTGTCGTAATACTCTGACAACATTGTTCACAGCAGTGACCTTGGAGTCTGAAATGCTTACAGGGGTCTTCCCCATGCTGTTCCCATGTCATTTGAGCACTGTTCTGATACTTTTGTAACATTTTTAGGGTTTATCCATGCTGCCGGATGTCATGTCAGAAAAATACTCGGGTCTCCCAAAGGCGGCCGTCACACGGTTCAATTTCTTGAATGATATCGTTTAAGCGATCTGCTTTTTGATCGCTTAAGCGATATCGTTTGTGCATCGCTACGTGAGATCAAGCGATTTTACAATGTAAAATCGCTTGATCGTTACATCGCAGATTGGTGAGCCGGAGCTCATATCAAGCGATCATCGCTTGTTCAATCTGCTTCATCGTGGTGTGTGACACCACGATGAACGATCTCCCAGCGGCAGAGCCTATGCTGGGAGATGGTATCTATGGTAAACGTCGGGTTACTAAGCGCCGCGCGGCGCCTAGTAGCCCGATGTGTACCATAGTTACCAGCGATTTCGCTGGCCACATCGCTGGTGAGTCTGTCTGTGTGACATCTCACCAACGATGTGAGCGATATTGTTAGCGATCGCACGTGCACGTGATCGCTTACAATATCGCTCACGATATAGATACGTGTGACGGCCGCCATAGGATAACATTGGGCTCTGTGCTCGGGCCGAGTACACGAGTATCTTGGGATGCTCGGCCCGAGCTTCGGGCACCCGAGCATTTTAGTACTCGCTCATCTCTATTAGTTACTATCCCAGGCAACGCCGGGTGCTACATCTAGTTCACCTATTGTAAATAAAGACACGTTTCACCAAATTCTTTTGGATAAAAGTGACCATGGTGCTTTCAAAGACATACTGATAGGATGTTAAGATTGTGAGCTCCAATGAGGACAGTGATGTAAATGTATGTAAAGTGCAATGTAAATAATAACGCTATATAAGTAAATATTACATTATATTATTATTATTATAATAAAGAGGGAACCTGTCATTCCCCCCCCCCCCGCCCCCGGCCCTAATAAAGTAAAAATGCCACCTTCAGCAGAGCCTATGCTGCATTTTGTAATGGTGGCTATAATCCCCAACCCCTCCCCGAGACACCTAAATAAAGACTTTACAACATTTCCCACCCTGTATGTTAATAATTACTTTAGGTTCGGGTTCGAGATGTAGATGAAAAAGTGTCCTAATCCAAATGACCATAGGGCCTAAGAAAACAAATGTTCAACAGTTGAGTAATAAATTAGATAAAGTTTGTATCTATCAGACTTCCATCTACCTATTCTTTGCATTAACTTCTGTTTTAAGCCATGTCTAGCTGTTCCCATCGTTGCGCCAATGCAGAAACAATGAGAAGATATTTATAAATTGTTTAGATTTAATTTCAATAAGCATTTCCTTGAAAAGGACCTGTCATCCCCTGGTGCATGGCAATCTGAATGCAGCACTGAATGCAGCATGCCTGCTGCATTCAGGGAAGGGTCTCCCATGTCTCTAGCCCCCCTGTAAGCTTTAAAAAAGACTTTAGAAACCTTACAGTTAAGAGGTCGCCTGGGTGGGATCTTATTAAGAAGTCCTGCTGCTGGCATAACCTCCCTGCCTCCTCCTTGTGTGTTCCTCCCCTTCTATGTGTCTGCCGCCACATCCTCTTCTCCTCAGTCTGCCCTTATCTTCTGTTCCTGCTCCTTGAGATGTCAGGAGTAGAAGAGGAGAACAGACCCAGGAGAAGAGGAGGCGGCAGTAGACACATAGAGGGGGCAGAACACACAAGGAGGAGGCAGGGAGGAATGTGCCAGCAGCCAGGACCTCTTAATAACATCTCACCCAGGCGACCTCTTAACTGTAAGGTTTCTAAAGTCTTTTTTAAAGTTTACAGGGAAAGTAGAGCCTTGGGGGACCCAGCTCTCTAGGGTCCTGTACGGTAAAGTTGGGTGCTGACTGTGGTGCTGAAGCTGTTCAGATTGCTTGCTGTGGGCCTTCAGCACCATGGTCAGCACCCAGCTTTAAAGCGAACCTGTCACCCCCTCCAGGCATCTAAAGATAACACAGCACCTTCTGCAGCACTAAGGCTGCATTCTGACAAGGTGTCTATAGCATTTATGCTCCCTTGATTCACTGAAATAAAGACTTATATAAAATCTGTTTCAAACCAGACCCAAGACCGGGAGGCGGGTTTTCAAGCGTCTATCTCCCTCCCTCTGTGGTGTCAGTCATCCCTCTCTGCTCTCTATGCACCGCCTCCAGGGCCATCTCCCTGCATTACAGAGCTTTGTCAGCTCTGCTACAACATAGAGCTGCTGTTATAGGAGACCCCACAGTAGTAAATCTTGCAGGAGGATCATGAGCAGAACAGCAGACAAAGCACTGCCTGCTACGTAGCAGCCCTTGAGCTGAGCTGTCAGCAGTGCAGCAGAGTTGAGTTTGTGCTTTAGATCAGGGGCTGAGGACGGAGCAATGCTGCTGGGTACAAGAAACTGAAAGTGAAAACTGCTCAGCTCAAAGGCTGCTACGTAGCAGGCAGTGCTTTGTCTGCTGTTCTGCTCACGATCCTCCTGCTAGATTTACTACTGTGGGGTCTCCTATAACAGCAGCTCTATGTTGTAGCAGAGCTGACAAAGCTCTGTAATGCAGGGAGATGGCCCTGGAGGCGGCACACAGAGAGCAGTGAGGGATGACTGACACCACAGAGGAGGGAGACAGACACTTGAAAACCTGCCTCCCTGTCTTGGATCTGGTTTGAAACAGATTTTATAAAAGTCTTTATTTCAGTGAATCAAGGGAGCATAAATGCTATAGACACCTTCTGAGACTGCAGCCTTAGTGCTGCAGAAGGTGGCTATGTTATCTTTAGATGCCTGGAGGGGGTGACAGGTTCGCTTTAACGTTCAGGAGCATGGAGAACTCCTGCACTATAACAGCATGAAATTTCAGTACCAAGGACAAGGGATATAATTTCACGCTCTTACAGTGCAGGACCATGAAGATCTCCTGAGTCCACCTGCCGCCGGAGATTACAGCAACTCTGTGAAGTGCAGTATTTGCCGGGTTTTTAGAAAATGCTGAATTAACACCTGCAAACACATTCTGTCCTGTCAGGTTGTGTCCAGGGAGTGTGTACAAAGCTGGACACAAGCTGGCAGGACAGAATAATAGGGTTAAGCCGACATAACCAGCTTATTATCCTCATCTGCCGGCTCCCAGCTGACATGCAGCACAGAAGCTGCAGATGGGATTAATATGCTGGTTAACCCCGGGAAATTTAAAAAATGCTGCTGTCAAAGCAGTGCAAAGCCCAACTTAGGGTGCTTTCACACTGCGTTTTTATGTGATCCGTGGCTGTCCGTTGTAAAACGGACAGCCACGGATCAGATTTTGGCCCCATGTTAGTCTATAAGCACGGATCACATCGGATTTGCCCTTAATGGCATCCGATTTTTGTCGGATCCGATTCTGGCCGATTTTTTGCTGTGCCCAAAATCGCAGCCTGCTGCGATTTTTGGCACAGCAGGTCAAATCGGACCGAATTGGATCCGACCTGATCCACGCCAAATTACATGGGGCCTATGGAGAGCGGGTCCGAGGAAACGGGTTGATCGTTCCCCGGACCCGATTTTAGTGTACTGAGCATGCTTAGTACACTAAAATCGCTCTGTGCCATCTAATATCACTTCTGCAATGTATATTCATACATTGCAGAAGTGATATCCAGTGAAATGAAAGGGTTAAAAATAAAAAAATCTGTATTCTCACCTCTCCACGATCCAGCGCTGCCTCCACCGCTCTGTGCTTCTAGGACCTGGCCTGACGTCACATGACCGGTTACCGCGGTAACCGGTCATGTGACTATGACATCACGCCAGGTCCTGTGCATCAGAAGAAGAGAAACTGGAAGCACCGCGGGAGTCGTGGAGAGGTGAGAATAAAGACTTTTTAAATTTTTAAGGTCTGCAAAGAGGGGGTGCAAAGAGGGGCTCTAAAGAGGGGTGCAAAGAGGGGGTCTAAAGAGGGGGACAAAGAGGGGACAAAGAGGGGACAAAGAGGGGACAAAGAGGGGAACAAAAAGGGGAACAAAGAGGGGAACAAAGAGGGGTCCAAGAGGAGGACAAAGAGTGGACAAAGAGGGGAACAAAGAGGGACAAAGAGGGGTCCAAAAGGGGTCCAAGAGGGGAGACAGAGGGGACAAAGAGGGGAGAAAGGTTACAGGATGGAGGGGGACGAGCTGACAGGAGGAGCAGGGACAGGATCCAAACTGATGCTGCAAAATATCGGAATCGGATGCCTATTTGGCATCCGATTGCAGTCATCAGTTTGGATCCGTTGCTGTCCGAGGGGTGCAGCAAAAAGTCTGATCCCCTCAGACAGCACAAAAACGCTGTGTGAAAGCAACCTTAGCTATTATATCTACAGATATTTATCTGTAGATATATATTTATCGGGCTTTCCTGTGTCGGGTGTTTCACCCGTGTGAGAAAGCTCATGGTACACTTGCACCACACTCGCACCACACTCGCACTAACACACGGAATGCACTCGCAACACTGTCATGCATCAAAAACACTCGTTTTTGATGCATGACAGTGTGCCTCCAGCCTTAAACACAAAGTGGCTTGTGTTCACTGTATAGGATACACTTAGTATTTTGCATATGAAAAAAGGTGTCTTCTCCTCATGAGACAAGCAATTTTGGGTCTTTCAGGTGTGCTGGAGTACATTTGCTATGAAAGGTAATATTATGCACAGGCCATCCCTCCTGGAAGAAGGATTGAAATACATATCGGGGTCTGCACCGAAGACATGAATCAGATGTTTGCATATCTCTGCATAAGCTATGGGTGAGTGAACCCTGGGCAGTGTCCGTTATGCACCTTACGTATCTATGAGGGTTGTATGTACATTTAACATGTGACTTGGAATATAATGCATAATATATATATATATATAATATATATATATATAAATCATGTGATGCTTCTCTAATTTGTGTAATTAACAGCACCTGTAACTTACGTGTGGCACCTAACAGGTGTTGGCAATAACTATATCACACTTGCAGCCAGTTGACATGGATTAAAGTTGACTCAACCTCTGTCCTGTGACCTTGTGTGTACCACATTGAGCATGGAGAAAATAAAGAAGACCAAAGAACTGTCTGAGGACTTGAGAAACCAAATTGTCAGGAAGCATGAGCAATCTCAAGGCTACAAGTTCATCTTCAAAGACCTGAATGTTCCTGTGTCTATTGTGCGCAGCGTCATCAAGAAGTTTAAAGCCCAAGGCACTGTAGCGCACTTCCCTAGATGTGGACTGAAAAGAAAATTGACGAGGGATTTCAACGCAAGATTGTGCGGATGGTGGATAAAGAACCTTGACTATCATCCAAACAAGTTCAAGGTGCCCTGCAGTCCGAGGGTACAACAGTGTCAACCCGTACTATTCGTCGGCGTCTGAATGAAAAGGGACTGTATGGTAGGATACTCAGGAAGACCCCACTTCTTACCCCGAGACATAAAAAAGCCAGGCTGGAGTTTGCCAAAACTTACCTGAGAAAGCCTAAAACATTTTGGAAGAATGTTCTCTGGTCAGATGAGACAAAAGTAGAGCTTTTTGGGCAAAGGCATCAACATAGAGTTTACAGGAGAAAAAAAAAGAGGCATTCAAAGAAAAGAACACGGTCCCTACAGTCAAACATGGTGGAGGTTCCCTGATGTTTTGGGGTTGCTTTGCTGCCTCTGGTACTGGACTGCTTGACCGTGCGCATGGCATTATGAAGTCTGAAGACTACCAATACATTTTGCAGCATAATGTAGCACCCAGTGTGAGAAAGCTGGGTCTCCCTCAGAGGTCATGGGTCTTCGAGCAGGACAATGACCCAAAACACACTTCAAAAAGCGCTAGAAAATGGTTTGAGAGAAAGCACTGGAGACTTCTAAGATGGCCAGCAATGAGTCCAGACCTGAATCCCATAGAACACCTGTGGAGAGATCTAAAAATGGCAGTTTGGAGAAGGCACCCTTCAAATATCAGGGACCTGGAGCAGTTTGCCAAAGAAGAATGGTCTAAAATTCCAGCAGAGCATTGTAAGAAACTCATTGATGGTTACCGGAAGCGGTTGATCGCAGTTATTTTGGCTAAAGGTTGTGCAACCAAGTATTAGGCTGAGGGTGCCAATACTTTTGTCTGGCCAATTTTTGGAGTTTTGTGTGACATGATCAATGTTTTGCTTTATTCTCTTTTAATTTGTCTTCAATGAAAAAACACAAATGAAGATAATAATACCAAATTTTCTGGAAAAAAGTATTATCTGACAGAATTGCAGGAGAGGGAGAGGGAGAGGAGGAGGTTGGGGCTGTAGGGATGGTGGATGGGGGCATATCCAGGGTTGGGACTATATAAGTCTATGGCATATCATAGTTCTCTTTCTCACAATCTATGACATTCGCACACATACTGCGCTGCTATCTCCACTTCCTCTACCAGCAGGATATAGGTTTTCTCTTCCTCCTTCCTTGTGTATTCGTTCCCATAGTAACCTGGCTTGTGTTGGCGACGTTAGGATATATCTGGTGCTTGCGCACTTGCTCTTTGCTAGCACCGCTCTGTATTGTAGCCAGGACTCCTCTATGGTTCTATACTTAAAACGTTTTGAAATTAATCCCTTATTAAAGTGACTTTGTGCGAATATCTTAGGAGCTTCTTTGACTATAATAAAGTGCAATGTGTAATAATATAAATGTTTTAATTGCTTTCAGTAACATAAGTTGCTCACATCTCATATTCCTATGATGGGGCAGCCATCTAATATGACCCTATCCCTGGGTCCACGTGGACACCCTATTCGTCCAGGGGTACAACACATCACCTTAACCGCGTATGGGGGTCTCAAGACTGCACACCTTATTCATGACCTCTCTCCACGCCAGGTCAGGCATCAACGGGTCAGCATCGGTTATTGGCCTCCATACTCTATGTTTTAACTATTGTGACGTAGCGATCACAGATCGGGTTGGGGTTCACTCACTTGGCAGCGATATTCAAAAACAGCAACAGTCTCTCCACTTAAATAAGTTCATGTCGGTTTATTGTCTCAGCATAAACCTCCCTCCAGCATATAAACAGGAGCCTTTCTGTGGCTTGATCATCTCTGATGATAACACCCATTACGCCCCCGGAAGAAGCTTGATTGCAAAACGGCGTAGGGGTAAGGGGCCCAGGCACTACACGACTTTTTTGTGACAGGTAACTATGACCTAACCTTCCTTTGGGATTTAATACCTCTCTGCCAAACCATATCTGCCTAACATAGTAACCCCTTGTCAGCTGGTTGTTCTAACCAGATAACTAGGGACAGGGATAGTACTAATATACAACAGCAGTAGATATATAGGCATTGCAGGCCACATTGGCTGATGATTTGCTTTGGGTATGTGCAATTTTTATTGAGGTATAGTCTATTTTTTTAGGTTATATGCAATATTGATGTTACACTGTACTGGTATGTACTATGGGATCTCCCTTCGAGGAGAAGCTCTGATTTTATTGTTTTGAATAAAGATTGCAATTTTAAAGGCATATCTTTGTCTAGATTTGTGAAATCGTTGTTCCGTGAGAAAGACTCATGCGGACTTTTTCAGTTAATATATTGCTGTTGGAGTGATAGTAGTATATAAAAGGGGACTGGTTGTTTTAGCCAGTGTCTAAGAATGCCAATCCAGGCAAATCTCCTTCCTCCTGGGCAACCTGTAACTCTTTCAAGAAATCACTCAACTCTCTGAGTTTTTGATAACCTTTAGGCCCTATTTTTGGGTACCTTTACACGCCGCAACTTTTGGCGGCTATAGGAGGCAATCTAATGTGCGCGTGCCCATTCTTCATGGCTGCCTCAGAACGCCGAAGGCGCTTTTAGGGTATGTGCCCACGTAGTGGTTTAGTGACGTTCAAATCGTCAGTAAACCGCTGGAAAATTCAAGGAGCCTAGACTCCTGAGCTCAGAAGTCTCCAGTGGTTTTCCAGCGGTTTCTCAGCGGTTTTCCAGCGGTTTTAAGAGCTGTTGAACAGCGTTTTACAGTCGGTTTTTCCGGCGGTTTTAAAAGCGGTTTTCTATGGAGGATTTTGTTCATGGAAGGGTAGAGTAGTGCCTCAGAAACGCTCAAAAACCGCTGAGAAGAATTGACATGTTGTATGCTGCTAAAACGCTAGGAAACCGCTCAACCTCTGGCAGATCCGCTCACATAAACCCACTATGTGTGCACAGCGTTTTCTAAATTACATAGGGTTACTTGTAAGTCCTAACGCTGCTTAGGATTTACATAAATTTAAATAAAACCTATGCTAAACCGCCGGCGGTTTTCGCTGCTAAACCGACTTAAACCACTATGTGGGCACGCACCCTTACACTCCACAATTTCGGCCTCAACCTAAGGGTACTTTTACATGTCACAACATTGCATGCAATTTCACTTGCAACTTACTGGTTGCAGTGAAATCATGGACACATTGTTCCATTTGTACAAGGCAACAAAATAGAACAATGTGTCCATGATTTCACTGCAACCAGTAAGTTGCAAGTGAAATTGCATGCAATGTTGCGACGTGTAAAGGTACCCTAAGGCGATGTGTTGCCCCGGAAGTTGCCACACCAACAGCGGAACCAATCCGGTGGAGTTCCCTCGCCGCTTCACACGCCGCAATCCCCAAAGGAATGTGGGTGTACATGGTTAGCGCCGCAA
Source organism: Allobates femoralis (assembly GCA_033576535.1). NCBI lineage: Eukaryota > Metazoa > Chordata > Amphibia > Anura > Aromobatidae > Allobates > Allobates femoralis. The sequence continues at coordinate 258,462,684 of JARQOC010000006.1, forward strand.
GAACATAGGCGTGACAGACTGGTGTATGCCGCGCCCCAAACACGCTGATTAGACAACGCAATAGCGTTATGATTGGCCAGCCTGCGCAGGAAGGCTGGCTAATACATAACGCCATTGCCATTGTGTAGTGTGAATGGACAGCTGTTCAAATATGGCGCCCTGTGAAGGGACAGCCAATGGAAACACAGTAGCCACCACCAATTATCGCTGACGGGGCGCGGTCTCCAGCATGCTGTGGCACACCTCCGGGAAATCAGTAGGCGACGCAGATTCCATCACTATCTCCCCTTCACATGCCAAAAGCAGGGAATTTCGCCTTCATGATTGCCTCTGATTTTGGAGCAGTACTGTGAAATCAGAAACCGGGCGCAACCTTTTTTATCGCCGCCAAATTCCCCAACTACACGCCGCAATTGCGAGGCAATTTCACGGTGATGGTGACGGGGCAACAGATTGCCGATCAGATTTCTCACCGCATGTAAAGGTACCCTCAGGGAAATCATCAATTCTTTTGTATAAAGCATTCTCTATGAATTTGATGGACCCATACAATTCATCAAGTCTTTCCCACACTTTGTGAACACCTGTGTGTGGATGCTTTACATTAATGTCTCTTAAAGCCCCGTTACTCGGGACGACGTTGTAACGATGTTGGCTGCGTTCTTGTGGGCGCGCGGTCGTTTTTAAAATCATTTCAACATCGCTGGTGAGATGTCATACATCCAGATATCATCAGAGAACAACAACGATCCTGCAACTCTAACATTGCCTGAACAACACAGCGAGCGTTGTTGCCGGTCGTTATCGCGGCGTCACACAACACAACCCCAACTTCAATGTGGGCGTAGTGTTTCATATAGGCTGGGAGATAGGGTGCTAGAGTGTGTTTTTAAGTGCCCCTAGCACTCCGATTGGTGGTCACAACTGCGTCACCATTGGTCAGCAGTGTCTGCCAAGATGACGACTACATGTATGCATTTGCCATTTCTACCATCTCGCCATTTATTGTTTTGACATTTGTTTTGGGTTGTGCAAGACACTGCGGCATCGCCAAATGGGCAGACAGCAACGCTAGTGTAGCGCAGTTGTACTGAGAGCATGTATGGCTATGTGTATGTGTTGTGTTGAAGTAGGTAAGCTACACACAACACTATTTACATATGTTTATGTATGTTACATTACATGTATGAAACATGTGTGTGCATACATGTATGTATGTGTATACTGATGTGTACATATATTCCCAGCTTTGACAATGGAGATGTGTATGTTTGTGTACAGAGTCCCATGTGTAAATCCACTATATGGATAGGGAGACACAGAGAGAGCATACAGTGTGGCCCAAAGGCCTTGACCTGTGGACTGTACATGTGCAGACAATGCAGCACGGATCCTTTAATAACATTTTTGTGTGATACCTCTGAGCACAGCCTAATGCTATGTGCTACTGCCCTTATGTAGAAAGAAAATACTGACAAGGTTTGTCTGATCAGAACTTAAATTTTTAGTGTGGCTACATAAGAAAAAATCTGCACAAGATATAACAAAAAGTTCAGTGTTATTAGCACACAAATCATATCACACAATTGTCAGGAAATTAAATGGACCTATCATAAAATTTGATGTTTTCAAATAAATCACAAATGAAAAATTAAAATGTCAAGACAACATACTTTTGTGTAGAAAACAAATTACAAACACCCTAAACCACTTGGTGCTGCCAGGCAACCGTCCCAGGACCATTGAAGTAGGAGCAGTAGCTGTCTTTGCTGGACCTGGCATCCTGCTGGCTACGACTCTGCCTCAGCGGCTGGAGTGGCACTATGCCAGGGTCGTGTGCACGCCACTTCTCCGGCATGAGTTCCCCAGTTGCGGAGTCCACGGAATCCACATAACTTGCTGGCGTGTATGATGTTGCATCCCTACGATGCAGAAAGTTATGTAGCAACAACACGCCTGTATCAATAGATTCCAGTTTCATATTTAAAGGAGTATGAAACAAGCGGAATCTATTGGCCATGATCGCGAACGCGTTTTCAACCACACAACGTGCCTGGTATAGCCGGTAATTGAAAAGGCGTTGCTCAGGGGTGATAGTCCTCTCAGCGCTCTCCTCCAGCCACAAGTCCTCATCCACCAAGGCAACAGCATGAGAAGCCTCCATTCAGTATCCATGATGAGCAGATGAACCAACCCCTCTTGAAATGAAAAAACATAGAGGTAAGTCCTAAAATCTCCTCCTTGGACATGCAGAGATAGTTCCTAAAGTCATGCGCATTCCTGTCCTCCAGCTGACGAACCAGACGTATGTGACTCAGGTTGGACCTTTGTTGGAGTCAATCCCAAGACCACATATACGACGTGGTCCACGCCTCCGCAGCCTCTCAGATCTCTCCTCCTGCATCAAGGCCTCCTCTCACAAGGCCAAAGCCACTGCTGCCATCTCTTCAAGTTCCATGATATCTAACGTGTGTTTCCAAACCTCTATTGAAAGAAGAAAAAATCAGTATGAGCACATGAACACATTTCTACACAAAAAACCTACAACTAACCTATGTCCATAGTAACATGTTACCCCTAAAGTAAACATTTTTATGGCTTAGATGTTATGGTACCTTTACTCGCCGCTACCGAAAGGTAGAAACTGGCAGGTATCGGAGACAATTGTACATTTTACCTTCAAAACACCGCAAAGTGGCGGCGTGTAATTCAGGTTGCACCTTCCTGTCTCTTTGGATACCTGTCTTTCAGCCGTGCTGAAAAACAAGCAGGTATAATGCCTATGGTGGCGGCGTGTAATCGGGGCACAGGCACGGTATTTGAGTTACCTGGGGTGTGCTACAGCGTCATGTATACCACGCCCATCAGCTATCATTGGTGGGGACTACTGTGTACCCATTGGCTGTCCCTTCACAGGGCGGCATATTTAACGAGCTGACCAGTCACAATACACATTTGTAATAGCGTCATGTATTAGGCAGCCTCCCTGCGCTGGCTGGCCAATCATGATGTTATCGCATTGTCCAATCACCGTACAAGCGTCGCGTAATACACAACTCTGTCACGCCTATGTAGTTAGAGCGCACAATATGTACGCCCATATTCCCTTGTTGTAGTGGCATATAAATCAGGGAAGGTGCTCCACAGAAGGTAACCTACGGCACCTGTCAGCACTTCCGGGGAATGAAAATACCTTCTGTGGAGCACCTTGTGGCGGCGTGTATTTGCGGCATCAGGTACTGTTAGCAACCGTTGAAAACGCACGCGTGCACGTGCGGTGCCTATGACTCACCGTAGTCGGGTCTTCACGTCTCGGGCGTTGCTTCTCCCTGTCACGGTTCCGCGCCCGAGGCTGTGGAGCTCAGTGGTCCAGATCAAAAGGGGATAGCTGAACAGATAAGGGTTAGTTCTTAGTTGTTGTGACGCCACCTTCGGGAATTCCGGTGATTTCACCGGCGCTGCTTGGGCCTCCGGGGGATGTACGGCAGCAAGATGGGACGCTCCCCACTGGACGAGCGGGAGTCCCCGGGGCCAGGAGCTGCACTTGATGTTGTATGGCAGCTTTGTGATTCTTAGCATGCAGAGTCAAACAGTTCTGAAGAAGCACAGACACCAGTATTCTCTATAATGGGACTTTTACTGTAACCGGCAAGATGATACAGGGTGTACAGTCAACAGGTAACGGACCGGGTGGTCCCAGCAATGACCGATGTTGTTTCAGAGCTCCGCGGTGTTCCTCCTTTCTTAACCTTTCCTATTTGCCGATGTCGCCTTAGTGTGCCAGTTTGGGTACAAGGGGCTACTTGAATTTCCCTGCCGGTGTATACAGCCTGGTGTGAGGGGAGCCCGATTCCTTATGGTGGGTACTCCGCTGGCAAGACGGCTTTATTTGCGGCTGCAGTGAGGTGCTCCTAGGAAGCAGTCCCTTCACTTCTGGTTTGCTGAGCTGCGGTGAACGACTTGCTCGCCTCGGAACGAGTGATCCGGTAGTTGATGGGCGCGGGTGTATTTTGACCCGTTTTGATAGTCGCCCAGATTCCGGTGTAGGGCACCGAGTAATGGCGCCAACCGGTTGGTGGTCTTCAGGGCTGCATGGCACTGTGCAGAGCCCACTTCTCCTACGTTCCCCTCCTTGCGACCACACTCCTTTTCTTACTCCTCACACTTTTCTCCTACACTCTACTCCTACACTCCGCCCACCAGGACCTGATTGGCCCTCTATTCTGTTGGTGCATGTAGAGTATGGAGCTCTGAATATTAACCATGTCATTACTGAGACGGAGAATATTGCATCTTTAATCAGGGATGCAATACCCTCCTGTGATGCACTCGTTGCGGGGCGCCACACCTACCTGCTGCTACCCTCGTTAGTGGCGTGTAAAGGTACCATTGTGTACCATGTGTAACCCCAAAGAAATAATTGTTCAATGAAAGGACTACAGTGTGGCTTAAAACACAAGAGCTAGATTTAACATGGTCACCCATGCTACTCCTCATGTGCACACAACAAATCATGGACATACAGAATGGGTGTATGGCCCCCCATATGGTACCCATGGATGGCTAAGTGCAACCTGAAGGGCAAGATAGGAGGGCAAGGTCATGAGTACCTGGGAATTGGTGACCCTACATGATAGGGAAAAAGAGGGGTATGGTAGCAGATGCATGGGTATGAACATATACATGCAATAGGCTGGTTTCACAATGCAGGATTTATGTCAATCAGTGTCCATCCATTTAAACTGGGCAACCCTGCATATCATTTTGCATACTTTAACTATATTTGTCACATTCACACCTGTTCAGACTTTTTGTGACAATGATGGTTTAGCCACACAAACTGGATGGACACTGATTACCAACAATCCTGCAGTCTCCAATCAGCCATACACTTGTTAATAGGGAGCACAAAACATAACCAATTTATTAACAGTGCTGGAATGGTCCAGGGGGTGCAGGTGTTGCTGACAACACAGTAGAAGCCCCAAAATTACATATCATAATGCATTAGAGACTTCGGCATAGTATAAAATAGGTGTGCACATCAGTACTTACTCAATGGCTCTTGGCAGCAAACACGATATAGCTGGGCATAGCCACTTTTTATGTGGAACACAGCCAATCATATCGTGCTGGCATCATCCGAATGGCGTTCCCGCGTCGCTGTTGACACGCTTGACTAGTGTTATTGAAGGCATCAACAGTGTTCTGATTGGTCGGATGCCCTTTAAAAGATGGTGTGCCAGCTACAGCGTGTTGGCAATTATCTATACACCAAGGTGGTAGTGTGTCCTCATCTCACATTGCAGGACTGACTGTAGGTCTGGATTAATCCTCTTCATATGTGCAATACTGTGATTTTCATGTTACTCCTCTCTACAAAACCATATGCTATAGTCATTTGCCCACTTTGTTAGAAGTTGCCTTTTATAATGGGGCTACTTTAATTGGGAATAGGCATGTCCAGCCCCTGAATGGTCTGTATTACATAATGTGGGTTTTTTGTTTACCCTGTTTTTGGCAACCTTTGCTTCTATGTTAAATCTCCAAGTTAATAATGTTTGTAGCTTTTATTGCAACATTTGTAAGTGTACATGATACACTGCCCTTTGCATGTGAAGCAAAATAACATTGGCATTCTTGCCAATCATTCCTCTCATTACCATTATTCCATATGTAAGGTTTGATGTGCATCTGTCGCAACTTCCGAAACCGCACTTGCCGCATATGCCACACACTTACCACAAGCCCCATAGACAATTAATGGGGCTTGCTGCAACTGTGCCGCGCGGAAAATGCGGCAGATGCGTTTTTTTGACCAGATCTGCCGCATTTTTTCAAAAACGCCAGTGTGAAAGAACCCTTATGGTACCTTTACACGCCGCCACAACAGGATGGATACAACCAGCTACAGGCTACGATTGTAGCTTGTCGCGCCAATATTGCCCGCTATAGCGGCGTGTGAAGACGGGACGACACAGCCGGCCACAGATACCTCTGTATCCGTGCACTGCCCATAAACAGAAAGCTACATCGCCGATTGTAGCGAGCTGTATCGGCGTGTAAAGAAGCTACAGAAGGAAACTCTGGACACCCGGGCTGTAGCTGCAATGTAGCTAAGGCGTGACCCAGGCTCCGTGTTACTGCGCCCCATGTGCGATCATTGGTGGAAGCTGCTGCATGACGATTGGTAGTCGCTGCATAGGGAGGCATATTTAAAGGAGCTGACGAGTCACACTACACAATCGCTCGAGCGTGCTGTATTACTCAGCCTCCTGCGTTGCCTGCCCAATCAGGATGTTATTGCTTTGTCCTATCAGCGTACGGACGGCTCATAAACCACAATTGTGGCACGCCTATGTGCTGTCCCTGCTGCACCAGGTACGCCCATAGTAGCTGGTTATAGCGGTGTGTAAATGAGCTACAGATGGCTACTTGAGACACCCGGCGATGTATCTAGCTATAGATGTCACGTAGCGTAGCGCACCTTATGGCGGCGTGTAAAGGTGATGCGTTGAGCGTTTGTAACCGTTCGGCCGTGCTCGTGCACGTGAAGTAGCCGTTGGTATCCATCCTGTTGTGGCAGCGTGTAAAGGTACCATTAAGCAGACAAAACAATAATTTTATTAATGTGCCATCAAACAGCTGCATCACACATTGCTGGAATCAGGGTCTCTAGCTCTACATTATGCAGCTGTCAGATGGGATGGCAAAAACCTGCAGAAATTGTCCCTTTAATGGTGGGGTCATGTAGTACCGTCTAGGGGTGAACAAATTACACCTTGTAAAAGACCAGAGAAATAAGAGTTCTATTGCCTGTGTAACTAAACGTCAATTACTGTCCACAATTGTGTTTGTTGCAAATATAACAGTTTATTAAGTGCAAGGATACAGCAAATAAACGTTTACTATATAAAAGTTGACAAGGATAAAAGGTAGGGAAGGGAGGCAGGAAGACCAGGGCAGAGACGGAAAAACCATAGAGAGTCCAGAGGGGCAGTAAAAGTGCAGGTGCTTAATAAGGTGCAACAACTAGGCAGACATAGGTGCAAAGCTCCAAGTAGTCTAAGGCTATGTGCACATCAGTCGGTTCTGCATTTCTGCAGACCGACCGGGAACCGGTGGACACTGGCAGAAACTGAGTTTTCTGTGCTCAGCAGTGTCCTAGTTTTTTGCTCGTTTTTTGCTCGTTTTTTGCTCGTTTTCCGCCCGGTTTTACAGCGTTTTGTCGGCGGTTTTTCTGAGCGGTTTTAAAAGTGAGTTTTTAGTGCACTTGTTCAGCTGAAACCGGTGGAAAAACGGAGGAAAGAAGTCACTTGCTCTATTTTTGGAAACCGGTGAAAAAACTCAGTTTTGACTGAAAACGACCAGAAGAAAAACGTTGTAATGTAGACAGAGTTTTCTAAAATCCATTGACTAGCATGTTAATCCAATCGGAGGGTAGGATTAACATAAATTAACATAAAACTGAGCGGAAAACGCCGACGGAAAACGTCCAAAAGCAGCCCACAAAACGACTGATGTGCACATACCCTCAGGGTACCTTTACACGCGGCTACATTTCTAGGGTGGCTATAGGTAACTTATTGGTTGCAGTGAAATCATGGAGACAAGGTTCTATCTTGTTGCTGTGTACAAATGGAATAATCTCTCCATGATTTCACTGCAACCAGTAAGTTACCTGTAGCCACCCTAGAAATGTAGCCGCGTGTAAAGGTACCCTTAGTCAATTAGACTAGTTTAGGAATATATATAGAAAGCACAATAATTATTGCTTACCCATGGACCCTGGTGAGGAGGTCTTCCAAGCTGCCTGGAGGTCTAGTAGCCCCTTTTGCTTCGCGTCGGCTGCTTCAGGGGGCTAGTGGTGAGGAGTGCTAGTTATGGGGGTTTATATATCAAGCTTAGCCAATGGCAATCCGCTCATTTGGCTGCATGGGGCACTGTGAAAGCGGTCACAGAACGGCGGAGAGGGCATTCAGGGGTGCACAGGGTCCGGAACGCAACTTCCGGTGACGTCATTTCCCCAGTGCACCCTCAATAGAAGTCATGCCCGCCGTCTACTTCCTATTTCACTAGTGCGCATGCGCGCAGCGGCGATCGCCATTTTAGATAAGGGCAGAAACTGAGGGCACAGTCTTAGGTGATATGGGAGTAGTTCCCAGTCATCTTTAAGGTAAAAAGGTGGCGTTTCAGCTCGGCCCTAGTGGAGCAACAGTATACTAGCCATGGACACCAGAATGTATAGCAGAGTAAAACCCAGACAGGGGGCTCAAAGGAGAGAGGGGGAGAGAGAAGGGATGACACAGAAAGACAGCATATCATATGTCACATAGACATTTCTGCTTGGTAAAACAAGTCCATATATAGATAGATGCTGTATTCTTGTCCCTTTTGTAGTTTGGATTCCTCCCCAGTCCACCATAAATCAGGGTGTCATCTGCATGTCCAGTCCATGGCAATTTAAGGCTAGCTCTCATTCATAAACACCCAGGGTAGATAAATAAGTGAATCTATAAAAAAGTGAACAAAAGCACACGTTAAAAAACTGACAATCCATGATTATTAGGATACGAGAGAGCGGCGAGCATCATAAAGAGAATGATGGTCTTAGGACAGCATGATTCATACAGATCATCTTGACTCAGAGAAAGGTGAGCTATATGAGCAATAAGACTAATGAGGCACATAACAGGGGATGAAAGAGTAATACCCATACACGACCCCTTTAGGATAGCGAGTAGATCAAATAACCGTCAGGCAAGTACATATTAAAAATATTAAAAATATACTAGAGTAAGAACTCCTATATCCAATGGGGTGCCAAAATATAGAGGGGGAAACCCCATTTCTGGCTCCATCTGTGTGGGTATAGGGCAATCAAGTATGTCGCATTAAATAAGGAGAGTTGGTTCCAAGAATCACAGGAAAGATGCGAAGCTGAGTCTCTCATTAAGGCCTGCCGGTGACATTGTGCCCAAAGTCACAATCCACCGGCACTCCATCCTGGCCAGTTCTTTCTTAGCATCTCGCACTCCAAGTTGTAATTTGTCAATCCCACATACCCTAAGGGTCTCTGGGTTGCAGTTATGAAACTTTTTGAAGTGACGGGGGAGAGTGCGTAGAGTACTCAGATCCTCAACATCCTCTGCTGCCATTATACTTTTTTCGTGCTCCCTTATATTGGGGCTACTAGACCTCCAGGCAGCTTGGAAGACCTCCTCACCAGGGTCCATGGGTAAGCAATAATTATTGTGCTTTCTATTTATATTCCTAAACTAGGCTAATTGACTAAGACTACTTGGAGCTTTGCACCTATGTCTGCCTAGTTGTTGCACCTTATTAAGCACCTGCACTTTTACTGCCCCTCTGGACTCTATATGGTTTTTCCGTCTCTGCCCTGGTCTTCCTGCCTCCCTTCCCTACCTTTTATCCTTGTCAACTTTTATATAGTAAACGTTTATTCGCTGTATCCTCTGCACTTAATAAACTGTTATATTTGCAACAAACACAATTGTGGACAGTAATTGACGTTTAGTTACACGGGCAATAGAACTCTTATTTCTCTGGTCTTTTATAATGTCTTTTAAGTAGTTTGCCCCTAACATGGTCACCCCCGGGTCCCCAATTTCTAAATTACACCTTGTGTTAAGGGAATGGGTGACATGGTCAACTCAGCTTTCGCCATTGCAAAGTGGCAACATCCACCAGCATCACCATGCTTCACATTGTGTTAACTTGTGTCAATACTGGAACGTAACATATGTCCCCATCTAAACACAATTAAACATGGTAGATGTGCTAGGACACCAATTGTGCACAAAATAACTGCAAACACATGTGTGGATGAATTGTTTGAACAAACAATATGTTTGTTTCTTTGCAGACTATTGTCGGCTTTGTAGAAATGTATGAATGAAGCCGCGGCTCCACTGACAGTAGAGCAGATACTGTATGTAATGTACATATAGTATCTGCCACTGTCCAGGGTCCTGTAACCATTAACATTAGGTCTATGGGGGTGTGCTGCTCATAGACCTAATGCAAATGGTTACAGGACCTCAGACAGTGGCAGATACTATACGTACATTACGTACAGTATATGCTCTACTATCAGGGGAGCCACGGCTTCATTCATACATTTGTACAAAGCTGACAATAGTCGTCTTACTGTAAATGGCTTATTAACCCCTAACATGCTGAGAGGAGTGGACAGCATGTCTCTAGGGGGGGGGACATGTTGCCCACATCTAATATTCAGATTTAATGTGTTAATACACATTTAACACTTTGCTCATCCCTGCAGTAGCAGGGATGAGCAAAGTATACGGTAACCGCATTGCTCAGGATTACACATCCGATTACCGCATTGCAGTTCACAGCACACATTTTGGAAACAAAATGTGTGTGAAGGCAATTGCGTTCACCGCATCCGGATCTGGATGCGGTGAACGCAATTACCTGCCCAAATGTGACCCCAGCCTAACACATAGTGAATGGTACATACAATTTTAATGTTAAACTTGGTTTCTCCACAGTGTTGTCTTTGTATGTGTCAGAATCCCGCCTATATGTGTAGTCAAGGTATCACCCAGCCCTTTGAAAATCCAGGTCTGGAGGCCTACACACAGTGCTAGTTTTGTCATGTTAAGGCTGGGGTCACATTTGGCCAGGCAATTGCATTCACCACATCCAGATCCGGATGCGGTGAACGCAATTGCCTTCACACACATTTTTAAGCAAAAATGTGTGGTGTGAAACCGCAATCCGGTAACCGGATTGCTTTGGATGTGTAATCTGGAGCAATGCAGTTACCGTCTACTTTGTTCATCCCTGTCATCTTTGTACAATTTTATCAATGAAGCCGCGGCTGCTGACAGTTGCTCAGATTCTGTACGTAATGTACGTATAGTATCTGCCGCTGTCCAGGGTCCTGATACCTTTAGCATTAGGTCTATGGGGTGCGCTGGCCATAGACCTAATGTTATAGGTTTCAGGAGCAAGGACAGCGGCAGATACTATACATACATTACGTACAGTATCTGCGCAACTGTCAGCAGCCGCGGCTTCATTGACAAAATTGTACAAAGCCGACAATAGCCGGCTATATTGTAAATGGGTTATTAACCCTGACATGCCCACAGGAGTGGGCAGTATGCCTCTAGGAGGGGTGGGCACCCCCTAGAGACATGTTGCCCACAACTAATATTAACATTTAATGTTTTATTAAACAGTTAACACTTTGTTCATCCCTGTGGCAACATCCTGAGTAATGTGGATAGCGCATTGCGGGTCACAGAACCGCTCCAATAACTGAAGCCTGCTTGATTTTTAGCGCAGGCTGCAGATCCGGAGCCGGTAACCGGATTGCATGTAGTGCAATCCGGTTACCATAATGGGCTCCTATGGGGAGCTTTTTGAAAGCTCAAAACCGGATCAGGTTTCAAAAATAGAAATGGAGATGTGACCCTAGCCTAACATAGCATTTCACAGTTTGGTTTCAAAATACCAACTGACAAAAAGAATAGTGTTTACTGAAACATGGACAGTGTGTGGAGCTTTAGCCCTGGAGTTTAACCCACCTGGTAAAACACATCTCCCTGTACACACAAAAGGGCCACACAATGGGTCGGTTCCCAAGGTTCATTAATGTAAAGGAGTGTATTTTGAAACACTTGTGTTCCCTCTTAAAGGACCTATCCGACCACAAAACTTGTTATTTTAAAAAAGCTAATCTGTGCTGAATTGTATTAAAAAAGCCTCCCACAGTATTTTTTTGTCTTCCTACCATCATTTCCTTAATTTCTGTGTTCAGTGCCTCCATGTTGGATGTTTACATGCAGCATTTAATGTTTAGGTAGCTTCCTGTTTTTTTTTTTCCTTCTTCTACAGCCTGTGCTGATCACCACCCCCTGTACACACCTCTCTGCCCCCTCCACACTCCTCTCTGCACACACACTGCACCCTGATTGGCCAGGACTCTGCCATTACAGTGTCTCAGTGCTACAGCAGTGAAGGATCATTCACAAACAACTCATCATTATTACACAAACAGGGTCCAGCAAGCACCCCTACAGCAATGGACCTGAAAGTGCAAGGAGGGCAAAATTGGGTGAGAGCAGGCACTGTATACAGAGGCACTTGTCTGGGAGCTGCTTGGTGTACCTGCAGTGTCCATGCAATCCTGCCTTAAACAGCTCCTCTCTACCCAGCACACATGGGCTGGGTTAGCAGAGGGGAGTCAGCTGTCACTCACAGTGACTGGGCTGTGATGCTGTGTACAGGGAGAGGATAAGCTAATGCTGTGTGGTCGGGACGTGACATCACAGGAAGCAGCAACATCACTGCAGGAGAGGTCATGTGACCGCTCTAAGACAGTGCTGACAGGAGAGGAAGGGCTTATAGCAGATCAGGTAGGTAATTACCATCTATCTACTTGTATCTGTGTAGCCCAATACTGTAAAGATTTACAAGCCAGATAAGTCCTTTAAAGTGATGCTGAACTCACAAACTGACCCCCCGCATCTTTAGACTTGTCCCTGCACCCCGTCTTATCATTTCTAGCCATCCCTTTTGCAGAAAAAAAATCGATTTTGTAAAAGTAGAGAAATGTTTATATTCACCTCGTCCTGTGTGAGTTCTCTGTTTCTGAGGAAGCCGCAATAGGCGGGGCCTGTCTGCTGCTCCCTTGTAATTATGCACGCCCCTCTCAGCTTGCTAAGAGCCTGGCCGTGTCATGAAAGGGGCGGGGCTCCGGTATGACACAATTTTAGCCCCGCCCCTTTCATGATGCGGCCATGCTGGCCAGGCAAAAAGGATGGCTAGAAATGATAAGAGGGGTGCAGGGACAGGTCTAAAGATGCGGGGGGGGTCAGTTTGTGGGTTCAGGATTACTTTAATTATCTTAAAAGAATACTGAGGCATATATGGAGTTTAACAAACTTTACTCAACTTGAATTTGTTTTTAGGACAAGAGGTCCTTTTTTTTTTAATGTTTTGTTGTTTAAAGTTTTGGTCACATTTTATTGGTTGTGCCCATTTTTTCTTAAATTTACTTTTGTCATATGGTGTTATGCCATCCTTTTGGGAGACATCTGGGTTTTGGTCAGGATGTTGGGGTTTTTTTTTAGTTTTTTTTGGGAGGGGGGCATTTTTTTTTTGGGTGTTGTAAAATGTTTTTAAAACACAGACACATATAAATTACAAAATATTGTGTACATACAAAAAAAAACTAACAGGAGGCCTGGCTAAAGGCGATGGCCATCAACATTCTGTCCTTCAGCCCATTGCCGCAGCAGGTCACCATGCTGCTGCACCTCCTGGAGGATTCTTTCCTGGGAAGCCATGAGTTGTTAAAGGACCTATAGTGTGTACATAAAAAAAAAACCTCTGTATGACGCTGAGAGCTGGGTGTAATTTCTAGGAAAATGGACATGTAGACTTACGGTTGGCAACCTCAGGAACTGCCTCCCTTTCAGGGCATGAGGACATGCTTGCAGGCCATCCTGCTGCAGCGGCTTCTCTGCCTAGTGAAACACATAAATAATACTTACAAAATACCTTACAACATTACTTCATGGGTCGCCTATACATTGACATATATAACTCATTCATTCCTTTCGTTTCACTTACCACAAGCAGATCTTCCACCCTGCACAATGGGGGCCTGTGGGGACCACTCACCAACAGCCAAGGACCCTGAGGACTCCACATTTGTTGGAGGGGTGTGTGGAGAGGGTGCTGTCCCCTCTTTCTGGGGTGAGCCTGCTGGTCTTGGCCCTGGTGACAGATGCGGGAAGGCGGGTGGTGAGGCCTCTGGTGAGGCAGGTTCTGGGGCTGCGGCTGCTCTGGACTCTCAGCAGCATCTGTTGGGTAACACATTACAGTATTGGTCACAACATAACACATACAGTATGTGACACAATACCAAGACCATGGACAAGCAGTGGCAATTACACACATTATGGTGGTTTTTCAATTTTAAGCTTGAGGGAGGAGTAATGTCGTGATTGTTTTGCTGCAAATCAGATACATATGTGGTTGACATTTATAGTTTGTACCCAGCAAGGACACACATGTTTGTAGTAATGGCCATATCATTTGAAAATGCAAAATTGTGATGTGGCTCATCATATACAAACACAATACCTATGTACACCAGGTACAGGCTCTCCTTTGCCAAAAGCATTATTAAGGAATATATGTAAACCTTTACATCACTGCACAGACATTGGCACCATAGTGTCCCTTCATTAACCATGCTTCAACAACATATTGTGCACAAAAGCAGACAGTGAGTGGGTTCTTTGTCAGCCATGTAGCAGAATACAGTGTCGTCATTGGACAACCAAACATGTGGCCTAGGTGAAACGGGATGGCAGGGGATGGCCTCCAAGCAAGGAGGACCATCCATCACAGTGTGTCTGTTGTGTGGCCCTAAATAACGTACAATGTGGCCATGCTGCTTTCATGCTTACTACGCAGTTCTGTGTGGTGTTCGTCTGCTTACACTACAATGTAAAGGGTATTAAATGCAATACACATGAGTGTAGGCTGGCCCTTCATGCCCCTCTCTGCACCCCTTGCACATGAACACTGATCAAGCATCATCAGCATCACTTCAGTGACAGTAGCAGACAGGGTCCACTTCCATGTGATGTAAGTTATGTGTTTTGTGCTGTCATAAACCATGGCTGTATGTGGGTTTGTAATTACTCACCACGCATTCTTTGCAGCTGGGCACGTAGGGTGGAAAGGCAATCCCTGGACTTATACTTAATGTCCGCTATTTTCTTTATTATCTGCTTTGTTGTCCTCTCTACCCCCAGTTTTCTCCGAAGTGACCTGGCAATTTTCTGGGCCACTGCCTGCTTATGCAGGACTGGGTGCTCATGGTGCAAATTGCACCAGTAGTCCGGCGGTCACAGATGCTGATGAGGAGCATCAGTTCCGCATCTCCCCAGGGTGCAGAGCTATGCGAGGTATCCATGTTTATGCTGGGGCAGAGTAGGCAGCATAAAGAATGGGCAGTACAAACAACAACTTCATGATGTCATGCCGCACGTTAGTTAAGCCCAGGACGCTGGAGAGACCGCAAATGAGGTGCCAGCACATTCAGTGGTCACCCTTTTCAGAGACGCTCATGCGTTAACAAAAATGTGCAACGGAAATGCTGGTGCGTGACCCATGGTTGTCTGCCTGTGTCCATACACATTAAGAACATATTCTGATGGTTTCCCATTGATAGCACAATCATGTATTGAATGTGTTAAATGTGTTTACTGCATGATTCAAAAATAAACAAGTACATGAGTCTACTGATGAAACCACGGATCTTCAAATATGGTGCCTTGTTCATAAACAATGCCAGCCAATCGGATCACAGTAGTGACAACCAATCACCGCACACGGGTACGGTGAACACAACGCCCAGGCACGCCTACGGCCTTGGTTTGCCGATCACTGAAGTCACTGACAACATCGCTATCGCGGTGTCACACAGTACGATGCAGCAGGTTGGTTGAGTTGAATTCGTCAGGTTTTGCAACATTTTCATAAACCTGTCAACTCCGACTCAACGATTTATCGTAGTTCAATCGTTCGTTTACACGCAACGACACACTAACGATGTTGTCACTTTTGAACGATGTTGAGCAGCATGTTGAGCCGTGTAACGGGGCCTTTAGTCTTTTGGCATGGTCAACTGACTCGCTCCCAAGCAACTTTACTAGGAAATCTAACTCCTCGCTACAGGATAGTTCCAGACCCTGAATGGCATTCTGGAACGAGTCTCGCCATGATCTATATTTCTTGGCTTTATCAGTGAACTTTACAAGTCCTTTTGTAACCAGTTCTCAGCGAGCAAAGATCTTTGCAAATTCCATGGTGGCTTGGTCGGTGCTAGTACGAGCCAGTGTGTAATATTCATGTCTAGTGTGTGGTGCATCACCATACCTTTTGGACGTTTCTGGCTTCGGATAGTCGGTATAGTACCTTCCTGGAGAGGAAGGTGTCACTTTAAGGCAGGATGGGAGCTGTACCTTCTGCACTGTGAGGCAATAATTGTGGCCGACTTCTCTGTGCTGAGTGTCTTCTCGTTTGAAGTAGCAAAGTTCACAGTTGGCTTGCTGGTAATCGGCATAAGCTGGTCGATGTGGTGCATCAAGGCAGTCGTCTATGCTGCAATATTGATGCTGATGGACGTACTCTGTGACGCATTGTGCTGTATCCAGCTGGGCTAGATCCGGTCCAAGACCGTTGCTGCTTCTCTCATAGCCAGAGTTCTCTGTAGCTTCCAAGCACTCTGCTTTAGCTATTGCAGCTGCTGTCTCTTTGTCTGTGGCTAGTCTTTCTAGAGGCGCTTGTAGACGCACGCTCTGTGCTTCTTGCTCTGCATGTAGCTCTGCTTGTCTCAGCTATATTAGTATCTCTTGTGCAGCAAAGGAGGACCTCACTTTTGCCGCTTTTTTCACTTTCCCAAGGAAAACACTGTAGAATTTCTGGAGTCGATATTTATTGAGGTGATGTGAACTTGATAGTGAACTATAATGTGGTAAAAACTATGATACATAGAATAAACTGACTGAATTAGTACTGACATATCATATAAACAGCAGTATGATACAGAAATACAATTACTACCAGTACTGGGGCATTACAGAAACTGCACAGTAACAGTATAAGGCTGGGGTCACACATAGAAATCCGTTTTTGGAAGTGATTTCCATGACCAATCCGTTTTTTATAGGGTGCTTTTTGAGCCTCCTGCACCCCTGAACGTTTTTGGACTTAGTCATTTTTTGACCAAAATTAAGGCACCACCAAAAAAACGGATCCGTTATTCCATAGGGCCCATGTTAAAAATTTTTTTTTTTTTAAATGGACCCCAAAAACATTGCTAGCAACGTTTTTGGCTCAAAAACTGACATAGCAATGTTTTTAAGTGCAGAAAAAAACGGACAGGGTGTTTATTACATCCAATCCGTTTTTCTATCAGTTTTTGGACTTAGAAAAAAAAATGCCAAAAATGAAGCCAAAAACGGACCAAGAGCTTATGTGTGACCCTAGCCTAACACAGAATGCAGTTAAAATGGCTATCTAGGGCAAAGTTCATGCTGCTAGCACTGTTGTACAATCTGCCTGCATGTACTGCTGGAGCCTTAAGGCTGGCTTCACATTTGCGTATGGGAAGGCAGCGTATTGCTGCGTTCCCATACGCAGTCAAACGCATGCGCACTGCGTTCCTATGTTTAACATAGGAACGCATGGTGCCTGCGTTTGCTGCGTTCGGGTGCGGATGCGGACGATATCTGCTGCTTCCGGTGTCCAGCATCCGCACCCGGGACGCAGCCAGTTGGGTTTTTTTTGTGCGTTTGGGGACCTTGGACAATCAGCAAGCGTCCCCAAGCGTACAAAAAATGCATTGTCTTCAATGGGTCCGCAGTGTCCTCTGCATGACACCGCAGGAGAACGCTGCGGACCCATTGAAAAATCTCCCGGTGGCCGCCGGTGATGTCACAGGAGCTCACCGACGGCCACCGGGAGATCAGCTGAGGCTCTGCTGTCCTCCTTCTCCCCGCCGCCTGTAATCTCCTAGCGATGTCGGCGGGGAGAACAGCTGATCTGAGAGCTGTTTGAATCTTCCCGCGCCGACATCTCCTCTCAGTGTCGGCGCGGGAAGATTCAAACAGCTCTCACATCAGCTGTTCTCCCCGCCGACATGTCCCGGAGCTTACCGGCGGCCGGGGGGGGCGGAGATCTCCGGCGCTGATCTCCGCCCCCGGCCCGCCCCCGGACAGCGCCGATTGGCTGCCGGGCTCCCTAGTGATGTGTCCGCAGGCGGACATTATCCGCTGCGGACACATCAAAGTGTCCCTGCTTTTGACAGCGTTTGTGTCTGCATGCCATCAGCATGCAGACACAAACGCTAATGTGAAGCCAGCCTAACTTAGGTAGAGAATCACAGTACAACAATACAATGGCTGCAGCCTACACCTGCTTACACAGATCCCAGCATAAACATGTAACTGCATTTTACTTTTACCTGAAACATCTAACAAGAGGATGAAAGTTGTAGAAGAAGGGACAGGAGCTAGGATAAGTCTGATCCCTCAGAAGTTCAGGAACATGTCTGCCGTTTCCTTCATCCAGAGAAGCAGGAGGATGGTCCCGTCTAAATGACTCATCTTAAAGGGCTAGGAATGGATAGAGACAAAGGTGGCGCAAATGGATATTATCATTTAAATAAGATCATTATCTGTGGGTGTATATTCTCACCTGGTTAGGTTGTGCTAACCCACAACCGGTATGCTCGCCTCTACAGCTGCCGCTGGATCTGCACTTCTGTGACGCCCCTCTGGCTAGGCGCCACAGAGAGGTATTGCACTTTATAAATATCTGTGGTATCTCTGTAAGTTGTCGGTTTGGGGTTAGACCTGTGGAGTCTCAAGTTATACACACACAGGACTAGGCCACCTTAATAAAGGGGGGACTGGTTATTTAGTAGGTCCCAAAAGGGGGTGGAGCCTACGTTAGTGAAGAAGTAGTTGAGTGAAAGTTACCTTAGACAGTGCTGGGAAGGCAGCCAGACAGCACGTGCCTGTCAGGCTGCTGACAGGAGGGATCCCCATCTCTAAAAGGGGACCCAGGACAGAAGGAAACAGACCAGAACCGATTGGAGCCAGCTGGTAACGTTTGGGGAACACTGGCAGTATGGGAAGCCGAGGCAGTCAGCAGTTTATCTCTGGCCGCAAACCGACGAGCTGCAGGCCCATAATCACTGGGTGGCCGTTAGCACCACAAAAGGCACCTAACCCCTCAGGACCGAAACCGGTTCAGGACACTATAGGTAACGGGCCGAATTCCGGTGGCAGGAGAAGAGATAGGGAAACACTCCTGTCCATATTGGTAAGGAATAAACCTTGCCTACTAGCCACAGACCGTGGGACTGGCAGAAGAGCTCTGCAAGGGTGGTAAATAGTGAGAAGAACAGTTTAGACCCCGAAAGACTTGAGAAGGACCATCTGGAGACTCCATAAGGGGGACCCTGAACCTGCAACAATTCCCGGTTAAACCAGACTGTACCGTGTACCGTTTAACATCTGCTGGTATCCAGTAAAGTGGAGTTAGAGTTGAACTGGTCTCTGACGTTGTTCTCTCCGGTGCCCCGGGGGGCTCAGCACCATCACCAGCATCTCACCGAAGGGGTAAGAACTACAACAACCATTCCCCTCATCCCCCTCACCATCCTCCTTCATCGCTGCCCTGAGATAAAAGCTCCACCTGTGGGGAGCTGTACCACACTTAGCTGCACCCATCATCACCTCAGCAGCCGGCTTGCAGCGCCGGTATCTATATTACCAGGAACTACAGGTGGCGTCACGTTCCCTTGTAACTATTCCCTCCCCACCATCTAACAAATGACAGCCAGGGCACGGAACCGGGCACTCGACCATCCATGACTTCCCCAGTTTAAAACCATCAAATGCAGGCCCAGTATCCGAGTACCCCCTTGCCCTGGGCATCATTTTCTGGCGTCTACAAACAGGATATGAACCAGCCTGGTATTTACCAGGTAAAGTGTGCCTAAAGGCTTTATATTTATTGACTGTTTGTGGATTACAAAATAGAGCCGCCATTACACCACCTCAGTATTCCAACTGCGTCACTACAACAAGAGAAAAGAGTGTGAAGATAAGCCCCCTTCCCCCTCCGCTTTGCCGAGGAGTGACAAAGGTAGTGGCGGGCTCCGGAAAAGCCCGAAGGACTCACCTATAGGACTCTTGTGGTGGGCAGGCTTAAAGATGTAAAAAGAACTATGTGCTGGCCCAGGGGCGTGCCTCGGCCCTCAGCATACATGGGCCATCCAAGAGGTGCCAAAATGTCTCCCCGCCCTTCTTGCTATCAAACAAACAAGGGGGTGGGTCGAGCACCAGCCCACACCAGTTGGGGACAATAAAAATTAAGCAGGGTGAGGCCGGAGCACAAAACGCGACACCTGGTCAGGCTCCGGACCCGTTACCTGTGTGCGGCTTGTAAAAGATGGCAGACCTAATGATCTCCGACCTGGTTAGAGAAGTAGAGGATAGAGTGAGAGCCGAATGTGCTGCCCCGGGGATTCCAACCCTAGAAACTGAGGGTGGGAATGTCGAGTTTTGGGTAGCGGCAGTGCGAGAACCTGCGTATGCGACTTCAAGAGACTGTGGAGTGGACCGTCCGACGTTGGAATACTGAGATGATGCCGGAGCTGAGCCATAGAATGGGACAACGACAAGAGCCGGAGTCAAATCTGGGATTGGTGGCTGCAGTAGAACCAAAAACCAGGGCCCCCGGTAACCAGTGGAACTATGTATCCTCAGAATCCGATTCCACCACTGGAGAGAGCACCGGATCATCTGAGACCAGTGTTGTACCATCTGAACCAGAAAGCTGCGAGCCCCATACTGATGAGGCTGAGATCAAAGAAAGAGCAATCAGCGGTGAGGGGCCCCGCGAGTTATGGTGGGCCATCCGCTTGGGACGGCGACAGGACCGGATGAATAAGAGGATGCGGCGACAAGTACCCCGTCCTACTACGGAAACATCATATCCCCGGTCACCTGTTGAAAGGCCCATATTCCTGCCGAACATTGAACACCCTTCCTGCAGGGTCACCCAGATTATGATCTGTATGAGGGTGACAAGATCATCTACAAACATCATGCAGGCCCCCAGGGATGGTATATGATTCGGGTTAGCAGAGACAAGGAATGATGAACAGTCTTGGTATCGTATATCATTGTAAATAGTTAAATGCCTTTTCTTTTGCAGCACTACTATAGTGTATATTGTCTTATTGAGTGCTAGTATACTAAACGGGTATAGAGCAGGTAAAATCGGGTACACAATAGTAAAGAGGGTGGAAAGGGCGTAAGGAGCTGTGCAGGGAGAGTAAAATCTTTGCCAACCCGGTGACCCCAGGGCCAGGAGGCCTACAGTACTTATAGCCGAAAGAGACCCCTTCAGTACCAAGGACTCCTACGCCGTAGCATCAATGGTAATGTTTGTGTGTATTGTGACTTTAGCAGCCTGCAGAAACTTTACCTGCTGCACTGTGAAACTTCTAAATGAGAACTTCTGTGCAAAAGCCTGATTGGACTTTAAGCAGGGAAAATATAGAATAGTGGTGTTCAAGTTGCGGCGCTAAGGAAGGATACTATGCAGGTAAAAGCTTTTGAAAGATTACCTCCTGATTTATTAGACCAAAATAGTTAGGATTCCTCCTGCCACAACATGTTTCAACGCCCAATGCGTCTTCCTCAAGTGGAAAGCACATGACCGGTCATGGGATCCGGATAGAAGCAAGTTGTTCCATCACGTTGTCAGCCTTGAATCAGGAGCCGACGGGAGAGGATCTACAGCTGCTTTCTCACCGATTGGGCCTACAGTCTTGTTGAGCAGATTTGGCACAACAAGAAAAGGTGAGTGAGCATAAGAGTAATAGTAATCACGATAGGCTCTTTTAAAACAGTGTGGCGCAATGATTATTTTTTATATTCACATATGATTGGAAACCTACCCGGTCCCCGTTGGGCCGATGTGGACTAAAGTGTGATTTATTATTGTTTGCAATGTTACAAGAAATAAGCCTCCCGCAAGAGAAGAATATGAGTAAATGTAAAAGTTTTATTGTTTATACATGTTTGAAAGTTACCCGATTAACCTGTTAATAAAAATGTCAACTCTCACCCGGTTTGGTTTTAACATCCGCGGATGGGTGTATTTCTCCAAGGGGGTGTGTGGCGCCCCTCTGGCTAGGCGCCACAGAGAGGTATTGCACTTTATAAATATCTGTGGTATCTCTGTAAGTTGTCGGTTTGGGGTTTAACCTGTGGAGTCTCAAGTTACACACACACACAGGACTAGGCCACCTTAATATAGGGGGGACAGGTTATTTAGTAGGTCCCAAAAGGGGTGGAGCCTACATTAGTGAAGAAGTAGTTGAGTGACAGTTACCTCAGACAGTGCTGGGAAGGCAGCCAGATAGGACGTGCTGGCAAGGGTGCTGACAGGAGGGATCCCCATCTCTAAGAGGGGACCCAGGACAGAAGGAAACGGACCAGAACCGGTTGGAGTCGGCTGGTAACGTTTGGGGAACACTGGCAGCACGGGAAGCCGAGGTGTCAGCAGTTTATCTCTGGCCGCAAACCAACGAGCTGCGGGCCCATAATCACCGGGTGGCCGTTAGCACCACAAAAGGCACCTCAGGTTCAGGACACTATAGGTAACGGGCCGAATTCCGATGGCAGGAGAAGAGATAGGGAAACACTCCTGTCCATACCAGTAAGGAACAAACCTTACCTGCTAGCTACAGACCGTTGGACTGGCGGGAGAGCTCTGCAAGGGTGGTAAATAGTGAGAAGAACAGTTTAGACCTACGAAAGACGTGAGAAGGAACATCTGGAGACTCCATAAGGGGGACCCTGAACCGGCAATAATTCCCCGTTAAATCAGACTGTACCGTGTATCGTTTAACATCTGCCGGTACCCAGTAAAGTGGAGTTAAAGTTGAACTGGTCTCTGTCGTTGTTTTTGCCGGTGCTCAGAGGGCTCAGTACCATCACCAGCATCTCACCGGAGGGGTAAGAACTACAACAACCATTCCCCTCATCCCCCTTACCATCCTCCTTCCCTGCTGACCTGAGGTAAAAGCTCCACCTGTGGGGAGCTGTACCACACTTAGCTGCACCCGTCATCACCTCAGCGGCCAGCTTGTAGTGTCGGTATCCATATTACCGGGAACTACAGGTGGCGTCACGTTCCCTTGTAAATATTCCCTCCCCACCATCTAATAAATGACAGGCAGGGCACGGAACCAGGAACCCGACCACCCGTGACTTCCCCAGTTTAGAACCATCAAACGCAGGCCCAGTATCCGAATACCCCTTCTCCCTGTGCTCATCACTTCCACGTACACAGTGGTGGTGTATTCAAATCCAAAGGAGTAGTGCTCAGATGATCTGCGCTGCCGTCGATGCTACATAGATAGATGATATCTTCATTATATGGGATAATGAACTTTTGATTTGAATAGTTTTCTCAAGGAGCTATCAGACAACATATGGGAGTTGTCTTTTGAACCACACACACATATGGAAACCATTAATTTTCTTGATCTAACCATCTTTGTTACAAGTGACCAGATAAATATAAAAACTGGTTGATAAAAACTTGATAAAAACTTCACAAGTGGACATTATGTGAAATTATTGAAAAATATGCCTATTAACCAATTTGAGCAC
This sequence comes from Allobates femoralis, assembly GCA_033576535.1. Classification (NCBI taxonomy): domain Eukaryota; kingdom Metazoa; phylum Chordata; class Amphibia; order Anura; family Aromobatidae; genus Allobates; species Allobates femoralis. The sequence continues at coordinate 258,485,963 of JARQOC010000006.1, forward strand.
ATTAAGAAAAATTACACGTCTGATACTAATTTTTTAGAACAATCGAAGATTTTGAAAGAAAGATTCACTGCACAGAAATATCCTAGTAAACTAATAGGGAGTGCTTTCACAAATAGTAGAAAGCTGAAACAAGAAACCTTACTACATAATAAAATCAGGGAAGATAAGAATGACAGGCATGCCTATAATTTCATCACCACATATAACAGATGTCATAAGATCAGGAATATACTAACTGAACACTGGTATATCCTAAAAAGTGACCCCTTACTAGCAAAACTATTACCTAATAACCCCAGTGTAACTTATCGAAGGGCATCCAGCGTCAAGAATATTGTAGCCCCAAGTCATTTGAATAAGGCACCCAAATTTACTACAAAAAGAGATACAATTGATCTGCAACTTTAAAGCAGCTTTAATTGCGGTATTAAGAGATGCCTATGTTGCCATGTAATAAGGAGTACTGAAGAATTTCATTCTACAGTCATAAGGAAAATACATCCCATTAAACATAGGATGTGTTGTACAACAGACATTGTTATATATCTTTTGGAATGTCCATGTGGACTACAGTATGTTGGGAGAACTATACAGCCTCTGCACTCCCGACTAAATAAGCATAGGTCAAATATAAAAAACATTTTTCTTTAACATGGAGTATCCTATCATTTTGATAAGCATCACAAAAGAGATTTTAATTTACTTTAAGTAACACCTATAGATCATGTCCCAAATAATATGAACAATAGGTTTGAAATATTAAAAAAAGAAAGAAACATTTTGGATTTATAAATTAAATACATTGATGCCCAAAGGTTTGAACTTGGTGACAGAATTAATTTGAGCTTAAATATATTGATTTTCTCTGGATTTTCTTATTGGAATGTTCTTTGTAAAGGTACCGTCACACGCGCAATTTTGCAAGCAATTCACTGGCAATTTGCTGTTGCAGTGAAATCATGGATACATTGTTCTGTTTTGTTGCCGTGTAGAAATGGAACATGTATCCATAATTTCACTGCAACCAGCAAATTGCCAGTGAAATTGCTTGCAAAATTGCCGCGTGTGACGGTACCTTAAGAGATACTGATGCTACATTAATTCTTAACCACTATTTTTCCTATAGGAATGGTGGTTTCTACAGTCCTATGATTTCACCGTTTTTTCTGATTATCACATCCCAACACAATAGATACACCTTGATTGCTTTCACAAAACAGGTACTCAACTTGTGCCGCTGAATGAACACTCAGCTCACCAATATTCTATTGTATACATTATGCACGCTTATTTATTTTTTTATATATATATATATATATATAATAATACACACATTTGTTGTACTTTTGAGTCGTTAAATTTTCCTTTTCCTTTTCTCTCCTTTCTTAGGCCAGCTTCACACTATGGCTTGGATTCGATCTGTGGCTGTCCGCTTGACCCAGACAGCCGCAGACCGGGTCAGCACACAGAATTGGAGGGCTAAATTGCCCTCCGATCCGGTGTGCAGCCCTCCAGTTCTGTGTGCTGATCTGGTCCGAGGCTGTCTGCCTCAAGCAGACAGCCACAGATCGGATACCCGCCGTAGTGTGAAGCCAGTCTTAAAAATTGATTTTTCATCGCCTGCTACCAATTTGAAATAACTCCCAGTATTTGCCATCTATCATCACCGATTTCGGGTAGCAAAAATAAAATATATCAATATCTGATTCTTCTACGGTCCTCTTTCTTCTGTATCTGTTTACCATCTTCATCTGTATATCTTGTGATCCTTCTATTTCTGTGGCTCCGCATTCTTCCATCTAATTACATGCTGGCAATGAATCACAAACATTAACAGCTGATCATCTATTCCCAATCAGCTGTGCTCTCAGGCTGCGTTTCAGAAGGTTTTCATTTTCATTATTAAATTAGATTCCAAAGCCAAGGTGTTTTTATTTTTATTTTTGAGATACTAATTTCATGCAAACATCGATTTATATCTAAAGAATAAAATGATGAATGATATTGTCAGTAACAATAAGATTTTTTCAGACACTTTTTAATACAATATTAATATTTTAAAATATTTTTAATAATTGGTTACATATATTAAAATGACTCATTTTAAACAGTTTTTATTAAATAAAGCAGAATTCCCTTTATCATGTTTATTTTTATACCAAATCAATATTTTTATGTTATTATTGCCAAGCAGTTGAAGACTTGAATTAATGATATAAGAAAACATGGGTAGAATGGCAATTTTTACAGTCTTTCGATATTCGATAGATATAATTTTTTGGGCTATGTAAACAATCTTTCAGCTCTTGTTTTTTCAGCACGGGATGCTGGAAACAAGCTGAATGTCCTTATGCATTTTTTTCTTTTTTGTTCTCTCTTGTCTTCTTCCTCTTTTTTTTGTTTGGAGCTCCTAAAACATAAGAACAAAATAACAATTATTATATATAAATTCTATATGAATATATATCGGTACGGTTGGTAGATTAGAGAGGAGCTTGGCTAAATGGTAACAACCATTCATGCGACCTGCATAGTACCGGCAATAGCACCGACCATGAGTACTTATAAGGCTGTCTTCACACCACGGCAGCATCAGGTCCGGGGCTGTCAGGGGTGAACCTGACAGCTGCAGACCTGATTTGCAAGCAGAACCGGAGGCAAATATGCCCTCCAGTTCTGTTTGTAGCCGGATGCTGCAGAGCGCAGCTGTCCTCTGAACCACTTTACAGGGACAGCTCACTGGTGCTGAAGTTCAGCGTAGCTCACGCTGAACTTCAGCTGCCAGTATCCGGTTCCTGGATCCTCCCAGGTCGGGGCAATCTGGCCCCATAGACTCAATGTTAGGGAGCGCTGGATTGCCCCAGTTCCGGGAGAAAAATCTGAATTCTCCCGGATCCTCCCGGACAGATGGAAATCGGATGGCAGATAGCTGCCATCCGGCTCCATCTGGCCCCATAGGGCTGTATTATGACAAAATCTGGTCTGGGGATGTCAGGTTCACCCCGGACAGCATCGTGCCGTGGTGTGAAGCCAGCCTCAGGCTGGATTCACATTGCACTTTGTTACCTGATCAGGTTTGATCAGGTTTGTGTGTCAAAACCAGGAGTCTCCAAAACTCAGAACAGGTGTCAATCTTTCAATTATAGATTTTCTCTGCAAGTTCCTCTCCTGGTTTCGGCTCACAAACCTGATCAGGGAAAAAACTGCAGTGTGAAACCAGCCTTAACCCTGGTTCTATTCCCAAAAGAATACAGGTGTTGCTATCCATAAAGACAATTTTAGGATACACTATAATTATATTTTTCTAATCAAATGAATTTGTTCTATTAATTCGTCACATCATACTTAAAAGAGATGTATGACTATATATATAATTTCTCTTTCCATTCAGTCTCTTCCTTCCTCATTTCCCTTTTTTTCCTTTTCTGTCCCCTTGAACATACTTTATTTTGTTTTCTTTCCAATCCGAGGCCCCTAATTTTACTCCAAAAACTGGGGAAACCTATTGACTTGAGTATACGCCTAGGGTGGGAAATGAGCAGACCCCCATCCTGGTATATTGCTCCTCATCACTGGTATATAGCGCCCACCATCACTGGTATACAGCAATCATCACTATATACAGCCCCTCATCACTGGTATATGGCCTTCCATCCTGGTAATCCTGGTATATTATTATTTTATTATTATTATTATTTATTTATTTATATAGCGCCATTAGGTTCCATGGCGCTTTACATGAGGATAGGGGAGACAAGCACAATTACAATAACATATAATAATATATAGCCCCCATCACTGGTATATAGCACTTCCATCATGGTAAATGGCCCCTCATCCTGGTATATGGTAAATACCCTCCTCACTGTACATATTCCCCCATTACTGGTAAATAGACACCCAGCCTGATATATAGACACCATCACTGTACATAGCCCCATCACTGGAATTGCACCCCCACCACTGGGCTATACCCCCCACCACTGGTCTATACCCCCCACCACTGTTATACTCGCCCTCCTATGATCAGTATATACCCCATGTTGCCGTCCACCATAAAATAATAAATCATTCATTTTTACCCTCCGTCGCTATGTCACCGCTGCGTCCTCCAGTCTTCCTGCTTCTTCTTGCTTTTGCTGGCATCATGTGACCAGCGCAGCAGCAATTCTTTTATGCGCCTTTTTAGACATGCACCAAATTGAGGTCAACCATAATTTTTTGAACCTTTGAAAAGTATGGCAGCCTTGAATAGAGGGCAAACGGAGTCCAGTGTAACACGGCTGCCTCAGTAGTTAAAATATTCATCAAGGTTTTCACCTGAATCATGTATTTGAGATATGTAGATGAAAACCCCAATCAATGTAAGCGCAGTGCTCAGCATAGAGCACAGGATAAGGTGTTAAGTGATCCAAAATGTTCTGTATTTAAATCGCCAACTATTAGCATTCAACTAAACCCACAAAAACACAAGTGCCCAATTAGGTCTGCCATCTGTTAATGTATATATAGGGGGCTTCTGCATTACTGATTGAACAAATATTCTGCAAAAACGCTATGGATACACCCCTCAAAAAAAGAAATCCAGTGAAATCTGTGCTCCAAAATCCAAATGCTCCCCTCTCTTCTGAGCTCCACAATGTACCTAAACCACAGTTAACAACCATATGTTTGGCATTGTTGTAGTGAGGAAGCCCGCTTATCTTATGGTGGGCAGGTTTCCAGAGCAGAAGCTGGGCACAATGTATGGATCCTAAAATGTACTGGGCAAGATAAGGACTTATTTGCAATTTTTTATTCGGCAACATTCACTGCATTTGACATCATTGGTGTTTTCCACAAACAAAATTAACACTACACCGATAGATGAGCTCTCAGAGGGGTGTAATAATAATACACAGAGGGGAGAGAGAGACAGCAAACAGAGGGAGAGAGAAAGACCGCACACAGAGGGGAGAGAGAAAGACCGCACACAGAGGGGAGAGAGAAAGACCGCACACAGAGGGGAGAGAGAAAGACCGCACACAGAGGGGAGAAAGAGACTGCACATAGTGGGGAGGAGAGAGACTGCACACAGTGGGGGGGGAGAGACTGCAAATACACAGAATGGCAACGTAGCTATAATACTTTCATTTTTCAGGATCTGGGGCTATATGGGGGCTTGTTTTTTTGCTCCATGAGCTGAAGTTTTTACTGATATCATTTTTAGGTAGATACAATGTTTTGTTCGCCTCTTATTGCATTTTATTGCAAAGTTACAGTGGCCAAAAAAATATTCTGCAGCTTTATTTTTTATTTTACTACTATATTTACTGATGGGATTACCGTATATACTCGCGTATAAGCCGAGTTTTTCAGCCCAAAATTTGGGCTGAAAAGTCCCCCCTCGGCTTATACGCGAGTATACAGTATATACAGCAGCAGCCCCGGAGGTATACAGGCCCCCCCATCAAGCTACAGGGCCCCCCCCCCCCTTGCGCGGCAGCCTGTAAAGTAAAATCATACTTATCAGTGTCCTGTCGCACTGTCCCGCCGCTTGCCGACACACGATCCCGGGCTTCATTCCGCGTCTTCCGTCTTCCTGTGGTCGCGGGCAATGACGTCATTGCCCGCGACCACAGGAAGCCGGAAGCCGGAAGACGCGGATTGAAGCCCGGGATCGTGTGTCGGCAAGCGGCAGGACAGCGCGACAGGACACTGATAAGTATGGATTTTACTTTACAGGCTTCCGCGCAAGGGGGGGGCCCTGGAGCTTGATGGGGGGGCCTGTATACCTCCGGGGCTGCTGCTGTATACAGCCCTGGGGCTGCTGCTGTATACAGCTTTGGGGCTGCTGCTGTATACACCCCTGGGGCTGCTGCTGCTGTATACACCACTGGGGCTGCTGTATACTACCTAAGGGCTGCTGTATATACCTCTGGGGCTGCTGTATACACCACTAGGGCTGCTGTATATACCTCTGGGGCTGTATATACCTCTGGGGCTGCTGTATACTACCTCTGGGGCTGCTGTATACTACCACTGGGGCTGCTGTATACTACCACTGGGGCTGCTGTATACTACCACTAGGGCTGCTGTATAGTACCACTGGGGCTGTATATACCTCTGGGGCTGCTGTATACTACCACTGGGGCTGCTGTATACTACCATTGGGGCTGCTGTATACACCTCTGGGGCTGCTGTATACTAACCACTGGGGCTGCTGCTGTATATACCACTGGGGCTGCTGCTGTATACTACCACTGGGGCTGCTGTATATACCTCTGGGGCTGCTGTATACCACACTGCTGGGGGCTGTATACCTGTGCTGGGGTCCACCCTCGGCTTATACACGAGTCAATAGGTTTTCCCAGGTTTTGGGGGCAAAAGTAGGGGGGTCGGCTTATACACGGGTCGGCTTATACACGAGTATATACGGTAACTGAATTTATATTTTGATCACTTTTACGAATGCAGCAATACCAGTTTGTGTATTTTTTTTAATGGGCTAAAAAAGTCGTGATTTGAACTTTAGTTCCTTTTTTAGGAAATATTTCATACTTTTAAGAACTTAATAGTCTTCTTAGGGTACTTGAAGCTGCTTTTGTCTCATCACCTGTGCTATGTATACCAGTGCATCATCAGCACAATATATATATATACACACATCTAGCCACAGCCCCTATGTATGCCAGTAGTAGGCCTGCCTCATAGAGTATATGCCATTTACACAACCAGCCTCAGCCTAGGCTGTATTAGGTCCATATAGTATATGGAACTACCACAGCCTAGGCTTGGGCTGGCTGTGTATATGCTATATTCTATATGGGCCTACTATAGGGACCGGTGGTGGCCCATATAATATGTGCTAATCAAATATCGAAGAAAAAGCCGCACTCACCGGTCTTGAAGAACGTGTCTGGATTTATTCCAATTCAAGGGTCATTGTGCAGGAAGGGTGGGGTGCAGAGGAGGACGACGGTACACCGTTTCGTGCTGGAGGCGCTTCTGCAGGTCCTGTACAGAAGCGCCTCCAGCGCGAAACGGTGAACCGTCGTCCTCCTCTGCACCCCCACCCTCCCTGCACAATGACCCTTGAATTGGAATAAATCAAGACACGTTCTTCAAGACCGGTGAGTGCGGCTTTTTCTTCGATATTTGATTACCACATGTTTGCTGAAAAGCGCGCACCGCCGGTATACGCCGTTTGCCTGTAACTGTATGGCATCCTGGAGTCCTATGACTAGAGTTAGTTGCCCGGTTTTTCTTTCTTTTGGACTGTAATATATGCTAATACACATTCAAACCAGCCCCAACCCCAGCATATGCACTGGGAGTATATAGGCCCATAGTATATGATAATGTTTCATGCTGTGCCAGCTACATACACAGCAGCCCAGCAGCAGTGAAACTGCCTCATATGATAGTGAAAGTGCCTCAGATGACAGTGAAAGTGCCTCAGATGATAGAGAAAATGCCTATGACTGACAGTGAAAGTGCCTCAGAATTTGAGGCACATTCACTCACTATCATCTAAGGCATTTGCACTATCATCTGAGGCTTAGATGATAGAGAAAGTGCCTCAGATGATAGTGAATGTGCCTCATATGATAGAGAAATTGTCTCAAATGATAAAGTGCCTCAGGTGATAGAGAAAGGGCCTCAGAATCTGAGGCACATTCACTATCACCTGAAGCACTTGCACTATCATCTGAGGCTTAGATGATAGTGAAAGTGCCTCAGATGATAGAGAACGTGCCTCAGATGATAGAGAAAGTGCCTCAAATGATAGTGAATGTGCCTCAAATGATAGAGAAAGTGCCTCAAATGATAGTGAATGTGCCTCAGATGATAATGAATGTGCCTCAGATTATAGAGAAAGTGCCTATCACTATCATATGAGGCACATTCTCTATCATCTAAGGCACATTTACTATCATATGAGGCACTTTTACTATCATATGAGGCACTTTCACTATCATATGAGGCACATTCACTATCATCTGAGGCACATTCACTATCATTTGAGGCACGTTCTCTATCATCTGAGGCACATTTACTATCATATGAGGCACGTTCTCTATCATCTGAGGCACATTCACTATCATATGAGGCACGTTCTCTATCATCTGAGGCACTTTTACTATCATATGAGGCACTTTCTCTATCATCTGAGGCCCATTCACTATCATCTGAAGCATTTGCACTATCATCTGAGGCTTAGATGATAGAGAAAGTGCCTCAGATGATAGTGAATGTGCCTCATATGATAGTGAATGTGCCTCAGATGATAGTGTATGTGCCTCAGATGATAGTGTATGTGCCTCAGATGATAGAGAAATTGTCTCAAATGATAAAGTGCCTCAGGTGATAGAGAAAGGGCTTCAGAATCTGAGGCACATTCACTATCACCTGAAGCACTTGCACTATCATCTGAGGCTTAGATGATAGTGAAAGTGCCTCAGATGATAGTGTATGTGCCTCAGATGATAGAGAAAGTGACTCAAATGATAGTGAATGTGCCTCAGATGATAGAGAAAGTGCCTCAAATGATAATGAATGTGCCTCAGATGATAGAGAAAGTGCCTATCACTATCATATGAGGCACATTCTCTATAATCTAAGGCACTTTTACTATCATATGAGGCACTTTCACTATCATATGAGGCACATTCTCTATCATCTGATGCACTTTTACTATCATATGAGGCACTTTCACTGTCATCTGAGGCACATCCACTCTCATATGAGGCACGTTCTCTATCATCTGAGGCACTTTTACTATCATATGAGGCACTTTCTCTATCATCTGAGGCACATTCACTATCATCTGAAGCATTTGCACTATCATCTGAGGCTTAGATGATGATAGTGAAAGTGCCTCAGATGATAGAGAATGTGCCTCAGATGATAGAGAAAGTGCCTCAGATGATAGAGAAAGTGCCTCAGAATCTGAGGCACATTCACTATCACCTGAAGCATCTGAGGCTTAGATGACATTAGTGACTCACTCATCAGACAGTGAAATGCCTTACCTTGTGCCTCCCTCGGCTTGCTGTCCCGCACAGGCAGCTGACAGGTCACAGGAGCGAGGAGGAGACTGTCTGCTGCCGGCCCGGCCGCCACTGCCTTGTTCAGGTCAGTTCCGGACTCCGGTGATCCACCTTCTAATGACCTGGGCTGGCCAGCGTTGTTGTGGCCGGCACATTTCTCCACCACCACCCACAGTGCTGTGCTGTCGCTGTCTTGATGTCGTCACATCACACAGCACAGCACTGCCATATATTGCGTGGTCACTGGTCCGCCCCTCAGCCGCTGATTGGTGTGCCGCCCACAGCGCTTCACTGTGCGACACTGCTGCTGGCGACGAGTGAGCCATTGACTCACTCTCCCGAGTCTCCTCTCCTCATGACAGCGGCGGGGCCGCGGGCGGTGGTACTGCCGGCAACTTGGCGGCCGGCCCCGCTCCCCGGACCCCGCTATACTGGCGGGCGGCGGCGGCCGCAAAATCAATTACAAACAGGCAGACCAGCTGCGGCGGGAGGAGCGGGCGGCCCCCGCACCCCGCCACCGGCCGGCCCATAGGGAGAAGTCCCGGTCCTCCCGCCTGCTAGTCCGGGCCTGGTCTTCAGCATAACACTGGATGTTATAGCAAACCATTGCACCCTGCGATCATGGGGCTGTAGAAATGACACCCCGCTCCCCCCACCCGCACATGTTAAATGTCGCTGTCAGAGAATGACAGTAGTATTTGACTTATTCACAGCCATGGGTGCAGCTCTGCTCATGTTTATCAGAGGCAATTAATGACTGTTTAAATCAGCCGTCATGTGGGTAATAATGCGGGCTTGGCCTTTGAGTCCAGATTAAAGGCGAGGAAACACAAACTTTGATGTACTAGTACGTCGAAGGTCATGAAGTGGTCGAAAGCTGTCAGGGATCAAGTCTTGCTGGAGACTAGTCAGAAAGTCTGTTCCCTGACAGCTCCTCCCTGCCCACTGCCTTGAGTGACCGGTCTCCCCATATACAAACAAATGGGGTGAATTTGCCAGGGACTAGCCTTTCCTGCTACTCTCCTCTCTGTCTCGGTCCCCAGAAGCTTTTGGAGTATGTTCTTATTTGAAATGCTGCATTGTTTAAGAGTCAACACCTCTATATACAGCTGATAACAAAGGATCCACCATTCACAATAGGTGATATCACAGCTCACCTCCTCCTCCTGTACAATGAGTTATAACACCTCTATATAAAGTAGATAACACAGACTCCACCATTCACAATAGGTGATATCACAGCTCACCTCTACCTCCTGTACAATGACTGATAACACCTCTATATACAGCTGATAACAAAGGATCCACCATTCACAATAGGTGATATCACAGCTCACCTCCTCCTCCTGTACAATGAGTTATAACACCTCTATCTACAGTAGATAACACAGGATCCACCATTCACAATAGGTGATATCACAGCTCCCCTCCTCCTGTACAATGACTGAAAACACTTCTATATACAGTAGATAACACAGGATCCACCATTCACATTAGGTGATATCACAGCTCACTTCCTCCTGTACAATGACTGAAAACACCTCTATATACAGTAGATAACACAGGATCCACCATTCACATTAGGTGATATCACAGCTCACCTCCTCCTGTACAATGACTGAAAACACCTCTATATACTGTACAGTAGATAACACAGGATCCACCATTCACAATAGGTTATGTCACAGCTCACCTCGTACACCTGTACGATGACAGGGAACACCTCTATATATGGGGTTGGTAATGACAGGTGGGACGAATATAGGTCTTGTGGCTTGAGCCCCTGATTTTTTCTGGCCCTAGCATAGCATAGTTCTGGGGAACTAGCTTTCTACCTTATGGAGAGGAATCTGCCTGTCACCATAAGGTGTTCTGAGTAAGTAATGGTGTGGGGGCACCATAAGGCAAATTCGCACAGGGCACCATTCAGCCTAAGGCCAGTCCTAATTGGCGGTGATCACATTACAGTCTCTGACACTCTACATTGTGGTATTCCTTGTGCTTCTGAGTTGCACATGGAGCCTCTGGTGTCAACCTGCTGTGCTCTTCATAGTTATCGGTCTAGCAGGAGTTAATCTCTGCTAGTTGGCTGATTACTTCTGGGATCATACGTTCGGGAGGTCTATTACAGTGACTCCCCGCCCTTTCAAGATGGTGGAAACTCTCTTCCCATGCCGACTATAGCTTTTGCGATACCGGTCCTTATGCTCCTGTGATCCAGTTTGTGGAGACATGTTGAGTGCTGTTTGGTGTGCTGTAGAAATCCTCTCATTGTCTGATTATTTCATTCTTGCTCTTTCTTCGCTCCTGCTCTTGTTTTGCCTTAGACCTTTGTGAGTGATTGTTGTTAGTTTAGTCTTCAGTTTCCCCATTAGTATATTTGTGTGGGATTTTACAACTTCTGCCCTGGCCCTTCCTAGGGATGGGAAAGAGGGAGTATTAGATCAGGGCTGACCATTAGCAGGGCAAGGTTGGTGGCCCAGATATCTTCAACATCAGAGGTATCTCTGAGATAAAGGACAGCTAACCCCCCCTCCCCAGCCTAAGGAACTGCCTAGGAGTTCCCGATTTCCCTGTGAGTCCCTACTACTCCGTGACAACTAGTCACTTGTGGGGTTATCTGCTTTTCAGGCACCTCTCTAAATACAAATTGGCATCTGTATTCTTTTTCTGCTAAAATTGTGCTAAAAAATAATAATAGCACTGTTTATTGTCTGCCCAAACAGTAGTTTCCAATGACATATATGGTATCAGCGTACTCAGGAGAAATCGCACAACAAATTGTGGGGTCCATTGCCTCCTATGACCCTTTGTGATAATGAAAAATATGGTGCTAACTTAGGCATCATGTTAGGCCCCTTTCACATCAGCGGTAAAGCGCTGATCGCGAGAGTTGTGAAAAAACTGCAACTGCCATGATTACCGCATAAAGGCCGCACTTGCGGTTCACTTGCGGCAAGCCCCATGCTATGTCTGTGAGACTTGCGGCAGATGCGGCAAGTGCAGTATAGTTGCGGTTTCGACACTTGCGGCAGATGCGGCCGCAAAAGACCCGCAGTCAGCCGCGGTTTTTTTTTGCGGCTGCTTATGCCGCAAGTGCCGAAACCGCACTTGCCGCACCTGCCGCACACTTACCGCAAGCCCCATAGACATTGCATGGGGCTTGTCGCAAGTGAACCGCAAGTGCGGCCGTTATGCGGTAATTGCGGCAGTTGCGTTTTTTCACTGCAACTGCCGCGATCAAAGTTAAAAGAACAGTGGTATCTTTAGGGCCCGTTCGCATGCGGGGTATTTCATCACATATTTGGTGTGGATCCAGTGCAGATCTGCACTTAGTTTGCGTGTTTTACCAGTCAAGTCTATGGGATTTGTGATGTCCTTTCCTTATGGTGCGTTTTTTTTCCACAGTGGATCCGCTGCGTATTTGACTGCGGAAAAATCTGCAGCAGGTCAATTCTTGCTGTGGACTTTACCGTGTTTTTCACCTATGTGTTGAAGGGAGAAGCAGGATTCCACATCTTCTTTATTTTGCAAAACAAAAAGGAAGAGGGGCGCAAATGTGCAGGATCCACTTATTAAAAACGTCTAAGTGGCGTGGGTAGGTGGCCACTCACCTTATCGGATTGTGCAAGTCCTGCACAACCCGGTTTACCAGCCTCCACCACCGGCGGTATGTGCGCTGCCTCTCCGCTCTCCTCTCTCCTGGTCCTCGGAACAGGACCTATCCGGTCACGTGACCGTGAAACTGAATTTGCGTCACCGCTCTTTGTTGTGGGTTACCAGGGAAAGGCCAGGTCCTCAAGGCAGATCGTTTGTGCTGTTCCTGAGCTGCTCCAGCCGCCAGTCCCTCACAAAGGGAGTAGTTTTCATGCAAAAAATAGTAATGGCTGTCTGATTAGGAGCGCTCTAAGGATCAAGCAGACATGTAAGATGTTTTAATAAATGGCAAACCTTTTGCCTGCACCACCTGATGAAGACTGTTTTATACAGTTGAAACGCGTAGTGGAGCTGTGAGGGGAGCTAAGAATTTAATAAAAGGTTTGCCATTTATTAAAACATCTTACATGTCTGCTTGATCCTTACAGCGCTCCTAATCAGACCGCCATTACTATTTTTTGCATTTTTTTTTTGACCAAAGTATCCAGTCTTTATTGAAATAGACACAAAGCATCTTCAAGTACTTGTCTAGTCCGCACCAAAAACACATCACAAATGCATCGGGAGAACAGGGATGGATTTGGTGCGTTCTTGTGCCAGTAGGTGCATATTTTGGAAGTGCAAAATCTGCACCACAAATTCAATGTGCAAACGGGCCCTAAAAGATATTACATTGAATAAAAATGAAAACATGTTGCTACATTTTGTCACAAAAAAACTTTCTGAATCATTGTGGTATGCAAAAGAATCTAAAGTTTCCAGATAAACTGAAATATGTTAGATCTAAAAAAAATTGGCCTGGCAAAGAAGTTGAAAAATGGCTTTGGTAAGAAGTTAAAAGATGTTAAAAGTTCTGAGTAGGTATAAGAAAATCTTTGAAAGTTCACGCCACTAGCAGTATTTTCTGCATATACGAGGCTGAAATCTTTTTTGTACTATATCGTTTTTGACCTATGTACATCAGTGCTTGAACCTTTTTTCTTTTTTTCTGAAATCTTATTAAACATTTATTTATTAAGTAAATAGATATATTACTACAGTAATTTCCATAGGAGACACACCTCCCAGATAATCATAGAGTGAACACACAAATAGTCTGAACTGTGTACCAGGCACATGCCAATGCTTCCTCCTACACATAGAGGTCACAGCAAGTCATCTCTTGTTACACAATTACATTTATGCCGTTGCCTTAATGCAGGCTTTTCTAACACAAAAGCTCCAGCTTGTTATGTTTATTCAGGCAGATCAAACAATTCATCCACAGTTGCCTGGTCATACCCAAGAGTCAGACCCACTTACCAAATGACCACCTACTTTTAATTCATGGGTTCTTAACTAATGTTACAGGTGTAGGTGCACTCCTCTGTAAATATTCATGGTTATCAGCAGGCTTTTGCGTACGTTGAGAAATTGAGCTAAGTGCTTTTCATCAGATACAATATTTAATTGTATGTAGTCAGCATTTCACCCTTATCAGTTTTTCCATTAACTCATTAAATTTCTTCCTAAATGAAGGTTCCCTATAACCACTGAAGATTAAAGGGCAACTGTCCAAACCAAATTCAGCTTGAATCAGAGTTTGGCTGCATAAATCCCAGAATGTTTCAGAGAAGATATTAAAGCTCCTGGCCCCGACGGCTTTTCTCCAACGTTCTATAAAACGTTTCGGGAGCGTTTGTCGCAATTTCTCACTAAAGTGTTTAACGAGGTTTCCGAGTCCAACCAATTCCAACCCCAAACCTTGGAGGCTTTCATCAGTGTAATCCCGAAGCCTGAGAAGGACTCATCTTTGATTTCAAATTATCGCCCCATTTCCTTGTTGAATCTGGATATTAAATTATTCTCTAAATTATTAGCGAACAGACTGGCCCCCTTGCTCCCGTCTCTGGTGGATCTTGACCAGGTGGGATTTGTTCAGGGAGAGAGGCTAGGAACAACATCAGTAAAACGATTCTCTTAGTGGCAAGGGCTGTGGCTACAGGGGACTCTCTTGGTCTTCTATTAATGGACATGGAGAAGGCCTTTGACTGCGTGCACTGGGATTTAACGAAACATACATTAAAACAGACAGGGTTGGGGAGGGGCTTTTTGTACAAAATATTTGCTTTGTACATACGCCCTTTGGCAAGAATCAAAGCAAATAGTGCCCTCTCGTAACCTATAATAGTCTGAAATGGGACGTGTCAAGGATGCCCCCTTTCTCCATTGCTTTATGTGATTGTAATGGAACATTTAAGCATTGCGATTAGGCAGAATCCCAGTGTACGTGGTCTACAGCTGGACAACTAGATCCATAAAGGTACTGTCACACACCGCCATATGGCTTCCATATTGCTGGCGAATTGACGTGAGCGCACACGTTACGGGCACTTTTTTCTGATCACTGTGGAATTGTCACACGTAGCTATCTAGCGTGCGATCTTCGGCGATCCTACGTTCTGGAAATCACCTGCAGAAGACCGGTAGTGATCTTCCCTTCACACATCGCTGCATCACACGCCACAATCGTAGCAACGATGTGGCCATACTGTTTCGATAGGGGCATGCTAGAGTGTGTTTTCACCGCGCCTCTATTACTGTGATTGGTGTACACAACTGAGTTCCCATTGGTCAGCCTTGCGTAAACGCACGGATCATCAAATAAGGCGCCTCGGACATGGCCAGCCAATGGAACGCAGTATCACCCATCAATCGCCGCAGATGCGGCGCTAAAAAACGCCATCCAAGCACGCCTACGGGATTGATTTCAGGATCGCTGTATACATCGCTATCGCCCTCTCACACGGCACAATCTGCTGAAATCGCCAGGTTGATGTCGCCTGATTTCCCTGCAGTGCAGGGCAATCAGGCGACGCTCCACCAGCGATTTCTCGCCGTAGAATTGCCCAGACATACGGCACTACGCACATGCGATGTGGTTTCCACATCGCCGAATTTGGCAATTGCCAGCCATCTTGCCGGCGAAATGGCGGTGTGTGATGGTACCTTAAGACGTCTCTCTATACGCCGATGACCTTTTACTGTATTTGTCTCAGCTACATACCTATCTCCCCTCACTCATGACAGAATTTAAAAGATTTGGGGAATTAAGCAATTTCAAAGTTAATTATAGTAAGACAGAGGCCCTAAATATAACCCTACCCGTGTCGGAGGTAAACATGGCAAATATCAACTTCCCATTTAGATGGCAGCCCACGTCACTCAAATACTTGGGTGTTCAAATTCCAAAGGATGTGGATCTCCTCTATTCCTTAAATTACCAACTGCTCCTCAGATGGACCATTTCAAACCTGTCAATGTCGCACCTCAGGGCCATGGGGTACTCGGAACCGGCTTTGCTGCTTCTGGGGGAGTCACAGGGGTCGAGACCCGGCTTTCGTGACCCTGTGGATCACTTTAACAAAGTTCTGGGGGATATGTTTTAGGAGGTAGGTGTCGTGACACCACCCGTGGTAGCCAGCTATTGGGGCAGGTGCTGCAGTACGGGACCTCCATGGATGATGGACGGGCAGCTGCGGTGGTATCACGCGCCACAGGTGAAGCGGTTCCCTGAGGCAACCGTTAAAGTCTATGGCGATGGTAGGCCATTGGGGTGCAGGATTCAGGGCTGACAGACACGCAAGGATTGTTTCCTTTACCTTAGCTGCCTGGAGCTAAGCTGCGACCCTTCACTCCTGCTGGACAGTCTCTCAATGGCATGGCAGGCAGCTCGAGCCCTTCCCAGGTACCACTTCTGTAACCACTGTCCCGGGGCTCTTCTACGCTGCTGTGCCTCCAGGTGCTTTGGTAGCCAGGAGACTTGGAATCTCCCGTCCTCTGGTTTTGGCTGCTGGGCTTGCAACCTCGGACTCCATTATCTGGTTCTGGCTCTCTGTTCTGGGGTGAACCATTGACAGGCTCCACTCTCCAGGCCTACTCCTCTCCTTAGACCCCTGCTCATGGGTCCCTCACGCTGGTTAGTGAGCATCCTCAGACACTGCTCCAGTCCACAGGATGTCTTCTACAGTCCTCCTAGGAACTGAACTGACTAACCCCACCTCCAGCTAGAATTTATAGGGGAGACACCCCTGAACCCGGGTTAGAGCTTCCCCTTCTGGTCTGGAGTCAGGAAGGTGATGTGTGTGCAGTGGGTTACCTGGTGTGGATACCCTATCTTGCTTCTAAACATGACCCTACTCCCCGAGGGAGGCAAGGCCATCGTGGCAACCGCACACTGGGATGCCACACTCCCCCTAGTGGAATTCAGAAGTCCTGGACTGAGGAAACACTTTTTGCAAAATACACAACAAACAATAATGACAGTAAATAAATTGTACAGAGTCTTAAAAGTCAAGAATTACAAAAATCACAAAAATTTGGGAAACACACAGTCACTACGGTGCTGAGTCCTTCCATCGTTGGCTGATGATGAATTATATACACAATTTTCTTTACCAAAACCAGTCCAGTGGCATATTGGTCCATATTTAAAGATAAATGTTCAAGAATATGCAAAAGTTCATACAGTAAGTTCTGTAAGCACGGTACGCTTGGTGGTTACTGAGTTATGTAGTTGCATGAAAAAGACTTAGTTCAGGAAGTGGGGAGGGGAGGCGGCTCTTTGGACAATTACTCCTGGATTCCAGACACCCGATCGGTGATATGGCAGTCACCCGAGTAAATATAGTAAGTGAAGAAAAATCGGTGTCCAATTCTTCTTGCCAAGTGCTTTATTTAGTGCATTAATAAAAGCGTAACCCCACGTGGTATGTTACAATGAGTGAATTTATGCAGTACAGGTACTTCTGGTTGGCTGGTCTGGTCACTAGGGTCTACATCTGGTGTTGTGGGTGTACTAGCCACTATTCTACGTGTGGACCTACGTAACACATGTATACCAGAGAGAGTTCTTAGACTTACCATGGATCTGACAGTTTCACTGTTAGCAGGGGGTGGATTTACTGGTTCTTCTATTAACTGGTGGTTCTTCTGGCTCTTCTTAAGTGTCAAACGGTTCAGGAGCTACACGTTGGGGAAATGTCACTACTGGAATTACTATGGCTCCATTGATCTGAGTCCACATTTTGGGAAAATCTCCAAGCACTGTATGGATCGTTTCTTCCTTCTGTTTTACAGGTTTAGGTGGATTACGAACTTCTCTTCGAAATCTCAACTGATCAAGACATTTCTTTAGATGGTCTCTTGATACTGCTGCTGAGGTTTCTCCTCTATCTTTACTAACTAAGCAGAATTTGGTGTTTTCAAAGTTTGATGGCATTACTGTATAGGGCTCTGTCTCCCACTGAGGACATGTCTTCAACAGGTCTATTACCACCTGCTTCATCTTCTCACACATGCTATTGGTCTGTGGATAATATGGCATTGTCCTTACCTTATTGCATCCATACAAGTTGCAAAATTCTTGAAACACTTCTGCTTCAAAGGCTGGACCTTGATCTGTCAGTACTTGTTCAGGATAGCCATGGGTCAGAAATATCACAAAGCAAGGAAAACACTGCGGGCAGTCAGCTAAAGCGCTCAAACACAGTGAAATCCATGATGCATTGCCCCCTGGAAATTTGAATATGCAAATTGAGTCCATGGAGCCTCGATTAAGAGTCTCATACACGGGACTAGCCAGATATCCCTCCAGGGAAGGACCTAGCCCTGGGGTGGAATCCTTGCGGAGACCACCATAACCAGCATATTAAGTGGCCCTTTTAGTCAATATCCCACTCAGTTACGAGTTAAGGATACGACAAGGGAATTAACAGAGCCAGGTATCCATCCACAGAAAGCTGTTTCGGGGTATTGCCCCTCATCAGTGTGGAGCAGGATTCTGGCTAGGTGGGAGCAATGCCTGGTAGACCAACATCACAAAATACTCACTGATCTCAGGGAGACCAGTCAAGGAAAACACTGCGGGCAGCCGGCTAAAGCACTCAAACACAGTGAAATCCATGATGCATTGCCCCCTGGAAATTTGAATATGCAAATGGAGTCCGTGGAGCCTCGATTAAGAGTCTCAGACACGGGGTCTGAGGCTCTTAATCGAGGCTCCACAGACTCCATTTGCATGGGTCAGAAATAGGTTTGCAAGGCTTTTGCTGCAGTCTTTGCTGTCAGGTTTTACTGGTACTACAACCAAGAAACATGAGTAATGATCTATGATGGCAAGGGCATACACATAGCCTGACCGGCTCGGGGTCAACTTTACGTGATCTAAGGCTACAAGCTCAAGTGGCTGTTTGGTGACAACTGCAGTAGAGGAGCTCTCTGACTATCATGATCCTTCCTTCTCAGGTTGCACGGGCCACAGTTTCTACACCAGTTCTCAATGGCTTTCCTCATACCAACCCAGTAGAATCTTTTATATAACAGCACCTCCAGCTTCTTTCATCCGAAGTGTCCTGCTCCATCGTGGTATGCCTCCAGGACCATCTGGACATCTCTCTTCGGGGCCACTATCTGCCACACCAATTCATGGTTTCGTGCGTTGATGTGTCGCCTGCAAAGCTTGCCTTGGTAGGTGAACAACTTGCCCTTTTAATTCCACAACAGTTGTGCCTCTGGTGGAGCATCTGGGCCAGGACATGAGTCAGCCTGCTTCAGCAGCTCTTTGACTAGTGAGATGGCTGGGCCGCTATCTTGCATCTCTGCCCAACCATGGTGGGGTAACGGGTTGAACGTGGCCTCTTGCATGCCAGGCCACTTGTCTCTCACCTCATGAGAACACTGGGACACTTTGGTGCGGTGAAAAGCCGGTAACTATATCTCTTCCAGCTTCTCTGGGTCTTCTTCTGCCTCTGACAAGTGGGGCATCCTCGACAGTGCATCAGCATTGGATTTCATGTGCCCTGCCCGGTACTTGATGGCAAAGTTGTAATTGGACAACCGGGTCATCCACCTCTGCTCCAACGCACCCAACTTTGCAGTTTCTAGATGGGTCAGTGGGTTATTGTCTGTAAAGTTGGTAAATTTTGCTGAAGCCAGGTAATGCTTGAAATGTTCTGTTACTGCCCTGACCACTGCAAGGAACTCTAGCTTGAATGAGCAATAGTTGTCAGGGTTCCTTTCTGTAGGACGGAGCTTCCTGTTGGCATAAGCAATCATTCTCTCTTTGCCCCTTTGCACCTGGGATAACACGGCTCCCAATCCCACGTTGCTCGCATCTGTATACAGCATAATCAGTTGCCATAGTCAGGGTAGGCCAGGTTCTCATCCCCTGTCAGGGCCCACTTCAATTGCTTGAAGGACTCTTCTTCTCTACTGCCCCATTCAAACGGTGGACTTGGGCTCTTGGGATACTTGGACTGGCCTACCAGGAGGTCTTGCATAGGTCCTGGCATCTACGTGAAGCCCTGCCCTTGATGAACCTCCGTTAGTATCCCACCAGCCCCAGGAACTGCCATACCTCTTTGATGGTAGTGGGTCTTGGCCAGTCCCTGATCACTGTGACTATATCGGAGTCTGGGGCCACTCCCTCAGCACTAACCACATGTCCAAGGTACTGTACCTTAGGCTTCAGTAAGTGGCATTTAGACAGCTTCACCTTCATGCCAAACTTGGATAATGCCTCAAATACCTCAGCCAGGTGCTCCAAGTGGTCTTCATACATCTTTGAGTACACTATGTCATCATCTAGGTACAGTAGCACGGTTTCAAAGTTCCTGTGCCCCAGGCAACACTCCATCAGCCTCTGGAACGTTCCTG
The DNA here is from genome assembly GCA_033576535.1 of Allobates femoralis. Taxonomy (NCBI): domain Eukaryota; kingdom Metazoa; phylum Chordata; class Amphibia; order Anura; family Aromobatidae; genus Allobates; species Allobates femoralis. Next base: position 258,506,347 of record JARQOC010000006.1, read on the forward strand.
GTGCATTGCAGAGTCCAAATGGCATGCAGTTAAACTCACAGAGTCCCATTGGTGTCGAGAATGCAGTCTTTTCTCTGTCTCCTTCTGCCACGGGAACTTGCCAGTACCCACTGGTGAGATCTAAGGTGGAAAAATAATTAGCAGTTCTCAATGCAGCTAATGACTCTTCAGTTCTGGGTAATGGGTAAGCATCTTTATTTGTAATGCGGTTTATCTGCCTGTAATGTACAATCTATCTTTTTTACCAGGACTAATGGAGCTGCCCAGGGGCTGCAACTATCTCTGATCACCCCAGCCTCCTTAATTTCCCATAACATCTCTTTGGGGGATAGGTTTTAGGGGATAAGTGTTGTGACACCACCCGTGTTATCCGGCTATTGGGGCCGGTGCTGCAGTGCAGGACCTCCGGGTATGATGGATGGGCAGCTGTGGTGGTTTCGATTCCCATGGGTGGAGAAGTTCCCCAGGGCAACTGTTAAAGTCTATGGCGATGGTAGGCTGTTGGGGTGCGGGATTCAGGGTGCTGAATAACTGACAGGCACGCAGGGATTGTTTCCTTTACCTTTAGTGTAGTAGCAAACTCCAGGGTACAGTCCACAGTCAATGTTAGGAATCCGGGTGGCCTGGAAGCAAGTTAGGGATCTCCTCACCCAGCTGGTTCTGAGGCCTCCCTACTGAGCCTCTGCATACTGGTCCTAGCTGCCTGGTGCTAAGCTGCAACCCTTCACTCCTGCTGGACAGTCTCTCATTGGTATGGCAGGCAGCTCGAGCCCTTCCCAGGTACCACTGCTTTAACCACTGTCCCTGGGCTCTTCTAAGCTGCTGTGCTTCCAGGTGCTTTGGTGGAGACTTGGAATCTCCCATCCTCTGGTTTTGGCTGCTGGGCTTGGAGCACCCGTTCAACCTCCGACTCCATTGTCTGGTTCTGGCGCTCTGCTCTGGGGTGAACCATTGACAGGCTCCACTCCCCAGGCCTGCTCCTCTCCTCTCCTCAGACCCTTGCTCATGTGTCCCTCACGCTGGCTAGTGAGTATCCTTGGATGAGCCTGACACAGCTTCAGTCCGCAGGGTGTCTTCTACAGTCTTCCTAGGAACTGACTAACCCTGCCTCCAGCTAGAATTTATAGGGGACACTCCCCTGAACCCGGGTTAGAGCTCCCCCTTCTGGTCTGGAGTCAGGAAGATGTTATGTGCGGTGGGTTACATGGTGTGAATACCCTATCTTGCTTCCAAACATGACCCTACCCCCCGAGGGAGGCAAGGCCATCTTGGCAACCGGACTCTGGGGTGTCACATGAACATACGGGGAGAAGCCCATTTCATGGTTTGGACATATGAATGTGTTCAAAACGGACATTCTGCCTAGATTTTTAAATATATTTCAGGTGGTTCTGATTATACCACCACTGGTCTTAGGTTAGCCTTGCTTAGATTTATATGGAGAAACTGGACGCTGGGGATCAAATTCCGGACCCTCACACGTGCCACTTCCTTGGGGGGAGTGGATCTTCCTGACTTACAAAAATACCATCAGGTTGTGGTTTTGTTGCGCCTGTTTGATTGGAGTTTTCGTGCCCCTTCTAAGAAATGGGTCTAGTTGGAACAAGAGGGATTCATGGTGACGGGGAAAATTTTACTGTTCCACTCCCTCGCCAGTCATCCCAAATTAGACTATGAACACGTGGTACCAGATAAGAGTAAATCAGACTGAGAGAGTCCGGTTCACGCTCATAGCGTGTCCAGGTTTAATAATGACAACATACACGGCAACAACTATCAACCCAATATCCGGGTACAGGGCATTTTGTAGTCTAAAAGATAAGCATGTAAATGTCCATGGCAGGGTGGGAGTTAGGTGGGATTAGATGGGAGTTAGGTGGAGTTAGGCTAATACATCTCTCTCTGTTAGTAATAATTAGTCCTTTGTCTTCTGTGTTGAGTCCATCCTTCATCATGTCATGATGTCTTCTCTTGGCCTCTGGTATGCAGAATATCTCTAGCTTCCCATGGTACAATCTGGAACCGGCACAGTAGTGACCAATCAGCTTGTCCATTCTCAAGGCTTCTGCACAGCTATATCTTCTTTTCCAGCATACGCATCTAAGAAGACACTTTGTTTACAAAACAGCTCCTTGTTCACAGACTCATAGTGGGAAAGAAGGAAAGAAAGAAATAGATGGAGGGGGAAGAGAGACAAAGAGAGAAGAGAAAAAGAAGAGAAAGAGAGAGATGTTGGATACGTACCTGAATACAGAAAAAACTTATTGTTCCATTTAATGCTATATGAATATAAAAACTAAGATTAATAGATAAGATATAATCCATCCTTCACAATGGCACCACTGAAACATTTATCATGGCTGGAGACCAGGGGTAAGCTTCCTAAGGAACCCATAGGTTTTTTTGTGGCAGCGGCATTAAGAATTTGGGATCGGCTTAAACATAGATGTTTCTAAATGAACCAACCCTTTATCTCCCCTGTTTGGTAATCCGGAGTTCCGACCAAGAATTTTAGGGAATAGATTACTTTGATGGCATATAGAGGAGAATCCCAGAATTGCCCAAGTCCTAAAAAATGGGGTGTCGATGTCTTTTGAAGAGCTACAGACTCTAGACCCCCTCCCTAAAAGGCTCTCCTGGATGGAATACAGACAATTGTCCTCTTTTGTAAGACTACATTTACGGAGAGGAGGAACGAGTGCTATATTGGGGCTTATTCCCTTTGAATAAACATTGACACAGAATTCAAGGCCAGCTCATTTAATATCCTTTATATACAGATCCATATTAAATGCAGGGGTGCTCAGAGAACCTGATCCTAAGTTTATTGGGTTGTGGGAGCAGGATTTGGGTGTTACTTACTGTGATGAGGAGAAACGAACAGCGTACGTGTTTACACATACGCTAACGACGGCTGGTTATGCAAAAGAGAAGAATTACAAGATCTTATCAAGATGGTACCACTATCCAGGGAAATTAAGTAAGATGTTCCCAAGGGTGACAGATCGGTGTTGTCACTGTGGCTCAGACCGAGGCTCATTGCTGCATATTTGGTGGGAATGCCCTACCATACGATCCTTTTGGGAGGAAGTCTTTCAAACTTATTACAGGATCACCGGAACTCCAGTCACTCCATCCCCACAGATATCTCTTTTGTCCATGCTAACCGGCTCCATCGGAGCTCAGAAAAGAATGCCTATTGAGGTTTTTTCTAGCATCGGCTCACTCGGTTATACCGAGGCATTGGAAAACCACATATACCCCAACTTTGAGGGAATGGTTTCAAGAGTTGACTCACATTAGTCATATGGAGGAGCTGGCTGCTGAAAGTAAGAGGGATCAACGACATATATGCTAAACTATGGCAACCTTGGATCCTGTTTAGAGATGGTCTGGATTTGCATTCCATACTTAAGCCCCCATCACACTAAGCGAGATCGCTAGCGAGATCACTGCTAAGTGACAAGTTTGCTGATGCAACAGCGACCTCGCCAACGATCTCTCTATGATTAACACTTAGCAGCGACCAGGCCCCTGCTGTGAGATCGCTGCTCATGTCAGAGTCGCCTGGACCATTTTTTGATCGTTTGGGGTCCCGCTGGGCAGCATGCATCAGTGTGTTTGACAGGGACAATGACCAACAACCTCAGTAACACAGGTCTGAGAAACACGGTCCCAACGATCTCCGTATCATTCCGGATCGGTTTTGCGTCGCTGGTGAGATCTCTGTTTGATATTTATGTCAAACCTATGCCCTGCCCCAGACTCCTTTGATGGAATTGGGGGTCACTGACCCCCTGTGAAGGATTTTGTAATATTACTTTTCAAGACATGAGTTTCTACATGCAGGGGTGAACAAAGCCTCCCTGCCCCTGAGGTGAAGAGCAGGAAGGGGGGGAAGGTTTGGGGGGTAAACGTAGGGGGGTACTATCTGTGCCGGTGGCAGGAGTGAAGAGCGGGGGGTGCAATCAGTGTCGGCGGCGGGATTAAAGAGCGGGGGTGGGGGTGCTGTCAGTGGCGGCAGGGGCAAGGAGCGGGGAGGCGTCGTGTGTATACACCTGGAGTCGAGGCAGGCAGCAGCAAGCAGCAGGCAGGAAGCCACTATGTGCAGGGCGCCACCCCCCTGCAGCATTGCCATTTCCCTGCCTCCTTACTGCCTGAGCAACAGGATCAACTTGGCTAATGGTTGCTGCAGGCCTGTCTACATGTATACCTGTCCCTTATTAATATCCATGATGTTGACATCTGTATTGCTTTTGCTTTATTTAGTAACAGATATGTGATTTGGTAGATTGATATTCGAGCATGTACTAATTGTACTACTGACAAACTTTGATTGTAGTATTGTAACAGTTTTCTCTATTTTTCTTGTTATTGAAAATTATTTTGCTTAATAAAAAAGAGATTAAACAATATTTAAGTTTATGAAGAACCAATTCCAAGTTCTTGTAGGTTTCCTTGAGGTGTACAGAATGGCCTACAGTGATGGAAGCATAAAAACTACCATTGTGGAGTAAAACTGCTTTAAGAGTTCTTTTTGAAAGATCTATGAAAAGACACCATTGCGCTGTATCATATTGGATTTTGAATAGTGATGAGCGAGTAACGAAATATTCGCACTCACTATACTCATAATGAGTACTTTATAATACTCGCATATTCGTCTGAATAGCGAGTCCAATGTTAGTCAATTAATGATAGGCTCCACCCACAGACTTCTGGCTATAAAACGAGTCTTTCCTAGACAGGGCGGGAGGGTGAGCTTTTCAATGATTTCACACAGAGAGACCCTAACATTCAATCTGCTCTCCCTGCCAGCTCACTTTGTGCACTGAAGGGAGCTTTCAATTTGTGTCAGATCGATAATAATCGACACATCACTCACGAGCACCAGCGATACTCGCCGAATAACGAGTATCCCCAATACCATACTATCCGTGCGAGTAGCGAATACGAATACAATCACTCATCACTAATTCTGAATTGACCCATCAAACCTTCGACATTGATGCAATAAACCAACTTGTCTTCCTGGGCAAAGTAAGGAACAAACTCTTTCACGATGTCTAAACCATGAAAAAGACACTCCTGGCAACAATAATTTTCTGCTTTTGAGTCTTAATCCGAGTAACTCAGTGGTATCCTTGGGAAGATTCTAGTCTCTTACCAAATCATCTCCTCCTGGGAAAGCAATTTTGGTCTTGTATCATCGGCAAAGTCAGAACTTGATTCATCATCTGGTTCAGGTATGACTCCACCTTCATTGGAACTAGTTATTACTTCCAAGGTAGCAGGGGCCTTGGGTACTGCTATATCTGTGCCATGGGGGATGAGACGAATTGCTGAGTAAAGTTTGGGTATGAAATGGAACATACCATTTTTGAATTATACCCTTTCACATTGCATGAACAAAAGTAACGATCGTCACTATGCTTCTTTTGCTCTTTCCATATCATAGGAATTCCATAATGAAAAGCTTTTTTCTTAACCTTGAATCAATTTTGGAGGTCCTCAACACACCGTTTGCGCACTACATGATCTTGATCTCGAAGCTTTAGTTCGAAGTATACTTTTTTCATAAAGTCTGTAATATTCACCTACGGCTTCTTCAACACTGAATATTCAACACCAATGTAACAAAAACTGTCAGGCGAATTAATACACTTCTGCCGAGCCATAATGCTAATTTTGGGAAACACGATTGAATAATGACGAGCTAACATGAACTGAGATTAAAAAGTGTGAACAGGCGAGAACCAAGATAAAACAATTGAAACAAGCCCCGGCATGTCAGAGCCCGCTCGTTCAGCTTGCAACATGTTGATGCTGGTATCACTAGCTCACTCTGATAGTTCTTTTCTTTGAAAGTTATATTTGCATGGCATTTTATATCTTGAATGCATGGATGTGAATTAATTAATAGTAATATTGACTATAAATTTGGTTAAAAACCCTAAGATCAAAAAAATACCAAAAATTGAGAAAAATGTACTAAATGTGAATAAAATTTAGCATTTTGTGGCAAATCCTGACATCCAAGTTTTTTTTCAAGATTTTTTCATATTCAGCATTTCAAAATACATGGAAATTAGATGAAAATTATAAAAAAACTTTATACTCACACACATGTGTATTTTAACCAGGGAGTGAACGTGTAGCTCTCAAATCTCTTATTAAAGATCATAAGATAATTATTAAGCCAGTTGATAAAGCAAGATCGATATTGATTATGGACCGGACAGCATATAGCAATGAAGTTATGAGACACTTATCTGATGAAGATACATACGTTATATGCAACTGAAAAGTAATCCATTATCAGATATTCAGCGGAAAATTGGTACATTTATTATGAAACATTCTAGTTTGGGTACCATTGATAAATAGATGGCTATGAATATTTGCATAATTCTTATCTAACTACACCTGTTTTATATTTCTGACTAAGGTCCATAAGAGACTTATAGATGCCCCGGTCGCCTTATTGTGGCATCGACCAATTCAGTCCTCTCACCATTGTCAACAGTGATCACACGGATATTGAAACCTTTTGTAAAAAAAATAGACTCATTTTTGTTTGATGCCTCTGAATTTTTTTATAAAATTGTAAATATTGAGAATGTGAATAATGTGGATTGTGAGCATTGACATTGTGTGTCTTTAACCTTTATAATACACTCTAATGGCCACTTTACACACGGCTACATTTCTAGCTTATCCACAGGTAACTTACTGGTTGCAGTGAAATCATGGAGACATGGTTCTATCTTGTTGCTGTGTACAAATGGAATAATCTCTCCATGATTTCACTGCAGCCAGTAAGTTACCTGTGGATAAGCTAGAAATGTAGCCGCGTGTAAAGTGGCCATAAGAGTATTATGGTTATGGTAGTAAAATGGATTCTTGAAAAAAATGGAATGGATTTGTAAAAAATTGATTATTTTCTTGAGGCATTAGAACTAATTCTGACCAATAATTACTTTTTTTGGGGGGGGATATTTTTTTTTATCCCGAAACGCAGGTTGGCCATGGGGGTGAATGTGGCCCCTCCATATGCAAATATTGACATGTCATACTTTGAAAAAAACTTCATTTATCAACATGAGCTATATATAAAATATGTATGGCTGAGATTTATTAATGATGTCTTTTGCATATGGGGGGTCTGCATGAACTACTCATGGAGTTCATTGCTCATCTTAATGGTTTATGGGAAGAACTAAAATTTAGACGAGCGTGTAATCAACTAGAAGTCAGCTTTTTAGACATCATAGTGAGTAAATCCTCTGAGGGTAAATTGGTTACGGATATCTATAAGAACACAACAGATAGAAATAGCCCCCTTCGTTATTCGAACACCATCCTTATTCCATTAAAAAGGAAATACCGTATATACTCGCGTATAAGCCGAGTTTTTCAGCCCAAAAATTGGGCTGAAAAGTCCCCCCCCCCGGCTTATACGTGAGTCACTGTATACTGTATACCATGTATGCCCCCCCCATATCAGTATACAGGCCCCCCCCTTGGGTAGCAATCCTGTAAAGGAAGAGATTAGTATACTTATCCCTCCGCTGTCCCACTGCTGCTGTCCCGCCGCCGCCGTCGCGCTCTTCCGTCTTCATCCAGCGTCTATCGTCTTCTTCCAGCTTCCTCCGGTGGGCGCAGGCAATGACGTCATTGTCTGCGCGCCAGAGGAGGAAGCCGGAAGGTGACGGAAGACGCTGGATGAAGACGGAAGAGCGCGATGGCGGCGGCGGGACAGCGGCAGCGGGACAGCGGAGGGATAAGTATACTAGTCTCTTCCTTTACAGGATTGCTAAACAAGGGGGATGCCTGTATAATGATATGGGGGGGGCTGCTGTATATACCTCTGGGGCTGTATATACCTCTGGGGCTGTATATACCTCTGGGGCTGCTGTATACTACCTAAGGGCTGCTGTATACTACCACTGGGGCTGCTGTATATACCTCTGGGGCTGTATATACCTCTGGGGCTGTATATACCTCTGGGGCTGCTGTATACTACCACTGGGGCTGCTGTATACTACCTCTGGAGCTGCTGTATACTACCACTGGGGCTGCTGCTGTATATACCACTGGGGCTGCTGTATATACCTCTGGGGCTGCTGCTGTATATACCACTGGGGCTGCTGTATATACCTCTGGGGCTGCTGTATACTACCACTGGGGCTGCTACTGTATATACCACTGGGGCTGCTGCTGTATACTACCACTGGGGCTGCTGCTGTATACTACCACTGGGGCTGCTGTATATACCTCTGGGGCCGCTGTATACTACCACTGGGGCTGCTGCTGTATATACCACTGGGGAGGCTGCTGTATACCACACTGCTGGGGCTGTATACTTTTGCTGGGGTCCACCCTCGGCTTATACACGAGTCAATAGGTTTTCCCAGGTTTTGGGGGCAAAATTAGGGGGGTCGGCTTATACACGGGTCGGCTTATACACGAGTATATACGGTATATAATTGTAGAGAGGCAGGTCTGAATGACCTTGGTCTGAAGTGATATCAGTTTAAGTGATATCTTTAAAGTATACAGCAGAAATATTCCCGAAATAGTACAGAAATTGGACAGAAGGTGAGAGATACCACTGTCTTCTAATTATACCTGCCTTTCTTTTCTCACCTTGCTCTTTCACTATACTCACATTTTCCCTCACAGTTTTTGCTCCACTTATCCTCACTCTCCTTCGCTACCCCCAAACCCTGCACCCTCTAACCAGATAACTATCTCCCCCTCTCTCTTAACCCCCCACCTCACCTCATCCACAGACCTACTCATTAACCTCAGACCTCTCCTACAGAAATATAAAACAAGCCGGCCACTCTCCTTCTCCCACCTGCTTTCCCTTTCTCTACTACTTCTCACAGCTGGCGACATATCTCCTAATCCTGGTCCCCCACCCCATACGTCACACCTATCCTCACCACCACCAAAGTAAGATTAACTACCGCAATCCTTGACATGTAAAACCCGTGCTCCTGACCCCCCCTCCCCGCTTCCTCTCTCTGGAGCACTTTGGAATGTCTGCTCTGTTTGCAACAGGCTTCACATGATCCATGACCTTTTTACTTCCCAGAACCTTTCCTTCTTGGGCCTCACTGAGACCTGGCTGACAGCCTCTGACACAGCCTCCCCTGCTGCACTGCGCTATGGCGACCTTTACTTTACCCACACTCCTCGCGCTTGCAACAGGCATAGTGGAGGAGTGGACTTCCACCTCTCTGCAAACTGCTTCTTCAACCCAATCCAACCCTATCACTCCCTTATCCAACCTTCTTTTGCAGTTCACTCCGTCGGTATCAACTCTCCCTCCAATCTTCCAATGGCTGTAATATACCGACCTCTGGGTTCTGCCACTAACTTCATTGACCAATTATCCATCTGGCTTCTTCACTTTCTCTCTGCTGACATTCACACCATCATCATGGGTGACTTTAATATCATTACTGACACCCACCAAACTCCTTTCACTTACCTCATCCTTTAGACTTACTCAGTGGTTCTGCACAACAACCAACACAGACGGACATACACTAGACCTCATCTTCACCCGCCTCTGTTCCCTATCTAATCTCACAAACTCACCCTTCCCCCTATCTGATAATCATCTACTCACCTTCTCATCCTTGTCCTCCTCTCTTGTCCCTCATATCCAGCCACTAGCTCATCCTCGCAGAAATCTCGCACTCCTAGACATTCACAGACTCTGGAACTCTCTTCTACCTCTGTCCTCTATATCTTCACTCCATGACACAGACAGTGCCACTGGTTTCTACAACGCCACCCTCACATCAGCCATAGACTCAGTCGCCCCTCTCGTTCATCGCAAGGTGCGACGAATCAATAAGCAACCCTGGCACAATCTCACCAAAAAACTTCAACAAGTGTCCAGTGCTGCGGAGCTGCGTTGGAAGAAAACGCACCTGCCAGATTACTTCATAGATTTCAAACAAGCTACCCTTGCCTTCAAATGAGCCCTCACCTCTGCTAAACAGGCCTATTTCACAAACCTTATATCTTCCTTATCCTACAACCCCAAACAACTGTTCAGCACTTTTAACTCTCTCCTCCGCCCACCGCTTCCCCTTCCGACCTCCCTCATGTCTGCTGAGGACTTCCCACATACTTCAAAAATAAGATTCACCAAACAAGGCAAACCTTTATTGTTCTACCACCCCAACCACTCCATATACCAGACCTCTGCCCATCCGTCATAACCTCCCTCTCCAATATTACTGAAGGAGAGCTTACTGATCTCCTATCCAAATCACGCCTTACCACCTGTGCACTTGACCCCATCCCTTCCCACCTCCTCCCCAATCTCACTAACACGCTCATCCCAGGCCTAACCTATCTCTTCAATCTATCACTATCTTCCGGGACCTTCCCCTTGGCTTTCAAACATGCCACCATCATGCCCATCCTGTAAAAGCCAAACCTTGACCCGACTGCTAGGACGAGCTTCCGCGCCATATTGCTGCTTCCGTTTGCTTCCAAACTCATTGAGCAACACGATCATGCTCAACTTTCCTCCCACCTCTCATCTACCTCTCTCCTTGACAATCTACAATCAGGTTTCTTGCCTCACCACTCCACCGAAACTGCCCTAACCAAAATTACCAACGACTTACTTACTCACAGCCAAAACTAACAGACAATTCTCCATCCTCCTCCTTCTAGACCTGTCCTCTGCCTTTGACACAGTCAACCACTCCCTCCTACTTCAGATTCTTTCTTCCCTTGGCATCAAAGACCTTGCCCTGTCCTGGCTTGCCTCATACCTTTCCAACAGCACATTTAGCATTTTCCACTCCCAAACTACCTCCTCGTCCCGCACTCTCTCTGTTGGAGTCCCACAAGGCTCTGTCCTGGGGCCCCTACTTTTCTCCATCTATACCCTTGGCCTAGGACAACTCATAGAGCCCCAAGGCTTTCAATACCACCTGTATGCTGACGACACTCAGATCTACCTCTCTGGCCAGATGTCAAGTCTCTGCTGTCCAGAATCCCAGTGTGTCTGTCAGCCATATCCTCTTTCTTCTCCTGTCGCTACCTAAAACTCAACGTAGACAAAACTGAACTCCTCTTTCCTCCATCCCATCTTTCATCTTCACCACCTGATCTATCTATTATGGTAAATGGCATCATGCTCTCTCCCACACCTCAAATTCGCTGCCTTGGAGTAACTCTCGACTTTGCCCTGTCCTTCAAACCACACATCCAAACTCTTGCCACCTCCTGTCACCTCCAGCTCAAGAATATTTCCAGAATTCGTCCTTTCCTCAGCCCTCAATCTACTAAAATTTTTGTACATGCCCTCATCATCTGCCGCCTTGACTACTGCAACATTCTCCTCTGTGGCCTCCCTGCTAACACTCTTGCACCTCTCCAATCTGTCCTCAAATCTGCTGCCCGACTAATCCACCTCTCTCCGTGGTACTCCCATGTATCTCCCCTTTGCAAATCCCTCCACTTACCACTTCCCCAACGAATCCAGTTCAAGCTACTAACACTGACCTACAAAGCCATTCATAAACTGTCTCCTCCCTATGTCTCTGAACTAATCTCCCACTATTTTCCCTCACATAATCTTCGATCCTCCCAAGATCTCCTTCTCTCCTCCACACTTATCTGTTCCTCACACAACCGCCTCCAAGATTTCTCCTGAACATTCCCCATCCTCTTGAATTCTGTGCCTCAACATATCAGAATATCCACCATGCTCAGATCCTTCAGGCGGAACCTGAAAACCCATCTTTTCAGGAAAGCTTACTGCCTGCAATGACCAAGCCGCCGCCCCACCACCACCAAAGCTGCTGCCCAACCGCCACCAGAGCTGCTGCCTCATCACCAACAGATCTGCTGCACCCCTGACCTACTGTCTCCTCCCCATAATCCTGTAGAATGTAAGCCCACAAGGGCAGGGTCCTCTCCCCTCTGTACTAATCTGACATTCTTAATTTGTTTACTGTAAACTATGCATATAATTCTGTATGTAACCCCTTCTCATGTACAGCACCATGGAATAATGGTGCTATATAAATAATAATAATAATAATAATAATAATAAATTGTCCTTTTGCAGCATTAGCAAGCTGATGTGCTTCTGTTCACATTTACAGACACAGGAAACTGGTTACAGTCAAATGTGTTCCTTTTTTTTTTTTTTTTTTTTTTTTAAATAACTTTACTGACAATGCACAAACCTAGCAATACAACAGTTACACATACAGGATTGGAGTTGTTGCATAAACATGTTCCAACACCCCCACTCAACAACTACTTATCCTGTTAGTCCCATTGCGGTTCTGAAGTCCTCAAACTTGGCTCTTGGCAATGGTTTTGTCATGCCATCTGCTAACATCTTGTCAGACTTGCAATACACAAACTTTAGTACATCACGTTCCACTAAGTCACGTAAGTGGTGATGCTTAACTTCGATGTGCTTAGTCCTTGCACTGATCTTCTCACTGCTGGGAAGTCCAATACATCCTTGGTTTCCTTATATACAGAAGTGCCCCTACTGCTTGGCAGTGAGGGCTCTTTTTCCTTGCCATGACTGTGGCTCTGATTCAGGAAGTGTTCTTACCCTATAAGAAAGGCGTCTAGCTGGGATAACTTTGTTTGGTCTTTCTGATCTCCTGACTGGAGGTTGACTTTTTTTTTTTTATTTCACCACTAGAATGGTGCTTTTAAAAGCAAGTTCCATAGATAAACAGACAAACGCATGTTCAGCATTATTATCAGGAGGAGCTCAGCCGATCAATCACAGATAAAGGGAAAACAGCAAATCTTCAGGTAAAGGAAGGTGAATTGTACTCTTTTGCACCCTATGCAGTTTATTCGCTCTCCCCCTGTGTTGCGTCTTCCAATATTAGACATATTTTAGAAGACTCAATAAAGGATTTGATGTTACTTTGGATGTGAATGCCATGGATTTTCCTGACCTGAAACTTTAAAAGCAAGTTCCATTGCCCCCATCTGGTACTCACCTTCTGGCAGCTTCACCCACTATTGTCATTAATCTATCAAAAAGTGACCTACCAATATGCTCTGTGAAACACTAGAGTGCGCTGGCAGGTCACTTTTCGATCGACTAACAACAAGGCCAATTTTCAATACATCTCTATGGGTGCCTCAATCTCACAGAAATGCATTGAGCTCTTGTGACACAACTTCTGACTTTTGGATAGTCAGAAGTTATGGATACAAAATGGCGCCCCAGGACTTGAGCAGTGTTTATATTGGAAGGTGAGTATATGATAGGGGGCTTACATTTAAAGCACCACTCTAGAGGTGGAAAACAGAAACCGTTGGAGTGGTGCTTTAAAAGGTTTTTATGCTAGAGAAACACGGTTCACTTTTGGATTCTGAAGCTAAACATTAGACAAAAATAAGATTTATCTGAATGAAAATAGTCTTCCCCAGTGTGATGTATGGGAAAAAATCTTGCTAACTTTGTTACAACCTGAAAAACCTGGAAAATATCTCACCTTATTCAGCCTATGTTAACCTAACCAGCTGATGAGGGTGGATATGGATAAGTATTCCTTATTATTCACAAGAATAAGTAACTAGAGGCTTGGGAAGGTCCTTGGATCGGAAATGTAAAGGAAGGAAATCAGGCATTAGGAGAGAGAAGTTGGCATTCACTGAGTATAAACTACTCAGACATGGCACCATGATGCTTTTAGCATGTTTCTTAATTTCTAACATGGCAATGCTTGCTGGTATTTCCTCTGAGCATTGGAACTTCCTCTTAAAACTCAAACCCTTATGATGATTACCCTTCCAATAAACTAATCTTAAGGGTTCACTCACATCTGCGTATAAAACCTGCAAATGCAATGCAAGTAAAAAAATCGCATTGCACTCGCACCAATGTTAATCAACAGTGGTTAGCACTGCAGGCTTGCAGTCCTGGGTTCAATTCCCACCAATGATAACATCTGCAAGGAGTTTGTATATTTTCCCCATGTTTGCATGGGTGTCCTCCAGGTTCTCCGGTTTCCTCTCACACTCCAAAGACACAATGATAGGATATTTAGATTGTGAGCGAATGGGGACAGTGTTGCAAATGCATGTAAAGTGCTATGGAATTGATAGCGCTATATAAATGAATAAATATTATTATTAAGTCAGAGTAAATCTGCTTCTTTTTCCTTGTAAAATATTTGATATGCGGGGAAAACCACGGCATGCTGCGAGTGGTTACCTATCTTACCAATACAAGTCAATGGGTGTAAGTAAAACACATTGCACATGGACGGGGCATGCAATGCATTTCTAAAGTGATGTTTTACAGGCTCAAAAAAGCTAAAATATATAGCTAGCTAGAAATAGGGTAGACAGATAGATGTCAAACAGCTACTGTATATAATGTCCCCACCCCATATATCTTGCAAGGTTGAAAAATTTAGTGCCTGCCATGTGGGACTAAAGGGTGTTTAGTCTTGTATTTAGCCAAAAAAATAAATAATTTATTTTAATAAAGCTGACGTTGGGCCCCCTCTATTTTTGATAGCCAGCAGCTTTATCTTGGCTGGGAATCCAAAAACAGAGACCACCCTCATGCTGATTTTTCAAATAATTTACTCAGCATACGGATTGCACATTGATGTCAGTGACAGCACATGGATGGCACATTGTCACCAGGCAAAGGGAAAAAAAAATCACACTAGCATGGCTCTCACACGACGTATGGAATGACACGTCATCCACATCTCACACAAAGACATTTTCAGGTGCAAGAACGGAGCGACATTTCACAGGCATATGTGAATGAACCCTATAGGTACCTTCAGACACAGCAATTTTGCTAGGCAATTTCACTGGCAATTTGCTGGTTGCAGTGAAATCATGGACACATTGTTCTATTTTGTTGCTGTGTACAAATGGAATAATGTGTCCATGATTTCACTGCAACCAGCAAATTGCCAGTGAAATTGCCTAGCAAAATTGCTGTGTCTGAAGGTACCTTAAAGGAATATTGCAGGGAATAAAATTTGCTTTTAACCTTTAGGAATTATTAAAAGAATAATCTTTATAATTTATCTGCACTAAAACGCTAGTAGTCTTTCATCTCTTTCTTTCCACATATCCAAGGACTTAAGAGACTCTTGTTTCAACAGTCCCACGACAGGAGAAAACATATCAAGATGTCACAGTGTCAAGAGTGACCAGTCCCCGATAGCTGTCCACAGCCAGCATTCTGGCCCTAACCAGTATAATATGAGGTACCGGTGAAATGTTTGGATTCACCAGTTCAGTTTTTCCTGTTAACAAGAAAGGATATCAGCTGCAACACTAACACTGGAAAAATATGAAAAAGTATATTAGCTAGTGAATGCAAAGGCTGGCTATGTGCAAAGCTGCTCAATGTGAATAGGGTATACAGGCACAGCAGAAACCTGCTTCATGATATAGAGGAAAAAAAATGAGAACTTAGATAAAGCGATGGCCATAGCATTTCAGCCTGGTAACCAGCGTCAAGGTCTCTCATACTACAGGGTCCTATCTTTGTGCCTCTTCCTGCGGTATGAATTGCTTGAATGTGTGTCTGTACCACTAACTGCAATTAAAAACCTGCATGTATGGGTGTGTCAGGACCTACGCTACAGCTGGATGTAGAATCACAACATGGCTACAGGGTGGGGGAGGGTGCATGGTCAGAAAACGTATCATACTGACGCTAAAACGACGGTCTGAGACACCTCCATATGTGAAAGGTGCTAGCCAGAAAAACATCAACAAGAAAGGATATCGGCTGCAACACTAACACTGGAAAAATATGAAAAAGCATATTAGCTAGTGAATGCAATGGCTGGCTATGTTAGGACCCGGTAGTATGAGAGACCTTGACACTGGTTACCGGGCTGAAATGATATGGCCATCGCATTAGCTAACTTCTCCTTTTTTTCCTCTATCTCATGAAGCAGTTTTCTGCTGTGCCTGGATACACTATTCACATTGAGCAGCTTTGCACATAGCCAGCCATGCATTCACTAGCTAATATACTTTTTCATATTTTTCCAGTGTTAGTGTTGCAGCTGATATCCTTTCTTGCTGATATTTTTTTCTGGCCAGCACCTTTCACATATGGAGGTATCGCTGACCGTCTCTTTAGCGTCAGTTTTTCCTGTTCTTATTGTAATATGCACATTTTACACTCAGACTGAATGCAGCAAAATCTTGCAGGCACATATACTGAAGCAAGGAGCAAAGAAACATGTATGAAACAAACCCTAAAATGGGCTAAACATTAGACTCCTTAAGGCCGGTTTACATGTAGCGACATCGTTAACGATGTCGCTGCAATTTGTGACGTTGCAGCGACCTCGTAGCGATGTCGCTATGTGTGACATACTGCAACGATCAGCTAGCTGATCGCTGATCGTTCGTACAATGACCAGCGCCATTTTTCGATCATTGGTCTCCTGCTGGGCAGCCAGCATCACCGTGTGTGATAGCAGGAGATCAACGATCATCGACTTCCCAGCGCCGCACAGCACACGCTGGTAGCTGGTAACCAGGGTAAACTGCGGGTAACTAAGCAAAGCACTGCGCTCACTGGTCGCTGATCGCTGGTGAGTCTGCCTGTGTGGCAGTTCACCAGAGATCAGATAACGATGTCCCAGCGACCCCCATCATTGGTGGGGTTGCTGGGTCATCGTTATGTGTAAATCGGCCTTTAAAGTACACCCCAGTTACTCTGATAACAGTTTTGCACACTATCTTGGCATTGTCTCAGGAAGTTTTATCAGGTAGTCTCCTGATATGCCTTGCAATGACTTGACTGCTTAGTTAAGGCTGGCTTCACACCACGTTTTTTGGCATCCTGTTCTCTCCATTTTGAAAAGGACAGAACAGGATCTGTTTTTGCCTCCCATGTATCCCCATGGTGCCAGATTGGTCATAAAAGGCCATCCGGTTTTGTGTATTCAGTGCAGGATTCGTTTGTGTCCTGTATTTTACAGTCCCCAAAATTGGAGACGAAGAAAGGAGGGGTTGCACCACTGTAGATCTGTTTTTCCCTGTAACGGTGGGGGTGCTGCTTTGTCCACAGGAAATCAATGTAGCCAAAGAGAAGGAATTGACAAAACGAATAGCAACACCCCACCTTTCATAGTATCAAAAAATTACAATTTTTATTAAGGACCAAATACAATACATTCAAAATCCATTCAAAACATACAAAAACCACAAACTAACATAAAGGAAGAAAGCCCTTGTGGTTGTATCCACATGAACATCAGGCAGTTCCAAGAAATGTACATCAAAATTACCATCTTTGTAACAACATCTCTCCTAAGGCCTATAAAAAAGAACTCTATTGATTGTCATAAATCAGAATATGCATGAGATGGATTTAAGCTGTGTGAAACCACACTAGAGAGCATGTGTTGTCCAAAAATTGAACAAGGAACTGACAACTGCTTTCTGCAAGGGACTGCCACCCAAGCACTAACCCAAATAAATCCCCCTTTAGAGGAAATCACTCACCCAAGCTGTTGTGGTCCAGTAAATCTGTATGTAGAGCAATACGTCCTAGCTGTGGGAGACAGTGTCTGTGCAGGGCTGGCTGAAGTGCAAGGAAGCAAGGCGTGAATCAAGGGACCTGTGTCCCACACGTATCGCCGCTGCGTGGTGGCTTCGTCATCGAGGTGTGGTACTCATCCAGTGTTTGGTCCTTAAGTGCGGTCACTAATTAGAGCTTCATATATGACTCTGAGAGTGCAGTGATATTCCTGATCTACCACTAATTAGAGCGTAGCGTAGCACTGCTGTGATGGTTGCTATGACTACAACCCGAAACCAGAAGTGATGTTCCGGAAGTAGTTTGAGTCACGTGTGCAGTCACATGATCGCCTGTTTGTTTACAAGCAGTGATGTCGGCAGACTGCACCACTGTATACAGCAGAACCAGTCATACACAGAAGTTTCACAAAACTGAGGCATGTTTACAGATGCATCTATAGATGGGACTTTAAACTGGAATTATAGATCATGCACACAAAAATGGTGCTTAATGAAGAGGTCATATGTCATAGGTGACATATACTTAAACAGCGCATGTGCACAAGAGTTGTATGTGCAATCATGGGAGAACCATTGGGGTGGCAAACAAAAAGCTTTACTCATCCAAATGGCCACCCTAGTCTCAATATCTGATACATCCTCTAGATATTAGGTTTAATACCATGTGTATGGATTTGCCCAATATAATACCATATATATGGATTTACTGAGTGCCAGGGAACAAATGTCGTTATTAGACGTGGGCGAGGTGTAAAAGTCTGGGGAAAACAATGTGAATGGCAAACAAACCACTTTGTCTATCCAAACAGTTCTCCCAGTATATAGATATCCAGTTAGTCCTATATCCAGTATATTTATTACCAATTCAATGGATTTACACAGCCTTAGAAGACGCATGGCGGAGACAAAGACTAAAGCTACAAATGAAAACCTGGGAAAACCTGGTCGGATGGCAAACAATACGCTTAGCTTGTCCGAAAAATTCCCCCAACACTTGTTATTGACTACCAAGCATTCTCTGTATTGTTGACATTGTCCGGAAAAAATAACATATAGAAGCCCTGGGAAAACTGGGTGGATGACAAAAATCCAAACCGTATTCACAGTGTATGGATACCAGAAAACACAGGTTTAATTGTATAGACCGACGCATAGCGGAATCAGTTAGAGAGGCTACATGAAAAAATCATCGGATGGAAAACAATCTGTTTAACTCATTCCAATGATTTCCCCATACAAAGTGTTAACCACAGGAACATTCCTTGTTAGTATCATAAGAATAGATTTACCAAGTGATGTATTATGGATGAGGGTCAACCCCCCTCAGGGTGCTCCTCTGTTACCCATGTGTATAACCTCCACAAACCATAAGTAGTTTATATATGCTCTTATAGACCATGCAATACCAATTGTTGATTTTCCAATTCTATTTCTCTTCTGTGACCATACAGGTGCGAGAACCCGCACTTTGTCTTAACCTTAAGGTTTAACCTTAATGCAGCCCACTAAAAAGTGTACATGTACAGTATATCCATTGGGTAAAAAAAAAACCAGGATGAATGATAAGCCCATTCATTAATGTCCCCTTAAAAAATGCTTAGATTGACAACAGATAATGAATTTACGAAGATCTTACAGGCCTGGAAGAAAGCTAAATTTAACAGGGACAAAGATGATCATGAAAAGAATCTTGTATATAGATGGCGCTCAGTCGAACCCACACCTTATAGATTTGGTTATCAATCTTCCTCAAGTTCTGAAAGTGATTATGCTCCGGCATATCCACCTTTTCCTCAATTTCCACCTATGTATCCACCCCCGTTATTAGGTCAAAGGAGAGGTCAAAGAAGAAAACCAGGAGGAGCCAGAAATCCCATAGGTTTTTCCAGGATGGTGACGAGATCATAGGCGGGTAGCAACTCGTCTACAATATTTCATCCTATAACTTATCCCCGACTGAATTTAGTGTACTCAAAAAGGGCTTATTCTTTTGTCCAACCCCAGCTTTTGACACGTTCAAGGTTGAACAGGAACTTAAATGGTTCTATAGGTCCCTACGACTCAAGGCACATTTCTCAGAAATAGAATCTAATGAACCTGTAGTGAATGTAGACTCCATGATGTTCACACTCAAAACTCTTGATCTTAGAATACCGAGTAATTTCACACCTCCGAGAAAATAACACCCAGTTGAAACATGTGGCATTGGTATCCAGAGATGTGAATATAATTTACAGAATCAAATAAATAGGGGGCAATTTCACCTTAAACATAATATAAGTGCTGGAGAGTCTAGGGCCCTAAGATCTTTACAAGAGAATTATTCTGTCATTATTAAGCCTGCAGATAAGGGTGGGGCTATTGTGGTATTTGACAAAGCATATTACTTTTCAGTAATTAATTCACAATTAATGGATAGCTCTACATATGAGCAAGTACCAAGAGATCCAACTCTAAGTATTCGTAATCATATTGACAGTCTGATTAAGAACTTTATGGCATGTAACATTTTGGGTTCAAAATTATCTGAATTTTTGGCTAAGAAACATCCTATCATCCCGGTGTTTTATGTGTTGCCTAAAATACATAAGGATCTTAGGAGGCCTCCTGGACACCTGATTGTGGCGTCCACTGAGCCCATCCTATCGCCATTGGCAATAGTCTTAGAGAGGATACTGAGTCCTCTGGTACCAAATATTCCTTCGTATTTAAAGGATACGAATGACTTTTTGGGAGTGATCAGGGGATTAGATAAAATACCTGAAGACAGTATATTAGTCACATTGACGCTGAGAGTCTTTATACCAATATTGAACATCAATTGGGAATAGAGGCGGTAAAATGTTTTTTTGAACAATAGTCATTATTCACCTGTACAGAAGGAATTTTGCTTAGATTTACTGAAAATTGTATTAGAAAGAAATTATTTTCTATTTGAAGATATATTTTATGTACTGAAAAGAGGCACCACAATGGGGTCTAATGTGGCACCCCCATATGCCAATATTTATGTGGTGAAATTTGAGCAGGACCAATTTTCACCACCACCCATTGGTATTAAGGCACGCCATTGTATGGCGACGCTTTATAGACGATATATTTGTAATATGGCATGGTAACCTTGAATCTTTACAAAATTTCCATACAAATATCCTTGGTACCCAACGTATCGGATCCAGACATATGTATAATGAGACAACAGGAAATGACTAGAAAATTTATGGTGAGGGGATACCCATAGGATGTGGCAGCTCGACAATTTAGCCAGAGAAGAGACAGAGGAGATCTAACGAAGAGAATTTCATTTATCGCTACATATCATTCCTTTTTCCCTATGATTAGAAATTTCATAATGAAACCTTGGCAGTTATTGGGGTCCTCTTATCCAGTTGTGGAGGAATTTGGCCAAACACCACTTTTTTGCCATAAAAGCTCCCAGAATATTAGGAATTTACTTGTTCGCGCAGATGTAGGTTCAGTACTGAGATCTTTGAGATAGACTACACTAACTACAACCTGTAATGGGATGTTTCCATGCTTGCGGTGTAATCAATGTTCTAATGTAACAAAAGGGGAGACATTTACCCGCCCAAGAACTGGTAAACGATTTAGGATCAAGGGATTCCATACATGCGATGCCACATATGTGGTATATTTAGTAAAATGTCAATGTGGGTTAAGATATGTTGGGGAGACAATCCAACACATCCGTGACAGAATCTCGAAACATAAATATAGCATTAGATGCAATTATATTCTTCTTCCAATACTGCACTATTTTCTACAGAGAGGTCACAACATCTCTCAATTGCGGTTTCAGGTGATTGAGAGTGTACCCATGTCCAGAAGAGGTGGAAATAGGGTCCAAAAATTGACGGAAAGGGAAGATTTTTGGGTTCATATGTTACAGACCTTAGAACCCCATGGCCTAAATAGGGAATATGAGAGTTTTTAAGCTGGAGGTTTTCTGTATATGGAAATTATTTCCTGGAGGAACATGTGGAGTCACAAGGATATTATTTGTGAAATATTTAATATGGATGAGACACTAGGTATTATCCCTTCATAATACCGTGATATTTAGAATAAATAACTTATTTTGGGGATGTTAGTTTAATAAGGACCGTGCTACCACATGTTTTTTATTCCTATGAACGATCATTATAGTGTTAATTCCAAGCTGGAACTACCCAATGTGATGGTTGTGTTTATATATATATATACATATATCGATTATTATGGAATAAAATGTAATTAAGCAACCGGGTATTATTAATAACTTACCATGAAGTTTAATTTAAATTAATATAATTATAGATAACAGATTATTTTTAATATATAGATGCATATGTATCTGATATGACTATTAGTCATACTTACATTGTAACTTACATATCACCTGTTGACTTTGTTGATATAAAACATAATTTTATCTCATTTTCTGAAGAGAGCCTGTAGTGTTATTAGTTGAATGTCAACTACTATGCTTGTAACAAGTACTAATTTGTCCTTTCTACTTCTAGATGCAATATTGACTAGAAGGAAGAGGTGTCTTATAGGGATGGGCGAGTCTACTCGCTAGGACTCGTTACTCGGCGAGTAGTAAGGGACTCGCAGGACTCGGTACTCTGTGAGTTTCCCAGCGATTACCGTATATACTCGCGTATAAGCCGAGTTTTTCAGCCCAAAAATTAGGCTGAAAAGTACCCCCCTCGGCTTATACGCGAGTCAGTGACGGTATACAGCAGCCCCGGCAGCCCCAGCGGTAGTATACAGCAGCCCCAGTAATCCAGGGCCCCCCCAGCCTTGCTCCGGTCACCTGTAAAGCAAAATATACTTATCACTGTCCCGCTGCCGTCCGCGCCCGCCGCTGCCGACATCCCCGATCCTCCATCTTCATGCGTCTTCTTCAGGTTTCCTGTGTTCGTCGCAGGCAATGACGTCATTGCCGGTGCCGAACACAGGAAGTCGGAAGAAGACGCATGAAGATGGAGGATCGGAGATGTCGGCAGCGGCGGGCGCAGACGGCAACGGGACAGTGATAAGTATATTTTGCTTTACAGGTGACCGGAGCAAGGCTGGGGGGGCCCTGGATTACTGGGGCTGCTGTATACTACCGCTGGGGCTGCTATACAGTATCACTGGGGCTGCTGGGGCTGCTGTATACTACCACTGGGGCTGCTATATACTACCACTGGGGCTGCTATATACTACCACTGGGGCTGCTGGGGATGCTGTATACTACCACTGGGGATGCTGGGGCTGCTATACACTACCACTGGGGCTGCTATATACTACCACTCGGGCTGCTGGGGCTGCTATATACTACCACTGGGGCTGCTATATACTACCACTGGGGCTGCTGGGGATGCTGTATACTACCACTGGGGATGCTGTATATTACCACTGGGGCTGCTGGGGCTGCTATACACTACCACTGGGGCTGCTGGGGCTGCTATATACTACCACTGGGGCTGCTGGGGCTGCTATATACTACCACTGGGGCTGCTATATACTACCACTGGGGCTGCTGTATACTACCACTGGGGCTGCTGGGGATGCTATATACTACCACTGGGGCTGCTGTATACTACCACTGGGGCTGCTGTATACTACCACTGGGGAGGCCTGTATACCACTGGGGGGGGCCTGTATACCACACTGCTGGGGGCTGTATACCTGTGCTTATACACGAGTCAATAGGTTTTTCTAGATTTTTGGGGCAAAAGTAGGGGGGTCTTCTTATACACGGGTCAGCTTATACACGAGTATATACGGTACTCGCACAGTAACGAGTCCAATGCAAATCAATGGCAATCCTAGTTTTGTCAGAGACTCTGACAAAACTAGGATTGCCATTGACTTGCATTGGACTCGTTACTTTGCAAGTAATTGCAGGGAAACTCGCACAGTAACGAGTCCGGCTGTCTGCTCTGTGCCGGGTTCGGGTCCTGCGGGCTGCCGCAGCTCCAGGGTCCTAGAGCCTGCCTGCTCTCCCTGTGTACAGACATGAATGTCTGTGCACAGAGATGATGTAGCAGAGCTGAGATTGTTCTCAGTCTGCTCACTCCCTGTGCATAGACATCTATATCTATGCACAGTGATGTAGCAGAGAGGACATCGCGTTTTGGACTACGTCGGACAGAAGAGGATTTTTTTAATTAAAGATGGAGTCCCTAATGGATTTTTTTTTTATTTCCAATAAAAAATTTTCTCTGTGTTGTGTTTTTTTTAAAACAATTTAATAGAAATTCATGGCGGTCATGTCTAATATTGGTGTGACCGCCATAAATTTCGGGCTTAGGGCCAGCTGATAATACAAAGCTGGCCCTAACCTCTTTATTACCCAGTGAGCCACCGCCACCAGGGCCACTGGAAGAGCGGGGTTCAGCGCCAGAGGATGGCGCTTCAATGAACGCGCCATCTTCTGGGGCGGCTGCGGGCTGCAATTTGCAGCGGCGGGGGCCCAGAAAGCTTGGGCCTCCCTGCGCTGCGGATTCCAGCCCCCAGCTGCTTAGCTGTACCTGGCTAGACATAGAAATTGCGCGGAGACCCACGCATTTTTTTTTTATTATTTCATGAAATTCATGAAATAATAAAAAAAAGGGCTCCCCTATATTCTTGTGTCCGACCAGGTACAAATAGGCACCTGGGGGTTGGGGGCAGCCCCTCGCTGCCTGCTGGATCCGGCTGGTTCCAGAAATACGGCGAAGCCCACGTCATTTTTTTTCTGAAAAATCCATAATCAGTTAACTGTGCTGTGACAGCGGCTGGTATATGCGCTACTCATACTGCAGCCGCGGTCACAGCACAGTTAACTCTCTGCTTACCGGCGCTGCAGTGATCGGTAAGCAGGGAGTTAAATCCAGCAGCTTATGAATGAGTCGGCTCTGTGCTGTCGGCACTGCTTAATGCTCACAGCCTCACTGACTCATCAAACAGCCGGGGAGCGCATTTCCGCCCCCTGTGGTGTGATGTGTGATGTAGCAGAGCTGAATGAGTTCAATAAGAAGAAGGAGGACAGAAGACAGAAGTAAGAAGAAAGAAGAGAGAAGACCTGGATCTTTGGAGGGATATGTGGTGGTAATAAAGTTGGAGTCCCTAATGGTGTCTGTGTCTTTATTTTTAATAAATAATTTTCCTCTGTGTGGTGTTTTTTTTAACCCTTTATTGGAGATTCTTAGTGGCCAGGTCAAACCTGGCCTGACATTAAGAATCTGGGGCTTAATACCAGCTTCTATAACAAAGCTGGTATTAACCCCTTTATTACCCAACGTGCCACCGCCACCAGGGCCGCTGGAAGAGCCCGGTAAGGCGCCTGGAAATGGCGCTTATTATTAATGCGCCATTTTCAGGGGCGGCTGCGGGCTGCTATTCTTTAGCGTGGGGGGCCCTATAACAATGGGCCCTCACCCCGCTGAGAATACCAGCCCTCAGCTGCCTAGTTTTACCTTGGCTGGCATGGAAAATAGGGCGGAGCCCATGCATTTTTTTTTTGCCAGCCAAGGGGAAATTAAGCAGCTGAGGGTGGCAGCTCGCAGTTTGCCTGCTTTCATCGGGCTAGACTTAAAAATGCTGCGAAGCCCCACACGGTTTTTTTTTTTTACTAATTATTTATTTTACACCCTACAACGCCAGGTTGGTTGCCATACACTAATGTGTATGGCAACCAAGCAGAATCACTGTCCAGATTGAGAAAATCAAGTCTGATTACAACAGCCAATCACAGAGGCTCCCAGAGAGTGTGAGCTCCTGTGATTGGCTGTTAGTTTGACAGTGCAGTGAATATGTAATGAGCGTAATAGGCGGCCCCAGAAGTAACAGTGGGAGCCTATTAAACATGATTTAGCTATTGTAGCAGATAGAGCCTGAAGCTTCTGAGACACATCTGCGATTTGTAAATCGCACATTACTCGCTATTACTCCCTTCCCCATTCATTAACATTGGACTCGCTAGACTCACAACGAGTAGCGAGTCCCGGGCTCGGACTCGCTAGAGTCAAGCGATTCCGAGTAATTTAGGACTCGCCCATCACTAGTGTCTTACTGTCAGAAACGAGATCGCTATCAATTTGCAGTTCTGTTGTAATGTTTTGCCAAAGTCCATCCCCACTGTCAAACATGGTGGTGTCTGCAACATGGTTTGGGTCTGCTTTTCTGCAGCAGGGACAGGGGAGATGGTTAAAATTGATGGGAAGATGGATGGAGCCAAATACAGGACCATTCTGGAAGAACACTTGTTGGAGTCTGCAAAACACCTGAGACTGAGACGGACATTTATCTTTCAACAAGACAATGATCCCAAACACAAAGCAAACTCTACAATGGAATGGTTCAAAAATAAACATATCCAGGTGTTAGAATGGCCAAGTCAAAGTCCAGACCTGAATCCAATCGAGAATCTGTGGAAAGAGCTGAAAACTGCTGTTCACAAACGCTCTCCATCCAACCTCACTGAGCTCAAGCTGTTTTACAAGGAAGAATGCGCAAAAATTTTCAGTCTCTCGATGTGCTAAACTGAAAGAGACATACCCCAAGCGACTTGCAGCTGTAATCGCAGCAAAAGGTGGCGGTACAAAGTATTAACTCAAGGGGGTCGAATAATTATTGCACCATTTTTCAGTTTTTTATTTGTTGAAAAAGTTTAAAATATCCAATAAATTTTGTTCCACTTCACGATTGTGTCCCACTTGTTGTTGATTCTTCACAAAAAAATTTGAATTTATATCGTTATGTTTGAAGCCTGAAATGTGGCAAGAATTAGAAAAGTTCAAGGGAGCCAAATACTACAAACTTTCAACATTTTGCAGCCTGGATACACATAGGAATTATCCAAAAAATCTGCACAACCCCTTTAAGACCGTACTTTCTAGCTTCCTGGTACTTACAGATGCTGACTTTATGCGGCCATTTGTTGTGCAGACCAACACCAGTGACTTTGGCCTTGGTGCCGTGCTCAGTCAGATTGACTCTACGGGCCAGGAAAATACTGTTTTGTATCTGAGCAGGAAGATTTTGCTGAGGACGGTGACCTATTAAACAATTGAAAAGTAATGCCTGGCAATTGTGTGGGCTCTGCAGCATCTGCAGCCCTACTTGTATATGTTCTACTTCACCATGGAGATGGAGCACAACCGCCTCAGCTGCTTACACACTGTCTCCAAGACAAATGGGAGATTGTTATGCTGGAGCCTTGCGCTCCAACAGTACCATTTCACTATTCGCCACAAGAAGGGCCATGACACCAATGGGTTATCTAGGCAAGGGGAAGTTGTGGTTGTGCGCACAGGGAAACACAGGAATGCTCTGCCCTTAGCATCGTCTAAAGGGTGGGTTGTGAAGAATATGAAAGATATTCAATCATGCCAATCAATCAAAAGTCTCCAAGATATTTCTATAGTTGTAAGTCATAGACATTTTTACATGTTATCTGCACAAATCAGACACTCCACTCTAACCCCTTCTTTCTCAGGAACTTCCTTTTCCCAACTAAATGGTCTCACTGGCAGATAGGTGTAAATTTTAAATAACCTAAGGAAGAGGTCCCTTTTGGATCTTAGGTCCCTTCATGTGATTGGCAAATACTGACAGGAAAGCTGTTGTTTCAAGTCCTGCTCTGGAGGAAATGGGGGCAGAAAGCTACTGTTTTCAGGGAATTTCAGGCAGAATTAGCAGACTCATTGGCACCATCATATTAACAACAATTGGAGGTACTATATATCCTATTCCTACACAAATCATATCACATAAATTGTGGGAGTGAATTACATTGCACACCTGAATCCCGATTTCTCTAGCACCCGAGGGTAGAGAGATACAGAGAATGGCTAGCAGTTGGCCAGGCAGGGAAACCATGTTTAGTCTCCAAGCGTAGGGTAGATCCAGCCAGATCTCAAGGCACCAGAACTGTTCCCCTTGGACCTCCTGGGGCAGGTTATGACCCACCATAGTATTGGGGATATTTCAGCTCAAAGCCCAAGGTGGAGCAAAATCAAGGACAGCCCAGGAGCAGACAGGTGAACAGCCTAGGGTTTAAAAATGACTGGCCATATTTCTCCAGTGTTTACTGTCCAAGGAGGTCACATTGCGTTACATGTTGGGAGTAACCAAGGAAATCTTGTGGCTCTACACCACCTCCATTTGGCTGCCAGCAACAAGAATCCAGTAATTGACTTCCGTTTGATTGCATATACCTGTTGTATCCTATTACCTTTATTTGTATATTTGACTGTAATACCTGTTTCCATTGTGTAAATATTGCTATTTCTAGTGTGTCCATAATGTGAATAAATATAAAAATTTAATCTTGTGTTGCTCTATCTCGATCCAAAAACTCACACATGTGTGTGTCCATGGTTTAATATTATATGCTACCACGTGCTGTTTTCTGGTCCGGTATAACCTGTAACAGACTAGGCTTATCTCTATCTGGTGGCAGCTCTACCTGGCTGACAGGACGCTGTTTCGCTGGTGCAGTGACAAGGGTCTCCCAGCCTGACAGGGTTGTGTGCGAATGTGGTGTCATGCCAGAGGATTGCGTGAATCACCTTGTCTCACTACCCGTGCCTCTCAGTGCCCGTACAGACAGTAGATGTCAGTGTAAAACTGCACTAAGCTGAGCTTACATACTCCTCCTGGAACATCATGTATTGGTGGAAGTGATGAGACTGTATCACGGGGCTCCGTTGTATTATAGATGTCAGGGTGGGGCACTGAGGTGTGGTATTACTGAAAAACTAATTTGGAGGATAAGCCAAAGAAATGAGGTAGGATCGAAGGAGTGTTTGTGACATGCTGTTATCCATTTATGTACCCCAAGAATAATGATATATTGGTCATACACATTTAGATAGGCAAACCAGGGAGGTGGAATTGGTCAACTATTGACTTCAATCTAAATTTTATGGAGGTCTTCTGACTTTCTCTAGATAGCAGACATTGTTCCCTCAGGGTATCACCCATTGCTATGGATGCATTGATGGGGTCTATTCACCATTCCCTATTGAAAAAATAAACTTCAATGGTTGAACTGAGCTTGTTCATGAGAAAGTTGGGGGAAATAGCTGTCATCTTAACAAGGATTTGATTGACAGCTATTGCATTTATATGGCCAGTTTAAAAGGAGCAAAATAAACAAAAGTATTATAGAAAAACAATTACCTAAACTTGATTTGTATGGGATCAAGTTCCAGTCAGTCTGCAGCTTAAAAACATGACAACCAATGATCTCAGAAATACATGACTTAGTCTAGGAGGAATACTTAGGGAACGTTTAGAAATATTTAGACTTCAGTGACATTCATCTTCCTAGTTTTGTATTAGCAAAACAGTGTCAGATGGGGGAGAGAACTAAACTCTTAAAAATGTCTACTTTTCCAGCTAAGATCTGTAAATGATAAGAACCACATTGTGTGATTGCCTTATTTAGCAGTATTTATTTAGCTCAGAATCTCTCCATCTCTCCCATGTTGAATATATGGGCAACATGGCACAGCGGGCAGTTATTTATTTATGCACATGTAAAAACAATCATTACATGAAGCAAAGCTTCCCAATTCATGTCCTTTGAAACATATGCAGTGAGTGAACGATCACCAGGGTTGGATTAAGACTACCCCACCCTATCAAGGAGAAATATCAGTATGCATAACAGGATTCAGAGAATTTTGCTGTCATTTGCTTTCTTTGTTGCTTTTTTGTTTTATTCTGCTCTTTTTGTGTATGTATTTGTGCTTGTTCAGATACTTCATGCAAATTGTCACTTCAGTGAGGAAGAAGACGAACTCTAGTGCCAACTAATAAGGGTAGCAATCCTTAAAGTCATAACTGACTCTTTAACAAGCCTTTTAATTAGTGATGAGCGAGTACGCTTGTGACTACTCGGTACTCACACGAGAATCACTGTACTCGGGCTACTCGGCGAGTACCGAGTAATCTCGCGATACTCGTGCTGTGCTCGTGGTCCTCATCCCTGCATGTTGGCGCTCTTTAGAGAGCCAGCCCACATGCAGGGATTGGCTGCCAGTCACTGCAATGCCACAGCCCTGTTAGTTGTGGCATTGCAGTGATTGGCCATCCCGCACAGCGTGACCGAGCCTTTATAAGACCCGGCCACGATGTGCTCTGCACACAGCCATCCAGAGAGTCAGTGTAGGGAGAGTGTCTGCTGCTGCTTAAGGGACAGATTTGTGGCCCTCATAGGTAGATCCGGAGCAGGGCTGCAAACTGCTGCTGACCAGAACAGTCCTTCTCAGGACTAATCAAAGAGGATATAGGCAGGGTGATCCAGATCGGAGTCCAAGCTTTCCAGTGACCAGAACAGTCCTCAGGAGACTGTTGTAGCTGACTAGCTGTATACAGGCAGGGTGTAATATCCATATCCAGCTTTCCTGTGACCAGAACAGTCAGGAGACTGTAGTAGCTGACTAGCTCTATACAGGCAGGGTCTAATATCCATATCCAGCTTTCCTGTCACCAGAACAGTCAGGAGACTGTAGTAGCTGGCTAGCTCTATACAGGCAGGGTCTAATATCCATATCCAGTTTTCCTGTGACCAGAACAGTCAGGAGACTGTAGTAGCTGACTAGCTCTATACAGGCAGGGTCAAATATCCATATCCAGCTTTCCTGTGACCAGAACAGTCAGGAGACTGTTGTAGCTGACTAACTGTATACAGGCAGGGTGTAATATCCATATCCAGCTTTCCTGTGACCAGAACAGTCAGGAGACTGTGGTAGCTGACTAGCTCTATACAGGCAGGGTCTAATATCCATATCTAGCTTTCCTGTCACCAGAACAGTCAGGAGACTGTAGTAGCTGACTAGCTCTATACAGGCAGGGTAAGATATCCATATCCAGCTTTCCTGTGACCAGAACAGTCAGGAGACTTTTGTAGCTGACTAGCTCTATACAGGCAGAGTCTAATATCCATATCCAGCTTTCCTGTCACCAGAATAGTCAGGAGACTGTAGTAGCTGACTAGCTCTATACAGGCAGGGTCTAATATCCATATCCAGCTTTCCTGTGACCAAAACAGTCAGGAGACTGTAGTAGCTGACTAGCTCTATACAGGCAGGGTGTAATATCCATATCCAGCTTTCCTGTGACCAGAACAGTCAGGAGACTGTTGTAGCTGACTAGCTGTATACAGGCAGGGTGTAATATCCATATCCAGCTTTCCTGTGACCAGAACAGTCAGGAAACTGTTGTAGCTGACTAGCTGTATACAGGCAGGGTCTAATATCCATATCCAGCTTTCCTGTGACCAGAACAGTCAGGAGACTGTGGTAGCTGACTAGCTCTACACAGGCAGGGTCTAATATCCATATCCAGCTATCCTGTCACCAGAACAGTCAGGAGACTTTTGTAGCTGACTAGCTCTATACAGGCAGAGTCTAATATCCATATCCAGCTTTCCTGTGACCAGAATAGTCAGGAGACTGTAGTAGCTGACTAGCTCTATACAGGCAGGGTGTAATATCCATATCCAGCTTTCCTGTGACCAGAACAGTCAGGAGACTGTTGTAGCTGACTAGCTGTATACAGGCAGGGTGTAATATCCATATCCAGCTTTCCTGTGACCAGAACAGTCAGGAAACTGTTGTAGCTAACTAGCTGTATACAGGCAGGGTCTAATATCCATATCCAGCTTTCCTGTGACCAGAACAGTCAGGAGACTGTTGTAGCTGACTAGCTGTATACAGGCAGGGTCTAATATCCATATCCAGCTTTCCTGTGACCAGAACAGTCAGGAGACTGTTGTGGCTGACTAGCTGTATACAGGCAGGGTCTAATATCCATATCCAGCTTTCCTGTGACCAGAACAGTCAGGAGACTGTTGTAGCTGACTAGCTGTATACAGGCAGGGTGTAATATCCATATCCAGCTTTCCTGTGACTAGAACAGTCAGGAGACTGTTGTAGCTGACTAGCTGTATACAGGCAGGGTCTAATATCCATATGCAGCTTTCCTGTGACCAGAACAGTCAGGGAACTGTTGTAGCTGACTAGCTGTATACAGGCAGGCTATCCATATCCAGCTTTCCTGTGACCAGAACAGTCCAAACAATAAGGGAGCGTTCTAGGGTCAATTTACATTTTAAACTTTTTGCCCAAACAAATCTCTATTCGGCGTTTTTTTTTTTGGTAAATTGCTCGGGTTTCTGATCGCAAACAGAATTTTCAATGTTCATGTCGAGTTTGAAGTTGGTGGACATGTTCGGGGAAAGTTCATCAATCTCTATTGGTCAGTCAATCTGATTGACCAATCTCAACAAGATTACGCAGGAAAATGCTGAATATCAGCATTTCCCAACGTGATCTCTGCAGGAGCTAATCACAGCTGACAGTCGGGCTCTTGCAGTATCAACCTGAGCTGGAGTATGCACCACACAGGTTGATTAACCCTCTGAATACCACGATTGATAGCAATCGTGGCATTTAGAATGTTATAGGGGGAGTACACTACCTCTTTGAGGCCATCAGGCCTTTGTGATAAAATCAAAGAATGACCTTCTGGGGTGCCAGGTATGGTGGCCTGATAGGCAAAGGTACAATGACAGGTATTCTGTCAGTGTAATTTGACTAGTATAATGTATTGAAATACATGTCTATGATAATACATGAGAGCAATGATCAAAATAATAAAATTACACATTAGGTATCCTTCCCTTCCGAGCCCTGCCATGCACCCAAACAGTAGTTCTTCATCACATATGGGATACTGGCGTACTCAGGAGAAATTGCACAACAAACTTAATGGAGCAACTTCTCCTGTTCACTTTGTGAAAATGAAAAATTTGGAGCTAAACAACATTTTTGTTGTCTTGGAAAAAATGATTTTTCTAGGCTCAATGTTATAAAATTTGGTGAACACCTGGGGGGGCTAACCACACATTCAGATACATTCCTCGAGGAATCTAGTTTCCAAAATTTGGTCTCTTGTGGGTAGTCTCCACTGTTTAGGCACATCTGTGGCTCTCCAAACACAACATGGCATCTGCTAATGATTTCAGCCAATTTTAAATTCCAAAAGTTGACTGGCACACCTTACCTTCTGAGCCCTGCCGTGCACCCAAACAGTAATTTTACACCACATTTAGGGTATCTACGTAAGCAGAAGAAATTTCACAACAAAATGTATGCAATTTCAACTTTTACCCTTGTGAACTTGCTAAATTTGGAACTAAAACATTATTTTTATGAGAAAAAAGTGATTTTATATTTTCACGGCTCATTGTTATAAAATTATGTAAAGCACTTGTGGGTTCAAGGTACCCACCCCACATCTATATAAATTCAATGAGGAGTCTATGGGGTCACTTGTGGGGGAGATGCACTGTTTAGGCACATCAAGGGCAGTTCAAATGCAACAAGGCATCCGCTAACGATTCCAGACAATTTTACATTTAATAAACTTCTTGAATGTCGTTTTGGAGCAGTGTGAGAGGTGCTCTTTTCAGAATGGTATCCCTTTAGGTTATTTTCTCTTACATAGGCCCCTTAAAATCACTTCAAATATGATGTGATCTCTAAAAAATTAATTATCTAAAGGGTTGAGAATGCGCAAATAGGGTCTTATCCTTTATAGACAGGTGTAATGTGGTAATATTAGAATTGCTCACCTGGTGTGGTTGTGTAGCACACAACCAGCGTAATCGCTCAAAAGATGCAGCTGCTGCAGGGACTGTACTTCCACAGGTTACTGCGGTTCTTCAATCACAAGTTTTTTGGACGAAGTACCTTTGGGTCTGAGCTGCTGCCAGGAAGATATAGACACACCAACGACACTGGACGTTTGGGTACTGGTGATAAAGATTTATTTTCTGACGCAATCGATACGAATCTGCTCAGTGTAATCTTGATGATCCCTGAGGAAGGCGCTCGGTATGTGGCTCTGAAACGCGTCGCAAAATAGATCTTTATCACCAGTACCCAGACGTCCAGGGTCGTTGGTGTGTCTATATCTTCCTGGCAGCAGCGCGGACCCAAAGGTACTTCGTCCGAAAAACTTGTGACTAAAAAAAAATGGCTTATCTTTTATGGAAAAATGAGAAATTGCTGATAATCGTTTAACCCTTCTAACTTCCTTAGAAAAAAAATATTTTCAAAAATGGTGCAGATGTAAAGTAGACATGCAGGAATGTTAACTATATTGTGTGGTATTATTCTTTGATTTAAGAGAATAATAAATCAAAGTTTGAAAATTGTGATATTTTGTAATTTTTTGACAAATTTTTGATATTTTCATGAATAAATACAAACATTATTGACCAAAATTTATCATTATCATGGATAACAATATGTCACAAAAAAACATTCTCAGAATCACTGGGATATGATAAAGCTTTCCAGAGTTACAGTAGTGTAAAACTCATAGCAGTCCAATATGACAAACTATTATTATTAACTATCTTTGGTATAAATTATATTACCACATGTCAAACTATTTACCAGTTGGTGCAAAAGATTCTTAGAAAACCAACAGACTCAGCTTTCATGATCTGCATGTTTTTAAGTCAGTGTATTTGAATACTTAATTAAAAGGGGGTGTGTTTAAAATAATAACAGTGTGGAGTTCAATTAGTGAGGTCAATCATTTAATGACAGGTGTGAATCAGGTGGCCTTTATGTAAGGGTCAGGGCCGTATTTGGAGTTCCTGCTGCTCTAGGCACTTTCAGCCGAGGCGACACCCCCCCCCCCCCCCCATCGCGGCATTCCCCTGTCACGGTTTCCCCCATCCTATTGGGGGAGCATGTCAGCTGTATGTGTTTCTATGCAGCCAATGCACTCATGTCCAGATTGCCTGCAGTTGTCTCGGGAGAGTCATGCGAAATTTTTGTGAGTATCTCGCATGCCTCTCGGTCTGTGTTTCCAGCCTTATTGCGGCAAAATAAACAAAAGACCATTGGAGCATAGTGTGTAACTATGGTAATTAGCAGTCAATATTTCATGAAGCGCTACAACTCCTTCGGTCAACTGATCAGTGCTGGTGTCAATATTGATGGCCTATTATAAGGATAGGATATCAATATTAAATAATCAAATTAATCAATTAAAAACAGATGTTTAGAGCATATGATGTGCATATAAAGAGCTAATACACAATACTCACAGCAAAATATTCTTGCAGAACTATTATGGCGGCATGGTGGCTCAATGGTTAGCACTGTACGCGGTGGCTCAGTGGTCAGCACAACAGCTTTGTAGCACTGAGGTCTGGGGATCAAATTCTACCAAGGATGACATCTGTGAAGAGTTTGTATGTTCTCTCAGTGTTTGCATGTGTTTCCAACCACACTACAGAGACATACTGATAGGTTGTTTACATTGTGAACCTTAATGGGGACGGTGTTGATGATGTATGTAAAGTGTTGTGGAGTTCATAGTGTAATATAAATGCAAAAAATATTATTCTTAATATTATTTCACAATACCAGGATCTGAGGATCTTCTATTTCGAAGATTTATTTTGCGGGATTTCCGGCAGAGGAAATACTGCGTTGTTTAGTGTGGGAAAATAAGCAACATGTCAATCCTTGCTGCGTATTTTCCTGCTCCAACGCACCAATTCCCTGTCTATTGCCCACAGCAAGACCCTTCCCCTCATTAAAAGGGCTTGTGCCCTATGTGAAAATCACGGACGAGTGAGACAGGCCATTTTTTGGCGGGTCTGTATACGTGTGTCACACATATGACACATACATGTGTTGTCTGTGTACTATCTGGGTAATATCTGGATAGAACATGGACAGCCTGCCATTCTATAGTCACTTGTCTCCAGCGCCGCCGCTGCTTTCCCTCTCTCTTCCGGTCTGGTCCACTGTTACGCTCACTTCAGTGAGTAAGAGATGACAGGAACAGGCAGCGATAGAGACAGGTGAGTATAAAATTCTTAGTTTTTTGCTCCCCTGTTTCCAAGAGCCAAACCTTTTTTAGTTTCCCATCAATATAGACATATGAGGCTTGTTGTTGTTGTTTTTTGCAGGACGAGTTGTACTTTCCGATGAAATCAAATATTTTACCATGTGGTATACAGGAAAATGCGAAAAAATTCCAAGTGGGGTGAATTTGCAAAAAAAGTGCAATTACACGTTTGGTTTTTATTCCCCATGTTCACTATATGGTATAATTGATGTGTCGGTATGATGCTTTGGTTCAGTATGACTTCGTCGATACCAAACATACCAAACATTTACTGTTATCTAAATGGTGAAAAAAAATCTGAACTTTTGTGTTTTTTTTTAAATTTTTAAAATCTTTATTTTTCAATTCATTCTTGATTTTACACTGTCCCATAGGGCACCACAGTGCTGCAGAAAGTGGCCAATCGCTTGTGCCATGTCCTGATGAGCTGCAGCACATCAGGACCTGTCACAAATCATCACTGTATGTGGTTGGCAGCACTTGCCAACCACTCACAAGAAGTGATCAGTGATAGCATCCTGGGTCACTGCTGGACCCCAGGCTATTACGTGACGAGTAGAGATCCCACGATCTTATAGCAGGATCTCCAATGCAGGTGGGGAACAGAGCGGTCCACCCCGCGGCATCTTTGGATCGCGCTGTCAGTGAATGAGAGTGGGATTCAAAGGGTTACCAGCACCGATCAGATCATGGATCCGATCGGTGCTGTTAACCCTGCATCTCAGCTGGAGATCACGTCTAAGGCTACGTTCACATAACGATTTTGGAGGGAGCCGATGCTGTCCGATAAAATCGGACAGAATCAGCTCCCTTCTGATGCCTGGAATCGGATGCCAAATAGGCATCCGATTCCGGCAAAAAATCGCTCCCTCCGGGCTGATTAAAAAAAAAAAAATATGTATGCTCACCTGTCCCCGAGGCCCCTGTTGTCTCCCACATGGTCCCGCAGGCTCCCGGTGTCCTCGCGGTGTCCTCCCGGTGTCTGCAGAGGTCTTCTTCTTCGGAACACATGTGTACATTACTCTTGTGCATTCTGATGTAGTTAATAGTAAGTTTTGTACTGGTGCTGTCGATTTGGGCCATTAATGGTGTAAAATAGAGTGCAATATTTTCTATCTAAAGCCAGGGTCACATTTGCGCTTTGACCCTAGCCTGCTGGATTCCGGTTTCAACTTAGAAATTTTTCCAGCACCGCATAGCGTTACCGCTATGCGGTGCTGGAAAACGCTGCCCTTAGTTTCCCGATGTGTACCTTAACGACCTGTCACACAGGCAGCGGCTCGGAGTGCGCTTTACAGCGCCGCACAGGAAACGTTGCAGACACGGTTTCCTGTGCGGCGCTGTAAAGCGCACTCCAAGCCGCTGCCTGTGTGACAGGTCGTTAAGGTACACATCGGGTAACTAAGGGCAGCGTTTTCCAGCACCGCATAGCGGTAACACTATGCGGTGCTGGAAAAATTTCTAAGTTGAAACCGGAATCTGGCAGGCTAGGGTCAAAGCGCAAATGTGACCCTGGCCTAAGTCAAGCATCATGTATTTTTGTAAAAGCTGATCCTTGCCCTCATAATATGTGTAAAGAGTCCTGAGTGACCCTACAAAAAGATTTTTACATGTACCAGTGTGTTTTGAGGCCCTGATCCACTTTCCCGTCCTCCCCTCCTGTTTCAGATCATGAAATAAAAATACTTCATTGAATTTAGCTAATGCTCCTTTTCTCTGTTTATTATTTTTCCGTCTGTTACACCATGTTAACAGGCGGTCACGTGATTGTGACATCACGGCAGGTCCTTTTCAGAAGAAGAAAACCTCTGCAGACGCCGGGAGGACACTGCGAGGACACCGGGAGCCTGCGGGACCATGCGTGAGACAACGGGGGCCTCGGGGACAGGTGAGCATATATATATATATATATATATATTTTTTTTTTTAACCCCTGCTATACTGTTAGGAGCAGTTTTACTGCACTGAGCATGCTCAGTACAGTAAAATCAGGTCCTAGGACACATCAGATGTTTCCTCGGACCCTGCTCCATAGGGCCCCATGTTAAAAACATCGGGTCGGGTCGGATGTGCACTAAATGCCATCCGATTTGGTCTAATCTGACTTTATTTTCGGTGCAAAAATCGGAGCATGCTCCGATTTTTGCACCGATAAAAAAATCGGACAGAATAGGATCGGACCAAATCGGATGGCATTTAGTGCACATCTGATTCGGTCCGATGCCCATAGGGCTGCATGGGGGCCAAAATCGGTCCGATGCTGTCCGATTTTTATCGGACAGCATCGGAACTGAAAGATTCGTAGTGTGAAACCAGCCAAAGACAGATAACCGACCCATGACGTATCATAACATGTGTGGTCTGTGTGCTCTGTGTGTGTTCTGTGTGCGCTGTGTGTGCGCTTTGTGGTCTCTGTGTTTGCTCTGTGTGTGCTCTGCCTCACTGTTTGTGCTGCTGTGCCTTTGCCGCACCCGGTAATTGCAGCTTACAGTAGCGGCGGTGATGAGCTGCCTGGTCCTCCACCGTGGGATCTTCCTGTGATGACGTCCGGCGGCGACTCCTCACTGCTCTCAGAAGGGCCTCGCTCGCCCTTAACAGCGGTGACAGGGTGGGATTGTAACATCCCAGCAGGCCACCCCAGCAGCCGGAAGACTGAGGTGGGTGGGCGGAAGAGGCTGAGGCGGGTAAGCGGCGGGTGGGTGGAAGAGGCTGAAGTGGGTGGACAGAGGTGAGTGGGTGAGTCGACCCTCCTCGACCCTCCCCGGCCAAAAAAAAATCCAGGTGCCCCCCCCCCCGCATTGTGGCGCTCTAGGCACGTGCCCATGAGTGGCAAATACGGCCCTGATAAGGGTTAAGCTAGCACATGTTGTACATGCATTTCTTCTTGAAAATCTGAGAAACATGGGTCTTTCGAGACATTGTTCAGAAGAACAGCATACTATTATTAAAAAAGTTGATTGGAGAGGATAAAACTTATAAAGAAGTGCAGACAATGATAGGCTCCTCAGCTGAAATGATCTCCCATGCTTTAAAATGGAAAGCAAAACCAGAAGGATGTGGAAGAAAACAGAAGACAACCATTCGAATGGATCGAAAAATAGCCAGAATGGCAAAGGCTCAGCCAATGATCAGCTCCAGGATGATCAAAGACATTCTCAAGTTACCTGTGAGTACTGTGACAGTTAGAAGATGCCTGTGTGAAGCTAATATATTATCAAGAAGTACCCACAAAGTCCCACTGCTAACAAAACTGCCAGAAAAATATGGAAGCAAGGTGTGTCACAGTCCGCGCCGCTGACTCCACAAAATCACCTGGGATGCAAGATGTTGTAGCAGTATACTTCTTTATAACTTCCTACGCGTTTCGGCGCCCTTTCTGGCATCCCTGAGGAAGGTGCCAGCAAGTATATTGCTACAACATCTTGCATCCCAGGTGATTTTGTGGACTCAGCGGCGCAGACTGTGGCACACCTTGCTTCCCATATTTTTCTGGCAGTTTTTCCACATTGGAGTGGTCGGTGGAGGTCATGCAGCAGCTGTTACTGTGTTATGCTTTCAAACCAGTTGTAGGTCACACAACTGGAAGAGGTGAGTGGAACTGCATGACACCACTCCCATCTGAGTGTCACTAGTGATAGGGCACTATTGCGCCTCTTGTTCCCCTACCCTTTTTTGTATTCACTGCTAACAAAAGACATGTACTGAAGCGGATACAATATGCCAAAGAACACATCAACTGGCCTAAAGAGGAATGGAGAAACATTTTGTGGACTGATTAAAATAAAATTGTATTTTTTGGGTCCAAGGGCCATAGACACTTCTTTAGATGACCCCCAGACTCTGAATTCAAGCCATAGTACACTCTGAAAACAGTGAAGCATGGTGGTGCAGGTATCATGGATATGGGCATGTTTCTCTTACTATGGTGCCGGGCATATTTACCCCACAATAGGGATCATGGACCTGTTTGCATATATCATAATTCTTGAAAAAGTCAAGTTGCCTTACGCTAAAGAGGAAATGCCCTTGAAATGGGTGTTTCAGCAAGATAATGACCCTAAGCACACCAGGAAATGAGCCAAATCTTGATTCCAGTC
Organism: Allobates femoralis; assembly: GCA_033576535.1. Classification (NCBI taxonomy): domain Eukaryota; kingdom Metazoa; phylum Chordata; class Amphibia; order Anura; family Aromobatidae; genus Allobates; species Allobates femoralis. The sequence goes on from JARQOC010000006.1 coordinate 258,545,934, forward strand.
CAAAAAATTGAGCTTATGGTGTGGCCAGCCCAATTCCCGGACATTAATAGAACACTTGTGTGGTGACATCAAAGATGCTGTTTCTGAGGCAAATCCAATAAATGCAAATAATTTGTGGGATGTAATCAAAGCATCCTGAGCTGGAATAATAGTTGACAGGTACCAGAAGTTGGTTGACTCTAAGCAACATATACTGTATGTGAAGCAGTACGAAAAAACTGTGGTGATACAAAAAAATATTAGGTTAGTTATTCACAGGAATACTAAATCCTAAAAAAGTAGATATTTTGAGTTTGTAAATGCAAATGCAGTCACTGGAACTGAGTCGGTTAACGGGGTAGGGGGTACTTGGATACCGGGACAGGGGATCACAGCTGGTCAGTTCCCATTTCCGTGTCCTGGACCTTCAGTGGCAGGGTGGGGGTGATAATGATGGGGGAATTGTAACGTGACACCACCTGTGGTACCTCGTAATAGAGTTACCAGCGCTGCGGCCAGCCACTGAGGTGATGGGAATGCAGCTTTGGTAGTACACAGGGTCGGACTGGAGTGTCAGGGGCCCACCAGGGAAATTGACTCCAGGGGCCCACCCACCCCTCAGTTATATTCAAATACCTGTTACCCGTTATAACCCATCATAGTGGCGGCTCCTGCACATCACTGTGTGCTCACCATGACTGCGATGTAGAATTACGGTAGTTTGTATTAAAGTGCACCTGTCATTGGTTTTGGGGATTCTAAAACCTGCCCACCACCTTAACATGATGTAATTGGGTTCCTGTAACCCCCTTCATATCCCCAGACATCCTCAGGCACTTCAGAAATAGGAGTTTTATTCTGTCCTGTGCCATATACCGTAATTCTTTCTATGGGTCATATGGGGTTTGCAGATTGCGGTCAGAGCCGCCCTGCTCCATGCCAACACCGCCCCTCTGAGTGTTTGCAAGTGAATGACACAGGATGTCATCCACACAAATCACAGGCCTCGCACTTGCACAGTGGAAACACTGGTTCTTCAATAGGGTACACTGAGGCACCACTGCGCAGGCACGAGACCTGTGATTTGGGTGGATGACATCCTGTGTCATTCACTTGCACACACTCAGAGGGGCGGTGTTGGCATGGAGCAGGGTGGCTCTGACCGCAATCTGCAGACCCCATATGACCCATAGAAAAAAATTATCATATGGTGCGGGACAGACTAAAAATCTATTTCTGAGGTGCCTGCGGATGTCTGGGGATATAAAGGGGGTTACAGGAACCCCAATTACATCATGTTAAAGGGAACCTGTCAGGTTGTTTTTACCAGTGGTAACCGCACCGTCAGAAGAATGTGGCCCTTTTATTCCCATTATAAAATGCAGTGGCCGGTGATAATGTGACCGCGCGGCTCCATTCATCATCATTGGAGCTGCCAGAAAAAGCCAAAGACAGCGCTCATAGCCACTGAGGGAATGAGCGGATCATGGGTGAGCTGTACATCAGCTCCAGTCTAATGGGGAGAAAACAAACCTATGACAGGACCATCTTTAAGAACAATGTTTTTAATGTGTATTTTAATGTTTTTTCTAATAAAAATGAATTTTTAAAGAGGGTATCCGGGATAAATAAAAAAAAAATATACCTAACCACCGACAGGTAGGTAGCTGCCACCTACCTGCCTGTTGCTGGCGGCAACAGTCACCGCCTTTCTCCTCTGGCACAGGCCACTCCTGCCAGGAAAAGCATGGCGGCGTACACAGAGGAGAGACAGCTTTTCTGTTCTGCTCTGTGTGGAGGGAGTGGGACAGCCGACATCATGCTGATTGACAACCAACTCTTCACTACCTGATTGGAGCAGCCGGCTGTCATTCAGCGTGACGTTGGCTGTGCCGCTCATCGCCAGAGTGAAGAAACTGCCCCTCTGTGGACGTGACATCAGTGGAAGCAGCAAGATCGCCGACAGGAGCGGTCTGTGATTGGCGATGAAAGGTGTCGGGCACAACAGGCAGGTAAGGGGACAGCTACCTACCTGTTTGTGCATAGGCACAATTTGTTTCCCCAGAATCCTCTTTAAGGATCTCAAGATTCTGTGCTGGATCTTTTTCTATTTTTTTGACACGTAATGGGGATAAAAGTTGCACATTCAGCAATCGGACCCCCAACAATAAATAACTTATCACCTATCTTTAGGCCATGTGCACTATGAGCATTTAGTAAGTTTTTTACCTCAGTATTTGTAAGACAAAACCAGGAGTGGAACAATCAAACGTAATTTTTTCTGCCTTTTTCACCCTGCTGTTGTTTTACAAATCCTGAGATTAAAATCTCACCAAATACTGAAAGTGCACAAGGCATTAGAAGAGACGATTACTTGCTTTCTCTGGAGAACTTCTGTAACTGCATCTCTGCTGCTGTGTAATAGTCACCGGACAGAAGGGGTTAAACATCCAATTATTTAATATCTATTGGATATAAAGAATTTCCCCTTATTGATATCAGATAGAACAAATGACCGACCGCAATCCATTCTACCAAGACCAATAATACCACATACAAGGGACAAATACCGCCACACCATCCCCAGAGGACATATTATCACCACATAGTGACCAAATAATGCCACATACAAGGCACAAATACCGGCCCACCGTGACCAAAGCACTTAATACCACCACATAGTGTCTGAATATTAGCAAATACAAGAGACAAATACCAGCACACCATGACCAGAGCACATAATATCAAATACTACCACGTACAAGGTATAAATACTGCCACACCCTGACAAGACCACGTATAATGACGCTGACACTGGTGGTACAGGATAATGATGCCGAAACTTGGGCTTCAGGATAATGGGACTGACACTGGGGCTACAGGATAATAAGACTGACACTGGGGCTACAGGATAATGGGACTGACACTGGGGCTACAGGATAATGGGACTGACACTGGGGCTACAGGATAATGGGACTGACACTGGGGCTACAGGATAATGGGACTGACACTGGGGCTACAGGATAATGGGACTGACACTGGGGCTACAGGATAATGGGACTGACACTGGGGCTACAGGATAATGGGACTGGGGTACAGGATAATGACGCCAACACTGGGGGTACAGGATAATGACACTGGGCCTCAAGGATAATAGGACTGACACTGGGTGTACAGGATAATGACACTGGGGGTACAGGATAATGAGACTGGTGGTACAGGATAGTGACACCGGGGGTACAGGATAATGGCGCCGACACTGGGGTTACAGGATAATGACACTGGGGTCTACTGGATAATGGCGCTGACACTGGGGATACAGGATAATGACACTGGGGGTACTGGATAATGGTGCCGATACTGGGGGTAAAGGATAATGGTACCAACCCTCAGGGGTACAGGGCAAGGGCACCGACCCTCGGGGTACAGAGCAGGGGTGCAGACCTTCAGGGTTACAGGGCAGGGGCGCCGACTCTCGGGGGGTACAGGGCAGGGGCACCGACACTCGGGGGTACAGGGCAGGGCCGCCAACACTCGGGGGTACAGGGCAGCGGCGGCGACAATCGGGGGTCCAGGGCAGGGGCACTGATACTTTGGGGTATGGAATCATTACATGACAACTCTTTCCCACAGTAACAAGCTAGTCCATGATATCAGAACATAGGATAGCTGGATGCTGAGGGAAAGATAAATAATAGAGCAGGGGATATGACTAGCTTCTTTCCATCAGTATTCAGCTTTCATATTCCCTGCTCTGCTGGCTGGACATAGACACACTTGGTACTACTAACCCCGGGCCCTCACTTACATACAGTAGTTGTGTCAATGGCCCGCCCGCACCTGGAGGTCCTCTTCTAACAATAATGGCATCCATTCCAGCCGCACGCTCCGCTGTGGAGTGTAGGAGGGCGGGCTTATCATCATGCAGTACAAGCACGCATGCCTGAGCTGCTGCTGAACTCATGACCCCAGCTGGCATCCCCAGAGAGTTCACTGTCAGTGCAGTCACTCATGATAACTAATGTAGACTGTCAGTGTCTGCCTCTGCTGTCTCACCTGGGGGTTGGGGGGGCTGCAGCCACGTTTCGTGTGCACTGCCAGTGGCGGCACCATCGGCGGCTGCAGTGCAGAATTAACTTGCTCAGTGCTGCCACTAGGAATTTCGGGGCCCCTCACAGACAAAACTTTGGGGCACCTCTGACAGTCCGCCCAACCTCCACTACCTAAACACATGAGATATAGATATAGATACATACACACTTGAGACTGCTGCTGGCTGAATCCATAGTAGCTGTATAGATAATCGAGAATACACAAAGAGACGGCTGCGGGACGCATGCAAAATGCAGAAGGCTGCTGGCCGTACGCTCAATAGCCTGGCCAAAGCCCTCAGAGCCCTGGACACAGCCCTCAGAGCCCTGGACATGGCCCACAGCCCTCAGAGCCCTGGACACGGCCCTCAGAGACCTGGACACGGCCCTCAGAGCCCTGGACACGGCCCACAGAGCCCTAGACACGGCCCACAGCCCTCAGAGCCCTGGACACGGCCCACAGCCCTCAGAGCCCTGGACACGGCCCACAGCCCTCAGAGCCCTGGACACGGCCCACAGCCCTCAGAGCCCTGGACATGGCCCACAGCCCTCAGAGCCCTGGACACGGCCCACAGCCCTGAGAGCCCTAGACACGGCCCACAGCCCTCAGAGCCCTGGACACGGCCCACAGCCCTCAGAGCCCTGGACACGGCCCACAGCCCTCAGAGCCCTGGACACGGCCCACAGCCCTCAGAGCCCTGGACACGGCCCTCAGAGCCCTGGACACGGCCCTCAGCCCTCGGAGCCCTGGACACGGCCCACAGCCCTCGGAGCCCTGGACACGGCCCACAGCCCTCGGAGCCCTGGACACGGCCCACAGACCTCGGAGCCCTGGACACGGCCCACGGCCCTCGGACCCCTGGACACGGCCCACGGCCCTCGGAGCCCTGGACACGGCCCACGGCCCTCGGAGCCCTGGACACGGCCCACGGCCCTCGGAGCCCTGGACACGGCCCACGGCCCTTGGAGCCCTGGACACGGCCCTCGGAGCCCTGGACACGGCCCACGGCCCTCGGAGCCCTGGACACGGCCCACGGCCCTCGGAGCCCTGGACACGGCCCACGGCCCTCGGAGCCCTGGACACGGCCCACGGCCCTCAGAGCCCTGGACACGGCCCACGGCCCTCAGAGCCCTGGACACGGCCCACGGCCCTCAGAGCCCTAGACACGGCCCACGGCCCTCAGAGCCCTGGACACGGCCCACGGCCCTCAGAGCCCTGGACACGGCCCCCAGAGCCCTGGACAAGGCCCCCAGAGCCCTGGACACGGCCCCCAGAGCCCTGGACAAGGCCCCCAGAGCCCTGGACACGGCCCTCAGAGTCCTGGACAAGGCCCCCAGAGCCCTGGACAGGGCCCCCAGAGCCCTGGACACGGACCCCAGAGCCCTGGACACGGCCCCCAGAGTCCTGGACAAGGCCCCCAGAGCCCTGGACAAGGCCCCCAGAGCCCTGGACACGGACCCCAGAGCCCTGGACACGGACCCCAGAGTCCTGGACACGGACCCCAGAGCCCTGGACACGGACCCCAGAGCCCTAAACACGGCCCCCAGAGCCCTGGACAAGGCCCCCAGAGCCCTGGAAACGGACCCCAGAGCCCTGGACAAGGCCCCCAGAGCCCTGGACAAGGCCCCCAGAGCCCTGGACAACGGACCCCAGAGCCCTGGACAACGGACCCCAGAGCCCTGGACAAGGCCCCCAGAGCCCTGAACAAGGCCCCCAGAGCCCTGGACACGGACCCCAGAGCCCTGGACAAGGCCCCCAGAGCCCTGGACACGGACCCCAGAGCCCTGGACAAGGCCCCCAGAGCCATGGACAAGGCCCCCAGAGCCCTGGACACGAACCCCAGAGCCCTGGACAAGGCCCCCAGAGCCCTGGACACGGACCCCAGAGCCCTGGACAAGGCCCCCAGAGCCCTGGACAAGGCCCCCAGAGCCCTGGACACGGACCCCAGAGCCCTGGACAAGGCCCCCAGAGCCCTGGACACGGACCCCAGAGCCCTGGACACGGACCCCAGAGCCCTGGACACTGCCTAGCCATGGGGTCCCCACTGCTGTGGGACCCTGGGCACTGTGTATTTGTTCCTGGGGCCCCCTTTGCACTCCCCCACCTTCCTGCTCTCCCCTCCTAACCTGTGTGGCAGTCAGGCACACACACAGACAGACACAGACAAACAAGCAGACACACAGACATACAAACAGACACTGACAGCATACTCACTAGCAGCAGCAAGTCTGTCCTGAGTCCTGACTCCTCTCCATCCTGTCGGTCTCGGCTCCGCTGTTCTTCTCCCTCCTGCCGGCTCCTGTGCTCCTTCTGCCGGCCCCAGCGTGACTTCCAGATTGACAATGAAGATGTCAATCTCGTCCAGGCCGGCCCTCTCTCTCCCTTGACGGCCGCAGGGACCCGTTCTAGAGGTGAGGGGGTGGGCCCAGAGGAGAGTGGCAGGAGAGAGGGCTATAGAAGAGGTGAGAAGGCGGGGCTCTGAGATCGAGGCCCCCGCCCTCACCTCTCCACTGAGCCCCCTCTTCTGTGAATCATCGCCGGGAGCAGAGAGCCGGCGCTGTCATCACGGGGGGTTGGGGTTGCAGGCGGCCATATTTTGTTCAGCAGGGGGTAGTGAGGGGCGGGGCTAGGTGGGCGGGGCCTCTAGACATGAGGGCCTACCATGACTTTTCCCCGGTTACCCGCCAGAGCAGTCCGAGCCTGGTAGTACAGCTCCCCACAGGAGGAGATTTACCTCAGGGCAGCGGGGTGGATGAGGGGAGTCATAGTCCTCACCTCTGTGATGCTGTATAGGCCCTCCGGGCAACAGATGAAAGGAGAACAAACACCAATTCAGCTCAAACAGTTCTTTACTTGCACCAGGTGGAAAAGGTACACAGTACAGTCTGGTTTAACGGGGATTGTAGCCGCGGATTTTGGAGGCTTTTCCCGAGTCTGTCAGAGGTATCTTTCGAATAGCTCTCCTGGTCCTTTTTCCTCTCTCTCTGCACTCCCCCTCGTGAGTCAAGTCTCGAGTCCTCGGGGTCTGTTACCTAAACTCTCCTTACTTCTCGGTGTCGTGAACCCAGCTGCGGGACTGATGTTGGACTACTTGATGGGTGCTGTGGCTCCCTTAGGTCAGGCCCACAGTCTGCCAGTCTGCGGTTAGGGATATACCATCGCTAGCCGCCTCGGTTCCGGTATACCGGTGGTGACCTGGGTTTCCAGCTGGCTCCGACCAGTCCTGGAGTGGCCCCCTTCTACGTCTGGTTCACCCCTCTCCTAAGAGGTGCCCTCCTGTCACGGCCGCAGTATCCCCTGCGTCCGTTCTCTCTCACTGTCACTCATGCCTTCCCGCTCCTCTAGGCTCCACCCCCTAGGACCTACTGAATATACGGTCCCCTGTACTAAGGTGGCCTACTGTATGGGTGTTGTGTGCAGACTCTGTAGGGTCCTCCAAATCCACGGCTACGGAGGCATTACACCTTCTGTTTGGGTGCAGTACCTCCCTGTGGCACCTTGCCATAGGGGCGCCACACTATTTTTTTGGACAGCACAGTGCAAATTTTTTGTTATTTTCTGTAAAGTAGTTAAAAATTCTATACATTTATCTTTATATTTAATTTAGGAAACATTGTGCAATGCTCCCAATGCATAAAAATAAAAACTATTATAAATATTTTGGGCTTAACTCATGTGTTTGGACACACTGATATTATTTTGATGATAACTGTATAACCTCATAAAGTGACACTGGTCAGAATTGAAAAATGAAGCTTGGTCATTAATAAACAAAGTGGGACAGTCCTTAAGGGACTTATAAGTAAAAATATACCAAGTACTTCTTATCAGTACTGTGGTTCCTGTATGCTCCACAGTCTAATCAAGGCTGGAGTCACACTTGAGTGTGACTCATACGAGCCTCGTGCACTTTCCCTGGCTCAGCCACCCACTCTCCGGACAGGAGCATGTCAGCTGCATGTATTTTTATGCAGCTGCATGCTCCTGACTGGTGAGTGGGAAGACGTGCTGGGTGATGTAATGCAAGGCTTGCACAAGTCACACGCAAGTGTGACTCCAGCCAGATATTGATAACAGCTACTTCCAGAATCTCCTTACTATTGTTAAGGACATACTGAGAGTTGTAGGTTCCCGAGATGCAAATGTACACTGACAAGCAAAAGGGTAACACTGTTTTGGAATTGCAAGTCACATTTATTTTTTTTAGGATAGCCAAGACAATTGTGTATAAAACGAGGTAGTCTCATGTTCAAAGCTGTAGGGAATGGTGAGATATGGAGCCTGAAAGTGAAAATTTTAAAACAGTGTTACCTCTTTTGCTTGTCAGTGTATTTGGGCCAAACTAGACAGTACAATTGATTACTGTACTAAGGCTGGTGAAGTATTCATGTTCTGGTGAGCTATTCATGTACTGATGATGGTTCTAATTATTCTTTTATCTACTGATGATGGTTCAGGTGATGTATTCATTCACTAATGGCTGTTCTGGTCACCTACTAATTTACTAAGAATGGTTCAGGTGATATTTTATTATTACTGTTGATGGCTCTGTTGATGTATTCATATTCAATTGGGGTATCTGCCAAATGCTGGACTCCTTAATTAAAAGCAAATGGCCCCCACAATAGTTAAGCTTTATTAGTTTCTATGACTCTCTTTGGGTTTCACATTTAAAATATAGGATGTCAAGGATGAATATCACTAATTTTCTCTGGTATCGTGTAAATGGTTTGCAAGCAATGAATGATTCTATATCCAACTATGAAAATACACTCCCTGTTGAGCCTCACCTCTGAAGTACACCACTTTTTATTATTTTTCCTGGTATTTTTTGGTGAAACAGGTAACAATTCTAGTGGAAGTGGTCATCAGAGCTTGCTATCTGAGCCATCAGAGGTCAGGTAAAAATGTGAGCTGCACTGATTGGTTATTATGGGCCATGAGTCTCAGTTGTCAGATTAAAATTCAAGTTAGTTTTGTAACCAAATAATCTTTCTTTAAGGCAATTGTAGGTTTTTTGTCTACTGCCTTGTATTTATCAAGAGTCCCCAATATTTTGTGTATCAGCGTTATAAACACTTACATTCAGGGCGTGGCATGGCCGGCGAGGAGAGAGGACGCTTACCTCCGAGCTCCCGCTCTTATCCTGATCCCTTGCACCACCGCAGTGTTTCAGCCCAAACGTTCCTACCATGGGAACCAGACGGAGACGGGGACAAAGCACCGCCGGCCCTGTGGTGTCGGAAGCGCCGGCAATGGACATCTCCCATTTCTTCCCTGGAGCGGGAGGCGGCATGGGAGCGATGGAGGAGAGGGCCTCAGGGAGAACACAGCCTTGCACGGAGCCCTCGGAAGGTGACGGGACTCCGGAGTAGATGGCAGTGTCACAGGAGAACACACCGGAGGTACCAGGAGGACACTAGGGCCCAAGAAACAAGCAGTGCAGCAGCAGGGGGACACACTGATGGAGAAGCGTGCCCAAAATGGCGCCGATGCCTTTGGGGGGGTGCTTGGCACATGGCAGCCGAGCAGAAGGTTCACATGAGGGACATACCCTAGAGAGAGGAGAAGACATAGATGAGCCTCTGAGAGACACTCCCTATAGAGACATTCAGATATTGCCTAAGCCTTGACGATTCTATGAGGGATACATCTGTCTTAATTATAAAAAAAACCTTTTTTAACATAAAACCCATAAATAATGACATGACTACTTATATTGGACGAATGGCCACAGCTTTATTTAACAGGCATATATATATCTTTTCGCAGCTCACCATGCCGCCCTTTAATTCAACCATAACCAATAGATATACATAACATAACCATAAAACCTAACACTGATAGGTCTATCCCAGAAGCAACCAATTATTTCTATCCCCTGGCCGTATCCTAAATCCGGCTCAGAGGACCACCTCGGCTGTGACCAACCGAGGTGTGAGGTATCAACGTTCCATTGTTAAATACTAGGGATGAGCGAGTATGCTTGTCACTACTCGGTACTCGCACGAATATCTCGGTACTCGGCGAGTACCGAGTAATCCCGCGATACTCTTGCTATGCTCGGGGTCCACCTCCCTGCATGTTGGCGCTCTTTACAGAGCCAGCCCACATGTAGGGATTGGCTGACAGACACTGTAATGCCACAGCCATGTTGGTTGTGGCATTACAGTGATTGCCTGGCCGCACAGCGTCATCAGGTCTTTATAAGACCTGACCGCGCTGTGCTCATCACTCTGCTCCACAGACTGTCAGTGTAGGGAGAGGTGCTGCTGATTGAGGGACAGATTTGTGGCCTTTCAGCTAGTGTAGGAGCAGGGCTGACAATCTAAATACCACAACAGTACTTCTGAGGACTAATAGAGCTGTATACAGGGAGGCAGGGTACATAGCAAACTTCGTTGTGCCTGTATACCAGCCTGCATCACATCTGGGGCTGGTGTACCAGCTGGAAATCTCATCCACCATAAAACAGTGCTTTAGGGATTAATTTAGCTCTCTATAGGCAGGAGTAGTTGCAGCGTAAATTAGGATACGCCAAAACACTCGGTATTCTCGTCAGCATTTGTGTCTGAGCAGTCCACCTGCAGGGCTTTAACCTCTAATCTCAGTGTCCAGCTAAAAACCAACTCTTGCCTGCATTAATTTAGCATCTTAGTGCGGCAGGAGTAGGTGGTAGCGTAAATTAGGATACGCCAAAACACTCGGGATTCTCGTCAGTGTTTGTGTCTGACTGGTACACCTGCTGGGATTTAATCTCTAATCTCTGTGTCCAGCTGAAGACCAACTCTTGTCTTGTCTGCATTCATTTTGCATCTTAGTGTGGCAGGAGTGGCTTGTAGCTCCAAGTAGTATACGCCAAAACACGGTATACGCGTCAGCATTTGTGTCTGATCGTTCCAGCTGCCGAGATTAAACCGCTGTAATCTGTAATCTCAGTGTGCAGCTAAAAACCATCCTTTGGACGTCTTCATTTAGCTGTATACAGGCAGCACAACATTGAAAATGCCCAAGGCCAGGGGTAAGGTACAAGGAACTGCACGTGATGGTGGTGCAGGCTCGAATTGCGCCACGACAAACGCCCACATCATCTCGCTCAACCTTCCTGTCCCAATTTCTAGGGGATCGCAGCAGTACACCACTATGAAACCAAAACCAGTGTCAACAGGTTGTTAGTTGGATAGCAGATAATCTTCCAGTCAGTTTGGCACCACCACAAATACCCTGTCTTCCACACAGGCAACTGTCAGTAGCCGTGAGACTGGACCGCGCATTCCACACCCTGATACTATTTCCTCCCACCATGCCGAGTGCCCGGCCCCAGACATAACTGATCCCACACTTGGACACTCTGAAGAGCTTTTCACTTATCCATTTGTAGATTCTGGCCTCTCGTCAGCTCCAGTTGAAGTGGGTCATGAGGAGATCGTATGTACCAATGCACAAATATTTGAGCAGCCACAGTCTCACAAAGGCAACGGTGGGAACGTGTCTCAACAAGAGGTGGACGATGATGAGACACAATTGCCAGACAGTCAGGAGGAGGACCAGGGTGCGGAAGTGGAAGACGACCTGGTGGATGATCCAGTAACTGACCTAACCTGGCAGGAGGACATGCAGAGCGAGGACAGCAGTGCGCAGGGGGAGTTAGGCATAGCATCACAACAGGCCGGAAGAAGCAGGGTGGTGGCTGCAGGCAGAAGGCAGGCAACCGTTCCCCGGAACAACAACTCCACAGAAGTTGCCAGTACAACTGTTAGGTCTTCCCAAGTCTGGCAGTTTTTTAAGGTATCTGCAGATAATTCCAAAAAGGCCATTTGCAACACCTGCCATGCCAGCATCAGCAGGGGTAGCAAAAGTAGCAGCCTGACCACCACCAGCATGATCAGGCACATGTCAACATAGCACCCGACTTTGTGGGATGTACACCAGAGTCCAGGAGCAGTGTATGCGGGTGACACCGCTGTGTCTTCCACTGTTGTGCGTGCAAGACAATCCCCTGTCCATACTGCATACGAAGATGCCTCCTGTCCTTCACCTGTTGTTGCACAAACAGAAATAGCACCATCATAAACCATGTCCTTGTCCCAGCGCAGCGTTCAGTTATCCATACACCAATCTTTGGAACGCAGGCACAAATACGCTGCCAACGCCCCACATGCCACAGTTCTAAATGCACACATTTTGCGATTGCTTGGCTAGTGGAGACGGAAGTATTCCGCAACCTGATGGCGGCAACTGTCCCACTTTACTCGGTCCCCAGCCGCCACTATTTCTCCCGGTGTGCCGTCCCCGCATTACATAAGCACGTGTCACAAAACATCAGACGTGCCCTTAACAACGCAGTTTCAGGCAAAGTCCACCTAACCACGGACACGTGGACAAGTGCTTGTGGGCAGGGCCGGTACATCTCGCTGACGGCACACTGGGTTAATTTTCTGGAAGCCAGGACCCAGTCTGAGCTTGGGACGGAACACGTCCTTCCGACACCAAGGATTGCAGGCCCTAACTCAGTCAGGGTTTCACCCACAGTGTACAGCTCTGGAACATCATGCTCCTCAGCCTCCTCCTCCTCCTCCCCTTCACCCTCCACACCAGTCCCAAGCTGGAAGCACTGCAGCACTGCCTCTGCTAATCAGCACCAGGCTGTGCTGAAGCTAATATGCGTAGGTGACAAACCCCACAATGCTGAAGAGTTGTGGGCAGCTCTGAAACAGCAGGCAGATCACTGGCTCACACCGCTGAACCTACAGCCAGGCATGGTCGTGTGTGACAATGGCCGGAACCTGGTGGCAGCTCTGAGGCGAGGCAAGCTGACACATGTTCCATGCGTGGCCCATGTCCTCAACCTCGTGGCTCAGCGGTTTCTTAAATCCTACCCGGAGCTGTTGGATCTGCTCGTCAAAGTACGCCGCCTGTGTGCCCATTTTAGAAAGTCACCTACTACTTCTGCAGGCCTTAACATCTTTCAGCGGCGTTTGCAGCTTCTGGCTAACAGACAGACTGGTGTATGATGTCCCCATGTGTTGGAATTCCATACTGCACATGTTTGTTAGGATTTGTGAGCAGAAGAGGGCAGTTGTTGAGTACCAGCATCAACTAGGCCGTCGGTATATGGTTCAAACTCCACACATAAGACCTCAGGAGTGGACATGGATGTCCAACATATGTACCGTCCTCCAAAACTTTGAGGACTCCACCAAGATGGTGAGCGGCGATGACGCCATCATTAGCGTCACCATCCCGCTTCTCTGTCTTCTAAAACACTCTCTGCTCAAAATCGAAGATGATGCATTGTAGGCCGAGCACGATGAGTTGTAGCAATAAACCATTCTGGGTGATTACACACAGCCCAGCCTCATCTCATCCCAACGTGCATTGGAGGACTATGACGAGGAATAGGAGGATGAAGAAATAGAGCTACTTTCATGCGGAATTGACGGTAATACATGCACAACCGTCAGACCGTCAGTTCAGCGTGGATGGCCAGAGGACAGGGGAGAGGAAGAGGAGGAGGAGAAGGATGACGAGGCCAGATTGAACAGTCATGCTGTTGGTGAGGACCCTGAAGTCTTGCCTGTTAACAGTCTGGCTCACATGGCTGACTTTATGTTACGCTGCCTGTCTCGTGACCCTTGCGTTATCAAGATCTTGGCCGAGACTCATTACTGGTTGGTGACACTTTTAGACCCACGCTACAAGAAGAACTTTAGTTCTCTTATTCCCGAGGCGGAGAGGTCTACAAAAATGCTGCAGTACCAGAAGGCCATGGTCGCGGAATTAGTAAAAAATGTCCCTTCTGAAAACGCTAGCGGCAGAGGTCACGATTCAGTGGACAACCAAGGCGTCCGGCCGAGAGAGGCACAAGTCCAATCCAGCAGAGGTAGGGGAACACTCTCAAAGATCTAAGACACTTTTCTCAGCACCTCCCGTAGCACAGGCCCTGAGGTGCGGGGTAGTGTCACAAGGACTTCAAAGTTTGTCAAGATGCTGCGGGAGTACCTTGCCGATCGTACAAAATTTCTCCTAGACTTCTCTGTGCCTTATAATTATTGGGTATCCAAGCTGGACACGTGGCAGAATTGTCTCTCTACGCCTTGGAAGTCCTGGCCTGCCCTGCCGCTAGCGTTTTGTCAGAGCCTGTTTTTAGTGCGGCAGGTGGAATCATTACTGATAAACGCACCCACCTGTCAACTGAAAATGCTGACAGGCTGACTTTGATCAAGATGAACAAAGGTTGGATTGGGCCTGACTTCACCACACCACCACCAAATGATAGCGGAATTTAAATTTTGTGCCGGTAAATTGCCATGCACCTCCGCACACCCACACATGGGTACACACTTCATAACTTGGGCTACTTGCTGTACTGCTCCTCCTTCTCCTCATCCGCCACCATCATATGATCAGTGCGACTGTGGTTCATGATGCCACAAAAACATAATTTTTTTACATCATATTTATGATGATGATGACCCTAACCGTTCAAAGGTTAGGCAGTAGTTTCATGTATTCCCCCAGAGGTAAATGTTTTAGTCCATGCTTACAGAATGGGCATTACAAGTACAGGAGACCCACTCCTTTGTAATGGGAAAAATATTTAGAGGCTCTCCTCCAAGTTTCTTTCCAGGGGCATTGAAGTGCCTCCCAATTTTTGGCTTCCCTGCCTAGGGCAATCCTACAAAAGACCCACTTCCTTATAATGGGCACATTATGAAAAGAGGCCCTCATGCACGCCTCTATCCAGGGGCATCAGAGTGCCACACAATTTTTGGCTTCCCTGCCTAGGGCAATCTTACAAAAGACCCACTTCCTTATAATGGGCACATTATGAAAAGAGGCCCTCATGCACGCCTCTATCCAGGGGCATCAGAGTGCCACACAATTTTTGGCTTCCCTGCCTAGGGCAATCCTACAAAAGACCCACTTCCTTATAATGGGCACAATATTAAAAGAGGCCCTCATGCACGCCTCTATCCAGAGGTATTGAAGTGCCTCCCAACTTTTGGCTGCCCTGCCTAGGGCAATACTACAAAAGACCCACTTCCTTAAAATGGGCACAATATTTAAAGAGGCCCTCATGTACGTCTCTTTCCAGGGGCATTGGGGTGCCTCCCAATTTTTGGCTGCCCTGCCAAATGGAAATACTACAAAAGACCCACTTCCTTAAAATGGGCACATTATTTAAAGAGGCCTTCATGTACGTCTCTTCCCAGGGGCATGGGAGTGCCACACAATTTGTGGGTGTCCTGCTTAGGGCAAAACTACAAAAGACCCACTTCCTTATAATGGGCACAATATTTAAAGAGGCCCTCATGCATGTCTCTTTCCAGGGGCATTGGGGTGCCTCCCAATTTTTGGCTGCCCTGCCAAAGGGAAATACTACAAAAGACCCACTTCCTTAAATGGGCACATTATTTAAAGAGGCCTTCATGTACGTGTCTTCCCAGTGGCATGGGAGTGCCAAACAATTTAAAAAAAATAAATCTTTAATGTAAACCAAAAAACTACCATACACCAACTCTGTCTCACAAGTGGATATGAGCCCTTAATATTTTCTCCAGGAAAATCCATTTTGGTTTCATTTTGTAACGCTTTCTTGACAGTCCGTAAAAGTGGCGTAATAGTCTGACAACATTATTCACAGCAGTGACCTTTGGGGTCTGAAATGCTTACAGGGGTCTTCCCCATGCTGTTCCCATGTCATTTGAGCACTGTTCTGATACTTTTGTGACAATTTTAGGGTTTATCCATGTTTATCATGCCAGAAAAATACTCGAGTCTCCCATAGGATAACATTGGGCTCGGTGCTCGGGCCGAGTACACGAGTATCTTGGGATGCTCGGCCCGAGCTTCGAGCACCCGAGCATTTTAGTATTCGCTCATCTCTATTAAATAGCCCTTCCCCGAACTTGCAGGACCTATGCCCACAAGTTCCCAATTTCTTTTACGAAGCCACTACCCATGAGTGACTTCGTACAACCACCACCGAATATCGGTACTCCTGTAATGAGGTGTACAATTCAGATTGTATTATCGAAATTGACAGTGAAATGAACTGTGCACAGTCCGCACTTGTCCACCAGGGGGCATCAGTGGACTGTACAATCACAGAGCTGGGAAACTCCCAGCCATCTCTTTTGTTTACCCAGGAAGTGAAAGAGCTTAGTACAGACACAGAGTTGAACAAGAGAACATCTGCCTGTGGATGTGTGTTGAAAGAGGGCTACTTTGCAACACCTTGCTGGAAAAATCACCCCGCAGAAGCCCCCGTGCCTGATCCTGGGCCACTGGACTTTGGTGCTGTGACTCTGGCCGCTCTGCAAAACCTTGCCCGCCGAGCACCCGGAGTGCATGTGCAGGGGCCGTGACTGACATAAGGGAGACTTCTGTGCTGCTGTGATCTCCCTTCTGCTGTTGCTCTGTGTGCCCTGAGACTGGGAGAGACAGACTGTTACCTGCAGAAGGAGACCAAAGAAGAAGAGTGAGGAGATCCCCAGGCCTGCTACGTGGGAGCGACATCTTCTTCTGTGATAGACTGGTACGTGATTTTAGGGAAAGTTAGGGAAAGATACCTTCATTGTTGTGTTTTCTTTTCTTGCTGCGTACCCGGAAGAAGTGAAGATCCAGAGACTCTAATATATACAAGTGCGCATAGAGTTCGGTTGACTGTGATATAAATATGTTTTACAGTAAAGAAACGTTATTATCGGTTAAACCTGAGTATGGGGATTCTGTTGAGAAAGATCATACACACACACCCGCGGCCTTACCACCGGTCGCTACACTCCCAGCCTCTGGAATCGGACCTATTCTCCCGCTGTGACAAACATTATTATTATTCTCCTTTTTTTTTTTTTTTTTTTTATAACCTTAGAAGTATTTTTTTTTTTAAACATTTTCTCTTTTTGTTTTTGTATGTGTGTGTTTTTTGTTTTTGAGACATATAGGGTGGGAGGGCGGGCCACAAGGATTTGGCGCCGTCCGGCAAAGATGAGATACCTAACTCTGCCCCCTCTATATCCTTTAATCAGCCCAGCAACCCCCGATCCTTCCACCAATCCCCACTGTTTCCCTTCTCCACCAATCCACCTAACCCCACAAAATGCTCTCCTACATTTTAACCATTAACCCCTTCAGACCCCAGTCCCCTCCATATCGTCATGGGCTTATTCACCCTTATATTGCTCTCTGGCCCTTCTTGACGATTCTATGAGGGTATTGCAGCCATAAATGCAGCCGCAATATTCTCCGACCCAGCAGTCATATGGTTAACTTAGAGATCCAAAAACCCTGCATGCATCACTTAATGTAGAGGGCCAATCCAAGGTCCTGGTGGGCGGAGTGTAAGGGTAGTGTAGGAGAAGTATAGACACTTAGACTAGAGAGTCTGGAAAAGTCTAGACGAGACAAGACACAGACTTGAACTTGGAGTAGGAGCGAGGGCTCTGCACCTCGTGCAGCCCCCGGCCCGTCACCGGTCGGGTGTTAGCACCTGAGGCCTCAACAACCGGGATCGGGCATTACCAACCACGGGTTCCAAAATACCACCGTGCCCAATTAACAGCCGGTTGACTGGTACCGAAGCTGGCAGCAGTTCACCTCTGCTACGCGAACCAGAAGCGTGGAGGAGCAGCTTTACAGGAGCACCCCACCACCAGCCACTTTCCAGTCGTCTAACCAGCGGTGTACCCACCGAGGGACCCAAGGCTCCCCAAAACATCCATAACGTACATCTTGGATAGGGATTGTAGCAGCTTCCCCGTACCCGACCTGGTATTCCTGGGCAACAATGGCAAAAGACATAGCTAGAATGGAGGAACACTACGGATCTCTGAGGGACACCTATCACTGCTGAATCTGCCCGGTCCACTACCCGTTAACTGTATACCATGTACTGCCTGCTGGTTACAGTAAAGACCCATTGCAGAGACTTTCAGTGTCCGTGCTTCCTTATGATTGCATCCGTCCGCACACAAGGTAACCACAGCTGCCGCACAACATCTTAAGCAGCTCCAGCCTCCAGGGATCACCGCTCAGCCTGTGGGGAGCGTTCCATCTTGCTGCTGTCCATCCCCCGGAGGTTCAGCAGCGTCGGTAACGATTACTGAACTACTCATAGGTGGCGTCACAAATAAATTAACCCCTTTAATCTGTTCCTACAAGATGTCTTCAACTTTTGATCTGCACTCAACCGGGCCCAACTACCGGCAGGCGCAGCCCACCCGTGACAAGGAGGAAGGAGCTACAGCCTGTCTAAACCAGAGTCCACGGGCTTACGGTGAGTCAACTACTTATATTGGACGAATGGCCACAGCTTTATTTAACAAGTATACATATATCTTTTTGCGGCTCACCATGCCACCCTTTAAATTCAACCATAACCGATATATATACATAACATAACCATAAAACCTAACACCGATAGGTCCATCCCAGAAGCAACCAATTATTTCTATCCCCTGGCCGTATCCTAAAACCGGCTCAGAGGACCACCTCGGCCGTGACCAACCGACCCTAGCTGTGAGGTATCAACGTTCCATTGTTAAATACCCCTTCCCCGAACTTGCAGGACCTACGCCCACAAGTTTCCAATTTCTTTTACGAAGCCACTACCCATGAGTGACTTCGTACCACTACTGAATATCGATACGCCCAGCCTCTGGAATCTGACCTATTTCCGTGCCACAGACCGGCCACATGACCCCTTATGTGGCCCAGGCCCTCCAAACCCCCATGGCCTGCTCCAAACCATCCCACAATCCCAGCATCCACAAATCTAAGCCAATGTCCGTAAGGTGCACTCCATCTTGCCGTACATATTGGCCCACGGATTCCTCCAAATCTCTGTGCCGTACCACCAAACCTCCGTTCCGGGCAACAAACCGGCCAATTGTCCTGTTCAGCTTAATACGGGCTTTATTAATCCGATCGGCCGACCTGGTGAAACGCCAGCTTGTCCGAGCTACTATTCTGACCACACTATAATTAGACCCGGGAACTCTCGCCACAATTGCAGCAAATCAGCTTATTCTCCCTCGTCAGGTCCCTGGCCGTTCCTACCCCCAAATCGTTCCCTCCCGCATGCAAAACAAGGCCATTGGGATCCTGATCAATCCTGGCATAATATGCTACTTCCAGTATAATTTTCCCCCACGTCATGCCGCATATCCCAATCCATTTTACCGAGCGTCCTCTCTTGCTATTCCAAGCTTCCGACCCTCCGGGCGTGCATCTGCACGTAACGCTCCCCAGTAAACGTAGGAGTGCCCGAGGATCATACCAAACACACACCTAGAAAATAAACACCATTAAATAATACCAAGAAACAAGTCATACAACAGTCAAAAACAAAACCCCATATTAAACAATGACTCCATCCTCCCTACACGTACACTTCGTATCATCCCTCAACAGGGAGGTCGCACATAAAGGCGAAAACGAGATATCTCCCAATCCGACGGATCAACTCCTCACTCAACCCCCATCTAGAAGCCTCCGTTGCCGCCCCTATCCGAAAGGAATGCGACCCATACTCACTTGGCACCTCTCCTACCTATGCCAAACAAACCTTCAGTACTGATATAAACTGAAGTTTTGACAACGATGAACCATCCTCATGTCGCAATAAGGATCCAGGGTATCCACGCGTATCCTCAAAAAACCTGCCACCAACGAAACTGGACACAACTGATGTCCCGGTATACTATACATAACCACCAAGCGTCCCCGACCCAACTGATCCGTTTTGGAACGACGCAACTTACATTCCACCCAAATCCTCTGCAATCACCACATCCCCCAACAAAAGACCTCCAGCCACATGCTTCGCGGAACTAACCAATTCGCCAATGCCCAAAAAATGCCAAAACGAATGCAACCGTAAACAATGTCTGTTCATACCGGGATGAACACCCCCCCCCAAACTGCGCACCAACTGTGCCAACAATTGAAAGGAAATAGGCCTCCTGGTGTCCCGGCCCTCGCCCCCTTCTTAAAGCCTTTCATGGCCTCTAGCACCAAAAAATTCCTTTGTGGCATCTTTTACCTCTTGCAACTTGAACCAAAATGCCAATGCAGCTAATCTATGCCCCATCGCGGACAGTGACCGGCCTATTGCAAAATCTTCACTCACAAACGTCAACACCCCAAAAACCCTTCCTTCATAACCCGACCCCAATAATCTGCCCCGTTCCAAAATCCTCTCACTCCTGCCACACCAACTGATATCGGCACCAATTCGCCTCGGTCACCGATCTCCTAATCCCTTCATAGGCTAAACCGATGCCAGATGCCACAACCAATCTGGACAATGCTCGATAAAAGAGAAGGACGGCACTCACCGGGTCGTATCTGTGCTTTTATTCATAGAACGCAATTCACAAGGTGCAGGGAGGGAGAAGAGGCTAAGATGACAACGGCACCGTTTCGCGCTGTGTGCGCTTCAACGGGTCATCAAAGGGGTCATCCTTCTGTTAAATTAACCAATCTGGACAATGCTCTCCCTCCTCGTCTGCTCCTGGCACCAAGGTCCGGAACCTGCAAAACTGAAAACCGGACAACGCATCAGCTACCTGATTTTCCACACCTGGCACATGCTTCGCTACAACGCATATGTTAAATTCCAAGCAGCGCAGCACCAAATGCCTCAACAACTCCACTACCAGTGGTGATTTCGAAAAGAGAGTATCAATGGAGTAGACAACCACCATATTGTCACAATGAAAGCATACCTTCTTGCCTGCGAAATCCGAACCCCACAACTCAACCGCCACCATGATCGGAAAGAGCTCCAGCAAAGCCAAATTTTTTGTCAACCCCTTTCCACGCCATAACTGTGGCCACTCACACACACACCAACGATTCAGAAAAATCGCTCCAAAGCTTGCAGCTCCTGCCGCATCCGTAAACAGCTCCAACCGTCTACTGGACATCATTTTGCTCATCCATAACGTCCTCCCATTGTACCTGTCTAAAAAGGAGTTCCAAACAACCAAGTCCCCTTTCATCACCTTAGTCATCCTGACAAAGTGATTTGGAATGTGACACCCACAGTTGCACACGTCAATCTCCTATTGAATATCCGCCCCATCGGCATAATGCGACACGCGAAATTCAGCTTTCCCAAAACAGACTGTAAATCCCTCAGCCTCACCTTTTTAGCAGAAAACAATGTTCAGACTGACGCCTTCAAATCCATCAACTTCCCCTCTGGCAGCCGACACTCCATAGCCACCGTATCAATTTCAATGCCCAAAAAACACAAAACAGTCACTGGCCCTCTGTCTTCTCTTTTGCCAACTGAATACCAATACTGTGGGCTAGTCTCTCCAAGGTGAACAACAACAATGAACAAACCGATGACCCCGCAGGCCCTACACATAAAAAGTCATCCAGATAATGAATCACAGAGAGGACTCCCGCAACATCCCGAACTGCCCATTCCACAAAAGGACAAAATGCTTCAAAATAAGTACACGAAATCGAAGAAC
Source organism: Allobates femoralis (assembly GCA_033576535.1). Classification (NCBI taxonomy): domain Eukaryota; kingdom Metazoa; phylum Chordata; class Amphibia; order Anura; family Aromobatidae; genus Allobates; species Allobates femoralis. The sequence continues at coordinate 258,567,497 of JARQOC010000006.1, forward strand.
CCATGGGTAGGCAACGATCCATATAAACTCCCCTTCCTACATACACCCCAGTAGGTGAAAACTATCCTGATGAACTGGAAGCAAGCGAAATGCAGCTTCTATATCCTGTATATCCGTCCTCCTGTACCGTCAACACCGGCTGTCCCGCCCCAGTGGGGCCACCCATGCTCCCGCTGGAGCCCCAGGTCCGGACACCACCAGACCCTCTGCAACCCACCCCCTCAACACACCTAACAACTGACCCCAAAACTCCGGCCCAGGTAACCCGGCTAATTGCCCATTTGGAACCACAACCCAATCACTCGGCCCCACAACTGCCGCCGTGCCCCCACAACCCGCAACATTACAAGCAATCGCTGATCCCTCACCAGGCTGCCTCTGAGACGATCCCGGAAAAGCCGTGTCACGATGTTCCTGCTGACACTCTTCCTCTGCAGACTCATCTGCCAGTTGTCATGTCGAAGCCCACTGGGAGGAGGGTACTCGGTACCGGACCGGGTCACTACCGGGGAAGTCACGGGTGGTCCTGGTCCGGACCCTGTCCCGGGCCCTGGCAAATAAAGGGGAATATTTACAGGGGATGTCACTCGTGACGCCACCCACTTGATGCGGCCAGTGATGGGGGCCGCCGCTGCTGCAGAACCTCCGGGGACGATGGGACAGCAGCTTAGATGGTGTAGTTCCAGTGGGTAGAACTATGTTCCCCGGGGCAGTAAGGGTTAAGTCTATTGTGGAGTGTGTAGCACACTTACTTTGCAGACGCTGCAGGGATCTCTCCTCCTGGCTGGTGCTGACAGGCTGTATCCTGTATGGAGAGAATCACTTCATGCAGAAACACAAGGGAAGCAGTTCCAGGGTTTTCCAAAGCTTTACTCTCAGCTCTTCAAGTTACAGTTCAAGTACAGTTTTTACACAGTTCAAGTACACGGACACATTCTCCCTCTCCGGGTTCCCTTTGCTCCCTGCAGCCAGGCCTCTCTCTCTGTGACCCCTCACACAGTCTGCAGTGTCCTTTCCGGGCTATAACGGTCTCCGTCTCCACGGGTGTGTGTGAAACGCTGGACAGTATGGCGGTGACTCGGGCTTCTGTGAGTCCTAAGTTTGTCACTGAGCTGCCTGTCCTTTGGGTAGGGATCTCAATCTGAAACTCAGACCCCCCGTCGTGTTGTTTGGGGATGCCGAGTAAACTACGGTCCCCTCTAGAGCCGACACTCTACTTCAGCCCAGCCTCCAGCAGTCCTCCAGCACGAGGCTCTACCAGGCTCCTTCCTCTCTGTTCCTCTCGGTATATAGGAGGGCTACTCCGCCTGCAGTCAGTTGCTTTAGCTGCGTTCCTAGGGCCCGGGTTACACCGTCCCTCTCTGCTCTCTCACACTTCTGGGGATCAGGCTCTGGATAGGCTTTCTCTCCCCTCTGGCTCACACTGGCTCAGTACGGATTCTGCACTCACTCTTCCAGAACGTGTGGCTCTCTGTCTGCTCAGCTTCAGCTCAACCTGCTGCTGTTCTCTGGCCTGTTCTTAGTCTTTGCATCTCAGCTCACTGTGGCCTACTCTTGGTCTTTGCTGTTCAGCCTACCTCAGCCTACTGAACACCTTCACTCCTCCCCCTTCCTATATACTCTCAAGTCACCTGACTTCTGGTGTGCCCAACCCACTTCTCTGAATCCACCACCCCTCAATCTCATAGAGTATCTAATCTCAGGGCTGGATGCTGCCTTCTCTTACACGTGGGTATGTGGGCTGTGAGGGTGTTGGTGTGCAACAAGTGTCCTACCTGCCTGGCTGCAGTTCCCTTTGTGGCCTCCTGGACGCAGGGGCGCCACAGTCCCTCCTCTCCAGAATCCGTAGCACTGCTGGCAGCCTCATTGGGGACCAGCAGAGGGACAGCCAGCTCCTGGCGGCCGTCAACCCCCACAGTCACCGCACCCTGATCCACACGCCGTGTCCTGCTGGCTCGCTTTCTCTTCTTCCGGCGCGGCACCTTGCTGCCACTGGACCCTGCTGGATCCTCAGATGTCTTCACTGGTCCCCCTCCCTGCCGACTGCAGGAAGGCCGTAAGGTGTTCACTGCCTGCCGGGTTTTCCCTCCAGCACGATCCCCGCTGGAGGGAACGTCACCAACGATCTCAGTCTGTGCCCCTGCCGACTGCAGGAGCCCTCATCCTCTCCTCCTCGGCTGCCGTCCTCCATCCCTCTGGTGGTCCCTCCGGTCCGCAGCCGATCCTGCCATGTGCTGCTCCCCTGCGGTCTGCATGGAGTGTCCTTAACAGTCTCCTCAAGCAGGGCACGTCCCCAGGCCTGCATGTCACCGGGGCTGCCGTAGAACGGGTCCGGGGCCTCCATGTAGCTCCGCCCACTTCTGGTTCGCGGGATCTCCAGCGCGGATTCCTCCCGGTAACCGGAGAGAGCCCAGGAGGCATTGGGCGGCTCCTCCGTAGCGGAGGGTCCCCAAGGGGGCTCCTAGACCTCCTCTTCCCCTCAGGGGAGTAGCGTCCGGCAGCCATGACCTCCGAGCTCGCAGATCAGGCCCGGGTGCAGAGGCAGGCACCGCCGGGCAGGGAGCGCACACAGCAGCCAGCTGCTCCCGCAGGACATCCACTCCAAGGACCTCAGAGGCCCCACGCACCATCTCCAGCAAAGCATCTCAATGCAGAAGCTGCAGTCCACATCCACAAGGATCCAGCAAAGAGGAGGTACCTAACTCTGCCCCCTCTATATCCTCTAATCAGCCCAGACCCTCCGATCCTTCTACCAATCCCCACTATTGAGGCAACAGGGCTCACTTATCTAATATTTATAATTACCATTACTACTTTCTTAAACTATAAAAAATTTAGGCGAAACAGAGTGTTGTGGTGGTAAATTTAATCGGTGCTTTTATTAAGGCTTACTGGTACTACTTTTGTTTTCATACAAATTTGAATCCAATATAACAATTTCCATTTCCATCAACTTCATGAAAAAATCCATTTTTAAATATCACCATCCATATTGTCAAATATCGTCACTGAAACATATTTAAAGTTAACTGATCCCCCCAGCAAAGCTGGGCGACCTTGCCTCTAATAAAGCACCAATTTTTAAGATCAATAACAGTGTAACATTGGGGCGGGCGTGCGGGGATTTTGACAACTGCCGATGAGGCACTGGCGACCTTGGCCACAGCTCCCCCTTTTATGTGCCAGCTCTAGGGCCGCTGGCCATTCAAAGTTTTTGAATTTGGCGGGCAAACTCCCGCCCGAACTTATCTGCCCCTTACGTCATTCCCTTAGCAACAGCATGTTAACCCATTGCTGTACTTTCCAGATTGCGCAGCCCGTTGCCTCAAGATGACCCCCACTTAATTACTGGTTGCCATTTTATTCCCTTCTCCACCTATCCCCTAACCCCACAAAATGCTCTCCCACATTTAAACCATTAACCTATTCAGACCCCAGTCTCCTCCAGATCGTCATGGGCTTATTCGCCCTTATAGGGCTCTCTGGCCCTTCTGCTCTGCAATTATTAACAGAGGCACATACTGCTATGCAACACCACAGAGGGACCGAGGGGTTTCTGAATCCTGTAAAGGCCACTTCACACACACAGATATCTGAGTCCAATATCTGAACAGATCTCTGGTTGCAGTGAAATCATGGATACATTGCTCCATGTTGTACACAGCCACAAAATGGAGCAATGTGTCCATGATTTCACTGCAACCAGAGATCTGTTCAGATATTGGACTCAGATATCTGTGTGTGTGAAGTGGCCTTCAGACTCACAGGAACCACAGCACAATTACCTCCCCAGGATAATTCCAATCACTCCCAGCTTTCTTACTATACTCAAGGAAGAGGTGCTGGATCCCAAACCCCAGGAGAGTTTGATATTCAATTGCTCTACACTAAACTGAGGGATATACCAACAAAGAATGATATGGAACAATATATAGCCAGATTGGAGTCCACCTATAAAACAGAGCTATCTACCCTGAGAGACAAAGTTCAACAATGTAGTGACAAAGTTACTACCCACGACCAGGTTAACTAGTAGATTGGATGTGCAGGAGGTTTTGCTAGCTGATCAGGCTCACCAGATGCAGATGATGGCAGAAATGATGGACGATGCTGAAAATAGGGGACAAAGGAACTACATAAGGATCTGGGGCCTACCTGAACGGGTGTCATCTTAAGATCTAGATGAAACCCTGCGCTGCCTATTTAATTCCATCTTGGATATGTGGCGCCCCTGTGACCGGGCGGCCACAGGGTGAACAGCAGCTGGACGAGGAAAGATGGTCAACTCACAAAACACCAACACACAGACACTCTGACCCTGTGCCAATCACTCTATGGCTATGTTCACACACAATTTGCGTTTTTTTTAGCACTCCTAAAACCACTTGCGTTTTTTTAGGAGTGCCAAAAAATGTGCCTTGTGTGTGTGAAAGCAGTGAAAACGTTTTTGCAAATAGTCATTTTTTTCACCCAACACCCACACAGCCAAAAACGCATGGCATAAAAATTGGTGGGTTTTTTTTTCGTTTCCCTGCCGACTTAAGGGCGGGGGGGGGGAGGGGGTGCTATCATAAATTTTTTTTTTGTATTTTCTTTATTATATGGGGGGGGTGCTAATGAAAAAAAAAAATTCATTTTTGATGACTCCTTTACAAAAACGCTACCGTTAACGCATGTATCTGCATGTGCCTTGCGTTTCCGTTTGCGTTTGCCTGCGTTTCCCATAGGGGCCCATGTTACAGAAACGCATGCGTTTTTGGGGAAACACACCTGCGTTTTTTTCCAGCACCCAAAAACGCTGCATGCAACGTTTTTTGAAGTATGGGAAAAAAACGCAAGTGGTCCTGAAAAACGCATGTACACTCATATGTACCCTGCGTTAACGCACCTGCGTTTTTTTTCACACCCCAAAAAACGCAGGGATGGGCAAAAAAAACGCATGTGTGTGAACATGGCCTATGTCAGGCAAGCTGTGGTGGGAGTATAGAGACGTGTGGGTGGAGAGAAAGAGAGAACCCAGAGTAAGGGGTGGAGGAACGGTAGTAAAACACTGGAACACTAAGTTGGGAAAGACAATCAATGGAATCCCCTGCAGGGTAGAGACAGGAAGAATCCTCAAGCAGAGACACCCTTCCGCAGAGCAATAACAACCACAAACAGTGAGAGAACTACAGGGCCCAGCGGCTACTACTAATGGCCAACCGGGAACCCAGGCTGAAAACTGGAGAGAGGTTGAAGGAACCAGGTGAGCCCAGCTAACACGAGCCACCTGATGCTAGGCCAAGACAGCCAGAGAGCTGGCTCTGTAGATGTAGCGGGGGAAACCTACATGACCCTAACCACAAGACACCCCGGTGGGGTGCGGGAGCTCTATGACCCCCGACCTAACTACCGCTATGGAGTAGGACAAAGCCATCGTACTAGGGCTAGTGACCCAAGGTGGTAAAGTATCACTACAAAGCCTGTGACGGCCAGACCGAACCCGTATGTGAGGACAGAGACAGAACAGCAGGACCTGAAAGGTACACTGAGGGGAGTGACACAGAGAAACCGTCCCAGCTGCAGAGAGAGCCCGAGCCCAGAGCAGTGGAGAGAGCCGGTTCACAACGTGTGTGAAAGACGGTTTTGTAAGAACTGCTGCTGAGCCACAAGTAAAGTACCCGGTTAGCTCAAAACGGGTGTGAGACTGTTATTCTATGAGCCGCAGCAGGACCTCCACCTGCAGAGCCGCCTGTTAGCTGTTCCTGTGTGCTGGCTGGAAGAGCTGCAGGGAGAGACAAGTGCAGCATTCAGAGCACACGAACCCCTTCCCTATACCTTCCTCAGGGTCAAAGAAGCCCTACCCGTGGAGGGCATTCCATCTAAGCTGCCCTCATCATCATCCCTGGCAGGAATACGGCAGCGGTGGGCCACACTGACCACGCACCATGGATGGCATCACGACATCCTATAAACTTTATTTCCATTTTTTTTTGCTGCCCCTAGGACAACGGGGCCGGGTAACGGCACCCTAACACCCCAGAGACACGATAGCCCAGTCTCGAGTACCCCAGTCCTTGGGGGTGCGACAGATAGGCCCCCAGATTCCCCCTGGAGTTAGACAGGGCTCACAGAGCCTTGGGCCCACGACTACCAGATCATACAACCCCGAAATACGTTATTTGCTGTGTCCATAAATATCAGCTGAAGGACGCGGTGATGACGGTGGCCAGAAAGGCCAGAGCCATTAAACATCTTGAGATGCAATTACAGATTTTGCCTGATCTCTCCAGGTGGACTCTGCAGAGGCGCAGAGCGCTGAGGCCTTTACTCTAAGTCTTGAGATGAGCTGAGCTTCCGTATACATGAGGATTCCCGTTTCGCCTCAGGGTCCAAAAGGATGGACGAGTTCACCTTCTCAGCCATCCCAATGGGATCCCGACTTTTTCGGTGGCCCTAGCTATTCCTACAGTGGACATCCCTGATTGGCCACCCATGCCCAGAATGTGCAGGGCGAAAGCAATGCAAGGAAGGATCCTGATCCCCGTATAGGGCCAGCGGAGACCTGATGGGAGGGTCGGCAGAACTCGCCGCGAAGTTCAAGGCAAACCTGAGTTGGAAGAAAATTGAAAGCATGAGAAGGAGGGCTATTCTGTTATTTGGGAGGGGGGTGGGATAAAAACAGGGTTAATTCCATAGGGATGATGATTCCGCCAGATGCATTATCAACATGATTATGGACACTTTGATCTAGAGCAGGCTCCAGGACCAGGCACCAGCTCCCTTATAGATCCATGGTCATATCAGTTATGAGACCTCCACCCTAACTACAATTTGACATGAAGCAGCTCATACATTGTTAACGGGGTGGACACAAGCAATGGGAATGGTCTAGCGTTATATGAAGGGTGGGACTCCAAATGACGTTTGGGTGGGGGCTTCGGGACGTCAGGACCAATCAGGCGGCTTTCTCCTTTATCTGAAATAGTATTTGAACCCTTCAGACAGTGCTTTCTTTATGTAATACAAGTTTATAAACAACTGTTTAGTTTTCTATAACTTCAGATACCTAAGGGTACCTTTACACGCTGCCACCGTGGCGAGAAATCTGTCCGACAATCTGTAGCCCTGTCACCATCGCCGTGAAATTGCCTCGGAATTGCGGCGTGTATTTGGGGAATCTAGCGGAGAAAAAAGGTTGCGCCTGTTTGCGTTTGGACAGCACTGCTGCAAAATCAGAGGCAACCAGGAAGGCGAAATTCCAGGCTTTTAGCGTGTAAACGGCCAACAGGCCAATTGATTTCCCGGAGGCGTGCCACAGCGTCCTGGAGTCCACGCCCCGTTAGCGTTGATTGGTGGTGGCTACTGTGTTTCCATTGGCTGTCACTTGACAGGGCGCCATATTTGAACAGCTGTCCATTCACCACCACACAATGGCAATGGCGTCATGTATTAGCCAGCCTTCCAGCACAGGCTGGCCAATCATACCGCCATTGCGTTGTCCAATGAGCGTGTTTGGGGCGTGGTGCAACACAATTTTGCACGCCTATGTTTTTGCCGTGCTGAACATTCCTTTGGGGATTGCGGTGTGTGATGCAGCGATGGGAGTCTACCGGATGTTTCCCGCTGTTGGTGTGGCAACTTCCGGGGAGACATCTCGCCTTAGGTTGAGGTGTCTGAGGCGACCAGGAAAAATGTGCACTCGCACGTTAGGTTGCCTCCTATCGCCGCCAAAAGTGGCGGTGTGTAAAGGTACCCTAATAGTCTAAGTTCTGTTTGGGCTGACTACAAGCCATTTATAGCATAAATGCTGAGTGATTACCTATTGTATGTTATGGTTATGGTAAAAAAAATAAGAGGTTGAAGGTCTGTTTGTTTGGTGTAACGACAGGGGTGCAGCCACCATTTTTGGCCAGATCTCAGGGTCCTAACGGAAGTGCTGTGTCATACAGGACACGGACACAGCAGTCTTCACTTTTCACCTCCAGGTTGGATCCCACATAATTCCAGTGGACCACCATTAGTCCGTTAGTGGACTTCACCTGAACCAAAAAAAAGGGTTCTGTCTTTACTCACCGTTAACTACTTTCTGTTTCCCACTTTTTCTCGTGTCTTGTTTACTCCTTTTGTTTTCCTCCTGCTTTTCATTCTTCCCTTTCATTTATCCTTCCCCCTCCTTCATTCTCGCATTTACCGCTTTCTCCTACCAGGGTTTCTGTACGAACAGCGTTATCCCCCCAGCTCATAAGTTACCTGATTGTTCGCATTGTCCCTGAACACTAGACATGAGTAACTTGCAGTGGAAGCTAGAGAAACAGAAAATCCATCTCGGTTCCCTGAATTCTAGGGGATTCAATGTTCCTCAAAAGAGGTCTCAAATACTTTACAGTATGCACAAGAAGAAAGTGAATATTCTCATTCTACAGGAAACTCACTTTAAAGTGGGTCATGTACCAGACATCAGAAATAAATTCTATAATGAATGGTTGCAGAGCGCTAATCCAGAGACCCGCTCGAGGGGGCACTCCATTGCTGTCCACAAGATCCTACAGCATACAGTCCTAGATCAACATATAGATCCAGAGGGGAGATTCGTACTTCTGAAACTCAAAATATTTGCTACAACATACACCATAGCCGGGTGGTACGCTCCTAATCAAAATCAAGTGAGGGTGGGGAAGAAGGTTTCTGAATTTGCTGATCGGGTGACCATTATAGGAGGAGATTTCAACCTAACACTTAAACCAAGGGCCTCAAACACGTGGCCCGGGGGCCCCCAGGGCTTCAAAGTGCGGCCCGCGGCACCATGGACAAGGTAAGGACGCCGGGATCCACTGTGCAGGGGGCCACCACGGTGCGCTGTGTAATGGGCCGTTGCGGTGCAGTGTGCTGGGGACTGCGGCTTTATTATCACTTCCTGCGGCCGCTACAACAAGCTCTGAGCCTCCTTCCCTCAGCTACATCAATGGAAGCTAGCAGGCCAATCAGATCACAGACTCGCAAGTGACGTCGGCCAATCAGAAACCTTGTGACATCATACGCCGCGTCACTTGCGGATCTGTGATCTGATTGACCGCCAGCTTCCATTGACATGGTTGAGGGAAGGAGGCTCAGAGCTTGTCGAAGTGGGCGCAGGAAGTGATAATAAAGCCGCATCGTAAAAGTGTGTGTACGAGAGAGAGAGAAGGTGTGTGTTCGAGAGAGAGAGAAGGTATGTGTATGAGAGAGAGTGTGTTACGAGGAGAACAGAGTGTGTGTATACGAGAGAGCGAGAGTGTGTGTGAATGAGATAGAGAGAGAGTGTGTACGAGAGAGAGTGTGTACGAGAGAGAGTGTGTACGAGAGAGAGAGCGAGAGTGTGTGTATACGAGAGAGCGAGAGTGTGTGTGTAATGAGATAGAGAGAGAGTGTGTACGAGAGAGAGTGTGTACGAGAGAGAGAGTGTGTACGAGAGAGAGAGAGTGTGTGTATGAGAAAGAGAGAGAATATGTAGGAAAGAGAGTGTGTGTACGAGAGAGAGTGTGTGTGTACGAGAGAGAGAGGTGTGTGTGTGTGTACGAGAGCGTGTGTGTGTATGACAGTGTGAGGATGTATAAGAGTGAGAGTGTGTGTGTGTATGAGAGTATGTATGAGAGAGTGTGTATGTGTGTATGTCGAGCCCACCGGTACGGGGTACTCGGTACCGGACCGGGTTGCTACGGGGAATGCCACGGAGGTCCTAGTCCGGACCGTGTCCCGGGCCCTGGCAAGTAAAAGGGGAATATTTACAGGGGATTAAATGTTTATCGTGATGCCACCCATGTCTTGTGGTCAATAGTGGGACCACCGCTGCTGCAGAACCTCCGGGGATGATGTTAAAGCAGCTATAGATGGAATAGTTCTCCGCGGGTAGAACTTAGTTCCCGGGGTAGTGATGATTTGGGTGTATTGTGTAAGCTTGTAGTGGATGCAATACACTTACTGTCCTGCTGCTGCAGCCTTCCTTATTCAGTGTCCAGGGCTGACAGGCTGTGGCTCTCCAGGCTGATTTCTCTGCAGTCCTGTTGGAGAGAATCATGTGCAGGCAATAGAGAATCATGCGAGGGAGTCAAAGGCAGGGTTCACCGTGTTTACTTAGCAGTTTGTTCAGCATAACAGCTCAGTTACAGTTCAAGGTACAGGTCTTTACATGGGTTACAACTCTCCCCTCCGGATTCCTCTTTACTGCCTGCAGCCAGGTTGCTCCTCTCTGTGGCCCCTCACTCCTTCTCTGTCCTTTCCAGGCTTTTACTCTCTCTCTCTCTTTGTGTGTGTGTCTCCGGACAGTATGGCGGTGGCTCGGGCCCCTGTGGGTCCTCGTGGTCGCCACTGAGCTGCCTGTCCTTTGGGTAGGAACTCTAACGTGGAGTTAGTGCTCCCCGTCGGTTAATCTGGGAAACCGGGTAGATCGTCGGTCCCCTTCAGAGCCGACACTCTGCTTCAAGCCTAGCCTCCAATAGTCCTTTTGTACCAAGGCTCTATCAGGCCCCCTTCTAACCGTGTGATTCAGGTTCTATAAGAAGGCTACTCCGCCTGCAGTCGGTCGTCTCAGCTGTGTTTCTAGGACCCAGTGCTGCTGGTCTTCTCTTTGCTTCACACTCCTGGGGTGCTGGCTCTGGATGGGCTTTCTCTCTGTGGCTGCGCTGGCTCTTCAGATTCTGCACTCCTTACACCCCACTCCTCCAGGACGTGTACTTCTTGTCTGTTCTGCTCAGCCTACCTCGGCCTACTGACTCCTTCATCCTCCCCTTCTCTATATCTACCATCTATCACCTGACCTGCTTGCTGTCCCACCCACTGTTCTCTAAACCCACTGTGGCGCCCCGCAACGAGTGCATCACAGGAAGGGGAGATCGAAGAAAAGGCAGCACTCACCGGATTATATGTAGGGTGATCTTTAATCCATAGTATCAGGAAAAGACAGGGTGCAGGGAGGTGACCACGGAGGGCCAGAGGACGACGACGCCGTTTCGCAACGACTGTTGCTTCTACGGGTCCAGAAATGCCGTCCTCTGGCCCTCCATGGTCACCTCCCTGCACCCTGTCTTTTCCTGATACTATGGATTAAAGATCACCCTACATATAATCCGGTGAGTGCTGCCTTTTCTTCGATCATCCCGTTATTAGCTGATGCTTTGGCCTGCACCGCCTAAAGGGGATCCCGGCCCTAAGTGAGAACGTACCGGTACCCGATTGCTGTCACTGCTTTGTGCCCTGATTCTCCTCTCTGTTGCATCACAGGAAGGTATTGCATCCCTGACTGAAGATGTAATATCTTCGTCTCAGTGATGACATGGTTAAACCCAGAGCTCCATACAACACACAACACACTACAGGCAGGTAGAGGGCCAATCAGGTCCTGGTGGGAGGAGTGAAAGGAGTAGTGTGTGGGGGAAGTTAGTAACTTAGGAGTCGGGAGGAGAGAGAGAGAAGGAACAGGACCTGCACAGTGCCGTGCAGCCTGGTACTGGACTTTACCGGCAGGGCACCATCAAGCGGTGACCCAGACCGGACACGGGCAACTATCGAGCGGGTCAAATTATACCTGTGCCCAATCCACCGGATCACCGGTTCCGAGCTGAACAGACGTCCATCGCTGTTCTGCAAACCGGAGTGAAGGAGTCGCTTTCTAGGAGCACCTCACTACAGCCGCAACTAAGTCGTCTTGCCAGCAAGATACGCACCTCAGGGAAACAGGCCCCAGAAGCCGGAATTCGAAGCCGGTAGGAATCTTTAAGAAGTCTTTCCCGTACCTCGAACTGGTGCACTAAGGTGACATCGGCAACTAGACAGGAAAGTTAGATAGAGGAGGGACACCGTGGAGCTCTGGACTAAGACCAGTCACCGCTAGGACCACCCGGTCTGTTACCTAAAGACTGCATACCGTGTACCACAACAACCGTTACAGTAAAGACCCATTACAGAGGAATCTGGTGTCCGTGCCTTTCTTCAGAACTGTTATTAACCCTGTCCAGCAACTACCCGAGCTGCCGTATTCTATCCAGAGCAGCTTCCTGGCCCCGGGGACTCCTGCTCATCCTGTGAGGAGTGTTCCATCAAGCTGCCGCACATCCCCCGGAGGCCCAAGCAGCGCCGGTGAAATTACTCCCACAGGTGGCATCACGACAATCAAGAAACAACATCCCCATCCTTTAATCCCCTTTGATCTGACCACCGGGCCCCACAGCCTCAGGCGTGGAACCGTGACAAGTGCTGCATTTCCTGAGACGTGAGCATCCGGCAACAGTGAGTCAGAATTTGGCGGGTTTTCCTTTTCGCGCTTTGGACCGGGCCGGCCCACGATGGGAGGTCTGGGCAAGCCTCCTCTGCACATGGTCTCAGGCTCCTATGGCCGCCATTAAGCACAGATTTGGTGGGAAAAGTTTCTTTATTTATTTAGGCACACGGGGTCCAATTCTTTTGGACCGGGTACATCCTGTTCGTGACGCCAGGTTGTCGAGCCCACTGGGACGGGGTACTCGATACTGGACCGGGTTGCTACAGGGAATGTCACGGAGGTCCTGGTCCGGACCGTGTCCTGGGCCCTGGCAAGTAAAAGGGGAATATTTACAGGGGATTAAATGTTTGTCGTGACGCCACCCACGGCTTGTGGTCAATAGTGGGACCACCGCTGCTGCAGAACCTCCGGGGATGATGTTAAAGCAGCTATAGATGGAATAGTTCTCCGCGGGTAGAACTTAGTTCCCGGGGTAGTGATGATTTGGGTGCATTGTGTAAGCTTGTAGTGGATGCAATACACTTACTGTCCTGCTGCTGCAGCCTTCCTTATTCAGTGTCCAGGGCTGACAGGCTCTGTGGCTCTCCAGGCTGGATTTCTCTGCAGTCCTGTTGGAGGGAATCATGTGCAGGCAATAGAGAATCAAGCGAGGGAGTCAGAGGCAGGGTTCACCGTGTTTACTTAGCCGTTTGTTCAGCATAACAGCTCAGTTACAGTTCAAGGTACAGGTCTTTACACGGGTTACAACTGTCCCCTCCGGGTTCTTCTTTACTGCCTGCAGCCAGGTTGCTCCTCTCTGTGACCCCTCACTCCTTCTCTGTCCTTTCCAGGCTTTTACTCTCTCTCTTTGTGCGTGTGTCTCCGGACAGTATGGCGGTGGCTCGGGCCCCTGTGGGTTCTCGTGGTCGCCACTGAGCTGCCTGTCCTTTGGGTAGGAAATCTAACGTGGAGTTAGGGCTCCCCGTCGGTTAATCTGGGGAAACCGAGTAGATCGTTACCCTCTCCTTCCTGCACTCTGGCCCTCTTTAATGTTTTAGGGCCTTTCTATACCCTTTTTATAGGGTCATGACATTTTTATACTCTTTAGGTGATTGATCCGATGCACTGTTCAGATATGTAGTTATACCTGTTTTTGATGGGCTTTTTAGCCTGCCCACCCAGGAAGGGTGGTTTTTTTTTGCATAGTCATGGGTGGGTGCAGACCACCTGGATGAAGAGGAGTAAATGCATTCGGGAATCTAAGGACCTACACGATACAGGGGATAATATGTCATAAATGTACTTAGTTGTTTTTTTGTTTTTGCTTTTTTTTAATTTGAAGTCTATTACTTGTGAGACCGCAGTGAGACTTTATTCTTTTGACTCTTCCTTTACTTGACTCATCTCTTTTTCATTGTATTTACTCTTATTCTAAATAAAAATAGAGTATACATAAATACTTACATTCCTGCTACACACTACTTTCATATAGTAAAATACTTTGCAAGATATACAGTAAAAAGATATACAGTTATCCATCCAGGTCTGGTTAATATTCTGCAATGCTTTTTTTTTACTGGTAGCTGATGTGCGGTACTTGTCAGCACTCATTACACACTGAATGGGGATGCACTGTTTAGCTCTGTTTAATGTTTCCAGAGCTAGTAAAAGTGGATCAGTGGGGGTGCTGGATGTCAGATCCTTATCGATCTAATATTGATGACTAGTGATGAGCGAGTACTAAAATGCTCGGGTGCTCGAAGCTCGGGCCGAGCATCCCGAGATACTCGTGTACTCGGCCGGAGTACCGAGCCCAATGTTATCCTATGGGAGACACGAGTATTTTTATGAAATGACTGCCGGCTGCCTGGAAAAACCCTAAAAATGTCACAAAAGTCTCAGAAGAGTGCTGAAATGACATGGCAACACCATGGGGAAGACCCCTGGAAGCATTTCTCACTCAAAAGTCACAGCTGTGAACAATGTTGTCCGAGTTTCACGCCAATTTTACGGAGTGTCCAGAAAAGCTTCCAAAATTACACCAAAATGAATATTTAGGGTGGAAATGTTAAGGGCACATACCCAATAGTGATATACAGCTGGTGTATGTCACTTTTTGTGATTACATAAAAGATTTTACGTGAAAACATTGTGCGACACTCCGATGACCCTGACAAGAGACGCCCATGAAGCCCTGTCTAGAAATAAAGTGCCCATTTTGAGGAACTGGGTCTATTGTAGTATCTTCCATTGCCAGGGCAGTCCAAAATTGGGAGGTTCACCAATGCCCCTGGATACAGACATGCAGAATGGCCTGTAAACAAGAACTGGGTGTATTTTAGTATAGCCCTTTGGTCAGGGCAGCCAAAAATTGGGAGGTTCAACAATGACCCATGCTTACAGACATGCAGTAGGGCCTGTAACCCTCAAGTGGGTGTATTGTAGTATAGCCCTTTGGTCAGGGCAGACAAAAATTGGAAGGTTCAACAATGACCCATGCATTCAGACATGTAGTAGGGCCTGTAACCCTCAAGTGGGTGTATTTTAGTATAGCCCTTTGGTCAGGGCAGCCAAAAATTGGGAGGCTCCTCTTTGTCCCTGGATAGAGATGTGCAGGAGGGCCTGTAAACCCTCAAGTGGGTGTATTGTAGTATAGCCCTTTTGTCAGGGCAGCCAAAAATTGGGAGGCTCCTCTTTGTCCCTGGATAGAGACGTGCAGGAGGGCCTGTTAAGAACAACAGGATGTATTGTAGTATAGCCCTTTTGTCAGGGCAGACAAAAATTGGGAGGTTCAACAATGACCCATGCATTCAGACATGTAGTAGGGCCTGTAACCCTCAAGTGGGTGTATTGTAGTATAGCCCTTTGGTCAGGGCAGACAAAAATTGGGAGGCTCCTCTTTGTCCCTGGATAGAGACGTGCAGGAGGGCCTGTTAAGAACTGGGTGTATTGTAGTATAGCCCTTTGGTCAGGGCAGCCAAAAATTGGGAGGCTCCTCTTTGTCCCTGGATAGAGATGTGCAGGAGGGCTTGTAACCCTCAAGTGGGTGTATTGTAGTATAGCCCTTTTGTCAGGGCTGCCAAAAATTGGGAGGCTCCTCTTTGTCCCTGGATAGAGACGTGCAGGAGGGCCTGTTAAGAACTGGGTGTATTGTAGTATAGCCCTTTGGTCAGGGCAGCCAAAAATTGGGAGGCTCCTCTTTGTCCCTGGATAGAGGCGTGCAGGAGGGCCTGTTAAGAACTGGGTGTATTGTAGTATAGCCCTTTGGTCAGGGCAGCCAAAAATTGGGAGGCTCCTCTTTGTCCCTGGATAGAGATGTGCAGGAGGGCCTGTAAACCTCAAGTGGGTGTATTGTAGTATAGCCCTTTTGTCAGGGCAGCCAAAAATTGGGAGGCTCCTCTTTGTCCCTGGATAGAGACGTGCAGGAGGGCCTGTTAAGAACAACAGGGTGTATTGTAGTATAGCCCTTTTGTCAGGGCAGCCAAAAATTGGGAGGCTCCTCTTTGTCCCTGGATTGAGACGTGCAGGAGGGCCTGTTAAGAACAACAGGGTGTATTGTAGTATAGCCCTTTTGTCAGGGCAGACAAAAATTGGGAGGTTCAACAATGACCCATGCATTCCAGACATGTAGTAGGGCCTGTAATCCTCAAGTGGGTGTATTGTAGTATAGCCCTTTGGTCAGGGCAGACAAAAATTGGGAGGCTCCTCTTTGTCCCTGGATGAGACGTGCAGGAGGGCCTGTTAAGAACTGGGTGTATTGTAGTATAGCCCTTTTGTCAGGGCAGCCAAAAATTGGGAGGCTCCTCTTTGTCCCTGGATAGAGACGTGCAGGAGGGCCTGTTAAGAACTGGGTGTATTGTAGTATAGCCCTTTGGTCAGGGCAGCCAAAAATTGGGAGGCTCCTCTTTGTCCTGGATAGAGACGTGCAGGAGGGCCTGTTAAGAACTGGGTGTATTGTAGTATAGCCCTTTGGTCAGGGCAGCCAAAAATTGGGAGGCTCCTCTTTGTCCCTGGATAGAGACGTGCAGGAGGGCCTGTAAGAACTGGGTGTATTGTAGTATAGCCCTTTGTCAGGGCAGCCAAAAATTGGGAGCTCCTCTTTGTCCCTGGATAGAGACGTGCAGAGGGCCTGTTAAGAACTGGGTGATTGTAGTATAGCCCTTTGGTCAGGGCAGCCAAAAATTGGGAGGCTCCTCTTTGCCCTGGATAAGACGTGCAGAGGGCCTGTTAGAACTGGTGTATTGTAGTATAGCCTTTGTCAGGGCAGCCAAAAATTGGGAGGCTCCTCTTTGTCCCTGGATAGAGATGTGCAGGAGGCCTGTAACCTCAAGTGGGTGTATTGTAGTATAGCCCTTTTGTCAGGCTGCCAAAAATTGGGAGGCTCCTCTTTGTCCCTGATAGAGACGTGCAGGAGGGCCTGTAAGAACTGGGTGTATTGTAGTATAGCCCTTTGTCAGGGCAGCCAAATTGGGAGGCTCCTCTTTGTCCCTGGATAGAGATGTGCAGGAGGCCTGTAACTCAAGTGGGTGTATTGTAGTATAGCCCTTTTGTCAGGGCAGCCAAAAATTGGGAGGCTCCTCTTTGTCCCTGATAGAGACGTGCAGGAGGGCCTGTTAAGAACTGGGTGTATTGTAGTATAGCCTTTGGTCAGGCAGCAAAATTGGGAGGCTCCTCTTGTCCTGTTGAGACGTCAGGAGGGCCTGTTAAGAAACGGGTGATTGTAGTATAGCTTTGCAGGGCAGACAAAATTGGAGGTTCAACAATGACCCATGCATTCAGACATGTAGTAGGGCCTGTAACCCTCAAGTGGTGTATTGTATATAGCCCTTTGGTCAGGGCAGCCAAAAATTGGGAGGCTCCTCTTTGTCCCTGGATAGAGAGTGCAGAGGGCCTGTAACTCAAGTGGGTATTAGATAGCCCTTTTGTAGGGAGCCAAAAATTGGAGTCTTTGTCTGATAGAGACGTCGGCTGTTGATGGTATAGTGGCTGCCAAAAATTGGGAGGTCCCTTTGTCCCTGGATAGAGACGTGCAGGAGGGCCTGTTAAGACTGGGTGTATTGTAGTATAGCCCTTGATCAGGGCAGCCAAAAATTGGGGCCCTCTTTGTCCCTGGATAGAGACGTGCAGGAGGGCCTGTTAAGAACGGGTGTATTGTAGTATAGCCCTTTTGTCAGGCAGCCAAAAATTGGGAGGCTCCTCTTTGTCCCTGGATAGAGACGTGCAGGAGGGCCTGTTAAGAACTGGGTGTATTGTAGTATAGCCCTTTGGTCAGGGCAGCAAAAATTGGAGCTCCTCTTTGTCCCTGGATAGAGACGTGCAGGAGGGCCTGTTAAGAACTGGGTGTATTGTAGTATAGCCCTTTGGTCAGGGCAGCCAAAAATTGGGAGGCTCCTCTTTGTCCCTGGATAGAGATGTGCAGGAGGGCCTGTTAAGAACTGGGTGTATTGTAGTATAGCCCTTTGGTCAGGGCAGCCAAAAATTGGGAGGCTCCTCTTTGTCCCTGGATAGAGATGTGCAGGAGGGCCTGTAACCCTCAAGTGGGTGTATTGTAGTATAGCCCTTTGGCCAGGGCAGCCAAAAATTGGGAGGCTCCACATTGTCCCTGGATAGAGACGTGCAGGAGGGCCTCAAAACATTTTTCACATTGAAAAGATGCGGGTATCCTGTCTTTGTAATGCCCATTCAAAAAGAATGGGCGTAAAAATTTACCACTGGGGGTATACCTGAAACAACAGCCAAACTATTGTAACGGTCATCATGGTGGCACATGAGGAGAAGGAGGAGCAGTCCAGCGATTAGCCAAAGAATAGGAAGACGACGTGGTGGATGATCCAGTAGCTGACCCAACCTGGCAGGAGTATATGCAGAGCGAGGACAGCAGTGCACAGGGGGAGGGAGGCATAGCATCCCAACAGGCAGTACGAAGCAGGGTTGGGTACGCAGGCATAAGGCAGGCAACCGTTCCCCGGAACAACAACATGACACAAGGTGCCTGTGCAAATGTTAGGTCTTCCCGAGTCTGGCAGTATTTTCAGTTGGCTCCAGATGACTCTAAAAAGGCCATTTGCAAGACCTGCCATGCCAGCATCAGCAGGGGTACGAAAAGTAGCAGCCTGACCACCACCAGCATGATCAGGCACATGTCAGCCAAGCACCCGACTTTGTGGAAAGTACAACAGAGTCGAGGAGCGGTGCTTGCTGATGTCACTGCTACGTCTTTGCCTGTTGTGCGTGCGAGCCAATCCCCTGTCCATGCTGGCCGCGAACAAGCCTCCGGCCCTGCACCTGAAGTTGCCCACGTACAAATTACACCACCATCAAGCACGTCCTTGTCCCAGCGCAGTGTTCAATTATCCATTCAGCAAACATTTGAACGCAGGTGCAAATACGCTGCCAACGCCCCACATGCCACAGTCCTGAATGATCACATTTCGCGACTCATTGCACTACAAATGTTGCCTTTCCGGCTGGTGTAGACGGAAGCATTCTGCGACCTGATGGCGGCTGCTGTCCCACGTTACTCGGTCCCCAGCCACCACTATTTCTCCAGATGTGCCGTCCCCGCATTGCATAACCACGTGTCCAACAGCATCACACGTGCCCTGAACAACGCTGTTTCAGCCAAAGTCCACCGAATAATAATAATACAGCTTTATTTATATAACGCCAACATATTACGCAGCGCTTTACAATGTAGGGTTAGAGTACAGAAAATATAATACAGTAAGTAATTACAGTAGAGAACAAATACAGTAGAATAATTGGATACAAAACAATAGGCATACAATCAATGTAAAAAAGAAAATACAAAAAATAAAGCAAGAAATGAAGGTGACCCTGCTCAAAAGAGCTTACAATCTACAACGGGATAGGGGTTGCACAAGGTACAGGGGCTTATTGCACTGATGGTCCAGGCATTACGAGGAAATGGGGCATAGAACTAAGCTTACATGGATGGTCATTATACAGTCTGTGTAGACCTTTTTGGTTTGGTGTAGTTTGTAGAAGAGTAATGTCCAGAGGGATAGCCCACTATCTACAGTACAAAGGACTTCTATTAGGGAGTATGATAGGCCGCCTTAAAAAGATGCGTTTTTAGGGATCGTCTGAAGCCATGCAAGTTGTGGATAGTCCTGATTTCTTTTGGTAAAGCATTCCAGAGGTTTGGTGCAGCTCTGGAGAAGTCTTGGAGCCGGGAGTGGGAGGATCGGATTATTACCGATGTCAGTCGAAGGTCATTTGAGGAACGTAGAGCGCGAGTGGGGTGATAGACAGAGATGAGGGAGGAGAGGTAGGGGGGTGCTGCACTGTGAATAGCTTTGTGGGTGATAAGAAGCAATTTGAATTTGATGCTGTAGTATACGGGCAGCCAGTGCAATGACTGGCACAGAGCAGAGGCATCTGAGTAACGATTGGCCAGATGGGTGATCATGGCTGCTGCATTAAGGATGCACTGGAGAGGAGAAACTCTGGTGAGGGGGAGGCCGCTTAATAGAGAATTGCAATAGTCAAGGCGGTAATGGATTAGGGCCACGGTGAGGGTTTTTGTTGTTTACAGGGTGAGAAAGGGACGGACTCTGGAGATATTGTTCAAGTGTAAGTGACATGAGCGGACGAGACATTGTGTGTGGGAGGAGAAGGAGCGATCGGTGTCACCCAGACAACGAGCCTGCTGCCTAGGCATTATCGTGGTGCCACAAACTGAGAGAGAGATGTCCGATTTAGGGAGGTTAGTGGATGGGGGGAGCAGAAGAAGTTCAGTTTTGGAAAGGTTTAGTTTTAAATAGAGAGTGGACATGATATTGGAAACTGCAGCTAGACAGTCATTGCTGTTCTTTAATACCGCAGGGGTAAGGTCAGGGGCTGAAGTGTATAACCACAGACACGTGGACAAGTGCTTGTGGGCAAGGCCGCTACATCTCCTTGACAAAACACTGGGTTAATATTGTGGAGGCTCTGACACAGTCTGATCGAGGGACGGAACACGTCCTTCCCACACCAAGGATAGCAGGCCCTACCTCTGTCAGGGTTTCACCGACACTCTACAGCTCCGGAATGTCATGCTCTTCAGCCTCCTCCTCCTCCTGCTCATCCTCATCCACTGTACCCTCCACACCAGTCCCAAGCTGGAAGCACTGCAGCAGTGCCTCTGCGAAGCGGCAACAGGCTGTGCTGAAGCTAGTCTGCATAGGTGACAAACCCCACAATGCAGAAGAGGTGTTGACAGCTCTGAAACAGCAGGCAGATCACTGGCTCACACCTCTGAACCTAAAGCCAGGAAAAGTCGTGTGTGACAATGGACGAAACTTGGTGGCAGCTTTGAGGCGAGGCCAGCTGACGCATGTTCCATGTGTGGCCCACGTGCTCAACCTGGTGGTTCAGAGGTTTCTAGAGTCATACCCAGAGCTGTCTGAACTGCTGGTAAAAGTTCGCCTTCTGTCTACACATTTTCGCAAGTCACCTGCTGCTTCAGCCGACCTTGGCGGATTTCAGCGCCGTTAGCGTCTTACGGCCCACAGACTGGTGTGTGATGTCCCCACGCGTTGGAATTCAACTCTGCACATGTTGGTCAGGATATGTGAGCAGAAGAGGGCAGTTGTTGACTACCTGCATCACCTAAGCCGTCGGGAAATGCTTCAAACTCCACACATAACACCTGAGGAGTGGAGATGGATGTCCGACCTATGTACCGTCCTCCAAAACTTTGAGGACTCCACCCAGATGGTGAGCGGCGATGACGCCATTATTAGCATCACCATACCACTACTCTGCCTTCTAAAACGGTCTCTACTGAAAAACAAAGAGGATGCATTGCAGGCCGAGCGCGATGACTTGGAGCAAGAAACAGTAATGGGTGTGGGTGAAAACACAGAGTCCAGCCTCATCTCATCACAACGTGCAGTGGAGGACTATGACGAGGAGGAGGAGGATGAAGACATGGAGCAACTCTCTGGCCAAATTGAGGATATGACATGCACACCAGTCATACCCTCGATTCAGCGTGGCTGACCAGAGTACAGGGGAGATGAGGAGGAGGAGGAGGAGGAGGACAGCATGTTCAGTCATCGTGTTGGTCTGGATACTAAAGTGATGGCTGTTAAGAGTCTGGCGCACATGGCTGACTTTATGGTAAGCTGCCTGCCTCGTGACCCTCGCGTTCAGAACATCTTGGCCGACAATCTGTACTGGTTGGCAACACTGTTAGACCCACGGTACAAGGAGAACTTTATGTCTGTCATTCCTGAGGCGGAGAGGTCAGCCAAAACGCAGCAGTTCCAGAAGGCCTTAGTCACGGAAGTAGGCAAATCATTCCCCTCACAAAACGCTAGCGGCATAGGTCAGGAATCGGTGGACAACCAAGGCGTACGGCCGAGAGGGGCACAAGTCCAATCCGCCAAAGGTAGGGGAAGAGTCTTTACGAGGTGGGACAGTTTTCTCAGCCCCTCACGTACCACAGCCCCTGAGGTGCGGGGTAGTGACACAAGAAATGCTAAGTTTGGTCAGATGCTGAAGGAGTACCTTGCCGATCGAACAACTGTACTGCGAGATTCCTCTGTGCCTTACAATTATTGGGTCTCCAAGCCAGACACGTGGCATGAATTGGCTCTCTACGCCTTGGAAGTCCTGGCCTGCACTGCCGCTAGCATTTTGTCACAGCGTGTTTTCAGTGCCGCAGGTGGAATCATTACTGATAAACGCAACCGCCTGTCAACTGAAAATGCTGACAGGCTGACTGAGATCAAGATGAACAAGGGTTGGATTGGGCCAGACTTCACCACACCACCAACAAATGACAACTGAATTTAAATTTTGTAATGGGAATTTGCCATGTACCTCCACTGACCCATGGGTACACACTTCTGGACTTCCGAGTGTCCAAGTGTGGGATCAGTAATGTCCGTGGACGTGCACTCAGCCAGTTGGTAGGAAGGAGGATCAGGTTGGGAAATGTGCGGTGCAGTATCACGGCTACTGACAATTGACCGTGTGGAAGACAGGGTGTTTGTGGAGGTGCCAATCAGACTAGAAGCATTATCCGCTATCCAAATAAAAAGCTGTTGACACTAGTGTTGGTTCAAGAGCGTAGTACTGCAGCGGGCCCCTACAATTTGGGACAGGACGTGTGAGCGAGTAGATGTGCCACTTTCTTGTTGCGAAATTACTGCTTGCACACGACCTCGGCCTCTGCCTGCACCAACATCACGTTCACCTCCTTGTTCCTTGCCAACGCCCTTGCGCATTTTGCTTGTATACAGCGACAACAGTCACAGGAGAGGATTTTAGTCCCTAACCTGTATCAAGGTATGACGTACAACAGTCTGGTGACTTGAATGGTTTTAGGAGAGGATTTTAGTCCCTAACCTGTATCAAGGTATGACGTACAACAGTGTGGTGACTGTTGAGATGACAAGAGTTAGGATTTTAGTTCCCTAACCTGTATAAACGTATGACGTACAACAGTGTGGTGACTGTTGAGATGACAAGAGTTAGGATTTTAGTTCCCTAACCTGTATAAAGGGTATGACGTACAACAGTGTGGTGACTGTTTTGATGACAAGAGTTAGGATTTTAGTTCCCTAACCTGTATAAACGTATGACGTACAACAGTCTGGTGACTGTTGAGATGACAAGAGTTAGGATTTTAGTTCCCTAACCTGTATAAACGTATGACGTACAACAGTGTGGTGACTGTTGAGATGACAAGAGTTAGGATTTTAGTTCCCTAACCTGTATAAAGGGTATGACGTACAACAGTGTGGTGACTGTTGAGATGACAAGAGTTAGGATTTTAGTTCCCTAACCTGTATTAAGGTAGTACGTACACCTGTCTGGTGACTGTAATGGTTTGAAGAGAGGATTTTAGTCCCTAACCTGTATTAAGGTAGTACGTACACCTGTCTGGTGACTGTTTTGATGACAAGAGTTAGGATTTTAGTTCCCTAACCTGTATTAAGGTAGTACGTACACCTGTCTGGTGACTGTAATGGTTTGAAGAGAGGATTTTAGTTCCCTAACCTGTATTAAGGTAGTACGTACACCTGTCTGGTGACTGTAATGGTTTGAAGAGAGGATTTTAGTCCCTAACCTGTATTAAGGTAGTACGTACACCTGTCTGGTGACTGTTTTGATGACAAGAGTTAGGATTTTAGTTCCCTAACCTGTATTAAGGTAGTACGTACACCTGTCTGGTGACTGTAATGGTTTCAGGAGACGATTTTAGTCCCTAACCTGTATTAAGGTAGTACGTACACCTGTCTGGTGACTGTTTTGATGACAAGAGTTAGGATTTTAGTTCCCTAACCTGTATTAAGGTAGTACGTACACCTGTCTGGTGACTGTAATGGTTTGAAGGGAGGATTTTAGTCCCTAACCTGTATTAAGGTAGTACATACACCTGTCTGGTGACTGTTTTGATGACAAGAGTTAGGATTTTAGTTCCCTAACCTGTATTAAGGTAGTACGTACACCTGTCTGGTGACTGTAATGGTTTGAAGAGAGGATTTTAGTCCCTAACCTGTATTAAGGTACTAAGTACAAGAGTGTGGTGACTCTAATGGTCACAGAAAAGCTTGGATTCCAATCTGTATCACCCTGCCTATATCCTCCTAGATTAGTCCTGAGAAGGACTGTTGTGGTCAGCAGCAGTTTGCAGCCCTGATCCGGATCTACCTATGAGGGCCGCAAATCTGTCCCTAATCAGCAGCAGACACTCTCCCTACACTCACTGTCTGGATGGCTGTGTGCCGAGCACAGCGCGCCGGGAGTTATAAAGGCTCGGTCACGCTGTGCAGGGCGGCCAATCACTGCTATGCCACAACTAACAGGGCTGTGGCATTGCAGTGGTCTGTCAGCCAATCCCTGCACGTGGGCTGGCTCTCAAAAGAGCGCCAACATGGAGAGATGACGACCACGAGCACAGCACGAGTATCGCGAGATTACTCGGTGCTCGGCGAGTCGCCCGAGTACAGTGATACTCGTGCGAGTACGAGTAGTGCCGAGCATGCTCGCTCAACACTATTGATGACCTATCCTAACAATAGGTAATCAATAATGGACTCCGAGAAAAAATAATCACTGATAACATCTTTTAGTAAAAAGTACCTTAACATATATCATCTTTTGGCAACTCTTTAAAGTCAGAAGGAGGTATGAATTAGGGATGGGCGAGTCTACTCGCTAGGACTCGGGACTCGGCGATTCTGAAGGTACTCGCAGGACTCGTTACTCGGCGAATCTCCCAGCTTGGACTCGCACAGTGACGAGTCCAATGGAATTCAATGGCAATAAGCTTGACTCTTCACAGATACCCGCTGTCAGCAGCGAGTCTGAGCGAGTCTACGATTCCGAGTCCTACGAGTCTACGATTCCGAGTCCTGTATACTGTATTCGGGATTCGGACTCTAATACAGAATCTGTTATGTTCCGAGTCAGCACAGCGTGCGTGTTAGGTCAGAAAACTTGTGAAGATAGCCAATCATAGTCAGTAATGGCATAGCAAAGTTGGTTGTGTCAGGACTATGATTGGCTGCTGTCCAGCGTCATGCCTATGTCATCTATGACAGGCAAGGCAGTATATAAGGCTTGTCCCCGCCATTTTGGCCACATTCCTGAGACGATCTGACCTAGTATAGGGGAGAGAGATATATGCTGGAGCAGATCAGGGATTGTCAGTGTAGGGAAGATTCCTTATATTAACCCAAAAAGCTCTTCTGAGAGCTAGGAGGAGGACGGAGTAGTGCTGTGTAGGCAGGCAGGCAGGGAGGGAAGGAAGGAGAAGCCTTAGAGTGCACACAGGACAGACCTCATAGCTTAGCTTACTCACTCAGCTTTGCTAACAGCTGCAGTCAGAGGCTTAGCTGAGGTGCTGTTTCCTTTTTGTTTTTGCACCAGATCGATTTTTGTTCCTAATAAGCCATAGAGCGTTATTTTTTCTGTGGCAGACCAGTGTGTTGCTGCTAGCACGTACTCCACCTTAGGGAGTGTAGTGTGCGGCTTCACTGCCAAGTGTGAGCGCGCACACTTACCCCGCCAGCAAGTGACGCATTCAGCAAACCTAACCACATCTCGGTGGCTGTGCGCACTTGAAACTAATTTTTTTAGGGAGTGTAGTGTGCGGCTTCACTGCCAAGTGTGAGAGCGCACACTTACCCCGCCAGCAAGTGACGCATTCAGCTAACCTAACCACATCTCGGTGGCTGTGCGCACTTCAAACCAATTTTTTTAGGGAGTGTAGTGTGCGGCTTCACTGCCAAGTGTGAGCGCGCACACTTACCCCGCCAGCAAGTGACGCATTCAGCAAACCTAACCACATCTCGGTGGCTGTGCGCACTTGAAACTAATTTTTTTAGGGAGTGTAGTGTGCGGCTTCACTGCCAAGTGTGAGAGCGCACACTTACCCCGCCAGCAAGTGACGCATTCAGCTAACCTAACCACATCTCGGTGGCTGTGCGCACTTCAAACCAATTTTTTTAGGGAGTGTAGTGTGCGGCTTCACTGCCAAGTGTGAGAGCGCACACTTACCCCGCCAGCAAGTGACGCATTCAGCTAACCTAACCACATCTCGGTGGCTGTGCGCACTTCAAACCAATTTTTTTAGGGAGTGTAGTGTGCGGCTTCACTGCCAAGTGTGAGAGCGCACACTTACCCCGCCAGCAAGTGACGCATTCAGCTAACCTAACCACATCTCGGTGGCTGTGCGCACTTCAAACCAATTTTTTTAGGGAGTGTAGTGTGCGGCTTCACTGCCAAGTGTGAGCGCGCACACTTACCCCGCCAGCAAGTGACGCATTCAGCAAACCTAACCACATCTCGGTGGCTGTGCGCACTTGAAACTAATTTTTTTAGGGAGTGTAGTGTGCGGCTTCACTGCCAAGTGTGAGAGCGCACACTTACCCCGCCAGCAAGTGACGCATTCAGCTAACCTAACCACATCTCGGTGGCTGTGCGCACTTCAAACCAATTTTTTTAGGGAGTGTAGTGTGCGGCTTCACTGCCAAGTGTGAGAGCGCACACTTACCCCGCCAGCAAGTGACGCATTCAGCTAAACCTAACCACATCTCGGTGGCTGTGCGCACTTCAAACAATTTTTTTAGGGAGTGTAGTGTGCGGCTTCACTGCCAAGTGTGAGCGCGCACACTTACCCCGCCAGCAAGTGACGCATACAGCAACACCTAACTCCAACTCGGTGACTGTGCATTCGTCTACAATGTCTCAAAAAAAAACAATTACAAAAAGGATGTTGCAAAGGGACAGGGACGAGCTCGTGGCCGCAGCAGTCTTGCCCAAGAAGGCACTGGTACAAGTACACAGCCTAGGATTGATAGAACGTCCTTTTTTCTACCTAGAAATCCCAGTACTCAAAGAAAACGTGTGTTGAGGCCGGATGAGCATGACAAGATAACATCTTGGATGGCTCAGACGCCCTCGACCACTGGTTCTTGCAGTACGCAATCATCCGTGGCAAGACATTCTAGTGTCGCTACAGACAATGCAGCGCCATCCAATCCTCAAAGTCGTCATATTGCCTCAACCCATCGGCAGCCAGAGGAAAATTTGGATATGGACCTTGGTCACTCGGATGACTTATTCGTTTCTTATCAAGGGGTTTCTTTGTCACTGCCTGACGAGATACTTGAAGTAGAAGAAATGTCTACTCATGGCCAAAGTTTGGAAGTAGCGCGTCCTGAGGAAAGACACTTTCACGAAATGCAAACAGTATCTCAGGAGGTGGATGATGATGAGGATGATGAGACACACATCTCATCTGGCCAGCCTGCTCAGTCAGTTTATCCAGAATCCTTTGAACTGGAAGGGGAGGATGATGACACCACAGATCCTACCTGGATTGCTGAATTGCATAGCCAAGAGAGCAGCCAGGAAGACGAAAGTGGCTATGTACCACTGGCAAAATCACAAAGGCGTACTGTCTCCAGAACACAAACTGTGAGAACAGTTGCCCAAATAGCGTCAACTGTGGCACAAACTGTGCCAACTGTTGCACAAACTGCAAACACAGTTGCCCAAAATGTGTCCACAGTTGGTGTTGAACAGAGTCATCCTCCTCTTCCTCCAATTAAAAATAAAGGACGAACAGCCAGTGTGTGGCAATTTTTTAACGATAGCCCAACATTACCAAATATGGTTATCTGTAAGATGTGCCAGGCAAGGCTTAGCAGAGGCACGGTAAAAGGAAACCAGAGCACCAGCAGTATGCGCAAGCATATGTCTCTTAAGCACCCAATTCAGTGGGCACCCTATCAGGGTTCAAAATCAGTGCCTTCTGATCCAAACACTTCGAGGCCACCTCAGATCCATCCTTCACCAGCAAGTGTTTTAGGCTTCAGCTCCTGCTCAAGCGTACTCCTCCCAAGGTGCTTTACAAGACAGACATGACAGTAGTCAATCCTCTTGTCAGTCTGGTCCAAACGTGCAGTTGTCTGTGCCACAGCTGTATGAAAGACAGCGGAAGTTCCAACCGACACACCCATATTCCCAAAAAGTGACAGCAAAAATAGCCAAGTTGTTAGCTGTGGAAATGCTGCCGTTTAGGCTTGTGGGTACAGAGTCTTTTCGGGAGTTGATGGCTGAGGCAGCACCACGATACTCTGTACCCAGCCGGTACTTTTTCTCACGTAGTGCCGTTCCCGCCTTACACCAGCACGTGGTTAACAACTTAAAACGTGCTTTAACAAATGCTGTCACCGCCAAAGTCCACCTAACAACGGACACGTGGACAAGTAGTTGTGGACAGGGCAGATACATTTCACTAACGGCTCACTGGATCAACCTGGTGGAGAGTGTCCCAACTTCTAAAACTGTACCATCTGACATACTTCCAACTCCACGAATAGCGGCCCAACATCATTCCGGGTGTCTGCCTCCTCATATATGTCCAGTGCCCAATCTGCTTCTGCCACTTCCTTGTCCACTGCTGAGCCTCAAGCACCATCACGTCCGAGTTGGGAGCTTTGCAGTACTGCTTCTGCAAGGCGACAACAGGCTCTTCTGAAGCTTATCTGCCTAGGTGACACACGTCACACTGCAACAGAGTTGTGGAAAGGTCTCAAGCAACAGACCGATGAGTGGCTGGCCCCACTGGAACTACAACCAGGTCTAGTTGTGAGCGATAATGGTGCAAACCTTGTGGCGGCAATAAAGCACGGTAAACTTGTACATGTGCCTTGCATGGCTCATGTCCTGAACCTGGTAGTTCAGAAATTCCTCAAAATATACCCAGAGTTATCTGAGCTACTGGATAAGGTGAGGCGAATTTGCGCCCACTTTAGACATTCGTCCACAGCAGCTGCAAGTCTTTCTGCACTTCAAATCCAATTTAACTTGCCGAAACACAGGCTAATTTGCGACATGCCTACGCGATGGAACTCCACCTTCCATATGCTGGCAAGGTTTAATGAGCAGCAGAAGGCAATAGCGGAATTTCAGCTGCAACATGCCCGTCAACCTGGAAGCCATACCACACACATCACTACTTTCGAGTGGGTCTGGATCGCTGACCTTTGCGAGTTGCTGGATAACTTCGAATACTGTACCAAACTTGTCAGTGGGGATCAGTCGATTATAAGTCTCACCATCCCCATGCTCTGCCTGCTCCAAGAATCCCTATTGAATCTCAAAACAGATGCTTTGAGAGCACAGCGGATGGCTATGGAGCCAGAATTGAACATCGCTGATCCTAGCCACCCTAGCCAATATCAGCAGGCTACATTGGTTCAGGAAGATGGTGATGAGGGTGATGATGAAGAAGATTTATTTTTCTCTGGTACTGATGTGAACCCTGATGGGACTCCCAACCCTACGTTTATGTCGGTACAGCATGGGTGGGCTGAAGAGGAGGAGGCGGACACCGATTTAGAGGCCACGACGCGTAGTGATCTTCATTCTGTTGTAACCGAGGAGATGAGTCTTTGCAGCTTAGCACACATGGCTGAAGTAATGTGTCAATGTGTCTCCAAAGATCCACGCGTCATACACATCTATGACAGCGACCTCTACTGGTTGTCAACGTTTTTGGACCCACGGTACAAAGACAAATTTCAGTCGCTGCTGTCGCACTCATCCAGGGGCTTAACGATGGATCATGTAAAGAGGGTTCTTCTTGATATTTTGCTGGCAATATCACCGTCTGAATCCGCTATACATCGAAGAACCAGCTCTTTCCAACAGCAGCCTTTGGTTGGGACACAAACGCCATCAATGACAAGAAGAGGTGGGGGTAAGATGTCCGCCAACTGGGCGATGTTCAACAGACCTTCCAATCAAGAACGTAATTTGCCTACGGTGACCTTGAGTAGGAGACAACAATTGTCCAACATGGTGCAGCAGTATCTCAGTGACAGTACCAGCTTCCTAACCGACCCTTCTGTACCCTTTAATTACTGGGTTTCCAAGCTGCACACTTGGACTGAGCTGTCATTGTATGCCTTGGAGGTGCTGGCATGCCCAGCTGCTAGTGTGACATCAGAGCGTGTTTTCAGTGCCGCTGGGGGTATAGTCACTGATAGAAGGTCCCGCCTCACCACAGAAAATGCCGACAGGCTCACTCTAATTAAATTCAACAAGGATTGGATATCATCACAGTTCCTAAGCCCTCCTGACGACAGTACACAATCCTAGATTAACCTAATCATAATTTATATGATTGGGATATTGCGCTGTTAACAATATGCCCATTTTGGACAGGAATTAATGACAAGTCCCGTAGCTCTGTTGATTTCATTCGGCACCCAGTCCAAGCAATAATATGCTATGGGCCAAGCGCCCTGCTTTATGTAAAAAAATACTTTATTAAGCCCTTTGGGCTAATTTTTTGAGGCACCAAGCCTAGGACTGCATAGTTGGCCTTGCTTCTTCTATGCTCCTAGTCCAAGCAATAATATGCAATGGCCAAGCGCCCTGCTTTATTTAAAAATAGACTTTATTAAGCCCTTTGGGCTAATTTTTTAGCCACAAAGGCTAACAAGCTTATCTGTTTTGGGAGACACCCTGGCTAACAAGCTTTTATGGCCCTTAGGCCTACATTTATACAAAAATGGAAACAGCCCCTTGGGCTAATTTTTTGAGCCACCAAGGCTAACAAGCTTATCATGGTTTGGGAGACACACTGGCTAACAAGCTTTTTATGGCCCTTAGGCCTACATTTATACCAAAAATGGGAAACAGCCCCTTGGGCTAATTTTTTGAGCCACCAAGGCTAACAAGCTTATCATGGTTTGGGAGACACACTGGCTAACAAGCTTTTTATGGCCCTTAGGCCTACATTTATACCAAAAATGGGAAACAGCCCCTTGGTCTAATTTTTTGAGCCACCAAAGGCTAACAAGCTTATCATGGTTTGGGAGACACCCTGGCTAACAAGCTTTTTATGGCCCTTAGGCCTACATTTATACCAAAAATGGGAAACAGCCCCTTGGGCTAATTTTTTGAGCCACCAAGGCTAACAAGCTTATCATGGTTTGGGAGACACACTGGCTAACAAGCTTTTTATGGCCCTTAGGCCTACATTTATACCAAAAATGGGAAACAGCCCCTTGGGCTAATTTTTTGAGCCACCAAGGCTAACAAGCTTATCATGGTTTGGGAGACACACTGGCTAACAAGCTTTTTATGGCCCTTAGGCCTACATTTATACCAAAAATGGGAAACAGCCCCTTGGGCTAATTTTTTGAGCCACCAAGGCTAACAAGCTTATCATGGTTTGGGAGACACACTGGCTAACAAGCTTTTTATGGCCCTTAGGCCTACATTTATACCAAAAATGGGAAACAGCCCCTTGGGCTAATTTTTTGAGCCACCAAGGCTAACAAGCTTATCATGGTTTGGGAGACACACTGGCTACAATTTATCCCTAGCTACTTTACAAAAGAACAGCCTTGGCTAATTTTGCACCATCCTTCTGGTTTGAACACTGGCTACCTTAGGCCTACATTTATACCAAAAATGGGAAACAGCCCCTTGGGCTAATTTTTCCAGGCACCAATCCTATGCCTGCATCGTGGGCGTTGCTTGGACTATCATCCTGCTGGAGCCTGTTGAAGGGTCCCACTGTACGCTCCATACAAAACGCGTAGACGCGATGTGTAGCATGTAGATGTCCCAGCCTCTCACATGTGTGTTCATAGTCTTGTTGCCATAGCGAGGCAGAAAGTAACCCCCCAAACACAGGCACTGTTTGTCAGCAACAGTTGTATGTGGAGTCATGATTTGACACTTAGTAACCAAGGTGACTTCATGCGCCATGCGGGCCGTAAAGTACTTGCTAATGATGCTCTCTCCCCTGTCCCCCACGCCAAATGTCTCGGGGTAATCCTTGACTCCTCCCTCTCCTTCAAGCCCCACCTGTAGTCCCTAACCAAGTCCCTGTGACTCCAACTCAAAAATATTTAACCAATTCGGTCGTTCCTCAATCCTGACACTGCTGAAACACTCATAAATGCCCTCATCATCTCCCGCCTTGACTACTGCAACCTCCTTCGCATAGGTCTCCCTGCCAACTCTCTTGCACCTCTCCAATCTATACTAAACTCTGCTGCCCGACTAATACATCTGTCCTCACGCTACTCCCCTGCCTACCCCCTCTGCCAAGCCGTTCACTGGCCCCTCCGGCCCACAGAGAGCTCACTTTAAAACACTGACCATGACATTCAAAGCCTTACACAACCTATCCCCACCATACATCTCCGACCTGATCCCCCGATACCATCCCTCACGCAACCTGCGTTCATCCCAAGAACTTGTCCTACAGTCCACCCTCATCTCCTCTTCCCACAACCGCATACAGGATTTCTCCCGGTAATCCGCCATGCTATGGAACTCCCTGCCCCACCTCATCAGTCAGTCGCCTACCCTCTGAACCTTAAAGATACTTCTAAAGACTCACCTCTTCCGACAGGCCTACAACCTGCCATGAGACCCCGCTACACGCCCCACGACCGACACCTTCCCCACCCTATTGTATCCCCACCCACCCCTCGTAGAATGTGAGCCCACGCGTACAGGGTCCTCTACTATTGTACCTATATGACCTTATTGTCTATGTTTATTGTACTTG
This sequence comes from Allobates femoralis, assembly GCA_033576535.1. Classification (NCBI taxonomy): domain Eukaryota; kingdom Metazoa; phylum Chordata; class Amphibia; order Anura; family Aromobatidae; genus Allobates; species Allobates femoralis. Next base: position 258,599,779 of record JARQOC010000006.1, read on the forward strand.
TCCTTCTCTACCTTTTCCTCATGTAAAGCGCCATGGAACCTATGGGCGCTATATAAATAAATAATTATAATAATTATGATGACTTGAAGCCCAACCACAAAAATAACTCCACATTCATTCCTTGAAAATAGACAGACACAAAGCTGGTTTTTAAAACTGTGTTTAAAAAAAAAAAATGGCAGCACTGTTTGGACATTCCCAAAAATACTACCTTTTAAAATTGTAGTAACAACAAGAACAACAACAAATGGAGCCCTACAGGTCCTGGTAGGTGGGCTGTCCGTCCTGCAAAAGGTCAAGGACCCCACGTATGGCCTGGCCGAACCCTTCAGGGTGGATCCTCTGAACAGGTGTAGGGAACGGTGGTAGGTCCCTGTTAGCTGGCCACTGGCAGTGAGGCAAAGCCCTGTGGGGTGGGACATGGCTGTCCCGTGTTGTGGGCCTGCCTAGCCTGTTAGAGTTTATTTTCCACCCATCCAAATATTGGAACACATCACCGGGGTCGTTATTTGGCTGACAGGCTTCCAGCACTATTTGTAATGCTGACCTTGCCCGCAGTAGCCTGTCAAATGGAATATTATCCATGAATGGTATAATACTGCGGGCAAAGTCAGCATTACTCTGTTGCACACTTAAATGTGCTGACCCCGGGATCGGACCATAAGCTGGGCCTGCCGCTGGTGGCGTCGGTGGTGGTGCTGGCCCTGCCGCTGGTGGTGGCGGTGGTGGTGCTGGCCATGCCGCTGGTGGTGGCGGTGGTGGTGCTGGCCCTGCCGCTGGTGGGGGCGGTGGTGGTGCGGACCCTGCCGCTGGTGGCGGTGGTGGTGGTGGTGGTGGTGGTGGTGGCGGGGACGGCGGTGGTGGTGTTGATGGCCCTGCCGCTGGTGGGGGCGGTGGTGGTGCGGACCCTGCCGCTGGTGGCGGGTGGTGGTGGTGGTGGGGCGGGCGGGTGGTGGTGTTGATGGCCCTGCCGCTGGTGCCGGCGGTGGTGGTGCTGGCACGGCCGCTGGTGGCGGCGGTGGTGGTGCTGGCCTGGCGCTGCTGGCGGCGATGCTGGTGGTGGTGGTGGCGGCGGCGACGGCGGTGGTGGTGGTGGCGCCGGCCGTGGTGGTGGTGGTGGGTTTACTCCACGCCGCCTTCTGTTTGGAGGTGGAGGATTAGCAGCACGCCGCCCTCTGTAGTAAGCTTCTCTGTGGGTAAAGTAAAAAAAAAATTTGGTGAATGCATTGCATTTGGAAACAAAAACATAGGTCAAACATTAAGTTGCACGCTTTTTAGACTCTGTGTATCTGTGTATTCTTAATCAGATATTTGTTATTATTATGAAATAATAACCAACTGTACATAACATAAAGGAATACGTGACTTTCTTTGCTAATTCCATACTAATACATAATTTTTCACCCCCTGATTACCACCCCCCCCCACCCCCCATCCCATCTAATCTAGACGATCAATAACACCAATGGTTCACATGAAAAAAAAAAGTCCCCCTGACTTCACTTTTAACTTGACATACTTAATTCACAAAACTTTTAGCTTATATCATCTATATAAAGCAGGGAAGGGGTTGAAAGGTATACAATATATATATATATAATATACAGTTAGGGCCAGAAATATTTGGACAGTGACACAAGTTTTGTTATTTTAGCTGTTTACAAAAACATGTTCAGAAATACAATTATATATATAATATGGGCTGAAAGTGCACACTCCCAGCTGCAATATGAGAGTTTCCACATCCAAATCGGAGAAAGGGTTTAGGAATCATAGCTCTGTAATGCATAGCCTCCTCTTTTTCAAGGGATCAAAAGTAATTGGACAATGGACTCTAAGGGCTGCAATTAACTCTGAAGGCGTCTCCCTCGTTAACCTGTAATCAATGAAGTAGTTAAAAGGTCAGGGGTGGATTCCAGGTGTGTGGTTTTGCATTTGGAAGCTGTTGCTGTGACCAGACAACATGCAGTCAAAGGAACTCTCAATTGAGGTGAAGCAGAACATCCTGAGGCTGAAAAAAAAGAAAAAATCCATCAGAGAGATAGCAGACATGCTTGGAGTAGCAAAATCAACAGTTGGGTACATTCTGAGAAAAAAGGAATTGACTGGTGAGCTTGGGAATTCTAAAAGGCCTGGGCGTCCACGGATGACAACAGTGGTGGATGATCGCCGCATACTTTATTTGGTGAAGAAGAACCCGTTCACAACATCAACTGAAGTCCAGAACACTCTCATTGAAGTAGGTGTATCTGTCTCTAAGTCAACAGTAAAGAGAAGACTCCATGACAGTAAATACAAAGCGTTCACATCTAGATGCAAACCATTCATCAATTCCAAAAATAGACAGGCCAGAGTTAAATTTGCTGAAAAACACCTCAAGAAGCCAGCTCAGTTCTGGAAAAGTATTCTATGGACAGATGAGACAAAGATCAACCTGTACCAGAATGATGGGAAGAAAAATGTTTGGAGAAGAAAGGGAATGGCACATGATCCAAGGCACACCACATCCTCTGTAAAACATGGTGGAGGCAACGTGATGGCATGGGCATGCATGGCTTTCAATGGCACTGGGTCACTTGTGTTTATTGATGACATAACAGCAGACAAGAGTAGCCGGATGAATTCTGAAGTGTACCGGGATATACTTTCAGCCCAGATTCAGCCAAATGCTGCAAAGTTGATTGGACGGCGCTTCATAGTACAGATGGACAATGACCCCAAGCATACAGCCAAAGCTACCAAGGAGTTCATGAGTGCAAAAAAGTGGAACATTCTGCAATGGCCAAGTCAATCACCAGATCTTAACCCAATTGAGCATGCATTTCACTTGCTGAAATCCAGACTTAAGACGGAAAGACCCACAAACTAGCAAGACCTGAAGGCTGCGGCTGTAAAGGCCTGGCAAAGCATTAAGAAGGAGGAAACCCAGCGTTTGGTGATGTCCATGGGTTCCAGACTTAAGGCAGTGATTGCCTCCAAAGGATTCGCAACAAAATATTGAAAATAAAAATATTTTGTTTGAGTTATGTTTATTTGTCCAATTACTTTTGACCTCCTAAAATGTGGAGTGTTTGTAAAGAAATGTGTACAATTCCTACATTTTCTATCAGATATTTTTGTTCAACCCTTCAAATTAAACGTTACAATCTGCACTTGAATTCTGTTGTAGAGGTTTCATTTAAAATCCAATGTGGTGGCATGCAGAGCCCAACTCGCGAAAATTGTGTCACTGTCCAAATATTTCTGGCCCTAACTGTATTTATATAATCGGGAGTTTGAAATTCCGGCACTGTAGCCGAATCCCAAACTCCTTAGCGTCACTGCGAGCGGAGACGCGTATGCGCCTTCGCGAGCCGCAGACGCTTAACTCACACAGCCGCTATAGCGTTTTCTCGAGCGGCCTCGCGCCCTCCGCTCACAGCAAGACCTGCGCCCCTCACAGCGCCCAATCCGCCCCGGCATGCTGGCATTTGTACTTCCCCCGTCTGTGCACCCACAGGTCTTAGCAGATCACTGATGCTGACAGCGGGGGGGGGACAACACAGACAATCAAATCAGGAGGAGGTCAGTGTCAGGAGGAGATGACAGCCGCCCGCCGGGGCCTGTGACACTGCAGAGGTCACAGCGGGGCTGTGTGTGCGGACAACGGGGAGGCCGGGGGCTACGGACGTACCGGACACGTCCTCTGCTCCTGGAGATGTGCCGCGGTTCCGCGCTCGCAGCGTATCTGACGCGGGAGCCGCGCTCACCACGCCCACACCACGCCCTCTGCCAAACAACCCACACCTCTCACTAACCTCCTGCAGCTAACCACACCCCATGTTTACCTTTGCCATGATGTCATTTAGCTGCGGCCGCTATCTTTAATAAGGTCAGTAATGATGGCAGTAATCGGATCTCTGCTCCCTCTAGCACGCCCCAACACTGTAGCACCATCTATTAACCCTATTCTCATCACCTATATACTCTGCTACCCACTGAGCCGCCTGTATACTCTGCTACCCACAGACCCGCCTGTATACTCTGCTACCCACAGACCCGCCTGTATACTCTGCTACTCAGACCCGCCTGTATACTCTGCTACCCACAGACCCGCCTGTATACTCTGCTACCCACAGACCCGCCTGTATACTCTGCTACCCACAGACCCGCCTGTATACTCTGCTACCTCAGACCCGCCTGTATACTCTGCTACCCACAGACCCGCCTGTATACTCTGCTACCCACAGACCCGCCTGTATACTCTGCTACCTCAGACCCGCCTGTATACTCTGCTACCCACAGACCCGCCTGTATACTCTGCTACCCACAGAGCCACGTGTATACTCTGCTACCCACAGAGCCGAAATGGAACCTAATGTATATATTAATAAATAATACTAAATGTACACAACTGTGCTGCAGACACATACCTTGGCATACGGGCCACCGGGTGAAGGAAGGACAGCCGGTCGTAAAAGTGGTAGTGGTTCAGCAATGGAGCGGCTCCCGGTTGTCTCTCTGAGTACTGCCGGTACTGCTTCTTATGCTGGTCCCGGCAGCTCCTCCACCGTTTTTTAAGATGGTCAACTGTGAAATGATTTGAAACCGGGTTTAGAGATGTGTAATATTTGAAACAACAAAAGTATGTGTACAAATCAACAATAACATTTTATTCATTTTCTGTGTGTAATGTGTATACAAGGCACAGTGACACGACAGTGTGGAACATCATCAACAGCATTACGGACATTGAGCTCACGTGGCCACAATCACAAATGAGGCAGGACACATGTCAACGCATAGAGAATGTAATAGTGCGGGCACCAGACTCTGGTCATTAGTGGTATTTATATACACCCAACCCCTTGGCCGAAAGAGCCAGGAGGATCATACATTAAACTCATTGTACTGTTGTGACCCCATCCAAATATAGGCAACTATGCGGTGGAGCATGATAACACATTCAGGGTCCTGTATACCCTGCTATGGGGGCCCTGTATTCCCACTGCTGGGGGCCCTGTAAACCCACTGGGCCACTGTCTACCCACTGCTGGGGGCCCTGTATACCCACTGCTGGGGGGGCCTGTACACACACTGAGGGCCCTGTATACAGGGACTGACTGGCACCCTACAGTTTGGGTCGCAACCCTCCCTCACCGGCCCGACACAGGTGAGGACGGGGGGTGGGGGGGGGGGGATGACTGACGGCCGCCTCACAGTCACCGCAGCTCCCGCATTCTCCTATGGCTCGCTCCCAGCCGCAGCCTCGCGCTCCTCACAGCTGCTCGCTAACAGTCGCAGCCGCACGCCACTCACAGACGCTCACTCCCGGACGCAGCCGCGTGCTGATGACGTCATCGCGCGGCCAGGAGCTTCCGTTTCCGCCTGCTGCTTCAGGGACATGCGGATTATTCATGCTCCTGCAGCCGCATGACCCGTGGCACCTGGGCCAGTCCGCCCCTGCCTGTATACCACAATATGGGGGCATGTATACCCATCTGGGGGCCTGTATACTCTGCAGGGGGAGGTGTATACTCTGCTGGGGGGCTGTCTACCAGTGATAGCCGCTGTATACCAGGATGGCGGTGAATATGTTTTCATAGTTTTTCGGGGCAAAAATAGGGGGGTCGGCTTATACACGGGTCGGCTTATACACGAGTATATATACAGTAAATGCAATATATAACGTGTGAACTCATTTAACTTACTTAGATTGCTCTGTTCCTCATGGTCACTCCGATGGAACGCAGGGAACATCTCTTGGGCGATCTCTCTCCAGGCTGTATTAATTTGGGTCGTATCCCCATAGTCAGGATCTGTAGGGAGCCATAGAAATGGACGAGCCTCCACAAGTGCAATAAGACGCAGTGTGTTCACCGTGCCACGTCCTGCTGCCATGATTGCACTGATGAATGGATTGCTCTGTGTGTGCGCCTGTCAGCGCGACTCGCTTCCTGTTTCCTTAAAGCATGGTGTGTGCTGGAGAATCCCTTCCCTCGCATCATCGGCTACAAGCCTCAAAATAAGAGAAAAAACCAGCGAGTTTGGACTCGCACACTTTCAGAGACACATCAGCGAGTTGTAAATGTCATTATTCGCTATTACTCGGGTCCCTATTCATTAACATTGGACTCGCTGGACTCGCAACGAGTCCCGAGTCCTTGACTCGGACTCGTTGGGGTCTTGCGATTCCGAGTCTTTTAGGACTCGCCCATCTCTAGTATGAATAAATCTTATGATTCTATGGATCTTTTCTTACAGTTTGACTAAGTATGGACTATTAGCGGCAGTAAAGCTAGACTAAATGGCGACTTTGGCTGCGACACCTGACATGCGGCCAAAGATTGCTTGATGCCCCTGCAACAGAGCAATGCAAGTGAATGGGTCACATTGTGGGTAAGGGTAATGCAAGCAAGAGAAGAAAGTCACCAGAGGTTCAATCACATTTGGGTTTTTGCGACCTGAGAGGTGCAGTACCCTCGGGGTCTCAATGTGACTCCATTCACTTGTATTGTGCTGCTATGTAGCAATGTGTTAATTCTGGTTCTGTGACAGGTGTCGCAGCCAGAGTGACACCTCTGGGTTCTCTGATTGGTCATGGTCTATGAGTTTCTGTGGTGGTCACTATGATCAGTGAATGATCAGAGCTTATTCATATAACAAGTGCCCTATATTACTCCTGAGAGCATTTCTACAAAGCAGAACAATAAAAATAAATGACTGCTTGAACATGCAGAGAATGGAGCCACTTTATCCTCCATAGTTCACATCATATCGTCTTCTTTAGAGTAAAGGTCATTTTGGCCTTTAGGTTCATATGATAAATTGCTTCGCTGGAAAAAGAAATCATGCCTCTTTCCCAAGATCTTCTTTTTACTACTGACAAATCAAGCCAGTGAGTTATTGTTTGTTAATGTAAGCAGTGGTAAATATTTAGGCTGGCACAGTCCCTTTCCCTTCAATCCATGCCAGCGGACTCTAGCTTAGGTATTTTAGAAAATAACTTTGGCCTCATGCCCTTCGCCATTCTTCTGCACAAGCTGGTTCCTTCCACTCACTTTCTTTTAAGGTTTATACAGCATTCTTAGCAAATACAGCCCAATTACTCCCTCCTGCAGGTGGCATAGCTTGCTAAATACATGATTTAACAAGGGGAACCCTTTAGGATTGTGCATTATACATACCAATAAGGCCTAGGATGCTTGGCATTTCATTTATCTTGTGGCAATGACTTGTTATATGTATAAACATTATGATCTAATGTTACTACCTTGCTCAAACTATGTGATAAAATGCCAGGAACCACCTTGTTATTACAACAATATGATCATAGCCTTTAAAAATAGAGTTATCCATTGCACTATGCATTTGAAATTGATGGACTCTGCATAGTTTGTCCTATCTGTTTCCTGAGAAAGTTGGGATATATGGGTATTTGGCAGATGAATCTTTATAATAGCATTCAACTAACTTGAAAACCTTTGCTGACCTGCCATTTCCCACGAGGTAGGTGTTGGTTATGTACATGTTTGCTGGGTCATTTTGCTTTTCTGTTAGATTCACATGTTGCACCCCTGCGACCAGCAAGCCACAGAGGTAAACTGTAGTTGGCACTGGTAAGACGGTCAATTGGCACAAACACACACTCTCTCCGATCCTGAGCCTAAGTCACTTCACGTCAGGTGAGGGGTGGCGGGAGTTGCTAAGTGTGGGTGGAATGTAGAAAAGAACCCAGAAAAGGGGTGGAGGAATTGGAGTAAGGCTAGAGCCACACTTGCAAGGCTGCATCCAGTAACTGGATGCATTACTGGATCCAGTTTTTTCCCTTGTCTGTTTTGAGGCATTTTTACTGGATCAGGTACTGGATCAGATACCGGATGGTACCAATATTAACCATCCGGTATCGGATTCGGTTCCCATAGGGTTCCATGTTAAAAAAACTGATCAGGTTTAGCTAAAAGGCCAAAAAAATGTTGCAGACCCTATTAAAACCTGACTTCTCAAAAACTGGATCCAGTAGACGGATTGCACTTTGGCAAACAATTGTTAACATTGGAGTCATATGGAAAAGAAAAACCAAGAAATTGTTGCGCCACACTGTGCAAATTAGCCAAAGCAAGGGGTTATATTGATATGTCACTCACCTTTTCTAGTTGCGCCCCCTGCACAACTAGGTTGATGATTTGAGGTGAGATTTAACCGCAGGCATAAATCCGTTGCTACGTGTAGAGAAGCCTTTCATTATGGAACTTCAACGTCTCTCCCAGAGATCACAAGCCCAGGGAAGGGCAGCTCCTCTGTGTTGACCAAATCCTGTCCCAGAGCTGCTCTCAAACCACACTCCCCAGAGGGAGGATTTGAGCACGATATGAAGTAAAAAGGTATGATAAAATGAGCGCTAGGGACAGAAACAGGCACTGGGCTCTTATCGAATATTACCTTTCAAATTTATTGTGAACAGTAGAAGTTACAGGTCTCCTCGCCACAACATGTTTCGACACTAAAGGTGTCTTTCTCAAGTGGATCACTTGAGAAAGACACCTTTAGTGTCGAAACATGTTGTGGCGAGGAGACCTGTAACTTCTACTGTTCACAATAAATTTGAAAGGTAATATTCGCTAAGAGCCCAGTGCCTGTTTCTGTCCCTAGCGCTCATTTTATCATACCTTTTTACTTCATATCGTGCATTGGAGTCATATGGGTCAGGTACCTGATCAGGTTTTCAGGATGAAAAACTGGATCCAGTAACTGGATTGCAAATTGAAGTGTGGCCCTATCCAAAAACCCAGGAACACTAAGTTGGGAAAAGAGTCTTTTTCAGTGAAGGAGTTGGAGGGAAAGAGAATACCCAAACAGAGACACCCATCAGCTAGTCAGTAACTGAGACCGAACTGAGACTAGGGGGGCCCGGCGGCCTGCACCACTAATGGCTGATCGAGAACCCCGGCTGACACCGGAGAAGGACGGAAGGAGTCAGGTGTACCCGACTAACCCGAGACACTGGTGGCTGGGACAGAGAACCAGAGTGCTGACTCTGTAGATGTGGCCGGGAAAGCTTCAAGGGCCCAACCACAGGAAACCCGGAGGGGTGCGGTAACTCTATGTCCCCAAATCTAACAATCGGTGCGGTAAAAGACAAAGCCATCGTACTACGGCTAGTGACCCAGGGTGTGAGACAACTCACTACAAAGCCCGTGACGGCTGGACCGTAAAAGTATGTGGAGGAGTGGAGTGAGAGCCAAAGGGTCCAAAAGGTACACTGAGGGGAATGACGCAGAGGAACCATCTCAGCTGCAGTGATAACTTAGACCCGCGAGAACTGTAAAGAGCTGCTGTGTAAGGCGAAGTACGTTGCAAGTGTTTTGAAAAGAACTGTTTGGAACTGTTGTGAATGTTTTTGAGAGTAACAAGTAAAAGCCCAGTAAAGCCCAGTATGGTGTGGATTCAATTGTTTATCTACAGACAGGAGAAAGAGACTGCAACCGTGTAGAGATCTTGTATGCTGCCTGAAGGTGCAGAGCACTTTTCATGTATACATTACACTACAACCATAGATGCCCTGGGGACTGGCCTTACCCATAGAGGGCCTGCCATCTAGCTGCACCTGCCATCATCCCCAGCGGTCCTGATTGCAGCGGTGGCCACATATAGCTACACACTACAGATGACGTCACAAATAACTTTCATTTAAACCACTCCATTCCCAAAAACTCCTCCTTTTCAACTAAATCCAGGGTCACGGAAGCTGTGTCTCGATCTCCGTGACTCCCCAGAGACTGTATAGCTTGGTTCCGAGTACCCCACGGCCCTGGAGCACGTCACATACAGCCACCTTCTGTGGTTGGGCATCATAGTTACTCAAGTAATCAACGCACATGCAATTGCCAGCAGTACCAATGTGCACAGTGCCACCACAGACCAGAATTTTCATGTCCTCACAGGAGGTGGATCACACTAGAGCTCCAGCCACAGCGTGAGATTCCAGCTGCTCCTGTCTTAGACCTCTTTCAGATGTCCATGTCTCTGGTACGTGTGCCGTCTGTGCAGCCATATGCCGGAGACATGGACACATGTACACACATATCCCTCAATGCTCTTTTTCACACATTTATGTTTTTGCATGGACCGTGTCTCCATGTGGAGAAGACGTGTGTACACGTGCTCTATATGGTGACATGTCAATTTTTGGGCGGCAGAACGGACAGCACACGTATGACACTCACACACACACACACACACACACACATGGACTGACAAAACAGACCCTCTCACACATACAGTATAGGGAGAGAAATGATGACAGGAGTTCTGGGGCAAGGGTATTGATAATAAAGTTAATGGGTTTTTATTATAGCATTCTTTTAAGACTGCAAGATACTCGCATGACTCATCCAAAATGGCCAGTGACTCTCTGGACAGGAGCGTGTCAGCTGCATAGAAACACATGCAGCTGAAATGCTCCTGTACAGAGAAATGGCAGCCATTCCAGGTGAGTCATGCAAGTATCTCGTATGTGTCTCGCTCAGTGTGTCTTCAGCTTAAGGTTAAGTTCCCACAATGAGTCTTAAGGTACCGTTACACACAGATATATCTGTGCAGACATTGCTTACAACTGACTGGTTGCAGTGAAATCATGGATACATTATTCCATTTTGTACACGGCAACAAAATGGAACAATGTGTCCTTGATTTCACTGCAACCAGTGAGTTGCAAGCAATATATCTCTGTGTGTAACGGTACCTTTAGACCTTGTGCACACAGTGCATTATTTATATTTTTTAATGCATTTTATAGTGCCACAAAACTGCACGCAAATGCTTATGCCGGCAGAGTCAATGAGAATCCTGACGTTTTGTGCACATGCTACTTTTTTTCCCTTGCAGATTTGGTGCAGAAATATATCTGCAAGATGGTAATTATTGCAACGTTTTTACAGACCAGAACAGTAGGCTAATCTATTGCATGCGTGTCAGCAGTGACACAGTGAGGAGTTTTTGCTGACACACATATCATAGTGCAGTTTTCACCCACCTACCACCTGCCGCTGATAACATAAGTACTGTATTTCTGCTTCATTACGGTGCCGCACTTGCCCTGCCTCTAGATGCTGACACTTGGATTGACACTGACTTTTTGCAATCACAGTGTCAACATCCGGAGGTGGGACAAATGAGGCACGAATGGTGTATTAATGAAGATGACAATCAAAGTGTCAGCATCTGGAGTCGGAATGCTGACACTTTGTCAGCTTCAATACAGTGCTGCACTTGTCCCACCTCTGGATGCTGACACTGTGATTACAAGAAGTCAGTGTCAATCAAAACATCAGCATTCGGAGGCGGGGCAAGTGCGGTACCGTAATGAGGCAGAGCTACTTATGTTATCAGCGGCGGGACAGTGGCGGGGTGCTGATGTGGCACACCAGAGTTTGGTGGCCACAATGGCGTTTCCTCCCTCGGGGGGTGATGCCATGCTTGGAAGCAAGAAGGGGTAGCCACACCAGGTAAGCCCACAGCATGCAACACTTTTCCTGACTCCAGACCAGAAGGGGAGCTCTGAAACCCGAGTTCTGGGGAGCTCCCCTGTAAATTCTGGCCTGTGGCAGGGTTAGTGAGTTCACATGAACTGTGGACTGGAGCAGTGCTAAGCTTGTCCCAGGTAGAGTCGATACTGAGGAACAGCAAGCATGAGGGACCCGTAGAAGAGGGTCTGAGGAAGGAGAGAAGCAGGCCTGAGGAGTGGAACTTTTTAAGTTGATCCCCTGGGTCACGGAGCCGGGTCTCGACCTCTGTGACTCCCCCAGAAGCATCAAAGCCCGCTTCCGAGTACCCAACGGCCCTGGGGAGCATCAATTTTCTGGCATCACGAACAGGATGTACCGACCCGACATCGTCGGGTCCCATGCGCCTGCAGAACTGTATTGAAAGTACTGTGTTTACGAAACCGGACTAATGGCGGCCACAATAAACTGAGACCATGGCCGGGCCAGCACAGAGAGGGAAAAATGGCCTACACCCCCTTCGTCCGCCGAGGGCCAGGCGGGCTGCCCAAGAGGCTTGAATGTGCCACCCCGAGGTGTGGCCAACAGCAAAAGCATCCACCCACGAAAAGGAGAGGAAGAGAGTTCTAGCAGTGGCAGTGCAGCAGGGTGTGTGGCGCGAGAGACACAGTGTGGAACCTGTTTGGCGCCATGGCGAGAAGAGGTCAGCAGAACCCGGAGCGTGGGATGGAAGTAGAGGACTTCCCCAGCCACCCGCAGAAGGACTTGAGCCAGCTACCCGTGATGGACCCAGACGTTTTGAGGTGTGAGAGCTGGGCCGCCAGCTAATGCAGACACACATGATGACGATGGGGAGATGGAGGCAGACCTTGCTGCAGAAAGTGACCCAGCAGTGGGCCGCCTCGCACCTAGTTTCCCAGTGATCCGAGGACGATGGAGAAGAACCCGGTGCTTGGAAGGACAACAGAACAGGTACCGAAGTTTCCCCAGTCACCAAGGAGACCCTGATAGGGCCTGTCAAACCCCCTTGTGCCCTAAACCCTGGTTGGGAGCTACAAGGCCTGGCCTGGGAGCAGACCCCAGTTACCGGGGAAGGACTAGCTGTTTGGCTGACCCCAGAACCGCCATCCCAAGTAGTCCACGTGGATCAGGTGGTGTTCCGGTGGAAGAATCAGAGCGGAGAGCTTATGGGGTTCCCTGGTGAGGCACGGGGAGGAAAGGCCGTGGTAGAAATCCTGGGCTGGTGTGACGACCATCCGCTGTGAGGCTGAGCTGCTGGTAAGGCAGTACCCCGAGAAACCCCGAGACCCTTAACCCCTATACAGGGATCTGGAATTACAGCGAAGCCCAGGGGTAGCTGCCCCCTGGGCTTCAACAGAGCAGGAAGGTCGCCAGGGAAAAAATCAAGACCCGAAAAACAAAGTCAGAAGTCCGAGTCAAAACCGAGAGGGCAGCGAAGGTACAAAATCATCAGGCAGTAGCAGAGTCAAAAATCCAGGCAAAGGTCAAGGGCAAAAACCAAGAGGGCAGCTGAGGTACAAAATCGATAGGCAGAGGCAGAGTCAGAAATCCAGGCAAGGTCAGACACAAAACTACACACACACACTATATCACTAGGGAACCAAAACTATATCTGGCGGCCTGCAAGCCAGGCTCCAATGTATTTGAAGGGCGCGGTTACCTCCCATAGGCTGGAGCTCACAGCCTGATGATCTCATCCGGACTGCCCCTAGAACCAGGCCAGATGGTGATGCATGACTGGCTCCGCCCACCCCACTTCTAACAGAAGAACGAAGGCTGCGCCGAACAGACACCTCTGCAGGGCCCGCTCCTCTGCTACCAACACCACCCAAAGGAGAAACATGGCGGCGCTCAGCGACAGAGGCAGACGTCGCAGGACCAGGAGCAGGTCCATATGAGGACAAGGATCCGTTGAACTTCGTATTCCATGGCACCCCCGACCAAGACCGGAGGAGGAGGGGACCGGACAGGACGAACCAGAGATCGGTATAATTTGAGAAGGGACTTATGGAATACATTGGGCAGTTTGATAGATGGAGGTAGCTTCAGACGAAAGGCCACAGGGTTAATCACGTCAATGATTTCATACGGACCAATAAACCTGGGACCTAGTTTGGCAGACGGCACTTTGAGCTTAATATTTTTCGTAGAAAGCCAAACTTTGTCCCCAACTCCCAGGTCCGGACCCTTGGAGCGTCGTTTATTAGCGGAAGAGGCCTGCCTAGTCTGAGCCCCCTTCAAGTTTCTGTTCACTTCAGACCAGATAGACTTTAACTGATCTATGGACCTTTCAACCCTAGGGACGTCGGAAAGCCTAGAAGAAAAGGAACCAGAGCGCGGGTGCAATCCATGGTTACAGTACAAAGGGTGGTCTTGATGGACTCCTGGTACTGGTTATTCATGGCAAATTCTGCTAGTGGCAGGTGTTCCACCCAATCGGATTGATGCTCCGAGACGTAACAACGAAGATACTGCTCGAGAGCTTGATTAGTGCGCTCGGTTTGACCATTGGTTTCAGGGTGATAGGCAGAAGAAAATGAATAGTCGATTCCAATCCGTTTACAGAATGCCCTCCAAAATTTAGAAACGAACTGGGTGCCCCTGTCAGAAACAATATTCACAGGAACGCCATGCAATCACACAACATGATTAATAAATAACTTGCTCAGGGTCTCGGAATTAGGTAACCCGGACAGTGGAACAAAATGACACTGCTTGCTGAATCTGTCTAACACTACCCAGATACAGGTCTTCCCTTCCGAGAGTGGTAGGTCAGTAATAAAATCCATGGAAATATGAGTCCAAGGACCCTCATGGGTAGGTAAGGACTGGAGAAACCAGGCAGGGCGGTTGCGGGGAGACTTAGCGCGAGCACAAGTTTCACAAGCCAGTACATAGTCCTTGCAGTCCTTTACTATGGTTGGCCACCATAAATTCCTGGTTACAAGTCTGATGATGTTATTGATACCAGGATGCCCTGCAAGGACAGAATCATGTGATTCCTTTAGGACTTGGAGGCGGAATTTGGCAGGGACAAATGATTTTTGGGCAGGAGTAGTGTCAGGGGCCTGTTCTGGAGATCTACGAATCTCTTCCAGAAGATCCAAAGACAAAGCCAAAACAACAATTCCCTTGACTAAAATGGGAGTCGGTTCCACGTCCTCGACCTGTAAGGGGCAAAAACTTCGAGACAGGGCATCAGCCCTCACAATTTTAGTACCCGGTCTGAAAGTGATAAAATCGAATCTGGAGAAGAACAAGGCCCACCTAGCCTGTCTAGGATTCAGTCTTTTCGGTGACTCCAAATAGGTTAGGTTTTTGTGATCAGTAATTACGGTAATCCTATGTTTGGCGCCATTCCTCGAAGGCCCATTTGATTGCCAACAATTCCCGATTACCTACATCATAATTCATCTCTGTAGAGGAAAATTTTCGGGAAAAGAAGGCACACGGACGGAGTTGAGTGAGAGATGCGGTGCCTTGTGATAGCACTGCTCCCACTCCAACTTCAGAGGCATCTACCTCTACAATGAAGGGGCTGCACAAATATTGGGTCCGCGGAGAAACACTCTTTTAATTTAGAAAATTCATGAATGGCTTCAGGCTTCCAATTAACCACATCCGCCCCTTTCCGTGTCAAATCAGTGAGTGGTTTGGCTATCTCTGAAAACCCTTTAATGAATTTACGATAATAGTTAGTGAAACCCAAGAATCGCTGCAGTGCCTTTAGAGACCTGGGTTGTACCTATTCCTTAATGGGTTTAATTTTGGAAGGATCCATGCGAAACCCTTTAGCCGATATAATATGCCCCAAAAAATGTATCTCCTCCTCCATGAAGACACATTTCTCTAATTGGGCGAATAGAGCATGCTCTCTGAGTCTCTGGAGTACAGTACGGACATGTCGGACGTGTGACCAAAGACCAGGAGAAAAAAACAGAATGTCGTCCTAATATACGACCACATATACACCACTGATGTCTCTGAAAATATCGTTCACGAAATTCTGAAAAACTGCAGGTGCGTTACTTAACCCGAACGGCATTACGAGATGCTCAAAATGGCCGAGAGGCGTGTTAAACGCGGTCTTCCACTCATCGCCTTCTTTTATACGGACCAGGTTATATGCTTCCCTGAGGTCCAGTTTGGTGAAATACTTGGCTCCCAACAGCTGATTATAAAGATCAGGGATGAGTGGAAGAGGATACTGGTTTTTCACAGTGATCGCGTTTAATTCGCGGTAATCAATGCAAGGTCTGAGGCCGCCATCTTTCTTTCCCACAAAAAAGAAACCAGCCCCTACTGGTGAGGTGGACGGTCTAATATACCCCTTTCTCAGACTGTCTGCTATGTAATCATTCATGGCCTGACGTTCTGGAGCAGAGAGATTAAATATTTTCCCCTTTGGGAGACGAGAATCAGGTATCAAATCTATGGTACAATCATACTTTCTGTGAGGGGGTAATTTAGATAGCGAGATACAGTTTTCTTGACACTTTGGGCTCCAGCGCACGATGTCACCCAAGTGCCAGTCTATGACAGGGTTATGTTCGCGTAACCATGGCATGCCTAGGATTACTGCAGATGATAAATTATTGATAGCAAAAAATGACACCTTTTCAGCATGTAAAGACCCCACCAGCATTGACACTTCCTCAGTGACAAATTCCACTCCACCTTGGATGAGGGGAGTGCCATTAACTGCAGTGGTTCTAATGGGGGCTTTAAAGCGAACCTGTCACCCCCCCCCGGACATCAAAAGCTATAATAGCCACCTTCTGCAGCACTAAGGCTGCATTCAGGGAAGGTGGCTATAGGCTTTTGATGCCCTATATACAGTTAAATATTCACTTATATAACTGCTTACAGTTTAGAAGACCTAAGACCGGGAGGCGGGGTTTCACACTCCTCCGACCCGCCCCCTCTTGTCAATCAGCCTGGTCGCCTGCTGCTGCCTCCCCTCACAGTGTACCATGAATAAGCGCCTCCGTTCTCCTCTATGGCGCCGCGAATGCGCTGTGCGCGCAGCCCGACGACTTCCTGGACACCCGGCGCACAGCGCATGCGTGGCGCCATAGAGGAGAACGAAGGCGCGCGTTCATGTTAGACTGTGAGGGGAGGCAGCAGCAGGCGACCAGGCTGATTGACAAGAGGGGGCGGGTCGGAGGAGCGCGAAATCGTGACTAATGGAGGTATATAGGCTGTTGACATCAAATGTGCATAAAATGCTATCCTTAGGGGTATGGCCTAGTGTCCTTAGTTTATGGAGGAAATCACCCGTATCAAGGATAAATGATTTAGTCAACTTTGTAAATGGTGTCAGTATCTTTTCAAGAAACTTGGAGAGAGGACTAAGAATGGAGTCTGTACCTGCTACTATTGGACGTCCCGGTGGGTTCTGCAGGTTCTTGTGGATTTTTGGCAAGATGTATAGGACAGGTGTTATAGGGTGGTCTTGTGTCAGGAAGGTCTTGGTCTTAGTGTCGATAGTGTTGTTATCGTAGTATTTATTGACAATGCGGTGTATTTTCGTCCTAATGTTGTATACTGGATCGTGGGGGATTTTTTTGTATGTGATGGTATCATTAAACTGACGGTTAATTTCCGAGACGTATTGGGTCTTATTCATGACAACAATCGCACCACCTTTATCCGCTGGTTTGATTATTATGTTCTTATTGTTTTTGAGGCTTGTTATGGCTTGTCTCTCAAGGGGAGATATGTTAGTGCGGACAGGTAGGTGGCCGATTTGCTGTTCACGAATAAGGTTATCCACGTCTTTGTTGAGTAAACTGATGTACGTTTCTACTGCATGGTCAGTTCTGGGTGGTGTAAAGTTACTTGGGTTCCTCAAACCCAAGTTGGTGATTGAGACCCCTGCTGTAGTTTGGTTAGGCCTACCAGTGGCTAGTTGGTTTGTTATTGGTGTAACCTGTTGCCCAAAATGTGCTTTTAACCGAATGGACCTATAAAATCTTTGTAGGTCTGTTTCTGGCTGAAATGTATCCCACCTGGGTGTCGGACAGAAAGATAGGCCTTTGTTTAAGACTGATAGTTCAACAGGGGAGAGTGAGTAGTCAGAAATGTTGATAACTAAGTTTGGACCCCTACCTGTGACCGTAAGATCATCTGTCGGTCTGCGCCTCCTGGAACGGGACCTCCTGGTAATCCGCTTTGGCCTAAAAAAGAAGGTCCTGGTCGGGGTAGAGGTGAACCACCAGTGTCGCTCCCTGATCCGGCTGGTGTACCGCCTGATGGAGTTGATCCACCAGATGGTGGTCGACCTCCAGCTGGTCGTCGAGGTCTGGTCCAAGGTTTTCTGGGCTGGGGTAGTGGTTCGTCCCATCTGTAGACTCGGTTTGTTAAGTAGTCTTCTGTATCCCTCTGGAATTTTGAACGTTTTCGTTCCTCTAAGGTCTTTTGATGTGTTGCCAATGCTGTCTCGACTTTAGGTTTCAGGTTGTTATATTCGGTAGAGTTCAGAGTTGTTTCTAGTTGGGTTTGGATTGAGGTACACTTCGTTTCTGATTCTTTTATTGCTTCTTGTAAATGTTCGATGGTGAGTAAGATAATGTCCAAAGAACATTTGTTGAGAATCTTCTGAAACGTAGCACAGTAATCCTTGTTGTCAGAGAATAGTGTTGGTCTCAAGCTGCACCTCAATCCCCTCGGTATCTTGCTCTGTCTATGGTATTCGCCTAAAGTGGCACAGTGTAGTTCGAATGAAATGAGTTTTTTGAGTTCCTTTTCCCAATCTTTAGTCTTAATGTCTCGGTTGGCAGTACGAAGAAAGTCAGTGTTAGTCCGGATACGGGCTAATATAGAAGCTCCTGTTGTGTCACTGTAGGCAAAGGTTTCTGTAGACATGTGTCAATCCAAAGGTGCTTGTAGTCAAACTAGAAGTAATAGAGAGTCGTTAATGACCAGCACTCAATCTTTGGTTGTGATGGTGCTATTGTGGAAAGGACCAAGAGATCCTTAGACTATTATAGAAAGATCCCAGCACTCATCTAGTAGTTGCTTGTTAGTGTTTATTTGAAGACATATATACAGGGTTGGTGGTGACAGCAAACGTTTCGGTCTTGTGACAGACCTTTATCAATACGTCACTATGAAAAAACAGTAAAAAGTACAGTGAAAATATATACAGTGCAAAAAGGTGAAATATATATCTGTCCATATATATACATTATATACAGAATTGACACTACGTTACATAGGATGGTAAAAAAAAGGGTTACTTATTATGCATAAGGTCCTAGTAAAATAACGAGATAAGCAGCTAAAGATAAGGGAATAGGAGAGCTCAAAAAATGAAATTTAGAGTTACATGGGAGTGTGTTATCAGTTGGCTAGGCTGATTACCTGTTGTTCCTGGTGAGGAGTCAAGGCTGGCTTGCAAATGATACATATGATGTTATGTCATGGAGACTTTGAGTAACTATGGAGAGAAGGTGGTCGTGTAAATAAGGAGTATAGATATCATTTAGATATCTAAGATGTAAACTAGATAGTGTTACCTTTTAGACAGGTGTTTCAGTGGTTCCCTTGGGGATTATAGTTCCTGTTTTTTCTTTATAAGGAGAGGCTAGTCTGGAAATATATATATGTGTTTAGTTGGAGCATGTGACTGTTATATGATCATAATTGCAGATGTGTTGTTACCTCAAGATATGGTGACATCCAGACTTATATGTGTGCTGTCCTGTGTTTGGAACCTGTCCTAGTCCCAATGTCTGTAGCCTATGGATGTATATATATATATATATATACACTTAAAGGTTTTTGTATCTAGTTAGGTATCCCCATAGAGCCAAAGAATCCCATATATACCGTGTCTATCGTAGTGGAAGTATAGTGCCTGTATTCCTCCGTGCCAGATGCTGTAATGTCCGTTGGTTACCTAGTGGGTAGTTATATCACGGCTGTGTGATAAAAAGAATACCAAACTTATTTATATAGAGAGAAACGGTACTTAGCTTATTCCTATGTGATCCTGTTGTTGGCTGGAATCGCTCACTTGTCATAAGGATAGGGGCCAGCACGGCACTATCTTTCTGTCCGACACCCAGGTGGGATACATTTCACCTAGAAACAGACCTACAAAGATTTTATAGGTCCATTCGGTTAAAAGCACATTTTGGGCAACAGGTTACACCAATAACAAACCAACTAGCCACTGGTAGGCCTAACCAAACTACAGCAGGGGTCTCAATCACCAACTTGGGTTTGAGGAACCCAAGTAACTTTACACCACCCAGAACTGACCATGCAGTAGAAACGTACATCAGTTTACTCAACAAAGACGTGGATAACCTTATTCGTGAACAGCAAATCGGCCACCTACCTGTCCGCACTAACATATCTCCCCTTGAGAGACAAGCCATAACAAGCCTCAAAAACAATAAGAACATAATAATCAAACCAGCGGATAAAGGTGGTGCGATTGTTGTCATGAATAAGACCCAATACGTCTCGGAAATTAACCGTCAGTTTAATGATACCATCACATACAAAAAAATCCCCCACGATCCAGTATACAACATTAGGACGAAAATACACCGCATTGTCAATAAATACTACAATAACAACACTATCGACACTAAGACCAAGACCTTCCTGACACAAGACCACCCTATAACACCTGTCCTATACATCTTGCCAAAAATCCACAAGAACCTGCAGAACCCACCGGGACGTCCAATAGTAGCAGGTACAGACTCCATTCTTAGTCCTCTCTCCAAGTTTCTTGAAAAGATACTGACACCATTTACAAAGTTGACTAAATCATTTATCCTTGATACGGGTGATTTCCTCCATAAACTAAGGACACTAGGCCATACCCCTAAGGATAGCATTTTATGCACATTTGATGTCAACAGCCTATATACCTCCATTAGTCACGATAAGGGGATGGACGCAGTCCACAACACACTAGAACTACACGAGGTCGAACCTAATCTCATCCATCTATGCATGGACCTGCTGGAGCTGGTCCTCAGGGAGAACTATTTTCTCTTTGGGGACCAGTTCTATGTACAGACATGCGGGACCGCGATGGGCTCGAACGTAGCACCAGCGTACGCTAATTTGTATATGAACGCATTTGAGGAAGAATATATCTACCCTAACACTCTTTTCAAAACACACGCCACGACGTGGTTCAGATATATTGATGATATATTTTGTATCTGGAATGGTCTAAACGAGAGTTTACAGTGTTTCTTTAATCATATTAACAATGTACGTAATGAACTTACGTATACCCTAAACTCAAACTACGGTGAAATCCCTTTCCTTGACACCCAAGTAGTCAAAAATACTGATGGTTCTCTCAAAACAGACCTATACACCAAACCTACTGACTGCAACGGCCTCCTACTCTATGGAAGTTGCCATCCAAAAGCCACCAAAAACAGCCTACCGAGGTCTCAGTTTAAAAGAGTATCCCGTATAGTGACAGACCCAGAAACACGCTCCACTAGGTTATATGAGATGTCCAACAAGTTCTTAGAACGTGATTACCCCCAACCCCTGCTAACATCTGAAAGGGAGACCGCCATGGGTGACATTGACTTTGAAACAATACGAACGACAACTCAGACAAGACTGCCCTTTGTCCATACATATCACCCTATAATGCCCAAAGTACAGCACCTCATTAGAAAAAACTGGAACCTGCTATCAAAATCACACCCCAAGATCGAAACGTTCCAGAACCAACCACTAATGTGCACAAGGAGGCCAACTAACATAAGGGACCAACTCGTTAGAGCCGATATAGGTTCACCAAAACCACCATTGACAAGAACATTCACTGGGGCAAATAGAACCGGCACCTTTCCATGTTTAAGCTGTCTTTGTTGTTCCAACGTCATTAAGGGAAGTGAAATCATACACCCACGGACAGGCAAGACGTACAAGGTCAGGGGCTTCTATACCTGTGAAACTAACTTTGTAGTCTATCTCATTAAGTGCCCCTGCGGCCTACTATACATTGGTGAGACTACACAAGCTATTAGAGACAGGATAAAGAGCCACAAATCCACTATACACACTGAAAAGACATGGTTGCCATTGCCGCACCATTTTTTAGAAGCTAAACACAATGTGGCTCAACTTAGGTTCCAGGTATTAGAGCAAGTACCCAGACCGAGACGGGGGGGCAATCACATTAGAATGCTCAAGAAAAGAGAAACCTACTGGATTCATACATTGGACACACTGAACCCCAGGGGACTCAACAGGGAAATCGAATGGCTAAACTAAATTTCTCTTTTCAGACCAATACCTAATCATCCTGTGGTTCCAAAAACATGATCGATTAAGTGGTAAGATACCTTAGGGTAACCCCCATAGAATTTATACAAGTTTCATTTCTCCACTTATTTCTCCTTTTTTTCCCCCTATAATTATTATGTGTGGCTTGGACCCCGTAACAGCCTGTGTGATTATGACTATGTGACATAAAGTTGTTTGTGAAACTCATTGTAACTTCACAATTCTGTGACAGTTATTATATATGTTATGTGACTGGGTTAAGACATATCATATTTCACATTTATTCATATATGAACACTTTGTGATGACCAAGTTAGCATGTATATGTTATTCACACATCCTAACAACCACTATATATGTCTCCTACTGTACAATAAGTACACATGATCAGGTCCAACCATGCAACAGATCATAAACTTTCATTAACATGGTACCTAGCAATTACATACAACCCACAGTGCCCCATAGACCATCTACAGCACTTTGCAACCATTCCCGTGCTGTAGACAGCGCTGCCCGGAGCCTTGGCAACGCTATACAATATAAACACAGGCACTTCCGGTATGCGATCTGTGTTCCACTGCGCATGCGCGAACTCCGGAATCTACTTCCGGTTTGCGAGCTGGCGGGACTCGCCATAAAAAGGCGGAAGCCAGTGATAGACAGCCACCTCTGCCACAAGCACGGACCGTGCTGGCCCCTATCCTTATGACAAGTGAGCTATTCCAGCCAACAACAGGATCACATAGGAATAAGCTAAGTACCGTTTCTCTCTATATAAATAAGTTTGGTATTCTTTTTATCACACAGCCGTGATATAACTACCCACTAGGTAACCAACGGACATTACAGCATCTGGCACGGAGGAATACAGGCACTATACTTCCACTACGATAGACACGGTATATATGGGATACTTTGGCTCTATGGGGATACCTAACTAGATACAAAAACCTTTAAGTATATATATATATATACATCCATAGGCTACAGACATTGGGACTAGGACAGGTTCCAAACACAGGACAGCACACATATAAGTCTGGATGTCACCATATCTTGAGGTAACAACACATCTGCAATTATGATCATATAACAGTCACATGCTCCAACTAAACACATATATATATTTCCAGACTAGCCTCTCCTTATAAAGAAAAAACGAACTATAATCCCCAAGGGAACCACTGAAACACCTGTCTAAAAGGTAACACTATCTAGTTTACATCTTAGATATCTAAATGATATCTATACTCCTTATTTACACGACCACCTTCTCTCCATAGTTACTCAAAGTCTCCATGACATAACATCATATGTATCATTTGCAAGCCAGCCTTGACTCCTCACCAGGAACAACAGGTAATCAGCCTAGCCAACTGATAACACACTCCCATGTAACTCTAAATTTCATTTTTTGAGATCTCCTATTCCCTTATCTTTAGCTGCTTATCTCGTTATTTTACTAGGACCTTATGCATAATAAGTAACCCTTTTTTTTACCATCCTATGTAACGTAGTGTCAATTCTGTATATAATGTATATATATGGACAGATATATATTTCACCTTTTTGCACTGTATATATTTTCACTGTACTTTTTACTGTTTTTTCATAGTGACGTATTGATAAAGGTCTGTCACAAGACCGAAACGTTTGCTGTCACCACCAACCCTGTATATATGTCTTCAAATAAACACTAACAAGCAACTACTAGATGAGTGCTGGGATCTTTCTATAATAGTCTAAGGATCTCTTTGTCCTTTCCACAATAGCACCATCACAACCAAAGATTGAGTGCTGGTCATTAACGACTCTCTAGGCCAGATGGAGATGCACGACTGGCTCCGCCCACCCCACTTCTGACAGAAGAACGAAGGCTGCGCCAAACAGACACCTCTGCAGGGCTCGCTCCTCTGCTACCAACACCACCCAAAGGAGAAACATGGCGGCGCTCAGCGACAGAGGCAAATGTCGCAGGAGCAGGTCCATATGAGGACAAGGCCCTCCTATCACCGGCGCCATCAGCCGAAGGAAACCGGCTCCTCCCAGTGGCCGAGGCAGGAACACCAGCCACCGAGTCCAATGGCGATGTGACAGCTGGGCAAAGCACGTCCATCAGCGAGTCACCAGGTGGGAGGCTGAAGAGGAAGAACGGAGAGATCAAAAGAGGGCCTTAGAGGAGCAGAATATGAGAGCATAAATTCCAGCGTGAACCACCAAAGGTGCAAGAACTGAGCACCCAGACACCCGTAATAGGGTATCTTTGTCCTGTGTTACCAGGAGGAGAACGAGTGGGAAGTGCCGTGGAAGAGGGAGTAATGAGAGGTGGCAGAGTGTGATGTAGATAGTTAACTTGCTTAGTGTAATGGTACCTTTACACACCGCCACAGGAAGGAAGAAACGGCCAGGCACTGGACACAATTGTGCCTGTTGCCATGAAATCACTACGAAATGGCGGCGTGTAATTCAGGGAGTTCCTTCCCGTGTCTGGCGGTTCCTTCGGATACCTGTTTCTGAGCCGTGCTCAAAAACAGGAAGGAACATTTCCTGTGGTGGCGGCGTGTAATCGGGGCACAGGCACGGCATTTGCGTGGCCTAGCGAATTCCCAGTGGCGTGCCACAGCGTCATGTATACCACGCCCCAACAGCGATCATTGGTGGAAGCTCCTACATTACGATTGGTTGTCCCTTCACAGGGCGCCATATTTAAAGAGCTATCCATTCACAGTCCACAATTGCAATGGCGTCATGTATTAGCCAGCCTTCCTGCCCTGGCTGGCCAATCATGATGTTATTGCATTGTCCAATCACCATACGAGCGTCACGTAATACACAACTCTGTCACGCCTAGGTGCTTACGGCGCGTAATATGTACGCCCATATTCCTTTGTGGTAGCGGCGTGTAAACCAGGGAAGGTACTCCACAGGAGGTAAACTGCGGCACCCGTCGGCACTTCCGGGGAACACAAATACCTTCTGTGGAGCACGTTGTGGCGGCGTGTATATGCGGCATCGATGACCGGTATCCACCGTTAAAAACGCGCACGTGCGGTGGCCAACGGTTGCTGCACTTTGTGGCGGCGTGTAAAGGTACCATAAGAGTGTTGTGTGAGTGTTTGATATAACATAGACAAAATTGATCATGGACAGTGAGTGATCGGAACTGTACTTGTACATAGCTGACACATTGCGGTGAGCTCCCTGTTGGTTTTAGACCTTATGCTTTTATCTTGAAACGTATAGTGTTCAATTAACCTATTGACACAAAGAAAAACCCTCTTGGTGTGCCCGAAAATGTTGGTCCATCTTGTCCTGTCGACCACCTTGGACCTACGCTGGAGGTGAAGGAGCGCCATTTCACTTTTTGAATGTAAAATTAGCTCCAAAAGTCAGATGGTGCTCCTTCTCTTCTGAGCCCTACTGTGCCCCCAAACAGTGGTTTATGACCACATATGAGGTATCGGTGTACTCAGGCGAAATTGCCCAACAAATTTTAGGATGCATTTTATCCTGGTGCCCATGTGAAAGTGAAATAATTTAGGCTAAAAGAAAATTTATGTGAAAAAAAAAAGTACTTTTTCATTATTATGGATCAATTGGTGAAACATCTGGGGGTTCAAAGTGATCATCACACATCTAGATAAGTTCCCTGGGGGGGTCTAGCTTCCAAAATGGGGTCACTTGTGGAGGAGCTCTAATGTTTAGGTACACAGGGACTCTCCAAACGCAACATGGTGTCCGCTAACAATTAGAGCTAATTTTCAAATTCAAATTGTTAGCGGACACCATGTCGCGTTTGGAGAGCCCCTGTGTGCCTAAACATTGGAGCTACCCCGCAAGCAACCCCATTTTGGAAACTAGACCCCCCAAGGAACTTATCTAGATGCATAGTGAGCACTTTGAACCCCCAGGTGCTTCACAAATTGATCCATAATAAAGAAAAAGTACTTTTTGTTCACACAAATGTTCTTTTTTCATTTTTACGGATCAATTTGCGAAGCACCTGGGGGTTCAAAGTGTTCACTATGCATCTAGATACTTTCCTTGGGGGGTCTAGTTTCCAAAATGGGGTCACTTGTGGGGGAGCTCTAATGTTTAGGCACACAGGGGCTCTCCAAAAGCGACATGATGTCCGATATAAATTTGAATGGAAAATTAGCTCAAATTGTTAGCGGACACCAATTCAGGTATAGAGAGCCCATGTGTGCCTAAATATTGGAGCTCCCCCACAAGTGACCCCATTTTGGAAACTAGACCCCCCAAATGAACTTATCTAGATGCATAGTGAGCACTTTGAACCCCTAGGTGCTTCACAAATTGATCCATAAAATGAAAAAAGAAAATTTGTGTAAAAAAAAAAGACTTTTTCCTTATTACGGATCAATTTGTGAAGCAACTCGAGTGCTCACTATCCATCTAGATAAGTTCCTTGTGGGGTCTAGTTTCCAAAATGGAGTTACTTGTGGGGGAGCTCTAATGTTTAGTTGTTGAATCAAGTGGGGTTTAGAGAAGGGAAAATAAAGCTGGGGAAGGTAGAGTTAAAAAGCCAAGGGTTATGTGTGGTAGAAGATGACCCTAATGATAAATACCCCTACATGGTACTTGGTACTAATGTGATTGAAAACTGCCTTGGGGAAGTGTTGTTTTTACTCCAACAGATTGCTGTGACTGCTGGTAATGGGCAGAAGAGAGTCCTTCAGAGAGAAATCCGAGCCCTCATGCATAAGCAACAGGTAAATCTGTCTGGTGGAGAGATTGGCAGTGTACGGGTAATAGACCCGTTCCCTATTGTGTTACCACCAAAGAGTGAAATGATGATATGGTGTCGAGCAGCTCTCAGAGGAAAGGAATACCAGGCAGTTGTAGAGCCGGTATATTGAGAACACAGACCTACACTTCTGACAGCCAGAGGAGTGGTGGATATACGCAGGGAAGAGTACCAATCCGTGTATTAAATTGTGGGGAGAAAGAAGCAAAACTACCCAGGTATGCTACTGTAGCAAAGCAGTACACTGTCTGTAATAACAGATGGCATAGCCGCCATGATGTGTTTATGTGAATATGTGGCACCCCTGCGACCAGGTGGCCACAAGAGGGAAGTGCAGCCAGGTAAGCAAGGTTGCAAACCACACTCACACCGCACAAACACCGACCCTACCTCTAGGATGGGCAAGGGGTGGCAGGTGTAGCACAGTGGGTGGAACATAGGAGGACACTGCCAAAGTGGGTGGAGAGACCTAAACAAAACCTAGGAACACACAGGGTAGTTAGTTAGAAGGAGGAACAGCAGAAGCAGAAGCAAAGAGAGAGACTTCCCAGACAGCTTTGGGCTCCCTGGAGATGCAGAATCCTGTGAGGCACAGACCTCTGGAGAGAAAGCCTACTTCACAGCCTGGAAGCGACGGGAAGGGGAAAGACTGGAAGAGACCCCACAGCTAAGGAAGGTGGGAGGACAAGGGCCCGACAGTCAGATAGACCCATGCTGCGCGGAGGAACCCTTAGCACAGTGACAGACAGAAGTAGCCTGGTGTGCCCAAATATCTGAACCTGGAACACTGGAGGGATAGGCCGACACCAGAGAACAGGCTCTGACGAATTGATCGGGGATTCTATACCCTAATCACGAGACACACCGAAGTGGGGCAGAGACTTTATGTGCTGCAGCCTAACTTTCCACCACGGACTAGGAACACAGCCGTCATACTAGGACTGGTGACCCTGACTGTAAGGGAAATATATTCACCCGTGAGTCTGCGACGACCAGACAGAACCCATGGGTGAGGTACTAAGATAATACTGAGAGAAGGGCCTGAAAGGACTTTGAGGGAGCAACACAAAAAAGCTACCTGAGCTGCACAGTTTGAGTAACCCGCAGCAGTGCTGAAGTGTTTAAGTGTAACTTGTGTGAACTGTAAACTGTGAAACTGCTGTGGAAAGATCAAGCAAAGTACCCAGTAAGCTCACACTTGCCTGAGACTGTTCCTTTCCAGCACCAAATCCAGCACTAAGACAACCTACACTGTGGAGAGCTGCAGCAGCAAATGTTGCAATTGAATCCCACCTGAGGAGCTACAGACATTCGTCCCTGCACACTGGCTGGAGAAGCTGCAGCTTGGAAGTAAGTGACTTGTACCCATCACAATCCCTCACAAAGCCCCATCAAACAATCCAACACTCCTACTCCTGCCCTGGGGACCCTCAGCCCTACCCGAGGAGGGCTTACCATCCACCCTGCCCCATGTCACCATCCCCAGCAGGAATACGGCAGCAGTGGTTCTATTAACCACATACCCCGGGTGGTGTCACGACAAATCCCCTCTGTAAATACCCCTTTTTGGACTGATCCCAGGCCACGGGACCGGGTCAAAACTACCGTGATCCCAGACAGCACCAGCCAGGCTTCTGAGTACCCTATAGCCTGGGGGTGCATCATATAGCCCTACGGGAGGTGAATATGTGATGTGTTTATGTGAATAGCCCTACGGGTGGCGAATATGTGATGTGTTTATGTGAATAGCCTCACTGCTCCTCATCTGGCAGCTTCATTAAATAGTACCCACCAAAGGTCGGCAATGCTGTAATTGCTGCAAAGGGAGCATTCTTTGACGAAAGCAAAGTTTGAAGGAGAAAATTATTATTTCAAATAAAAATTGTTATTTCTAACCTTGTCAATGTCTGGACTATATTTTCTATTCATTTTGCAACTCATTTGATGAACAAAAGCATGAGTTTTCATGGAAAACAAAAACTTGTCTGGGTGACCCCAAACTTTTGAATAGTAGTGTATTATATATAGTCATTACACACAGAGTGTTTATTTCTGTAAATGAAGTGTTTATGAAGTGTAAATGAAGTGTTAAAGTGTTTATTTCTGTAAATGTTGATGATTATGACATATAGCCAATGAAACTCCAAAGTTCATTATTTCAGAAAAGTAAGTAGGGAGGATGATAGGTTAAAAACCATGCTGCCATATTCCAAGCGACATCAAAGGGTGAATATAATATTGTTTATTAGTCAACGCAGTTCAGGGCTCCCAGAAACGCCCTGAAACATGTCAATATTACATAAATTTTTGATGATATTCTTATTCATTGAGGTGCACCAGTATACACTTTTTGTATTGAGTTACTGAAATAAATTACCTTTTTGATGATATTCTAATTCATTGAGATGCACCTGTATATGAAGAGCCAAAAGTTGGTGCAGATTGTTTTTATGATTTTGTGTGTGCGTTCTATTGCTCTTTTCTTTCTTTACTTCTTTCTTTCTATGTGGATAGAACACGTATCCATCATAATCAATGTCCCTTTCACATACCTTTTTTTTTTTGTTGTCAGATAATTTCAAGATGCCATCATTGTTACATCTGTCGTCTTTTTTTTCAATGACTCGATACTAGTAGAAGCATAGGAAGCTTCATAAACCAAAACCAGTTGAAATTTGGATCCCACACACTGGTAAAAGTCAACACATTTTTCATCTACCATTTCAAAATGCTGTGTGAAATGTATGAGGGATTGAGATAAATTTGGCACATTTTAAAATTAGTACATTTATACTGAAGACTTACCCTTAGGGTAGGTCATCAATATCTGTCACACCCCCAAGGACCAGGGTACTCGGGATCGGGCTTTCAAGTCTCTGGGGTGTCAGGGTGCCATTGCCCAGTCCCGTTGTCCTAGGTGCCGCAATAAAACAGGAATAAAGTTAATGAACTTTACGTGACACCATCTGTGGTGTGTGGCCAATGTAATCTACTGTACTCCACATCTACTGTAATTGATTCTAGTGTGGGATCTCTGAGTGGTACCTTCTCTAGGAGGAGAGGGGGCAAATGCCAGAGAGGAGGTAAGATACCCCAAGAGGGCAAAAAGGAAGCAACATTACCTTTATTGAATGTTCAAAGTGATTGTTCAGACAATGATTTTTCTAAATTTAATCTATCAGCATGCATTATATCTTTGCTACAGTTTGATTTGTTGAGAAAAGGGTTGAATTTTGTTCCCAGTGCCAGGGCTGACCTCCACCAGACTATCAAAGATGTTAAAAAATTCTTAAGGAACCTTACGGTTAAACATCATTTCATGGATCAGTATAGTGGAGATTTAACGATGACTCGGGGACGAGGTTGTTTACAATCTTACCCTATACATGATGACACTTGTAATAATCTTTCTACAAGGAATAATTTCAACTATGACAGTTTGTCATTACCACTTGTACAGTAGACCAAATAACGGTAGGCAATTTGACCACACTGTCTGAGCTTGCTGGTGAAAGGGAGGATGTATTGGTTTTGGAACAAATAAAAAAATCACAAAATAATGTCCCCAATCCCTCCTTTTACCCAGTCGGCTCACGAGTTGCTATCATGGATAATTTCCAGAACATAGTGGAAAGTGAAATAAAGGATTTGCTATTGAAGTCTCCTGACAATAATGATAATCTTACCCTAGTCAGAGTACCGCTTTGAGTGAACTACGACTTAACACCAATATCACTATTAAAAATACTGACAAAGGGGATTCCATTGTCATATTAGACTCGGGTCTCTATCGCAGAGAGGTTTTGAAAATCTTACAAGACAAATCAACTTACTCATTTTTGCCCACGGATCTGACCACACAAATAAAACAAGAACTAAATGTATTATTGTATGAGGGTTTATCTCTGGGTATCATCAGTAACAAATAAAAGGAATATTTGTCTGTAGACCATCCAGTATATCCAATTTTTCACGCTTTGCCAAAAACGCACAAAGGTATTTTTCCACCTCCTTTAAGACCCGTAGTCTCTGGCATAGGATCCCTGAGTGAACGTCTTTCACAATCGTAGACCAGAGACTTTTGTTTTAAATATTCCTGAGCATGTTCGAAATACTAAACATCTCTTGTATACTTTGGATAAAATCAAATGGGGGGAATATTGTACATGGATTACAATGGACATCACATCGCTATATTCTTGTATTCCACATGATTTGGCAATGGAGGCTATGTCCATTGTATTGAGTAGGTCCGCTTATTCAGATGATGAATCAAACTTTCTCCTGATGTCCAGTCATTTTTTGTTAAAAAACAACTTCTTTAAATTTGAGGAATCAATTTATTTACAAACATGCGGTTGCCCGATGGGCGCAAAATTTTCCCCGTCTCTGGCGTGTTTCTCATGACTTTAGCTAACCTCTACACTGGACATCTGATGTGGTAGATACATAGATGACCTGATTCTAATATGGGACAGGTTGTCTAGTGTATCTCCCGATACTAACGCTTTCGTGCGATATTGTAATGATAATCGCATGAATATCAGTTTTACTGCAGAGGTTCATGGAAATAGCACCAATTATTTGGATGTGACTTTGGTTGGCAATGTCATCGCCAGTACTAGAACATCAGATGTTTATAGGAAACCGATTTCAGGCAATTCACTATTGCGTGCAGACAGTAGCCACTCCAAACACACTATTAGAAGTCTACCAGTGGGGTAATTTATCAGGGCTAAAAGAACATGCTCTGATAATATTTCCTACAAGAATCAGTGTAAAATCATAGAGAAAAGATTACTGCAGAAAGGCTATAAAAAGTGGATGGTAGAGAGAGGTAAACATATAGCGGAAAATATATAGCAGAAAATAAAACTAGGGAATCATTGCTAAAGGCAGCTTCACACTGCGATCAGGTCCGGTCCGGGGCTGTCAGGGATGAACCTGACAGCCCAGGACTGGATCAGCACACAGAACTGGAGGGCTAATTTGCATCCGGCCCGGTGTGCAGCCGCACGCAGCTGCCGCTGCTGATAGGTCAGGACCGCGGCTCACGAGCTAGCCACGGTCCTCACCTATCAGCGGCGGCGGCTGCGTGCAGCTGCACACCGGACTGGAGGGCAAATTAGCCCTCCAGTTCTGTGTGCTGACCTGACCGCAGTGTGAAGCCGCCCTAAGTCAGAATAGAACATCTAGAAAATATAATTGGGATCAAGGCATTGCCACTGGGAGCCATCAGATTGACAATCAGATTATAACATTCAGCACTCCATACAGTACACATTATAATGATATTACATCTACAGTGTTGGCCAAAAGTATTGACACCCCTGCCATTCTGTCAGATAATACTCAGTTTCTTCCTGAAAATGATTGCAATCACAAATTCTTTAGCATTATTATCTTCATTTAATTTGTCTTCAGTGAAAAAAACACAAAAAGAATTGTCCTAAAGCCAAATTGGATATAATTCCACATCAAACATAAAAAAGGGGGTGGACAAAAGTATTGGCACCCTTAGAAAAATCATGTGATGCTTCTCTAATTTGTGTAATTAACAGCACCTGTAACTTACCTGTGGCACCTAACAGGTGTTGGCAATAACTAAATCACACTTGCAGCCAGTTGACATGGATTAAAGTTGACTCAACCTTGAGCATGGAGAAAAGAAAGAAGACCAAAGAACTGTCTGAGGACTTGAGAAACCAAATTGTGAGGAAGCATGAGCAATTTCAAGGCTACAAGTCCATCTCCAAAGACCTGAATGTTCCTGTGTCTACTGTGTGCAGTGTCATCAAGAGGTTTAAAGCCCATGGCACTGTGGCCTAACCTCCCTAGATGTGTACGGAAAAGAAAAATGGTGGGTAAAGCACCTCGACTAACATCCAAACAAGTTCAAGCTGCCCTGTAGTCCGATGGTACAACAGTGTCAACCCGTACTATATGTCGGCGTCTGAATGAAAAGGGACTGTATGGTAGGAGACCCAGGAAGACCCCACTTCTTACCCCGAGACATAAAAAAGCCAGGCTGGAGTTTGTTAAAACTTACCTGAGAAAGCCTACAACGTTTTGGAAGAATGTTCTCTCTTTTTGGGCAAAAGCATCAACATAGAGTTTACAGGAGAAAAAAAGAGGCATTCAAAGAAAAGAACACGGTCCCTACAGTCAAACATGACGGAGGTTCCCTGATGTTTTGGGGTTGCTTTGCTGCCTCTGGCACTGGACTGCTTGACCGTGTGCATGGAATTATGAAGTCTGAAGACTACCAACAAATTTTGCAGCATAATGTAGAGCCAAGTGTGAGAAAGCTGGGTCTCCCTCAGAGGTCATGGGTCTTCCAGCAGGACAATGACCCAAAACACACTTCAAAAAGCACTAGAAAATGGTTTGAGAGAAAGCACTGGAGACTTCTAAGGTGGCCAGCAATGAGTCCAGACCTGAATCCCATAGAACACCTGTGGAGAGATCTAAAAATGGCAGTTTGGAGAAGGCACCCTTCAAATATCAGGGACCTGGAGCAGTTTGCCAAAGAAGAATGGTCTGAAATTCCAGCAGAGCATTGTAAGAAACTCATTGATGGTTACCGGAAGCCGTTGATCGCAGTTATTTTGGCTAAAGGTTGTGCAACCAAGTATTAGGCTGAGGGTGCCAATACTTTTGTCCGGCCATTTTTGGAGTTTTGTGTGAAATGATTAATGTTTTGTTTCTGTTCATCCGTACTCAGCTGAAGGGTGTCTTGGCTTGGGGAAGCTTCCCTACTCCACCCTCCAGGGATTCACTCAGTTGTGTCCTCTCTCATGGGAAGCTCTCGATCGATTCACCCAACTTAGTGTTCCAGTGTTTCACTACTGTTGCTCCACTCCTTTGTCCAGGTCCTCTCTCTCTTCCCACCCACACGTTGCTATGCTCCGACTACCCCTTGCTTTATATAGAGGGACTTGGTTTAAGGTCGAAGCATATGTGTATGTGGGTGTTTTGTGAGTTGACCGTCTTACCTCGTCCAGCTGCAGTTCACCATGTGGCCGCCCAATCGCAGGGGCGCCACATATCAATTAGTGGGGATGTGAAACCCAGCGCACCCACCAATTAACTGAACTTGTGATCAGTTTGTGAATGTGGGCAGGGCATTAGTCATGGTCGAGGGGCTCACTCTCCTCGCCTCAGAATGCCACAGACAACATTAGGCCGGGGTCTGATAGCCATATAACATGGAAAACGCCTGCATGGTAAATCACGGAGTGGCCAGCATCTGCCATGACCCCACCAAGCCAGCTGCTCATTAAGTCATTAAGCTGTCATGAACAAGCCTGTGGAGCTGACGGCCACATCGTGCTTTACTATGCAACCATCGTCTGTTTTATACAGCAGTCTGACCCCGGCCTTAGAGTGTGTGTGTGTGTACCTGGCTACCTTTGAAGGGTCCATGCAGCCTTCAAACCAGAGGCCTCTTGCTTCTTTGCTGTTGTACATAGGGCGGTACTGCTGAACTTTTCACCCTTTAGAAATAGTCTACAACTCAATGGTAAAGCTTCAGATTCTTTACTAGTGTGGAGCCCACTGGGACGGGTTATTCGGTACCGGACCGGGGTATCGCTGGGCGTATCACGGCGGTCTTGGTTCGGACCGTGTCCCGACCGACAAGTAACAGGGGATATTTACAAGGATTGTCGTGACGCCACCCACGGGTTGTGGTCAGTGAAGGGGCCACCGCTGCTGCTGCCTGCTTCTGCTTCAATATAAAATACATAATAATAATAATAATAATAATAATTTTTATAGCTCCAAACATATTCCGCAGCACTTTACAATTCAGAATAGATATGTGGAAAGAGGTTGCTGATGCCAGAGAGCGATTCCTGACCCTGAAAGAATGTTAATAATAATGCTTTTATAGTCATATGAAAAAGTTTGGGCACCCCTCTTAATCTTACTCTTTTTTTTTTGTTTAAAATTGTTTTTTTTGCAACAGCTATTTCAGTGTGATATATGTAATAACTGATGGACACAGTAATGTTTCAGGTTTGAAATGAGGTTTATTGTACTAACCGAAAATGTGAAATATGCATTATTTCAAAAATTGACAGGTGCAAAAGTATGGGCACCTCAACAGAAAATTGACATTAATATTTAGTAGATCCACCTTTAGCAAAAATAACAGCCTCTAGTCGCTTCCTGTAGCTGTTAATGAGTTCCTGGATCCTGGATGAAGGTAATTTTGACCATTCCTCTTTACAAAACAATTCCAGTTCAGTTAAGTTTGATGGTCGCCGAGCATGGACAGCCCGCTTCAAAACATCCCACAGATGTTCAATGATATTCAGGTCTAGGGACTGGGATGGCCATTCCAAAACATTGTAATTGTTTCTTTGCATGAATGCCTGAGTAGATTTGGAGCGGTGTTTTGGATCATTGTCTTGCTGAAAGATCCATCCCCGGCGTAACTTCAACTTTGACACTGATTCTTGAACATTATTCTCAAGAATCTGCTGATACTGAGTGGAATCCATGTGACCCTCAACTTTAAAAAGATTCCCGATGCCGTCATTGGCCACACAGCCCCAAAGCATGATGGACCCTGCCCCAAATTTGACACTGGGTAGCAAGTGTTTTTCTTGGAATGCTGTATTTTTGTGGCGCCTTGCATAACGCCTTGTTGTATGACCAAACAACTCAATCTTTGTTTCATCAGTCCACAGGACCTTCTTCCAAAATTAAACTGGCTTGTCCAAATGTGCTTTTGCATACCTCAGGCGACTCTGTTTGTGGCGTGCATGCAGAAACGGCTTCTTTCGCATCACTCTCCCATACAGCTTCTCCTTGTGCAGTGTGCACTGTAATGTTGACCGATGCACAGTGACACCATCTGCAGCAAGATGATGCTGCAGGTCTTTGGAGGTGGTCTGTGGATTGTTCTTGACTGTTCTCACCATTCTTCTTCTCTGCCTTTCTGATATTTTTGTTGGCCTGCCACTTCTGGCCTTTACAAGAACTGTCCCTGTGGTCTTCCATTTCCTTACTATGTTCCTCACAGTGGAAACTGACAGGTTAAATCTCTGAGACAACTTTTTGTATCCTTCCCCTGAACAACTATGTTGAACAATCTTTTTTTTCAGATCATTTGAGAGCTGTTTTGAGGAGCTCATGATGCCACTTCTCAGAGAAGATGCAACTAGGAGAACAACTTGCAAGTGGACACCTGAAATAGCTTTTCTCATGATTGGATACACCGGGCTATGAGGTACAAAGCTCAATGAGGTTACCAAACCAATTTAGTGCTTTAGTAAGTCAGTAAAAAGTAGTTAGGAGTATTCAAATCATGAAAATCAGAAGGGTGCCCATACTTTGGCACCTGTCAAATTTTGAAATAATGCATATTTCACATTTTTGGTTAGTACAATAACCTCATTTCAAACATTAAATATTACTGTGTCCATCAGTTATTACATATATCACACTGAAATAGCTGTTGCAATAAAACTATTTTAAACAAAAAAAAAAGAGTAAGATTAAGAGGGGTGCCCAAACTTTTTCATATGACTGTATATATATTTGACATGACCTTGTAAGTGATGTACATTTATTACAAAACATAAAGGGAATTAAGGATCTCATAGGTATAGGTACAACACTTTTAAACTTATTTAACCAGCGACAGACAATGTGTGTTCAGTGTACCTTATTAACACATGGACGGAAACCAAGATTCTCATGCAAAAAATATAAAAGTTTAATACAAGTCAACTCATGAAACATGGGATCCATACATTGTTAAAACA
Source organism: Allobates femoralis (assembly GCA_033576535.1). NCBI lineage: Eukaryota > Metazoa > Chordata > Amphibia > Anura > Aromobatidae > Allobates > Allobates femoralis. The sequence goes on from JARQOC010000006.1 coordinate 258,636,111, forward strand.
TCAAAAGGACGACAGGAATCATATAGTGTAGGGAGACAGAGACACCACGGGCACAAAAATAACTACAGGCGATGGGTATAAATCACATATATATAGTGTATTGAGGTCAGCCTGTAATCCGTAATGGGACTGGTCATTATGAAAAAGATGGAAATAATAAAGAATATCAGAATCTGCCCCATTCTATGTATAGTGGACTTTGTTGCCGATGTTGTTGCCAGTAAAGTATTAAAAGTTTTACACTGTGGGGGATTAGTTCTTCGTGACTGTGCACAAGGACCATAAAGCTAGAGCTGGCTCAGAGATGATAAATACTGAAACAATGTAGCAGAATGAGTGACTGTGTGGCACTGTGGCTTACACCACTGCCACTTGACTGCCCATCCCTTAGAGAGTTAAAGTGGCACCCCCCACCTCACAGGGATCCTATTAGCTGGTTTGTTATAGCCACCTCCCTTTCTCCTCCTCCTGCTAGCCATCTCTCTTTGGGTTGATAAGGGTGGGGGTACGGCCATTTTGCCTCTCCCCTCACAGTCAGCTTACCCGGGGTGAAGTTTCACCCTTTACTGCCGGAACAGCGATGGATTCGCTTCTTGTGGCGGTAAGGGAGAGAATTGCCTGTGACGGAGCCGTTTGTCTCACCGCTCTTATCAGCGGTGTCGGCAGCTCTGCTGCAGACGCTGCAGGTGCTGAGGCGGGCGGCCGGAGGTTCTCAGGCTTTCCCCCCACCTTAGCATTTAAGTCCCACCACCAGACATGCCCAGAATATGCGCAGACCTCATGCACGCATTTCTGGCAGGGCTCTGCACCCTTCCTCCAGAGGTGGCCGCCGAGCAGCCACACGCTGGCAATTGGCTCCGGTCAGCGTGGTACTCGCTGCTCAGGAGCACACAGGCCTACTGCAGCCCAGTCCTCCAGTCCATCCTCAGCGGTAGTGTCATTCCCGGGGATAGTGTCAGGATCACCTCTGAAGCAGCAATAATGGGGGGAACTTTTAGTAAGGCCTCCTCTGCTGTAGAGGGACAAGGGGTAAGTGGCCTGGCTATGAGGGGTTCTGATCCCCAGGGTTTTGGAGCCTGGAGGGTATGGGTGTGGGCTGCAGGTGGGTCCTGTACGGGCTGGGATTGACTTCCCCATTGTCTCAACAGGTCATGGATTAACCGGGAGCCAGATCTAACCTCCAGCCCTTGCTTCTTTGCCCACTGCCACGCTAGCCCTCGCAGGTGGAGGTCAGATGCCCAGATCTCGATTGCTGCAGCACCTCATCAACCCCTTGGCGCTGCCAGGATCCCTGGTCCAGGGTTGGTCCCATGGGCACGGCAGCCGGAACACGCTCCATTTCCACATCCAGCAGTAGGGAGCAGGTTGCTTGCCAATCTCACAGTAGACGATCCCGCGGGTCCCGTTACAGTAGCAGATCTAGGCCTCATGGTAGTCCCATGAGCTCCCGTTCTAGGCATAGCCTTTCGCATCCCTCTTCAGGTGACTCCCACTCAACTCATCATCGCAGTCGCCGGTCGGCATACCCCGGAGCCTGAGATGCGGGAACCCCTCTTGCAGTCCACGAATCTTTCGGCTCAGGATCCTGGTGTCCCACCACCCTTCAAGTGGTGAGTTGCCTTGCTCTGGGGCACGGGGTGGCTGGATCGCAAGCGGGGTTGGTTGATCTGTTAAAAGTACTGGCTAGTAATAAAATTTTGGTTTATCCATAACTGCTGCAACTGGCTCAGAAGCCTGAACCCGTGCGTCCAGATTTACACAAGAATTCATTTTATTGTGGGGTCCCCCATCTTGGTGCTCACCTTGACCAAGAGACCATACAGAAGATATGGGTCAATGGTTACGTGGATATTTGGTCACTGGTTTCCACTGACCAAGTCGACTGTGAGTGCAGACCGGCAGATCAGCCGTTTGAGCATAACTAACTTGTCCTTTTTGGAATCAAAATCGATTCTGAGGATATGGTTTTTGGCTCCTGCCTGATAAGATCACTAAGCTTACCTCCCTAATTAATATCTTTTGTTCTTCTGACAAAGTAACTCTGTCTCAGATGCAGCCATTACTAGGCATGTCAACTTTCACATGCAGGGTCACGCCACTGGGTAGGGTGTTGTCCCGTCGCCTTAGCCTAGCGACCAGAGGCGTCAGGAAGCCTTATCTCTGAATTCAGTTGACGCATCCGGTGAAGGACGACCTTGAGGTATGGAGGGCTTTCCTCTCGGATTATAATGGCAGCACCCTCTTCCAGGCTCCCGAAGTGTCGGGTATGACACTGATGCAGTCGGTTCCACAGGTTTTGGTTTTATCTTGGGCATGCATTGAGTCCTGGTTCTCCAGGGGTTGGACAAAAAACTTGACCCTCCTGGAACTGTTACGCATCGCTGTTGCAATCGCGACCTGGCCTTCTTCTTTCAAGGATCGATGCATTTGTTTTTGCACTGACAACTTTAGTGTCATGAACGTGGTGAATCATTTAGCCTCATCCTCGCTTCCGGTGATTAAATTACTGCGTTTCATTGTGTTACATTGCCTGCAGTTTAATATTTGGTTTAGGGCTCGTCATGTCCCTGGTGTTAATTATCAAATAGCTGATGCTCTGTCTCGCTTTCAATTCCAGAGATTTAGAGAGTTATACCCGTCGGCCAACCCGGTGGGGTCGACGTTCCCGGAATCGCTGTGGTTGGTCCCGGAGGACCTCTCTTGCCTCTAAGTATGGCTTCGGTTGCTCCCACCACCTGGAGATAATACAGTAAGGTTTGGCAGGAATGGTGTGCTTTAGGTGATGATTGGCAAACACAGGGCCACTCATTTCAGCTGGAGGTTACACTGCATTACCTTGAACAACTGAGAGCTTCGGGCCTGTCTGGAGTGGCGGCACAGCACCGATTATCAGGAAGGGCTTTTCATTTCAGGTTTTGGGGCATGTACGATGTTACAAAGCATTTCCTAATTTTGCAGATTTTAAAGGGATGGAAACGGGAACATCGGTTCGCCGAGCGTAGGCGCCCTATTTCATTTACATTGTTATGGCAGTTAATGGCCAAGCTAGATTTTTGCTGCGAAACAGCGTATGAAGCGTCCTTGTTTGCGGCAACCTTCAGGCTCACCTTCTCGGAGAGTTGAGGATCAGTGAGCTGGTTCTCAGGTCGGCGTCACGTCCCGGCGGGTTGCAACAAGATGACGTTAATATGGTGAAAGACGGCCTTCTGATACAGATACACAGGTCTAAAATGGATCAGATTGGGAGGGGTACTTGGTTTCTGCTATTTGCTATACCTAGTCCAGTTTGCTAGTTACAACTCGTCAAACATTTCCTCGCCATTCGGGTTCACGGTCGGAGTTTTTTCTCCCACACCGATAGCTCGTTGGTCACTGCTGCCCAATTCCATTCAGTTTTGAAGCTGTCCCTGTATGTGTGCAGCATAGCTTTGCAAGCTCACGTCACGCATTCGTTTCGTATCATCATGGCCACAGAGGCTTCTAGAGTAGGTTTATCGAATGAAGAAATCAATAAGGTGGGTAGGTGGAGACCGTAGTGTTTCCAGCATTATATTCAGCCTGATTTGGTATGAGTTACATGAGTGTGGTTAGGGGTGTCAACGGTGCTGGTCCAGCTTTTCTTCTGCGTGTTGTCGATGTCCTGGCGGGGTAATTTGATGATGGTGTGGCGCCTCACTTTGTAGGTGCCACAAAAGGGGTACTACACCCATAAAAGCGGTGTAGTCACCCCACTGCAAGTAGATTTATGGACGGAAGGCGGAACCCTAAACCCACACCCCACACTAGTCACATAATGGGAGGGAACCCGGGAGGGTATATAGTTACCTGCAGGGGGAGAAAGGAGGTATTTTGTAGATCGACGGTCTTTGGCTGGAGGCCTTGGAACCGTCGCTGTGTCCAGGGTTGGAGAGATAGATTGATCCAGGCAGGGAGCCTGCGGCACGAAGGAGAGTTACCTCGGCTGAGGAACCCAGGGAAAGATAGAACAGATCCTAGACAGAACTGAGAAAGGAGCAAGAAACTCGGGCGGGAGTTCGCTCAAAATAAGCAACCAGGTACCGGAGCCCGCACCTGTGGTAACCTTTAAGGACCACAGAAAATCTGTAGAACAGGAGTGTATATATATATATATACGGCCCTGACTCCTAAAGCACCTACTAGAGGGGAATCAGACACTGCTGGCAAGCCGCTGTGCAGAAAGAGCCACAGAGTCCCGGGAGCTGCCGTGTCAAAAGAAGGTTCACTCGACGGGAGCAAGGGGAGTAAAGAGAAACAGCAGGAGGTCAGGTCTACTCCATGAGATCTGGCTTCACCCCGCCACTGGAGGCAAGGGAAAAGGAGGAACAAGAAAGGCATGCACTGAGGGATCTGCTAACCTACCTAAAATCTGCTTGCAGCCACCCGTAGCCGCTTGTCATGATAACATCTTACTGCACTGAAGGACTGTAATGATTACTAAAGTTTTTCAGTACAGTACCCGGTGAAGTGACTTTTGACTCTGCTGCATCTTTCCCCAGGATACGGGATCAGGCGCGGCCGCCATTCCCCGTGACAAAGTTAACCCCTTCTGCCGCCTGATACCCGAGTACCCCACACCCTGGGGAGATACATCTCTTTCTGGCGTCAAAAACAGGATATCGTCCCCAGTACCACCGGGTACTGTGCGCCTTGGACTTGGACTTGTGCTTAAAATTGACTTTTTCTGTCATTGCTTGGCGCCAAAAATGGGTCCCCGCCATTATCGCACGAGGATCCAAGATGGAGCCATCACCATGAAGTAAACACCATGTGCAGGCCCGGGGGCGTGCCTCATCCCCTAGAAGAAGGACATCAACATCACAAAGCACTCACTGATCTCAGGGTGACCAGTCAAGGAAAACACTGCGGGCAGCCGGCTAAAGCGCTAAAGCGCTCAAACACAGTGAAATCCATGATGCATTGCCCCCTGGAAATTTGAATATGCAAATGGAGTCCGTGGAGCCTCGATTACCAGGCATTGCTCCTACCTAGCCAGAATCCTACTCCACACTGATGAGGGGCAATACCCCGAAACAGCTGTCTGTGGATGGATACCTGGCTCTGTTAATTCCCTTGTCATATCCTTAACTCATAACTGAGTGGGATATTGACTAAAAGGGCCACTTAATATGGTGGTTATGGTGGTCTCTGCAAGCATTCCACCCCAGGGCTAGGTCCTTCCCTGGAGGGATATCTGGCTAGTCCCGTGTTTGAGACTCTTAACCGAGGCTCCATGGACTCCATTTGCATATTCAAATTTCCAGGGGGCAATGCATCATGGATTTCACTGTGTTTGAGCGATTTAGCCGGCTGCCCGCAGTGTTTTCCTTGACTGGTCTCCCTGAGATCAGTGAGTGCTTTGTAATGTTGGTCTACCAGGCATTGCTCCCACCTAGCCAGAATCCTACTCCACACTGATGAGGGGCAATACCCTGAAACAGCTGTCTGTGGATGGATACCTAGCTCTGTTAATTCCCTTGTCATATCCTTAACTCGTAACTGAGTGGGATATTGACTAAAAGGGACACTTAATATGGTGGTCTCCGCAAGGATTCCACTCCAGGGCTAGGTCGTTCCCTGGAGGGATATCTGGCTAGTCCCGTGTTTGAGACTCTTAATCGAGGCTCCACGGACTCCATTTGCCTAGAAGAAGGAGGGCCTAGACAGAGGCGCCAAAAAGTGTGGCCGCCCCGATTGCCATCAATCAATTAGGGGGGCGGAACACAGGAAGTTCCCAGGGAGTGCCTGCCCATAGCTGGACAAAACAGAAAAGCAGGACAGAAGCCATTAGACTCCTTCGTACCCGGCAGCATGGCAGCCCCATGGTGGAGAGATGTTGTGCAGGAGTTGGAAGAGCAGACCCGCGCCGAGCGAGGTGATCCAGCAGTGGCGTCCCTCTTGAGCATCAAAGGGGATGCTGAATACTGGCGGGATGCTTTCACCCGGCTCCGCGAAGAGATAGAACAGACACTAACATGGGTGTGTCGGCGGTGGAGTGCTGAGCGGACCTTCAATCTGTCCGCTTGGAGGACGGTTCGCGAGGCACGGGAGGCAGCGATAGCAGAAACAGCGGTAGAGGAGTACCGTGCCTCTTTACCACCACCCATCCAGACCCGGGACATGGGGATCCAAACCGAACCCCCGACTCCACCACCATCCCGGGCCAGCAGTTGTCTCCGGCTGGAGGCAGCTCAACCACCCACAGCACCAGACGTGGAAATTGAGGAGCTCTATGACGATGATGATGACGACGAGGAACCAAACGGAGCTTTGGGAGGGAGCACTCCAGAAGCAGCTTGGTGGACCACATGGCAGCGGCACCGGCAAGGAGTTCCCACCATCCTAGGCTCCGCGGAGACGCGTGCAACACCGAGGGTATCCAGCAGCAGTTCACCACCCCCACAGTACCAGTTGCTACAGAGCACCCTGCCAGCCCTGGATGAGAGAGATCAGGTAGCGATGCAATGGAGGACTGGTATCAAAGAGAGCAAGCCACAAGGAGACTACGGGATGAAGCCCGAGCTCAGCCCCCACTTCCCCTTGAATTGCAAAAGACTGGAACTGTTGTCTCCGTTTATCAAGAAGATGGATGGGATTTCCTAAGGGAACCAGGACTTTTCGACTATGTATTCTTTTCCCGGCGGGATGTAGAATCTTTCCTGCGAAAAGGACACCCCGGCGCGATCTATATAGAGGTGAGCAGGTGACATACGAGTGTCACACCAGCCCGTTAGGCTGGTTTGCCATAAGAATCACCTGTGTGGAATATTGACATTCCTTTTCCAATAGACTCCCGTTGTGAGACATTGCCGATGTACATAGACCCTCACCATTTTCAGTAATCAGCCCCTTTCCCTTTGAATGAAGAGTGTCCATGTCAATCCTAATGACTTTTCACAATGAACTGTCCTTTCCCCTGTTGAATAATGTGTGCCATGAATAGCGGCCCAGCGATGATAACACACACTGGACTGTGCTGGACTAAAGATTACCGCTGGGCCCGCATAGCTAGTACCGATCCCGTTGGCCTGAAGTGAATAATGTCTTGTGTATTGTTTATATGTGAAACGTTAAAATTAATGCGCCTCCCAGCAATGGGAAGAAACCTAAATATGCTTGTTGTAAATAGTTACCCGTTAGTATTAATATATATATTAAAATGTTTTTTCACTTCCCGTAGACAAGTGCTGATACTCGCGGACAAGTATGTTCTATCAAGGGGGTATGTGGCGCCCCACTATGTAGGTGCCACAAAAGGGGTACTACACCCATAAAAGCGGTGTAGTCACCCCACTGCAAGTAGATTTATGGACGGAAGGCGGAACCCTAAAACCACACCAGAACTGAGAAAGGAGCAAGAAATCGGGCGGGAGTTCGCTCAAAGTAAGCAACCAGGTACTGGGGCCCGCACCTGTGGTAACCTTTAAGGACTAAAAAAAATCCGTAGAACGGGGGAATATATATATATACGGCCCTGACTCCTAAAGCACCTACTAGAGGGGAATCAGACACCGCTAGCAAGCCGCTGTGCAGAAAGAGCCACAGAGTACTGGGAGCTGCCGTGTCAAAAGAAGGTTCACCCGACGGGAGCAAGGGGAGTAAAGAGAAACAGCAGGAGGTCAGGTCTACTCCATGAGATCTGGCTTCACCCCGCCACTGGGAGGCAAGGGAACAGTAGGAACAAGAAAGCCATGCACTGAGGGTTCTGCTAACCTACCTAAAATCTGCTTGCAGCCACCCGTAGCCGCTTGTCATGATAACATATTACTGCACTGAAGGACTGTAATAATTACTAAAATTTTTCAGGAAAGTACCCAGTGAAGTGACTTTTGACTCTGCTGCATCTTTCCGTGCATGAATTTATTCCTCCCCCAGGAATAGCTGCACCGGAGGTCCAGTCCTGCCTGCGGAGGATGCCATCATTGCCGCAATACCATCGACCACCGGAGGACTGTGGCGGCGCTGGTGACATCTCACCAGGTACTGCAGGTGGCATCACAACAAACTATAAACTTGTACATAATCCCTTGTAAATACCCCCCTTTTCAAGAGAATAGTCCCCAGGATACGGGATCAGGCGCGGCCGCCATTCCCCGTGACAAAGTTAACCCCTTCTGCCGCCTGATACCTGAGTACCCCACGCCCTGAGGCGACACAATAGGTGTTGGCAGTCCGTGTGGCACTGCGGCTTACACCGCTTGACTGCCCTACCCTTAAGGTGCCTTTACACGCCGCTACAACAGGATGGATACAACCCGCTACTTCACGTGCACGAGCACGCCCAAACGGTTACAAACGGGAAACGCACCACCTTTACACGCCGCCACAAGGTGCGCTACGCTACATCTATAGCTAGATACATCGCCGGGTGTCTCAAGTAGCCATCTGTAGCTTACCTTACCTCATTTACACACCGCTACAACAAGCTAATATGGGCGGACCTGGTGCAGCAGGGACAACACATAGGCGTGCCACAATTGTGGATTACGAGACGTCCGTACGCTGATAGGACAAAGCCAGAACATGATGATTGGGCAGGCATCGCAGGAGGCTGTTTAATACATGACGCTCGATCAATTGTGTAGTGTGACTGGTCAGCTCCTTAAATATGCTGCCCTATGCAGCGACTACCAATCGTCATGCAGGAGCTTCCTCCAATGATCGCTGAAGGGGCGCGGTAACCCGGAGCCTGTGTCACGCCCTAGCTACATTCCAGCTACATTGCCTGGTGTCCAGACATCCCTTCTGTAGCTTCTTTACACGCCGATACAGCTCGCTGCAATCGGCTTTGTAGCCACCTGTTTCAGAGCAGTGCTCGGAAACAGATGTATCTGTTGCCGGCTGCCTCCTACCGTCTTCACACGCCGCTACTACGGGCTATATTGACGACGCAAGCTACAATCGTAGCCTGTAGCGGGTTGTATCCATCCTGTTGTAGCGGCGTGTAAAGGTACCTTTAGAGAGTTAAAGTAGCACACAGCCCCACACCACCTCACAGGGATCCTATTAGCTGGTTTACTTGTCCCCTCCAGCCATCTTTCTCCTCCTCCTGCAAGCCACCTCCCTTTGGGTTTATATATTTTGCCTCTCCCCTCACAGTAAAGTTTCCTGCCCTCCCTCCCTGTTGTTTTTAAGTTTGAAGTTGTTGCAGCGATGGAGAGAGTGATTTGAGAGCAATCCTGCGCTGGACGGCCAGTGGCAGAGTGCTCCTGCACTCACGTGTTCAGGCGTCTTTGTGCCCTCTTTGAGCTGTGGCATTTAATAAATTTATCCACAAAAGATTTGATATTAAAAGAAAGAAAAGACAAATTAATGAGAAAGTTATAAGCAAGGTGTTACATTAATACCTCTCATTAAAGCATTGAAAAGTTATTTGGTGTGGTGTGTTCTCTGCACAGCGAGGGAATTTGATGGTGGGTCTGGGCAGTCTCTCCACATGTTCTGTCTGTAACATACCGTGGCATGGGCGCCACACCCCTCAACTAACAAAAATGGCAATATTGGGTTTATGAAGGTTAGGAAAGAGAGGAAAAACACACATTTATACTTCACCACTATGTATTACATATACACTGTCAACACTGCTTATTCTTAAATATAAAAAGCAACTTATCATATGGTTAATACATCACATTGTGTGGAGTGCTAAGGGCTGGGATACTCAGACTGCTGAACATGGTAGAATCCTGGTCCTGATATCTCTGTCACGGTGGTGGCCGTTCTTGGTAGCTGTGGCTCTGGCTTCACAAGAAAAGGGGAACGGTACTTGGGGGGCAAAGTTTATAATGCTAAAATAAGGGACATAAAATAGAAAGTTTGTGATGCCAGTTGGTATGTTCGACTGGGATGTGGCCGGTACTGCAGGGGGTCTGAGTTAGATGGTGCCAGCAGTGCAGATGGTTAACCCTTCCCAACTAGGGTTGGCTCCCCAGGAAAGTTTATAGTCAGTGTCAGCAGAGAATATGGCAGCAGGAGACAAAATGGTCATTTTCACTGTTTACTGCAACCTTCAGACAGATGCAGACAGGACATCGTTCACATTTGACCAGACTTCAGTCTGACCTGCACGATGAGGGTCTGATTCCTCTGCTGGGTTGTAGTATTGCCTTCCTGTTTCCTGCTGCTCAATCCATTCCTGGAGCAATAGGCATAAGGGAGATTGAAAGTTCCAGTGCTGTCTAGCACTTGTTCCATGCATTTACTCCTGCCAAGCTGGCAGCGTGTGTCTTGAAGTGGGTCCCTGATCCTATGATGCTGCTGGGCAAATGGGAGTTGAACATGCTGCTAGATGTGAGACACCCACACAGCATATCAGATTTACCACCAGACCTTGACAGTCAGAGTGGCCTAGGGACTGAGACCTCTGTCATTTGTAGCTCATCTCTTCAGAGGGCCACAGCCCATTATTCAGGACATCCTCCTTCTTGATACACTATAACTATTACTGATGTGTTGTAGGTGAATGATCTGACACAAAGAGTCGGGGCTCCCTACTGTGCCTGACAGGAGATGGCACAGAATCAGTAAAAAAAAAATTTAGCTGTTCTCACTTTACATAAAACTCTGGTGCTCAGGGATGAAGCCCCACCCACCAGAGCAAAACCCCACCCACTCCTTAATTTACTTGACCCGTTGCAAGTGGGCAGGGTTTGGACCATGGGTGGGTGGGAATTCATCCATTTCAAGAGATCACTGTAATGTTAAATCTGTATTCTCCTGGGGTGAACACATATTTAATAGGGACCATTTAGGATCCCAAAAGATCTGGGGTTTTTTGAGGAGCGGAGCCATGAGAGCCGGATCACCAAAAAGAGTTGGACTGCCCATCACTAACAACTTCACTAACTCCCTAAGCACCACTTCCCCCAGTTAGGAACTGTGTGCAAAGACCAAACACCAGACAGAGTGCACAGCTCCAGTAAGGGGTCAGATGTATGGATGTTGCTTGCCCAGCAGGAAAGTTGATCTCCGATCAGAGCTGGCAATACATAATGCAATTGTAGCACCCCAGGGTCCCGATGGTATGCCTGGAAGCAAAAAGGGGGTTCCCTATTCAGGTGGCACAGCATCCAACACTTTCCTGTCTCCAGACCAAAAGGGGGAGCTCTAGAACCCGGCTTAAGGGGAGCTTCCCTGTATAAAGTTCTGGGCAGAGGAGGAGTTAGTTAGAACAGCCACGGAGTGAGTCTGAGGAGGAAGGAGAGGAGAAACCTGAGGGAGCCGAGGAGCATCGTGCTCGCATCAGAGGAAAACGCAGGGAATGGACCGAGACTGTGCAGGGTCCACATCCCGGCAATCAATAACGGAAGGTGGCGCATTCTAGGTTTTCCAGCCATACAGTGTCAGGAGGCAAAGCAGCATACTAAAGCCTCCACCGAGGAGTGACCCCTGAAACAGGACTCGAGCTGCCTGTCATAAGACACACGCAGGAGAAAGGGCAAGCAGCTTAGCTTCAAGTAGCAGCAGGAACCTACAAGTGAAATGCACAAAAGGGAGGCCTCCAACGCACCCGGCTAGGTGGATTCCCCGATTGTTTCCAGGCCACCCGGGTCCCCAGTAACATCTAAATCAGTGCCCCGGACTGTACCCATAACGGACAAGTAAGGGTAAAGGAAACATTTATTGCTGTGGACTCCAGTTATTTCTGCGCACCCTCCATCCTGCATCCCTCACATAGACTATCCACACTGCCCCAGGGATTGGCTTTGCCCGTGGAGAGCCTTCCCATCTCAGCTGCCACCCATCATCCCTGGAGGTTCTGCAGCAGCGGTGGTCCCCACTGACCACATCCCACGAGTGATGTCATGACAACCTCCCCTGTACATATTCCCTTTTTCAACTGATGCTCAGGCCACAGGACTGGGTCATGACCCCCGTGACTCCCCAGCGACATCAGCAGCGATCCGGTTCCTGAGTATCCCACGGCCTGGGGGCGCCTCACAATATTTCATCAGCAACCATTTGGTGGTGGTACAAGCTCAGGGCGCCACAGTTACATATTGCTCCAGACAGTTGGGGGCACAGGACTGCATGTTTCACCCTCTTACAAGTTGCAGAGCATAAGAACACAGCTGTAAACTGTATAGTGATCATGGCTGAACTACACATCTATCCCTATGTGAATGATTAGAGGTGGATCTGCTGTACCCTACTTCTGTCATTATATAGCTGTTGGAGCTGCGCTCTTCTGCTCTGAAACTGTTCACATCCAGCCACTGCGGACACCAAGAACAGCTGATGGGTGAAGGTGCTGGGTGTCTGATATTAATGACCTATCTAAAGGATAAGCCTTCAATATAAAGTACTGCACAACACCTTTAAAACTGCCTAGTTATATGCTATTAAAAATTGGACAGTTTTAGTAAATCTGTTTTAATGAAGCATGAATATAATTTTTTATATAGTAGGTAGTGATCTATGTCACAGACCAGTTATAGTGAGGTGTCTTAATTTCTTGACACACAGTGCCATCTGTTGGCAGTATTAAGATACAACATTCATGATTTTTTTTTTTGCAATGCCTACCAAATGTGGATTTGTGACCAACACAGAATTTATTGAATTGGCATCTAACAGGTTGGTTTAATAATATTAATAATAATCTTTATTTATATAACGCCAACATATTCCACAGGAATACGGGATGAGTCCTCAAACATTCCCCTATCTACAGTATGAGCCCTCAAACAGTCGCATAGATATGTATAGTATGAGACCTCTCACAGTCTAAATACACATTATGAGATTTCACATAGCCCCTATATATGAGCCCCACATGGCACCCTATATTAAGCATGAGCCCCTGTTACTGGGTGGTACAGCGGGAATCAGGAGGCAAGATGGCAAGGTGGTCAAGGGCATCCAGGGGAGCTAGTCTGGCCCTGGAAATGGGGTCCCTGACAAGCCCTGTTCCCGAAGGTACCTATGAAGGTGATGAGTTTTGGGCCTCCACTCTAGCCCTAGGCTAAGAGCCCCTACTTCCACCCACGGACCGGGGAAACCCAGCAGCTTCAAATGAAAGTCAACGGCAGCAACAGCAGAGCTCAACAGAACACAATTTCACAGCACGGGTCCTAGATTAGAAGTTAACTAAATCCTTGACATCAGGTGGAGGGAACCAGAACTACTTAAGGCTGAAGGGGTGGAGAGCAGAAAGCTCAGACACACCCCTTCACCTTTAACTCCTCCTGCAAAGCCACAGAGCAGACTAAGGGAAAAAAACTTAATTAAATAGCACAGCAGCAACACTACAGAACTGCAAAGGCAGTCAATACATGACAATACCCACCCCTTTATGAGAGGCCTCTGGACTATAAACCGGACACATCTGGCAATGGTCTAAACTTCCTGAGTGATTTACCTGTGAAAGAAATTACGGGTGCATAACACCAGAGGAAATTCTAGCTGGAACAACATGTGGTTGCAAATGGCTGAAATTCTAAATGGACCAATAACTCCAGTAGTAGGAGCTCCAGCTGCACACTTCCATCTTACGTGTTTTGACAGCATCCACACATTATGATTCACACTCAGGTCTTATTACCATTCACGCAGTCACAGACAGAGGACCCATTCTCAAGGGGGCAAATAGCAGAGACGTCTCCCTGTCACTTCACAGGAGACTTTCTCACAGATGGCTTAGTGGGAATCATCACCCTCCACCTATTACACTTCTCAGAATAACACCTGAGCACAGCTTCAATCTGAGGTGTAGGCTGGGTTTTACCCCTATTCTTCAGTAGGTGTTTAAAGGTACCGTTACACGCCGCCATATCACTGGTGAGATGGCTGGCAATTCCCGAATTCGGTGATGTGGAAACCACATCGCATGTGCATAGTGGCGTGTGACTGGGCGATTCTACGGCGAGAAATTGCTGGTGGAGCGTCGCCTGATTGCCCTGCACTGGAGTGAAATCAGGCAATATCCATCAGGCGATTTCAGCGCATCGTGGCGTGTGACAGGGTGATAGCGACGTGCACAGCGATCCTGAAATCAATCCCATTAGGCGTGCTTGGATGGTGTTTTTTTGCGCCGCATCTGCTGCAATTGATGGGTGATACTGCATTCCGATTGGCTGGCCGTGCCCGAGGCGCCTTATTTGATGACCCATGTGTTCACGCAAGACTGACCAATGGGAACGCAGTTCCGTCCACCAATCGCAGTGATAGGGGCACAGTGAAACACACTCTAGTACGCCCCTATCGAAACAGTATGGCCACATTGCTGCTACGACTGTGGCGTGTGAAGCAGCGATGTGTGAAGGAAAGATTGCTTCCTGTCTTTTGCAGGCGATTTCCAGGACGCAGGATCGCCGAAGATCGCACGCTAGATAGCTATGTGTCACAGCTCCACAGCGATGTGAAAAAAGTGCCCGAAACGTGCGCGCTCACGTCAAATCACTGTCAATATCAAAGACATATGGCGGCGTGTGACGGTACCTTTACGACCTTCATTGGAGACATAGGAGCAGGCCTGACCAACAAGGCAGAGATAGTAATACTCAGGCTCTTATCCTCAAAGGATCCCAGTGGCTAGAAACAGATTTAGCGTAGTATAGACAGACCCTAATAATGTGCTCAGCTTGACCACAAAAGAAACAAGTCCTCCCAACCTGATGAACTGCAGATGGGCTAGTATGAGAAATTACATTCCCCAACAGTTTAGGTACATCAGCACCCACACGTGTAACCTCCACAGCAGGGATGGCCACCAGGGGCAAAGCTGGTTCAGGTCTCTCTCTGAGACATCTGTCCAACCTAATAGCAAGCGCAATAGTAGACTCCAGCTTCTCCGAAGCAGTGCAATGACTCATGAAGTCTTGTAGCCGATCTGACAAACTCATACAGAATTGAGTCCTGAGAGCAGGGTCAATCCACTGAGTGTCAGAGACCCATCTCCTGCACTCAGAGGAATACTCCTCAGTGCTCCCTGTCTGAGCTTACATAGTTTACACTCAGCGATGGAGACGCCATCAGGGTCACCATATACCAGGGCCAGTGCCGCAAAAAACTTGTCTACCAACCGCATAGAAGGAAAATTGGTTGGCAGAGAGAAGGCCCAGGCCTGGGGATCCCCCTTAAGGAGGGAGAGTATAATCCCCACACGTTTCTCGCTCCCTGAAGAATGAAGGCAGAACCTGAAGTATAACTTTCAGGCCTCCCTGAAAACCATAAATTTATCTCTCCCTCCCAAAAATCAGTCAGGGACGGATATGTTGGGTTCTGGTACAGCCAGTGCATGAGCTGCAGCCAAATACTCAACAATCTCCTAAAGCTGACACACCACCTGGTTTTGCAAGGCAGAAACCTCCTGAGAGAATTCCTCCACCAGGCATGCAAAAGCTTGTGTTGAAGCCATAGCGGTTTCAGGGAATATAGTGGGTCATAGATTATGTCACTGGTGGTACAGCAGTAAAAGAATCAGGAGGCAAAATGGTAATGGTGCCCCTGTGGATCCAGTCGCCACACAGGTACTTGTCGGGCCCCACGGGACGGGGGTACTCGGTACCGGACCGAATGGTGCCGGGGAAGTCACGGGAGGCTTGGTCCGGACCGTGTCCCGGGCTCGGCAATAAAAGGGGGATTATTTACAGGGGAAATGTCACTCGTGACGCCACCCACTTTGTGCGGCCAGTGATGGGGCCGCCTCTGCTGCAGAACCTCCGGGGGTGATGGAGTGGCAGCGGAGATGGTGGAGTTCCAGTGGGAAGAACTATATCCCCCGGGGCAGTAAGGGTTAAGGGTTGTGGAATGTCCAGGACACTTATTGTGCAGGCTGCAGGGATCTCTCCTCCTGGCTGGTGCTGACAGGCTGTGTCCTGTAAGGAGAGAATCATTTTCGTGCAGAAACACAAGGGAAGCTGTTCCAGAGTTCTCCAAAGCTTTACTCCAAGTTCTTTCAGTTACTTTACAAGTCATTTGCAGTTCTTACAAGTTACAGTACACGGGCACATTCTCCCTCTCCGGCTTCCCTTTGCTCTGCAGCCAGGCCTCTCTCTCTGTGACCCCTCACACAATCTTTAGTGTCTTTTCCGGGCTGTCTACGGTCTCCGTTTGCACGGGTGGTGTGTGGTACGCTGGACAGTATGGCGGTGACTCGGGCTTCTGTGAGTCCTAGTGTGTCACTTAGCTGCCTGTCCTAGAGTATCTAATCTCAGGGCTGGATGTTACCTCCTCTGACACGTGGGTTGTGTGGGCTGTGAGGGTGTTGGTGTGCAACAATGTCCTACCTGCCTGGTTGCAGTTCCCTTTGTGGCCTCCTGGACGCAGGGGCGCCACACTCTCCCGGAGTTAACCAGCGCGTCCTCGCGCTGCCCGTCATGGATCCCCCTGAAAACATTTTTATTTTAAACAACAATAACATTAAGCATTAAGGATTCTTGGTTTCTTCCCATCCGGGAGGCACGATTCTTGAAACGTTACGTTAAATTAACTATTTACAAGCGCACGGGTATATTCTCATTACCCTTTTTCTATCTAGACCTCTACCGGTCCAATGCTACAACGCATTCACTTTTCTGTAAAACACACACATTATTAAAGTCACTACTTTCTTATAAAAAAGTATAAAAGTTCTTCTTTCAAAAATGCAAAATCTCAAAAACAGTTCAAAAAGCAGCTTCAAAACAGTCATTGGCACTGTCGCTCACGTGCGCAGCTGGTCTTAAAACCAAAGGGGAGCACACAAAGGTCCTCAACTATATACAAGGGAAAGTTTATATCACGTCATCGTTCATGATATCAATGTTCAGTTCAACACATACAAGACAAACAGGGGAATGCTAGCATTCATTCAGGTAAAGGATGGGATCACCAAGGAAAAATGCACATTCACACTTACAGTCTCTTCTTCTTTTCTTGTTGCAGGACACGTGTCTCACTCCTTCTTCTTTTCAGGCTTGACTTTCCACGGGAGTGTTGGTAATCCTCTTTTCCTGGGCAACATCTCGAGCTCTTGCAACGCTTGTATCAGTAGATAGCTCTCCGGAGTCTGTGTTGCAACATCTGCGGTGCTCTTTACTGGAACAGTCTCAATAATATCTGTGGGACCCGTATCAACTATTGGGTCCGGTTGCTCTGTATCGTCTGGATACTCCACGTCTGAGGACTCATCCTCCTCTAATGATTCTAGGGACAGTCTCCGCTCTTTCATGCCATACGGGACTCGCTCACCTTGTATGGACACTTCAATCAGGATCGCGGTACGGCATCCACCCTCGCTCCTCATGCGGTCACGGGTGTCTCCAACCGAGCTGGGTTGCATGAACAAGGTCTCGTAGCTTTGGCAATGATCGACACTAATCTGGATCCGGGTACGCTGCTCATGGATCCGGGTCATCTGCTGGGGCAGCAGTCGCAATATACCCCTCCGGGTATCTGGGACGTAGGGACGCTCTCCACCTTCTGCCATCTCTCCGTGGTCACACAGGGTCTTTCCTCGGCCGGGTTCCTCCACTAAGTCGTTTTGTGGGCCCTCCGGGATCACGTGTGGTCTTCCGGGTGCAGCACTAATCCTTGCGTCCTCCGCTTCCGTCCTCGTGTCTCTGAATGGCGACTGCTTCTCTTCCGGTTCTTCACTCCGCCCCCTCCTGATGACGATTTCCTTCTTCATGCCCGCCAGCTTCTTGGTAGGAGGGTCTAGGGGCGGCGGCTCTTCTTTGAGAGTGACAGCTGGCTTTCCCGGAGTTAAGGAGGGCCAAGGTGGGACCTTCTCTTTGCGCCTTGGACCGGGCCGGCCCACGATGGGAGTTTTAGGAACGCCTCCTCTGCACATGGCGCTAGTCCCTTATGGCCGCCATTAAGGTCAGATTTTGGCGGGAAAAGTCCAGAACACGTATTTTAGGTGCACGGGGTCCAATTCTTTTGGACCGGGTAGATCCTGTTCGTGACACCAGGTTTGTCGGGCCCCACAGGACGGGGGTACTCGGTACCGGACCGGATGGTGCCGGGGAAGTCACGGGAGGCTTGGTCCGGACCGTGTCCCGGGCTCGGCAATAAAAGGGGGATTATTTACAGGGGAAATGTCACTCGTGACGCCACCCACTTTGTGCGGCCAGTGATGGGGCCGCCGCTGCTGCAGAACCTCCGGGGGTGATGGAGTGGCAGCGGAGATGGTGCAGTTCAAGTGGGAAGAACTATATCCCCGGGGCAGTAAGGGTTAAGGGTTGTGAAATGTCCAGGACACTTACTGTGCAGGCTGCAGGGATCTCTCCTCCTGGCTGGTGCTGACAGGCTGTGTCCTGTAAGGAGAGAATCATTTTCGTGCAGAAACACAAGGGAAGCTGTTCCAGAGTTCTCCAAAGCTTTACTCCAAGTTCTTTCAGTTACTTTACAAGTCATTTGCAGTTCTTACAAGTTACAGTACACGGGCACATTCTCCCTCTCCGGGTTCCCTTTGCTCTGCAGCCACTCACACAGTCTTTAGTGTCCTTTCCGGGCTGTCTACGGTCTCCGTTTGCACGGGTGGTGTGTGGTACGCTGGACAGTATGGCGGTGACTCGAGCTTCTGTGAGTCCTAGTGTGTCACTTAGCTGCCTGTCCTTTAGGGTAGGGATCTCAATCTCGAACTCAGATCCCTCGTCGTGTTGTCTGGGGATGCCGGGTGAACTACGGTCCCCTCTAGAGCCGACACTCTACTCAGCCCAGCCTCCAGCAGTCCTCCAGCACGAGGCTCTGCCAGGCTCTTTCCTTTCTGTTCCTTTCAGTATCCCAGGAGGGCTACTCCGCCTGCAGTCAGTGGTTTTGGCTGCTGTCTAGGGCACGGGTTCCACTGTCCCTCTCTGTCCGGTCACACTCCTGGTGGCATCAGCGTCGGACGGGCTTTCTCTCCCCTCTGGCTCACACTGGCTCAGTACGGATTCTGCGCTCCTAGCCTTGCACTCACAGGACGTGTGATTGTCTTTCAGTCTTTGCAGCTCGGCACCCTGGGCCTACTCACTTCCTTCACTCCTTCCCCTCACTATATACTGTCAAGTCACCTGACTACGGGTGTGCCCAACCCACTCCTCTAATCCACCACCCCCCAATCTCATAGAGTATCTAATCTCAGGGCTGGATGTTACCTCCTCTGACACGTGGGTTGTGTGGGCTGTGAGGGTGTTGGTGTGCAACAATGTCCTACCTGCCTGGTTGCAGTTCCCTTTGTGGCCTCCTGGACGCAGGGGCGCCACATACTGCACCCAACTTAAAGGTGTAGTACCCCACTATTGGGTAAGGAAAGAGGCACGGCCGGGTATCCAAGCACCCAGACACCATGGACCACACCAGATTGGGGTCAGGGCAAGATTTCTCCTACGGGAGAGCACAGTCCCTGATCCTGGTTGGAGAAGAGGAACCAGTGTAGTGGGGCTGGGCGGAGAGTAGGGTTTAGGGGATCACCCGGGAAGGAATTAAACTAGGAAGGACACCCATAAATGATGTGGGACACGTGAGGGACCTTATAAAAGGGGTGGCAGAAACATCTAAAAGTCAGTTGGTAGTTGGGAGAGTCGTTGGTGGGAGCCTGTGAGGGCCACAGTGTAGAAGAGTAACATCTGGAAAGAGACGTGCAGGGGACTGAAGCCTGTGGAAGTTCGCCCTGTGACAGAAAGAGAGAGAGAAAACACAAGAGCTCCAGAAGGCAGAAGGGGACCGGGTTTTGAGCGATCCACCCGGGGACACCCGCATCCACACTGATTGTAATTGTGTGGAGGGACCAGGCTGGAGAAGGGGAACCGAGCCCCCAAACAAGTGGACAACCACTAGGCTCAGCTAGCAACTTGGAGGTTGCGGTGCTTTAAAGGTGCCGTAGCCGAAACCGCGCACATCCGCTGAAAAGATGGCCACATAGGGTTCAGGGACAGACTACAAAGTAACCCTAGGAGGGACCCGCAGTCACCGGCTTGAGGCACTGTGTGAGCGAGGCGCAGTAAGGCAAGGCGAGGCAAAGTAAGCGCAGAAGAAGCGTCGACTGTGAAAGGACATTAGAAAGGGGTGCCTTAGTGCCACTATCTTACTCAGGAGTTAGCTGGATCCCCCTTTTCTCTATCCCCAATTATTCAGCACTCTACGGGTTGTTACAGCGGTGATGACTGCTGTGAGAGGAACAACTGAGCTGTGAGTAAACATCCTGAGACTACACCCCACTGTGTCTGTGACTTTCTTGCTGCACCCCTGCGTTGAAACACCAGTACCAACTTACTGATAACTTCTGCTGCTCTGGTGGGATAGCCCTACCCGTGGAGGGCTTACCATCAAGCTGCCGTATCACAAACCGCCTCAGAGGAACTGTAGAGCAGTGGCGGCCTTTATTAGCTGCAACCTACAGGTGGCATCACGTAAACCAATATCCCCAAGTCTGGCATCCCAACCCTCAGAAGTACCTTCCCTCATCAATGATCCCCGAAGAGTCCCCTTCCCCTTTTCGACTGCTCACTACGGGGCCACGGACCTGGTCATACCACCATGGCATCCCCAGCAACGTCCACTAGCCCGGCTCCGAGTACCCCACGGCCCCCACAGGGTGAGTCAGTAAGGTCGACAAGGGTATTAAGGGGAGCTAGTCTGGCCCTGGACTTGGGGTCCCTGACTAGCCCTGTTCCCGAAGGTACCTATGAAGGTGAGGAGTTTTAGGTCTCCACCCTAACCCTTTGCTCCTGATCAGCCCTAGGCTAAGAGCACCTACCTTTACCCACGGATTGGGGAAACCCAGCAGCTTCAAATGAAAGTCAACAGCAGCAACAGCAGAGCTCAACAGAGCACAACTGTACAGCACAGGTCCTAGATTAGAGATTAACTAAATCTTCAACATCTGGTAGAGGGAAGCAGAACTACTTAAGGCTGAGGGGGTGGAGAGCAGAAAGCTCAGACACACCCCTTCACCTTTACCTCCACCTGCAGAGCCGCAAAGCAGACTAAGGAAAAAAAACTCAAATAGCACAGCAGCAACACTTCTTCAAAACTGCAAAGGTAGTAAATATGTGACAGCCCCCACAAAGCCCCCATATACAGCATGAGCCATCAAACAGCCTCATATATACAATGAGTCCTCAACCAGCCCTATATATAGAGTATAAACCCACATACAGCCCTATATACCTTAAAAGCACTCACATGGCCCCTATATACATTATGAGTTATCATATAGCCCTATGTATAGTAAAAGCCCTTAAACAGCATCATGTATACAGTATGACCCCTCATATAGTCCCTATATATAGTATGAGCCCTCACATAGCCCCGATATACATCATGATCCTTTACAAAGCACCTATTTACAAGATGAACCCTCACGTAGTGCTATATACAGTATGAGCCCTCAATCAGCAACATATAGTGTGTTGGCCAAAAGTATTGACACCCCTGCCATTCTGTCAGATAATACTCAGTTTCTTCCTGAAAATTATTGCAATCACAAATTCTTTGGTATTATTATCTTCATTTAATTTGTCTTCAATGAAAAAAAAAGAATTGTCCTAAAGCCAAATAAGATATAATTCCACACCAAACATAAAAAAGGGGGTGGACAAAATATTGGCACCCTTAGAAAAATCATGTGATGCTTCTCTAATTTGTGTAAGTAACAGCACCTGTAACTTAGCTGTGGCACCTAACAGGTTTTGGCAATAACTAAATCACACTTGCAGTCAGTTGACATGGATTAAAGTTGACTCAACCTCTGTCCTGTGTCCTTGTGTGTACCACATGGAGCATGGAGAAAAGAAAGAAGACCAAAGAACTGTCTGAGGACTTGAGAAACCAAAGTGTGAGGAAGCATGAGCAATCTCAGGGCTACAAGTCCATCTTCAAAGACCTGAATGTTCCTGTGTCTACCGTGCGCAGTGTCATCAAGACGTTTAAAGCCCATGGCACTGTGGCTAACCTCCCTAGATGTGGACGGAACAGAAAGATTGACAAGAGATTTCAACGCAAGATTGTGCGGATGGTGGATAAAGAACCTTGACTAACATCCAAACAAGTTCAAGCTGCCCTGCAGTCCGAGGGTACAACAGTGTCAACCCGTACTATACGTCGACATCTGAATGAAAAGGGACTGTATGGTGGAGACCCAGGAAGACCCCACTTCTTACCCCGAGACATAAAAAAGCCAGGCTGGAGTTTGCCTAAACTTACCTGAGAAAGCCTACAACGTTTTGGAAGAATATTCTCTCTTTTTGGGCAAAGGCATCAACATAGAGTTTACAGGAGAAAAAAAGAGGCAGTCAAAGAAAAGAACACGGTCCCTACAGTCAAACATGGCGGAGGTTCCCTGATGTTTTGGGGTTGCTCTGCTGCCTCTGGCACTGGACTGCTTGACCGTGTGCATGGCATTACGAAGTCTGAAGACTACCAACAAATTTTGCAGCATAATATAGGGGCCAGTGTGAGAAAGCTGGGTCTCCCTCAGAGGTCATGGGTCTTCCAGCAGGACAATGACCCAAAACACACTTCAAAAAGCACTAGAAAATGGTTTGAGAGAAAGCACTGGAGACTTCTAAGGTGGCCAGCAATGAGTCCAGACCTGAATCCCATAGAACACCTGTGGAGAGATCTAAAAATGGCAGTTTGGAGAAGGCACCCTTCAAATATCAGGGATCTGGAGCAGTTTGCCAAAGAAGAATGGTCTAAAATTCCAGTAGAGCATTGTAAGAAACTCACTGATGGTTACCGGAAGCGGTTGATCGCAGTTATTTTGGCTAAAGGTTGTTCAACCAAGTATTAGGCTGAGGGTGCCAATACTTTTGTCTGGCCCATGTTTGGAGTTTTGTGTGAAATGATCAATGTTTTGCTTTTTGCTTCATTCTCTTTAGTTGTTTTTTCATTGAAGACAAATTAAATGAAGATAATAACACCAAAGAATTTGTGACTGCAATCATTTTCAGGAAGAAACTGAGTATTATCTGACAGAATTGCAGGGGTGTCAATACTTTTGGCCAACACTGTATAAAGTACTAGTCCTTACATAGCTCCCTATATACAGGATACATTCTCACACATCCAATAAAAATATATATTAAAAAAAAAACACATATTGACCTCCCTATTGGTCTCCCGATGCTCTCCTCTGATACCCGGCCAGGCCACACATGCTGACATGCGCTGTCTGATGACATCATCTCACCAGCATGTCACTGAAGAGGTGCTGGAAGCTACCTTGGAGCTGCACTGCTATTCTACATTGCCAGCAAAAAAGCTTGCAGCCTGAAGAAGTGTGCTAACATTGGTTGCATAAAAGCACAAAAATGAGGGTAATCTTGCCAAGGGACCAGGGCGAGAGTTCAAATTGCCCTCATTATAATCCGCTTATAAGAAAGTGGTATCCTCTCCCTCACTATCAGTGTTGGAAGCAAGGAATTTATATGCATCCTCGGGTGAATACCATCTTTTAGGAGAGTGAAACATTTTATTTTTCATTTAGGAAAAGTAGAATATAACAATTTAGTAAAATAAAAAAAAAAGTACTATATGGACTACAGTAAAAACTACAGGGTGGGTCATTTATATGGATGCACCTAAACAAAATGGGAATGGTTGGTGATATCAACTTCCTGTTTGTGGCACATTAGTATATGGGAGGAGGAAATCTTTTCCAGATGGGTAGTGACCATGGCGGCCATTCTCAAGTTGGCCATTTTGGATCCAACTTTATTTTTTTCAATGGGAAGAGGGTTATGTGACACATCAGACCTATTGAGAATTTCTTAAGAAAAACAATGGGGTGCTTGGTTTTAATGTAACTTTAGTCTTTCATGAGTTATTTACAAGTTTATGATCACTTAAAAAATGTGTTCACAGTGCTGCCCATTGTGTTGGATTGTCAATGCAACCTTCTTCTCCCACTCTTGACACACTGATAGCAACACAGCAGAAGAAATGCACAGGCTTCCAGTATCTGTTGTTTCAGATGCTGCACATCTCGTATCTTTACAGCATAGACAATTGCCTTCAGGTGAGTGATGACACAAACTTTTTTGTGAATGGTGAAGTTAACAAACAAACTCACCGCTATTGGTCTGACACTAACCCTCAGTGGATAGATCCCTCCAAGACTGTTGGAACACAAAAATTGATGGTGTGGTGAGGTATATGGGGTGCAAAGATAGTGGGGCCATTCTTCATCAATGGAAACCTCAATGCCACTGGATATCTGAAATTGCTACATGAGTAGAAAAAACTGTAGTATAAGTAGAACAATAATTTTCAATTAAAATTCTGAAAATGCAATCACTAAGTAGATGTCAGTTAAAAAATTACTGATGCTAAGGTTGGCGTCCCAAGATCGTAAAACTTATGTGAGGATTGCATCAAAATGCCTGGACTGGCTGGGAACTCTTCTGACCTGAGCTTCATGTATTTTTATGCAGCTGTCACTCTCAGGTCAGGAGAGCCAAGTCAGCCTAAAGGCTCCGTTACACGGCACGACATCATTAATGACATCGCTAATACGTCACGGGTTTGGAGTCGTTCCAGTGACCTCGTTACAACCTTGTTGCGTGTGACTCTGCCAAGTTGTAATGATAAATCGTTGGATCGTCGATCGCAGGTTTGAGAACATGTTCTCAAATCACACGATCAACGATCAGCCAACCTGGTATATCGTTGTATGTGACACCGCGATAACGATGTTGTTTACGACTTCGCCCATTCACAGAAATGAGCATCTATCTTTCGCTGGGTTGTATGAACGATACCTGCTCACTACATCGTTGGTGCGTCGTCCATGATATCTAGACATGTGACATTTCTCCAACGATGTCAAAACGATGTCTGAAACGACCGCGCGCCCACGAGATTGTTGCCGACATCGTTCCAATGCCTTAATTCTGACTCTATGTTTTAGCAGAAGAAAAATCTGTTATACAAGTAAAACAGCAATTTTCCACTGAAATTCTGACACTACAATTACTAAATAGACGTCAGTAAAAAAAAACAATTAGGACTAGAAGAAGTGCACAAGAAAAAAAAAAACTTCCACCCCAAAAGCTTCCCTTGGGCTATTTTGGCACCACAACTGTATAATAACAAAAAAACACACTACATAGATACAAAATTGTTGGGTTTAATGGGTTGGCCACAGCATTATTAAATGACATTTATGGAAAATTCATCTACAGTATATTCATGCACCCTTATTCATACAGTTAAACTGTTATTGACCGAAAGCCAACCAATGGAATACAACGAGCCTTGTAAACAAAACATAACCAGGCATGGAAGAGAACCACCCCACTGTGACAATACATACATAAGCCCCATTAGAAATCCCAGGA
The DNA here is from genome assembly GCA_033576535.1 of Allobates femoralis. Taxonomy (NCBI): domain Eukaryota; kingdom Metazoa; phylum Chordata; class Amphibia; order Anura; family Aromobatidae; genus Allobates; species Allobates femoralis. The sequence continues at coordinate 258,661,376 of JARQOC010000006.1, forward strand.
TTAAAGGAGGAAGGGTGGGTGGGTGTATTCCACTATGATAAAATGGTGGAATGTACTTTGGTCATCTGTACCCCGTCTATTTAACTAAAAAAAAAACCTCTACACCGCCATATCCTTTGGGCAACCACTTAGCTTTCCTGCATTTTTTATTAACCCCTTTTCACCTCCATTCCAGTACTAGGCCCCTTCCTTAGTTAGTTTAAGTCCTATTACACCCGCAACTATCTGATGCTAATTGTGATTATATTTCACTTAAAAATGCTGTAGTATAAACATATTACCACGGTATATTTTTATTGTGGATTACAGTTTATAATCTAGCCCTAGCCACTAATCTGATTTATTTTTACACTTTACTAACAAACATTAATTCTGGTTGTATTTTAGTTTCACTACAGTATGTTTTGACTATTTCTAATCTAGTCCTATCAACTAATTTAAATTAGGTTATTGTTATTCTTTTTTTTACATTTTACTATTTAACCCTAATTCTAGTTATATTTTAGTAACAAATATTGTAGCACATGCCGATTACTACTTTATATTTTTATTATTCCTAATCTAGCCCTATAATTAACCTAGGCTAGGGTCACACTTAAAATCTGAATTGCGTTCACTGCATCCAGATCCGGATGCGGTGAACGCAATAGTCTTCAGACATTCAGCAATGTGGGCACCGGATTGCTCAGGATGTGTAATCCTGAGCAATCTGGTTACCGGATAGTTTGCTCATCCCTGTTGCCGCAGGGATGAGCAAACTGTTCTGTGTATAGTAAAACTAATTATTGTATTAATAAATGCTTGTACAATGTCTCTAGGGGGTGCCCAGTCCCCCTAGAGACCTTACACCCACTCAGGTGGGCATATACTGCTATAATGTGTTATGTACAACAGCTGACTCCTGTCAGCAGTTGTACAGTTTTATGAATGAAAGCGCCGGGCTCCTCAGAGCGGCGCGCATACTATTGCTAAAGGGAACCTGACCCCACAAACTAACCCCCCCCGCATCTTTATACCTGTCCCTGCACCCCCTCTTATCATTTCTAGCCATCCCTTTTGCAGAAAAAAACGATTTTGTAAAGTAGAGAAAAGATGTTATATTTACCTGTCCTGTGTGAGTTTTCTGTTTCTGAAAAAGTCTCAAAAGGTGGGCCTGTCTGCTGCTCCCTCCGCCCGCTTTGTAATTATGCACGCCCCCTCTCGGCTTGCTGCAGTGCTGAGAGTCTGCCCGCGTCATGAAAGGGGCGTGGCTAAAATCGTGTCATCCTGGTAGCCCCGCCCCTTTCATGACGCAACCAGGCTTTCAGCATTCCCGCATTGCAGATAACAGAACCGCTCCGAAAACTGCAGCCTGCATGATTTTTCACACAGGCTGCAGAGCCGGAGACGGAAACCGGATTGCTTGTGAAGCAATCCGGTTTTTAGCATTGGCTCCTATGAGGAGCGTTTCTTGATCCGGTTTTGAGCTTTTTGAAAGATCAAAACCGGATCAGGTTTTAAAAAAAAAAAAAGCAGATGTGACCATAGCCCTAAACTATTAACTCAGCGGCTGCAGGGCGCACACACAGGGGTGGTACAAAGCTGGGGGGGTGGGCAGGGGAAATAAGATCCTGGCTAAAAACGAGCACAGACACCGATCAGTGATGTGCGTCGCTGATCAGTGCTCATCAACCGCAGGATAAACACACGGAGGTAGTGCAAAAGAAAAAACTTCCAAACATGGAGTGATCAAGTACTAATGCGTGAGCAAGTACTTATCAGCGCTCAGCCGCGTAAGGGGGGAGGGGTTAGGGAGAGGGGGTAAGGAGGGGAGATAAACATTGAGGTTGATTAGAAAAAAGGTAGGAACAGGACAGGTAGTTCATCAGTCTTCTTTTTTCAGCTCTTCAAAGACCAGCAGCAGCAAAAGTAGTAGCACAGGCTAAAAGTCTATGGCACCACAAGTCTCAGTAGATCAGCAGAAGAATAACACAATGACTGCTCTGCACACATCTCCAAGTAGGATTGATGTGCATCATAGTAGTCATGACAAATTGTCATCCTGCTCACTGGTTAGTGACGTCTAATCGCACCAATCGTCACCAGGGCTGCTTATGCCTCTCTCTCCTAGCACTGGCCTGTCAAGAAAACTGTCATGAAAAACATAAATCCGTAAAGTATTTTTGCATCCCTTACCTGCACCAGGGTCTCCCAGCTTGTCAAAGTTGTGAGCAAGTGTGGTGTCACGTCAGAGGTTTCATGTACCACCTCATAGTGAGTATCAGTGTAAAACTGTGCTAAGCTGACCTTACATAACCCTTAGGGGTGCGCAACATTATGTGTTGGTGGAAGTGATGGTACTGTATTGTCTCGGTCATATGCCAGGGTGTACTCAACTATCCGGAGCAGACAGTCTATGATCACAGTGGAAATTCTCAAAGGTTGCGGCCCTGGCTGGAGAAGTTAAGGGGATAGTTACAGGGGAGATAATAGTAATTTATGACACCAACTGGAGTTCTGCCAGGGCCAGGGCCAGGGCCAGGGCCTGCTGTGGGGCCTTCCAAGGGGAGATGGTAGGACAGCCAGGTGGTAAGCCCTCTCCGGTCAGGGCAGGGATTCATTGGAAGATGTGGAGGGATGGATGGGATCGTGGAAGGTACAGAGAAGCAGAAGGAGGGTACTGATGCAGGGAGATGCAGAAAGAATCAGGCAGCACACAGACTTTGCAGTTCTGACCCTTTACTTGTAGTTGCAGATTACAACCCAGCCAGGGTACGATATTCACCAGGAGTGCAGCCTGGCCAGCCCAGAGATAATTGGAGTACACCTTGCTGAGACAAAGGGTATATGGCCTTCCAGCTGCTTTTCCAGTTCTGACATTTGCTACCCTTTTCCTAAGTGTCTGTGGTTGCCATTCCATTCCAAGCTTTTAGGTGTGGGACCTGTGAGCAACAGTCTTTTGTCCTCTAACCCTATATAACCTATTGAGCCTCAGGAAGGTCCACAAAATGGGTCAATGTACTTGAAGCCCAGTGACCTCCATTTTCACGATCGGTCCTGAAATATCCCTGATTGAGTTGGGGGCTAGTACCACTCCTGCAGCTATTTCTTCTGCCCAGCTTTAGCAATTGGTAGCAGATTTGTCTAACCAGGCCCTCAGTCTAGCACTTCACTCCACGCTCCATGCTACTTCACAAGCTACCCAGACTTGACTAGAACTCTCCTTCTTGCCACCCACCCCTAACCTAACTCCTCCCTCCAGCCAGAAGTGGGTACTGCCCTATAGGTGGGTCTCTTCCATCCAGCACTTCCTTGCCTAGAATTCAGATGTGTTGGATGTACATTAGGATCTCAGCAATGTGTTGGGTGTACATTGGGATCTCAGCAATATATACTTAATTTACCTCCAGGCATGATATCACACATAGGAATACATGTAGCACTATTTGTGGCAGCTTAGCCGAAGGGGCGCCACAGTACTGTGTGACCCCCCAATATATCAGAGATGTCAGGGCAAGGCTGTGAGGTGCACGTTTTCTCACAGACTGGTGGCAGCAGTGGGGACAATATAATAGTGTGTAAGATTGTGGATTTTATACTCTGAGACACCAAAGACTACCAGCAGTAGCTTTTACTGCTGGGGTCTTAAGATCAGCTCAGCACAATGCTGTCAGAGTGCAAATACTGTAAGGAGTGTTGGTGCATCAGTTTGCAACTCTGTATCAGTGACCAAAGTTTGCAAGAATAGCCAGCAGCAACTAGGAGCAAACTTAAGGAAATGACCCTTGCTATAGATGGTGCAGAAGAAGTTGAGGGCTATGTTGCTTGAGATGAGGAGTTGAACCAACGGTGCTCAAGTAGCCCATCACCGACAGTCAGTCCTGAAGTGGACAGCTCAATACCTGTCTTCCTCCTCTTCCAAGCTGCCCTGGCCCATCTTAAGGCTGGAGACTGGGACACCTACCAGACCCTCCTGGCAGTTGCAAAGCATCAGACAGAGCGAGAGGCTGCAGAGCAGGAGCGATAGGCGGAGCATGAGTTCCAGCTGAAGCTAGTTCACCTCAGGTTTCCATAGCCTACTACAGAACATTGGGAGGAGTCTCCAAAGGTCGAGGCTAAGGACTTCCCCATGCTGGAGAAAGATAGTAACTTGGACTCATTTGACCTTTGAGCGGACCCTACCAGCAGCACAATTTAGCTCTGGATCAGTGGGCAAAGTACTTGACTCCTCATTTGAGGAGTAAGGCCCTAGACATCTTTGGGGACTTACCTGTCGGGGAGGATCAGGACTATGAGGTCATCAAACGGGGCCTGATCCAGCAGTTCAACCTCACCACAGAGTACTACCACCAGACGTTCTGGAGCCTGTCAAGGGATCCAAAAGACCCCTGGGCCTACCACATGTGGGTCCTAATGAGAGCTGGTGACCATTGGCTTTGAACTCACCATCGTCCAGGAGATGAACTTGTTTGTCAATGAAACAATTCTTGTGAAACTGCCCAGATAACTTCCAACAATTCATCCGCGACCGAACACCAAAGGGGGACCTCTGCTATGGCCGCCCTGGCAGATGACTACACGAACAATCAGGTGTCTGAGGCCAAGAAGGCTGCCAGCACCACCTGGAGAGGGGGTAAATGAATCCTGCATCTGTTTCCCTTGCTTCTAGAATACAGTGAGTGCCCCCTTCTCCTCTCCAGGTCGGGGGTAGAACCCCAAATATGCCACATCTGAAATCAAATAGAACACTTCAATGCCATGTACGGGTGAGTCAATTTGATTAAAATGGTGCTGATGCCTAAGCTATATCATCTCCTCCATAATGTATCAGTCTATGTCCATATGAAATAAAAAAAAAAAAATCAATACCATGTTTAGGGAACTGATTTGGAAAAAGCAACAGGCCAGGATGCGACTTGAAGTCTTACAGAGAAAGAAGGAGGACGGAGGACTTTCAGTGACCAACCCATGGCTGTATTATATGGCGGCCCAGGTGCAGCTCTTCTGGGGCTGAGGGAGGGAGAAGGGATATGACTTGGGAGGTCGACTTACAAAAGAGAATACGAAACAGACGACCCCGGTCGGCTTACTAGAAGTAGGGCCGCTGCAAAAAAGTGCCGATGCACCCAACGTTCTCACTAGTCTATAAGATATGGGTTAGTGGGAAAGATCTATTAGATATTCCCGGAATGACGAAGTTCTTTCTTTTGTGGCACAAGCAGAATCTGCTCAAGTTGCAAAAACTGCAATGTCAAAAATTATGGGATGATAGAGGGGTCCACTCAAACTCACATATTTTTCAAAATAATGTGTTAAAAAAGAGCTTTAAGCAAATTCAAGCTTAATTTAGTGCACCACACAATGCTTTCTGTCAGTAATTGCAGTTGAGGATCAAAAATATTCCATAAAATAAAAAGTAATCATGCCCTCACTATACTGCTAACCTTGAACTGCACTATGGGTATTATCTCTATGTTGTACAAGAACATGTTATATAGAGTGGTAAATAAAGAATCACCACATATTAGGAGCAAGGGATTTGAACAGTGGGAGACAATACTGGCCCAAATACCCACACTTGTGGTCTCTGAAAGCCAGCAACTGTCACAATTATATATAGTATACAGAGTATACAAGACACCCAAATTTCTACATACCATAGTAGTTTGGGCAGGCACTGCATGACACAGGCGTGGGGAGGAGGGGGCAGATTTGGTATACATGATGTGAGCATGTCGGAATATTGAACATTTTTGGAAAGCCCCTTTGGGTCTTCATTGGATAGGTTTTTGGTGTGCAGATAGGACTAGAGCTAGGTATGTATTCTGGTACAGCAAGAGGAGAGAGTGAACCCGGAACTGCCTGTGGCTGTGGGTATCTCAAGAGTTCTCAGGCTAGGAAATCATTAGCATATCACTGGCTGGATGAGACTCCACATAGAGTTTACAAATAAATTAAATAACATAATTGGATTAGAGGGAGAGTGTATTTTAAGAAGAATGTTCTACGTAAATTGTACAAGATTTGGGAGGCATGGTTGGACACTCTGGGGTTTGCCTCTTCTGCACTTTGTCAGGACTGGCTAATTGATAATCTGTTAGTAATGCTGAACAGGTAATCTATGAACTGGATTGGTGAAATGTTCTCTCTACAATATTGGAAAGCCATTGTTATCGGAAAGATGTCTCTTTGAACATTTAAACAAGTAAAATAAACAGGTATAAGAAGTATATCAGAGGAGGGGAAAGTATGCCATTTAGGGCGCCGCATTTTTTTCAAAAACGCCTATGTGAAAGGGGCCTTACTCTAATTGTGATCCCATGTGGGAAATGGGATTGTAGTGTTTTCAATTTATAGACAGCAAGTGAATTGATGTGATGATTGTATGTAATTTTTATTTAAACTCTGTTATAACCAATATTTTGTTTATTGTTTATGAAAATCAATAAAAATGAATCTGATTTTTTCACAAATATTTTTCTTACTGAAGTTTAAAAATTGCTAGCATTACATGAGCGCTAAGATAAATGTTCTCTTAACATAATCTGGGAAAAAAATGAAAAGTACAATATAACCAGGCCTGACAAGTAGAACTCTCTATCACAAAAAATTAGAAGCCTTAGTGGAAACATTTTTCACCTTTTTAGAAAAGTCAGTAATTGAAAATTCAGATCACTACTGTACAGCTATTTAGCAGTAATGGGATTTTGTAGGTGTAGAATAAAATATTCTAGAATGCTGTGTGCCGCCCAGTTTAGGGGACCGGGATACCCGGCGCAGGGTCCCTTTCCTTGGGGGAGTCACTGGTGGCTGGACCCAGGCCGTGGCCCCAGGCTGGCACACTCCTAAAAGGGGGTATTTACAGGGGATTTAGAAGTTTATATAATTTATAAAGTTTGTAGATGTTATTGTCGTGACGCCACCCGGAATAATGTGGCTATATATGGCCACCGCTGCCTTGTACTGGCCAGGGGATGATGGTGAGAGGCAGCTGAGATGGTATAGCCCTTTTTTCCGGGTAGGGCTGTAGGGTCCCCTGGACAGGTGATGTTAAAGTTAATGATGGATGAAGATGGAAGTATGGTGAGGAGATGTTAAGGACACAGACACTTACTTGATTCACAGCAAATTCTCTCAGCGGTAATGGTCCCAATCCTGGATAGATGGTAGCTGTTAAATCAGAGGCTGAGGCACAGATGAGGTTTAACTGGTTTACTTTCAACCAAACTATAATACAACAAGTCCCATCTCCGGAGTCTGCAATAGGGGTTCAGTTGCTCAGGCCCCACCGGGTCCTTTACCTCCTGCTTGCGCTGTCTATGTGGCCCTGCTGCTGTGTGTGAACTCGCTGCCGGCCCAAATCTGTCCTCTCTGGGTCCCACTCAACAGGCAACTTGAGTCCTTTGTCTCTCTCTGCTTACCCCCTCCGGGAGTACTGCTGAACTCTTAGTATGTTGCTGTGTCTGGCCCTGTGAAGCTTGTTGTTACCTCACGTTTTTTTTCCGGTTGCTGTATTGTATATAACTAATGCAGCCACGGATCCGGTATTCGTATCTGCGCTTTTTATCTAGGGTAGATAATGATGCTACCCGATTCTGAAAGTGTTCCTCTTATCAGTTTTCTCCTCCTCAGACCGATGGCTTGGCCCTGGAAATTGCCAGTCAGTCCTCAGGAACTCAATGCAGCTCCTGTCACTCTGAGCTCCTGGCTCCAACTGTCTGAAAATTTACCTCAAACCAGTGTTTTATCTCTAGGGAAGTCTCTGGTGTCTCTGGAGCTCCCCCTACTGGCCAAAGGTGGTAGTGCAGTGGCTTGGCTTTCTAAGTGAGTGCAACTATTATGATCTTATACTGTGGCTAATACCCGCAGGGGCGCCACATTCCCCCTTAGTTAAGAACAGTACTCCGGGACTGTGGGACAATAAACATAAGATATAACAGATAATATCTACAGAGTCTTAAAAAAAAATAAAAAGTTACAAAAACCACTCAAGTTTAAAAAATAGAGTCTTGTAAAAAGTCACTTCAAATAGCGTCCATTAATACAGCTCTGTCCTTGAGGGCTATTTATTTGTTAGGAAAGGCACTGCAATTAGCGTCCATTTTTCCAACAAAGTTTATGAATAATTTAAGAATGTTCAAAAAACAGTCTTTCCGGAGCTTTAATTTACCGCCTCCGGGCTGATAAATGAAGAAAAGAGTTCAAGAATATGCAAGTAGTTCATACAGAATAGTCTCTGTAGGTACTGAGCTTTTTAACGTTACATCTAATAACTACTGATTAACAACTAAACAAGTTCCTTTCAGATATTTCTGGTTGAAATATCTATTTACATTTGGTAGTCTGCATATCTTGCTGGTAATTGACCCTGAGTACTACGCTGTGATCTGCGTAACGCTTGTGTACTGGGTGTACTCAATGTGATGGTGTGAGTGGATGTATACCTAGTAAGTACTTCTGGTTCTGCTAGGGATAATTCCACATTTGTGGGATTGGCAATTCCACCGTGTCCAGGACTATTATTACTAGGAATTTGTTCTTCCTGTCTTGGAACGTCTTGTGGTACAGGGTCTGCTTCTAATTCTATTGGTCTTGGGGCTTCTGGTATTACAGGCTCTGTTGTTTGATAGAAGGCCATCATGGGAACTACTACTGCACCATTGTAGGTTGGCCAGGTTTTAGGAAAGTCTCCTAAATAGGTGTGATATACTCCATCTTCTTCTTTTTCGTCAACAGGTTGAACCGGTACTGGTTGAATAACTTCTGGTTCAGGTTGAATGACTTCTTTTTCTTTCAATGTCTCTGGACATAGTTTTAGATTGTCTCTTGACACTAGTACTGATGTTAATCCACCATCTTTGCTTATAAGACACATTTTAGGATTGTTCACTCTCATTGGTAAAACTGTATATGGGGCGGATTCCCATTGATTGTCCAGTTTATTAGTGCGACGGTTTCTCTTGAGCACTTGATCACCAGGTTTTAATGGGGTTGCTAGAGCATTCTGGTTAAAGTATTGCTCTTGTCTTTCTCTAGTTTTCTGGAGATTCCTTTCTACGCATTCTTGCACTTGGCGATATTGTTGTTGGCGTAGGGAGTCCCAGTTGGAATCCTGCACTTCTGCGTCAGGTTTTACAATACCCATTTCTAGATCTATTGGTAGCTTGCCAGGTCTTGCACGCATAAGGTAAGCTGGGGTACAGTTTGTGGAGCTTACCGGGACATTGTTATAGAGGTCTACCAAGTCAGGCAATTTCTCTGGCCATAGGTTTCTCTCTGTCTCTGGTAAAGTCTTTAAGAGATCGATTACAATATGGTTCATTTTTTCGCATAAGCCATTTGTTTGCGGATGATAGGCTGTTGTACGGATCTTCTTGCAGCCATACATATTGCAAAATTCTCTGAAGATCTCTGATTCAAATGCTGTGCCTTGGTCTGCGAGTACTTGTTCCGGATATCCATGGGGTCTGCAAAAGTATGTCTGGAACGCCTTAGCTGCTGTCTTTGCAGTGAGATCTTTCACGGGCACTACTACCAAGAAACGTGAGTAATGGTCCACTATGGTTAAAGCATAGACATAGCCGGACCGGCTTGGTGTCAATTTCACGTGGTCTATTGCTACGAGCTCAAGTGGTTGCTTGGTAACTATAGGCTGGAGTGGTGCTCTTTGGTTTTTTAGATCTTTTCTTCTGAGGTTGCACGGACCACAGTTTCTGCACCATTCTTCAATTGATCTTCTCATTCCAACCCAGTAGAATCTTTCTCTTAAAAGTACTTCTAGCTTTTTCCACCCGAAGTGACCAGCACCATTGTGATAAGCTTCTAGGACCATTTTTACATCTTGTTTAGGCACAATGATCTGCCATACTAGCTCATGCGTCTTTGGATTGGTATATCTTCTGCACAGCTTTCCTTGGTACAGGAACATTTTGCCTCTCTCTTTCCAGAGTTGATGTGTCTCTTTCGGTGCATTTTCATTGGGATACGCACTTTGCTCAGTCAGCAGTTCTTTCACACCAACTTCACAGCTGGATTGCTGTCTTGAGTGTCAGCCCATCTGTGGTGTGCTAATGGGTTGAGATTCACCTGTTGATGTTTCTGGTAGGCACTGGATTGATACTGTCCTACCTTGGGACGATGGAAGGCGGGTAGTTCAATTTCTTCAAGTTCTACCGGTTCTTCTTCCACGTCTCTCAAGTGCGGCATCCGGGATGAGGCGTCTGCATTTCCATTCTTTCGGCCTGCTCTATACTTGATCACGAAGTTGTAATTAGACAGCCGGGCTATCCATCGCTGTTCCAGCGCACCTAACTTGGCTGTATCCAGGTGGGTCAATGGGTTGTTATCAGTATAGACGGTGAATTCTGCAGCTGCCAAGTAGTGTTTGAAACGCTCAGTCACAGCCCAGACTACTGCCAGTAGTTCTAACTTGAAGGAGCTGTAATTTTCAGGATTTCTTTCAGTAGGCCGGAGCTTTCTACTTGCAAAGGCGATGACTTTCTCCTTGCCTCCTTGCTTCTGAGATAGTACTGCTCCCAGTCCCACATTACTGGCATCTGTGTAAAGGATGAAAGGTTGAAGGTAATCGGGGTATGCCAGAACTTCTTCTCCGGTCAATGCCTTCTTTAACTTTTCAAAGGAATCTTCCCTCTCATCACTCCACTGGAAAGGAGGATTGCGGTTTGAAGGCTTCTTCGACTGCCCTACCAGGATGTCTTGTAGAGGTGCTGCTAGCTTGGTGAACCCTTGGATGAATCTACGATAGTAGCCCACCAGTCCCAGGAATTGCCTCACCTGTTTCACGCTGGTAGGTCTTGGCCAATCCCTTATTACGGTTACTTTCTCGGGATCCGGTGCTACTCCTTCTGAACTTACAACGTGTCCCAGGTATTGTACCTTTGGCTTTAGAAGGTGACATTTTGATGGCTTGATCTTCATACCATACCGGGATAAGGCCTCGAACACTTCTGCTAGGTCTTGTAGATGTTGTTCGTAAGTCTTTGAGTAGACTATTACATCATCTAGGTACAGAAGGACGGCTTCAAAGTTCTTGTGTCCGAGACAGCATTCCATCAATCGCTGAAAGGTACCAGGTGCGTTGCAGAGTCCGAATGGCATACAATTAAATTCACAGAGACCCATCGGGGTGGTAAACGCTGTCTTCTCTTTATCTTCCTCAGCCACAGGGACTTGCCAATACCCACTTGTTAAGTCTAAGGTGGAAAAATAGTTAGCAGATCTTAAAGCAGCTAATGACTCTTCAATTCTAGGTAAGGGGTAGGCGTCTTTATGGGTAATGTGATTAATCTGCCGGTAGTCTACGCACATTCTCATGGTTCCGTCTTTCTTTTTAACTATTACCAGAGGGGCTGCCCAGGGGCTACAACTGTCTCTTATTACCCCGGCCTGTTTCATCTCCCTCAGCATGTCTTTAGCACATTGATAATGAGCGGGCGGTATGGGTCTATATCTCTCTTTTATTGGTGGGTGGTTACCGGTAGGAATTGTATGTTCTACCCCTTTAATCTGTCCGAAGTCTAATGGGTGTTTACTGAAGACCCGTTCATATTCTTCTACTAGTCGGTACACCCCTTGTTTTTGGTGGGTAGGTGTTGAATCTGTACCTATATGCAGCTGCTGACACCAATCTTCTAATTCTCCACTTGAACCATTGTCGTCCGCCTGACATGACGGATTCAAGGGCCCAATGGCTATGATGGCATTGTTGTCAACAGTGTATAGCTTGGCCATTGTAGCGTACCTTGGTAAAGTGACCTCTTCCTCTCCACAATTCAAAAGACGTATGGGCACTCTTCCCCTGTGTACCTCAACTATTCCTCTAGCCGTTAATATTGTGGGTCTACTATCAGTGTACACAGGCTCTACCAAGGCTTGGTAATCTCGTCCTTTAATACCAATGGCTGCTCTACACCATACCAGCATTTCAGTTTTTGGAGGTATTACTATAGGAGTTGGGTCACTTACCCTCACACTGCCGATTTCTCCACCTGCAACCTCTACTTGTTGCTTCAGCACCAATGCTTTTATCTCTCTCCGGAGAATTCTCTGCTGGCAGGATTGAGCAGTTTCCGCAAATTGCTGTAAAATAGTAATAACCTCGGAAAAACAATTTTCTAAAACATTCATACCTACCAATACAAAAGGTTCCCGTCGGTTAACATCAACAATTATGATACCCTGATTTTTTAATTCTGCTCTACCAATCTTAATGGTCATCTCTCTAAATCCTACTTGCGGTACCAATTTTCCATTACTAGCATATATACTTAGCTCAACATTAGATGGTCTTTTATCAATGTCTGAATCTGCCCAGTACCTCTTATAAAGGATATGTGGTATAGATGAAATCTGGGAACCAGTGTCCAACAAGGCATTGAGGGGAATACCGTCCAGCACGATGGGGATAATAGGACGTCCTCCGACGTACTTGTCGTGCCAGGATGTTGGGCCTTGAAAGTTCACTCCTGCGAAGCGGCCCGCATTCCCAGGGGATCCTTGTTTAAATCACAATTGCGGGCGATGTGGCCTGGCTTCCGGCAACGGCGGCAAATAGGCTGTCCATCCGGCTGGTAACGGTCGTTGGGTCGTCCTCTCCACGCTGGGTATCTCTGGGGTCTCATCCAGGGAATATCCTCTCTGCGGTTCGCCAACTCCATCTTGGGTGTAGTCTGTGATTCTCTCATTTCCTGCATGGTTTTAGCCATTGAGGTGACAATGTCTGTTAGAGAGTCAAGCTTTTGCTGGAAAGCATCATTAACACTGGCCTCCAGGGGCTTAACTGATGTCACTGGCACTCTCTGTTGTTGAGGGTTTTCTGTAATGGATTGCTCAGGATCCTGATCCCAAAGTGCCTCTGCCTGCTGGAGACGAATAGCGCTCTCCTTTAACTGGGCAAATGTCACTTCAGGGTCCTTGAAAGTCAGCATACTCGCATGCCCTCGATGAGAAGGGGTTAATAGTCCCTCAATGAATTGATCTTTTAGCAATTTATCAGCGCCAGTGTTAAACATTGGTTCAGCCAGTGTAAGCGCTTTAAGGGCCTCCTGTAAATTCAGGGCAAAGTCTCTCACACTCTCATTGGCCTTTTGTTTGCAATTGAAGAATTTGGTCTTTGCTTTGCTACCAGCAGTAGTTTCAAATACTGCCTTTAATCCAGCTAGAATATGCTCAGCAGTGTCTTTTAGATCAGCGGACCATGCTGTGACTTCTCGCTTGGCATTACCACTTAACTGTGCCATCAGCAAACCGACACGCTGAGCTTCTGCCATTGGAAACATGTTTAAATAGGCCAGCAGTTTTTCTTTAAAATCATCAAAAGTATTAGGCTTACCTTCATACACGGGAAGCCATGGAGCACCTGGGGTATATGGCATCAACATCGGCATAATGGGCGCTGCACCTTGCGCCGCTGTGCTGCCGAGCGCTCTGTTTTGTGCTTCAGCTGCATTTGTGTCGCCGGGTGTTTCGGCGTCTCCGTGCTGCGACATGTTGCGCCCCCTTAGTTAATCCGGACCCTTCCGGTCCTCTGCTTCCGTCGGGATGGAGTATAATCGTTCCGCTGTGCAGCAGGATTGGTTTTCCCCTTTTGCCGACGTCAGAGCTCTCAGCTTGGTGCCGCCCACAAAGACACGCCCCCTGCTGCTTCTGCTCGCCGTGAGCTCAGTAATGGCGGAATCTGAAATTTTTCAGTCAGATCAGAGCTCAGGGCTATGACACAGTTCAAATAGCAGTCTCGTGCTGTGGCAGTTATGAGGTAATTAGTGATGATGCAATTTTACCTCAGAGGCTGGCGGCCATTTTGTTTCAATGTTAGTCAATGGGGAAAAGTCTATTTCAATGGTTTCCAATGGGAAAATCACTTTTTGATAAAAAAGTCAATTTTTCTCGGATTTTCTCACAATTTTCGGCATTAATCACGGCACACAGTACCCGATTTAACCAGGCACGGTAAATCCTGTTCGTGACGCCAAAGAGAGTTGTGCCGCCCAGTTTAGGGGACCGGGATACCCGGCGCAGGGTCCCTTTCCTTGGGGGAGTCACTGGTGGCTGGACCCAGGCCGTGGCCCCAGGCTGGCACACTCCTAAAAGGGGGTATTTACAGGGGATTTAGAAGTTTATATAATTTATAAAGTTTGTAGATGTTATTGTCGTGACGCCACCCGGAATAATGTGGCTATATATGGCCACCGCTGCCTTGTACTGGCCAGGGGATGATGGTGAGAGGCAGCTGAGATGGTATAGCCCTTTTTTCCGGGTAGGGCTGTAGGGTCCCCTGGACAGGTGATGTTAAAGTTAATGATGGATGAAGATGGAAGTATGGTGAGGAGATGTTAAGGACACAGACACTTACTTGATTCACAGCAAATTCTCTCAGCGGTAATGGTCCCAATCCTGGATAGATGGTAGCTGTTAAATCAGAGGCTGAGGCACAGATGAGGTTTAACTGGTTTACTTTCAACCAAACTATAATACAACAAGTCCCATCTCCGGAGTCTGCAATAGGGGTTCAGTTGCTCAGGCCCCACCGGGTCCTTTACCTCCTGCTTGCGCTGTCTATGTGGCCCTGCTGCTGTGTGTGAACTCGCTGCCGGCCCAAATCTGTCCTCTCTGGGTCCCACTCAACAGGCAACTTGAGTCCTTTGTCTCTCTCTGCTTACCCCCTCCGGGAGTACTGCTGAACTCTTAGTATGTTGCTGTGTCTGGCCCTGTGAAGCTTGTTGTTACCTCACGTTTTTTTTCCGGTTGCTGTATTGTATATAACTAATGCAGCCACGGATCCGGTATTCGTATCTGCGCTTTTTATCTAGGGTAGATAATGATGCTACCCGATTCTGAAAGTGTTCCTCTTATCAGTTTTCTCCTCCTCAGACCGATGGCTTGGCCCTGGAAATTGCCAGTCAGTCCTCAGGAACTCAATGCAGCTCCTGTCACTCTGAGCTCCTGGCTCCAACTGTCTGAAAATTTACCTCAAACCAGTGTTTTATCTCTAGGGAAGTCTCTGGTGTCTCTGGAGCTCCCCCTACTGGCCAAAGGTGGTAGTGCAGTGGCTTGGCTTTCTAAGTGAGTGCAACTATTATGATCTTATACTGTGGCTAATACCCGCAGGGGCGCCACATTTGCATAATTCAAAAGACGTCTAGGAAAGGCCGGCATTAGCAGTGGAGGAAATCAGAGCAGTTGACCAAGGACACCTTCCAGTAGCTCAACTCAAAGCTTGTGGGCTCCCAACTATCACAATTTAACAGTAATAGTCTTTTCATATGTGTAAAAGGGACTTTTACCCCCACACCAGCTTTCAGGTCACAGGTGCGATTTCAAACACTCCACCTAGAATAGTTATGACCCTGCCTCCATCTCCTAAAAGCCCCCAGCCTTTACTCAGCAGAGACAGCATTAATAATGCCAATCGGGCAATATCAGTGCAGTTTCAGAGTTTGGAATAGTAGAATAGCTATGGTTGCACTGACATGAGAGGCGGTCTGCTGCTTTACTGAGATGGCTGCAGTCCCACCTAGTTCAGGGAAGATTAAAGGGGATCTATCATCGGGATTTTAAAGTTCAAACTAATGTCCCATATAAAAATGAGCATTAAAGTGAACCTGTCATGCAGATATGCATATAATCTGCAAGTTTACAGCTATCAGATCCCCAGAGTCTGCTCCTGTGACTTCTACTTCTGTCACCAGGTGCCGCTGTGTTGACTTCAAAGGTGGAGCTGGTGATGTAGTAGTCTCATTGTGTGAATGTGTTGTATGGCTGCCCAGCTGTGATCATTAATGCTCACTTTAGCCAATTAGGAAGTACTACAGCCTATTTGAATCTTCTGTGTGTTGCTGCTGGTTGCCAGATATATTCCCTGGTTCACTTGTTATTATCCTGTTGTGTATTATTGATTTTCCAGATTGACCTCTGCCTGTTTTTGCACTATTCTGCATCCTAACGATTTTGTACTTTTCTGACCTCTAAGCTTTGACCCTGCTTGGCAACTTTTCTATTCCAGGACTGCAACCCATCTATAGGCAGCAACCCCCTGGACCTTGCAGTAAAGCTAGATCCCTGTATAGGGGTTAAAAGGGTGTCTGGGTATCTTGAGGTTCTGCCCAATGGCGCAGTTTGCATTTAGTCTGTCCGGGATTCCCCTTTTTACCTGTGACTTGGACAGTTGTTACAACAGCATTCTAAAACTGTCCAGCCAACAGCAGGAAATGAACTTTATTCCTCCCAGCAGTCTCGGCCTTTCAGCCATAGAGTTGCAGCCGATGCAGTTTTAGTCACCACTTAATATATAGTGAGCACCAGCTGTAACCACGGCCTAGCACTTACAGACAGCCAGCTCTGTACTGACGCAATGCAGAGTCAAAGGTCAGTCAGTGCCAGGGCATGGTTACAATTGGACACTCTTTGTATACCGGCTGATGACTGAAACTGCAATGGCTGCACCTCTATGGCTGAAAGAAAGAGACTGCCAGGAAGAATAAAGTTAATTTTTACCTGGTAGTCGGGCTTTTAGGGCAGCGGCTGGGCAGTTTTAGAACACTATTAACTTATAGATGTGCCTTGTATCTGCAGGTTAATGGCAGTTATTGACATGACAGGTTCCATATATTGCTATCTAAATCTATACCTTGCTTGCAGAAATCCTTGTTGCTGTAATCAATCATTGAAATCTTAAGCAAATGAGTCATAAATGCAGCTGACTGGAACACCTACAGCTCTCCCACCTTTCCCTCTATTTCTCCCACTATCTGCCTGCCTTTTGTCTATGACTGACAAGTTAGATGATATTTAAAGAGTAACTAAACTCTGATTTTTAATTTTTGTAAGGTACTTTAGTTGCCTGCCGATCAGTGGTAGTTGGTGTTAAGGCCCCCATCTATCACGATATAGACCTCTGTGAAGTGTACCATTCAGCAGACAGGGGTACACACCTTAGGAAGCCAATGCTTTCTACTGAATCCATACTCCAGTCTGCATGCACTCACAGCCAAGAGCTGTGCTCTCCTGTATCTTGATCGGTAAGATCCCAGGACCTGGACCCCCACCGATCTGCAGGTAATTCAAGTGGCTGTTAAAGATGAAAACTCAAGAAGAAAGCCAATATGTTCGGTAAGCTTGCTTAAAAATTATGGGTTCTGGCAGCACAACCTGTAATCTGAAATGTACTGCTAGTAACATGATGTTTTATGCAAACAAAATATTGTCCTGTGCACATTGGAAGTGTGACCCCCCTGCCTAAGCAGACAATGAAATGACCGCCATTCTGTGTTTACGTTTAATGGCTGCCATCGTCCAGTGCAACTGCACACTTACATTTAGGGAATTTGTCAGTTTCAAAATCTGTATCAAGGTAATCATAGGACCTTGTAGGGGACCTTGAGCTAGAAAGAGGCGTACTATTTCACTGAATAGTTTTTAGGCTACTTTCACATACCGATTTTGTAAAATCCGATGCTGTCCGATATAAATCGGACAGCATCGGATTCTTCTGATGCCTGGAATCGGGTGCCAAATAGGCATCCGATTCCGACAGAAAATAGGATGCCCGCCCTCCTGTCAGATCGCTCCCTGAGAGCTGTCAGTCTCTCCCCCGGTCCTCTTCTTTATCCCCTGTGTCTCCCCTCTTGGCCCCGGTCCTCTCCTTTATCCCCTGTGTCTCCCCTCTTGGCCCCCGGTCCTCCCCTCTTGGCCCCCGGTCCTCTCCTTTATCCCCTGTGTCTCCCCTCTTGGCCCCGGTCCTCCCCTCTTGGCCCCCGGTCCTCTCATCCCCTGTGTCTCCCCTCTTGGCCCCCGGTCCTCCCCTCTTGGCCCCCGGTCCTCTCATCCCCTGTGTCTCCCCTCTTGGCCCCCGGTCCTCCCCTCTTGGCTCCCGGTCCTCTCATCCCCTGTGTCTCCCCTCTTGGCCCCCGGTCCTCCCCTCTTGGCCCCCGGTCCTCTCATCCCCTGTGTCTCCCCTCTTGGCCCCCGGTCCTCCCATGTGTCCTCCCATGTGTCCTTCAATGTGCTGCCCCCATGTGTCCCCCTCCTCTCCTCCTCTCCTTTCTCACCTGTCCACGACTCCTGCACGGTCCCGCGCGTCTCCGGTGCCTTGCTGTTCTGTGCTGCCAGGACCTCTCGTGATGTCACAATCACATGACTGCCGGCTATTGGTTCCTGGCAGTCATGTGATTCTGACATCACGGCAGGTCTTATCAGCACAGACGGCAAGATACCTGGAGACACCGGAGACGCCGGGAGACGACGTGGGCCTCGTGGACAGGTGAGCATAGTTTTTTTTTTTTTTATTAACCCCTTAATTTACTTTTAGGAGCTATTTTAGTGTACTGAGCATGCTCAGTACACCAAAATCGGTCCGAGGAGACATCACATGTTTTCTCGGACCCTGCTCCATAGGGCCCCATGCTAAATTGATCGGGTCGGATCGGATGTGCACTAAATGCCATCCGATCTGGTCCGATCCGAATCTGTCAGATTTTATTTTCGGTGCAAAAATCGGAGCAAGCTCCGATTTTTGCACCGATAAAAAAATCGGACAGATTCGGATCGGACCAAATCGGATGGCATTTAGTGCACATCCGATTCGGTCCGATGCCCATAGGCCTGCATGGGGTCCGAAAATCGGTCCGATGCTGTCCGATTTTGATCGGACAGCATCGGAACTGAAAAAATCGTTATGTGAAAGCAGCCTTAGATAGACAACAAATGATATGCTCAGGGCACTATACGTGGGTCCATAAAGTCTAGTGCACACCAACACAGAGAAAGCCGGGGTGTACTGGACTGTGTGGCATAGTGTGCGGAGAATCTTACTGCATATATAAAAAAGAAGATTATCTTCAAAACTATCTATTGTGAAACTATTTAGAAGTTAAAAACATGTCTCCTTCTAGCCCAGGATCTCTACAAGGATCTATGAAAGCTCAGACACAGATTTTGAAGATTTCAACAAATTTTAGACTTTAATTTTGTGTTTTTTTGGGGGGATGCATGTTGACAGGGATGGGTGTGTCGGGGGTATAGGCGTGGTTTCAATGTTCACTTCAGGCAGCTTAAAAGCAAGAATCAGTCCAGAGAATGACCTTTGGTGACATCATGGTCATGTGACCAAAGGCCTTTCACCCTGCGGGAGTATTTAGGGAATGAAGAGGAAAGAGCTTGGTATGTCCTTTACATTGTATGTGTATAAAACATGCTGAGGAAGTGTATGCAGCATCAAGTGTGTGTAACATAGAATGCGTGCAACGCTCAGTGTGTGGGTAATATACTATGTGTTTGGTATGCAGTGTGTATGTGTAACATGCATTGTGTGTAATAAGTGTGTAACATAGAGTGTGTGCAGCATACACTGTGTATGCACAGCATGGAGTGTGTATAACATGGATGTGTAATAGTGTGTTTAACATGGATTGTATGGTGTTTGTAGCATGGAATGTGTGACATTCAGTGCGTTTTTAGCATATAGTGTGTGTGTGTAACATGGATTGTATGGTGTTTGTAGCATTGGATGTGTGACATTCAGTGTGTTTTTAGAATGGAGCATGTGTATGTAACTTGCAGTATGCAATGTTAATTGTGGGTGTATCAAATTGTGTGTAGTATGTGGTGTGTGTGTGTTTATGTGTAAATTACAAAAAGTGTGTGTGTGTGTGTAGTACCACATTTAAAAATACCAGCAGCATAGGAAAGAATTTGTATGTATAAACCTAATGAAAATGTTAGACCACTTCCGCCAGAACAAAAATCATTGCATCTTAACAGCACATCGCCATTGCGTGGAGTGAACAGGGTATGTGCTGCCCATAGTATAATACTGTATGAGCACTGAAAAAGCATATAAGCCCCTGGAATTCTTCAAAAGGCCATTAAAAGAGGTGGGTAAACTAGCGCTAAACAACTTGAATATAGTCAACGTGCACTAATTTAAGAGCCTGAAATCATGTAAACGCACCTAAAATGTTTGTGTGATAATGTAATATGTTGTCATTTGGGCCCCATGTTCATTTTTGCACAAGACCCGAACTTTGTCTAAAACTGGCTCTGTGTAGAAAGGAATATTTATCACTTAAAGCTTTTTTGTATGCATTGTATAACTATTAAGTTTATTAATAAAAAAAAAAAAAAAAAGACTCCTTCTGAGACACCCCAGTAATCAATAATTTATATTCAACATATCAGAGCCAGTAATAAAACCATTTGCTTTATTATTTTACAGTAAAATACGGATTTGAATAACACTATTGTTTCCCACCTTGACCATATAAACCATGTTTACCAAATCACAAGTGCTTCCAATTAAAACATTCATTATTAAACACAAAATTACGGAGGAGACAATTACACAGCCAACGCATCTATTCAGTAAACCTGATCAGCAGGTCAGGACAATAGAAAATGCATCACCAATTACTGTATTGATCCAGAAGCATATTCCATAATGGTTTCCATTGTTTCAAGTCTCCTGGACAGATACAAGTTAACTGATTATTGGCTACTACGGCCATGTGTGTCTATGGCACCTCGATATGGGACTGGTAACCAGGTCTGCGTTGTCTATGGCTCATGTCAACCTTGTTCAACATAAAAAGGTTACTGGAAAGTCTTTAGTAGTGGTATCTTGGAAAGAATCATGTGTTCTCCATGATAATCAGCAGGTTCACAGTTAAGATCACATTGTTAATCTAAGCTCTAGTTGGTTGAAGACGTCTTCTTCACACGAACAGTCCTGTTATAATTCCATCTGTCCAATTTCTTGGGGATCAATTTCACTGACACAGATCCCACCTGTCCACACAGAAACAATGATACGGGGGGACATTGTTGGTCCACATGTCCTGCTCAGTAGTGGCTGCCGGATGTTGCGTGTAGGATCAGTCTCGATCCCACAACCAATATTATGCAGGAACACGGACTCCAAAATATTTCCGCAGCTGCTCCAAGAACACAAACGTCAAAACAGTGTGAGGGACAAGTCTGATGCCGGCTGGAACAAGACCCTAAGATCAAAATGGAGCTGGTTAGAGAACAGTGGACATGATTTCAAATATTACAATTAATTCGCCCCAGAAATCTGATCACCTTATAAAAGGCCAGTGGCCCCAGCTTTGCAGTCTCCATTGCGCAGTGTACAACCCCCTAAAAAATTAAGGATGTAAAGAGAAGAGGTTAAAACTAAGTAAAATGAGGTATTAACCAATTGCCTGGACAAAGACACGGGTCTTACTCTGTACTCCCCCTTGGAATTCATCAGTCGTGTTTTCAGGACGTCCAGGGGCTGACATAGGAATGTAGCACATCCACCCTACATGGGACACAAGGCGGATAAGTTTCCATCAGTAAAACGTCTTGTCACTGAATGTATGTCATTGGGTTTCTATGTGTAAGACTTCCATAGTTATTTAACCCCCTTAAAAGACCCAGGAATTTGTCATTTTGCACTTTCATTTTTTCCTCCCCTTCTTTAAAGAGCCACTACATATTTACTGTCTCCTAGCCATATGAGGGGGTGTTTTCTACAAGAGAATACATAGTTTCGAACGTCATCATTTATCAAACCATACAATTTACTGAAACAGGAGAAATCGAAAAAAAAATACAAAACCCCACAATACTGCTATAGTTTTTTGGTTTCGTTGTTACGCCATTTATTGGCAACATCATTCTCCAGGTCAATACAATTACGGTCACGCAAAACTTGTTCAGTTTTTTAATTATTTTAGTGGTAAAAAATAAAAATGGAAGTTTGAAAAAGATAAATTATTATTTTTGACTACCATCACATTTTGAGATCAGTAATTTATTTTACTTCTCCGTCCATAGTGATTTATCAGGCCTTGTTTTTTGAATGCTGATCTGGATTTTTATATTAATACAATTTTGGAGCATGTAAATTGTTTTGATCACGTTTTATAGTATTTTTTTTGGAGAAAGTGTAGTCTCTAAAGCAAATACAAAACAAAGCAAAAAAAAAAAACAATTTATCAATAATTTGAGATTTTGATAACTTTAGGGTCTCGCCGATACCAATCATGTCTATTTCTCTTACTTTTTTTCAATGGGTGGGGGGATATTGCATGGGAATATGGGGAAAAATTAGACACCCCCTGAAAATAAGATATAGTGCATTTTTTGGAGCAAAAAGTTAGATAAGAGTGACATATTTTAGGGGAATCAGGGTATATTATATATATATATATATATATATATATATATTACTAGCTGTGAGCCCGATGCAAATGCATCGGGATTCTAGAACGTTCATTGATTTGATTATAGTAGTTATAGCTGGTGTGAGTACTTTTTGGGGGTGTGTGAGTATTTTTTGGGGGTGTGTGAGGACTTTTTGGGGGGGTTTGAATACTTTTTGGGGGGTGTGAATACTTTTTGGGGGGGTTTGAATACTTTTTGGGGGGGTTTGAATACTTTTTGGGGGGTTGAATACTTTTTTGGGGGGTTGAATACTTTTTGGGGGGGGTTGAATACTTTTTTGGGGGGGGTTGAATACTTTTTTGGGGGGTTTGAATACTTTTTGGGGGGGGGTTGAATACTTTTTGGGGGGTGTATATAGTATATATATATATATATATATATATATATATATATATATATATATATATATTAGTATTATGTTTTATTTTATTGTTTATTATTTTTATTATTTTTTTTTTTATTTTTTTAGTATTTTTATTATTATTAAATTTATTAAACCGCACTTGCCGCATCTGCCGCAAGTCCCCCTATACTTTGTATGGGGATTACCGCAACCGTTACACTTGCGGCGCGGTTGCGGTAATCCCCATACAAAGTATAGGGGGACTTGCGGCAGGTCCCCCTATACTTTGTATGGGGATTACCGCAACCGCGCCGCAACCGTTACACTTGAGGTGCGCTTGCGGTAATCCCCATACAAAATATAGGGGGACTTGCGGCAGGTGCGGCAAGTGTGGTTTTGCAAAACCGCACTTGCCGCACCTGCCGCAAGTCCCCCTATACTTTGTATGGGGATTACCGCAAGCGCGCCGCAAGTGTAACGACTCGCTGGCGCCGACCAATGAGAAGCGCGGCTCAGGCAGCGACTCGCAATGGCCTCGCGGCCATTGCTCGCGCTACCTGACCGGTAAATCGCAAACTTTGAGGCCGAGCCTCTGGTTTGATTTTCGGCCAGCGACTCGCAATGGCCGCTTCGCGGCCATTGCTCGTACTCAGCCTCGCGGCCATTGCTCGCGCAGGCCAGCGACTCGCATTGCCCGCTACGCGGCCAATGCTTCGCCGTGGTGACGTCACAGAGTGACAAAGCCACGGTCTTCTCAGGGTCCGCCACGGAAGTGCCTACGGCAATTATATAGTAGATAGGGGATCTGAATACATAGTTAGGGGTCTCATATTGATATAGGGGGTCTGAATACATAATTAGAGGGTCTTATATTGATATAGAGGGTCTGAATACATAGTTAGGGGATCTCATTGATATAGGGGGTTTGAATACATAGTTAGGGGGTCTTATATTGATATAGAGGGTCTGAATACATAGTTAGGGGGTCTCATATTGATATAGTGGATCTGAATACATAGTTAGGGGGTCTTATATTGATATAGGGGATCTGAATACATAGTTAGGGGGTCTCATATTGATATAGAGGGTCTGAGTACATAGTTAGGGGATCTCATTGATATAGGGGGTGTGAATACATAGTTAGGCGGATTTATGTACTGTTAATCCCATAATTCATGCATAATTGGAGGATAAAACGCCTAATTTTCCTACAGAACATGAGGTAATAGCTGCAGGGTGATGGGTTTCTATGGGCAACAGTGAAGGCCTCATAGACACGTTCCTGAGCCTCCTCTAGGTCTCTCTGGCGCCCCCAGCGTCCATCACTGGAACTGCATCCTGGGCTCCGTGCAGTGAATGGGCAGCGATGAGAGGACTCGGCGTGAGGAGGAGGCGACTGATAGGCCGGAGCGCGGACACTGAGCAGCCTCACCGGAGACAGTGACCGGGAGCCGGGCCTGCACCCGCCGCCTCACACAGGAGCCCACACCGGAGAGTGCAGCGCCTCGCCCCGTCCTCCGCCCCCGGGAGCAGAGCGCCTCATCCCCGTCCTCCGCCCCCGGGAGCAGAGCGCCTCGTCCCCGTCCGCCGCCCCCGGGAGCAGAGCGCCTCGTCCCCGTCCTCCGCCCCCGGGAGCAGAGCGCCTCGTCCCCGTCCTCCGCCCCCGGGACATGGGGGCGCCGCTCTCCCGGCTGCTGCTGCTCCTCACTCTGCCCTCCGGGTGGTGACCGCAGCCTCCGCTCCGATCACTGCGTCCTGTGGATCTATCCTGAGCCCGAGCCATGCCACCAAGCTGGCCTTCGCCGTCATCCTCATCTCCTGCTCCTCAGGTGAGAGCCGGGAGGGGTATACTGTGTATAGGGGAATGTGTGCTCGTACTCAGCCTGCGCGAGCAATGGCCTCGCGGCCATTGCTCGCGCAGGCCAGCGACTCGCATTGGCCGCTAAGCGGCCAATGCTTCGCCGTGGTGACGTCACAGAGTGACAAAGCCACGGTCTTCTCGGGGTCCGACACGGAAGTGCCTACGGCAATTATATAGTAGATATATATATATATATATATATACACACACACTCACACCTGTATGTATATGTATGCACATATATACAGATATATACACTAGTGCATCACAATGAATTAGAATATCATCAAAGTGTTAATTAATTTCAGTTATTCCAATTCAAAAAGTGAAACCTGTAGAGTCATTACAGAGTGATGTATTTCAAGTGTTTATTTCTGTAAATGTTGATGATTACACCTAATGAAAACCCAAAAGTCTATATCTCAGAAAAAAAAAAAAAGAGGATGAAAGGTTAAAAACCGCACTGCCGTATTCCACGAAACATCAAAGGGTGAATATAATATTGATTTATTAGTCAACGTGTTATAGGGCTCCCAAAAACGCCCTGAAACATGGCAATATTAATTGATTTTTTATGATATTCTAATTCATTGAGATGCACAAGTATATACGTGTATCTATATAGATGTTTATTAATTTATATTTATTAAACA
This sequence comes from Allobates femoralis, assembly GCA_033576535.1. Classification (NCBI taxonomy): domain Eukaryota; kingdom Metazoa; phylum Chordata; class Amphibia; order Anura; family Aromobatidae; genus Allobates; species Allobates femoralis. Next base: position 258,686,436 of record JARQOC010000006.1, read on the forward strand.
TTTCTTTATATCATTTAAAGACTTAGTTTCCATAGGAGTCTAGAACCTGCCAACATTTGCTCGCTTGTACTGTGTACTGCAACCACAGAAGTATTACAGTATATTTTGGTCATCACAGTTCCCCTACAAAGCTCAGCCTGTAGCTGAGCTTCATTGAAGGACCAAGATGCCTGTAGGCCCCAAGCTGTCATGGCAACCCATAGGACCTCTGCTATTACATTGGGAGCCGACAGAAGCCAGTGATCATGTGGCACCCCAGAGTCTGGTTGCCACGGTGACATTTCCTCCTTCAGAGAGGTGATGTCACGCCTGAAGAAGGAGGAGGACCCCATGCCAGGTAACATCCAACACAATTCCTACTCCAGACCAGAAGGGGAGCTCTATAACCCAACTTCAGGTGAGCTGCTCTCTCTGGTCAGAAGGAGGAGGCAGTTAAGTCTGTTAGGCAGTTAGTCTGAGGAGAGGGAAGAGAGAGGAGTGGAGACAAGGGCTCTGGGAGAATTCGAGCTGTGTCAGAGCGCTGACAAAAGGGACACTGAAGTCCTTGGCTGTGCGTGTGCTGTATGCCCCAACAGCCAAATCTGGAGGGCAGGGGGTTGCAAGCCCCCTGGCCAATCCAAACCCCTGGAGGCACTACAGCAGGCCAAGAGCCTGGGGCTGCCACTGGAAAGGCAGTGCCCATGATAGGCTCACACTGTCTGCCACACAGGTTAGAATCAACATTCAGGAGAGGGTCGCAGCATAGCTACAGGCAGCAGGGATCCGAAAAGGGAGCGCAGTAGGAAGGCCTCCAACCCCACCTGGTGAAGTGGACCCCCAAATGCTTCCAGGCTAGCCGGACTCCTATCATCTGTAACTAGTACCCCAGATTGCATTATCATCTGCCAAGAAGTAAAAGGTAAAGAAAACTGCACTATTCTGTGTCCCTTGCTTATTCTCTGCACCCCTATGGTCCCCACCACCTGAACAGACTGTCCTAGCTGCCCTGGGATCCTGCTCCACCCGTGGGGAGCTGTACCATCTTTTCTGCGTCTCCAACTGCCTCAGTGTTCCCGAACCGCAGCATCGGCCATTCAACTGCAGAATACCACGGGTGGGGTCACAACTCAATCCCATATAAATATCCCCCATTTTATGGCTCAGCCAGGAGCATAGAGCCGGGTCATGCCACCATGACATCCCCAAAAAACTATCCAGCACAGTTTTGAGTAACCCACGGCCCTGGCGTGGCGTATCAACTGCATGCAATGGCAGTGAAGTTACTGAAATGTCGCTGTGTGAAAATAACAGTGGTATTTAACTGGTTAAAGTAAAGTGCTGTTGTCGAGGGCGTGGCTAAGCGCTTGATGTGAGCAGAAGCAAGGCAGAGAACCTCCGCAGCCATAGTGCTCATTTATCCTGTTTAGAGCCCAGAGCCGGTGACCAGACGGCTGTGAGTGGATGTCAGAAGGTCATTGGAGCAGGGGGAGAGCATCGGGCAGACTCCGGGAGGCAGAGATGGTCCGTAAACGACAGAAAGATGCTGGAGCAGGAGGCAGTGCGGCCGGGCAAGATGGCGGAATGTAAGGGGGATTTCCGATAAAGATAAGAGGGCTGCGGTCCTGTAATATGTCAAAAAGAGTGGTGCCATGGTTATGTGCTTGCAGGAGACTCACCTGGTCAAAGACACTACTAGTTGGCTAGCCAGACCCTGGATTGGGAGAGCGTACCATTCCACTTACTCATCCTACGCCAGAGGAGTGTCATTGTTGATACATACCAAGGCGCCTTATGAGGAACTGGAGGTCCGAGCGGATAAAGATGGCCAATTTGTGTGGGTAGCTTGCAAGATGTATGGAAGAGAAATGATTCTGGTGGCGTTGTATATTCCGCCGCCATATTCTAAAAAGAAATTACAAGAGGTTGTGGATCTAACCAGAGGGAGAGGGGGCATGCCAGTGCTTATTTTGGGAGATGTGAATAATGTGATGAATGAATATTGGGACAGACTCAGGTCTGGGGGAAAGAATGGCAAGGTGGACAGGCTGACGGCGTTTGGATGTTATGTCACGGAAATGGGCTTGATTGATGTTTGGAGAGTGAGGAATGAGAGGAGGAAGAAATTTTCCTGTCATTCGGCCACACATGGTACGCTTTCCCGAATTGACCTTGCTCTTGGGGATGTGGCCATGGACGCCATGGTTAAGGAAGTGGAATATTTGCAAAGAGTGTTGTCTGACCACAGCCCACTTCAGGTTACGTTACAATTGGGTGATAGGAGGGGAAGAAGGAATGTCTGGTCTTTGCATCCGACATGGCTGAAGTCATTGGATCTGAATGGTATAGGGGAGGAACTGGAACAGTACTTTCGTGAGAATGAGGGGAGTGCGGAGGTGACGGTTGTGTGGGATGCAATGAAAGCCTTTTTGAGGGGTATCCTAATCAGAGACATAGCACAGTGCAAGACCCGACATAGACTGGCAGATCAGGAAGTGAAGGAGGCTTTGAACGAGGCGGAAGCAAATATGATACTGAATCCTACGAGGGAAATGCATGACAAACTTAAAGACGCGCAGGAAGCGGTGAACAGGGTGAATGTGGAGCGAAGTGAAAGGAAGAGGGCCTTTCAGCAATCTGTTTTCTTTGAAGAAGGAGAAAGAGTGGGGCACTTGTTAGCAGTTATCTCGACTGCGCAGAGGGAGAGCAACCGTGTATACAAAATAAGGGATGACAGGAGCAGGGTGGTTACGGAGACTCCGAAAATTTTGGCAGTCTTCCAGGATTTCTACAAGGACCTGTATACATCAGCTACGGAGGCCGGGGATGGGGAGGTGGAGGGATTCTTGGAGGGCGTGACACTTACCGCACTGACGGAGGAAAAACGGATGAGGTTGGATGGGCCAATTGAGATGGAGGAGGTGGAGGCAGCCATATTTTCTATGCCAGCGAATAAGGCGTCTGGGACCGATGGCATTCCGTGTGAGGTATATAAAGAATTCTCTGATGTGTTGGCACCCCGGTTGAAGCAGGTATTTGGCAGCGCAAGGGAGAGGGGGGCACTCGCGTGGTCTATGGAGGAGGCGGGTATAGTGGTATTGCCCAAGGACGGTAAAGATCCTGAATATGCAGAATCCTATAGGCCAATATCCCTGCTAACGTCAGACGTCAAGATACTAGCTAAAATCCTTGCCACTCACCTCTCTGGCGTGATACAGAGCCTGATCCATACAGATCAGTCTGGATTTGTTCCGGGCCGCTCAACGGCAGTCAATTTGAGACGCTTGTTTCTCAATCTTCAATTGCCAGCTGACAACAGTGGCGGGAGGGTAGTGGTATCGCTTGATGCGAGAAAAGCATTCAATAGTGTGGAATGGAGGTATTTGTGGAAAATCCTGAAAGCAATGGGATTTGGAGACGGATTCTTGTCCTGGGTGAGGCTGCTGTATTCCTCTCCGAGAGCGACTGTTAAGGTGAATGGGGAGCGGTCGGAGTCCTTCCGGTTGCATAGGGGAACCAGACAGGGGTGTCCGTTGTCCCCGCTACTCTTTGCGGTGGCGATGGAACCCCTGGCAGAGAAGATCAGAGTGTCTGGAGAGGTGGCTGGTTTCAGGTTTGGTAGAATCACGGAAAAAATTGCACTTTAACCGGATGATATTTTGCTATTTTTGGAAAACGCAGGAGAGGCATTGGGAAAGGTCATGGATATCATTCAGCGGTTTGGAGATATCTCGGGCTTACGGATAAATTGGCACAAATCTTGTATCATGGCGGTGGATCGAGCAATTGAAGAGGAGGAGATAGCCGCACAGGGGAGACAGCTTCAGATGGTGACCAAATTTAAATATCTGGGGGTATGGGTGGCTCTCCCTCTGACAAAATATTGGGATTTAAATATCGTTCCTCTATTAGAGGTGTTCAAAAGGAAATTGACCGCCTGGTGTAAACTGCCTCTGTTGGTAACTGGGAAGGCCAATTTGATTAAGATGGTGCTGATGCCTCAGTTAACATAATTGCCCTGTATGGATTGCTAAAAGGAAGTTTCACGGAATTAGTGCCATCTTTAGATCTCGGATATGGGGGAAGAAATCGGCCAGGATCAAACTGGAAACCCTTCAAAGGGGAAAAGAGGAGGGGGGGTTGGCTGTACCTCATGCATGGATATACTTTTAGGCAGGGCAGGGCCAGTATATGAGGGGGTGGAGAGACAACAACATTGAGGGATCCAGCTGTAGACTTCTATCTAACATTTCAGGACGGGATCCACTAGTGCAGGGATTGGAGGATGGTACATTTGAATAATTGGGAACACAGTATCCGACAGTTCGTCTAATACAAAAGAGCTGGAATGCGATAAAGAGGGTTCGAGGGGTGACTGGGCTGACAATTTATTCGCCGGTATGGGAAAACGTGCACTTGAAGGAATTTCAGAAAATGGGGCCCATGGCTCATTGGCAGACTAAAGGAGTTAGGTATGTGGGGCAGCTGATGAAGGAGGGGAGGATGAGTTAATTTGCGGAATTGAGAGAGGAGTGCAATGTCCCAAGTTCCTGGGAGTTCCAATACGCAGGAATCAGGCACGCATGGCTAGCGCAGCAGAAACTAACAAATATGACTGTGCAGAAGGATGTGACGTTGGACTATGTCTGTATGACGGGCGACACTAAAGGGGTTATCACTGGGATCTACAAAGACTTGCTGTATGCATTTCTGGGAGGATCTGGTCTCAGGGCTAAAAGTAAGTGGGAGGAAGACGTTGGTGACTTGGCGGAGGAGCAATGGGAAACCATACTGGAGGCTGTGCCCCGACTGTCCCTGAGCGAACAGGCCAGACTCTCCCAGTTGTATATCATCCATAGGACATACAAAACGCCAAAGGTGTTGTTTAAGGCGGGCCTGAGGCAGGATTCTTGTTGTCCCAGGTGCGGCTCAGAGGAGGCTGGAATGCTACATATGCTGTGGGCGTGCTCTAAATTGACGGCAGTCTGGATGGCGATTATTTCTAGACTGGAAGGGGTGTACGATTGTAAAATTGGAAGAGATCCAATTGTGTGTGTGCTGGGTGATGTGTCGTCCATCCGAACGTCGGAGGCAGACGGGTTAGCCATAGCCAGGCTGCTGTATGTAGCACGTAAATTGATAGCCAGCAAGTGGATTGACCCTGAACCTCCAACTAGAAGGGAATTTATGCGCAAAGCACAGCACGTTATCAGGCTTGAAGAAATGATATATAAGAGACGGAACAAGGAACAAATGTTCGATAAGATATGGGCTACCTGGCTGCTTAAGATGTGAGGAAGTATAGGTTAACTTGCTCATTGACCACCACTAATGGGAGTTGAGGGAAGTGTACCGGGATGGGGTGGGGTGGGGTGGGGCGGGAGGGGGGGTATGGGCGGTTTGATTTATGTGCATACTGTAATTGAATATGTTAACGATTTAATGCTGTGTACGGGTGTTATATTTTTGAAACCAATAAAAATAACTGGTTTTAAAAAAAGTGCTGTTGTCACTGTAATTGAATGGCAGATGCTGGCCCTGTAACACAGCTGGTATCTTCCAGTTATGAAGCAGGCTCAGCTCCTGAGCCAGCTTCATACTTTCATTTGCGAACTATGATGAAAATGTATGTCTTGAGAGTTGAAGTGGTTTAAATATCCACTGCAGTATTTCTATAAGGCTTTATGACAGGGGTGGGAAACTCCAGGCCTCGAGGGCCGCCAGCCAACAGGTCATGTTTTTCAGGATTTCCTTAGTATTGCACAGGTGATAATTGAATCTCCTGCACAGATGTTGATTCCAACCCTTGTGTAATACTAAGGAAATCCTGAAAACCTGCAATGTTGGCGGCCCTTGAAGCCTGGAGGTCCCCACCACTGCTCTATGACAACACGTTCCTGTACGAATTTCTATCAAGTTCTATGTTATGGCAGCAGTACTGAATAATCAGTATCAATACTCATGACAGTTAGGATCCTGACCATGATGGTTATATAGTTTTTAATCCAAACAATGTCTTTCTCAATGTCCTTCTTGTGAACAGGCTGGAGAACCGGCAGAAAAAGTTACTCGCAAGTAGGACAGCTGCACACAACAAACTGCTGGAGTTCAAGCGCTGAGAATAACAAGGCAGTAAGGGGTTTTCTAAATTTCTAAGGGCCTTCCTCATATTGAACCTGGTGTTTCTCCTCAAAAGGATCTTCCAATGCTTACAAATAAATGGCTTATTCTGAGGAGGTGGTCCAAGACACTGAGAGACATCTGATCAATAGAATAATGGGGCTCTTTTTATTTGAGCAGAAGCTTATCCATAGAGGTGGCTGTGGTGGTAAAAGTCATGCGATATGAACCCCCAACTATTGCCTTTACTAACATTTTTTTTATTTCTCATTCTTTTGGCCTCCATCAGAAAAATGGGGGCCCTCGGCTATGTTTGGTGTATGAAAAAGGAGCTTTCTTGGCCCACAAGAGTGTTCATGTAGAGACAAGTAAGCCAATCTGTATATGCCTGCAGCCTTTCAAGATTTTACAAAAGTGGCCCAAGAGTGAACAATGCCATAAAATAAAGAAATAACTATTACCTACGTGTCACACGGTGACACTAAAGTTTAATGTACATTAGGGTGGTAGAATAAAGAAAAAAAAAGAAAAAAACTTACCGCAATAGAACTGGCCAAAAAGTGAGTGAAAATGTTGTCAGACATTAGACCCGTATTCAGGACCAGCTGCTTCGCCTGATCATAACATGCCAGCTGTAAGACAGTACAAAGCAAGCAAACTAAATATAAGAAAATGTAAGGAATCAGAGGACTGTAGGAACTTACTGAAAGGGACCAATCCTTCTTTTGGAGAGAGGCAGAACATGGTAAGGGAGAAATAATCCTTTTATAGCCCACCCCACACTGACTCATGGACTAGAGATCAATTTTTCTCATGTCAGTGCAAAGCAATGCTATCACACTGACAGCCCAATACTGTATTGGGACAGGGAACGTAAATCACCAGTAATATCAGAAAATCCCTCAATGCAATAGAGCATCAATGGGTATTACACAGAATGAGAGAAAAAATTAGTGGGGTAGGCTGCAAAATAAAAAATATATCATTTTTAGAATTGTGCATTCCAAAAGGTAGATCTTACCTCTCAGCTTTGAGTTCCTAAGCACCCGCAGTACTTGAAATGGGTATTCTCAAGTTTGGAAGTTACAGGGGATAGTGGATAACTTCTCTATTGCTGAGGTGCCGCCTGTTGTGATACCCAAAGATCTTTAAAACTGGGTCCTCATAATAGCTCCATATGAAGAGAGAATTGGTCAATCATGTGACTGCTACTCCAATCATTGTTATGGAAGTGCCAAAGATCAATCTGAATGCTGCACTTAGTTATTCCTGGTGGTCCAAACACAAATGAAATTGAGCGGCAGTACGCATGACCTACCATCACTCCATGCACACAGGGCTCCTTCAAGTATCTCTGGGTGTCCTCTCACGACACCTCCAGTGATTGGGAAGTTATCTTCTATTCCCCGGATAGGGTATTACTTTCAAACTTGGAAAGACCCCTTTAAAGCAATGTTTTCTTGGAATCAGAACAATAAATAATGGCCACTTTACACATGGCAACAGGAAGATAGAAATCAGCAGGTGTCGGAGACAGTTGTACCTTTTACCTTCAAAACACCTTGCAGATACCTGAATTACACGCAGCCACTTCAAGGTGTTTTGAAGGTAAAAGGTACAATTGTCTCCGACACCTGCCGGTTTCTATCTTCCTGTAGCCGCGTGTAAAGTAGCCATTAGGGATAACAGATATAAATATAATTTTCTGACATCCTGTAGAAAAGTAAGGCCCTTTGCTGCAGTTTTGTATCCCAATTTGTCACAAAACTGTATGTGTATCCTTCCCCCAGCAAGGTCTATAAGCATTCTGGAGTGTTGTGCCAATGATGCTTTTTTCCCTTGCAGTTTAGGTGGTCAAGACAAAAGAATGAGCATGATAACTGGGTGTTGTAACCCTTCCAGATATGACTATATTCAAAAGAGCTTGACAATAGAAAAAACGCTTGACCACAAAGTGCATCTAAAAAGTCTGTGTTTTGTACTGCGTTTTCCTGGCACAGGGTGCAGTTTTGCAGCATTTTTTCTGCAGAAAATTTCTGCACCCAAAAAGCATCATCAGCACATAGCCTAAGTGTTGTTTCCAAAAAGTTCTAATGTAATAATGAAACATACGTTCTTACATATTAAATCTACTGACATTCTAACAGCTTCTACCCACTCTCTGCCAATGAGTGACACATCTCTCCCTGTGTATAAGTATTGGAAGACACTTGTCACTACAGGAAAGCGGGCAGGAGGAAACCGCCGGGGATCCACTAGTCTGACGAGTCTCCTGTGCGGCTTGGTACCTTGCGATTTTAAAGCATGCTTTTTTTAAAACATCGCAGCATTTCAGAGTCAAACAGACAAAGCTCTGGACTAGCTATTCTCCTTATGGAGAGGAATCTGCCTGCCGGCATAAGGAGAACTGATATCTTATAGCTGTAATGCTCCTCTGGGAAATATGCAAATTGTCACTTCAGTGAGGAAGTGAAAAACTCTACTGCTACCCAATAAGGGTAGCAATCCTTCAAGGCGGCACGGTGGCTCAGTGGTTAGCACTGCAGACTTGCAGTGCTGGAGTCCTGGGTTCCCACCAAGGACAACATCTGCAAGGAGATTGAATGTTTACTCCCCGTATTTGCGTGTGTTTCCTCCGGGCTCTCAGGTTTCCTCCCACACTTCAAAGACATACTGATAGAATGTTTAGATTGTGAGCCCTAATAGGGACAGCACTGAAAATGTATGTAACATGCTATGGAATAAATAGCGCTATATAAATGAATAAATATTATTATTATTATTATTATTATTAAAGTCATAATTTTATGATTGATTATTGATTTAACAAGCCTTTTAATAGGACTTAAGATTTGTGCCAGATTAGAACCCCAAACTGCAGATGCTGCGTTTTGGGGTGATTGCCCCTCATCAGTGCAGTGTGTGAGAGTTCTGATCTGGCTGTTTGAGAGGCTAAGATGAGGTCTGGGAGAATAGCTATTATCCTCGTGGAGACTTGTTAAACAGTCAATTATGACTTTAAGAATTGCTACCTTTATTGGGAGGCATTAGAGTTTGTCCACTTACTCCCTGAAGTGACAATTTGTATATGCAATTTCCCAGAGGAGCATTGCGGCTTCAAGTCTCCTCACTGCCGGCTGACTTAATACTCTCCACAAGGAGAATAGCAGGGTCCCCAGTCCTCGTCTCAGCCTCTCATACAGCCAGTTCAGAATCCCACACACTGCACTGATGAGGGGCAGTCACCCCGAAACGCAACATCTGCAATTTGGGGTTCTGATCTGGCACAAATCCTAAATCATATTAAAAGGCTTGTTAAAGAGTCAATTATGACTACAAGGATTGCTACCCTTATTAGGTGGCATTAGAGTTTTTCACCTCCTCACTGAAGTGACAATTTGCACAGACCTAGCTGAAACCCTGTGGCTGATACGCTGCCCATGAATGGGGCTGCATGTTTCTGCTGCCAAGGTCCCTTCAAGACACGCCGTTTATGTTCCTTAGGGAGAGAGATATTGTGCATAATTAGCAAAAGAAATAAAAAAGCATAATTGTTCTCACCTGTCCCACTGTTACTAGAGCTCCTCTACTGGACGCCATGGTGGCCCCTGAGAAAAGCTTCCTGAACCCCTCTAAATAAACAATAACAATGAGTTATCCAAGGCATTCACAGTGCAGAGAGCATTCTGTATCCACCAGAAATATAGTGGAGTTACCTTCTTGGATGACTCGGTACATGCCGTCCACAGCATGGGCGTAACTGAAGAAACATGAAGAAATAGGCGGGTGATGATCAGTCGTCAACAGCGCAGACAAATCACACTATATTGATGCAGAAATATTTTTGCTGTGGATTTGGTGACAAATCCACATTACATCTGAAGCCTAATGTGTTACTTGCAAATTGGGTGCAGATTTGGCTTCAGATTTTATCCTACAACATTATTAAGCATGGGTGAAATTTGTGCTGAAAGGAATGAGCGTGCAGATTAGAGAATCCATAGCAGGCTCATTTGTGTGTGGATTTTTTTCTGCCATGTGTAAATGTGTTGAAAACCCTATTCACTTGATGTACTGTCAATGACTGCAGATCTGCTTTGTAAATTCCACTATGAAAATCCACAATGTGGACATACCCTAGTGAATAGAGGCCAATGTTTGTAGGAGGTTAAATCCTAAACAACTTGAGGAACTTCACAAGCCCCTTTACTTGTCCAAAAGACATCAATAGGATCCCAAAAATTTAAATCAAATAACATTTTGCACAAAAACCTCCAATGCATTCTCTGACATTAAAGGCCCCATCACACACTACGATATTGTTAACGATATCGTTTGTACGTCACAGCTTTTTGGGTGGAGCAACGACGTCGTAATGGGTGACAAGTAGAAACGATCAGCGAGAAGTTGGCTGATTGTTCATCGGAGGTTTTTGAACCGGACCTAAAACCAAGCGATGATCGTCTGTCCAACCTGCAGCATCGTGGTGTATGAAACCTTGATAACGATGTCGTTAACAACCTCGCCTATTCAGAACTAAAGGACGTAGGCAACCAAACGACCGCAAGTATTGTTTGCTTGTCGCAGAATCGTTGATGCGTCGTTAACGATAACTGAACATGTGACATTTCACCAGTGATCATTGAATGAGTTCAAGTGATCCAGGGCAAGTCGGATCGTTGATCGGAACACTCAGACGTTGAAGTGTGTGACGGGGCCTTTCACCCTAATTACATGTCTATATTTATGTGCTTGTTCTATCCCTTTCTTTGCAGATATAACACGTACCCATCACAGTCTATGAACAGACCGGATTACACATGCACAAATTTCCTGTGTGACTCAATATGCATCCATCCTCTCTTCTATTTATATATTTTAAAGTCAGAATGACCTTAGTCTGGGGAGATGGAAAAGGCAGAGCTTTCTCTTTTTTCCCATATCCATCTTTAATCTAGATTAAAATCAATGGAACAACAGATGGCAGCAGATATAGATACCGCCTTGTTCAGCCTATCTACTCAACAATTCTTGAATTGCAGCTTACTTGCGTCTCAGATGTGCAGGCAGCTTCACATCATTCTGCATCCTGAGAGAGAAAACAACAAATATAAAAAATAGTACAGTTTAGTACACTATTCTCCAGTATGATATATTCACAATTAAGATGAAAAGGATTCTGTCAGCAGGTTTTTGCTATGCAATCGGAGAACAGAGAGAGGAATAGGCTGAGATACAGATTTCAGGAATTTGTCACTTAATAGGCTGTATGCTGTAGTTACAATGCAATAAGTGTCTTAACAGCAGGAGATTATAACTGCGTGGACTACATAGCATATGAGACCTGGTCCAAACCCACCCAGAGCAGTGATTAGCAGCTTACAGTCACTACAATGTACAAAAGCTGGCTGTGGTTTGGGCGGGGTAAGCTTTCTGAGCTCTGCTCATCTAAAAACTCTGACTGCGTCACAACTGCTGCAACCTGTAAATTCAGTGATCCATCCTTGATTTCAGGGTCTCTTTTCCTACACGATATTGCTCTCAGATGAGGTAACAAAAACCTGGCGACAAATTTCTTTAAGTTGCCTTGAATAACCTAATACAGATAACTGGAGTCCAGCAAATATATTTGGGCTGCCCTGCTCCCGTGTCCAGGTTGGCCCTATGTAGCATCCAGAACAGGGCAGTCTTCCCTACTGTGACACCCATCCTGGTTGCCTCTGGCATTCACTGTACCCCGCAATGTCAAGTAGATGCCAGAGGCGCTGATAATGTCCGGCTCAGGATTTCGGCCACAGAAGTAAAGATGGACTTGTCCACCCACCATGGAGGACCATACCGTTCTCCTGTTTGTAAACCTTCTAACAAGTACAATTTAAACAGATTAACACAATTTATGAGCAGTTCACTAATATTCTTGGGTTTGTGTGCTGCCACCATCTTCTTCGAATCCGACCTAAAATGTACAGTGTTGGCCAATAGTATTGACACCCCTGCAATTCTGTCAGATAATACTCAGTTTCTTCCTGAAAATGATTGCAATCACAAATTCTTTGGTATTATTATCTTCATTTAATTTGTCTTCAATGAAAAAACACAAAAGAGAATGAAGCAAAAAGCAAAACATTGATCATTTCACACAAAACTCCAAAAATGGGCCGGACAAAAGTATTGGCACCCTCAGCCTAAGGGCCGCTTTACACACACCAACTTCTGTGACCAACTTCTGCATAGATCTCTGGTTGCAGTGAAATCATGGACACATTGCTCCATTTGTACACAGCCACAAAATGGAACAATGTGTCCATGATTTCACTGCAACCAGAGATCTGTTCAGAAGTTGGTCACAGAAGTTGGTGTGTGTAAAGCGGCCCTAATACTTGGTTGCACAACCTTTAGCCAAAATAACTGTGATCAACCGCTTCCGGTAACCATCAATGAGTTTCTTACAATGCTCTGCTGGAATTTTAGACCATTCTTCTTTGGCAAACTGCTCCAGGTCCCTGATATTTGAAGGGTGCCTTCTCCAAACCGCCATTTTTAGATCTCTCCACAGGTGTTGGCTCATTGCTGGCCTCCTTAGAAGTCTCCAGTGCTTTCTCTCAAACCATTTTCTAGTGCTTTTTGAAGTGTGTTTTGGGTCATTGTCCTGCTGGAAGAACCATGACCTCTGAGGGAGACCCAGCTTTCTCACACTGGGCCCTACATTATGCTGCAAAATTAGTTGATAGTCTTCAGACTTCATAATGCCATGCACACGGTCAAGCAGTCCAGTGCCAGAGGCAGCAAAGGAACCCCAAAACATCAGGGAACCTCCGCCATGTTTGACTGTAGGGACCGTGTTCTTTTCTTTGAATGCCTCTTTTTTTCTCCTGTAAACTCTATGTTGATGTCTTTGCCCAAAAAGAGAGAACATTCTTCCAAAACGTTTTAGGCTTTCTCAGGTAAGTTTTGGCAAACTCCATCCTGGCTTTTTTATCACTCGGGGTAATAAGTGGGGTCTTCCTGGGTATCTTACCATACAGTCCCTTTTCATTCAGAAGCCGACGGATAGTACGGGTTGACACTGTTGTACCCTCGGATTGCAGGGCAGCTTTGACTTGTTTGGATGTTAGTTGAGGTTCTTTATCCATCATCCGCACAATCTTGCGTTGAAATCTCTTGTCAATTTTTCTTTTCCGTCCACATCTAGGGAGGTTAGCCACAGTGCCATGGACTTTAAACTTCTTGATGACACTGCGCACGGTAGACACAGGAACATTCAGGTCTTTGGAGATGGACTTGTAGCCTTGAGATTGCTCATGCTTCCTCACAATTTGGTTTCTCAAGTCCTCAGACAGTTCTTTGGTCTTCTTTCTTTTCTCCATGCTCAATGTGGTACACACAAGGACACAGTACAGAGGCTGAGTCAACTTTAATCCATGTCAACTGGCTGCAAGTGTGATTTAGTTATTGCCAACACCTGTTAGGTGCCATAGGTAAGTTACAGGTGCTGTTAATTACACAAATTAGAGAAGCATCACATGATTTTTCTAAGGGTGCCAATACTTTTGTCCACCCCCTTTTTTATGTTTGGTGTGGAATTATATCCAATTTGGCTTTAGGACAATTCTTTTTGTGTTTTTTCATTGAAGACAAATTAAATGAAGATAATAATACCAAAGAATTTGTGATTGCAATCATTTTCAGGAAGAAACTGAGTATTATCTGACAGAATTGCAGGGGTGTCAATACTTTTGGCCAACACTGTACGTGTACACGTTGCATTTTTATGGCGCTTTCTCTACACAGTTTTATCACAAAAGTTGAATAGTACCAGCAAGGTGAAAGATGTTCCTGGAGTCTCATCTACATGTTGCTTATTTTTTCCTTGCAGATTTAAATTTAAGAGTATGTGAACACGTTCATTTTTTTTGCTGCACATTTCACTCATATGGGGAAAAAACGTCAACAAAATGACATGTAAAATAAAAAAAATGCAACAAAAATGCACATATTTTATACAGAGTTTTTCCAACCAACACATCAGGATTTGCAGCATAAAATTCTACTGCACATCCTGAATCTGTACACATACACTTAGTTTTCAAGGGGGCTTAAGTCAGGAACCTGCGATGACCATTCCAGAATCTTCCAGGATTTCTTCTAAAACAAAGATTTGGTCCACTTTGAGTTGTGCTTGAAAGTATTATCCTGCTGGGAGATCCAATGAGATCAATGTTTCACCTTCTTCACAGAAGTCATATCTTCTCCTAGGAATGACTGATATTTGATTTAAATTCATCTTTCCCTCCAAATGCTACAGCTTTCCAATGGCAGAGGGCCACAGTAGTCCCAGAGGATAACCAAGCCCCCAACATACTTCACTGTAGGAAGGATCTTCTTTTCAGTGTTTGCTGAATGGTAGCACAATGACCATTACTAATTTATTTTTTTAATCAGATACATTTTTATTAAATACCATTACTAATTTTAATAGCCAATAAAAGCCTTCAACTCTGAAATAAATAGAATAGAAAGTTTGGGGGGGGGGTAGAGTTGAATTCATTGTGGCCCTTCAAATGAAAACTTTCTGGGGGTCCTTGACATTCCTCCTCTTCCAGACACGTTGGTGATCCCATAGGCCTGAAACAATTCAGTTTGGTTTCATCACTCCACAGAAAAGAATTACAACACTTCTGCTCTTGTTTATATGCCTGTGAACATACTGGAGTCACTCTATACTTGTGTGTCTGTAGAGGTGTTTTGTCTGCACCTAAGGCTATCAGGAATAGCAGCATTTTGGACACAGAGTGTATTACTACTGCATCCAAAATGCTGCGTTGTACAGTACAAGCACAGTGGATGGGGCTTCTAGAAATCCCATCCTCACTATGCTTCTCCCCAATGCAGCATTATATCACCTGCAGTGCGTGTCACCATGCTTCCACATCTCCGCAGCATGTCAATTTAATGCTGCAGAGTCGCAAGCGAGCCCCAGTGGGTGAATGCAGGGAAAAGACGCCTGCAACGAACGCAGACCGTGGCCAAAGGGCGTCTGCGCTTACCCTGCATTCACCTGCGGCTCCCTCACGTTCGGAGACACTGCATCCAGGACGCTGTGTCTCCAGATCGTGGGAACATACACTTACTGTACAGTCTGAAGCCTCAGTGCCAGCTGCCCCCTAATCTTACAGCAAGTCTTTTTAAATCACTTGAGGATCCTTAACCATCTGTCTGCTCAGGAATCTGGTAGCAGCAGGTGCAAATTCTTATGTCTGCCATTTCCAGGTACAGTGAAGAAAAAGGTATTTAGTACGCCACCAATTGTGCAAGTTCTCTCACTTAAAAAGATCAGAGAGGCTTGTAACTGACATCATAGGTAGACATCAACTAATGAGAGACAAAATGAGAAAACAATCCTGAAAATAACATGGTCTGATTTGGAAAGAAATTTTTTTTCAAATTTTGGTGGAAAATAAGTATTTTTTCACCTACAAACAAGCAAGATTTATGGCTCTCACAGACCTGTAACTTCTTTAAGAGGCTCCTCTGCCCTCCACTCATTACCTGTAGTACAGGCACCTGTTTGAACTTATTATCGGTATAAAACACACCTGTCTGCAACCTCAAACAATACATAGTTATCCGCTGCACACTAAACATTACAAATGACATATTGGCTAAAGAATGAATGACTAACATATAAGAAACTTATGCAAATTTGGATGAGGAAAATTGGTATTGCAGTAACTGCTTCAGGCTACACAATGAAAATATGAGAATCTTAGTTGATGCATTGGCCATTGCATGCAAGCCTGATAACCTGCGTCAAGGTGCTCTCATGTCTATCGGGTCCCTATCTCCCTAACCTTGTGCCTCTGTCTGCAGTACCAATGCATATGAGGATATGTGCCTCTGAGTGCAATTAAAACCTGCGTGTATGGGTGTGGTAGGAAGCTTGACTACAACAAGATGGTGAACTAAACATGGTAAACTAGACAAGGGGGAAGGGTGCTCAGTCAGAAAACTGTAACTATATTAACGTAAAGACGACTGGCACACCGACACCTGATAGCAGAGGTACATATCCTCCTATGCATTTGTTTAGTGTGCAGCGGATAACTATTTATTGTATATTGTCTTTTTCCTGCTAGCACCTTCACATGTAGGTGTGCCAGTCGACTTTACTTTAATGCAACCTCAAACAGTCACACTCCAAACTCCACTATGGTGAAGACCAAAGAGCTGTCGAAGAACACCAGAAACAAAATGATAGCCCTGCACCAGGCTGGGAAGACTCAATCTGCAATAGGCAAGCAGCTTTGGTGTGAAGAAATCAACTGTGGGAGCAATAATTAGAAAATGGAAGACATACAAGATCACTGATAATCTCCCTCTGTCTGGGGCTCCACGCAAGATCTCACCCTGTGCTGTCAAAATGATCTCAAGAATGGTGAGCAAAAATCCCAGAACCGCACGGGGGAACCTAGCGAATGAGTTGCAGAGAGCAGGGACCAACGCTACACAGGCTACCATCAGTAACACACTACGCTGCCAGGGACTTAGACCCTGCAGTGCCAGACATGTCCCCCTGCTTAAGCCATTACATGTCCGGACCCATCTGAAGTCTGCTAGAGAGCATTTGAATGATCCAGAAGAGTATTGGGAGAATATCATATGGTCAAATGAACCCAAAGTAGATCTGTTTGGTAGAAACACAACTCGTCGTGTTTGAAGGAGAATGAATGCCGAGTTGCATCCAAAGAACTCCAAACCTACTGTGAAGCTTGGGTGTAGCAACATCATGCTTTGGGGCTGTTTCTCTGCCAAGGGACCAGGACAACTGATCTGTATACATGAAAGAATGAATGGGGCCATGTATTCTGAGATTTTGAGTGCAAACCTCCTTCCATCAGCAAGGGCATTGAAGATAAAACATGGCTGGGTCTTTCAGCATGACAATGAACCCAAGCACACCGCCAGGGCAACGAAGGAGTGGCTTTGTAGGAAGCATTTCAAGGTCCCGGGCCTAGCCAGACTCCAGGACTAAACCCTATAGAAAACCTTTATACAAAGAAAAGGGGGAGACAAAGAGGCGCAAATGGGTGTTATCGTTTTATGGATAAGGTAGTACCGTCATAGGTGTATGTGCTCACCTGGTCCAGTTGTGTTCCCCACAACTAGTTAATTTGCTCAGACAGCTGCTCCTGGATCCGCCGCACTCCCACGTAACAGTGATGATGTATCCAAGAAAAAGACCAGAGAGAGATCGTACTTTAGTGATCCGTGCTGCCGTCCCACCGTACCCGAAGAAATGCCAGGGATGCCAAGAGTATGTACGCTGCTTCTTTATTCCATCAGTACTTCCATCCAAACGCGTACAGTTCGGGTACTGTGGGAAGGCAGCGCGAATCACTAAAGCACAATCTTTCTGGTCTTTTTCTTGTCTATAGAAAACCTTTGGAGGGAGTTGAAAGCCCACGTTGCCCAGCGATAGCCCTAAAACATCACTAGAGGAGATATGCATGGAGGAATGGGCTGACATACCAGCAACAGTGTGTGCCAACCTTGTGAAGACTTACAGAAAACGTCTGACTTCTGTCATTGCCAACAAAGTATACAGAACAAAGTATTGAGATGAATTTTTGTTATTGACCAAATACCGTATATACTCGTGTATAAGCCGACCCGTGTATAAGCCGACCCCCCTACTTTTGCCCCCAAAACCTGGGAAAATCTAATGACTCGCGTATAAGCCGAGGGTGGACCCCAGCACAGGTATACAGCCCCCAGCAGTGGTATACAGGCCCCAGCAGTATGATATACAGCAGGCCCCAGTGGTATATACAGCAGCCCCAGTGGTATTGCAGCCCCTATATACAGCAGCCCCAGTGGTATTGCAGCCCCTATATACAGCAGCCCCAGTGGTATTGCAGCCCCAGTGGTGTATACAGCAGCCCCTATATACAGCAGCCCCAGTGGTATTGCAGCCCCAGTGGTATTACAGCCCCTATATACAGCAGCCCCAGTGGTATTGCAGCCCCAGTGGTGTATACAGCAGCCCCTATATACAGCAGCCCCAGTGGTATTGCAGCCCCAGTGGTATTGCAGCCCCTATATACAGCAGCCCCAGTGGTATTGCAGCCCCAGTGGTGTATACAGCAGCCCCAGTGGTAGTATACAGGCAGCCCCAGTAATGCAGGGCCCCCCCCCTCATGCTCCGGTCACCTGTAAAGCAAATTATACTTATCATTGTCCCGCTGCCGTCCGCGCCCGCATCTGCAGACTTCCCGATCCTCCATCTTCATGCGTCTTCTTCCTGTTTCCTGTGCGCGTCGCCGGTAATGACGTCATTGCCTGCGACGCGCACAGAAACAGGAAGAAGACGCATGAAGATGGAGGATCGCGATGTCGGCAGCGGCGGGCGCGGACAGCGGGACAATG
The DNA here is from genome assembly GCA_033576535.1 of Allobates femoralis. Classification (NCBI taxonomy): domain Eukaryota; kingdom Metazoa; phylum Chordata; class Amphibia; order Anura; family Aromobatidae; genus Allobates; species Allobates femoralis. Next base: position 258,704,958 of record JARQOC010000006.1, read on the forward strand.
ATAAGTATAATTTGCTTTACAGGTGACCGGAGCATGAGGGGGGGGGCCCTGCATTACTGGGGATGCGGGGGCTGCTTTATACCGCTGTATACAGCAGCCCCCGCACTGACTAGCGTATAAGCCGAGGGGGGTACTTTTCAGCCCAATTTTTGGGCTGAAAAACTCGGCTTATACGCGAGTATATACGGTACTTGTTTTCCACCAAAATTTGAAAAAAAAATATTTCCAAATCAGACAATGTGATTTTCAGGATTTGTTTTCTCATTTTGTCTTATAGTTGAGGTCTACCCATGATGTCAATTAAAAGTCTCATTTTTTTAAGTGGGAGAACTTGCACAATTGGTGGCTGACTAAACGCATTTTTTTCCCCCATTGTAAGTGTAGTCAGTGTTCCTTTAACATCTGAACTTGTGAACGCTGCTCCAACTGTATCTCTAAAGCTGTAGTCACACTAGGCGAGAGACATGCAGAAGACTCGCACGAGTGTGCAGCTCCATAGAAATACATGCAGCTGCATGCTCCTCTCCGGAGAGCCGGCGGCTGTGTTGGGTAAGGTGTGTGAGACCCGTGCGAGTCTCTCACGTGTCTCTCACCCAGTATGACCCCAGCGCAAGCAACATTAACTGCCTTTTATATTGTTTTCTATCCTTTATCTTGTTTATTCAAGGCAATAATCTCTTCTCGTAAAGGAGTTATCGAGGACTCTAATTTTTTTTCCTTTTTGTTAACAACCTGCCTGGTCACAAACAGCTCCTGCTGGCGATTCTGTGGCATCACGACAGTAGATCTGCTGCTTCTCTTCCACGCCGTTATTGTTTCATTGATTTCTTGCTAACAGCAGAACGTTTTGTAAAATTTACCAATATACCAAATTTGCAGTGGGAGATGGAATCATTTTTATTGCAGTCACATGTACACACATGTGCAGTCATATGTACACACATGTATAACCCTATGACAACACTGATTAATAATTCAGAGGGCACTCACCTGACATTTACCATATCTGCAGGGGTCCCTACAAATCCTCCAGTGAAACCTAAGCATAAGAAGGCGAAAAAAATGTGAAAAGCAAGCTAATACCATTCCCAATACCACATCCAATCATGTGATCCAGAGAAGAAACAGCTGTTACATGTGACACTGAACATACATAAAGCTGACAAGTCCCAAGGGCAGGAAGTCCAGTACGAGAACACAGCTAATGTTAGCGTCCTGGGAATAGAATACAGCTAGCTTGGCCGTATTAATGAAGGAGACACTGCGATATTCATGACAATAACTGAAACATTTACTACACGGAAGGAATCTGGAATTCCAAAATATATAAAGGTTTGATGAAAGTTACTAAGACGTTTCAGAAACATGAATATCCAAGAATTCCACATGAGTGATTTAAACTATTGCAGCACTTTTAACATTAGACAAGACAAGAATAATATTCGTGGGGTTAAAATCTATCCCTAAAAGTTACAAGTACTGCATAGGACTACTTTTTATGAAAACAGCAGCTGGGTCCCCTTAAGGCCTTTGCACCCCCATAATAACACCATTGGGCTAATTTTTTTAAATCTAAAAAACAAACAGATGTTTGATGTTTTCCATGATAAATTACGATATGACCAAACTCGTAAACAACAACAACAAACTTTATTTATATAGCACCAACATATTCCGCAGCGCTTTACAATTCAAGGGTTCGTATACAAACAATCATAAGTAACAGTTATCAAAGAATACAATAAATAAAGCGAAATAATGACGGCTCTGCTCATAAGAGCTTACAATCTTACAACGAGGTGGGGATGACACAAATTACAGGGGCTTTACAATGATGGCCCAGGCAACTTGAGGAGATTTCTTTGTCATGTTTTTGGGTCTGGTGGAGTGAGTAGGCTAAATCTAAGTGACTTCGATTAGGGAGCAAGATAGGCCGCCCTGACAAGATGTGTTTTTAGGGAGCACCTGAAACCATGCAAGTTGTGGATAGATCTAATTTCTTGGGTTAGAGCATTCCAGAGAATTGGTGCAGCTCGGAAGAGGTCTTAGAGTCAGGAATGGGAGGTTCGGATTAATACAGAAGTTGGTCTAAAGTCACTTCTAGAGGGAAGAGAACGGGTAGGGTGACTGACAGAGATGAGGTAGGGAGGTGCTGCACCATGAAGAGCTTTGTGGGTGAGAGCAAGCAAATTGAATTGGATCCTATAGTGTATTGGCAGCCAGTGCAGTGACTGGCACAGAGCGGAAGAGTCTGAGTAACGGTTAGCCAGATAGGTGATCCTGGCTGCTGCATTCAGGATGGACTGAAGAGGGGAGAGTCTAGTGAGGAGGAGGCCTGTTAATAACGAATTACAATAATCAAGGCAGGAGTGGATCAGGGCAACGGTGAGGGTTTTTGTTGTTTCCATGGTAAGAAAAGGGCGAATGCTAGACATGTTCTTCAGATGTAAGCAGCAAGAGCGGGCAAGAGATTGTATATAGAAGGTGAAGGAAAGATCAGTGTCAAACATAACACCCAGACAGCGAGCCTACTGCCTAGGCATTATCCTGGTGCCGCACACAGAGGGAGATGTCAGATTTAGGGAGGTTAGTGGAGGGTGGGAGCAGAAGAAGTTCAGTTTTGGAAAGGTTGAGTTTTAGATAGAGAGCGGGCATGATATTAGAAACTGCGGTTAGGCAGTCATTGGCGCAGGGCTGTGGAGTCGGAGTCGTGGAGTCGGAGTTAGTTTTGGTTGGAGTCGGAGTCGGTAGAAATGTACCGACTCCGACTCCAGCTTTAAAAAAATGTATTAATATTTCATAATTGAACTTTCATATGAATTTTATAAATGTTACTCAAATATATATGTTCTATCAAACTATGAACAACAGTGATAAGCAGTTCTGCTGGAGATAGAGACATTTCTTACTTCTTGTGTGTCACTGTTCTCCACTGCCCTTCTAATCTTATACTTGGTTAACCTCATGCTGCCCCAACCTCCCTACTTACAATGTATGAAACTGAAAGTGAAAATGTGTTGCAAATTCTTAGTAGTAAAGCTCCTCCTCGTCTAGACTAGATCACACTAGGTGTTCATCTCCCAAGCATCTCACACAGCTGCCTGCTACTCAGAAGAGGAAGACTGTAAGAAGTATTGTCCTTTCAACAAACTTTGCATCAGTTAACTGTGAGTACATGAGGAATAATAACAGTATTACTGACCACTATATCAGTTGTACGACCTGGCAATAATTTTGTACAATTGTTTTTAGGAAAAACAATTGTCATTTGGATTGTGAATGCAGAATTAAAAACCTGAGAATATCAAAGAGGCATCACATTAAATCAGCTGTATTTGAACATTTCACCATCACTCAAGATGGAAAACATTATGTCTGTCAGTGTATGACAAATGATCCAGACGAAAACAGATGCTGTCAAGCCAAGATCAGTGCATATTCAGGCAAAGATAAAAATGCTCCTACCAGAGCTTCTAATCTAAAGAGACATTTACAGCGCTTTCATCCAGATGTACTGAAAGCAGTAGAAGAGAAAGACTGCATCCAAACCAAGGAACCAGTGTCCAGCTCTTCCAGCCAAACAAAGGAGCAGATAACTTTGCAGCCATCAGTTGCAAGATATTTTGTCAGTGACAAAGTTACTGTGACAATGACAGTAAATACATTTAAAAAACAGATCATAGAGCTTGTTGTAAAGGATAGTGTGCCTATTTCATTATTTTCACGACCAGCTTTTATGTGTCTGAATGGGGAAATGGCCCGCAAGCTTGGTGTTTCTCTGGAGAGAGAGAGTATTAGAAAATGAGTAATCGAAGAAGCTTTTAAACAAAAGGAAGAACTTAAAAAAAACTCTCAAGGGACGCTTTGTGTTTCTTAAAATGGATGCCTGCACACGTCACAGAGTGAACTATTTTGCCATCAATGTCCGATTTGTTTGTGACAAAAATGAAATAGTTACCAAGACATTGGCAGTAAAAGACACCAAAGCTCATCACACATGTGAGTTTCTCCAGGTCTTGGTGGAAAAGGTTCTGCAAGACTATGAACTTAAAAAAGAGCAAGTTCTTTCTGTCGTAACTGACAATGCTTCAAATATGATAAGTACTATTAAGCTAATGAATGAGTGTAATGATGGTGACCAGCAGCTAGAAGAACATTCTGGGTCCACAGACACAGAAATGTTTGAAATAGAGGAACACAGTATTGTAACTGGGGAGCAAACTGAAGTTGCTTCAGATGATCAGCATCATGATAGATTAGATAATCTTGTTGAAACTGTGTCAATACGTTCTTTTATTCATCACATGCACACGCTACAGCTGACTATAAGAGACAGTCTGCAAGAAGGACATGCTGCTGCACTGATTGGAAAGGTGAGAAAATTGGCTACTGTTGCCAGAACCCCTAAAGTTGACTCAATTTTGAAGAGACGTGCTGGAAAAGGGGCAATTATTGATCAAGCCACACGATGGGGCAGTACTTACTTAATGATTCAGCGCTTGGTTGAACTGAAAACCTTTCTTGTAGACATGGCTAACCCTCAACTGATGCTAAATGAAAGTCAGTGGAATCAGGTGACTGAGCTGGAAAAATTGCTATAGCACCCATTTACAGTGACTAAAAAATTACAAGCACAGGACTTAACTCCAGGTATTTTCTTAAAGGAGTGGAAGAACCTGATGTTTCGCCTGTCTCAATGAGGAGGGTTAATTGCAAGTGGTATTGCTACATCAATGAAACGGAGAGAGGAGCTACTATTACAAAATAACATTCTTTTGGCAGCTGTTTATGTAGACCCAATGCATCGGATTCTTCTAGATGATCAACAGCTAAGTAAAGGAAAAGAAGCTCTGTTTGAAATAGCAGTAAGGATGAAAGGGTTGCAGAACAGTCAGGAGGAACAAGAAGAATTTGATCGTCCTGCCACATCTTCAGCCTCATCATCAACTGATGAAGAATTTAATTTCGAAAAGTATTTGGATCACAATGACTGGGCAAAGCGTTCCCGCATAGAAGAAGAGTCATCCCAATTAAAGAACACAGCCAGTACATTTCAGCAGAATTTTTCATGTGCACTAAAAGAAATTGAGAAATTTGACCGTTCATCAAAAATAACAGTGCAACAAGCGATTCCTCTGTATCCTGACATTGTCAAAGATGTTGCCCGAGTGGTTACTGCTTTGCCACCAACCCAAGTTAGTGTAGAGAGGTTGTTCTCTGCTCTCAAAATAATTAGATCAGATTTGAGGGCATCCATGAAGGAGGATCTGACAGAGGCAATACTTTTTCTGAGGACAAATTTATAGATTTCTTCTTATTAACTGCATAACAGTGTTTATTGCATATTTACTTACAGTTTGGAAAAGTTTATAAAAGTCATTTGCTATATTCTAATTGTATTCTAATAAATACAGTTTTTGCTCTAAGTGGTCTGATTACTTATATGATGGTGAGAAACTGAATAAGCACGATGGTAATATTTTACAACAGTCGGAGTCGCAACTGTGGCTTACCGACTCCACAGCCCTGGTTCTGTAACACAGCGGGGTTAAGGTCAGGGGACAAAGTGTATAGTTGTGTGTCATCAGCATAAAGATGGTACTGGAAGTCAAATCTGCTGATGGTGTATCCAATCAGGGACATAAAGAGAGAGAAGAGGGCCAAGAACTGAACCCTGAGGGACCCCAATATTGAAGGGAAGAGGAGAGGAAATGGATCCAGCAAATGATACACTGATGGAGCAGTCAGAAAGATAGGAAGAGAACCAGGAGAGAGCAGTGTCCTTTATGCTGATGGAGTGCGGCATAGAGAATAGGAGGTGGTGGTCAACAGTGTCAAAAGCTGCAGAGAGATCAAGAAGAATAAGCAGAGAGTGGTCACCATTACATAAAAAGAAAGAATAAGAGGATACAGATTCCATAACAGAAAAGACAAATATATCAGTTACCAGAATCAAGCTGGTAACATTTCCCACCACTATCCCATCCTGCCAGCAGCTCACATTGTGATCTACCATTCTGACCCATAATTATTGGAACCAAGGTCTTTGCTTTTTCTTCCATCCAATAAGTAGCTACGCTAGTGTGGCCATTTCTATGGGCATTGTATACAAACCTTTTCCTGATATTGTGCCACTTTTGTTTATATTTTTCTGACACACACAATGGATAAGAATGGGGGCACATCAGGAAGAAAGCATATATTTATTTCTAATCTCATACAACCCTTTTGTAGTCCACCACTCCCCATACACTTATGAGTAGCAACTCATCTCCCATTTCAGTAATGTGAAAATCTGTCTTCACTGAACACAGATTAGAATTGACAGTGAAAAAGATCACTACAGGATGAGAAAGAAGCAGATTTCTCTGATAAGATATATTACAAAGTTTCTCATTTTCACTTGTGCTATTGAATTATGAAATTAAAAATTAAGACCGAAATTAAAGGGATCCTGTCACCTCCAAAAAGGCACCTAAGCTTCAAACACATGTCCCTGCAGCATCCTATGAGCATTCTCACACTCCTTTTGTCTCTAAAATGCTTCCTGTAAAAGTTGTGCATGCGGTGCTTGAAGCCGAACGAGCGGTGTGGGTGTACTGATGTCACCCGACCGGAAATGACGCGATTTGCGTCATTTCATGCCCAGCAAGTGCCGTGGAAAGCAGCGAGGGCCTGCATAGAACATGAATAAAAGATCATGCCCATTAGGGCGTAATCTTATCACGAAGAGGCACCAAACAAACACACCCTAAGGGCTAAAGAATATAGCCCCTACTAATTATTATGGCTAATGAGGAAGTATTAAAACGTTTTTATGAACTTTTACCGGAAGCATTTTGGAGACAAAAGGAGTGTGAGAATGCTCATAGGATGCTGCAGGGACATGTTTTTAAAGCTTAGGTGCCTTTTTGGAGGTGACAGGATCCCTTTAAGGCATGGAGTTATGTAGACTTCAGATATGTATAGTCGCCTACGTTCTACTTCAGTCTTTCTTTAGGTAAACTCAATGCAGTGTTCTGCAGCCCAAGAGCACAAAGCTAGAAAGCTAATATACAACTTTTTTCACTCTGAAATATTAATTCAAAGTGGATGCTCTATATACAACTTATATCACCTACTCACACAATACTAAGTATGATAGTTGAATGTCAAGAATGGTGTTCCTAAAGTCACCTATGTAATGGAGTGGTAGTGAGCATGACAGTAACTGATCTCAGAATAAAGTGTTTTTAACAACTTTATATTATTTAATGCTTTTCCCCACAATTTCTGTAAAGGGAAAACCATAAAAAGCCATAAATGACCCTAAGGCTGCGTTCACACATTTGCGTATTTTGCTGCGCTTTTTGCCGCGTTTTTCGGTCGCGCAAAAAAGCGCAACAAAATCCGCAGGGGCTTTCACACACTGCGCTTTCTTTACTCCAGAATGCGCAGTGATGTCACAGAGGGGAGGAAGAATCCTGCTTCCTCCTCCCCTCTGTGACAGCCCCATTAGATTTCACAATGTATATACACTGTGAAATCTAAATTAAACAGAGGCAAATGTATGTAAAATAAAAAAGAATCAATACTTCACCTGTCCGACGCCTTCTCCCGCTATCCGGTGCCTTCTCCCGCTATCCGGTCTCCGGTTCTAAGTGAGAGGTGTACTGACAAGACCTGTGGTGACGTCAGAGGGGGGCGTTCCAGGGGCGTTTCCGGCGCTGATTGGCTGTTCGCGGTCATGTGATATGTATCACATGACCGCGAGTGCCCGGGAACGCCCCTCTGACATCACCACAGGTCCTGTCAGTACACCTCTCACTTAGAACCGGAGACCTGATAGCGGGAGAAGGCGTCGGACAGGTGAAGTATTGATTCTTTTTTATTTTACATACATTTGCCTCTGTTTAATTTAGATTTCACAGTGTATATACACTGTGAAATCTAATGGGGCTGTCACAAAGGGGAGGAGGAAGCAGGATTCTTCCTCCCCTCTGGGAGAATACGCAGGAGCAGCTGCGTAAACAATTGACATATCAATTGTTTACGGAGCTGCGTTTTCTCCCGGAAAACGCACTGCGTATTTTTGCGCAATGTCTGCACTGCAAAGTGAATTTGACATTCACTTTGCTGGCAGACAAAAGGCACATTGCGTATTTTGAAAAGCGCGCGTAAAAAAGCGCAGCAAAATACGCAATGTGTGAACGCAGCCTAAGACTTATTTCTAGAGTGCACGCCATTTGCCAGTATTTTATGTTACACTGCCATCATTCTCCAGGTAATAAAAAATCTACCTTATAATCAGAGTAACAATTGGCGATCGGAGAACACTCATATAAAGATAAGTGTAAAGGCCCAGTTACACACACAGATAATTGTGCAGATATTGTTCGCAGATCTCTGGTTGCAGTGAAATCATGGACACATTGTACCATTTTGTTGCCGTGTACAAATGTGTCCATGATTTCACTGCAACCAGAGATCTGCGAACAATCTCTACACAATTTTCTGTGTGTGTAACTGGGCCTTAAGAAAGAAGAATGGTAAACATGGTAGTGTTGGTCAGGAACACAATGTACGTGCAAGGTTACTAGATATCGTATTTACAATATATCACAAAAATTCGATTTTAGAAAATATTTTATTATAACTTTTCATGGGACAACACTGAAGATATGACACTTTGATACAATGTAAAGTATTCAGTGTACAGCTTACATAACAGAATAAGTTTGGCGTGCCCTCTAAATAACTCTTAACTATAAAGAGAGGAGAGAAAGCGCAATAGGGTTTTATCTCTACGACAGTTATGCCGCGTGAACAATTGTCACTGCTCACCTGGGGCAGTTGTGTCACCCACAACCGGTGTGATGGTATGTTATGGCTGCCGCAGGATCCACACTCCACTTGCAATAGTGGTGGCCAAAAACCGAAAGGTAGAACCAGACAGTGTTTCCTTGATCCGTACTATAGGTACTATGTTGGCTCACTGAAGGAGTTGGGATATAACTCTGAAACGCGTCAAAAGGATTGGAATAAAAGCCATCATTGCACGATAACTGTGGTATCACCTTGTTTCATTGTGTGAGCAGCGCGGATCCAGGAATCACTGTCCGGTTCTCCCTCTAAATAACTCAACACACATCTATTAATGTCTAAACCACTGGAAACAAACAAAAGTGAGCACACCCCCAACCATTTTTCTTTCACAGTGTCATGTGATTCAGTGTTACAAGGTCTCAGTATGAATGAGGAGTGTTAAATTTGGAGTTATCGTCACACACTGTCTCATACTGGTCACTGGAGGTTCAACATGGCACCTCACGGCAAATAATTCTCTGATGATCTTAAAAAAAAGAATTGCTGCTCTACATAAAGATGGCTAAGGCTGTAAGAAGATTGCCAACGCCCTCAAACTGAGCTGCAGCATGGTGGCCAAGACCATAGAGTGGTCCAAGACAGGTTCCACTACAAACAGGCCTCACCATGGTCGACAAAAGAATTTGAGTGCAGATACTCAAAATCATATGCAGAGGTTGTCTTTTCAAAATAGAAGTGTAAGTGCTTCCAGCATTGCTACAGAGGTCAAAGGCAAAGGGGTGTCAGCCTGTCAGTGCTCAGAACGTATGACATACACTGCATCAAATTGCTCAGCATGGCTTTCATCCCAGAATGAAGTCTCTTCTAAGGATGATGCACAAGAAAGCCAGCAAACGATTTGCTGAATATAAGCCGACTAAAGACATGGATTATTGAGATCATGTCCTGTGGTCTAATAAAACCAAGATAAACTTATTTGGTTTAGATGATATTAAGCATGTGTAGCGGCAACCAGGTGAGGAGTACAAAAAACAAGTGTGACTTGCCTACAGTCAAGCATGGTAGCGAGAGTGTGATGGTGTGGGGCTGCATGAGTGCTGCTGGCTGTGGGAAGCTGCCGTTCATTAAGGGAACCATGACTATCAACATATACTGTGACATACTGAAGCAGAGCATGAGTCCCACCCTTCAGAAACTGGGTCGCTGGGTAGTATTCAAAAATAATGACCCCAAACACACTTCCAAACTTCCAAGACAATCACTGACTTGCTAAAGAAACTGAGGGTGAAGGTGCTGGACTGGTCAAATGTGTCTCCAGACCTAAACCCCAATTGAGCATCTGTGGGAAACGTAAGGTGGAGGAGCGCAAGGTCTCTAACATCCACCAGCTCCATGATGTCATCATGGAGGATTGGAACAGGAATCCAGGAAAGCAAAATGAATTAATTCCATCTCAACTACTTTATATATACCTTCAGAATTACAAGAAGTCATAATCACAGTGTTCTATAAAGAAAAGGGTGATAAGGAACTAGTTGGCAATTACAGGCCCATCTCATTATTAAATACGGACAGTAAACTCATAGCCAAAGTATTAACTGCAAGAATCCAAGCTGTAATGCCAAGATTGATCCACAAAGATCAGGTGGGTTTTATAGCCAATAGAAGCACTCAAGACGCGACTAGAAGAATAATAAATATTCTAAATCACATAGAAAAGTCAGGGACCCCAATGTTGTTTTCGCTATTGATGATGAAAAAGCATTCAATAGAATGCAATGGCATTTTCTGCTCCATGCGCTTGACAAATTTGGGTTTAGAGGTAATATTGTTAATATTATTAAAGCACTATACACCAGCCCTACAGACAAAATAATGTCTAACAATTTTTTAGCAAACTGAATTCACCTCTCTAATGAAACACTTTAGGGGTGCCCCCTATCTCCATCTTTATTTGACCTCTTTATTGGAAAAAATTAGAATGGATTGTAATATTAGAGGTATTTTTACAAATGATAGGCAATACAAGATGTCCTTATTGGCGGCCGATATTTTAGTTTCACTTACGGATCCACTAAATCCGGTCTGAAATCTATTATTAACTATACAAGAATTTTCCAGTGTATCGTTATATAAAATGAACCTCAAAAAAACACAAGTTCTTTACAAAAACATTGGCCCAGAGCTACTTAATATTTTAAAACGTGAAGTTGAATTTGACTGGTCATCTGATAAATTGTCCTATTTAGGTATAAAATTGACTAAAAATACTACAGCTGTTAAGAATCAAAACATATCTGATATACATGCCACTATTCAAAAATACATTTTATACCTATCAAAACAGGAGCGGTCTTGGATGGGCAGGATCCATGCATTTAAAATGATAATTTTACCAAAACGTCTCTATATCTTTGGAACTATTCCCTTACCAATAAAAAAGACCATTTACAAAAACTACAAAACCAGCTTGTAATGTTTATCTGGAACAAATTAAAACCACGCGTAATAAGATCAATACTTGTAAATCATAGGACAAGAGGAGGCTTAGGTTTGCACAACATCACTGCGTATTATCAGGCAACACTAATTAAAACTAGCCAGAAGTGGTGGTGTACCTTAGATAAACCTTCTTGGGTAATGTTGGAGGAATTTCACAATTCAAAAAGATCTGTTGGGAGCCTGGTGGTGGCGCACTTATGCGACAATAAGAAGCGACTTCCTATGGTAGCCACTATCAGAGCCACTATTCAGGCTTGGAAGGACCTTGCATCCAAATCTGAGAAACTATATGTAACTACACCACCTACTTGAATGGATGTAGAGCTCATTTCAAATCTTAACCCAGGAATAAAACTCCGACTGTGGAAAAGTAGGGGAATTAACACATTTTCAGATATATTGAACGTGAAGGATCTTAAACCTTTCCAGGTATTATAAGATCAATTTAGACTTCCAGATTCAGAGTTGGAAACTTGGAATTTAGTTGAGGCAGTAATGAAAAATGAAAACTTCAATAATTTAACTATATTTTTTGGCAATTTACACAACCTGGAAATACAAATCTTTGGAAAACTAGTAACATATATCATGTATTAGAGTGCATCCTCATGAGCAGGATACACAGCGTTTTGGATGTAGCGTCTTTGTGCTGCGTCCAAAACGCAGCGTTGTACAGTACTAGCATAGTGGATGGGATTTCAAGAAATCCCATACTCACTATACGTAACCCGCCCGCAGCGTCTTTGGAGCTGTGGTGCGGGTTGTCGGGAGTCCGCCCTCCCCAGCACGTTCATTTCATGCTGCGGAGTCGGAAGTGGCTGCCATCGGGTGACAGCAGGGAGAAGCCGCCCCGCACCCGCCGCACACGGTGAGTACAGGGTGGCTGCGGTCTCCCTGCGGCCACCCGCGGCTTCACTCAGGTCTGGAGGAGCTGCGTCCAACACACAGCTCCTCCGGACCGTGTGCACGCACCCTTAAATGAGGACACCCATGTAACTAAACTAAAATATTTGTTGACATGGCAGAAGGACTTAAACCTGACAGACGAAATAGATGAAAACAATTTTCATAAAACTATGATGACTGTTTATAAGAGCATCTCATCTCTTGTTTTCCCTGATTGAAGCACAGTATAAGACGTTGACAAGGTGGTACTTCACGCCGCTGAAACTTCACATGATAGATCCGTGTAACTCTGACAAATGTTGGAGAAACTGTGGTTCAGTAGGGAACATTCTCCATGTCTTTTGGTTTTACCCGCAGCTTAACATATACTTTGATGCAGTTCAAGACCTTATAAATAGGGCGACCAACTTAAAAATTACTTTGGCTCCTGAACTTGCATTACTTTTACTGAATATAGGAGATATTCCCGCGAGGAACAGACCACTAGTAGCACAGATTTTATTGACTGCGAAAAACTCAATTGCATCTTATTGGAAACAGACATACATAATATGTATGAGCTCATAGAAAAGATAACTACTCATAATACTTTGGAATTTTGCTTCACACAAAACACAAGACAAATATAGTATAAAGTGGTCAGACTGGCTAAGGAACTTTACTCCAGTTGATTTCTAACCCATTGGCATAGACAACATTTATCCTCAAGCGGAGACATTAAGAAAAATAATACTAAATCTCTTGGGCATAGATAGTAATGGTGTTAAGACATTAAGTTACTATAACTTATCATTCTGAAGGTAGATGATCGAAAAGCTCATGTCATTTTTGTTATTTGTTATTTGTTTTGTTATATTTATTGCTCATTGCAGTACTCTATCTTAGGAGTAAGATTATCAACTCACTAGCTGTGAGCCCGATGCAAATGCATCGGGATTCTAGAACGTGCATTAATTTGATTATAGTAGTTATATCTACTTTTTGAGGGAGTCCAATATTTTTTTGGGGGGTCCAATACTTTTTGGGGGGTGCAATACTTATTGGGGCGCGTTCAATGCTTTTTGGGGTGCGTTCAATGCTTTTTGGGGCGCGTTCAATGCTTTTTGGGGCGTGTTCAATACTTTTTGGGGGGCGTTCAATACTTATTGGGGGGCGTTCAATACTTTTTGGGGCGCGTTCAATACTTTTTGGGGCGCGTTCAATACTTTTTGGGGTGCGTTCAATACTTTTTTGGGCGCGTTCAATACTTATTGGGGTGTGTTCAATACTTATTGGGACGCGTTCAATACTTTTTGTGGCGCGTTCAATACTTATTGGGGCGCGTTCAATACTTATTGGGGCGCGTTCAATACTTATTGGGGTGTGTTCAATACTTATTGGGGTGTGTTCAATACTTATTGGGACGCGTTCAATACTTTTTGTGGCGCGTTCAATACTTTTTGGGGCGCGTTCAATACTTATTGGGGTGCGTTCAATACTTTTTGGGGCGCGTTCAATACTTATTGGGGTGTGTTCAATACTTTTTGGGGCGCGTTCAATACTTTTTGGGGCGCGTTCAATAGTTATTGGGGTGCGTTCAATACTTTTTGGGGCGCGTTCAATACTTATTGGGGTGTGTTCTATACTTTTTGGAGTGCTTTGCTGGGCTAAACCTGAATGGTGCACAGGGGGTTAATCACATGTCAGGTCTGTGTGTGAGTGAAGATGTGCTGATTGACTCACTGGGTTGCAGCTGGGAGTGAGTAGGCTGGAACCTGCCAGGTGTCTGAGTGAGGAGAGGATGATTCAGAAGTTCAGAGCACTGCCATGTGAAGAGGTGCTGGAAGTGATCCGTCCTCAGTGGGTAAGTGATGGGAGCCAGTGTCCAAGGGCCAGGTGGTCACAGCTGACTTTGGGACATTGAGGGGGGGGGGGCTGTGCGGCCATTGAGGGGGGAGGGGGGGTCTGTGCGGCCATTGAGGGGGGGGGGGTGTCTGTGCGGCCATTGAGGGGGGGGGGGGTGTCTGTGCGGCCATTGAGGGGGGGGGGTGCGGCCATTGAGGGGGGGGGGTGTCTGTGCGGCCATTGAGGGGGGGGGGGGTGTCTGTGCGGCCATTGAGGGGGGGGGGGTGTCTGTGCGGCCATTGAGGGGGGGGGGGTCTGTGCGGCCATTGAGGGGGGGGGGGGGGTGTCTGTGCGGCCATTGAGGGGGGGGGGGGGTCTGTGCGGCCATTGAGGGGGGGGGGGGGGGGTCTGTGCGGGGATGATGATGATGATGATGATGATGATGATGATGATGATGATGATGATGATCCCCCCCTTAGAAGGTATAGGGAGATATACTGTGGTAGCGACTCGCGAGGCTCGGCCACAAAGCTAGCGAGTTCCCGCTGAGGCTAGCGAGTCGCCACCTGACCGGGAAATCGCTAGCTTTCTGGCCGAGCCTCTGGTTCTATTTTCGGCCAGCGACTCGCAATGGCCGCTTCGCGGCCATTGCTCGCACTAAACCTAGCGACTCGCAATGGCCTCGCGGCCATTGCTCGCGCAGCTGACGCCTCGCATTGGCCGCTACGCGGCCAATGCTTCGCCGTGATGACGTCACAATAGTGACATATCCACGGCACGTTTTCGGGGTCCGACACGAAAATGCCTACGGCAATTATATAGTAGATATAACCTTATAATAGACATAATAATATTTTTTTTATATAGCGTCAACATATTATGCAGCACTTTAGACTTATATTATAATGCATTTGTATAATTGGACAAATCAACTGTAACGTCTATAATCTGTAACCTGTGATTTTCTTTTCTTACAAAAATTCAATAAAAAGATTTGTATAGAAAGAGGAATCCAATGGCTCCTGTGAAGCTTTAGTGAACCCCATGCCCAAGAGTAGTCAGTGCTTTAAAATAACGGCGGCTACATAAAATATTGGTACATTGGACAAAATTTGGCCATTTTCACTTAGGGGTGTACTCACTTTTATTGCCAGCAGTTTAAGCATAAGTCAGATCACTTATTGGCAGCAGTGGCTTTAAAACACCAACGGTGCAGTTTACAAAACAGGCAACAAAGAAGTGTCAGAGACTCTGCACTGGGCTAGGGCAGAGTAAGTAAAGAAAAGTTTGTTTTTTTACTAATTATTTTGCAGGAAAAACCTTGAAAACCTGAAAATGAACATTTTTGGGCAAAATCACTTTTAGAAGAGGATAAAAACATTCAGCTCGTCTTACTCCTACTCTAAGGGAACCTTTACACGTCGCAACATTGCATGCAATTTCACTTGCAACTTACTGGTTGCAGTGAAATCATGAACACATTGTTACATGTGTACACAGCCACAAAATGGAGCAATGATTTCACTGCAACCAGTAAGTTGCAAGTGAAATTGCATGCAATGTTGCGACGTGTAAAGGTACCCTAAGACATACATCAAGACAAAAATTGCACCTTCATTCATAGATCTCTGCAGTTGCTCAAAGAATGGACCTATAAACTTATAAATTGCAGCGTTCTGTTTAGCCTTCAGTGTACCAAACAGGAACTTAAGCTTGTCCATTTCTTGAGCAACCAATGCTTAAATAAACCAGTGTCCCATGTAAAGTAACAACAGCCTATACTAACCTCCCGGTCGGCGCTGTGTCTGCAGGTGCTCACGTGTTATTAGCTCCAGTGCTCACATGACTATGGCTGACAGGCTGCATCGCTCCCCTCACACTTTCCTTGCCCTAAACTGTTTAAGTAATAGTAAGCGCTGCAGCCTATCAGGATTCGTTGACAGTACGGACATCTCTGGAACTGCAGTGGACCAGGACCATAGTCTGATTTCATTATACAAGGGGGCATGGTTTCATTTCAGAAGGGTTTAACCAAGAATTGGAGAAGCCCTTATAGATGGATTCCATAATATATGTCTGTGGTCCTAGAATGAGTGTCAGAAATTGTATTATTATCAGAGCGTTATAATAATGAGGCTGCATAGAGGCTACTATTCCCACTGATTGGCTCACAGATGGAGTCTCATGTAGAGGAGATCAGGCAAAGTTTACAAAAACAATTCAATAGATCATGAGGAGCATCTTACACACCCATGTAATTATAAACCGTGCATCCAGAAGTCTCCTGCCCAAAAAACAAGTGCTAATTCTGCAAGTTAGAGCTTGCAAATCTGTGAAACATTCCATAAGAAGCAGGAAGATAATACAGTGACATAAAACCTAATACTGATCTATAGGGCGTTTTACACATAAGGGATCACTTAGTTCGATTGGGAATAATCAATGCATCTTTTTTTGTCATCTATTGCCTTTTATATGCTAAGAAAACCTATAACTTACCATCAGCACATCCCTCCATGTAAACAAGTATATGTTCATTTCTTTTACGTAAATGACAAACCCTGCCAGGGCCAAGGGGTACTCGGAACTGGGCCGTACAATTCTTTGGGGATGTCAAGGTGGCGTGACCCGGCTCCGTGACCCTGGCCGTGTCTGCTACACAGAGCTGTGCTGATGAACGATTCTCTTCTGCAGAAATGATCACCTCCTGTGAATGCCAATGCTCAGCCAGCGTTTACAGGAAGTGAGTCATGACAGGGGTCACCATCTGACCCCCTCGCTGTCATGGCAACACATCGGCAACCCATGCTTACATCACAGGGTCCCTGATGGTGACAGGGAAAAGCAGCCGCGTGTTAGATTCCAATGTCAGTGTTTGACAGTGCAATCTAACACGTTAACAGACACAGGAGGATCTCCAATCCACTCGCATCTTAGCTGCACATATCGGCTGATCAAATTAGCTGGCATATGCAGGGAATGATGCAAGCTCAGCGCGTAAGCGCTCAAAGGCATGGAGGCATGGATTTACCTATATGCCATAGGCATATATGGGTTAACAGGAATCTGTCAGCAGGTTTTTGCTATGTAATCTGGGGGCAGCTGAGATAGAGGCTGGGACACTGATCTCAGGAATGTGTCACTTAGGCTGTGTACTAGTTCAATGCAATGAGCATTTTATCAACAAGAGATAATCACTGCTGGACTAGCTTGTCATGTGCAGACTAGCCCAACCCATCCCATCCCAACACTGATTAGCAGTTGTCAATAGACAATGTACATAGAAAGCTGGTAGTAAGGGGTGTGGGCAGGGTTAGCTTTCTGACCTCTGGTACATGCTACATCTAAAAACTCTGGGTCACAACTACTGCACCCAGTAAACGAAGTCATACATTGTTGGAATCGCAGTCTCTTTCTCCAACAATTTGCTGCTCTCAGCTGAGGTAGCAAAAACCTGCTGACAGATTCCCTTTTAGTCTCATCTTTGTTGCATCCATTTTTTTCTGATCCATTTTTAAAGACTGAAGTTATTAATGAGCAGACAAAAAGGCTGGCTTCTAATATTCAATTTGTTTACTGGATGTCCGTAAACTTGAATAGGAATGACTGAGCTGTAAAATGATTAAAAATAGGACAAGCTCTGCCTGTAGCAAAGTAGACATATAAATCCATTCCAAAAACGAGCATTGCACTATGTTGCTCAGTGTTTTCCAGGATGGACTTGGTGTTCACCTCTCAGGCAGTCAGGCAGAGTGGACACTTGATGGTCCACCTTATTAGAAGAAAAGACGGCACTCACCGGTGTAGTTTTCGTGCGTTTATTGCAGATCGCACATTACTTGGTGCAGGGAGGGGGACAGTGCTGAGGGGACGACGGCACCGTTTCGACAACAATGCGCTTCCACGTGGAAGCGCATTGTTGCGCGAAACGGTGCCGTCGTCCCCTCAGCACTGTCCCCCTCCCTGCACCAAGTAATGTGCGATCTGCAATAAACGCACGAAAACTACACCGGTGAGTGCCGTCTTTTCTTCTAATAAGCTGGATTTACACATTGTGCTAGAAGGCTGGCACCGCCGGGTTTCTGGACTGTTACCTCCTTTTATTGCTGCGGCTCCCGGGAGATAGTACGCTCCAGTGCCCTATTCCTACTGTTCATTTACTTGATGGTCCACTGCTTCTTCTTTGACCACAGAGCCACTCGCTTTCACCGTGTCCTTGGCCATTGTTTTCCCGCTGGCCCCGGCTAGTGGAAGCTGAATTTTTCTCAGTTGTAACAGGGTGAAGTCCTGGAGGAGCTTAGAATCCACTACACCACGTGACGGTATGTTAAACTTGACTTTCACTGTTTATTTCAACCAAAGAATTAAAAACAAAAAAGGCATTTGAGAAGAAAAGAGACTTGAGTGCGAGCTAAGGTCGCTGCAGGACCTTCTTCACTGCAGCCGACACATGAAGGAAGAGCCCAAGAAGAGCCTGAAAGGGCACTTTGAGGAGGAGTCCAAGCGAATCATCATCCACTCCAAAGTGGAGAACCTGGAGAAGGATGAGAAATTAAATTCCACGCTGGCCTCATAGCACGCCCCTGAACGAATTGCAGGACAAGAGCGGATGTATGCGACGTGAGAAGGAGAACGTGATGACGGTTGTCAGTGACTTCTACTTCCACAAGACACCCAACCCCAAAGCCACCAATAGTTAGCGATACCTGACAGGAACCCATCTTGACCCTGCATGCACTGCGGTCATGAACATCCCTCTGATGGTGGACAAATTACTCTCTGCCAAAAAATCCATTAGGACTGGCAGGACCCGGGCAGTTACAATTTTCCAGCAAAGCTCTATGTAGCACCAGGAGACCTAAACTGTCCAGACCTGTACAAGGAGATGATGATGGAGGGCAGAATGTCTCAGTCTCTGAGTAGGAATGGTGTCTTGAGGAATTAGCATTCCATCAACCCTCTGACCCTCATAATCAATACTAAATAAACAGACATTTTGCAACATCCAGGTTTATCCATCCTGTAATTTTAATTATTACTCAACTTTTCCTTCTTGGTGTTGCAATTTCAAAGCTGAAGAGTGTAAGATCTTATTAAGGATTTCCTGATGGACTTTGCTTCCTGGGTAATTATACAATCATTTCCTACAGAATCTAGGTCGCTATATATCACTGTGGTAACAGATTAACATCAGCATTTAGAATTATAATCCCTTCTCTGTGTAGTGCGTTTAGATTGATTCTAAAATTCCTTCTGATAGGCATAAAGCTAGGAGCCCAATATTAAAAAAGTCAGATGTCTACATTAACCCTTGCAGACAAGAAAAAGGTATTTCCTCCTATAAAATAACTTACATAGCACTTCCCCATAAAATTTAAAGGGTAACTCCAAAGTTTCTCAGTCCTACTCTTCTTTTAAGCAATTTTATGGCAACAGAATCATCCATACAACCCGAGATTTGATTAAAGATTGTATCACAGATTTATGCCATATATAATGATGAATGGACTTACCCCCAAATGCCCCCAGCAACACTTTCTGGTAGAATGGTAGTGGGCCCTTGTTATCCTGTGCCAGGCGGTCTCTTACTGTCTCATAGATGGCAAAACGGGTAAGGGAATAAGTGATCTGTAGTGGTAGAAAGGTGAAAGTGACAATTATTAGCATTTACGCAGCTGTCCTGAGTGTAGAACTATATACTAAGAATATGCATACATTATATACATCTATGGAGCTGCTGTCCTGAGGATGGGCGGGGTGTCAGAAACACCAGTTTCTTGGGATCAATAATAATTATGGAATTAGAGTAACAACCCCACGAGAAACAGGGTAAGGTAATATGTAAATAACACAGAACAGTACAATATTATACTACTGATGGGGTCGGATGGAGGTTTGGTCGAGAAGTGGCAAATGAGCTTTGATAAAGATAAAAGTAGTTGGGATGGAAAAAAAACATGTTACCGTTACATACTAAATGGGAAAACAATGGGTGAAGCTGGCATGGAAAAGCACTTAGCTTTCACTAATCTCCAGTAAACTGAACTGTTGTAACCAGTGCCAGGCAGCTGCTGCCAAGGCAAATAAGATAATGAAAAGCATCAAACGAGGCACATGACGAGAACGTCCGACCTCAAGGCTTTAGTCACACCGCTAATAGTAATTCTTAGCTGTGCATTATTCTAAGAGCAGAGGGTGCAAAGTGGGCACAAACTATAAAACTAATGGGTGAAACTGAAATGAGAGTCTCTTGAGTTTAGAGCTGACCTAATAACTAGTTCTAGACATATCAAAGGTCAGAACCGAGGTCTGTGTAATGATCTATTCACACCCAAACCAAGAGGAAATCATCTATGTACAAGGAAAGAAGCTTTCTACACCAATACGAGCAGGGAATCTTTACCGTAAAAGAAGGGAGGCCATCATGGGGAATGTATAAAAATAGTAAATGGGGACTGGGTGTTTTCATGAAGATTTTGGCTATTAGATTACTGGAGATTAATCTAGTGGTTTATTCTTAAACTATGGCAAAATGGTGTCACTAAGATCGCGAATTATGAGGCACATGTCGCCATGTAGCCCCAGTCCATTAGATGGATTTACAGTGTAATTGTTGTTTTCTGAATTTTTTAGAGCCTCCCAGTACATTTTACCATTAGATCACAAGAGGCACAATAGGAGAAAACATTATAATGTTCCCAAATATTGGAAGCAGCAGCCAACTTTGTGCCACAAGAGCATATCTGCCAAGATCACCCACCACAACAGCCCACCAGTGCAGCAGGATCACAGGGGTATTGTCAGTGAGCCCATTGCCCTACACCAGGGGTCTCAAACTCCAGTCTTCAAGGGCCGCACACAGTGCAGGTTTTCAGCATTTCCTTAGTATTTGACAGTTGTTAATCAAATGACCAACTGTCAAAGTAAAGAAATCCTGAAAACCTGCACTGTGTGCGGCCCTCGAAGACTGGAGTTGGAGACCCCTACCCTACACTATAAGAGGCTCATATGTGCTACACATGTACACTTTGGCTAAAGTATAAATAAATCTCCTCAGGCCTCATTCAGACATCCATTTTTCACATATACACTTAAGCAGTTTTTTTTCACAAATAGTCTATGATTTTTATGTGATCTATGGGCATGTTCACATATGCGAACATTTTTTGAAGACCAGTTGACCCCTAAATAAAAATGGAGACATGTCTGTTTGGATCCAATTTTGGAGGATGAAAATTGCACATTCAAGTGAATTCCCGCGCATGCGCTTTAAGGCTATGTTCACACACTGGGTATTTCCATATCAAGTGATCCAAATATGAATATTTTTTTCCCTGACATCTTTAGAATTTTTTTTATTTTTTTTCTATATAAAGTACAACTTTAGTTAATTACAAATTAAAAATGTTGAATTCTTCATCAGTTAATTTTTTACAGATTTTTAAAGTTTTAAAAAAGCACCAATTTTGGCCTGGTATGACTGTACATTTTCTATCACATCTCGGGCTAGAAATAAGATAGAGAAACAAAAACATCATTTTACTCATAACTGTACAGGATTTCACCAGATATGTCACAAGAGGATCTTTGTTAATATTTTACCCATGCGAACACAAAATTTTATACACTTACATTTACTTATGTGAATGAGGCAGTCAGTCTACATTTTGGAGGAGATAGACTGGCAGGTTAATAGTTAACATTTCAGCCGAATGTCAGAACATGGATGCGGGACCTGTGTGATGTCCTTTATGGTGGGTTTACACGCTAGGATATCCTGAACGATATCCTTGAAACGTCCCACATTTGATCGTTGAAAAGATATAGTTCGGGCATCGTTGCGTGTAAACGAATGATATAGGATGAAAAGATCGTTGGAACGTTCATCCTACATTTGAGATCCTGACCTCAAATCTATCGCTCGTCGTCCAATTAACGCTGCTTCAGGAAGCCGCATCGTTCAGTGTGACAGCTTTCTGAACGATATCGTTCAAAGAGCTCCTATTTCTGCCACTTTATTACATCGCTCAGTCCTTCCTCTCCTATTTAACATTATTGCGCTGCCGCACAGGATTTCGTAAACGATATCCTTGTGTGTGACAGCGCACTAACGATGTCAGAACGATCACTGTCACGTGATCGTTCCAAGGATATCGCTAACGATATCCTAGCGTGTAAACCCACCATTAGACAGACAAGGCAATAGTGAGTTAACTATTTACCTGTCAGACAGTCTACCTCCTCCAAGGTGTAGTCTGACTGTCTCAGAAAATATAAGTGTATAAATACTTTTTTTCACCTTTAACATTACACTATGAGCTCAGACAGGGATGATTAGAATAGTAATTTGAAACTGCAGCTACAGATCATGATAGCCAAGGGGGGAGGGGGATAAACTAGCCAACAGGCTCCCTTTTAAGTTTGAGTAAATTTATATTACTAGTTTAATGCTTTTATTATTAAAGGCCTAATACACACACAGCACTATTCTGAGTGATCATCGTTCAGTAAAGCAACCCTTATTGATTTTAACAGTTTTAAACACATGCAGTGTTTTTTTAAGAGAGTGAGTAAATCACAGCAATAAACGCAGCATTTATCAGTATTTACATAATTTTAAAAAATGCCATAGTTTTCACTAGGGATTAAAAAAACAAATGCAGATTATAGTGAAAACTCAGTAGAAAAAAGTTGCCAAAACGGCAGCGTTTATCCGCAGACAGAAAAGGTTGTGTGTGCTCTAGACCTAATACTCACTTTATAGTAAGACAGTAATAGCTCACGCGTACTTTATATTTTTATTTTTATTACCCATCTTCCTTACCTAATATTAACTGTATTTTTCTCACAGAGCAATGACTGCTGCTTCTCAAAGAACAGCATTTTATAATATATACTGTTACAATCCCTTTAAAAAACTGGACACAGAACAAGAAAAAAATCTTAGGCCGGTCCAAGATTGGATGTTTCATATAAATCCATCGTTCAATGCAGCATGAACATTTGTGACAGTTGTAGAAAGCAACTTGCAAAAGAGAAAAACACTCTGCAGGCAGAACATTGTGAAGAACCTGTAACTTCCAACAAAGAGGATTTTATAAATCCTGATTTAACAATAGAGGATTTGAATGAATCACTTTCTAACATCGAAGATAATTAAGATAATCAGGTAGGAGAGGCATCATTTTTCTCAAAACAGTACGGGCTTTCATTTGATATATCACAAAACTATGTTTCTTAATATTTTGTTAATAATTTTGTTATATTTTGTTAATAATAAGAATACTGTACTTTGCAGCACAAAGTGGTCTGAGCTGTGGAGCATTAGTAACAGTCCTATAGATTCCTATTATCTTGTCAGATTGTGTATGTGATAGACATTCAGTGAGTCATAGACCAGCTCATTATGTTGATGAGCCTTTATGAATATGCAGGTTATTAAAGGGATCCTGACCCCGAAAAATGAGCCACCTGCCCATTAATACCTTTCCCTGCAGCATGCCAACACCTCTGGAGCCATCCCTTTGTGTGATAGCATGCTGCAGGGAAAGGTATTAAGGGGCTGGGGGCTCATTTTTCAGGGTCAGGATCCCTTTAACAAAATATAACAAAATTATTAACAAAATATTAAGAAACATAGTCTTGTGACAAATCAAATGAAAGCCCGTACCGTTCTTAGAAAAATGATGCCTCTCCCACCTCATTATCTTAATTCTAGCTTGAGATATGATAAAAAAATGTAAAGCCATACCAGGCCAAAATTTGCGCATTTTCAAAACTTTAAAAATCTGGAAAAAATTAACTGATGAAGAAAAATTTCAAAACTTTTTATTATTAATTAAGTAAAGTTGTACTTTATATAGAATAAAAATTAAAAAAATCTAAAGATGTTAGGTAAAAAAAATATTCATATTTAGATCACTTGATATGGAATAACCCATTGACGCTACAATAGTTATATATTTTTAAATATGATCCCATCACGATCCCAACTTGAATTTTGGTACAGATGTGGCAAGGAGCATAGCAGACACTTATGCCTTCATGGGAATATTTAAATTATAAGTTTTTTTCGGAAATGCGTTTTTGTGTTTGCGATCACATGGGTAAAATATTAACAAAGATCCTCTTGTGACATATCTGGGAAAGCCTGTACAGTTCTGAGGTGTTTATTTTGTTTCTCTATCTTATTTCTAGCCTGAGTTATGAGGAGAAACGTAAAGGCAGGCAACACTGAAATTCGCACTTTTTCCAAGCTTTGAAAATCATTTAAAAATAAAAAAAAAAAATGTTTAGAATTTTTTCTCTTCACATTTTGCATTGTCTGACAAGCCATTATCAAATACCAAAATCTCAAAAGAATTAATACAGAGGTAATAATCATTGGTTCACTTGACATGGAATGACCTCCCTGTGTTTTTTGTGCTCAGTATTACTATGATTTATGCTAACCTAAACCTGAGTTTTTGATTCCCAGCAAAACCTATGTAAAGGTGCTTTCACATCAGCTGTTATTTCAAATCGCGGCAAGTGCGGTTTTGGCACTTGCGGCAGGTGCGGCCGCGAAAAAAAAAACGCGGCTGACAGCATTTTTTTTCGCGCCCGCACCTGCCGCAAGTGCCAAAACCGCACTTGCCGCAAGTCCGCCTATACCTTGTATGGCGCTTACCGCAACCGCGCCGCAACCGTGCTGCAAGTGCAGCGGTTATGCGGTAATCGCGGCAGATGCGGTTTTTTCACCGCATCTGCCGCGAATTTCAAAAAACGCTGATGTGAAAGGGCCCTAACTCTGATGGTGTGCATGATCCCTTACCAAGTCATCCTAGTATGGGGACATTTCTGAAATCCCACATATGCCCTTTTAGGGTCTGGGCTCAGAACACCACTATCATGCTCATAGTATTGATTTATCACCTCAGCCTTACCAAGTTTACTGCACATGAACAAGATCAGGAGCGAGGCCCCGGACAGATCTTCATCATGTGCCATAAACTTGGTAAGGGTGAGGTGATAAATCGATACTATGAGCATGATAGTGGTGTTCTGAGCCCAGACCCTAAAAGGGCATATGTGGGATTTCAGAAATGTCCCCATACTAGGATGACTTGGTGACTCGACCGGGATGCTCTACCGCCCTAACGACTTGGGAGTCATAGTTTTTTTCATACAAGTAGGTACATTTTTATTTTAGAATGGTTTCACAACCAACGGTACAGTTTAGGTAGAAACAACATTATTTATTACCATTCAATTGGGTGGAACAGAATAATAGACAATCTGCTGATGTCAGGTTCCCTATAAGTAAAACAAAGAAACGCCCCTAAAAGGCTCCATATCTCTCAGTGAAACCCTGTCGTGTAAAAAAATGCTTTAAAGATGGCCAGTCACCAGGTCAAATATGAGCAGTTATTCTTAATGTGACATCTAGAAACTGCACTGCTATCCAGAATCAGCCAGCAACTGTAAGGGTTAAATGTGATTAGGAAAGAGCCCCAGGGAATACTGGGAAAGGGGAGGTGTGTCCAGAGACTCAAGGGAGAAGTCATGGAGGATATAGACTGAGAATATTCAAGCTGTTCAGGCAAGTTGTAATGATTTTATGTGTTTAGAAAGAAGCTGGAATAAACCCCAATTAACCCCACTTCTGATCTGTGTGATAGCGGTGCCTGAAGATTATACCTCCTGTACTGGAAGAAATGGAATTGATGGTCGCCCTGTGTAACATTTCCCCGGCTTTAAACTTTGCCACAACAGTATCTCGGACCTGCCTGGTGTGTTCCTTGGTCTTCATGATGCTCTCTGTACTTGAAACAGAACCCTGAGACTATCACAGACCAGGTGCATTTATACGGAGACTTGATTACATACAGGTGGATTCTATTTATTATTACCAGTCATTTAGGACAACATTGGATCATTCAGAGATCCTCACTGAACTTCTGGCGTGAGTTTGCTGCATTAAAAGTAAAGGGGCCGAATAATATTGCACACACCACTGTTCAGTTTTTTATTTGTTAAAAATATCCAATAAATTGTGTTCCACTTCACGAATGTGTCCCACTTGTTATTGATTCTTCACAAAAAAATGAGAATTTATATCTTTATGTTTGAAGCCTGAAATGTGGCAAAAGGTTGAAAAGTTCAAGGGGGCCGAATACTTTCACAAGGCACTGTATGTAGAATCCACATCGATATTCCACAATAGCTATACTAACAAAAGATTCCAAATAAAATCATGTATGAATTGTAATGCCACACATGTGGTCTATATGGCCACATGTGTGGTATGCATTAAATACTATGTGGGATGTACGACACATACTATCAAGAAAAGGATTGCGGAGCATATTTCAGCCGCTAATCCAGCATCCACAGCATTAAGGACAGGTATTTCAGGTCTATTCAGACACTTCAAAGAGTCACACAATGGTGACCTAAGATCTTTGAAAGTAAAAAGTATGGGGCGGGGACTGGGAAAGAACACTACATGACAGGGAAAATTTCTGGATCCTTCAACTAAATGCTCAAATCCCACATGGTCCTAATTATAGAAGTGATCATTTATACTGCTACTGAGGAGCATTGAATAAATACTTATTATTATTTGCTCAGGAGGTGCATGTATCCCCACCATTGCAGTACTTGAAATATTATGATATTTTGCTACGATAGGTGTAATGTATTTGTTACACATATTTGTATTTTGTATATTTACATTAAGTATAAGATTTCAGGTTTTTTTTTTTTTTTGGGAAGTGCTAGGTAATGAGATGGTTAAAAAGTTCAGGTAATTATGTATGTAATTTATCACAGATGTGTTTTCACTATATATGTATGTTTGGTGGTTATATCAGACGTGCTAACGATTAAGGGGAGCGATTCCCTGACACGTGTCTAGCGTGCCCCTCAGGGCGACATCTGTGATGTTTTTATCTCATGAATGAAAGAACAAAGAAGCCACAAAAGTGGCACCGTGATTTCTTTATTTGATTGCAACGGGACAAAAGTGACATAAGTGACATCAGTGGTCTATCCTGGGCCTTGTGCATAATGATTGGCCGCGAGCTTCCACTTACATGACTTGTGGGTGGTGCTTAACATCCAGGCTAGACCACTGACGTCACTTATGTCCTCCTGCTCCGCCGGTCTGCCAGTTTGCGATCACTCTCGAATTGAGACACAGAATGTTGGGGGAAGGGGTAAGAAGAGGGAGTAAGGAGGTGGGGAGGCTGAGACACCACACTGCAGGGCGGGAGTAAAAAGGGGGGCAACTGAGAAGGCACACTGTGGGGAAGAAAAATGGGGGCGGAGACACAGCACTGCAGGGGGGGGAGTAAGAAGGGGTGGGCTGAGGCACAGGACTGTGGGGAGGGAGTAAGGAGGGAGCGAGCTGAGGCACAGGACTGTGGGGAGGGAGCAAGGAGGGGGCGGGCTGAGACACAGGACTGTGGGAGGGAGCAAGAAGGGGGCGGGCTGAGACACAGGACTGTGGGGAGGGAGTAAGGAGGGGGCGGCTGAGACACAGGACTGTGGGGAGGGAGTAAGAAGGGGGCGGGCTGAGACACAGGACTGTGGGGAGGGAGTAAGGAGGGGGCGGGCTGAGACACAGGACTGTGGGGAGGGAGTAAGGAGGGGGCGGGCTGAGACACAGGACTGTGGGGAGGGAGTAAGGAGGGGGCGGGCTGAGACACAGGACTGTGGGGAGGGAGTAAGGAGGGGGCGGGCTGAGACACAGGACTGTGGGGAGGGAGTAAGGAGGGGGCGGGCTGAGACACAGGACTGTGGGGAGGGAGTAAGGAGGGGGCGGGCTGAGACACAGGACTGTGGGGAGGGAGTAAGGAGGGGGCGGGCTGAGACACAGGACTGTGGGGAGGGAGTAAGGAGGGGGCGGGCTGAGACACAGGACTGTGGGGAGGGAGTAAGGAGGGGGCGGGCTGAGACACAGGACTGTGGGGAGGGAGTAAGAAGGGGGCGGGCTGAGACACAGGACTGTGGAGAGGAGTAAGGAGGGGGTGGGCTGAGACACAGGACTGTGGGGAGGGAGTAAGGGCGGGGTGGGCTGAGACACAGGACTGTGGGGAGGGAGTAAGGAGGGGGTGGGCTGAGACACAGGACTGTGGGGAGTAAGAAGGGGGCGGGCTGAGACACAGGACTGTGGGGATGGAGTAAGGAGGGGGCGGGCTGAGACACAGGACTGTGGGGAGGGAGTAAGAAGGGGGAGGGCTGAGACACAGCACTGTGGGGAGAGCGTAAGAAGAGAGGGCTGAGACACAGCACTGTGTGGAGATAGTAAGGAGAGGGCTGAGACAGAGCACTGCGGGGAGGGAGTAAGGAGGGGCGGGCTGAGATACAGCACAGAGGGGTGGGAGAAGGAAAAGAGGGCTGAGACACACCACTGTGGGGAGGGAGTAAGAAGAGAGGGCTAAGACATAGCACTGTGGGGAGGGAGTAAGGAGGGTGGCTCGAGACCTCTATGAACGTAAAATTGACAGTCTCAGACCTTGAAACAATGTCACAGCGATACTTTGTTTCTGGGAGGGACTGAGAAAGTGCCTGCTGCCTGTCACCCTGCGCGATGACGCTCCAAGTGAGTATCCCGGGATGTACTGGAGCACTTAAATGGAGCGTCATCAAGCAGGAAACAGAAAATGAAAACAATAGCTGTTTGATAGTGTAGAAAAGGAACCATAGGGAATTAGTAAAGGAAGTATATTAGATTATAGGAATAAGTATGATAGGAAGTTATAAAAAAGTTGCTGGTCTCGGACTAACCCTTTAAGCATTTTAGCAGCATATAGTTTACCGTGGACATTTGGCTGAACTAGTCGGGCCCCGGTCCTTCTATACCCATCTACACTTGAGTCACTTGAGGTTTTAATACTAGAAGATAGCACCATCCCAATTGAGTACACCTTGTTATTTTGAGATGGCTTTTACACATTTTTTTTAATCAAAAGCATTATTTACTATGTACCCTATGTTATTTATTTGTACTACTTACATACTTACTGCAGGGTACTGTATATACTCATTTTATTTCTATCTTAGGTTTTGTCTGTTCAAACTTATAAAAAATAAATATATATATATAAGGCTTGTTTGTCAACTTTAGCTTTGGTAATGACAGATTTTTAATCATGGATCACTAGTGATGAGCGAGCATGCTCGCCAGTACTCAGTGTTCACCCGAGCATCTCAGCACACGAGATGCTCGGAGCTCGCCGAGTACCAGCGAGATGCTCGGGCTTGTGTCCAATTCCCTGGATATTGACACTCTATACGGAGCCAACCCACATTCAGGGATTGGCTGCCTCACACTGTAATGCCACAGCCATGTTGGTGGAGGCATTACAGATATTGGCTGGCCACACAGCGTCATCTGGTCTATAACAGACTTGACCGCGCTGTCCTCGTGCCGGCGGCCGGCGAACAAACAGCTGATCTGACAGCTGTTCATATCTCCTGCGCCGACACCAATAGGTGATGTCGGCGTGGGAGATTTAAATAGCTGTCAGACCAGCTGTGTTTAAATTTCCCATGCGGACATCGCCGGGAGATCAGCAGTGCCTATTGCCCGGAGGCAGCCGCTGATCTCCCGGCAGTGTCCAGCTGATCGTTTAAACCGGCCTGACGGGAAAAAGCTGGCTTTTTACTGCCGGCCGTTTTAAATCATCAGCTGATGCTGTCAAGCTGATCATTTAAACCCGCCGGGCGGGAAAAAGCCAGCTTTCCACCACGGCAGTCCCGATCAGCTGATACTGTTAGGTGAGATCATCAGCTGATTACCGACAGGTCCTGGCAGCGATCGGCCGTGTCCCGGGAGTCTGCGGACAGGCGAGTATGATTTTTATTTATTTTTTTGATCATTTGGATTTCACTGTAGCAGCGAATGTACAGGTGGCCAGAAGCTGCCGCACATACGCTGCAAAGGTGAAAGTTTTAGTCTTTCTGCAGGATGCTGGGGGTGCCCCTGGCAAAATGCTCGGGTTTCCCCATAGGGTAAGATTGGCTCAGTGATCAGGTCGAGCACCCGAGCATTTTACTGCTCGCCCATCACTATGGAGCACCATAGAATAGCGCGGTGATCGGCACAGCAGTAATGATGTGCTCAGCAGAGACGTGACCTGGACGTGTTGTCAGCATCCTGGCAGTGATGGGTGGCCTCATCACATCCTCTCACCTGTCTGAACAGTGATGCACTCAAGCCGTTATACAGAGCAAGGAGGCCATCATTCCTAACCACAGTAACGGCCATGCCAGTCATCCTCATCTTCACCTCCTGCTGGGTCTGCAGATGAACCTAGATGTAAGACAAGGACAGACAGGTGACATAGGGTAATAAAACACAACAGGCAGAGGAATTCTTACTTATGAGAAACCAGCACAAAGGTCATTGTAGAAGGCATGCACAGAGCGCCATCCCTCATTACACTGCCACACAGCTGCCAACCGTGCCCCCACACTGCAACCAGGCCAATCACACCCTCACAAAGGGGCTGTCATGTAAGCAATGTGTATAACAGGTGGGAAGTGAATGATCGCTGGGGGTCCGAACACTGGAACTCGCACAAGAAAAGAGATACTAAAGACCCCTGTGTGAATGAAGCGTTCCTGGCACGTGAGACCACTGCTCCATTAACAGACAGTCACTTCATGTTATGTGATGGCAAGGACCAAAGTGAGAAAAATAGAAGAGGTAATCAGGGAGTCATCAGATAGGCACGGAGCCACATACAATAATGTGCCGTTATATCACTGCCGTGTGTCCTGCAGATAAGCGCAGGCCAAACCTGATACTCTCATTTATTCATGAATGCAGTCTAGCAACAATGACACAGCATTACAAAGAACACAAAGCATCTCACCCGACACCCGCTCATACACACACACTCATACAACTCAACTAAACATTCGCCCCACACAACTCTACATTCATGCACATGCAGTAATGACCCAAAGGGTTGTTGTCACCCTTGACATTGTTTCATAACATGAAGTTTTAGGCCAGAAAATTATTATAATTACATATTTATTTTCCTTTTATGTATTTAAATACAAAAAAAAACAACATAGGGAAAAAAACAAATTGGACATAATTTAGCACAAAACCGTACAAGTGGGTGAGACAAAATTGTTTTCCCCTCACCTTAATATTTGGTTGCCCACCCTTTAGAATGAATAACTGCAATCAATCTCTCCCTAAAACCATCAATAAGCTTCTTACACCTCTCATCTGGAAGTTTGGGTCAGTTTTCTTTTCCAAACTGCTCCAGGTCTCTCATATTGAAGGTGCCTTCTCCCAACAGCAGTTTAAGCTCTATCCACAGGTTCAATGGGATGTAGATACAGACTCCCTGCTGCCACTTCAGAGCTCTCCAGTGCTTTGTGTCTATGCATTTCTGGGGAGCATTGTCCTCCTGGAAGACCCATGACCTAGGACACAAACCCAGCTTTGTAACACTGGGCACTATATTGTGACCCAAAATCCTTTGGTAATCTTCAGATATCATGATGTCTTGCACAGTTAACACACCCAGAGCCAGAGGCAGCAGACCAACCTCAAGACATCTTTGAGCCTACACCATATATGATGGTAGGTGCGGTATCCTTTTTTTTTTTTGTAGACCTCATTCAGTTTCCAAAAATAGTAGAATGATGCGCTTTACTAAAAAGTTCTATCTTGGTCTTATCTGTCCATAAGACGCTTTCTCAGAAGGATTTTGACTTACATACATTTTGGCAAAATGCAGTCCATCTTTTTTTATGACTGCGTTGTCAGCAGTGGGGCACTCTTGGGTCCCCGGCCATAGAGTTTTATTCAATTGAAATGTTCACTAATAGTTCATGCTGACACTGATGCACCCTGAGCCTGCAGGACAGCTTGAATTTATTTGGAACTTGATTGAGGCAGCTTATCCACCATCCAGACTATCCTGCATTATAACCTTTCATTCATTTCTCTTTGCCGTCCACATCCAGGGAGATTAGCTACAGCACCATGGGTATATTTATATTTATTCTATATTATGTTGCCCACCATGTACAAAGGCACATTAAGATCTCTGGAGATGGACTTCTAACTTTGAGATTCCTGATATTTCTGAACATTTTTGCTTCTCAACTCCTCAGACAGTTCTCTTCTCCTCTCTCTATTCTTCATGCTTACTGTAGCATACACAGACACACAATGCAAGGATTGAGTCAACTTCTCTTTTTTTATCTGATTTCAGGTTTGATTTTCATATTGCCCACACATGTGACTGGCCACAGGTGAGTTTGAACGAGCGTCACATGCTTCAAACAAAGTTGTCCACCCACATATTTGAGAAGGTGCCAACAATTTTGTACAGCTAATTTTGGGGGTTTGTGTGAAATTATGTCCAATTTGCCTTTTTGTCTCCTTTTTTTCAAATACACACATAGAAAATACCGTAAACATTTGTAAAAGCAATAATTTTCTAGAAGAAATACTTAATTTTCTGGAACAATATTAAGCCAGTACTTTCCATATACACTGTACACACACAGAACTTTACATCCATGCCCATACTTATATACACAACTATTCATATACACATATCTCCACTATTCAAATCTTCAGACCCCAACTCTGTTACACATACACACAGACTAGATTCCATCAGCCCAGACCCTTGTGACACATATGTCGTCCCTCTTCATTTACAGATGCAGCAGAGCTTGTTGTGTGAACAGTTCAAGTACCAGGAACCTATTGAGGTTAGATAATGCACTATGACAAACCCAGCTCTGCTACGTCTGCAAATAAACAACACAGATGACAAAATCCTCTTTCCCAAGAACACAGAGGTGAGAGCATGTCCAGTCCTGACCGGGTGTATAACGCACACAAAAATACGCACTACAGACACAAGCAGGTTCACGGCTGCTGCACACACGTCACAGTCATTCATTGAGTGCCACAGATGTCAGTGAGCGCAGACTCATTATACCCTCCATGTACAAAGCATGTATTCACCCCCCGCACTACACAATTACACGGCTCAATAGGCAAATGTTCACACGTTATATGGACTAATGAGTGTAGCATGACCCTGTCAACAGACGTGATCAGTACACACATGGGATGGCAGCGTGTAGCAGAGCGGTGTATGACGTACACTACACATGTATTGTGGGGGCACATTCACTAACTGTAATACATATGCACAGCTCCATCAGCCATATATATAGTATGTACAGACAGGTGGTGAGTATTATTATAACCATTCTATATATAGACAGTGTACACTGACTATAACACAGGACTATAGGGATATGATACACGTATTACTTATAGCAGTGCTGTATACGCATACATATTCACAGCTCCACCATCTATGTGCACATGTAGCATATATAGACTATGTACATATACAGTCAGTGTGTGCAGTCATACATCTCTGCTATACATTACATTGTACAGGATTATATGGGCGTCATCCATGTAATACGTATAGCTATGTTGTAAACACATGCACAACTCTATCAGCCATGTAGTATGTATGTATACATGGCAGTGTCATATATATCTGCTGTACACTATATTACACAGACTAAACAGATGACATCCATGTAGTATGTATAGCTATGTTGTAAACACATGCACCACCCCACTCCATCAAACCATGCAGTGTGTATACATATATATATCTATTATATAATCACGAATGGGTTTTTTGCCCCTTCTGAGACCGCTCGCGCTGCGAGTCAGCGTGGTCATGTGGATACGAACGAAGCATTGGCCGCGCAGCGGCCATTGCGAGCAGCTCTAAGGCGACTCGCTATGCCCGCGCAGCGGGCATGGCGAGTCGCCTTAGCAGCGCGAAGCATTGGCCGCGAAGCGGCCTTAGCAGCGTAAAGCATTGGCCGCGAAGCGGCCATTGCGAGTCAGAGACTCGCTCTGCTAGAATCCCGATGCATTGTGCATCGGGCACCCATTTAGTATATATATAACAAAAAAGAAAAAAATAAAGCAGTGTTTCAAAAGCAAAGCTTTGGTGCTAAATCAGCCCCAGGTAGGGATCAGCTACCAAGATACCGATCATATATGTAAAAAGACGGACTGCAGCACTCAATAGACCTCTTTTCAAGCATTTATTGGCCTTCAGGTGAAACACATCTCATACATGTGTCAGTGTCAAACATATCTGCTGCACATGATCACATACAGGCTATACCGATGTCAGCCCTATAGTGTGTAAATATATATATATATACACACACACACACACACACTTGACAGTGTCATACATCTCTGCTCTCTGCTGTACACTATATTACACAGACTATACAGATGACATTCATGTAGTATGTGTAGCTATGGTGTACACACATGCACAGCTCCATCAGACCATGCACATACATGTGTCAGTGTCAAACATCTCTGCTGCACACGATCATACACAGGCTATACCCATGTCAGCCCTGTAGTATATTGTATAAACATGAGCTAAGCTCCATCAGCCATGTAGTATGTATGTATAGATAACAGTATATATGTTTCATACATCTCTGGAGCACAGAACCATACACAGATGTCAGCCATGTAGTATGTATGTATAGATACAGTCTATGTTTCATACATCTCTGGAGCACAGAACCATACACAGATGTCAGCCATGTAGTATGTATAAATACATGTCAGTGTCATACATCTCTGGAGCACAGAACCATACACAGATGTCAGCCATGTAGTATGTATAAATACATGTCAGTGTCATACATCTCTGGAGCACAGAACCATACACAGATGTCAGCCATGTAGTATGTATAAATACATGTCAGTGTCATACATCTCTGCTGCACACGATCACACAGTGTATAAATGGAATCCTAGCAGGTGTCATCCATGCAGCACACACATGCACAGCTCCTCAGCCATGTAATATGTATATTGCACACATGTATCTTCCAGGTGGCCAGCGCTCACCTTTATGAGGTCTAGCGGGTGGGTACAGCACGCTGCCCCGCAGGATGCCAGGCCCCCAAAGTACCAGCGGGAGATCCTACGCTCCGCCATCCCTCAATCTTCTCCCCCAGATCCGGCCGCGCCGGACAGTCCAACGGCCAGGGGCGGGGTCCGGTGTGCTGCGCCGGGACCAATAGGAGAGAAACGACTCCAATGCCCCGCCCATACTACTGTCAAACCACAAGACTCAGCATGTTAAAGTGGCACTGCCAGGAGGTGGGGCCCACTGGGGAACACATGGTGTGGAAGTTGGTGAAAGGTCACTGGGTACGAGCATCGCTCTGCCTGGAAGAGGTGTCTGTTTTTCGGTGCTGTGTATGGGGAGGATCGAGTCCTGAACACTACGTCCACGTGTCACCTATAGCCTGAGCACTGCAGCCCTGGTCTGTCACAGGCGGCTGCAGCTGCTGTGAAACTACAACTCCCAGCATTCCTGTGTAGATGACGTACTGTACGTCCTGCAGCTGGAAAGTCCCAGGTCACAACATGCGAGTCTCGTGCTGTCTCCCATTGTAGAGCAGTGGATTGTGGGGGTTATTGTGGATACGTGTGACCTGCAGAAGAGCACGTCTGCTCCACCTTGTATATAGGCTGCCATAACCCACCGCCACTGTGCTGTGTGCAAATACTATCGTGTGTATACAGATAATATCCTCCTCTGTACAGATAATATCCTCCTGTGTATACAGATAATATCCTCCTGTGTGTACAGATAATATCCTCCTGTGTGTACAGATAATATCCTCCTGTGTGTACAGATAATATCCTCCTGTGTGTACAGATAATCTCCTCCTGTGTGTACAGATAATATCCTCCTGTGTGTACAGATAATCTCCTCCTGTGTGTACAGATAATCTCCTCCTGTGTGTACAGATAATATCCTCCTGTGTGTACAGATAATATCCTCCT
Organism: Allobates femoralis; assembly: GCA_033576535.1. Taxonomy (NCBI): domain Eukaryota; kingdom Metazoa; phylum Chordata; class Amphibia; order Anura; family Aromobatidae; genus Allobates; species Allobates femoralis. The sequence continues at coordinate 258,740,893 of JARQOC010000006.1, forward strand.
GTGTATACAGATAATATCCTCCTCTGTACAGATAATATCCTCCTGTGTATACAGATAATATCCTCCTGTGTGTACAGATAATATCCTCCTGTGTGTACAGATAATATCCTCCTGTGTATACAGATAATATCCTCCTCTGTACAGATAATATCCTCCTGTGTATACAGATAATATCCTCCTGTGTGTACAGATAATATCCTCCTGTGAGTACAGATAATATCCTCCTGTGAGTACAGATAATATCCTCCTGTGAGTACAGATAATCTCCTCCTGTGTGTACAGATAATATCCTCCTGTGTGTACAGATAATATCCTCCTGTGTGCACAGATAATATCCTCCTGTGTGTACAGATAATATCCTCCTGTGTGCACAGATAATATCCTCCTGTGTGTACAGATAATATCCTCCTGTGTGTACAGATAATATCCTCCTGTGTGTACAGATAATATCCTCCTGTGTGTACAGATAATATCCTCCTGTGAGTACAGATAATATCCTCCTGTGAGTACAGATAATATCCTCCTGTGTGTACAGATAATATCCTCCTGTGTGTACAGATAATATCCTCCTGTGTGTACAGATAATATCCTCCTATGTATACAGATAATATCCTCCTATGTATACAGATAATATCCTCCTGTGTGTACAGATAATATCCTCTTGTGTACAGATAATATCCTCCTGTGTATACAGATAATCTCCTCCTGTGTGTACAGATAATCTGTGTATACAGATAATCTCCTCCTGTGTATACAGATAATCTCCTCCTGTGTGTACAGATAATATCCTCCTCTGTACAGATAATATCCTCCTGTGTATACAGATAATACCTCTATGTGTACAGATAATCTCCTCCTGTGTATACAGATAATATCCTCCTGTGTGTACAGATAATATCCTCCTGTGTATACAGATAATATCCTCCTGTGTACAGATAATATCCTCCTGTGTGTACAGATAATCTCCTATGTGTACAGATAATCTCCTCCTGTGTATACAGATAATATCCCTCCTGTGTACAGATAATATCCTCCTGTGTATACAGATAATCTCCTATGTGTACAGATAATCTCCTCCTGTGTATACAGATAATATCCTCCTGTGTACAGATAATATCCTCCTGTGTGTACAGATAATCTGTGTATACAGATAATCTCCTCCTGTGTGTATACAGATAATCTCCTCCTGTGTGTACAGATAATATCCTCCTCTGTACAGATAATATCCTCCTGTGTATACAGATAATCTGTGTATACAGATAATATCCTCCTGTGTATACAGATAATATCCTCCTGTGTGTACAGATAATATCCTCCTGTGTATACAGATAATATCCTCCTGTGTGTACAGATAATATCCTCCTGTGTGTACAGATAATACCCTTTCTCTGTACAGATAATATCCTCCTGTGTGTACAGATAATATCCTCCTGTGTGTACAGATAATATCCTCCTGTGTACAGATAATATCCTCCTGTGTGTACAGATGATATCCTCCTGTGTGTATAGATAGATATCCTCCTGTGTGTACAGATAATATCCTCCTGTGTGTACAGATGATATCCTCCTGTGTACAGATGATACCCTCCTGTGTACAGATGATATCCTCCTGTGTGTACAGATAATATCCTCCTGTGTGTACAGTTGATACCTCCTGTGTACAGATGATATCCTCCTGTGTGTACAGATAAATATCCTCCTGTGTGTACAGATGATATCCTCCTGTGTTACAGATGATACCCTCCTGTGTACAGATGATATCCTCCTGTGTGTACAGATAATATCCTCCTGTGTGTACAGATAATAATTCCTCCTGTGTGTAGGGATAATATCCTCCTGTGTGTACAGATATATCCTCCTGTGTGTACAGATAATCTCCTCCTATGTGTACAGATAATCTCCTGTGTATACAGATAATATCCTCCTGTGTACAGATAATATCCTCCTGTGTGTAGGGATTCAATATCCTCCTGTGTGTACAGATAATATCCTCCTGTGTGTACAGATAATCTCCTATGTGTACAGATAATCTCCTCCTGTGTATACAGATAATATCCTCCTGTGTGTACAGATAATATCCTCCTTGTATACAGATAATAATCTCCTGTGTGTACAGATAATATCCTCCTTGTGTGTACAGATAATATCCTCCTATGTATACAGATAATATCCTCCTGTGTGTACAGATAATATCCTCCTGTGTATACAGATAATATCCTCCTGTGTGTATACAGATAATATCCTCCTGTGTACAGATGATATCCTCCTGTGTGTACAGATGATATCCTCCTGTGTGTACAGATAATATCCTCCTGTGTGTACAGATAATATTCTCCTGTGCACATGTGGCACCCCATGGGTTAACATGCCACAATAACATCACATGGGTTCTCTCCCCACTACACACTGACAAATACTAGCACCTCAGTGCCAGGAGGGGGAGCACAACCTGCTCCCTTAAATACTCCTGCTCATGAGGGAGGGCTCAGTTCAGCACGGTGCAGTGCTGTGAAGAGCACAGTTAGAGCAGAGTTAGCTCAGTGCAGGCCCAGCAAGGGTCGGAGGAACAGGAGAACTACAGACTGAGGAACACGTCTGGGAGCTGGAGTGATACCTTCACTTGCCCCAGAAGAGCGCACAGAACGGACACCGGATCCGGTACTGTGTCTGGCACCCATAGCACAGTGAATCCAGGAACAGTGGGATTTCTAGATGCCCATAGTACCAGTGCAAAGCAACACAGAGGGGTCAGCACAGCACAGAGGACTCAAGTTGCCTAACCAAGTGGTACCAGCAGAACACAGAGAAGGAGTGAGAAGTCCCAGCAGCTCAGCTAGAAGCAGCAGCTCAGGACACACACACACAGTGAAGCACGAGGAAGCTGATGACCCGGACAGGGTGGGAAGAGAGCTTAGCCCCATTACAGACTCTGTGGACTATAATCTGCAACAACATCTGCAGTAAAGCTTTGGAAAACAGCAAAACTGTAAGTCTGTGTATTGATTGCAACCTTTGCCCTACATCCAGCAGAAGAGAGATTCCCACCTGCAGAGCTACAAGCCTGCCAGCTCTGCACACAGATTGGAAGAAGCTGCAGCATCAGGAGAGAAGGAGAATTGCACCTTATACTACAAAACATGAGTGTGTGTTCTTTAACCCTGTCTCCACCATCCATCTCCATTATAGACTATACCATCACTGCCCTGTGGAATACAGTTCTACCCACTGGAACTATACCATCTATGCTGCCACTACATCATCCCCGGAGGTTCTGCAGCAGCGTCGGCCCCCTTACTGGTCGCATATAGTGGGTGGCGTCACGATAGACTATTCTCCCCTATATATACACCCTTTTATTTGCCAGGGTCCGGGACACGGTCTGGACCTGGACCACCAGTGACTTCCCCCAGTATCAGACACGGTCCGGTACCGAGTACCCTCGTCCCAGTGGGCTCGACAAACCTGGCGTCACGAACAGGATCTACCGTGCCCATTAAAACGGGCAGCGTGTGCCGTGATTGATGTGAAAACTGATTTTGAACTGCGGCATCTGAACTGTATTTTTGAGAATCCGCCATTTTGGAGCGTGCGGCGCGCGGGAAAGAAAGGGGGCGGTACCTTGCATTGCCGCGAACCCAGCCTCCTCCCTTGGTGCTGACGACATCCGGCGGGGAAGAAGATCCCTGCTGCACCCCGGAACCTCCCATAGACATCCGGACGGAAGACGGAGGGCGGATATTAACTAAGGGGGCCTAAGATGTCGCAGCCCGATGCACAAGACGCCGACGGAGCAGTCGGTGGAGCTGCAGCGCCGGACCCAGCGATAGTACCCGGCGGTGCAGCGGCGCAAGGAACAGCATCCATAATGCCATTCTTGATGCCGTATACTCCAGGGGCAATGTGGCTGCCCCAATACTCCGGTGAGCCTAATACACTAACTGACTTTATGCTAAAGATTAAAGAATATTATGTGATGTATCCCCTCACTGAAGCCCAGCGTGTAGGAATGATAATGGGACAGTTAACGGGCAATGCACGGCGTGAGGTTGCGTCCTGGCTGGACACAGATAAGGACACTGTAGATCATCTGGTAGCTAGACTGAAAGCAACGTTTGAGTCTGCTGCTGATACCCGGGCTAAGATGAGGTTCTTTGCATGCCACCAGAAACCTAAACAGAGTGCCAGAGACTTTGCCTTGAACCTGCAGGAAGCACTCAGAGCCCTTAAGCTGGAAGAACCTGCTTTAGCCCCAGGAGCTGATAAAATGCTACTTGACCAATTTATAGAGGGCCTCCATTCCCCTTCCCACCGAGGACAGTTGAGCATGATATTACTGCAGAACCCTGACATGACATTTACTGAGCTGAAAGATAGAGCTATCCGTCTGCAGCAGCTGGAAGAGCCCGGGAATTAACATCTGTACAGGACACTGCAGCAGCACCTCAGCAGCCGGCAGCGCCAGCGACATCTGCAATGTCAGCAACTGCTGCTGAAACTGGAGAACTGATTTCTAATGCAGCCCTCAACCAAAAGCTAGATGCCCTGACAGACACCATGATCTCTATGGCCAAGGTCATCAAGGAACTGCGAGAGTCAAAGCCTGCACCCAAGATCCAGAGGACGACCAGCAAGGAGGATGTCCCGTGGATGAGGCCCAGAAGATACCCAGCAGCAAGAGGATGACCCAGCGATCGCTATCAACCAGATGGACAGCCCATTTGCCGCCGTTGCCAGAAACCATGCCATCTTGCTTGTGAGTATCCTTTAAACGACGATGCCCTGGGCAGGCGGGCCGCTCTTCAGGAATAAACACTCAAGGCCCCTCAGCTTGGTATGACAAATTCGTGGGAGGAAAGCCGGTGATCCCTATTGTGTTGGATGGCATTCCCTTCAGTGCCTTGCTGGATACCGGGTCCCAGATAACATCAATCCCACATGTTCTTTATAAAAGGTACTGGGCTGATTCAGACATTACTAGTGCGCCAGATGACTTTAACTTTGATGTATGGGCTAGTAATGGACAGGTAATACCAAAGGTCAGATTTAGAGAGATGAATATTCAGGTTGGGAAGGTAGAATTGCAGAACCAGGGTGTTATAATCATAGATGTTAACCGGCGAGAACGTGAACCCGTGATGCTGATAGGAATGAATGTAATTGAGAAATGTTTTTCCGAAGTGTTAAGTGTTTTGCAGCAAATCGCCGAGACTGCCGGAACTGGACAACAGAGGCTTCTGCACAAAGAGATCAAAGCCTTGATGTTGAATCAACAGGTAGAAATCTCCGGAGGTGAGATCGGCAGTGTACGAGTAAGTGATCCAATACCCATTGTGATACCTCCCAAAACTGAAATGTTGGTCTGTTGTAGAGCCGCAATAGGCATTAAAGGGCAAGACTATCAGGCCCTGGTAGAACCCGTGTACTCAGACAGCAGACCCACCGTACTCACAGCGAGAGGAGTAGTTGACGTACACAGGGGGAGAGTGCCATTACGCCTATTAAAATGCGGAGATGAGGTCACATTACCAACGTATGCTACCATGGCTAAGTTGTACACGGTTGATAACAATAACATCACAGCCGCCAAGCCCTTGAACCTGTCCAATCAGGCGGATGACAATGGCTCAGAGGAGAAGCTGGAGGATTGGTGCCAGAAGCTACATGTAGGTACCAGTTCTACACCTCCCCGTCACAAGCATGGAGTATACCGGGTAGTGAAGGAATATGAGCAAATATTCAGTAAACACCCGTTAGACTTTGGGCAGATCAAAGGGGTAGAGCACACTATACCCACAGGTAACCATCAGCCTATAAAAGAGAGGTATAGACCATTACCACCAGCTCACTACCAAACCACCAAAGACATGCTCAGAGAAATGAAATCTGCAGGGGTAATAAGAGACAGTTGTAGCCCCTGGGCAGCAACTCTAGTGTTAGTTAAAAAGAAGGACGGGACCATGAGAATGTGCGTAGATTACCGGCAGATTAACCGCATCACACATAAGGACGCATACCCATTACCTAGGATTGAGGAGTCATTAGCTGCATTAAAATCTGCTAACTACTTTTCCACCCTTGATCTGACTAGTGGGTACTGGCAGGTTCCTGTGGCCGAGGCTGACAAGGAGAAGACAGCGTTTACTACGCCGATGGGCCTCTGTGAGTTCAATTGTATGCCGTTCGGACTCTGCAATGCACCCAGGACCTTCCAACGTCTGATGGAAAGCTGCCTAGGACACAAGAACTTTGAAACCGTCCTCTTATACCTAGATGACGTCATAGTCTACTCCAAGACGTATGAGCAACATCTACAAGACCTGGCAGAAGTGTTCGAAGCTTTATCGAAATATGGCATGAAGATCAAGCCATCCAAGTGTCACCTTCTGAAACCAAACGTACAGTACCTGGGACATGTCGTGAGTTCAGAGGGAGTAGCATCGGATCCTGATAAAGTCACCGTGATAAGGGATTGGCCAAGACCTACGAACATGAAAGAAGTGAGGCAATTCCTGGGCCTGGTAGGCTATTATAGAAGATTTATCAGTGGATTCACGAAGCTCGCAGCTCCCTTGCAAGACATTCTGGTAGTACAGTCAAGAAAGTCATCCCGTAATCCTCCGTTCCAGTGGAGTGAAGAGAAGGAAGACTCCTTCAACAAGCTGAAACGTGCACTGACTGGAGAAGAGATCCTGGCATACCCTGATTACCATCAACCCTTCATTCTATACACGGATGCCAGCAACGTTGGACTGGGAGCAGTATTATCACAGATGCAAGGAGGCAAAGAAAGAGTTATTGCCTTTGCAAGTAGGAAGCTCCGGCCTACAGAAAGAAATCCCGAGAACTACAGCTCCTTCAAGTTAGAGCTACTGGCAGTAGTTTGGGCTGTGACTGAATGTTTTAAAGGGAACCAACCACCCCAAATGACCCCCCCGGACTGTTAATATGTGTCCCTACACCCAGCACAAACATTTGGGGCAATCGTTTTTGCTAAAAAAACTGTTTAGTAGAAGCTAAGTTATAGCAATATAAACTTTAATAAATCGTGCCGACTGGGTGTTACCTACCGTAGCTTGTCCTCGTGCAGTGTTCCATGTGCCTGTCAGCCTCCTCTTCCCCCCTCCCTTCAGTAAAGCCCTGCCCTTTCAGCCTCTCAGGTTTCAGCCTTTCAACTGATCCTAAACCCACAAACTGCCCCCCCTCATCTTTAGACCTTTCCCTGCACCCCCTCTTTATCATTCCTAGCCATCCCTTTTGCAGAAAAAATCGCTTTTGTAAAGTAAGAGAAAAGGTTATAATACTTTGTCCTGTGTTTCTGTGGAAGCCGCAAATGCCCCGCCTGTCTGCTGCTGCCTGGTAAATTATGCACGCCCCTCTCTGCTGCTAAGAGCCTGGCCGCGTCATGAAAGGGGGTGGGGCTAAAACGCGTCATGCCGGAGCCCCGCCCCCTTTCATGATGTGGCCAGACTCTTAGCAGCAGAGAGGGGCGTGCATAATTACAAGGCAGCAGCAGACAGGCGGGGCATTTGCGGCTTCCACAGAAACACAGGACAAAGTAATATAACCTTTTCTCTTACTTTACAAAAGCGATTTTTTTCTGCAAAAGGGATGGCTAGGAATGATAAGAGGGGGTGCAGGGACAGGTCTAAAGATAAGGGGGCGTCAGTTTGTGGGTTTAGGATCAGTTGAAAGGCTGAAACCTGAGAGGCTGAAAGGGCAGGGCTTTACTGAAGGGAGGGGGGGAGAGGAGGCTGACAGGCACATGGAACACTGCACGAGGACAAGCTAGGTAACACCCAGTCGGCACGATTTATTAAAGTTTATATTGCTATATCTTAGCTTCTACTAAACAGTTTTTTTTAGCAAAAACGATTGCCCCAAATGTTTGTGCTGGGTGTAGGGACACATATTAAAGGGATCCTGTCACCCCCAAAACACCTGTAAACCTATTAAAACCTGTCCCTAGAGCATATTAACACTATCCCTACACTCTTTTTACCTCCTAAATGCAGTAAGTGACATTGAATAAAAACGTTTTATAAGTACCTGATTACTGATGATAATGAGTGACTATCTATTCATAGTCACTCATCCAGGCTGCCCCTCTGCTTCATATCACGCCTGAATAGGCGTGATCTACAGCCCACATTCAAATTGCCGCCTCCCTGCTGTGCCCTGTCTCGTCCGAGGCTGCAGTGTGGCTGGTGACGCGATCCGCGTCATTCCCGGCGCCTGGTGACGTATTTAGACCGGCGCCGCGCTGTCAGCTTCAAAATGCGCACTGCGCATGCGCATTGGGCATGCGCAGTGCGCATTTTGAAGCTGACAGCGCGGCGCCGGTCTAAATACGTCACCAGGCGCCGGGAATGACGCAGATCGCGTCACCAGCCACACTGCAGCCTCGGACGAGACAGGGCACAGCAGGGAGGCGGCAATTTGAATGTGGGCTGTAGATCACGCCTATTCAGGCGTGATATGAAGCAGAGGGGCAGCCTGGATGAGTGACTATGAATAGATAGTCACTCATTATCATCAGTAATCAGGTACTTATAAAACGTTTTTATTCAATGTCACTTACTGCATTTAGGAGGTAAAAAGAGTGTAGGGATAGTGTTAATATGCTCTAGGGACAGGTTTTAATAGGTTTACAGGTGTTTTGGGGGTGACAGGATCCCTTTAATTTCATCATTTATTACAAATATCACATTGAAATAGCTGTTGCAAAAAAACAATTTATAAAAAAAAACCAAAAGAGTAAGATTAAGAGGAGTGCCCAAACCTTTTCATATGACTGTATGTGCATAGTGTGGTTTGTATCTTACCGCCTTCAGCTACAGACGCACACATAGCCATTGTGTAGTGTAAGCCACTGTCCTGCACAATACTGCTCCTGTGTGACGCTTTTGCGCCTCGAAAGTGTCTTGCAGTAGGCACTATTGACAACACGAGCGTGTATTAATGACAAAGTCCAATAGACAATGGCGTCATGTATTAGCAGGCCTTCCAGAACAGGCTGGCCAATCGTAATGCTGTTGCGTTTTCCAATGAGCGTTTTTGGGGCATGGTGTAATGCAGTGTGGCACGCCTATGTCCTCCCGGCACTAAACATGTACGCCCACATTACCTTTGGGATTGCGTGGTGTAAAGCGGCGACGGAAGTCAAGCGGATTGGTTACGCTGATGGGTGAGGCGATTTCTGGTGCGACACATCCCCTTTATTTCAGGGTGAGATTGTGGTGTGTATTAGCGCCATCGGCGAACTGAGGCGAGCGGGAAAAACGTGTACGCGCACGTTAAATCGCCTCATATCGCCAGGCGAGATTGCGGCGTGTAAAGGTACCCTAAAGTCCACAATTATATGAAAAAATGCAAATGTTTATTTATTTATGTGTGGTACACGGAATGGGAGTAAGGTGATATTGCCATAGCACTATATATTTACAGGTTACTTGAGGGATTTATCTTACATATATTTTTACAATCAATGTATACACAAATCCACATATATATATATATTAAGTTAACACAGACATGATTGTCTGGACTTGGTATGACTTCATCTGTATTGCACAACCCCCTGCATGTAGCAGGTGTCTGTTAGCGGTGGACTGTGCCTCCCCGCAGAGCATAAGGCTCTGGCTGTGGGGTGGGGCTTCTGAGAGCCAGCCACTAGAGGGGTCCCCAAACTTTTTTACACCTGGGACCAACTTCATGCAAGACCACTTTTCTGGGGCCTGGCAGGGCGGGGCTTTGAACTTATGGAGTGGGGCTATGAAGAAGGGGTGGGGTCTAGTATCCTGTTTCCCTGAAAGATTCGTTACATCTTATTTTCAGGGGATGTCTTATTTTTCCATCCCCCAATATGGTATCCACATCATCCCCTTACAGCCCACAATATCCCCATCATCCCCTTGCAGCCGGCAATATCCGCATCATCCCCTTGCAGACAACAATATCCCCATCATCCCCTAACAGCCTTCCATATAATATAATGCAGTGGCACAGCCCTCCATATAATACAATGCAGCCTCACTGCCCTCCATATAGTATAATGCAGAATCACAGCCCTCCACATTATATAATGCAGCGTCACAGCCCTCCATATAGTATAATGCAGCGTCACAGCCCTCCATAAAGTATAATGTAACCTTATAGCCATCCAAATAATATAATGCAGCCTTACATCCCTCCATATAGTATAATGCAGCATCACAGCCCTCCATAAAGAATAATTCAACTTCATATCCATCCATATAATATAATGTAGCCTCATATCCCTCCATATAATATAATGCAGCATCACAGCTCTTCATAGTTTAATACAGCGTCATATCCCTCCATATAACAAAAATTCTCCCCCCACAAACACACACTGCCCCCTGTATAACCCCCATGAAATTACAAAAATGAGAGGCGCAATCTTGAATAATCCCCCACATATACACTGACCCTGAATACTCCCCACACACAGAAATTGCCCCTTGCATAACCCCTCACACACACTGGCCTCTGAATACCCCCCACACATATACATTACCCCTTGTATAACCCCTCACACACACTAACCCCTGAATATTCCCCACACACAGAAATTGCCCCTTGCATAACCTCTCACACACACTGACTCCTGAATACCCCCCACACACAGACATTACCCCTTGTATAACCCCTCACACACACACTGACCCCTAAATACTCCCCACACACAGTCATTGCCTCTTGTATAACCCCACACACACACTGACCCCTGAATACCCCACACACAGTTGTTGCCCCTTGTATAACTCCCCCACACAGTCATTGCCTTGTATAACACCCCACACAGTCATTGCCCCTTGTATAACCCCCCCCACACACACACACACACATACTGACCCCTGAATACCCCCCACACACAGTCATTGCCCCTTGTATAATCCCCCCCCCACACACACACACTGACCCCTGAATACCCCCCACACACAGTCTTTGTCCCTTGTATACTTGTATAACCCCCCCACACACACACAAACACTGACCTCTGAATACCCCTACACACAGCCATTGCCCCTTGTATAACCCCCCTACACACACACTGACCCCTGAATACCTCCCAAACACGATCATTACCCTTGTATAACCACCACCCCACACACAGTTATTGCGCGCACACACACACACACACACACAGAGGCTCTTCAGTTGATGCTCACCTGTCCTGCTGGCAGTACAACTAAACAGCTGAGGCAGAGATGTGGCCAGAGTTTTTTCATATCTCGCGCTATTTCCAACACTTCACGTGATGCACTTGGAAATAGCGCAAGATATGAAACTCTGGCTACGTCTCTGCCTCAGCTGTACGACTGTGCTCAGTTGTACAAGCGAAGCAGTTGGCCAATAACAGTGCAGCAGTAGCGGGCCAATCAGGGCATGGCTGATGCACTGATTGTCCGACAGCTCCCCTCCTACATCTACACACGCAGCTGAGGCAGAGACCTCAGCTCAACGGCGTAGTGCTGGAGGTGAGGGGCGCAGTGGGGGGACATCACAGGGGGGTGGGGAAGCCAGCTGCACGCCGTGGATCGGCACAAAGACCCCCACGGCCTGGTCCCTGTCCGTGGACCGGTGGTTAGTGACCCCTGAACTAGAGGACGCAGCTGCATCTGATCCCGGCTGCATCTCACCCCCCTGCTGCATCTCATCCCTGCCTGCTGTGCATTTGTCTGAACTTGGTATGACTTCATCTGTATTGCACATCCCCCTGCTGCATCTGACACCCGCTGCATCTGATCCCCGGCTGCATCTTATCCCCCTGCTGCATCTCATCCCTGTGCGCAGTGCATTTGTCTGGACTTGGTATTACGTCATCTGTATTGCACATCCCCCTGCTGCATCATTTCCCCCGGTGCATCTGATACCTGGCTCCATCTCATCCCCATGCTGCATCTCATCCCTATGTGTTGTGCATTTGTCCAACTCGGTATGACCTTATCATCATTGCACATCCCCCCACTGCACTAGACTCTTCGCTACATCTGTTCCCTGGCTCCATCCCATCTACCTGCCGCATCTCATCCCCACGTGCTGTGCACTTGTCCTGACTTGGTGTTGTGCACTTGGTCTTGATCTGGCTTGACACCATCACTATAGCTCACCTTCCCGCTTAATCTGATCCCTGGCTTCTTCTGATCCCCTGCTGCCTTTCATCCCCTGCTGCATCCTATCACTGCCCACCATATACAATGTTTCTGCTTTTATTCACCCTCACTCCCATCCGTCTCCATTTCCAACTTCCCCCAATTATCCCTTCACCCAGCAACAAAGTAGTTCTCTCATGCTTCATCCTACCTAGCCATCTCACCCACTCTTCTGAACTGTTTCTTCACTTTCAATCCTCTGTCTCCAAACAGGCACACCAGCCACATAAAGTCTCCCCGCTCCCACCTTCTAACCCTCTCCTTACTCCTCCTACTTGCTGGTGACATTTCCCCTAATCCTGGTCCCCCCCCACACATCCCCACAGTCATGTCTACCCCATACACACAACCCATCACTAACCTTCGCAAACTCAACAACCTTACACCCATTCCTTCAGCCCCTGCTCCCCCAGTCCCTCTACCTGGCACACTCTAGAATGCCCACTCAGTCTGCAACAAACTCCCTTGTATCCACAACCTCTTTGTCTCTAACAAACTCTCATTCCTTGGCATCACTGAAACCTGACTCACCCCCTCTGACATAGCCTCTCCTGCTCCCTCTCTTATGGCGGACTCAGTTTTTCCCACACACCCCACCCCTCTAACAAACATGGCGGAGGAGTTGGCTTACTCCTGTCCAATAACTACTCATTTACCCCTATTCCACTGCCACCCTCCGCTACTCTCCCCTCTTTCGAAGCCCACTTCGTCGACATCTTCTCTCCCTGTAACCTTCAGCTGGCTATCATTTACCGCCCTCCTGGATCCACCACCTCCTTCCTTGAACATTTCATCACCTGGCTACTTCACTTCATTTCTGCAGATATCCCCACTATCATCATGGGTGATTTCAATATCCCCATTAACACTTCCCACCCACTACCTCCTTTGGGCTCTCCCAATGGTCCTCCTCTGCCACTCACAAAGATGGCCACACACTGGATCTTATCTTCACCCGCCTTTGCTCCCTCACTAACCTCTCAAACTCACCCCTCCCCCTGTCTGACTACAATCTACTGACTTTCTCCTCCTCTACTACACTACCCCCACGCCGCAAACTCAATCATCCTCGCAGAAACCTAAAACACGTTGTTTTACACTCATTCTCAGAATCCCTTCTTCCTCTTGCTACCATAGCTTCCATACGCGACACAGACGCTGCCACCATCCTATATAACACCACAATAACTGCGGCCCTCAACTTAGCCACCCCCCTAACATACAACACTCCTCGCAGAATCAGGCAACCCTGGCACACCTCCCTCACTAAAAACCTGAGACGGGCTTCCGAGAGGAAATGGAAGAAATCTCATTCCACTGAGCACTTCGTGTTGTTCAAGCAGTCCCTCACCAACTTCAAGTCCGCACTCACTGCTGCAAAACAAGACTTCTTCTCATCCCTAATAACCTCCCTGTCCCACAATCCCAAACCGCTTTTTCAAACTTTCAATTCTTTACTCCGTCTGTCCGCCCGCTCCTCCTGCCTCTCCCCTTATCTCTGCTGAAGACTTTCCCTCCTTCAAGCAGAAGATCGATAATATTAGAGAGAGCTTTGACCCACTGTCCCCACAGCTTCCCCTCTCACCTACACTGCCCTCTCCTTCCAAAAGCTGCTTCTCCCCCATAACAGATGATCAGCTCTCCTCCCTTCTGTCAAAGTCACATCTTACCATCAGCGCACAACCCACTCCCATCCCACCTCATTCCCAGCCTCACCTCAGTCTTCATCCCAATCCTAACCCATGTCTTTAACTTATCACTTACTACTGGTGTCTTCCCCTCATCCTTCAAACACGCCTTGATCACACCCATCCTCAAAAAAACTCTCCTTCAACCCAGCATCTGTTTTTAACTATCGCCCCATATCTCTTCTCCCCTTCACCTCAAAACTACTTGAACAACACGTCCATTCAGAACTGTCCTCCGACCTCTCCTCCTGCCCCCTTTTTGACCACCTACAATCCGGTTTCCGACCCCACCACTCCACCGAAACAGCCCTAACCAAAATCACCAAAGACCTACTTACTGCCAAGAGCAAGCAACACTACTATGTCCTCCTCACCCTCGACCTATCTGCCTCCTTCGACACTGTTGACAATTCCTTCCTACTTCAGTTCCTGGAATCTCTTGGCATCAATGACCTAGCCCTCTCCTGGATCTCCTCATATCTAGGAAACCAGACTTTCAGCGTCGCCCACTCCCACACCTCCTCTTTGCCCTACCCCCTATCCATCGGTGTCCCCCAAGGCTCGGTTCTGTACCCACTACTCTTCTCTATCTACACTCTCGTCCTAGGACAACTCATTTAGTCCCATGGCCTTCAGTACCATCTCTACGCTGACGACACCCAGATCTACCTGTCTGTGCCCGACATCACCTCCCTAGTATCCAAAATTCCACAATGCCTGTCCGCCATCTCATCCTTCTTCTTTGCTCGCTTCCTTAAGCTGAACATGGACAAAACAGAGTTCATCTTCTTCTCCCCAAGTCGCTGTCACCCACTACGTGACCTATTCATCCTTGTCAACAACTGCTCACTTTCTCCAGTCCCCCACGCCAAGTGCCTCAGGGTAATCCTTACTATATAAAAAATATAAGGGAGACAACAGAGGCGCAATAGTGCCCTATCAATGAGTATAGAATAGGGTCTTAAATGTATGATCAGGTTTACACTAACCTGGTCCAGTTGTGATTCCCACAACTGGAGTAAAGGCGTTGGTTTAGTATTGTAGGCTGCTGCTGGACTTCCACCTCCACATAATAGTGGGTACTTCAGGAGTTCTGGGATCAACAGGTGTACTACAGTCCGCGCTGCCCGGTCATCCAAGGAAACACAAGGGAAGCAATGTTCCAAGTGGAAAAGGTATCTTTATTCTTCAAACCGACGCGTTTCGGCGCCCAATACCCTGAGGACGGTGCCAGGATTGGGCGCCGAAACGCGTCGGTTTGAAGAATAAAGATACCTTTTCCACTTGGAACAGTGCTTCCCTTGTGTTTCCTTGGATGACCGGGCAGCGCGGACTGTAGTACACCTGTTGATCCCAGAACTCAGGGTAATCCTTGACTCTTCCTCTCTTTCAAGCCTCACATCCAGGCCCTCACCACCTCCTGCTGACTCCAGCTCAAAAACATTTCCTGGGTTCGCACTTTGCTTGACCACGACACTGCTACAACACTTGGTCATACTCTTATCATCTCGATCCTTGACAACTGCAACCTCCTGCTTACCGGCCTCTCCACTACCTCCCTTGCATCTCTCCAATCTATCCTAAACTCCGCTGCCCGACTAATGCACCTGTCTCCTCTGTCTCCCCCCTCTGCCAAGCCTTTCACTGGCTTCCCACATCTCAGAGATCCCAGTTTAAAACACTAACCATGACATACAAAGTCATCCACAACCTGTTCCCTCCATACATCTTTGACATGGTCTCCCAATACCTACCCTCTTGCAACCTGCAATCCTCCCAAGAGCTTCTTCTCTACTCCCCTCTCATCTCCTCCTCTCACAACCGCATACAAGATTTCTCCCTTGCATCTGCTATATTCTGGAACTCTCTCTCCTATAATCCATCAGACGCTCGCCTACTCTGGGAACCTTCAAATGAAATCTGAAGACCCACCTCTTCCATCAAGCCTACAAACTGCAATGAGACCCGGTTCACCGCACCATCTCGCGATCGGCACTACCCCCTCCTACTGTATCCCCACCTGTCCCTCTTAGATTGTAAGCACTCGCGGACAGGGTTCTCTCCCCTCCTATATCTGTACGACTTGATTGTCCATATATATTGTACTTGTCCTCATCTGCCCTTTTCATATATAAAGTGCCATGGAATCTAATGGAGCTATATAAATAAATAATAATAATAATGTCCTCATCCTGATCCCCTTTTGTAGTGACGTCCCCCATCCTGGACCCCTTTTGTAGTAATGTCCACATCCTGGCCAGCTTAGTGTAGTAATCTTCCCCATCCTGGTTCACTTTTTGTAGTAATGTACCCATCCTCATCCCCTTCTGTAGTGATATTCCCCATCCTCGGCACCTTTTGTAGTAATTTCCACATTCTGGCCCCCATAGTGTAGTAATGTCCCCCATGCTGGTCCCCTTTTGTAGTGATGTCCCCCATCCTGATCCCATTGTGTAGTGATGTCCCGCATCCTGGTCTCCTTTTGTAGTGATGTCCCCCATACTGATCCCATTTTGTAGTGAAGTCCCCCATCCTGATCCCCTTTTGTAGTGATGTCTCCAACCTGGTCTACCTTCTCTTTATACACACACACACAGTGGAGATCGCGGCGGCCCCCTGCATTGGCCCTCCGACATGGTTAAGTTGTCTACGGTGCTGCGATTCACACAGTGAAGCCCCAGGGGCCGCATGTGGCCCGCGGGTGTGTGTTTGAGGCTCCTGTATTAAACCTAAGGAAGGTCCTGGTGCTGGACTGAAAATGTGTTTGTTTCTCCTATGTTCACAATTTTGGACAACTGCAAAGGGAGACAGAAGCGCATATAGGGTCTTATCTTTTATAGTACACTGTTGTGATGTGACTAATGTCACTGCTCACCTGGGCTGGTTGTGTGACACACAACCAGTGTAAAGCACATGTAACGGCTGCTGCAGGATCCACAATTCATGTGCACGTGGTGATCAAACGAACCCATAGGATAATTGTGTGAGAGATCTGCGCCGCCATATGATGAAAAGGACCACTGGGATGAATCATACTATGGTGGCTTGAAATGAATCATACAATGGTGGCTTGGGATGAATCATGCAATGGTGGCTTTACCATCAAATAAAACTACCATTGTATGATTCATCCCAGTGGTCCTTTATATCATAGGCAGGCGCGGATCACTCACACAATTATCCTTTGGATTCTTTATGTTAACGTCACTCCCCTGCGGGTCGGTCGCCACTAGATGGTGCAGCAGCCGAGGTTGGTAAACCGGTCTCCCCACACAAACACCCAACACACTCCCGATCCTAAGTCTAGGTACTCTATGCCCAGTAACGGGATAGCGGGAGGAGCCAGATGGTGGGTGGAAAGTTAGAGAAGGACCCGGTTTGGGGAGGTTATAAAATAAAACACAACACCAAGTCAAAAAAAGAGAAGGAAGGAGAAGAGTAGAGGCGAGAGAGTCAGCCAAGAAACACCTGTAAGCAGTCAGCAGAAGGAGAGGTGAGAACACCTCCAGACAGGACTATGAGGACATGCACCTGGCGGCCTGTGAGGCTTACCCAGGTCCAAGGCTGTACATGGAGGTCAGAAAAAGGAGTTCAGGTGTGCTTGAGTTAGCTAGGACACTGGGTTGACTGGGCCAGAACCAGAGTGTCTGCTCTGCTAAAGTGGCCAGGACGCTGTATGCGCCGACCACAAACCCTGGCGGGGTGCAGGGTCTTTATGTCTTGTGGTGATGTGACCGACATGTGACCCATGGCCGGGATACATCACATAGGCTTTCAGCACAGGTGTCTGTTCACATGAGCCTGTTTATCTGAGTGTGGGTGCTGTAAGACCTGAGCAGTACACAGTGGGTTAAGGTCTAGAGGTTTCAGGAGACCAATGAATGGCCGAGAGAGAGCAGTGTGTGCTAATTGACCACTCCCAGGTGTGGGTGTGTCAGATGGCTGTGGCGAGCAGAACTTAAAGAGGACCTGTCACCAAACCAGGCATGGTGATCTAATTACAGCACTGGATGCAGCATGTCTGCAGCATCCAGACAAGGGGTCCCCCAGCACTTGAGCAGTCCTGTACCCCGAGATAATACACTTAGAAAACTTACATTCGCCTCTCCAGCAGCATTTAAACTGAGTTTTTTTTCTCCCCCAGAAAATCAGTTTAGCCCCGCCCCCTGAAGGGCGGGGCTAAATGGATGGGAGAGAAAAAAAAAACCTCAGTTTAAATGCTGCAGGAGAGGGAGAGAATGATTGGCAGCGGTGGGCAGATTAAACATGCAGGGGTGTGAATCTGCCCTTGGCTGCAGCCCCTAGCCACCTCCTTAGTGGCTGGAGCATGTAAGGCACAGAGGTCCAATTGTTGCATCAGGAGCTGATTGGTGTCCTGTTGGGCCTGATGCTGCAGCTGCTGCTGAACATTAGCCTGCTGTTGCTGGGCATTAGCCAGGGCCAACTGCTTTAGAATGTCCTCCATGGTTACAGCAGGGATATACTGGAGTCTAGCTGGTTGGATCACGGACATGTGCCACTGGGTATGCCAGGTTGCTACACCTCAACTGGGCTGCTCTGCCCGCATTCTCCACCATATGTGATGTAGCGACGTCGGATGGCACGGAAGAAGGCAAAGATCCAGGCACAGAAGTTCACAGCACATGGTTTATTATGCACAAATCCACAGTATGCACAATCCTCCAGGTTCTAGGATACAGCCTGGTATACTTCATACAGCCATAATATTGGCACACGGTCCCTTATCACGGGTTTCTCCAGTCCAGGTCTCACCGAGATCAAGCCCTCCGGGCTAGGCCGTGTTGTATCAGCACACAGCCTCTGCACTCTCCTGTCCTGGCCGCTCACTAGTCTCATCAGTCTTCCTTCAGACTGAAGCTCCACTCAGAGAACCACACCCTGTTTTCCTGCCTAGCTTTTAACCCTTGCCTCCCTCTGGGAATCCTCTATGAACCCGGAGTGGAGTGCTTCCTATACGTGGAGGGAGCACAACCTGGGAGACACATACCGGCCATCACAGATCATCCCGGTCACTGTCTCACATGACCCAAAAACCTCCAACACCATCTGGGGAGACCACTACCAAAAGAGGCACTTTTCCTTGCCTTGGATGCATACATTGCACACATGTATCCAAAGATGAATTCTTTTACCATCCCCGTTCTGGTAAAAAATTTCCCATAAAAGGGTTTTTTACGTGCGGCCCCTCATTTCTGGTGTATTTTATTAAGTGCAGTCTCGGATATGTGGGGTAAAACTACCCAGCATATCCAGGACCGCATTAGCCAGCACAAATCCACTATCAGATGCATGAGGAATTTACTCCCTATTCCAGCTCATTTTAAAGGTACCGTCACACGCAACGATATGGTTTCCATATCGCCGTAAATTCGTGTATTTCGTCGATGTGGAAACCACATCGCCTGTGCGTAGTAGCGTGAGGCAGGGTAATTTTACGGCGAGAAATCGCCAGTGGAGCATCACCTGATCGCCCTGCACTGCAGTGAAATTAGGCGATAACCACCAGGCGATTTCTGCGCATCTTGTCGTGTGACAGGGCAATAGCGATGTAGAAAGCGAGCTCAGACCATCTGGAAGCAATTCCAGAGGCGTGCCTGAGTGTTCTGTTTGGCTTGCCCCGTCTGCCGAGATTGGTGGTCGCTCCTGCGTTCCCATTGGCTGGTCATGGCTAAGGCGCCATATTTGAATAGCGATATAGTAGAAAGGACACATGCATCATGTAGTGCGATTAGGGATGGGCGAATCTACTTGCTAGGACTCGTTACTCGGCGAGTAGTAAGGGACTCGCAGAACTCGGTACTCAGAGTCTCAGAGTCAGAGTCTCAGAGTCAGAATCTCAGAATTTCATGAAATAATTTTAAAAAAATGCGTGGGGCTCCGCGCAATTTCTATGTCTAGCCAGGTACAGCTAAGCAGCTGGGGGCTGGAATCCGCAGCGCAGGGATGCCCAAGCTTTCTGGGCACCCCCCGCTGCAAATTGCAGCCCGCAGCCGCCCCAGAAGATGGTGCGTTCATTGAAGCGCCATCCTCTGGCGCTGAACCCCGCTCTTCCAGCGGCCCTGATAGCGGTGGCACGCTGGGTAATAAAGAGGTTAGGGCCAGCTTTGTATTATCAGCTGGCCCTAAGCCCGAAATTTATGGCGGTCACGCCAATATTAGACATGACCGCCATGAATTTCTATTAAATTGTTTTAAAAAAAAACACAACACAAAGAAAATTTTTTATTAGAAATAAAAAAAAAAGCCATTAGGGACTCCATCTTTAATTAAAAAAATCCTCTTCCGTCCGACGCAGTCCAAAACGCGATGTCCTCTCTGCTACATCCCCTGTGCATAGATATAGATGTATATGCACAGGGAATGAGCAGACTGAGAACAATCTCAGCTCTGCTACATCATCTCTGTGCACAGACATTCATGTCTGTACACAGGGAATGAGCAGACTGAGAACAATCTCAGCACTGCTACATCAGGCAGCAGGCAGGCTCTAGGACCCTGGAGCTGGCAGCCAGCACACAGAGAAGACAGGACTCTTATCTGTGCGAGTTTCCCAGCGATTACAGTTGCAAAGTAAACGAGTCCAATGCAAATAAATGACAAAACTAGGATTGCTTCAGGCTGAAGCTTCCGAGACACATCTGCGATTTGTAAATCTCACACTACTCGCTATTACTCGCTTCCCCATTCATTAACATTGGACTCGCTAGACTCGCAACGAGTAGCGAGTCCTGTGCTCGGACTCGCTAGAGTCAAGCGATTCCGAGTAATTTAGGATTCGCCCATCACTAAGTGCGATAGTAGAAAGGACACATGCATCATGTAGTGCGCAGACATGCTGACAAGGCTGACCAATGGTTATGCAGTTGTGTCAGCCAATTGGAGTGGTAGGGGCTTGGTGAAAAACACTCTGGCACCCCTGTCTCCTCGCCGTACTCGCACTCTACGCCCACATCGCTGATGAGATGGTGGCGTGTGACACGGCGATGTGGAAAAAGGAAATTGCTTCCAGTCTTCTGCAGGCGATTTCCGGAACTCAGGATCACCGTAGAACGCAGGCGAGATCTCTATGTGTGACAAGGCGACGGTGATGTGCAAAAATCGAAACGTGCGTGCTCATGTCAAATTGCCGGCGATATGGAAGCCATATTGCCGCATGTGACGATACCTTTACTCTTGTGGCCACAGCATTTCCCAACTAAAATTCCAGGTCATTGACCATGTTCCACCAGCAAGACGAGGTGGTGACAGGATTAAGAAACTGAAAGAGAGAGAAAGTTATTGGATCTATGTGCTGGACATATTAGAACTCAGAGGACTCAATAGGGAGTGAGAAATAGTCCACTAAAGAGATTCCCATATGTATATATATATATATATACTAGATGGGTGCCCGATGCACAATGCATCGGGATTCTAGCAGAGCGAGTCTGTGACTCGCAATGGCCGCTTCGCGGCCAATGCTTCGCGCTGCTAAGGCGACTCGCCATGCCCGCTGCGCGGGCATAGCGAGTCGCCTTAGAGCTGCTCGCAATGGCCGCTGCGCGGCCAATGCTTCGTTCGTATCCACATGACGACATTGACTCGCAGCGAGTGCGGTCTCAAAAGGGGCAAAAATCCCATTCGTGATTATATAATAGATATACTAGATGGTAGCCCGATTCTAACGCATCGGGTATTCTAGAATATGTATGTAGTTTATTTATGAAGATTTAAGAATACTCTAATGTGAAGCTGGGTTTAAATCCCGCGCCAATATCGCTGATTGGTCGTGCCAGCCGCCCGCGACCAATCAGCGATGCTGAATTTCCGTTACAGACAAACAGACAGAATTAGATGATTATATAGTAGATATATATATCATTACCTATATATATCAGCATTGTCTGAGATTGATGTTTAATCCCGAACTTTCTATTGTAAATCTGGTTCTTTCTCATTATGATGTACCGTATATCTTTGTTGTACATTCATGTCAATGGGGGTTTCAGATGTTAGAGATCATGCTGTAATATGTATTTTGCTTATATCAGGCCTTGATCATGATAATGTTATTTATATTTAATATATGTATGAAATGATAATACTTATTTTCTATTTCTTTCTTTTAGTATCCAGAGTCATGATCTATTATGACACCACCCCCCAGAGACTACACAGAGAGATCCCCCATCTTGTCTGCTTCTTCCTGGCTCTGTCCAGGGAAGCTGACGTCAGTGACTTCACCAGAGAAGCAGAGATCAGGTACCTCCGTCGTGCTGTGCATGCGCAAGCATCGTTCTGGGTGATTGCGTCATACAGTCACATGATTTAATGGCAACGCCCACCGCCACTCACCGCACTTCACCGGCGGTTCTTCCAGGGTTCCCTCATATCTCCAGGTAAAGCGTCCACAAGGCTGTGTGAGCATAACATACAGTTGTGGCCAAACGTATTGACACCCTACAATTCTGTCAGATAATACTCAGTTTCTTCCTGAAAATTATTGCAGTCACAAATTCTTTGGTATTATTATCTTCATTTAATTTGTCTTCAATGAAAAAACACAAAAAGAATTGTCCTAAAGCCAAATTGGATATAATTCAACACCAAACATAAAAAAGGGGTTGGACAAAGGTATTGGCACTGTTAGAAAAATTATGTTATGCTTCTCTAATTTGTGTAATTAACAGCACCTGTAACTTAACTGTGGCACCTAACAGGTGTCGGCAATTACTAAATCATACTTGCAGCCAGTTGACATAGATTAAAGTTGACTCAATCTCTGTCCTGTGTCCTTGTGTGTACCACATTGAGCATGGGAAAAGAAAGAAGACCAAAGAACTGTCTGAGGACTTGAGAAACCAAATTGTGAGGAAGCATAAGCAATCTCAAGGCTACAAGTCCATCTGCAAAGACCTGAATGTTCCTGTGTCTACCGTGCGCAGTGTCATCAAGAAGTTTAAAGCCCATGGCACTGTGGCTAACCTCCCGAGATGTGGACGGAAAAGAAAAATTGACAAGAGATTTCAGCGCAAGATTGTGCGGATGGTGGATGAAGAACATCGATTAACATCCAAACAAGTTCAAGCTGCCCTGCAGTCCGATGGTACAACAGTGTCAACCCGTACTATCCATCAGCGTCTGAATGAAAAGGGACTGTATAGCAGGATACCCAGGAAGATCCCACTTCTTACCCCGAGACATAAAAAAGCCTGGCTGGAGTTTGCCAAAACTTACCTGAGAAAGCCTACAACGTTTTGCAAAAATGTTCTCTGGTCAGATAAGACAAAAGTAGAGCTTTTTGGGCAAAGGCATCAACATAGAGTTTACAGGAGAGAAAAAAGAGGCATTCAAAGAAAAGAACACGGTCCCTACAGTCAAACATGGCGGAGGTTTCCTGATGTTTTGGGGTTGCTTTGCTGCCTCTGGCACTGGACTGCTTGACAGTGTGCATGGCATTATGAAGTCTGAAGACTACCAACAAATTTTGCAGCATAATGTAGGGCCCAGTGTGAGAAAGCTGGGTCTCCCTCAGAGGTCATGGGTCTTCCAACAGGACAATGACCCAAAACACACTTCAAAAAGCACTAGAAAGTGGTTTGAGAGAAAGCACTGGAGACTTCTAAGGTGGCCAGCAATGAGTCCAGACCTGAATCCCATAGAACACCTGTGGAGAGATCTAAAAATGGCAGTTTGGAGAAGGCACCCTTCAAATATCAGGGACCTGGAGCAGTTTGCCAAAGAAGAATGGGCTAAAATTCCAGCAGAGCATTGTAAGAAACTCATTGATGGTTACTGGAAGCGGTTGATCGCAGTTATTTTGGCTAAAGGTTGTGCAACCAAGTATTAGGCTGAGGGTGCCAATACTTTTGTCCGGCCCATTTTTGGAGTTTTGTGTGAAATGATCAATGTTTTGCTTATTGCTTCATTCTCTTTTGTGTTTTTTCATTGAAGACAAATTAAATGAAGATAATAATACCAAAGAATTTGTGATTGCAATCATTTTCAGGAAGCAACTGAGTATTATCTGACAAAATTGCAGGGGTGTCAATACTTTTGGCCACAACTGTACCATGTTTCATTGTCACAGTCATTTTATTTGTTTTGCCTGCATTCTCTAAATAGGTTGTATTCCTTAACCAGCCAGTGGCTACCCACTTTGAGATGCCTATACTTGTTCCTAATGACACATTAGTAAGTTGTTTTATACATCTAAACCACGTTATATGAATACTATATAAATACTACATCCTAGGCTGATACATCTTCTTGCTTTACAGTCACCTCCTGTGGTCAGTGCAAATACTACTGCCATATAGTGCGCTTACGAACAGGCAAATTGACTGATTATTTATTGGTGGGATCAGGACTGCCACTAGAAATTTCGGGACCCCTTACTGCCAAAATTTTGGGACTCCCCTGAGACCTCCGCCCAACGTCCACCCAACTCAGCCTCCACCCATGCTCTACCTCCACCCAAACATATATTTAGGCTACGTTCACACATTTGCGTATTTTGCTGCGCTTTTTTGCGCGCACTTTTTGCCGCGTTTTTTGGCCGCGCAAAGAAGCGCAGCAAAATACGCAGGGCTTTCACACACTGCGCTTTCTGTACTCCAGAAAGCGCAGTGATGTCACAGAGGGGAGGAAGAATCCTGCTTCCTCCTCCCCTCTGTGACAGCCCCATTAGATTTTCCAGTGTATTAATATACACTGCAAAATCTAAATTAAACAGAGGCAAGTGTATGTAAAATAAAAAAGAATGAATACATCACCTCTCCGGTGCCTTCTCCCACTGTCCGGTGCCTTCTGCCGCTCTCCGGTTCCAAGTGAGCGGTGTACTGAGAAGACCTGTGGTGACATCAGAGGGGGGGCGTTCCCGGGCGTTCCCAGCGCTGATTGGCTGTTCGCGGTCATGTGATATGTATCACATGACCGTGAGTGCCCGGGAACGCCCCTCTGACATCACCACAGGTCCTGTCAGAAGAGATTTCACTTGGAACCGGGGACCGGACAGCGGGAAAAGGCGTCGGACAGGTGAAGTATTGATTCTTTTTTATTTTTCTGACTCTTGCTTTTGTTTAATTTAGATTTCACAGTGTGTATTAATACACTGTGAAATCTAATGGGCGGCCACAGCTGTCACAGAGGGGAGGAGGAAGCAGGATTCTTCCTCCCCTCTGGGAGAATACGCAGAAGTAGCTGCGTAAACAATTGACATATCAATGTTTACAGAGCTGCGTTTTCCCGGAAAACGCACTGCGTATTTTTACGCAATGTCTGCACTGCAAAGTGAATTTCCCATTCACTTTGCAGGCAGACAAAAGGCACATTGCGTATTTTGAAAAGCGCGCGTAAAAAAATGCGGCAAAATACGCAATGTGTGAACGCAGCCTTATAGTGAAAAATTGCAACAGCACCAAAAATTACCTCAATTTATGTGCAAAGCTTTTCCAACCAGCAATCCAGATGGTTCCTTACAATAGAGTAAAAAAAGGAAAAACAGCACAAAAAAAATTGAAAAAAGTGGACTTTATTGCCCAATGTGTGGCCACGCTATTGGGCAATAAAGTCCACTTTTTTCTATATTTTTGTGCTGTTTTTCCTTTTTTTACACTCTCTCTCTATTATATATTACACACACATACTTGATACTGCTGTGGTCTGAATACACAATAGCTGTATAAACAATAGAGAATACACAGTAGAGGCGGCTGGTAGCTGTATACACAATAGAGATGGCTGCGGGCCGTATAGACAACAAAGGCTGCTGCAGGCCGTATAGACAATGGAGACGGCTGCTTTCTATACACACAGTAGAGAATACACAATAAAGACTGCAGCTGGCTGTACACAATAGAGAATGCTACTGCCCATATACACAATGGAGATGGCTGCGGGACAGATGCACAATGGAGACGGCTGCTGGCTGTACACATCACAATAGACACTGCTGCTGGCCTGGCCACATACACAATGGAGATGGCTGCGGGACAAATGCACAATGGAGATGGCTGTGGGACAAAAGCACAATGGAGATGGCTGCGGGACAATGTACAATGGAGACAGCTGCTGGCTGTGCACAACACAATAGACACTGCTGCTGGCCTGGCCACATGCACAATGGAGATGGCTGCAGGACAAAAGCACAATGGAGATGGCTGCGGGACAAATGCACAATGGAGATGGCTACGGGACAAAAGCACAATGAAGATGACTGCAGGACAAATGCACAAGGGAGAGAATTGAACTACTAGATTAGGATTAGCTGTTTTTGTAGACCAAGTATATATCTGAGAGGTTAATTAGACCACCAGATTAAGACTAGCTGTATTTGTGGACCAAGTATATATCTGAGAGGTGAATTAGACCACTAGATTAGGACTACCTGTCCTTGTGGACCATGTATATTACTGAAAGGAGAATTGGACCTCCAGATTAGGACTAGCTGTACTTGTGGACCATGTATATAGCTCAGAGGAGAATTAGACCACCAGATTAGGACCAGCTGTCCTTGTGGACTATGTATATTACTGAGAGAAGAATTGAACTACTAGATTAGGACTAGCTGTACTTGTGGACCAAGTATATACCTAAGAGGTGAATTAGACCACTAGATTAGGACTAGCTGTACTTATGGACCATGTATATAGCTCAGAGGAGAATTGGACCACCAGATTAGGACTAGCTGTACTTGTGGACCAAGTATATACCTGTAGCCTGGAGTGCCCTGTCCCCGCCCTCTTGCACCTCTCTGCAGTACAGCAGTGCAGTGGAGGGAGCAGCTCCAGCCTGAGCTGTCAGTGTCACCCCCGGGCGGCAGTGCTCACCAGGGCTGGAGCCTGAACCTGCAGGAATCACCGCATTCACCGGCGCTTTGTCTCATTCACTGCAGAGAAGCCGGGAACGGCACTGTGACACTCCTCCATTCAGCTGCCCGGAATCACTGGCGGAGCTCTGGGCCTCGACCTCTGGTTTGCGTGCTGCAGCAGAGGTAATGAACAGGGCCCGCTCAAGTGGTGAGGTGGTGGGGCCCGGCAGTGATTGATTTAACAGGAAAGGTGGGGTCTGGAGTAGATCGGGGCTTGCCCCCTCATGTCTTGCACAGGCCCCCCTTTTCCTGTTAATCACCGCCGGCCTCTGACCAGCTGTAAGGCCCTGACGGCGGCCGTGGGTGGGATATGTGAACATAGAGAGATCATGATGATTTTATTCATGTCACGCTTCTCACCAGGGCACTGTTTGTGGTTCTTGTCTAATACCACTTATGATCATTCAGGCAATACACTACTGTGTGCATCAGATACTATTGCTATCTCTTAATCACTGTATGTCTTTTAGCCACTTGGCCTGTTATAAGGAGCAGTAACAACCTTTTCACTATAATAACAGGGTTTAACTAAGTTCAGAGGTAATTTGATTTATCCCTTGATAGACAACAATTGATGGGGTCATTCCTATTTTCTCATTATACATGATCTTTAATGTCTTCAACAAACTCATGTTGTTATATCTTGATTTTTCTTTGGTGTGTTTTAGGTCATCGGTATTGCCTTTCTTTTTTTGATGATCGTGTCTACCATTGTTGTTGGTATTATTTTCACTGATATACTGTTTTGTTTTTTCTGTTACATGTAATCTTAATCTAAAGTCATAATGTGAACAAAGCATAAGACTGCTGAAATGCTGTTAAAGAAACTCTGAGAAAAGGAAAAATAAAACAAGACTTATTTTGAACACCATTCCTGACTCTTTACTTTAATCATAAGAGCGAAAATATCTCATACTTGGGCTGGATCATCAACACCAAGAAGTCTTGTCTTCTCCCGTCCCCGTGGATCACTTTTCTGGGCATGATATTCGACTCTGCCCCATCCCGCATTTTCCGTCCCCCAGACAAGCGTGCAACCCTGCTGTCCGGAATTTATCATCTCAGGCAGTCCTCTCCTCCTCTCTCCGCCTTTCCATGAGGGTGCTGGGCAGAATAGGAGCCTCGAGGCGATTCCATTCGCTTAATTTCATACCCGGCTTCTTCAGCATTTCCTTCTTGCGAGATGGGATTGCTCCCTCCACAGTCTCGACCGCCTACTCCACTTCCTCAGGTCAGCGAGGCAATCACTCCTCTGGTGGATCAAATCTTCCTTTCTCATTCGGGTAGATCGTTTCTCCTAGTCAGCTGGACGATCATCTTCCCAGTCTCTTGAGCTGGGACACGACGTTCCACGGCCGCACAGCTCAGGGCAGATGGAACGGTCAGAAAACCTCTCTGACTGTAAACATCCTAGAGTTCCGGGCAATCCTCCGAGCCCTTCTTTGCTGGCAAGAGATTCTATCGGGTCGCCATGTTCGAATTCAGACAAAGCGACAATGGTGGCATTCATAAATCACCAAGGAGGGACTCGGAGTCGCTCAGCCATGTTGGAAGTGGCCCAAATCCTTCAATGGACAAAGCTAAATGTTCTGGCAATACCAGCAGTTCGCTTCCCCCGGAGTGGACAACGGGTAGCTGACTATCCCAGTCGAGGGAGGTTAGACCCGGGAGAGTGGTCCCTAAACACCGGCAGTATTCCATCAGATCTGCCTCAGATGGGGATTTCCAGACATGGACCTGATGGCCTCTAGGGACAATTACAAACTCCGTCCCTTCATGGCCTGGTCCACAGATCCCCAGGCCCTCGATGTAGACGCTCTCACGATTCCATGGGTCCAGTTCTCCTTCCTGAATCTCCCTCCCCCATCACTCTCATTCCCAGGATTCTCAAGAAAATCAAAGTGGAAGGAGTAGCCGTCACCCTTATAGCCCCAGATTGGCCCCGACGCTTCTGGTACGCAGAGGTCGTCAATCTCCTTGCAGACTCTCCATGGCCACTCCCCGATCTCCCAGACCTCCTGACTCAGGGTCCTTTTTGGCACCCGAATTCTCGTTGCTCAATTTAACGCTGTGGCTGTTGAAGCCACGGTGCTGAGAGCTTCAGGTTTCTCTGAGCAGGTCATTCAGACCATGTTGAAGGACAGGAAACTGTCCCTATTGCGCATGTACTACCGTACGTGAAAAGGCTTTTTTCTGCTGGTGTGAGGAGTGCAATTGGCCCCCATTGTTTTTTTCTTTCCCATCTCTCTTGGTTTTCCTCCAGTCTGGCCTTGATGCAGGGCTATCTCTTAGCTCGCTGAAGGACCAGCTTTCCAGCCTTTCGGTTCCATTTCAAAGGCAGCTTGCCTCGGGGCCACAGATCAGGGCATTCCTCAAAGGAGTCCACACTTCACTACGTTGCGCCCTCCACTTGACCCCTGGACTTGAATTTGGTACTCGACGTGCTCCAGGGCCCACCCTTCAAGCCCCTGCAGGAAGTCAGTTTTCCTTCCTCTCCTATCTTGGAACGTTGCCTTCCTTATGGCGATTACCTTAGGTTAGGGACAGCATTACTGATGTATGTAAAGTGCTATGGAATTAATAGCGCTATATAAATGAATAAATATTATTATTATTATTAATTCTGAGAAGGAGGCGAGATGGCTGCGGAAGATGAAAGGAGAGATGACTAGCTTCTTATTAGGTGGAGGGATTAGAGGAGTTAGTAAGAAATGTAGTCAAGTTGCATGGGGGTGAAAGTGAACAGAAACATTGTAGTGGCTGTGTATTCCATTACCTTACAGTCCAATTCGAGTCTAATTCAAAGTTTAGCACTTAGAAAAATGCATTTGGAAAACTGCATGGATCAGACTAAAGTCTGGATCAGACTCATGGTTCTGAATAAATCTTCAGCTAAGGGCAATCAGGTATGCACGAGGGGGTGTAAATTGATAGGAGCTGTAGATTGAGATCTGTATTATGTTAATTTATACTGCAAATAAACAAGCTCTTTCTTCACCATGTGATCCACGGGGGTAACTGTCCTTAATACAAGTCCAGGCTTTACCGCCGGGCCACTCTTCTGGCAGTTAAACGGGAAAATGTTCAGGACAAGTCATTGTCAAAGTTCACACAAGTTACTGCAGTTCAGAGTATAGACAGCACTTCTTTACTCTAAGTGCATACCAGCCTTCTGAACCAGCATGGCGTTCATAGGTGATCTTTTCTCCTCTATAAAGTCGCGATTGGGATGTCCAAATGGGAGATGCGACTCAACGTCTCTACGTCCCACAAATATCTCCTCAAAGACACCCTCCTCCCTGGCGAAACCCCACCCGGTAGACAGGTTAAACAAGGTCACTCTACCTGCCTTGCGAGTTCCTCCGGTAACAGGATTGGCTGCGGGCCACTGCACGGGTCGTCAATTTGCGCGTTCTTGCGCCCACAGTTCCACGCTACGGCAGCGACGTACATCTTCGTCGGACCGACACGGAGTGTGCTCATAGTTCCAGCAACGGGAGGGCTGCTGGCAGGTTTGACGCTGGCGGTTAACTTGAACCGGCACCCGGACAGGATGCTCAGGGGAAGAAGCTGCAGCAGCACCCGACCACTGTACCCGAGCTGTCTGCTCGGCTGAATCCTCCGCGTCATCCCCCCATTCTGAACCAATGTAGCTGAGGTCTTCAGGATCACTGTGGGCCTCGTCGTCCTCTTCCTCCACTCCCTCGACGACTACATCAGGTTCTGCCTCTGGTGGAGATGCTGGATCTGAGTCCTCCGGATAGGTGGGCTTTGGGGCTGTGGAGCCTTCCTCGGGATCATCTTGCAGTTCTTCCAGGCTGCCTGCCTCCTCGTCTGTGCTGGTGGGTTGTGGAGCTCCCTCTCTGGTAACCGGGTAGGCCTCTAAGATTTCAAGGAGGACTCTGGTGTTGGAGGGGAACAGGTCTCAGTCTCTCTTTCAATTGAGGTATAACTGGTGTTAGATTCCGTTGCAGGAATTAAACAGGTGTCGGGCTCTGGAGCGGAGCGGGTTGTAAGCTCCGGCTCTGGAACGGGATGTCGTGGCCTCTGGTAATGAGACAAGGCAGTTCATGGGCTCCGGTGATGAGACAGGGCAGGTCGTGGGCTCTGGCGAGGTAACGGAACAGGAACTGAACTCCGGCCCTGGAGTGGGACAACTTGTAAGTCTTTGCTGGACAGCCCATGTAGACGACTGGCCAGACCCGCACTCCAGCTGCGGATCGTCCACTCGGTCATCTCCATTAGTCGCACCCGTAGGTCTTGCAGTGCAACTTCCCAGAATTGGGGTTTCCATCGATCATAAGGACGGGACCCGGACCTGGGTGGCCTATGGCTGCTCTAGCCTCTGCCTCGACCTCCTGCATCAGTTCATGAAGTTTCATGCTGGCTATTGTCACTTTTGGAGAACCGCACCCGTTCGACCTGGTAACCGTCCTGGTGGAAGAGCTGCTGGAAAAGCCTTGACACACCTATTTCCTTGTAGCTTTTGCAGTCCATAGGTGGGCTGAAGTCTTTGGCTCGCCCCCATGGTTGTTTCCAGCAATTGGGGCGGACAATGATCTTGGCACCTCTGCCTTGGCCCTCCCACGAAGAGGGGCGGAGGCTCACCCCTGGGCCAGCACGTGGTGGTTCACATGGCGGGAACCGCCATCTTGGTCGCCATCTTGGCCCAATGGTGAAAAGGCGGGAAAAGTTCGGTTTGGACGAACAAAGTCCTTTTAGATGAAATAAAAGTTCCTGAAAGCACACAATACCCGTTAGGGAACGGGCCTGCTCAAATCCTGTTCGTGACGCCAAACTCTGACTCACCGTAGCCGGGTTGTGCACATCTCGGGCTGTCGCTGCTCCCTTTCACGGTTCCGCGCCCGAGGCTGTGTAGGCCCGGTGGTCCAGATCAATAAAGTTGTCTGAACAGATAAGGGGTTAATTCTTGTCGTGACGCCACCTGCGGAAATTCCGGTGATTCCACCGGCGCTGCCTGGGTCTCCAGGGGATGGAATGCAGCAAGATGGGACGCTCCCCACAGGAAGAGCGGGAGTCCCCGGCGCCAGAAGCTGCACTGGATGTTGTGAGGCAGCTTAGTTACTCTTAGTATGCGGAGTTAAACAGTTCTGAAGAAACACGGACACCAATAGTCTCTGCAACGGGTCTTTTACTGTAACCAGCAGGTGATACATGGTATACAGGTAATGGGCAACGGACTGGGTGGACTTAGCAATGACCGATGTTGTCTCAGAGCTCCGCGGTGTTCCTCCATTCTAAACTTGTTTTAGGGAGTTGCCGATGTCGCCTTAGTGTGCCAAGTTCGGGTACAAGGGGCTACTTCAATTTCCCTGCCGATGTGTACGTTCCGATGTGAGGGGAGCCTGGGTCCTTTTAGTGGGTACTCCGCTGGCAAGATGGCTCTGTTTGCGGCGGCGGTGGGGTACACCTGTAGAGCGGTCATTCCACTCCTGGTTTGCTAAGCAGTGCTGAACAACTTGCTTGCTTCGGAACCAGTGATCCGGTTGTAGATGGGCGCGGGTGTATTTTGATCTGTAGATATTCGCCCAGAGTCCGGTTGTTGAGGCACCGGGTAATGGCGCCAACCGGTAGGTGGTCTAGGGGATGCACGGGACTGTGCAGAGCCCCCTCTCCTATGTTCCTCCCGACCAATTCCTTCTCCTTCCTCCTTCTCCTACATTCTCCTCTCACACAACTACTCCTACACTCCGCCCACCAGGACCTTATTGGCCCTCTATTCTGATGTGCATGTAGAGTATGGAGCTCTGAGTTTAACCATGTCATTACTTAGTCAGAGAATATTGCATCTTCAGTCTGGGATGCAATACCCTCCTGTGACGCACTCGTTGCGGGGCACCACATGATAAGCCTGTGATCATTTGCCAAAAGGTGAGTGGATAGCATTCACAATATGAGTAAGTGATAAACTACTTGATTAATACACTTAAATAGCACTGAACCTATCCTTTTTTCCCCCTTCATGTGCCATAGGAGGAATTTCCAGCATTTGTATCAAGATCAGGATGATCGTTTTATGTTTACAGGGTTATTCTCATCATAAATGGTAAAAATTGCAAAGTGCTTGTAAAAACAAGGAGCTTTGCAATTCACTTTTAAGGCTGAGGGTGGCAAAACTCTGGAAGCGGCCTTGTTCAGTGCTGGCAGCATCAACAAACCCACAGTTCGGGCCAGCGTATCACAATATCGTTGGTCCAAGAATTGTCAATCAAATAAGAGAGCAGTCAATCAAGCAAAAGCCATAAGGAAGAAGAGCTCCAACAGATTAGATCATTTGCAGTAATGTAGTGATATAGCAGCCTACCATAGTTACCCACTGAATTGCCCATTTCATCTGTTTAAAATCACAATAATTAAAGTCTACCTCTGCAAATGTAAACAACTGTTACCCAGGTAGGGGTCAGACTGAGGTTTCACCCCCATTGGGGTGTTTCTGCATAAGATGGACTTGTAGAAGCCACATCTATGGTAGATCTGCCATATGTACCATACACTTACACATTATCGTAGCACCAGTTTTGATAACACCCTACATATTAGCCATTCTTTGCAAGCCATTGCCACTTCAGATGTTTGCAATTCCCAGGTAAACTACTATAGTGATGATAGCAGTAGCACACCATGCGTAAGCTGAAGCAGCTGCCTACCTCTGGCCTACATACCTGCACTTGTTTACTGGGTACGTATTTGACCTGGAGGTACAGCACAGCCTGCCCTGAGCTGTAAGCAATACTACTTACACAGGGAGTATTTTCAATCTTTAGATTTGGATCTTTTCTACTACAGCAAGTTATATGTTTACCAGCTGCCTGCTCTACTTGTGAAAAAGGAGGGATGGGTATGTGCCAAATCCACAATATTGTCCTCATTACATAACATGCCTATTAGTGACAGTCATAGTACACAATTTAAGGGGACCTGTCAGCTTGGAAATACAGTGCAAGCTACCAGCGGCATGATATAGAGCAGAAGGAGCTGAACAGATTGATATATAGTTTTGTGGGAAAATACTCATTGTAACTTGTATTTAATACAATGAAATGTTCGATGTTTGTAAGTATATGCATAAAGTGGGCCGTCCTAATCAGTCATTGACAGCTTTCAATGTTTAAGTGTGTATTCAGAGATAGATCAATCACTGATCAGGATGGCCTACTGATCCTGAGCAGATTTCATTGCATAAAATTCAAGTTATACTGAATGTTTTCAAATAAAACATTACATCAATCTGTTCAGCCCCTCGTGCTCTATAAAGTGCTGCTGGAAGAGTGCACTGCATTTCCAAGCTGACAGGTTGCCTTTAACACAGCCAACTACCCTGTCCTAATGCTAGAGCTGACTAAGATGCCCCTGTGATTGCCCCATAACAGTAACATACCATATACCAAAACGTACACGGCTCTGCCAAGCCCTTCACTGGCTCCCCGTCTCCAAGAGATCCCAATTCAAAACACTAACCATGGCTACAAAGCCATACACAACCTGGCCCCACCATACATCTCCGACCTGGTCTCCCGATACCTACCCTCACGCAACCTACGCTCCTCCCAAGAACTCCTCCTCTGCTCCCCCCTCATCACCTCTTCGCACAACCGAAGTCCAGGACTTCTCCTGGGCATCTGCCTTACTCTGGAACTCCCTGCCCGAACACGTCAGACAACTCTCCGACCCTGAGTAGCTTCAAGTGTCACCTGAAGACTCACCTATTCCGTAAGCCTACAACCTGCCATGAGACCCAGGCGACCGCCCCATACCTGACACTCCCCCATCCTACTGTATCCAACCCGCCCCTCGTAGACCTGTGAGCCCTCGTGGACAGGGTCCCTGCCCCTCCTGTACCTGTAGTCCTGATCGCCTAGATTTAGTGTACTTGTTCTTGTCTCCCTCATCCTCACGTAAAGCGCCATGGAACCTAATGACGCTAATATAAATAAATAATAATAATAATAAAATGATAATAAGTAGCCACAATTCACCATAACAAGGGATAGCCCCTTAACAATGTGAGACACAACTCCTATACTGTCCTAGTGCAATTAGCCAAAGTGTCCTAAAAGAGTCCTGTATTAGATCCAGGCACAATGTCCCATGACAGAGCTGAAATACAAGTTCTGAGTAAAGACGGGCTAATCCACAGATGTTTAGGTTTAATGGATCCGGCTGGAATTTTTTTTAAAGTACGGCTTAGGTACGGACTTGAACCCGAACCCCATATAAGTCTAAGGGGACCCAACTTTACAGTTATAAAATGGAGGCAATACGGGCTGGGGGCTGCAAAAGGAAGCAAAATGGGGTTTAAAGTAGGAGAATATCATGCTTCCCAGTCTCATCGCTGCAGTCACACTACTTCCAGGTCTGCTCATTAAACTCATGTTTATTCACTGCACTCTGACTACAACGGATAATCACAGATACCCACTTTCTGTGACAGTGTCTGTGGTGGCTGTCGCACCCCCACCCACTGTGCCAGTGCCTGTGATTAGTTGCCATATACATTAGTGTATTTTAAACAAACCTGCCATCATAGGTGTGTAAAAATAAATACCAGTATATACTCGCGTATAAGCCGAGTTTTTCAGCCCCCCCATATCAGTATACAGGCCACCCTTGGGTAGTAATCCTGTAAAGGAAGAGATTAGTATACTTATCCCTCCGCTGTCCCGCTGCGCTGTCCCACCGCTGCCATCGCGCTCTTCCATCTTCATCCAGCGTCTTCCGTATTCTTCCGGCTTCCTCCGGTGGGCGCAGGCAATGACGTCATTGCCTGCATGACAGAGGAGGAAGCCGGAAGAAGACGGAAGACGCTGGATGAAGATGGAGGAGCGTGATGGCGGCGGCGGCGGGACAGCGGAGGGATAAGTATACTAATCTCTTCCTTTACAGGATTACTACCCAAGGGGGGGCCTGTATACTGATATGGAGGGGCTGCTGTACATACCCATCTTGGGGCTGCATATACCTCTGGGGCTGTATATACCTCTGGAGGCTGCTGTGTACTACCTAAGGGCTGCTGTATACTACCACTGGGACTGCTGTATATACCTCTGGGGCTGCTGTATACATCTGGGGCTGTATATACCTCTGGGGCTGCTGTATACTACCACTGGGGCTGCTGTATATACCTCTGGGGCTGTATATACCTCTGGGGCTGCTGCATACTACCACTGGGGCTGCTGTATACTACCACTGGGGCTGCTGTATACTACCACTGGGGCTGCTGTATACTACCATCTGGGGCTGCTGTATACTACCTCTGGGGCTGCTGTATACTACCTGGGGCTGCTGTAAACATGGCTGCTGTATATACCTCTGGGGCTGCTGTATACTACCACTGGGCTGCTGTATACTACCACTGGGCTGCTGCTGTATACTACCACTGGGGCTGCTGCTGTATATACCACTGGGGCTGCTGCTGTATACTATCCACTGGGGCTGCTGCTGTATACTACCACTGGGGCTGCTGTATATACCTCTGGGGCTGCTGTATACTACCTCTGGGGCTGCTGTATACTACCACTGGGGCTGCTGTATATACCAGTGGGGCTGCTGTATACTACCAATGGGGCTGCTGCTGTATACTACCACTGGGGCTGCTGTATATACCTCTGGGCTGCTGTATACTACCACTGGGGCTGCTGCTGTATATACCACTGGGGCTGCTGCTGTATACTACCACTGGGGAGGCTGCTGTATACCACACTGCTGGGGGCTGTATACTTGTGCTGGGGTTCACCCTCGGCTTATACACGAGTCAATAGGTTTTCCTAGGTTTTGGGGGCAAAAGTAGGGGGGTCGGCTTATACACGGGTCGGCTTATACACGAGTATATACGGTAATTTTAAAAAATTGCATAGGTATCCCCTGTATTCTTAATTCTCAGTGCAGATAAAGCAGCCAGCTATGGGTGACAGCCTGGTTTTACCTTGGTTAGCAATCAAAAATACAGTGAAGGCCATTTTGTTTAAATTATTGAAGTAAACAATTTAAAAATGAATGGACTCTGCCCTATTTTTGATTACCAGCCAAGGTAAAACCAGGAAGCTTGAGGATGGTATTCTCAGTGTGGTGAGGTCTATAGTTATTGGCCCTCCAGTTCACAGAATAGCAGCCCGCAGCCGCTCCAGATATTGGTGCATTCATTAAAAGCACTAATTCCTGGCACTTAACCCGCCTCTGCCCAATTCCCTGGTACAGTGGCAATCGGAGTAATAGAATGGGTTAATAACAGCCGAGTATTGACAGCTGTTATCAAGCCCTAGATTGGTAATGTTCAAGCTTCTATGAGACCTGCACATTACTAATCTTGTGAGTAAATAGTTTAAAAAAAACAGAGAAAAATCATTTATTTTAAATAAAACATAGACAACCCTCTTTCACTGGTTTAATAACCCCAAACATATCCTCCAACGGTTAGTTACAGCACAATGTCCACTGAAGCACACTCATCTCTGCTTCATTGCAGTGAGCGGAGACATTACAGTCACCCTGGAAAATGGATCTACATGTGTGTTTCCAGCTTTTGACTAATAGGATACCTTGTATTGGAATTTAGGCATCTTTGCAACCCAATGCTGCTCCATCACCCCCAGTTTTGCAAGAGAGACAAGAGAGTTATTGTCAGTAAACAGATGGACATCTGATCCTGGCAATTACTCTGCAAACTTTACGGCTATGGCCCACACCAGGGCTAACAGCTCCAATTGAATGAACTGTAGTTGTCCGGGTTCTCTTCCAAGTCCTGCAGAGACTGACCTGCATATGTAATCTCTCACTCATGTCCTTCCTGGACCTGGGCCAATACTGCTCCCAACCAGTAGAGACTCCCGTCAGCAAACAGCACAAAGAGTTGAGAGAAGTCTGCGTATGCCAATATTGGACATTAGTTAATACAAGTTTCAAAGCTTATTCTTACCAGGGACCTGTCACAAGTCTGTGACATCTTTTGTATTGTTTTTTATTTGGATGCTATCTTCAGTACCAGCAGGGGTTAATGTTGTTTCTTAGCTGGTAGTGTTAGAAGGCTTGCTGCAGTGTGGGTCCACTCCCACCTCTCCTTCAGTAGTCATGTGATCCTTCAGCTGTTGTGGTGATAGCTCATACCACCATGACCAACCTGGAGAGTGGTGGTGGTGTTTGAACCACAGGACTTGAGAAACCAAATTGTGAGGAAGCATGAGCAAGCTCATGTGATCCTTCAGCTGTTGTCGGTGATAGCTCATACCACCATGACCACCCTGGAGAGTGGTGGTGTTTTGAGCCACTACTGTGGAAGATCAGCCAATCTGGTGCCACTCCCCCTGCTGCTGTCAGGAGTGAAGCAGTAGATTTAATTTGTTTATCTTTTGTGTTTTTCGAATTCCTTTGGGTGGGAGGTGGGGGTTTTATTCAAGGGTTTCTCAGGAGCTAGGGTATGCTGCAGCTAGGTGTACCTCTGGGTTAAGAGACAGCGCAGTGTCTCAGTAGTTAAGGACAGATCAGACCCTCAGGTTAAATTGGTATTTAACCCCGTGACTCCCTGTTACATGGTGACAGGACCTCACTGAAAGGATTGATGCTTTGCATCTCCTGCTGTCTCCCTTAGCAGTTCATGCAACGGTATGCAATCTTGGTGAAGTCCTTGATGAACCTTTAATAACATTCAGGCAGTTCTAAGAAGACCCTGAACGCTCTGTATTGTAGGAGTCATCCATTTTTCCACAGCGGCTACTTTTTATGGCATTGGATTTACTCCCTTAGACCGTATGACCCTTGTATTCAGTTTCTCTATGGGCAAGTGACACTTTCAGGATTTAATCTTTCATCCATGTTTTTGGAGCATCTGACCCAGCCTAACAAGATGTTCTCATATGTGGAAGACTAAATCAGATTTTGGATATTTAGCCTATGTATTCATCAAATGTTTCCTAAATCCAATATAATTTCATCAATTAGAATTCTTGAATGTCTCTGATCCTACATACACAAGTTTTTGGTCTAAATATCATATTCTATTAATCAAATGGCCAATTAAAGAGCATCAATTGCACTCGACATTGATGTGTGTTGCTGTATGAATCTTCCTAGGGATTATGTTCTACATGTAAATAGATATTCAACCTGCCATAGTGTTGTTATTTTTGCCATACTGCCAATGATCCTATTGCTGTTTAGACCCATATACATTGCCCCACAAAGATTTGTGAGTTCTAACACTTGGAGGGAGAACGAGTCAAGCGTTGGGTGTTCATTGATATACGGGATCCATGAAACTAAGGAAGGTTACCAATCCGATGTTCGGATATGCTTAAATTTATAACCCAGTGTACAGCTTCTTATTGATGAGTTCGGAGAGATACAATTATGAACGAATCCTAAAAATAGTGTTCTTTTAACGTGGATACCCTATCTGCTGGGGAAAAGGTGAACCCCTATCAAAGCGATCCTTACCTCCATGAATATTTCATCCCCAACTAATGCCAGTTGTCTATATTGTACGGGACTCAACTTTGTTCTATAAGAAGACTCAACTGCTGGTATCATCTGTTCACAAATTATGTGCTACCCATACATATAGAATGAATTTCAGTTCCTTCATTTACTACCCACAATAGATTATTTATCA
This sequence comes from Allobates femoralis, assembly GCA_033576535.1. Lineage (NCBI taxonomy): Eukaryota > Metazoa > Chordata > Amphibia > Anura > Aromobatidae > Allobates > Allobates femoralis. Next base: position 258,780,250 of record JARQOC010000006.1, read on the forward strand.
ATTTTAAGTATCTATTGTGTATTATTGTCTCTAGGTTTTTTGTATTTTAGTTTAAACATTATTATTTTATATCTTTTAAGATACAACAGTTAACTCCCCATACCCCCCTTACAATACTTGCAGTACTTTGTATGATCCATACTTTTCTTGCCTTTACTTTTTGCATGGGAATCTCTTGACATGTTCAATGACTGAGATTTTCCTTTTATAGCTGTCATTTCCTGTCAATGTACTTTGCCTCAGTGTCTTATTTGCTGCATAATTTCACAGATTTGCCTCAGACTCGCCCGGCCTGCCAGGCACGGTTACCACTCTTCCCACCTCCTCCATGGAGCTTTGCCAGTCAGATGGTGACGATAGACCACGGCACTTTCGGTTTCGGATGAGGCGGGTAGTGCCGCTACAGACTACAGGGGTCCAGACATTAAAACAGCTATACCCCACAATAGCACAACCCCTTAATGAAGGTTAGCAAGGCACGGGGCCAGATACCTTCCTAGACCGTAACATACCCTGGAATAACTCTGAGCCTGATTGCCATTAGAAGCCAGGCTGCAGGACTTGCTTACTCTCCTCTCCTTTTCCGTTCCTGTAAAACCTTGTTGGTTTATATAACTACGCTACAAATCAAGGACTATAATAGTTTTATAAAGGGTCCTATGTGCCACGAGGCACGACAGGTATCTCCTTTTATTTATCAAGGGTACCATGTCTAGGTGTGGGCCACGTGCTTCTAAGTTGTTTTTAATTTGTCAGTTATATCCTCACACTTCCCACATTTCCAGATTCCAGTACCATATTGGGTGCCATAGTTCCTAAGGGCTCTATTTATTCTAATATCAACTACTTTATAACGATTGCACACGTGTGACATCAAGGCCATTACAGGCCGGTTGTGACGTGCGGCGATGTGGGGGATCCATCTCGATGGACTGGGCTCATCCCAGATGTCAGGAAGTGATATAGTGGAATATCCAACAGTGTGATGGCACTGGTAGCTACCGTCGCTGAAGGTTTATACATGTCTAATGGCGAAATAATTTGCAGTTGTGTGCAAGCGCAGTTGCATTATCGCAAAGCAGATCGGTTACTTTTGTTGACATGGGTTAGAACTCACAATTGAAAGCTAAATATGCCCCTCAAGGGCTATAAATTTGATAATTAATGCTCCTTTTCAAAATATTAGCACTAACTACAATTGTAATAATTGCCCTTACTCTGTGATAACTTCTTATACAGCCTATTAGATTCCCATGTGCTTTACATGATAAGAGGGTAGATGAGAACAAGTTCAATATATTCGTGTAGTCCGTACAAACAGGAACATGAGGGGATGGGACCCTGTCCGTGAGGGCTCACAGTCTATGGGGGACAGGAGGGGATAGAGTAGGAGGGGGTAGTGACAATACATGAGACAGTGTGGTGGACTGGGTCTCATTGCAGGTTGTAGCTTGTCAGAAGAGGTGGGTCTTCAGGTTTCTTTTGAAGGAGCCCAGGGTAGGCAAGTGCCTGATGTGTTGGGGAGGAGAGTTCCAGAGGATAGCGGATGCACGGGGAAGTCTTGTATGCAGTTGTGAGAGGAGGAAATGGGAGGGGAATAAGAAGGAGTTCTTGGGAGGAGCGCAGGTTAGGGTAGGTAACGGGAGACCATCTCAGAGATGTATGGAGGGGACAGGTTATGGATGGATTTGTACGTGATCTCTGAGAGGTGGGGAGCCAGTGAAGGGCTTGGCAGAGGGGAGAGACCGAGGAGTAGCGGACAGGTAGGTGAATGAGGCGGGCAGCGGAGTTTAGGATAGATTGGAGAGGTGCGAGGGAGGTAGCGGGGAGGCCGTTTAGCAGGAGGTTGCAGTAGTCAAAGCAGGAAATGATGAGAGCATGAACAAATGTTTTAGCCATGTCGTGGTCAAGGAAAGAGCAGATCCAGGAAATGTTTTTGAGCTGAAGTCGGCAGGAGGTGGCGAGGGCTTGGATGTGAGGTTTGAAGGAGAGGGAGGAGTCGAATATTACCCCGAGGCACTTGGTGTGGGGAACTGGGGAGAGTGAGCAGTCGTTGACATTGATGGATATGTCTGGTAGTGCGGAAGAGCGATTTGGGGGGAAGATGATGAGCTCGGTTTTGTCAATGTTCAGTTTGAGGAAGTGAGCAGAGAAGGAGGAGGAGATGGTGGATAGTCAGTGTGGAATTTTGGATAGAAGGGAGGTGATGTTAGGCCCAGATTGATAGGTAGATCGATCTGGGTGTCGTTGGCGTAGAGATGATACTGGAGGCTGTGGAATTCGATGAGTGGTCCCAGGCCGAGGGTGTAAATGGAGAAGAGTAGGGGTCCCAATACCGAGCCTTGGGGGACATCGACAGATAGGGGGGTAGGGCAAAGATGAGGTAAATATATAAATATGAAGGAAAGCAGAAAGGGACCAGGGCAGTGTACCCTAAATTGTCCCTACCTTGCCATAGAGGTTGGCACTCTAGTACTTATATGATGTGTGTCCCTACTCACTGACAGCTTGCCCTTGATAACCCTACACTCAAGCTAAAAAATATGCAACTATTCTGTGAAAAGAGAGTACATTTACAAATAATGTGAATGCAATAAAGAAATTATACCACAAAAAGGATGCTAATTGATTTGTTCCAGAAAAAACTTTTGCGTAAATGGAACCAATAAGGAGCACAACCCGCATCCATTAATAATCAAGATGCACACCACATGTAGCAAAATCAGGTATATATCATAGTGGGAGAGGGATGCATAATGGCAAGGAAGGGACAGTTAGCCCTAGCAAATCCCTGCCTGACTGCAGAGGTCAGTATCCTATATATAACAGGATATATAACAGGATAGTATGCTCCTTGGTGACCTGCCTAAAAATCGCTGCACTTACATTAATACAATTAAGTAGGCTATGCACTATAACGTGTGGAGGAACGGTAGAAGTCATATCCCCATTACAAAAAATGAATGAGAAATTATTATATACCCTGATAATCAAATGAGTATGCAATAATTAGCTACATGTAGTCATATGTGTCATTAGCCTAACACTCAACACGATTATTAATATATCAATATGCAATCATGCAAATTTGATAGTAGCACTTTGAATCCACACTAATGTATGTAATTAATCTATACCACAGTAATATTTGGCCTCTTGTCATCAAAGTATGATACTTAGCTCAGTGGCTTCTTCCCAACTCAGTATCCTCTTCCAGATGCATTTCTACTCAATACGTCATTGTCTTCTTGTTCCACCTGCTTGGGAGAAAATTCTGTCAAATCCACTACCATCTGTGCCAAGATGTTGTGCCCCTCTTCTTTCTCTGCTTGAGTTACATACAAGGTCCACAGGTCCCCGTTTGCAATGGTCAACTCCACAGCAGCAGACTGCATGAGATTCACATAGAACCCAGACTCTTATTTATTCAGAATCAGTTGTAGACTTGCTCCAGTCAGGTTGAGGTATCTCACCAACATCCATCATCAATGTACAGTCACCAGAGATCAAACGTTCAGTAGCCCAGTAGTCTGTTCTCCTTCTTCTGTGAGCTCCACCTACATCTCCACTGTTTCCAAGGGCATCCACACTTTGATCGGCATAGTGAGCATTTTCTGTCCCAGCGGCAGATTCAGGGCAGTACGCAGGGGCACCACAACCTTCCCCAGGAAGCAAGACATTGCATGCAGTCCCTAGATATGATTACTCAAATGAGTTGTTGGAAAGTCCTTTTGCTCAGATGATGTCGTGTTGCCCAGGTTAAATTAGTCCATCTTCGGTTTTTAACCAGAAACTGTCCCACTTGTTTTAGGACATTCATCCCCAAGATTACAATGGGTCAACCCATGATGGGGCCCTTCACTAGAGTGATTTCTTTTCTTCCAAGATCTTTTCCACATACCTGAATCACCCCTGCTATACAAATAGGCAGATGATTGGCAGCCATCAATCTTATAGTTGGTGCTTACTGGTAGAAGGCGACATATGGAAAACAATGCTGAAAGTACTCTTCAGGCAAGGGTGGTCACTTGAGATCCAATGTCCTTAAAACAGTGAACTCTATAGCCATAAAAATCAGCTCACATGGTGGATCTATCATAAACTACATTTTCAGAGTCTCTCTTTTTCCTGAGAATTCAGGCCCCATCATGCGCTACTCAACCTGCGTTTGCCACTGATTTCTTCATTATGCCAGTTCCAGGAGATGTGTTCTCTTCATTCACGTATTCAACAGCTGACTCTACTTGTGGCATGGCCAATATTGTTGATCCGGAGGTGAAGGATATTTTTTCCTCTCTTCATTCAGGGGTACACTATGTTGATCAGGCAGTGTGAGAGGAGTTCTTTTGATGATATGTAACTCCCCTCTGATTTCTCACAATTCTTCTCAAAGTTCTCGAGCTCAGTTGGGTTCAGAGTCTGGTAACATGGCACCAAAGCACACCTGTTGTAGCAGGTGCCTCTTGTTCCTGAAATCTAGCTTCCATTCCAACTTACAGGAAACTAATATCATGGTTATACTGTAAATGCTCCCTTGGACCTGCTTCAAATACAAACCTCTCAAGCCTACAACCCGCAGGTTCCGCAACACGCAGTCCAACAGCCCTAACCCCCACTAATTTGCATCTGTCTTCTTTGTGATGTGAGCTGTCACGTCCTGCAAAGCGTTCAGGTATTGAGCCACTGTCTTCTCTTTCTCTAAATGGAATACACAAATTTGCAAATTTGCCAAGTCAGTGATGTCACCATGCATATCCTTATCATTTTAATAACTGTGTCCCAGTTCCCGTGGTTGATGAAACATAACTGTCTACTGGCCTCTCCATCCAGATTCAACAGAGCCATCTCAGCCTGTAGTGGAGAAATAAATGAGCGGTCTATTAGGAGCACTAAGACACAGAAACCATACAGGACAATGGAAATTTAGGTGACAAACCTATTATTCACCAAAACGTATTTCAGTAGGGGCCTGCTATCTTCCTCAGGTGATAATAACGTATTACTGGGGTTGTGAATGGGTGCACAACCTGATGAGGTGAGAGGCCCTTTGACCCACACATTAAACCCACTAGACCACCGGATACCTCTCAATTTGCACTTCTCTTTTCTTATCTCTGCCTGTAGGGCAGGTGTCATTGGATGAAGTGCAGCATGCTTTTGAGTCACGCCAACCAAATCCCTCAACAACATGTTGTCCCCTGTGATCTTCGGAAGGTTACTGAGAAAAGGACCCAGGGGAATGTTGCCCCTGGAGACTCGGTCATGAACTGATCTGCCATCTCTGTGTTGGAGTGTTGCATCCTGCCAACTATGTCAAATGAAGTACAGATTCTGAGGATGCAAGAGCACACAAGAGGATAACGCAATGGTGACTTGCAAATAAGATTTATTACACAGAAGGGAGTATGGCACAATACAGAAGAATCAGTGCAATAGATAACAGGATAAACAGGTTGCACGTAAATTATACTGAAACACTTATTTACTGAACATCTTCTAATGAAGATAACCAAGCTGTGTCCACTTTTTCACTATGCAAACGGAAACCTCAGGTTGGAGCATTTTTTTCCATCTCTGGAGTGAGGCGTTAAATACAAACCCTGGCAAAAATTATGGAATCACTCAATTCTGAGGAAAAAATTATGGAATATACTGTGAAAGGGGAGAAATGGCGCACATAGGGTCTTATCTGGGTAGTAAGGGATGTCACTCGGTTGTATATTACACTCACCTTAGAAGGTTGTGCCAAATCACAAAACCTATTAAACGTAAAGAGCCAGGCTGCTGCACCTCCTCAAGGATCCAAAATGTGTAATAACTGAATGAAAAGGAGTTTCCACGTGCGCTGCCTTGGATATTGATTGGACTTGAAAACTTGAACCAAGATTCTTTATTTGTAAAAACGCAACGCGTTTCATGAGGTTTTCCTCACTTCATCAGGAGTTACAAATATTACATACATGTGCAAGTTTCAGCTATTACACATTGAAGAAAAAATTATGGAATCATGACAAACAAACAAATAGAACAGCACTCAAATACATTACTAGTATTTGTATGCACCACCTCTGGCTTTTATAACAGCTTGCAGTCTCTGAGGCATGGACTTAATGAGTTGACAAACAGTATCATCATCAATCTGACTCCAACTTTCTCTGATTGCTGTTGCCAGATCAGCTTTGCAGGTTGGAGCCTTGTCATGGAACCATTTCTTCAACTTCCACCAAAGATTTTCATTTGGATTGCGACTATTTGCAGGCCATGACATTAAACCTTATTGGTCTTCTTCAAAGGGAAAGTTTTCACAGTTTTTGCTCTATGGCAGAATGCATTATCATCTTGATAATGATTTCATCATCCCAAAACATCCTTTCAATTGATGGGATAACAAAGTGACCAAATATCAATGTAACTTGGGCATTTATTGAAAATGTAATCCGAGTTTGAGACTTCTAAATGAGGCCCATGGACCTATATGCATATTGATAGTAATGACAGCCATCTCCCCAGTGCCTTTACCTGACATGCAGCCCCATATCATCAATGACTGTGGAAATTTGCATGTTCTCTTCAGGCAGTCATCTTTATAAATCTCATTGAACAACACCAAACAAAAGTTCCAGCATCATCACCTTGCCCAATGCAGATTCACAATTCTTCACTGAATAGGACTTTCATCCAGTCATCCACATCCACGATTTGCTTTTCCTTAGCCTATTGTAACCTTGTTTTTCTATTAAGTTGTTAATGGATGGCTTTTGTTTAGCTTTTCTGTGTGTAAATTCCATTTCCTTTAGGGTGTTTCTTACAGTCACAGACATTGACTCCAGTTTCCTCCCATTCGTTCCTCATTTGTTTTGTTGTGAATTTCCTGTTTTGGAGACCTATTGCTTTAAGTTTCTGGTCTTGACGCTTTGATGTCTTCCTTGGTCTACCAGTGTGTTTCCATTTAACAACCTTTCCCATATTGTTTGTATTTAGGACCAGATTATAGACACAGTAACTGTGAACAACCAACATCTTTTGCAACATTGCGTGTTGATTTACCTCTATTAAGAGTTTGATAATCCTCTCCTTTTTTCCCATTGACATCTCTCTTGTTGAAGCCATGATTCATGTCAGTCCACTTGGAGCAGCAGCTCTCAAGTGTGGCCACTCCTTTTTAGATGCAGACTAACGAGCAGATCTAATTGATGCAGGTGTTAGTTATGTGAATGAAAATTTACAGGGTATTACCATAATTTTTTTCTCAGAATTGAGTGATTCCATAATTTGTCCCCCGGCTTGGGCTACAAAAGTAACTGTTACTGGCTAGCACATTTCTTTTTCAAGATTTCTTTTAGTGTTTCTTCAAGGCAGAGATTTGCCATTTGAAATTACTTTAGCTTTGTGCCATGTCTGTGATCTGCTTTTTTTCTACAAAATTAAACAACTGAATGAACATCCTGCGAGCCCTGATTCCATAATTTTTGCCAGGGGTTGTATAAGCTTCCTATCAAATACTCCCTTCTGGCATTTTCACCTCTTATCAATGCTGCTTTGGGTCCACCACGCCATCTTGTTACTATAACGTCTAACTGGCCAGAAGTCAGAGGTTACTTCACAAGAGCTCAATGCATCTCTGTGAGCCAGAGCAAAGTTTCCATGGAAGAGTATTAAAAAGTTACCTCTACACACTCCAAGAAACACGTGGAACTCGTTGACTGGCCCGCTTTGCGCTGAGCCTGATGGAGCAAAGGCGAGATAGCAGGTGAAGCCGCCAAAATGGAAGTATCAAAAGAGAGGCAGCATTGCTCCAGTGCAATAAAAAGCTGTAGTGGTGCTTTAAACTATTGTCAGGTACATTACTATCTGTCAGCATCACTAACATAGTCAAAAACTGTCAGTCTGATTAAACGAATAAACTTGAGTTAAAGATGTATCAGAAGTTTCATAAACTGACCCTCTAGAAATTGAGTTTTGATACTATTGGCTATCTCACATCATTGGTTAAACTACTGAAGGGGAAAAAAAATGAAAAATTCAATATAACTCACCTTGGCCACCTAATACTATGCACAAGATGGGTGCAGAGAACTTCCCAAGATGGAGATTGTGGCATCAAATGGTGCATCATACAGATGGAACAGCACTCACAGCCTTTATTAAGGTAAGCACTGCTTTCAAAACGCACACTAATGATGCTGTATAGGAAGTGTGTCATATAGATGAGTGAGATAAAATCAAAGTGCCTGAAACGGAGCCTATTTGTTACGCCAGTTGCAGCGGGTATAGTTAACACTGCATGAATATTATGCACTGTGTCTGAACAATAGCCTATAGTGACCACCAGTGTGGCAGGCTGATTAATACTACATGATGTATCCCACATAAAAGACTCACCAGTTTACCATCTAAACTCAGAAACCCCACTACAACCCTACAAAGAAATCTATAAAATGTGCATAAATAATGTGAGTGTATTAGTTGATATTTTGGCCAAAATACGATGCTGCAACCCACTCGTCAGGGGTCCTCACGCTTGTAAGTCCCTATCTAATAATTAAACCACTGAGATAAAAGAAAAAATCTCACATCTCTAAACAGCACACCAAGCAAGACTGGTGTAATCTGCAGCTTGACCAGACAGTTGGTGCTCTGGAGATATATTCCTTTTGGCTGACACAACTCGGTCCTAATCCAGGGTATCAATAGTCCCATTGCTTCCTCACCAGGACAATGAGAACTCCGCACACCTGCTTGCATATTCACTTCTTTCCTTCTTCAATTGGCTCCCAAGTCCACCTTTCTTTCTGACGTTCTGAGGTTTATATTTTGTGCTGCACCACAACTACACCTGAACTCGGTGTCTTCATTCATTGGTTTCTGGGAGGTGTCCTTTGGCCACCAGAGGGCAATATTTTCATACCAGCCCTATAAGATCTGATTGAATGCACAACATTTTCTGTCCACTTCCTTACAGAGCCTGCCCAATAGTTTAGCTTCATTAATAATAATAATAATAATATAATATATACACACAAATTTCCTTACAGTAATTTACATGTGAGCAACTGACTATCGGGCACAGGGAACATGGCAAGAATTTGGAATGTGTGATGGTCTGAGTTTTTTAAAGTGAACTTGTCATGTTAAACATCAAATCTGACTTGAAGGCAGGATATTACAGACAGTGAGACTGATCAGACTGTATAAACACCTTATGGGGAAAGATTCAGTAAAACTTTCATTTTGATCATTGAAGTTCCTAGTGCTTGTATGCATGGTAGTCCAGGGGAGGCCTTACTAGTGATTGACAGTCTTCCTTGTATGACGTGTATCTATCACTCATGAGTTAGGACCGCCCACTGGACTCATGTGAGACAAACACAGTTATGTCAATGAATATAATACAAGTAATATTGAATCTTTTCCCACATACCAATATATCATTTGTGGCTCAGCGTCTCCTTCTCTAAGCTGTCTACAGAAACGTACTGCATGTACAACATAACAAGTTCACTTTAATCTAACACCCACGTCAATGCTTCTTTACTATGAATGCCTTATTCACAGTCAATACAATTGAAAATTTTATGTTTGGGTACTTCCTTTGCTGTTATAGATTTACTAGCCTGAAAGTAAACTGATCACAGCCTGAGTGAATAGGAATGTACTCAGTGTTGTAGCTTCCACCTCAAGCTGTCTGTAAATGCGTATAGAATGTTCATTCAAGGTCAAAGGTACTCCCAAGATGGTACATGTATCATATGATTTTGCCACCCCTCCCTTCATTGGTTGTTATATTTGTAGTCCAGTTCACCTAATTAGTGTTTGTCAGTGGTATAAGTTTCATCAGTTAGAACAGTTGTTAAAGTTGACATCAGCAATAGTGTTGTTCCCTGTTATTGGTTATTCAAGGCTTAGGAAATGTACTGTGCTTCAGAGCAATGGGATGACAAGTCCAAAATCCTGCTTTCCTAAATAATATTATTGCTTGATTTCTAAATCATATCACTCTATGCAATGATTGCATTGCACTGGCCCAGACACCAGCGCCTCTCATGACCTGAGTGTGTCAGCTGCATAGAAATACATGAAGCTGACGTGTTCAGCCAGGATGAGCCGACGCTAGTCCGGACATGCAATGCAAGCCTTTCTGTGTCATACACTTAGTGTGACTCAAGTCTTAGAAGCTATGGTTGCAGGGGCAGATTATAATGGGGCAATCTGGGCTACCACCTGTGGGGCAATTGTGGGCCATGACCGCTTTCTATTCTCAACTAAGTTCTATATATAAAAAATAGAGTTTTAGTGCATCCACACAGTATATTGAACCTTAGTAAACTTTACAAATAAACATCAGCATATATGGCTGATTAAAGGCAACCTGTCACCCTGAAACTGCATTGTAATCTGCCGGCACCTTGTTATAGAGCAGGAGGAGTAGAGCAGATTGATACATTAGTTTTTGTGAAAGAAGAATTCAGTATTAAGTATCTGTTTTTTCATCATTTAAACTTCTGCTCTTGCTGAGATTTTGGGTCCAGTGGGTGGTCCTATCAGTGATTAACAGCTATATTTGTATGCACACTTAGATAAAAACAGCTGTCAATCACTGATAGGACCACCCACTGGACCCAAAATCCAGAAAGAGCAGATGTTTAAATGATGACAACATAGATTAAACTGAATCTTCTTTCACAAAACTATGTATCAATCTGCTCTACTCTCCTGCTCTATAACAGGGTGCCTGCAGATTAGAATGCATTTTCAGGTGACAGTTCCCTTTAAGGGTGGAAACCCCAATGACTGATTTATATGTGTGGGAAGCGAACACGGTGTGCACAGAAACCTGTATGCAGCATAAGCACCCACACATTTGGTCTGAGCTTTAGTGCCTGTAGATGGTATCATAGGGTTAATGAAATTGCGAGCTAAGTGCTGAAATAGTCCAGAATTAAGGACAGATGAGGATGTAGTTACATTAGGTGTACTGATTTGGGGCTGGCATGGAAAGATTGTTATATGTTAAAGAATGAGATAAAGCGATGCTGTCTGAATAGGTCGACTTTCCCTCAATCCAAATGGCGCCAGAAGAAGAAAAATCCAAAGGGATGTCTGCAGAAAGAGGGAAACTAATCCCAAACTAATGGTGACCGTTGACTTCAGAATAGCTAGTGCGCAATGCGCGGTGATGTAAGAATGAAGTGTGGGCTGGCACACCATTTGCTGTATACTGAGCATGCGTAAGTAATACTCGGAAGATGCAGACTACGAATGCAGATGGCACATAATGCGGTGCGTGAGTTAAAAGAAAATTAAGGAAATATTTTCCACATGTTAGTAATGTATACAAATGAGACTATTAAGAACAGGAACATTTTGTTATAACCGTAAGCACTTTATTCATAATGAAATGGAAATATGTATTTTGAGGTAAACAGCGTTTATTCTCTGGATATTGTAATTAGAAAACTTGTATGTAACAACAACACCTTGTATTTATGTAATGAACTGTAATTGTAATTTAATGATCTCTTATGTCTGGACCTTTATATACCCCTTACCATTGTATCATTGCACTATTATTGTATTAGCTTTCTATTATTGCACATTATTATTACACTATTATTGTATTACCTTTGTATTATTACACACATGTCACGGGTGCTAGCCAATCACAGCGCGGCCTGCTCTGACATCACTGGCCGGGGCGGAGAGAAGACCCAAGATGGCAGCCCCCATGATAGAACCGAAGGATGATGAACCAGGAGGAACCACAAGGCCCAGCAGACCGGGAACGGAGCACGGAGGACACCGGAAAGCACTGCAGAACGGGGACAAGGTAAGAAATACTGCGCAGCGCCCCCCCACCCCCCGCATCCCCTCCCACCATAGGATTACCGTATTGACCCGTGTATAAGCCGAGGGGGGACTTTTCAGCCCATTTTTTGGGCTGAAAAACTCGGCTTATACGCGAGTATATACGGTAGGTCATCATATTGACACTATAACATGGCACTATTTTCCTATGTTAGGACATTCCTAAGTCCAGGATTTATCTTTGATCATCCTTCTCTATCCATATCAGAATTGGATGCTATGATGTTTCTTGTCTAATGAGACACCCAATGAAAGGTAATGAGTAAAATTTTACCCCCTTTTTTCTTTTCTTTCTTTCTTCTCTTTTATTATTTTTTAACCCTTATCCCTCTTTTACTGTCTTTCTTAATATATCAGTGGTATATCCCTCTTTAATATTTTTTATCCCTATATAGCTTCATAAATGAGGCTTCATAGATGCCCATCCTTTGGATGACTATTGCTGTATGACACCATTCTCATACCCCGGGTAAGACTAAATCACACCTTTTGGATATTAATAGGCCCATATGTAGCCTCTTCCCTATACCTAATACTTTTTCCTTCTGATTTTTTTAGAAGAAGTCCATGATTATTATTATTTTCATTCATATTGAGTAACTTCTTCTACATGGTCTCTTTTATCCTACTATAACACCAATTGTTTTGTGGGTCAATAGAATCATGAGGTACGTCCTTATTTATATTTACATAAAAGTGTCAATATAAAGAGCATCCACATTTGACCAACTCGATCATTGATGTTGTTGTTGTCTGTAATGTGAATATATATACCTCTAGGGGGAGTTAACCTGTTATCTCATGCTAAATAAGACTATGTTCATACACTGCCATCTGTTTTATTCTTTGTAAACTAATACTCTGCCAATTTCTTTGCTTTTAGACCAAATATTACATATGTACCCCAAAAAGACTTCTGATGAGCCTTCTAACACTTGGAAAGGCGAAACGAGTCAAGCGTTGGGTGTTTCATTGATAATACTTGGGAATCCATGAAACTAAAGGAAGGTTACCAATCCCTGATGTCTCAGGATATTGCTTAATTATTATATCAGACCACATGTTTTTGTATACACTGTTTTTTGTATATGACGGTTTTTCGGTGACAGATATCAAAATTATGACACCGGAATACTCATATAAAATACAAAGTATTTTCTTTTAATGTGGTATACCCATAATCTGCTGTGGGAAAAGGTTGACCTTCCTTATCAAAGCATTCTTTACCTGCATACATGTATATCAATATGTTTCTGATCCCCATCTACATGTGCCATGTTTGTCTATATTTGTAGGTGTTACTTTTAACTTTGATTCTAATAAAAAAGTTTTTTACTCAACTAAGTTGGTATCATCTGGTTCTGACAAAAATATATTGTTACCTCTAATACATATAAAAATAATTTCTAGTTCTTCATTTTTATACTCCCAATATAATTTTATTTTTGATCAATTTTTATTATCTTTATTATTTATTTTGTCTTAGTTTTTTTTGTATTTTATTTATCATTATTATTTTTATATTCTTTTTTTGAATAAAACATTACATTTTTTCTTCCCCCCCCCCCCTTTTTACAATATTTGCATTGTATTTTTTATGATCTTTCATCACTTTTCTTGCCTATTTATTTTTGTCATTGGAAATCCTCATTCAATGTATCAAATGACTGAGATTTTCCCCTTTTATAGCTGTCATTTCTCTGTCCACATGCTTATTTTTTGTCCTCATTCCCCTATATCATTGCTGCATAATTTTCCCCTGTGTGGTGCGCTCCAGCTTCTGCACTGTTGCCGGTTGCCATGGCAACGTGTCTCTCCCACGTCGCTTCCTCCACCTCCCTCCATGACGCGTCTGGATGGCGGAGGCAGGAGGTGACAGTCAGACGCAGAGCGGGCACTTTCGGTTTCGGGTGCAGGGAACGGAGTGCCGCTAATCAGAGCAGGGGTGCCAGGCATTATAAACAGCTGATACCCCACAATAGCAGCACCCTCTTGAAGAAGCGATATAGCGAAATGTGTCAGGGTGAGCCCAGCATCCCTTCCTAGGACCGGTAACTGTATACCCCAGGGAATTAACTGCTGCAGCCTGGCACATTGCCATTTAGAAGCGGCTGCAAGGACATTAGCTTATCTCTCTACTCTCCTTTTAACCCCTTTGTAATCTCTTTAAAACCTTTGTATTGGTTTTATATCTAAATACTGCCACATCAAGGACTATAATAGTTTTATAAGTGATCCTAGCTGATGACAGCGAGGACACGGACAGGTATCTCCCTTGTTGAATTTATCAAGGGATTCCACCATTCGTCTAGGTGTGGGCCACCTGTAGACCCTCTTTAGTTTGTAATCTTCGACATCCCTTTGTAGTTTATTCATCTTTTTGTTCCTTCACCTCTTTCTCCCATGCTGTGAATTGTCTATCCAGTTCCAATGTACACATATCTAAGGTGGTGCCAGATACAGATTCCTTCAGGAGCTCTTTGTATTGGTCTTAAGGTAGTGTCACACTAGGCGATCTGGCCTGCGATGTCGGAAGCGATGTGCAGGTGCACGCTCGCTTCCGACATCGCAGGCCAGCTGTCACACGGCACGACGTTGCCGGTGACGTGGCGGCGATGTGGGCGGAGCCATCGTTCGCTGGGCTGGGCTCAGCCCAGCGAGCGATGGCTCAGGAACGCTGCGATATAGGCTGGATCACGCCGCCAACAGTGTCAGACGGTGCGATCCAGCCTAATCGCTGGTCGCAGGTTGACAGGTTTATGAACATGTTCATAAACCTGTCAACCTGCGACCAGCGATAATTTGCAGTTGCGTCGCGCTGTCACACAGCGCGACGCACTTGCAATATCGCCCGCGACATCGCTGTTACGTCACTTTTCGGCGATGTCGCGGGCGACATCGCCTGGTGTGACACTACCTTGATAGCTAAATACTGCCACATCAAGGACTATAATAGTTTTATAAGTAATCCTGGCTCCCTCCTTTCACCTAATTTAGCACTAACCATTGTAATAATTGCCCTTTCACTCTGGTGATCCACCACTTCTTATACAGCCCTATTTAGTCACACATGTATTGTCAGCTGTCTGGTTGCCCCTTTTCCCTTGGACTAAAGGTCCAGTCACACACAACGACGCTCCAGCCATCCTGACAGCAATAACGACCTGCCGGGATTGCTGGAGCATCATTACCTGGTTGCTGGGGAGCTATCAAACAGGCAGATCTCCCCAGCGATCAGGGACCTCGGAGCCACCTCCTACATCTCTGGAAGCGATGTTACCAGTGTCCTCCCTGCTTAGCTCAGCCTGTAAGCAGGGAGGAAGTTGGTAACTATGATAAACACTGGGTATCTAGGCAGCGCGCGCTGCCTAGATACCCGGTGTTTACCATGGTTACCAGTCTGTGAGGTCGCTGGTCGTTGGTCTATCGCTGTCACACGCAGCGATGCGTGCTGACCAGCAGGAGACCAACGACCCAAAAAATGGTCCTGAGCCCTTTGCAGCGATTAGTGACCTCACAGCAGGGGCCTGATCGCTGCTAGATGTCACACATAACGACATCGCTGGAGAGATCGTTGTAACGTCACAGTTACAATGATCTCTAACGATCCTGTTATGTGTGACTGTGGCTTAATCACAGAGTCTATTTTCTCCTCATTTCCACAGATAATTTACTTACCCATTTTTTACCCACAGATATGGGATTTTACGCTGTGGTTGTTGTGTTGATGCACCAGTGCACTTTATGTTGAATGTTTTGCACAATATTTCTTGTTTTGATGCACTACTGCACTTTATTTAACAAATATTTTTTGCATAATCTCTTGTGTATTAATTTTATATTTGCGTATAAGGATACTGTGATCAAGTACTACCTATTCGGTGTTAGTCTACCCAGCAACTGCTTTTACTTGTATTGCACCACAATTTATCTTCAATTAACCCTCATATGTTTACACATAGGTGATGTGGTGATTGATGAATATTAACATGTTAACAGCACATAGTTCCTGGAGAATCCAGTAGTATAAAAGAAATGTTTATTTTAGTGATAAATTCAGTCAATTCATATTCTGTCAATTTATTCGACGTTTCGGTCTTTATAGACCTTTTTTAAGAAACAGAATATCTCTTGGTATTATATATCCCAAGCCTGGTGGAGTGTCTTGTTATTGTAGTCCGGTCATACAGATCCTTATAATCTGATTAGAATATTCATTATCACAAGTATTTACAGACACAAGGGAACCTCTAGAGGGGAATATCCTAAAAAGCCTGAAACTGATTCAATAACAAGACACTCCACCAGGCTTGGGATATATAATACCAAGAGATATTCTGTTTCTTCAAAAAGGTCTATAAAGACCGAAACATTGAATAAATTGACAGAATATGAATTGACTGAATTTGACACTTAAGGGCCTGTCACACGCGTCAATGTCGTCAGTGAGATGATCGCTGACGACATTGCCGGCTGATCGCTGGTGAGCTGTCACACAGACAGACTCACCAGCGATCAATTGACCAGAGACATCATGGAAACGATTTAAATATCGTTTCCATGATGTCTTGCTCCCGCTGCCAGGCTGCTGGAAGCGGGAGCAGGCTGGTCTCCAAGGTAAACTGCGGGTATCTAGGCAGCGCGCGCTGCCTAGATACCCGACGTGTACCTTAGTTACCAGCCTCCTCCGCTCACCGGCTGGTATCTAAGGTACACAGCGGGTAACTAGGGACCCTAGTTACCCGCTGTGTACCTTAGATACCAGCCGGTGAGCGGAGGAGGCTGGTAACTAAGGTACACGTCGGGTATCTAGGCAGCGCGCGCTGCCTAGATACCCGCAGTTTACCTTGGATACCAGCTCCCAGCGCTTGTGACAGGCGCTGGGAGCTGGAATATCGCTACTCCCGGTGTCACACGCAGCGATGCTGCGTGTCCACCGGGCGACAATCGCCAGGTTTTAGGACTGATTCTAAAACCTGGCGATCATCAACCAGCGATTTATCGCTGGTTGATTCAGTATGTCACACGCATCAATATCGCTGCAACGTCACGTGCAGCCGATATCGTGCAGGCGATATTGATGCGTGTGACAGGCCCACGTTACACACACAGATATCTGTGCAGATATTGGTCACAGATCTCTGGTTGCAGTGAAATCATGGACACATGGTTCCATTTTGTGGCTGTGTACAAATGTAACAATATTTCCATGATTTCACTGCAACCAGAGATCTGTGACCAATATCTCAACAGATATCTGTGTGTGTAATGTGGCCTTAAAAATATTTTTTTTGGAGTATATATTGTGTGCCGGAGTTTTTCTGGATATTTATACATTTTTTTTTTTCTTCTGAGCACCATATTAGTGTTGCAGACCATAACAGATTCTGATAAAAAAAAAAAATATCCACGTATCTCAATGAAAATTTTTTTACAGGCTTTCTGATTTCCACATTCCCCCCTTTTTTTAAATCGTGTATAATTTGGGAGTCTGTATCATCACACACTAATCAACCTTGGTGTGTCAGGATTTCTTTTCTGTTTTAATACAAGTCGTGTTTTGGAATTCTTCTGTAATTTCCCTTGAGAGCATTAACAGAGATTTTTTCTTTTACAGTCCTAATCTCTGTGGGTATTGGTGTCAAATGGATGCTAAATTTTCATGGTGTCCCATTGTTATCTTGAATCTAATTTTTACAATCTATGTTTTGAAATATTATATTGCTGTATATGAATTAATAAAGACATTTTTGTACCAAGATTTGGGCTATAAACTCTTTTTATTATAGGTTTTATTTCCATTAATATGCTTGGATACAGCACTATGTGAACAGCCAGTGTGCCACCCCAGGGTATATGGGTACTCGGGTATCTGGGCCCTTGCTGAGGTTGGGATGTCACTGGTGGCCTGCCCATACCCGTGCCCTGGGGCTATGCTTTTTTTTAAAAGGGGTAGTATAAATGGGATTTGAAATAAAGTTTGTTTTGACTCCACCTGCAGACTCTGGTGACTAGATACCAGCGCCGCCTCAGTCCTCCGGAGGGCAATGGTATGGCAGCCTGGATGGAACAGCTCCCTGCAGATGGAGCTGGACCTCTGGGCAGTAGTGCACCGAGGATGGGGATGCAGTCTGTTGAAGTAAATTATCAGCAATGCAGTAATAGGACAAACATACAGAGACTCTGTCACTCTACCCGGGTACTTTACTGGAACAATTCTGATGACAAAACAGTCTTTTTCATGAGGTAGCCAGCCGGGTAGTCACAGCGGGCTGTAAGATCTCACGGAGACTCCTGTGGCATGCCTTCTCTTGACTATCCCAGGTCCTGTTGCTGATTCCTGTCCTTGCACTACCTCCTTACTATCAGTTGAGGTGCTGTTGAGTTCCCATGCTTCCCAGGTCATAAGAAGGAGGGCTCAACCTTTAGTGGGCGATTCTGGTGTGGTGATGGTGTGATGGCAGGGTGTCAGGGCCGGTAGACTGACCCGCGACGGCTGGTATTGGGGACTCAGAGGCTAGACTCCCTGCACCGCGTCCTCGAAGCCGGTTCCCCGTGGTGGACCAGGGTTCCCCCCGGAGTATGGGCGCTCCAGTATGGGGGTTCCCTCTCTTAATGGGCTGCCTTTTCTTCTCTCAGGCCCCCTCTCTCGGAGACCTTTTCCCTCTCTCGGGGCTCCCTTTCCTTCTTCTCAACAGAAAAAAAAAAAAACTAAAAAACAATCCCAAAGTAACTATAGTCCCTCCTAAAAGGACATATATTTCAACAAAAGAAGGATCAACCTTCTTTTAAGGAATGATTTACAAAAATTTTTGATACATGAATAAAGAAATTAAAATTTGAATATATATTGTTGTAAATTGTAAATCATTCCTTAAAAGAAGGTTGATCCTTTTGTTGAAATATACTTCTTCTCAACAGGGCAAACTAAAACTCCCTGTTTTTCTACCTCCCTCCTCCAATAACTCTGCCCCAGGGGCTGGGCTCCAACTATTTGCCTAGGCTCGAGTGTGAGAGTGTCGGGATGGGAGCCTCCTACAAACCTTGCTTTCCACTGTGACAGGGATAACCACACACTTTTCTATGGGTGCAGTACCCCAACTGTGACGCCTGACCAGTGGGACGCCAGACTAGCAACTTTAGCAATGACCTTTTGTTGCTTACCCTCCTTGCAGAGTGTGTTAATGACTGCCTTATTAACATCTGTCAAGTCAGCACTCTTCACTATGATCGTGTGACCTACTGAACCAGACTAAGGGACCATTTTATACACTTAGTAAGCCTTTGCAGGTGCTTTGTGTTAATTATTCTAATTTTCTGGGATAATGGCTTTTCAGTTTTCATTGGCTGTAAGCCATAATCATCAACATTAATAGAAATAAACGATTGAAATAAATCACTGTTTGTAATGACACTATATATTATATGAATTTTCCCTTTTTGTATTGAATTACTGAAATAAAAATTTTGATGATATTCTAATTTATTGAGATGCACCTGCATGTCCTTACATAAAGTGCCAATTGCAGATATTATTTACACATGTGGACTGTATGTGTATGTATCTGGAAGGTCTCAGACCTGGAAATGAAACTCGTTGTTATGCCACAAATCTACACTAGGGTCAGCTACAGTGAAACGTGAGCTCTTTATATAGCTGTGTTGTAGTGGGATGAGCTGAAATGCCATCCAAGTATTGAAATATGCAGGAACATTGTTTTCTTCTCCCACTCGTTCCATCATTTAGTAGTTGTGAGTGTAAGCTTTTCTGTAAAGGAAGAACACAATAAGAATAAGTTCACACAGACATTTGGGGGCAAGAATTTTGGAGCATTAACAGATGTTATAAATATTCATTGAATAAGCGTCCTATTGATTTTCTGCTATTCAGGTACAAAACAAGATGTTTTACTAAAAACAGTTTGCCAGACACCCCATATGTATAGCTTTGCTGACTATATTCATAACTCATATGCGACCAATTTTCAATTCTTGAGTTTTTGTTTTTTCCTCTCCTTCTTCTCAGAGCCATATTTTTTATTTTTATGTACATGGAGCGGTCGCAAGGGCCAGGGCACCATGTCCTTCGGGTAAGTAATCCGATCAACTCCCAGGCAGTCTAGGGCCACCCCACCGAGGCACCCTCTTATATGCCTTTCCAGGTTGCCCTTTCTATGCTGATCTTCCTCTACTTCTGCCCTGAGCCTTCGTGCTACAGGATCCCAATCATGTGTCTGCGAGTCCTGACGAGCAACGGCCAGCACATGTTCTTGACTCTAGGCCTAGCCACTGTACCAGGGATTGTCCACGGTAGATGGCCACTGCACATAGAGTTCAGTCACCTCTGGTTTCCTGGCTCAAACTTGCAGTGTTGTTGCCAGATTGGGGCCGGTCCCCTCTTGAAACCAGTTCATCCACGACTCAAATTCAGGGTGAATTCAGAGTTTATGCTGGCCTGGGTTCCATCAGCGACCTACCCACTGGTCCCCATGCTTCCCCTGTGCCAGAGTTCCCCTAGAACTCCATCTTTTTTTTCCTCTTGCTCTCCCACTCCCTTGCTTCTTCTTTTCTCATTCCGACTCACTAACTATCCCCACCCCCTAACCTATTCCCTCCTCCAGCCAGTGATAGGGTCTGCTCAGATAGTTTCTTCTGCCCTTCATCCCCTGGCCTGGAGTTATGATGGGTGTTGGGTGCAAGGTGTGTGTGCCTCGGTATTGTGTCCCCATCTTACATGGGAGTGGGATAGCACACCTGTGGATTAGGTGCAGTATGTCTGTGGCGACTAGACTGCAGGGGCACCACATACACATATGAAGGCTTGTTTTTTGCAGGATGAGATGTACTTTTTAATTACATCATTCATTTTTCCACATACTGTACTGAAAAACAGTGGAAAAAAATTTAAATAGGGAGAAATTGTGAAAAAAATACAATTCTTACTTTTTTTTAAGAATTGCTTTTATTTTGTAAAAAAAAAAAAATACCTTGAAATATGATTCTCCTCTTCAGTATGATTATGGCAATAGCCCATATGTCCAGTTTTATTATTATTATTATTATTATTATTATTATTATTATTATGTGGTAAAAAAAAATCAGAAGTTTGAAAAAAAAAAAGTATGGGCGTTTATATTACCATTTTCCAAGACCCCATAACATCTTCATTTTTTGGAACCGTGTGATGGGTTATTTTTGCGGGTTGAGATGTTTTTATTTATAACATTTTGAATAGATACGATATTTTGATCACTTGTAACAGCATTTTTTTATAATATTGCAGCTTCCAAAAAAACAAATCTTTGATTTTCTTGAATTTGTTTACTGATTGTGTTAATTATTTTTATATTTTACTAGATCTGACTTTTCTGAACGCAGTGATACACATACAGTTGTACTCAAAAGTTTACATAGCCTGGCAGATTTTTTTGCGTACTTGGCCTTTTTTCAGAGAATATGAATGATAACACAAACTTTTTTTCCACTCTTGGTAGGTGGTTGGGTGAAGCCATTTATTGTCAAACTACTGTGTTTTCTCTTTTTAAATCATAATGACAACCAAAAACATCCAAATGACCCTGATCAAAAGTTCAGTTCACATACCACAGTTCTTAATACTATTTATTGCCTACTCTAACATCAATGACAGCTTGAAGTACTGCATTTTGTGGTAGTTGTGGATGAGGCTCTTTATTTTCTCAGATGGTAAAGTTGCCCATTCTTCTTGGCAAAAAGCCTCCAGTTCCTGTAAATTCTTGGCCTTTCTTGCATGAAATGCGTTCTTGAATTCTCCCCAGAGTGGCTCAATAATATTGAGGTCAGGAGACTAAGATAGCCACTCCAGAATCTTTACTTTGTTCTGCTGTAGACCATGACAGGTCAACTTGGCCTTGTGTCTTGGATCGTTGTCATGTTGGACATCCAAGTATGTCCCATGCGCAGCTTCTGGACTGATGAGTGCAAATGTGCCTCAAGTATTTGCTGATAATGTGCTGCATTAGTATTTCCTCCAACTGTGACTAAGTTTCCTGTGCCTTTGTAGCTCACACATCCTCACATCATCACCGATCTACCTCCATGCTTTACAGTAGGAATGGTGTTCCTTTAATTATGGACCTTGTTGACATATCACCAAATATAACATTTATGGTTGTGGCCAAAAAGTTCTATTTTGACTTCATCACTCCAAATCACCTTGTTCCAGAAGTTTGGAGGCTTGACTCTGTGTTGTTTAGCGTATTGTAGATGAGATATTTTGTGGCATTTGCGCAGTAATGGCTTTGTTCTGGCGACTCAATCATGCAACCATTTTTCTTCAAGTGCCTCTTATTTGTGCATCTTGAAACAGCCACACAGCTAGTTTTCAGTGAGTCCTGCATTTCATCTGATGTTATTTGTTGGTTTTTCTTTGCACTTCGAACAATTTTCCTGCCAGTTGTGGCCGAAATATTTGTTGGTCTACCCAATCATGGTTCGGTTTTTACAGAGCCCCTGATTTTCTATTTAGTAATCACAGTCTGAAAACTGCTGACTGGCATTATCAATTCCTTGGATATCTTTTTATATCCCTTACCTGTTTTATACAGTTCAACTATCTTTTCCTGTAGATTCATTGACAATTCTTTTGCTTTCCCATGACTCACAATCCAGCCACTCATGTGGCATTTCTCATCCACTGACATCCTTTGAGGATAAGTGCCTGAGTACTACTGTCTTTTGTGTGTTGGTCAGGCCTGCTCCTATGTCTCCAAAGGAGGTCGTAAGCGCCTACAGGAGAAAAGGGGTAAAACCTAACCCACCCCTTAGACCATGGCCCCTGGGACTTCACTATACGGCCCGCGGCACCTTGGATAACTTAATGATGCATCGCCCCAGTGCAGGGGGCTGCTACAGTCCCCGCTGTGTGATGACTTCCGTCCGTGGTACTAACAAGCTCTGCCACTCAGCAAGATCAATGCAAGCTGCCAACCAATGAGAGGCCCACAGCTGATGGCGGAATATGACGTCACATGTGAGCCTCTGGCTGGCAGATTGCATTGATGTTGCTGAGCAACAGAGCTTGTCTGAGTGGCAGCTGGAGGAATTCATAGCACAGCGGAGGCCGGAAGTCAGCACAGCGGGGACCGCGACGGCCCCCTGCACTGGAGCAATGCATCAGAAAAGTGTGTGTGTGTGAGTGAGGATGTTTGTATAAGAAAGTGTGTGTGAGGTGTGTGCGAGTTTCAGTGTGTGTATGAGAGTGTGTGTATGAGGATGTGTGGATGTGTGAGAGGGTGTGTGTGAGAGAATATGTGTGTGGGGGTTTGTGTGCGTGAATGAGTGTGTAAAAAGAAGGTAAAACAGGACGGGTGGCATCATTATAAAAGTATATCAGGATAGGGGACATACCAAGAAAAGGGGATCAGGATGGGGGATCACACTACAAAAGGGGTCCAGGATGGGGAACATCACTACTAAAGGGGATTGGGATGGGGGACATCACTACTGAAGGGGATCTGGATGGGGACATTACTAGAAAAGGAGATCAGGATGGGGACAT
The DNA here is from genome assembly GCA_033576535.1 of Allobates femoralis. Taxonomy (NCBI): domain Eukaryota; kingdom Metazoa; phylum Chordata; class Amphibia; order Anura; family Aromobatidae; genus Allobates; species Allobates femoralis. The sequence continues at coordinate 258,803,654 of JARQOC010000006.1, forward strand.
CACTACAAAAGGGAACCGAGATGAGGGACATCACTACTAAAGGGGATCTGGATGGGGGACATCACTACTAAAGGGGATAGGGATGGGGAAATCACTAGAAAAGGGGATCTGGATGGGGGACATCACTAGAAAAAGACATCAGGATGGGAGACATCAGTAGAAAAGGGGATCAGGATGAGGAACATCAGTAGAAAAGGGGATCAGGATGGGGGTCATCACCAGAAAAAGGGATCAGGATGGGGGACATCACTAGAAAAAGGGATCAGGATGGGGAACATCACTAGAAAAGGGGATCAGGATGGGGACATCAGTAGAATAGGACATTACTCCAGGATGGGGACATTACTATAAGAAAGGGATCAGAATTTGTACTTTACTACATTGAGCAAAAAATTCTGGTATTACTAAAAATATCAATTAGTCCTACAAGGGATGCGGCTCCCCGCTATAAATGTTTTTCTATGTGCGGCCCACCAACCTAACCAAGTTTGAGACCCTTGCCTTAGATGATGCTGGGCCCAGGTGTTATCCTGAGTAGTAGGGGGAGCATGGTGACTTCCACTAAGTCTTTTGTGGAAACGTTTTCCTGAGAGACAGGGAAATGTCTCTGTGGCACCTCAGTGACTTGGTTGCCACAGTGGCATTGCCTTCCTCACAGGGGTGATGTCATGCCTGGAAGCAGGAGGAGGTCCCCACACTAAGTAACACTACCATGCAACACCATTTGTGGTACCCCAGAGTCCGGATGCCACAATGGCATTGCCTCCCTCGGGAAGTAGTGTCATACCTGAGAGTAACAGAGGGTATCCAGGAAAATCAGAGTACACAACACCTTTCTGCCTCCAGACCTGAAGGGGGAACTCTAAGCCCGAGTTCAGGGTAGCTCCCCTATAAATTCTGGCCTGGGGCGGAGTTACTCAGTTCAGTTCTTAGGAGGACTAAGGAAGACATCCTGTAGACTGGAGCAGTGCTAAGCTCATCCCAGGATAGCTGAACCTAGCTTGAGGCGAGGGTCTGAGGAAGTCGAGGAGAGCCTGGGGAGTGGAGCGGTGTCGAGCTCACCCCAGTGTACAGAGCGCCAAGATTCGGACACCGGAGTCCGAGGATGTACATGGCCTAAGGTCCCGGCAGCCAATTGCCAGAGGGTGGGGGATTCCAAGTCCCCCATCCACACCAAAGTGCCCGCAGGCAAAGCAGCATGAAGAGCCCAGGAGCAGCTGCCCGAGAAGGGTGGCCCGGTGAAGGACTCAAGCTGCCTGTCATACCAGCACCAAGCAGGAGAGAGAGAGCGGGCCGAAGCTCAGCTTAAAGCAGCAGCAGGGACCCGCTAAGAGAGTGTGCAGCAGGGAGGCCTCAGAAGTTGCCGGGTGAGGAGAACCCCGAGTTGCTCCCAGGTTGCATGGATACCCAGTAACATCACCTGTCCTTGTGTCGGTATCACCAGTAATGGACCTGAGGAACCAATGAACCGTGAGTCTGTCAGTTACTTCATGCTCTCCATCCTGCACCCTACACCCTTTCAGCATCCACTGTCCTAGGGATCCGTTCCACTCATGGGGAGCCACAACATCCCAGCTGCCCATCCATCATCCCAGAGGTTCTGCAGCAGTGGTGGCTACTCTTAGCCACAAACCACGGGTGGCGTCACGAATAATCATCCCTTTAAACCACCCTATTCTTATATTTCCCCAAGAACTCTTTGAGCTGAACCCAGGGTCATGGAACAAGTTCTCGACCCCTGTGACTCCCCAGAAGCACCACAACCCGGTTCCGAGTACCCCATGGCCCTGGGGCCCATCAGAATTTGGCATCACAAACAGGATCCAGTAGTCCGGTGCCACCGGGTACTGTGTGCCGTGAACTTTATTGAACTGTGTGTTTTTGACTATCGCGTAGGTTGCCGACTGTCGCCCAACCTACACTCTGAAAACATCCGGTGGGGACGAGAAACTCTGTCCCACATGTAGAACCAGAAACTGATCATCCCCATGGAAGTGAAGGACCTGAGGGCTAAGGTTCACTAGAGGGAGGAAAATGTCAGAGCCGGGTAGAGAAAAGCTTGCGCAAGGGGCGATCACAGCCCAGCCTGTACCAGTTGAAGCCTCAGCCCCCATAGTCCCAGCCATAGCCCAGGTAATGCCGTTCCTGATGCCATATACACCAGGGGTGATATGGTTGCTGTAGTACTCAGGGGAATCATATACCCTGACAGACTTCAGGGAGAGACTAGAAAGCCTGTATAACGTGTACCCCCTGACAGAAGACCAACGAGTTAGTATACTAATTGGGCAATTAACTGGTGCAGCCCAGCGGGAGGTAAAGTCCTGGTCGGACACTGATAACACTGTTGAACATCTGATGGCCAGACTGAAAGTCACCTTTGAACAATAATAAGGAGAAAAGAGCGGCACTCACCGAAGTTGCGGGAGGCACGATTCTAACTATGAGGGGAAACCGTTTTACTTTAACTTTAAACATGGGCCAATGTTCAATAGTATCGTAACCGCCATTAAAAGACATTGGCATGTGGTAGAAGCCGACAGGACCTTGGCGAAATTGACCCCGGTATCTGTTGTGACATACAGAAGATGCAGAAATCTGGGGGATCACTTAGTGCGTAAACGATATGGTGTGACAGAGAGTAAAGGGAACTGGATAGAACAGAAGAGACCGCAAGGTAACTTTAAATGCGGACACTGTAATTGGTGTCCGCAGTTATGTTCAGGAAATGGCCTAGAATTAGGCGGTCAAAAAATTAAAGTTGGTTCATTTATCAACTGTCGCACCAAATGGGTAGTCTATGCCATCTGGTGCCCATGTAAAAGATTTTACGTGGGTAAGACCATCAGACCCATGTTCGTGAGAGTAAGAGAGCACTTTAATTCTATTTCTAAAAATAAAGGATCTCCCAGGTTAATCAGGCATGTGAATGAATGTCACAATGGAGATGCCGGGGTGCTTAGGTTTGCGGGAATTGCCAGTCTCTCGCCATCTAATAATGGTGGTGACCATCACAAACGACTTCTACAATTGGAAGCCAGGTGGATCCTGGAGCTGAATGCTCAGGGAGCACTTGGATTAAACGACAAATTGGATATGGCCGTGTTTTTGTAATAGTAATGGATTTCATGGCCCTCTGGTAGATAGTGGTTCTCCTAACTCTGTCTTTCTCCAGGTTATCTTTGCTTGGTGTGGGTATATATTAAAAAATTATGTAAGAGGCTTTGCAGTTCTGTGTATTACTGTATTCTATCCTCTCCAGTGGGTTCTAAGCTCATTGAGGGTTCAGTAGTGATGCAGGGGGATGACCTAGTTCCCGGGGCTGCGGATAGTAATCTGGGTTATATCAGATAGATAGCAAGCAGCTTGAGGCTTGTTTTAGCACTTTAGTAAATATCCACAAATGATTTAGCCTATAGTATTTGGTTAAATAGTGGAGTTGTGCTCTGCCCATTTGTTTGCTATTTTGCAGCGCGATGTTTGGGCTCGTTGTGGATTGGTCCCTCCAGTTACCCTGAGAACGTAAACAAACATTATGTCTTTGTTCCAGAATGGAGCAAACTTGCAGTTGCGCAGTAAGAGTTTTCAACTTGGACCAATCACATTACGCCCGCATCGCGATCATGTGACGCGTCACATGACCCGGAAATGAAGCAGCGTCCCGGCTCCACTATTGTTACCCGCTGTGTACGATCGCAACATTGTAAGTATAGGCCCTTGGCATCGTTTATTGATTTGATATCAGTATGGTCCTGGGTATTAGTTCTTTAGTGTGCTTTCTGTAAATTGATTGTGTTTTGTTTTTAACCTGTTCACATGATTATGTGCACCTGTTTCAGCTGCTGATGACGTCATGTAGGCGGTCCTGCTACACCTATATAAGGTGGGAGCAGGCATTTGCAGCTGTTAGTGACCCGTTGAAGGGCAGCTTGCCCGAAACGGTGCCGTCGTCACCTGATCCCCCTCCCTGCACTATGTAACAACCATCCCAATAAAGGACTCCGCATGTCGCAACTTCGGTGAGTGCCGCTCTTTTCTCCTTATTATTGTTCAATGGACTCTACTGTGCTGGCACCCCGAATACCTGTGTGACTCCAACCCCACTGTCTACACGCAGCAAGGTTACCTTACAGGTGGTGCCCTCCCCTCTTTTTTGCTGAAAGTCACCTTTGACACCCGTACTGCTGCAAAGTTAAAAATAAGATTCTTCAGTATACAGTTGTGGCCAAAAGTATTGACACCCCTGCAATTCTGTCAGATAATATTCAGTTTCTTCCTGAAAATTATTGCAATCACAAATTCTTTGGTATTATTATCTTCATTTAATTTGTCTTACATGAAAAAACACAAAACAGAATGAAGCAAAAAGCAAAACATTGATCATTTCACAAGAAACTCCAAAAATGGGCCAGACAAAAGCATTGGCACCCTCAGCCTAATATGGTTGCACAACCTTTAGCCAAAATAACTGCGATCAACCACTTCAATGCCAATGCATAGAGGCATGCATGAGGGCTTTTTCAAAAAACGTGCCCATTGTAAGCAAGTGTGTCTTTTTTAGTATTGCCCTAGGCAGGGAAGCCAAAAAATTGGGAGACACCAATATGCTCCTGCATAGAGGCGTGCATGAGGGCCTTTTAAAAAAAATGTGGTCATTGTAAGCAAGTGTATCTGCTGTAGTATTGCCCTAGGCAGGGAAGCCAAAGGTTTGGAGGCACCAAGATACCACTGCATAGAGGCGTGCATGAGGGCCTTTTCTAAAAAAGTGCCCATTGTAAGCAAGTGGGTCTTTTGTAGTATTGCGCTAGGCAGGGAAGCCAAAGGTTTGGAGGCACCAAGATGCCCCTGCATAGAGGCGTGCATGAGGGCCTTTTTAAATAATGTGCCCATTTTAAGCAAGTGGGTCTTTTTTAGTATTGCCCTAGGCAGGGAAGCCAAAGGTTTGGAGGCACCAAGATGTCCCTGCATAGAGGCGTGCATGAGGGCCTTTTCAAAAAATGTGCCCATTGTAAGCAAGTGGGTCTTTTGTAGTATTTCCCTAGGCAGGGAAGCCAAAAATTGGGAGGCAACAATATGCCACTGGATAGAGGCGTGCATGAGGGCCTCTTTAAATGATGTGCCCATTTTAAGCAAGTGTGTCTGTTGAAGTATTTCCCTAGGCAGGGAAGCCGAAAATTGTGTAGCACTTCAATGCCCCTGGATAGAGACGTGCATGAGCAACTTTTAAAATAAAGTGCCCATTGTAAGCAAGTGTGTCTGCTGTGCTATTTTCCCTAGTCAGGGAAGCCAAAAATTGTGTAGCACTTCAATGCCCCTGGATAGAGATGTGCATGAGAGCCTTTTTAAATAATGTGCCCATTTTAAGCAAGTGGGTCTTTTGTAGTATTTCCCCTACTCAGGGAAGCCAAAAATGGTGCAGCACTTCAATGCCCCTGGATAGAGACATGCATGAGAGCCTTTTTAAATAATGTGCCCATTTTAAGCAAGTGGGTCTTTTGTAGTATTTCCCCTAGTAAGGGAAGCCAAAAATTGTGTAGCACTTCAATGCCCCTGGATAGAGACATGCATGAGAGCCTTTTTAAATAATGTGCCCATTTTAAGCAAGTGGGTCTCTTGTAGTATTTCCCCTAGTCAGGGAAGCCAAAGATTGTGTAGCACTTCAATGCCCCTGGATAGAGACGTGCATGAGAGCCTTTATCAATAATGTGCCCATCTGAAGCAAGTGAGTCTGCTGCACTATTTCCATAGTCAGGGAAGCCAAAAATTGGGAGGCTTTGCGATGCCCCTGGGAAGAAACATGGAGGAGAGCCTCTAAAAATTGTTCCCATTACAAAGGAGCGGGTCTCCTGTACTTGCAATGCCCTTTCTGGAAGCATGGACTAAAACATTTACCCCTGGGGGGTATACATGAAACTAATGCATAACTTTAGAACGGTTAGGTGCATCATCATCATAAATATGATGTAAAAAAATATGGTTTTGTGGCATCATGAACCACGGTCACACTGATTATATGATGGTGGCGGATGAGGAGAAGGAGGAGCAGTACAGCAAGTAGCCAAACACATGAAGTCTGTACCGATGTGTGGGTGTGCGGAGGTGCATGGGAATCTACCGGCACAAAATTTAAATTCCGCTATTCATTTGGTGGTGGTGTGGTGAAGTCAGGCCCAACCCAACCCTTGTTCATCTTGATTAAAGTCAGCCTGTCAACATTTTTAGTTGACAGGCAGGTGCGTTTATCTGTAATGATTCCACCTGCGGCACTAAAAACACGCTCTGACAAACGCTAGCGGCAGGGCACGCCAGGACTTCCAAGGCGTAGAGAGCCAATTCCTGCCACGTGTCCAGCTTGGATACCCAATAATTATAAGGCACAGAGGAGTCTAGGAGCACTTTAGTACGATCAGCAAGGTACTCCCTCAGCATCTTTGTAAACTTTGCATTCCTTGTGACACTACCCCGCACCTCAGGGCCTGTGGTACGGGGGGTGCTGAGAAAAGTGTCCCCGATCTTTGAGAGTGTTCCCCTACCTCTGCTGGATTGGACAAGTGCCTCTCTCTGCCGGACACCTTGGTTGTCCACTGAATCGTGACCTCTGCCGCTAGCGTTTTCAGAAGGGAATTTTTTTAATAATTCCGCCACTAGGGCCTTCTGGTACTGCAGCATTTTTGTAGACCTCTCTACGCTTCGGGAATAAGAGAAATAAAGTTCTCTTTGTAGTGTGGGTCTAAAAGTGTCACCAACCAGTAATGAGTGTCCGTCAAGATCTTGATAACAGGAGGGTCACGACACAGGCATCGTAACATAAAGTCAGCCATGTGCGCTAGACTGTTAACAGTCAAGACTTCTGGGTCCTCAATAACAGCATGACTGGCCATGCTGACCTCCTCCTCCTCCTCTCCCCTGTCCTCTGGCCATCCACGCTCAACCGACGGTCTGACGGTTGTGCATGTATTACCGTCAATTCCGAATGAAAGTAGCTCCATTTCTTCATCCTCCTCCTCGTCATAGTCCTCCAAGGCACGTTGGGATGAGATGAGGTAGGGCTGTGTGTAATCACCCAGTACGGTTTCTTGCTGCAACTCATCCTGCTCCGCCTGCAATGCATCGTCTTTGATTTTGAGCAGAGAGCGTTTTAGAGGACAGAGAAGCGGGATGGTGACGCTAATGATGGCGTTATCGCCGCTCACCATCTTGGTGGAGTCCTCAAAGTTTTGGAGGACGGTACATAGGTCGGACATCCATGTCCACTCCTGAGGTCTTATGTGTGGAGTTTGAACCGTATACCGACGGCCTAGTTGATGCTGGTACTCAACAACTGCCCTCTTCTGCTCACAAATCCTGACCAACATGTGCAGTGTGGAATTCTAACGCGTGGGGACATCACACACCAGTCTGTGAGCCGGAAACTGCAAACGCCACTGAAAGCCAGCAAGGCCGGCAGAAGCAGTAGGTGACTTTCTGAAATGGGCACACAGGCACACTTTGACGAGCAGATCAGACAGCTCCGGGTAGGATTTAATAAACCGCTGAACCACAAGGTTGAGCACATGGGCCACGCATGGAACATGTGTCAGCTCGCCTCGCCTCAGAGCCACCACAAGGTTCCGGCCATTGTCACACACGACAATGCCTGGCTATAGGTTCAGCGGTGTGAGCCAGTGATCTGTCTGCTGTTTCAGAGCTGTCCACAACTCTTCAGCTTTGTGGGGTTTGTCACCTATGCATATTAGCTTCAGCACAGCCTGTTGCCGCTTAGCCGAGGCAGTGCTGCAGTGCTTCCAGCTTGGGACTGGTGTGGAGGGTGAAGTGGAGGAAGAGGAGGAGGCTGAGGAGCATGACGTGCCAGAGCTGTACACTGTGGGTGAAACCCTGACTGAGTTAGGGCCTGCAATCCTCGGTGTCGGAAGGACGTGTTCCATCCCAAGGTAAGACTGGGTCCCGGCTTCCACAATATTAACCCAGTGTGCTGTCAGGGAGATGTACCGGCCCTGCCTGCAAGCACTTGTCCACGTGTCCGTGATTAGGTGGACTTTGCCTAAAACTGCGTTGTTAAGGGCACGTATGATGTTTTGTGACATGTGCTTATGTAATGCGGGGACGGCACACCAGGAAAAATAGTGTCGGCTAGGGACCGAGTAACGTGGGACAGCCGCCGCCATCAGGTTGTGGAATGCTTCCGTCTCCACCAGCCTAAAAGTTAACATTTCCAGCGCAAGCAGTCGCGAAATGTGTGCATTTAGAACTGTGGCATGTGGGGCGTTGGCAGCATATTTGCGCCTGCGTTCCAAAGATTGGGGTATGCATAACTGAACGCTGCGCTGGGACAAGGATGTGGCTGATGATGGTGCTACTTCTGCTTGTGCAAGTACAGGTGAAGGACTGGAGGCATCTTCGCCTACAGTATGGACAGGGATTGGCTTGCACGCACAACAGTGGAATACGCAGCGGTGTCACCTGCAGACAATGCACCTGTACCCTGCTGTACATCCCACAAAGTCGGGTGCTTTGCTGCCATGTGACTGATCATGCTGGTGGTGGTCAGGCTGCTAGTTTTGCTACCCCTGCTGATGCTGGCATGGCAGGTGTTGCAAATGGCCTTTTTCGAATTATCTGCAGACACCTTAAAAAACAGCCAGACTCGGGAAGACCTAGCAGTTGTACTGGCAACATCACTCGTGTTGTTGTTCCGGGGAACAGTGGCCTGCCTTCTGCCTGTGGACACCACCCTGCTTCTTCCGGCCTGTTGTGATGCTATGCCTAACTCCCCCTGTGCACTGCTGTCCTCGCTCTGCATGTCCTCCTGCCAGGTTGGGTCAGTTACTGGATCATCCACCACGTCGTCTTCCACTTCTGCACCCTGGTCCTCCTCCTGACTTTGTGGCAATTGTGTCTCATCATCATCCACCTCTTGTTGAGACACGTTCCCACTGTTGCCTTCGTGAGACCGTGGCTGCTCAAATATTTGGGCATCGGTACATACGATCTCCTCATGATCCACTTCAACTGGAGCTGGCGAGAGGCCAGCATCTATGAATAGATAAGTGAACAGCTCTTCAGAGTGTCCAAGTGTGGGATCAGTTATGTCCGGGTCCGGGCACTCGGCATGGGGGGAGGAAGGAGGATCAGGGTGTGGAATGTGCAGTCCAGTCTCACGGCTACTGTCACTTGACCGTGTGGAAGACAGGGTATTTGTGGTGGTGCCAAACTGACTGGAAGGTGGACTAGTCAGACACAAACGCTGACTACAATAGCGAGTCTCTTGGCGTATCCTAATTTACGTTGCAACAGACAGTAGCAGCACTTAGATGCAAACTTAGTGCAGACAAGAGTAGGTTTTTAGCACGACCCTAAGTTTTAAAATTAAGGCCCTGCAGGTGGACTAGTCAGACACAAACGCTGACTACAATAGCGAGTCTTTTGGCGTATACTAATTTACGCTGCAACAGACAGTAGCAGCACTTAGATACAAAATTAGTGCAGACAAGAGTAGGTTTTTAGCACAACCCTAAGTTTTGAAATTAAGGCCCTGCAGGTGGACTAGTCAGACACAAACGCTGACACCAATAGCGAGTCTCTTGGCGTATCCTAATTTACGCTGCAACAGACAGTAGCAGCACTTAGATGTAAAATTAGTGCAGACAAGAGTAGGTTTTTAGCAAGACCCTAAGTTTTGAAATTAAGGCCCCGCAGGTGGACTAGTCAGACACAAACGCTGACTACAATAGCGAGTCTTTTGGCGTATCCTAATTTACGCTGCAACAGACAGTAGCAGCACTTAGATGCAAAATGAGTGCAGACAAGAGTAGGTTTTTAGCACAAGGCTTTTGGTGTACCCTAATTTGAGCTAATACCTACTCCTGCCTATAGTGAGCTAAATAAATCCCTAAAAGCACTGTGTTTGGGATGGATGAGCCTAGAAACCAGCCCCAGATACGATGCAGGCTGGTATACTGGCACAGCGAAGTTTGGTAGATACCCTGCCTCCCTGCCTGCCTGTATACTGCTCTATTAGTCCTCAGAAGGACTGTTGTGATAATTAGACTGGCAGCCCTGTGCCTACACTAGCTGAAAGGCCACAAATCTGTCCCTCAATCAGCAGCAGCTCTCCCTACACTGACTGTCTAATGGTGCAGAGTGACGAGCTCAGTGCGGTCAGGCCTTATAAAGACCTGATGACGCTGTGCGGCCAGCCAATCACTGTAATGCCACAACCAACATGGCTGTGGCATTACAGTTTCTGTCAGCCAATCCCTTCTTGCGGACTGGGTCTGAAAAGAGCGCCAACATGCAGGGAGGTGGACCCCGAGCATAGCAAGAGTATTGCGAGATTACTCGGTACTCGCCGAGTACCCCGAGTACTGTGATATTCGTGCGAGTACCGAGTAGTGACAAGCATACTCGCTCCTCGCTAGTAACCATCAATGAGTTTCTTACAATGCTCTGCTGGAATTTTAGACCATTCTTCTTCGGCAAACTGCTCCAGGTCCCTGATATTTGAAGGGTGCCTTCTCCAAACAGCCATTTTTAGATCTCTCCACAGGTGTTCTATGGGATTAAGGTCTGGACTCATTGCTGGCCACCTTAGAAGTCTCCAGTGCTTTCTCTCAAACCATTTTCTAGTGCTTTTTGAAGTGTGTTTTGGGTCATTGTCCTGCTGGAAGACCCATGACCTCTGAGGGAGACCCAGCTTTTTCACACTGGACCCTCCATTATGCTGCAAAATTTGTTGGCAGTCTTCAGACTTCATAATGCCATGCATACGGTCAAGCAGTCCAATGCCAGAGGCAGCAAAACAACCCCAAAACATCAGGGAACCTCCGCCATGCTTGACTGTAGGGACCATGTTCTTTTCTTTGAATGCCTCTTTTTTTCTCCTGTAAACTCTATCTTGATGCGTTTGCCCAAAAAACTCTACTTTTGTCTCATCTGACCAGAGAACATTCTTTCCAAACGTTGTAGGCTTTCTCAGGTAAGTTTTGGCAAACTCCAGCCTGGCTTTTTTATGTCTCAGGGTAAGAACTGGGGTCTTCCTGGGTATCCTACAATACAGTCCCTTTTCATTCAGACGCCGACGGATAGTACGGGTTGACACTGTTGTACCCTCGGACTGCAGGGCAGCTTGAACTTGTTTGGATGTTAGTCAAGGTTCTTTATTCACTATCCGCACAATCTTGCGTTGAAATCTCTTGTCAATTTTTCTTTTCCGTCCACATCTAGGGAGGTTAGCAACAGTGCCATGGGCTTTAAACTTCTTGATGACACTGCACACGGTAGACACAGGAACATTCAGGTCTTTGGAGATGCACTTGTAGCCTTGAGACTGCTCATGCTTCCTCACAATTTGGTTTCTCAAGTCCTCAGATAGTTCTTTGGTCTTCTTTCTTTTCTCCATGCTCAATGTGGTACACACAAGGACACAGGACAGAGGTTGAGTCAACTTTAATCCATGTCAACTGGCTGCAAGTATGATTTAGTTATTGCCAACACCTGTTAGGTGCCACAGGTAAGTTACAGGTGCTGTTAATTACACAAATTAGAGAAGCATCACATGATTTTTCTAACAGTGCCAATACCTTTGTCCACCCCCTTTTTTAAGTTTGGTGTGGAATTATATCCAATTTTGCTTTTGGTCAATTCTTTTTGTGTTTTTTCATTGAAGACAAATTAAATGAAGATAATAATACCAAAGAATTTGTGATTACAATCATTTTCAGGAAGAAACTGAGTATTATCTGACAGAATTGCAGGGGTGTCAATACTTTTGGCCACAACTGTAAGAGACTTTGCTTTAAACCCCTAGGAAGCACTGAGGGCAATGAAACGGACAGACCCTAATGGTGTACTAGAAGAGAACAAATTGCTCATTGAACAGTTTATTGAGGGGCTTCAGTCCCCTGCCCACAGAATCCAGCTGCGTATGATGAGCCATACAGAACCCTGATATAGACTTTGCACAATTAAAGGACAGGGCTATCAGGATACTACAAGAAGAAACAGCCATTGGTCCAGAACCTGCACAACGCCTGGCAAAAACATACCACCAAGAGGGGGCGCAAACTCCACAGTCCACGGTAGGGGCCAGTGCACAGACTCTTGAGCCTATCACTACTGAGGCCCTACACTTAAGGGTTGAGGCACTGACTAAGGTCATGGCTGAGATGGCCAAAGCTATGCAAGCGATGCAAGGATCCAAGCCGGCGGAGAAGATCGAGTTGGCTTCCAGTCGAGATGACGTCCCGTGGATGCGACAGAGAAGGCACCCACCGACCAGAGGATGACCCAGCGATCGCTATGACGCTGAAGGAAAGCCCATCTGCCGCCACTTTGCCAAGCTAGGCCATATTACAAGACTCTGCATTTTAAACAAGAGTACCCTGGGAAAGTGGGCCACCCCTCAGGAATGAGACAACGTGGCCCACCGGATTGGCATGACAGGTACGTGGGAGGATGCCCAGTTCTGCCTTTCGTGCTAGATGGCATCCCCGTGCACACTTTTCTGGACACTGGCTTGCAGGTGAAATCAATACCATATATACTTTACCTGAGATACTGGGCATACTCTGACATCCTACACTGCCCAGATGAATGTTTCACTATATATGCTAATAATGGTCAGCCTGTGCCACAGGTTGGGTTCAAAGAGGTGACCATAAAAGTGGGGCAGGTAGAATTGAAAGCCCAGGGATTGATAATCGTTGATGTTGATGGATGAAAAAGTAACCCAATGATAACCTTAGGCACTAATGTTATTGAGAATTGTCTAGGGGAGATTATTGTTCTGTTACAACAGGTTGCCGAAACTCCCAACCTCAGACAGCAGCGAGTCCTGCAGAAACAGATAAAGGCCCTAATGCAGAGGCAGCAGGTAGAGCTGTCAGGAGGAGAAGTTGGCAGTGTAAGAGTAAGTGATCCGATACCCATTGTAATACCCCCAAGGAGTGAAATGTTAATTTGGTTTAGGGCAGCAATAGGCCTTAGAGGGCAACATTACCAAGCCCTGGTGGAGCCTGTGTACTCAGACAGTAGGCCCACTCTTCTGACAGCCAGAGGGATACATGATGTCTGCAAGGGGAGGGTACCTGTACGTGTGGTGAAGAAGTGGTCAAACTGCCTAGGTATGCTACCATTGCTAAGTTATACACTGTCAACAACTCCTTCAAGGCAGTAGAGCCCTTGAACCCGTCTGACAATGCAGAGGATAATGGCTCTGAGGGAAAGCTGTAGGATTGGTGCCAGATGTTACATTTAGGCACTGAATCCACTCCTTCACACCAAAAGCATGGAATTTACTGGGTAGTGCGGGAGTATGAACAAGTCTTTAGTAAACATCCTTTAGACTTTTTGAAGGTAAAAGGGGTTCAACATCATATCCCCACAGGTGACCATCCGCTCATTAAAGAGAAATACAGGCCTGTACCGCCAGCTCACTATCAATGTGCCAATGAGATGTTACAGAAGATGAAGTAGGCTGAGGTGATCAGAGACAGTTGTAGCCCCTGGGCAGCTCCTCTAGTCCTAGTAAGAAAGAAAGATGGTACAAAGAGAATGTGTGTAGATTACAGGCAGATTAACTGCATTACACATAAGGATGCTTACCCATTACCCAGAATTGAAAAGTCACTGGCTGCATTGAGAACGGCTAACTACTTTTCCACCTTAGATCTCACCAGTGGGTATTGGCAGGTTCCTGTAGCAGAGGCGGACCCAGAGAAGACAGCATTTGCCACGCTGATAAACCTCTGTACGTTCAGCAGAGGGGACCGGCCCCATACTAGTGGAGGAACTTTAGATCTCAGCTAGAAACCCGGAGGCTACTGTATCTGCGTGTGCGGCAGCCACAGCCGCACATACTCGTTAAAAAAAGTGGCCGCATAGGGCCAAGGGGAGTGCTTAGGACACTGTGTACGAGGCACAGGGCAGGAGGGCGAGAGCCAGCGCAGTGAGGCCGCCCGGAGAGGTACACATAAAGGGGGTATCGGTGGAGTGCATCCCATCTACCACAGGGAGTTGGCTGGATCCCTGACTTAGAGGACACCGCACCCGGTTGAATGCAGAATCCCGAATAACTGTGAGTAAAAGTGATGAAACTGCACCCTGCTGTGTCCTCAAATTATTTCCCGTGCCCTACAGTTTGCAAAACGCACATCACCACCATTAAATATACTGTTTATTCATCTGCCCTGGGGCCCTGTTTCATCTGTGGGGAGCTGTATCATCTTAGCTGCATCACCAACTGCCTCAGTGGTCCTGAACCGCAGCGTCGGCCATCCAATTGCCGAATACCATGGATGGCTTCACAAATGAATTCCCCATATAAACGTTCCCCCATTTTATGACACGCCCAGGGTTGGGTCACGCCATCATGACACATCCCCAGAAAGAACTGTTTGGCCTGGTTCCGAGTACCCCACAGCCCTGGTGGCGGGCGTGTCTTTTGTATCATCTTCCTGTAATCATTTCTGCCTTAGTTCGAATATTTCCTATATATTAGACATAATCTGGAGATTTCCTATAAGGTCACATATGTAACAGTCTATCACTATGGAGTGTAGGTTAGTCACTACAATTGCTACATCATCTAACCCTGCTTTTTTTACTTTTTTTGCTTATGTATAATATGTATGTGTCTTCAGAATTTGTGTCATTATCAGCCTAATGAAGGGGCCATAGTGTCCCAAAAGCTTGATTTACTTACCATCTTTTCAGTTAGCCATTAAAAGGTATCAACCACTGAGGACTCTCAGATACCAATATTTTTCTACAATTATCGGAGACATCATTCTGCTGGTGATGACTCCGCCGTACTCAGATAGGTTGTCCCTCCATCTCCACTGAAATTGCTGTAATTCGAAAAAGATGGATCGGCCATCTAATCTCAGCTCACAGCTCTTTCTCGCGTCTTTTTAGGATCACCCGATCTCCTGACTTGAGACCATGCACTCTTGACACTGATATAGGATCTGGAATTGAAGAACACACCTATTTATCACACTATCTAGTCAAATATATAAGGCTTGTACATCGCTGGTCAGGATTTCATCTGTTGGAAATAAATCACAAGTACTGATGAATATTGAATTT
The DNA here is from genome assembly GCA_033576535.1 of Allobates femoralis. Taxonomy (NCBI): domain Eukaryota; kingdom Metazoa; phylum Chordata; class Amphibia; order Anura; family Aromobatidae; genus Allobates; species Allobates femoralis. The sequence continues at coordinate 258,818,741 of JARQOC010000006.1, forward strand.
AATTCTCTTACTTGGAGATAGCAGCACGTGTTTAAACCTTTCCTTGTATCACTGATGACTATACTGCAGCAGCTATCTATTGACCTGCAGCTCTAATGGTGGTTGTCTCCTCCACAACCTCACTAGATGAGATGTTCTTCGTGTCTTAGGGTACCATCATACGTTGCGACTGCACCGCCGATGTCTTAGGCTATGCAAGGGTGTGGCCTATCGGCACCGATATTGCCCCTGTATCGCCTAATGTAAATAGGCGATGGCGACGCCTTTTAGTGGTCGCCTGGTTTCAGAGCAGAGCTTAACCCCATATGTGCCAGACCCGAGGACAATATATGGATAACTGCCAGAAATCAGCACTCATTTATAGAATATAAAAAGGAAAAGGATCCAGGATAAAACGACTCAGGGGGTGACACAATATTTGTATAAACAACTTTAAAATATTAGATAGCACATTTTAACCATGCAAAAGTAGATGTAGGGTCCAGGTTCTCTTATGAACAAAGTGCAATCCACATTAGAAATTGCTTTTTGGATCCCAGTCAAGGACAAGATTCAGATCCAATCCACTGAATTTAAGTCTGCAGATAAGGCATCTTCCAGACAAAGTGCAAAAATGACTAAAAGGTGAACAGTTAAAAACACATAAAATTAAAATGGAGATCCGACTGAGAGGGCGGATAGCATGTAACGAAGGCTGAGCAACATATCATTAATGAGGTACCTGGATGGGAAGGCCACAAAGGTCGTGGTAAAGAGATTTCAAGGATTAACACTTTTCTATGAGTAACAAAAAGACCACAAGTCAGGAGGAACTGATTCAACCCAGATACCACATGGGGAGATCCAGGCACTTTGATGGGAAACCTTAGTGACCCCACCAACTGTGCCTGAGCAAGGTAGGAGGACCAGGATCCACAAATGCTAATGTCTGAAATAGAGCCAGAATGGGAGATGTCTATACAAAGACTGTATGACACAATAAATCAAAAGAAAGACCAAAAGAGCCTCATGAATGTCAAGGCCAGTTTTCACGGATGGCCATAGCAGAAATTAACACAAGGCCACAAAGACATCCGCAGTGGTGGACTGAGTTCATCCAAGACAGGAGGCACAGCCCAGCAGCACGAACTAGGGTGTGTAATGGGAGTGATTAGGCAAAACCAGAGAGATGTAAAACTATGATGATTCAAGCATAGAAATGAAAGCCGGGCACTGACCTGTTAACAGCGTTACTTGTATACTCCTGTAGCAGTGGTGTGCTGTGGAATATCCTGTTGCTCAGCCAGAGTTCAAGACATTAAATCCAAAAAGAAAGATGGCGGCACTCAGCATTCCAATTTTGCAGCTGGTTAATTTAATGCAAAAATTACAGCAGCAGGTGCATGATACAGGGAGGGAGGTGCTAGGACCGACGGTGACCGCTTCGCGGGATGTCCCGCTTCTACGGGTCCGGTAGAAGCGGGACATCCCGCGAAGCGATCACCGTCGGTCCTAGCACCTCCCTCCCTGTATCATGCACCTGCTGCTGTAATTTTTGCATTAAATTAACCAGCTGCGAAATTGGAATGCTGAGTGCCGCCATCTTTCTTTTTGGATTTAAAACTATGATGAGATCATCACTTAAAGGAAGGGGGAGTAACTAAAGGCCCAGTCACACATAACAATATCGTTAGAGAGATCGTTGTAACTGTGACGTTACAACGATCTCTCCAGCGATGTCGTTATGTGTGACACTTTGCAGCGATCGGGCCCCTGCTGTGAGGTCGCTGATCGCTGCAAAGTGCTCTGGGTCATTTTTTGATCGTTGGTTTCCCACTGGTCAGCACGCATCGCTGCGTGTGACAGCGAGAAACCAGCGATCAGTGACCTCACAGGGCTGGTAACCATGGTAAACACCGGGTATCCAGGCAGCACGCGCTGCCTAGATACCCGGTGTTTATCATAGTTACCAGCATCCTCCCTTCTTACAGGCAGCGCTAAGCAGGGAGGACGCTGGTAACATCACATTCAGCGATGTGGGAGGTGGCTCCCATGCCCCTGATCGCTGGGGAGATCTGCCTGTTTGACAGCTCCCCAGTGACCAGGTAACGGCGCTCCAGCGATCCTGGTAGGTCGTTATCGCTGTCGGGATCACTGGAGCGGCCATTGTGTGTGACAGGGCCATATGTCTCTCATTTAACCCTGGTGGCGACATAATGCCCTGTCTGTAATTCCAGCAACACTCCATTTGGGCCAATGCCTTTTTAAGATCACGCCTCTCAGGCCCAAATGTACCTGATCTATGCCACGGACTTGAAGACTGCTTGGGTCACATATATGATACTGTTTAAAGTGTCACGGCAAGGTTCAAAGAGTCGACTGATCCTTAATCTCACCCGCTCCTAGGATGTCTCGCACATGTTCCTGGTTTGCTGTCTCAACTTCCTGGGTGTGAGCTCAACATAAATGAGCCCACAACCACAGGTGGCATAATACACCACCCCGGTGCTGCTGCACAAGATGTCCCGCCTGATCCCGAACTCTGATCCCGAACTCTCTCATCCCATTAAAACTGCGTATCATCTTCGCGATGATAATATTCCTACAAGAGAGGCAGAAGCTACAGGGATAGCAACCACATTTGGGCTTCCCGGTGTTAAAAGGGAGCGTCATCTTCTGCACATAGTGACTATGCACAAGTCCATCCCTGAGGCTCCTACCCCTTCTTGCAGTCATAAGTGGGCGTTTCGGGAGAAACTCCCGGAGTGCTGGATCTGTTTTGAAAACTTGCCAATGTATGTCGGGGATGCCTCTGATGTCATCCCACTGGTTGCTAAAGGTAGTAATGAATCTCACCACAGGTCGCTCGTCAGTCCTAGTTGGTGATTTGGACACAAGCAATTTCTGTCTAGGGGTCACTTTCGTCCTCCTATATCCCTGCTTTATGCTCCTCATGCTGTAACCTCGGGATTTGAACCTCTCCCGTTTGTCCACCGCACACACGTCGTAGTCCACGTCATCAGAGTAAATGCACCTAAGGCATAGAAATTGTCCGACCGGTATTGCCCCGATTGTGGACCTTGTGTGCGACAACAAAGCATGAAGGAAAGAATTCACTGAGGTCTCCTTCCTGAATATAGTTGGCCCAACATCACCTGTTTTCTTAATCATGATCTTAATATCCAGAAAGTCAATGCCTTCAGGGTGATATTTGTATGTCAGGTTGTTGGTGAAGCTATTTATATTCAGGAAGAAGATGAACTCCTCCAGCTCAGGGACAGATCCACCCCAGACGATCAAAACATTATCTATGTAACAAAGCCAGCATTGTGCCTGGGCAGCGACCAGCGCCCCGCTGCAAAAACCTCCTTCTCCCAATGACCAAGAAAGAGGTTAGCGTATTACGGGGCGCAGGCCACGCCCATCGCAGTGCCGCACTTCTGGAGGTAGAAATTGCTTGTGTCCACACCACCAACTAAATCCGACGAACGATCCATGGTGAGATTCATTACTAACTTTAACAACCAGTGGGATGACATCAGAGGGATCCTCAACAAACACTGTCAAGTTCTCAAAAAAGATCCAGCCCTCCGGGTGTTTCTCCCAGAACGCCCCCTTATGACTGCAAGAGGGGGTAGGAACCTCAGGGATAAAAATCAGGCGGTACATCTTGCGCAGCAGCACCAGGATAGTGTATTATGCCACCTACGGTCGTGAGCTAATTTATTTTGGGCTCACATCCAGGGAGTTGATACGATGAACCAGGGAACACATGCGAGACTTCCTAGGAATGGGTGAGATTAAGGATCAGAAACGCTGTAACTCCGGGCATAACCACTAGATAAAAGTGAACTTACAAGAAGAAATTTCCAGCACCAGACCAATCTTCAAATATTCGGTGTCTTTATTGGTGCATCATGAATAAAATAACTTTCTAGGGGATGCAGCCCCTCCTAAACGCCGGACGCGTTTCGATCGGATGTCCTTTATCAACAGCATAAAATTATTCCCATACTGCTTTTCCTTATATAGAAAAGCTCTCCTACAAAATAATGCACCCAAGTGAAACCAATTACTGATGGGCTGAAGATACACCCACTGACAATACATATAATACTTTATACAATAAAGGAAGGAATCACTAACCAACAGAACAGATAACATGATAACAAAATACATGATCTTAATACAGTACCCATAAGTTATCAGGCATTTTGTCGTATTCCATACAAGAATTGCAAAAAACATGGTACATGTATAATAAGCACAGAATATCAAACCATTACTTTACATCTTTTTTTTCTTCTCCTTTTTCTTTTGTAGCTTTAGTAGAAGTAGGCTAGGTCTGTGCGTAGGTTTAACCCTTCGGGATGTCTTGTATCCAGTGTAAGTATCCACTTAGCTTCCCTGGACAAGACATCCCGACTTTTGTCTCCGCCTCTTCTTGAGCCCGTGACTCGTTCTATGCCTTTCACTGACAAACCTGTCATATTGCTATTATGAGTTTCCAAGAAATGGCGTGACAAGCTAAACATGCCACGTCTACTAGCCTGTAGCCCTGCATTAGCCGCGGAAATATGCTCACTCATGCTCTTTTTTAATGTTCTTGTAGTGCACCCGATGTAATCTTTTGCACAAATTTGGCACGACGCCATGTACACATGAGTTGTGTTACAGTTCATGTACGCACAAATGTCATATTTCCGCTGTCTTTCTATTGGAAAAAACCTTTGTGACCTCCATATGTTGGCATAATCCGCATCTTACTCTTCCACAACGGTAATTTCCTTTAGTTTGCAACCAGGTTGGTTGTTTTCGTTTGCTCATGAAGTCAGATGGTGACAATATATGACCAAGTGTTAGAGACCTTTTGGGAACACATTTATACCCCTGCGTTATAATTTTGTGTAGTATTGGGTCTTGGTGTAAAATTGAGATGTTTCTCTTTAAGGCATCTGCGATCTTATTATAATCTACACTATAACTAGTGGTAAATACAGGTAGGGAGTTATAACAACCACTCTTTTTTCTTACAGCTGATAATTTTTTGTCCATCAATAATGTGGTTTGCGAGAGGCCGGCAGCTCTTGTTAAAGCTCTGTTCAGACAATGAACATTGTATCCGCGGTGTGATAGCCGCTTACAAATGTCATCAGATACCTTCCCATACGTGACTTCACTAGAGCAAGATCTCCTTGCCCTCACAAACTCACCGTAGGGAAGATTATTAATCAGATGTCTGGGATGACAACTCCTGGCATGTAAAACCGCATTTCCGCTAAGCGGTTTGCAGTACAGAACAGAGTGAATAACCCCTGTGCATGCATCACCTATCAACTCTACATCTAAGTATGTTGCCCTCTGACCATGAATCTCATAAGTAAATGTTATGTTATATGGATTTGAATTCATGTATTCAATGAAATCCATAAACCTCAGAGATGGTGGGGGAGGTACAATGTCACCCGATGACCATATCATGATGACCTCATCTATGTACCTCCCCCACCAAATCATCCGATCCAAAAAGGGGTTACCCGAATTGTGAATATATTTACTCTCCCAATACATCATATAAATATTTGCTAATGAAGGGGAAAAGCCAGCCCCCATAGGGCATCCACAACACTGCAAATAGTATGAATCCTCAAACATAAAAAAAATTGTTGTTAGGAGATGATGTACACTCATGAGAATAAATTGACACACTTCAGGGGAAAACAAATGTGTACTATCCAGGTAATACTGTAAGGCTTCCAAAGTAAGCGCATGGGGTATACAAGAATACAAGGACACCACATCCAGTGTCACCCAGACATAATCCCTGTCCATTTCAGCTTTTGTAGACTTCTCAGCAAGTGCTTTGAGTCACGTATGAATCCTTTGGAATAATTTTATGCTGTTGATAAAGGACATCCGTCCGTAACGTGTCCAGCGTTTAGGAGGGGGCTTGCGTCCCCTAGAATGTTATTTTATTCATGATGCACCAATAAAGACACCGAATATTTGAAGATTGGTCTGGTGCTTGAAATTTCTTCTTGTAAGTTCACTTTTGGATAGCAAATAGCTCCAGGTGAATTCAATGAAGCACACATTGCCTCCCCTTTCCTCATTCATAACCACTAGATATTGATTATTGTACCCCTACCGTTTCACTTGCCAGCACCTATCACTTTACCGAGGAAAATAGCATGCAACGTCACAGGGTATTGATACCACCATGTCAGGATTTTAAAGTTTTTTTCCTGTGCGTATCCGGCCGGGGACATCTTAATGCATTTATAGAATGCCTGTTGCTATTTCCTCTTCTGTAAATTCACACCCCAGTTCCGCTTCCCAAGCCCGGATGTAACCCAAAACCATGTCCGAAGATCCTCTATTTCAACATACTGTAAATAAGGGATATTTGGTGAGCAGGAGGCGATTGTTTTGCGTGAAAATTTCCTCAAAGGGGTTAGCGGGGGAGATGGTCCGTGACTTCCCACAGACTGCCTGGCAAAGGAGTTGAGTTGTTCATTTTCTATCCATGGCAACACCTGTGTGGGGCTACTTTCTTGTAACTCAGCTAAAGAGAGGAACTCTAGGCCCCGAGTTAATCTGATACAATCTCGGTCAGAATTTATATTCCATCCCAAAATCTTTACGAGTAATACTGAAACAGAGAGCGGTTGTGAGCCCATACAGGAAGGCCACCGCAACTAATTCCATACTTAATGCTACATCTTGTCATCCTTGCCACATTATAAAAATATCCCGATAGGGAATGGTCAGAGCAAAAAGAAACTGCTTTGACCAACATGTATATAAAGTGGAATCAGAAAGATTGGCAAAAGATTAGGATATCGTGGCTCTTAAAAGGCTTTCCTGTCCAGGACGACCAGAATAGTGGACAGTATAGATAGGAACAGGTTAATTAACGATAGCAAATGTACAAGGATGGTGATGTGTAATTTTATTCCATTTGTCGCCACATTTAGTCCACAATATGCAAATATAGTGAATATCATTAAGAATACTATCCTTAACCGGGACCCAAACTCTCTTAGATCCTTCAGAATTCCCAAATTAGATTCATGATAAGAAGCCCAGACCCTTAGGTCTATTCTCTCCTAAATTCTTTTCCTCACCTCCAGCTTGAAGGACAATGGCACCTGGTTGGCGCTGAAAGGTTATTTTTATTTTATAGATGTGCCATACAGGTGCCTTGTATGCACCCACAATCCTAAGAAGCAATGTTTTTAACATCATACCATAATGGAGCACACACAAGATAAATCTTATATAAACTGCTGTACAAGCAATGTTTAATTTTAATATACTGTTCCTTATGCCATATTCAGTACGTGGATGCATATCAGGAGAGCTTAAAACGAAGAATCTGCAGCTATATCACAGATGCAAATAATCGGATTGCTCTTGCTTAACAGCAATTACTTTCAAAGTCAATATTTGCCTAGAAAATTAACTTAACCCCCAAAACACATTTCACATCATTGCAGTCCTGCCTTAAAAGGAGCAGCTAACATCGTTTTAGTGATTGTTCCATTAACACAGGTGTGGGTGTTGATGAGGACAGGGCTGGCGATCAATCAGTCATGATTAAGTAAGAATGACACCACTGGACACTTTAAAAAGGAGGCTGGTGCTTGGTATCATTGTTTCTCTTCAGTTAACCATAGTTATCTCTAAAGAAACACATGCAGCCATCATTGCACTGCACAAAAATGGCCTAACAGGGAAGAGTATCGCAACTAGAAAGATTGCACCTCAGTCAACAATCTATCGCATCATCAAGAACTTCAAGGAGAGAGCTTCCATTGTTGTCAAAAAGGCTCCAGGGCGCCCAAGAAAGACCAGCAAGCGCCAGGACCATATCTTAAAACTGTTTCAGCTGCGGGATCGGACTACCAGCAGTGCCGAGCTTGCTCAGGAAAGGCAGCAGGCTGGTGTGAGTGCTTCTGCACACACTGTGAGGCGGAGACTCTTTGAGCAAGGCCTAGTTTCAAGGAGCAGATGAAGTCCATGGAGCCTCGGTTAAGAGTCTACAACATGGACACCAGCCAGTTATCCCACCAGGGAAGGACCTAGCCCAGGGTATTAGTAGCCCTTAAGTCACTATCCAGCCCTTGCAAGCTTGAAGATATGGACAGGGGTTTACCATAGACTAGGTATCCAACCACAGACAGCTGTTTCGGGGTTGTTGCCCCTCATCAGTGTGGCGCAGGATTCTGGCTGGGTGGGAGCAATGCTTGATAGACAGACATCACAAAGCAACCACTGACCTTGTGGAGACCAGCGGAGGATAACACTGCGGGCACCAGTTAAAGCACTCAAACACAGTGAAACCCAAGGTGCATTGCTCCCTAGAATTTGAATATGCAGATGAAGTCCATGGAGCCTCGGTTAAGAGTCTACAACATGGACACCAGTCAGTTATCCCACCAGGGAAGGACCTAGCCCAGGGTATTAGTAGCCCTTAAGTCACTATCCAGCCCTTGCGAGCTTGAAGATATGGACAGGGGTTGAGACCAGGGGTGCACCAACCCCTTTGCCGCCTGAGCCCGCGCACCGATTACGGGGGGGGGGGGGTTGCTACCCCCGGAGCCCGGACTTGCCGCCCCCTCTGCCACCAGAGCCGGGCACCGATCACGGGGGTGGGGGGTGCTACTGGAGCCAGGACTGCCCCCCCTCTGCCGCCTGAGCCGCCAGAGTGATTCCCCCCGCGGCCGTGAGTACCTTTGGGTGCTATTGCACTGCCGCTCCTTCTGTGCCTCTCTTCCCGGGTCGCCTGCTTGCCTCCGGTGGGGCCCGGCGCCATGACAGGGGGAGGCTGTGTGCATGAGGCGCCGCCCCCTTCTGCACTGCCGCTCCCCCTGCCGGCTGCCGCATGAATGACAGGGCTCACACTGTCCAATGGACGGTGCGGCCCTGGTGAGACCCATCATCAGAAAGATACATGGGAAAGAGAGCAGCAGCGATATCAACCTCTGGTATCTCTAGAATGAGCCCCTTCCTCCACCCAAGCCATGTACGTTTCCCACCCCGCAAATTGTCCCGGACAGATTTTGCCTCCATATGTCCATTGCCTTGGTGCACCACAGCGAATATCACGATTGAGATGAACCTAAAGGACTGTGGGTGCAACGATGGCACAATTGAATGACGCGATCTTAAGCCATTTCATCCACTTCCCCCACCAAATCAACCTCTTGGCGCTCTCTACACCGCTGGCCCTCCTCGATCTTCCTGTTGATCCCTCTCCTGACGTCTCCCAGCTCTTCTCTGCCTCTGGGGAAGGAACAGTCCTGGGGGGTCCTCTATTCTGCAATGCATCGCCAGGGGAGGCCAATCTGGAATCTCGACAGGTGGAATGTTAAGCGCAGCCAAGAACACTGGGATTTCACTAGGGTGACTTAGCAGATGAATCCTTCCGTCTTTTTGGATGCATAGATGAAATAGAAAACCACATGTATGTGGAATGTTGAATTGACGAAGGACATCTAAAAGGGGTCCATGAGCCTTCCGTCTCTGCAATGTCCATCTGGAGAGGTCCAGCAACAGCTGAACCCTGGCTACCTGACATCTTATATTGTTATTGACTCTCGCCCTGGACATGACCGCATCCTTTAGTTGATACTTATACACTCTACATATGACATACTGTAAAAAGGAGTGGCCTAATCCTGGGGTCTCGGTCCTTGCACCCGATAAGCACGATCTGACTAAAAGGGGAGTCCTGTAGCCTTTGCAGAACAGAGTTAAACATGTGTTGCAATGCCCCGTTCAGTTCTTGGGGTGCTACGGTTTCTGGCAAAACTCTTATTCTTATACTAGCTGGGTGCCCGATGCACATGCATCGGGATTCTAGCAGAGCGAGTCTCTGACTCGCAATGGCCGCTTCGCGGCCAATGCTTCGCGCTGCTAAGGCGACTCGCCATGCCCGCTGTGCGGGCATAGCGAGTCGCCTTAGAACTGCTCGCAATGGCCGCTGCGCGGCCAATGCTTCGGGCGTATCCGCATGACCACGCTGACTCGCAGCGTGAGCGGACTCAAAAGGGGCAAAAAACCCATTCGTGATTATATAATAGATTGTTTCTTCTTCTCCTATTTTCTGAATCATTTAGCATGTCAGCTAGCATTTGTATTTGGATAGTGTGAGCTGAAAGGGTTGCTTCCTGAGCGTCCAGTCTGGCTGTCAGAGTGGCTATCGCCTATTCGTGTGCATTAACCTTTTCCAGGGGCGTAACTAGAACTGGCAGGGCCCCATAGCAAACTTTTGAATGGGGCCCCCTCCAAGACACGCCCCAATGACACGCCCCTCCAAGACACGCCCCCCAAATGACACGCCCCTTCAAGACACACCCCCTTACAGGCCCCAGCAGTATATACAGCAGCCCCAGTGGTATACCGCAGCCTCTCCAGTGGTATATACAGGCCCCAGCAGTATTACAGCAGCCTCCGCAGTGGTGGTATATACAGGCCCCAGTGGTGGTATACAGGGCCCCTGGTGGTGGTATATACAGGCCCCTGGTGGTGGTATACAGGGCCCCTGGTGGTGGTATATACAGGCCCCTGGTGGTGGTATATACAGGCCCCTGGTGGTGGTATATACAGAGCCCCTGGTGGTAGTATACAGAGCCCCTGGTGGTGGTATATACAGGCCCCTGGTGGTATTATACAGAGCCCCTGGTGGTGGTATATACAGGCCCCCGGTGGTAGTATACAGAGCCCCTGGTGGTGGTATATACAGGACCCTGGTGGTAGTATACAGGGCTCCTGGTGGTGGTATATACAGAGCCCCTGGTGGTAGTATACAGAGCCCCTGGTGGTGGTATATACAGGACCCTGGTGGTAGTATACAGAGCCCCTGGTGGTGGTATATACAGGCCCCTGGTGGTAGTATACAGGCCCCTGGTGGTGGTATATACAGAGCCCCTGGTGGTAGTATACAGGTCCCTGGTGGTAGTATACAGGCCCCTGGTGGTATATACAGAGCCCCTGGTGGTAGTATACAGAGCCCCTGGTGGTAGTATACAGGCCCCTGGTGTTGGTAGTATACAGAGCCCCTGGTGGTAGTATACAGGCCCCTGGTGGTAGTATACAGGCCCCTGGTGGTGGTAGTATACAGAGCCCCTGGTGGTGGTAGTATACAGAGCCCCTGGTGGTGGTAGTATACAGAGCCCCTGGTGGTGGTAGTATACAGAGCCCCTGGTGGTGGTAGTATACAGAGCCCCTGGTGGTAGTATACAGGCCCCTGGTGGTAGTATACAGGCCCCTGGTGGTGGTAGTATATAGAGCCCTGGTGGTGGTAGTATACAGAGCCCCTGGTGGTGGTAGTATACAGAGCCCCTGGTGGTGGTAGTATACAGAGCCCCTGGTGGTAGTATACAGGCCCCTGGTGGTATATACAGAGCCCCTGGTGTTGGTAGTATACAGAGCCCCTGGTGGTAGTATTCAGGCCCCTGGTGGTAGTATACAGGCCCCTGGTGGTGGTAGTATACAGAGCCCCTGGTGGTGGTAGTATACAGAGCCCTGGTGGTGGTAGTATACAGAGCCCCTGGTGGTATATACAGAGCCCCTGGTGGTAGTATACAGGCCCCTGGTGGTGGTAGTATACAGAGCCCCTGGTGGTAGTATACAGGCCCCTGGTGGGTATATACAGGCCCCACACTCCTCCTCTGCTGCACACGTCACCTGTAAAGGAATACATCATACTTACTTATCTCTGCCGGCTGCCGCCGCTCTGCACCGCGCTCCGTCTTCATCCAGCTTCTTCCTGGTTGTGACCGCCGGGCGCAGGAAATGACGTCACAACCAGGAAGAAGCTGGATGAAGACGGAGCGCGGTGCAGAGCGGCGGCAGCCGGCAGAGATAAGTAAGTATGATGTATTCCTTTACAGGTGACGTGTGCAGCAGAGGAGGAGTGGGGGACCTGTATATACACACTGGGGGCCTGTAGCTGACCGGATAGCAGCGTAGCGGCGCTGGGTCCGGGCCCCACACTGCTGTATCTCATCCCTTAAGGTGGACATTTCTGCTTTATAAGATGATTCCAGATGAGCAACATACTGTTCCATGTCATATTTAGTAGGCATGTCTCTGAGTCTGGCATTAAGCAGGTTCAGCACAGAGGGCACAGAGTATGGAATGTCGCCAGAGTGAACATAACTGCTGTCCATTACACTCTGGCAGCTGTGTACTGCCTCTCCAGCAGGAGGAATAGGAATCTGGGGAGTGTGAAAGGGCCCTCCGGGGAGAGGGAGTGGGGAGGCCTCCTCGCTGCAGTCCATACAGCTCTCGTCCTCTACGTCCACCCAGCTCTCCCCCCTCTCCTCCTGTGCCTCTGCATCGTGCACTGACCTGTCCTGCAGTTTACCGCCTGCCATGTGTGGGCCTGTGCCTGCATCATCTTGATCAGCAGCTAGCTGGGACAAAGCCTCACCGCCGTGGCCCAGCACCTGCAACCCTATGTGTTCCACATCAGTGCCCCGTATCACCGCCGATGTTTCCGCCATTTTACAGGTACCTTTCCTCCTTGCTTCTGCTCCCATCGCACCTCCAGTGCCCTCCTTTCTCTCCGGTACCAAGAAGAAGCGGGTGATTGTCAGGGTGGCGGGCTCCACCACAGGGGCAGCACCCCCATATCCTTTCTTCTTCTTGGCCCCCATTGATGCCGGATCAGGGTCCAGTGTGGTGCTGTGAGGATGATTTAGCCAGACTTGGGACGGGAGCTCCTTCTTGTGTGTCCTTACTCCCTCGCGTCCATGCCATGCCCCGAATCTATAATATTTATAACAAAAATATAATAGTTCAAGTCACCAAAGCCCTATGTAGGGTAAGCATCAAGCCAAGAATCTATAATATTTTCAACAAAAATATAATAGTTCAAATCACCAAAGCCACACAACCCTACACAACCCAATAAATCGCGTACCATATACCTTTCCTATTAAGTTGATCCGACTTAATAGGCCAACTAGACACAGCAACTCCAGCAACTATCCTAATAGCAATGGGAATGTCACACGCGTCAATATCGCGTGCACGATCGCTGCTGCACATGACGTTGCAGCGATATTGACGCGTGTGACAGGACGCATTAACCAGCGATAAATCGCTGGTTGATGGTCGTCAGGTTTTAGAACCTGTTCTAAAACCTTACGACGGTTGCCCGGTGGACACGCAGCGTCGCTGCGTGTGACACTGGGAGATGGATCAGCCAGCTCCCAGCGCCTCTCAGGAAGCACCTGGGACCTGGTATCCAGGGTAAACTGCGGGTAACTAGGCAGCGCGCGCTGCCTAGATACCCAATGTATACCTTGGTTACCAGCCTTCTCCGCTCACCGGCTGGCATCCAAGGTACAAAGCGGGTAACTAGGGTCCCTAGTTACCCGCTGTGTACCTTGGATACCAGCCGGTGAGCGGAGAAGGCTGGTAACCAAGGTATAGATCGCGTATCTAGGCAGCGCGCGCTGCCTGGTTACCCACAGTTTACCCTGGATACCAGCCTGCAGACATCGTGGAAACGGTATTTAAATCATTTCCACGATGTCGCTGGTCCAATGATCACTGGTGAGTCTGTCTGTGTGACAGCTCACCAGCGATCAGCCGTCAATGTCGTCAGCGATCAGATCGCTGACGACATTGACGCGTGTGACGGCCCCATAAGACTACGTCATTCCATATTCATCTGGGCCTCTCTACATAGGTAACATTTCGGTTCTTTGATGAGACTATATAATGCAAAATAATTTTCCCGGACTGGAGGTAGATTAACTCTCAGTAAAAGTGAAATTCTTTCTATAAGGAATACATTTTTCTTACTGTGTTTTTTTTCTTTTATGCTGCAGCCATTTCACTTTTCCTGGAAAAGCCCTCCTCACTCTGGGTGTGGATGGTATAATGCAGTACTGATCTTTTTCCCGGCTTTTGGCACCATTTGAGAGGGAAATGCACTGCAAACTTCAAATTAATGTGTTCAGTGAGCACTCATGGAGAATCAATAAAGCACAACAATGCCTTTGGTTGTACTCATTGACTTCTGCTTTATTAGCCTATGCTGGCACTTAAATAGTACTACAAAGCGAAGGTTTGGCTTCAAGCCATTAGCCAATAGAAACAATAGGGGCATGAACAGTAATGTGACCTTCCCCACTCACTCAGTGTTATGAGTCACTGTGACATCAGAGACTCCAACCATGATGTATAAAATAGATGCTAAACAAAATTGTGGATTCTACACTTTGTGCAGAATTATTAGGCAGGTTGTATTGTAGAGGATTATTTTTATTATTGATCAACAACTATGTTCTCAATCAACCCAAAAGCCTCAAATATCAAAGCTTAATATTTTTGGAAGTTGGAGTGTTTTTTTTTAGATTTGGCGATCTTAGGAGGATATCTGTTTGTGCAGGTAACTACTACTGTGCAGAATTATTAGGCAACTTAATAAAAACCAAATATATTCCATCTCACTTGTTTATTTTCACCAGGTAAACTAATATAACTGCACAAAAATTAGAAATAAACATTTCTGACATGCAAAAACAAAACACAAAAAAAAATTATTGACCAATATATACAACCTTTCTTTATGATGACACTCAACAGTCTCCATCCATAGATTCTGTCAGTTGCTTGATCTGTTTACTATCAACATTGCGTGCAGCAGCCACCACAGCCTCCCAGACACTGTTCCAAGAGGTGTACTATTTTCCCACCTTGTAGATCTCACATTTTAGGAGGGACCACAGGTTCAGATCAGGTGAACAAGGGGGCCATGTCATTATTTTTTCTTCTTTTAGACCTTTACTGGCCAGCCACGCTGTGGAGTAGTTGGATGCATGTGATGGAGCATTGTCCTGCATGAAAATCATGTTTTTCTTGAACGATACTGACTTCTTCCTGTACCACTGCTTGAAGAAGTTGTCTTCCAGAAACTGGTAATAGGACTGGGAGTTGAGCTTCACTCCATCCTCAACCACAAAAGGTCCCACAAGTTCATCTTTGATGATACCAGCCCGTACCAGTACCCCACCTCCACCTTGCTGGCGTTTGAGTCGGAGTGGAGCACTCTGCCCTTTACTGATCCAGCCTCTGGCCCATCCATCTGGCCCATCAAGAGTCACTCTCATTTCATCAGTCCATAAAACCTTTGAAAAATCAGTCTTAAGATATTTCTTGGCCCAGTCTTGACGTTTTATCTTATGTTTCTTGTTTAAAGGTGGTCGTTTTTCAGCCTTTCTTACCTTGGCCATGTCCCTGAGTAAGGCACACCTTGTGCTTTTTGATTCTCCAGTAATGTTGCAGCTCTGAAATATTGCAAAACTGGTGGCAAATGGCATCTTGGCAGCTTCACGCTTGATTTTCCTTAATTCATTGGCAGTTATTTTGCGCCTTTTTTGCCCAACACGCTTCGTGCAACCCTGTTGGCTATTTGCCATGAAACGCTTGATTGTTCGGTGATCATGCTTCAAAAGTTTGGCAATTTCAAGGCTACTGCATACCTCTGCAAGACATCTCACAATTTTGGACTTTTCAGAGCCCGTCAAATCTTTCTTCTGACCCATTTTTCCAAAGGAAAGGAAGTTGCCTAATAATTAAGCACACCTTATCTAGGGAGTTGATGTCATTACACCACACCCCTCCTCATTACATAGATGCACATCACCTGATTTACTTAATTGGTAGTTGACTCTCAAGCCTATACAGCTTGGAGTAGGACAACATGTATAAAAAGTATCATGTGATCAAAATACTCATTTGCCTAATAATTCTGCACACAGTGTATTCTCTGACAGGGGTTATCCAGGTTTGAACTGAACGTCTTCAGTCACTCTTTAGAATCCTCACATTTAGCATTTTGCATGCTGTCATGTGTATGGCTTCACTCTGTTCACTGGGAGTATGCATAGTGGCATCAGAGAAATCTGACAGTGTACACTGTGAGGACTCACAAGTCTGCAGTCGCACAGTGACTGCAGACCTTCGTGCCAAACCTAGATAATCCCTTTTAACCATAGAGTAGTTTTTACATTGTGATTTAACTTATCACCTCCTCGCAGAATATCAAATACATGGGCCAGAATATGAACAGTAGAACTTCCAGCCTTGTTGTTTTCTCACAAGCTTTGATGTCATTTCATCTATTGCATATTTTCTCCATCCAGAAAAACTTGTTTTCTAAGGAAATAGTAAACTGGAAGGTTGTGGCCTCTTATCTACAAGGTTTCCTGTTTTACAACCATAAACGTAGATCAACACAATTGCAAGTCATCATTACCATGTGCTTGTGGATGCTTGTTTTCTCTTTAAGCATCTTGTTAATAAATGATGAGAACGTACACTGATCTACTAACAATAAAACTACCTGCCTCATATTGCATAGATCCTCCACTATGTGACCGTCCTTTTTATAGAGTGGGCACTCTCAGACTGGTGATTTTTCTAAGTATTCACACTAAATTATTATTATTTATTATAGCGCCATTTATTCCATGGCAAATTACATGTGAAAAGGGGCATACATCAACAAGTACAATATTCATGAACAATACAAGGCACACACAGGTACAGGAGGAGAGAGGACCCTGCTCTCGAGGGCTTACAGTCTACAAGGGATGGGTGAGGATACACTAAGAGAGGCAGAGCTGGTCATGTGGCGGTTTAGTGGACTGATGCTCACTGCAGGTTGTAGGCTTGTCAGAAGAGGCAGGTCTTTAATTCCTTTTGAAGGATTCCACGGTAGGCGCGAGTCTGATGTGTTGGGGCACAGAGTTCCAGAGAATGGCGGAAGCATGGGAAAAATTGTGTATGCGGTTGTGGGAACAAGAGATAAGAGATAAAAGGGGAATAGAGGAGATCTTGGGAGGATTGCAGGTTGTGTGTAGGTAGGTACTGGGAGAACATGTCACAGATAATGGAGGGGACAGGTTGTGGATGGCTCTGTATGTCATAGTTAGGGTTTTGAACTGGAGACTCTGGGCAATTCAAAGCCAGTGAATGACTTGGTAGAGAGGAGAGTCTGAGGAATAACGCGAAGACAGGTGGATTAGTCGGGCAGCAGTTTAGGATAGATTGGAGGGGTGCAAGAGTGCTAGAGGGGAGGCCAGAGAACAGGAGGTTGCAATAATGAAGGTGGGAGATGATGAGGGCATGCACGAGTGTTTGCAGCTTCTTGGTCAAGGAATGTATGGATCCAAGAGATATTTTTTGACTTGGAGTCAGCAGGAGAGGGCAAGGGTTTGGATATGTGGCTTGAATGAGAGGACAGAGTCAAGAATTATATTTTGAATTGGGCATTTTTTAGGTGGGATATTACACGGTAATCCCCCCCAAGGCCTTCTGGCAGCTACAACCATTAGTAACAATCACATTGCCTAATCTACAGATTAGACAAAGTTCCCTTTTACTGACTAGCTCTAGTGTATAACCTTTAATTACCAGAGTCAAGAATTACCCTTAGGCACCGAGCATGTTGAAGTGGAGAAAATGAGCAACCATTGAATTTAATGGATAGGTCTGATGCTGTGGTAGAGTGAGATGGGTGAAAGATGATACATTCTGTTTTATCCATGTTCAGTTTTAGAAAGTGAGCAGAAAAGAAAGATAAAATAGCCGACAGACATTGTGGAATTGTGGTTAGTAAGGAGGTGATATTAGGTCCAGAGAGGTAGATCTGCGTGTCATTGTGGCACCCTGGCACCTTGTTGGGCACCACAGAACTCTTTAGTACACAAATGGAGCAGTAACAGCAAGCGACACTCACAAACAACAAAACACTTAACAACACCTTAGTACACCTGGTTTCACCCCAAGCCTCTAGGGGAGGTCCACTCGTCACTTTAAGCCAGTTCCCCCTATAAATAGGGTCTTGGAGGGAGAAACACCAGAGTGCAGACGCTACAAGAGCTGCAGGACGTGTGCATCACTGGTTCTGGAGCTATACTAGGCCCAAACCAGCACACCTGCCCAGTGAGAGACCCTTGCAATTGGGCTAATAGGAAAGGAGAAGCACCTCTCAGGGACAATAGAGTGACACTAACTCTCTCCCTTAACAACCGGTTACTGGAACCGAGCTGTGAGAGCTACCAGCCACCACAGAGAACCAGCACTTCGACCAGGGAGTTTAGCTCCCTTGTTCACCTGCTGCACCTACCCACGAGAGCCCAGGGAAGAGGATAGACGTTGAATCATCCCTTTAACAGTGCCCTCAGTGCAGCTTAACCAGGTGAAGCACGTTCCGCTGAACGTATACCCCAGTCCGGGCAGGATTCCATATCCACCCGACCTTACTAGAAGAGACAGAAAAAGGAAGCCTAACACTGCTTGCTGTGAACCTCCAGGAGTGTCAACCTCACTATCCTGGTCCGAGTGTACCTGCTTTCCACCATTAAAGGTACCTAAAAGACTTTGATGTGTCTGCGTTTGATTCCTGGATATAACAGCAGTATTACTAAGCTGCCTCACAACATCTTGTGCAGCTCCTGGCTCCGGGGACTCCCGCTCGTCCTGTGGGGAGCGTCCCATCTTGCTGTATAACATCCCCCGGAGGCCTAGCAGTGTCGGTGAAATCACCGGAACACCCGCAGGTGGTGTCACAAAGATTATTAACCTCTACTGTTCAGCCATCCCCTCTATTTATCTGGACCACCGGGCCTCACAGCCGCAGGCGCGGTTCCGTGACAAGGAGAGTCAACTCCTGTGACGTGCAGAACCCGGCTACGGTGAGACAGAATTTGGTGTCATGAACAGGATACGAGCAGGCCCGTTCCTTAACGGGTATTGTGTGCTATTTTAATGACTGTATATATCGAACTGTAAATTTGAACCGCCATTGCTGCGCGAAAGGCGGGAAAAGAAGGGGCGTTCCTGTGCAAAGGGCGCGAAGATAGGCCCCGCCCTCACGCTCTGACGACTTCCCCTGAACGCAGCAGGAAACGGAAACTCCCGTGGTGCCTCACTCCTCACCGCGAGGCTGACACTTCCGTTTGAAACCGAAAGGACTGGCCACGCTTAACTAAGGGGGAGCGACGATGAGTATCCCAGCTCCTAACAACTCGGTACCTCCGCAACAACCGCTAAACATACCTCTTGATGGACAGCAACAAGCCGGCGGTATGCCGCAACAACCCGCTCTGATTATGCTGATATTCCTGCCTTACGTTCTGAATGCGAACTGGTTACCGAAGTACAGCGGTACCCCCAGTACCTTGGAGACATTCCAGAGGAAGATATGCCAAGAGCTGGACATGTACGCTATGACCGGTAAGCAGAGAGCTTCAGTTGTTATGGGACAGTTAACAGGCGCAGCGAGCTGCAGAGCCGAAACTGGTCTATAGAAACTCAGGAATCTGTGGAACAGATATTCGCTAAGTTAACCCGGGTTTTTGAATGTCATACTGAGGCTGAGTTAAGACTGTCATTCTACCACTGTAACCAAGGGGCACAGGAAAGTGTCCTGGATTATTCACTGCGATTACAAGAGGCACTAAGACTGTTAAAGCAAGTCGATCCTGATGGTGTCCGAGATGAGAACAAAGCATTAATTTGACAGTTTATTGTGGGACTCAGACTATCTGAGGATAGAAAGCAAGCAAGCTGGTGGTCCATACAAAATCCTGGCGCAGAGTTTGACACTTTGAGAGACCTAACAGTGTGGGGACAACGGCTCTCCGCAGTGCCCGATCCCGCTTCACAGCCGCAGTGTACTGACACCCCTTCCGTGCTGACAGCAGCATCTTCAATCCCTACGGTTCAGTCCAGTGCACAGACCATCACCCCTGACCGGTTTGAACAACTGTGTGCTAATTTAGAGCAGCTGATGAAAGACATGACCAAGCTACAAGCTGGGAGAAGACCCAAGACAGATGCAAGGTCATCGGACAAGACCCAGCTTGTAGAGATGGGCGAGTCCTAAAAGACTCGGAATCGCAAGACCCCAACGAGTCCGAGTCAAGGACTCGGGACTCGTTGCGAATCCAGCGAGTCCAATGTTAATGAATAGGGAACCGAGTAATAGCGAATAATGACATTTACAACTCGCTGATGTGTCTCTGAAAGTGTGCGAGTCCAAACACACCGCACACTACACTCCCTAAAAAAATTGGTTTTAAGTGCGCACAGCCACCGAGATGTGGTTTGGTGTTGCTGTATGCGTCACTTGCTGGCGGGGTAAGTGTGCGCGCTCACACTTGGCAGTGAAGCCGCACACTACCTCCCTAAAAAAATTGGTTTTAAGTGCGCACAGCCACCGAGATGTGGTTTGGTGTTGCTGTATGCGTCACTTGCTGGCGGGGTAAGTGTGCGCGCTCACACTTGGCAGTGAAGCCGCACACTACACTCCCTAAGGTGCTGTACGTGCTATTTAAAGGTAGGAGAGCAGCAACGCACTGGTCTGCCACAGAAAAAATAACGCTCTATGGCTTATTAGGAACAAAAATCGATCTGGTGCAAAAACAAAAAGGAAACAACACCTCAGCTAAGCCTCTGACTGCAGCTGTTAGCAAAGCTGAGTGAGTAAGCTAAGCTATGAGGTCCGTCCTGTGTGCACTGTAAGGCTTCTCCTTCCTTCCCTCCCTGCCTGCCTGCCTGCCTACACAGCACTACTCTGTCCTCCTCCTAGCTCTCAGAAGAGCTTTTTGGGTTAATATAAGGAATCTTCCCTACACTGACAATCCCTGATCTGCTCCAGCATATATCTCTCTCTCCCTATACTAGGTCAGATCGTCTCAGGAATGTGGCCAAAATGGTGGGGACAAGCCTTATATACTGCCTTGCCTGTCATACATGACATAGGCATCACGATGGACAGCAGCCAATCATAGTCCTGACACAACCAACTTTGCTATGCCATTACTGACTATGATTGGCTATCTTCACAAGATTTCTGACCTAACACGCACGCTGTGCTGACTCGGAACATAACAGATTCTGTATTCGAGAGTCCGACTCCCGAATACAGTATACAGGACTCGGAATCGTAGACTCGTAGGACTCGGAATCGTAGACTCGCTCAGACTCGCTGCTGACAGCGGGTATCTGTGAAGAGTCAAGCTTATTGCCATTGAATTCCATTGGACTCGTCACTGTGCGAGTCCAAGCTGGGAGATTCGCCGAGTAACGAGTCCTGCGAGTACCTTCAGAATCGCCGAGTCCGAGTCCTAGCGAGTAGACTCGCCCATCCCTACCAGCTTGATGACAGCCCCGACGACGTCCCGTGGATGAAGAGAAAGACACAGCCCCGTGAGGAAAACCTGCAGATCGTCGCAGCCCTGACCGACGCCGCGCCAGTCAGCAGAGTGACAGAGGAGGACGTACCCAACAATCCCGTCCTTTAAACGAGCAACCCCTGGGAGAGAAGGGCCAACCCCAGGAGTAGACTATCCGGGCCAGACCAGTTGGGAGTACAAGTACGTAGGAGACTGTCCATACCTACCAATCGTCATCGATGGCA
Organism: Allobates femoralis; assembly: GCA_033576535.1. Taxonomy (NCBI): domain Eukaryota; kingdom Metazoa; phylum Chordata; class Amphibia; order Anura; family Aromobatidae; genus Allobates; species Allobates femoralis. Next base: position 258,840,174 of record JARQOC010000006.1, read on the forward strand.
TCGCTACCTCCGCCTTGATAGACACTGGATCCCAGGTGACAACCATCTCGAGTATCCTTTACAAGCGGTTCTGGCCAGATGTTAAGCTGGAACCCCCACACCCCGATCTGAACATTGAAGCCACTAATGGTATACTAGTTACAGTAGAGGGACAATGGGAAGCTACAGTAAAGGTGGGGAGGGTGCAGCTGAAGAACCAGGGTATCATAGTGGTTCAGGATAAACCTAACAACAAGGATCCATATGTAATACTGGGTACTAATGTTATGGTAATGCATTGATGAAGTGTTATTCTTACTCCAACAGAGTGTTGAAGCTGGTAGACCCAGAGAGAAGAGAGCTATCCAAAAGCAGATCCGAGCTCTGGTTTATCAACAACAGGTAACATTGTCAAATGGTGAAATTGGCAGAGTACGGGTAACAGATCCATTCCAATTGTGTGGTACCACCCAGAAGTGAAATAATGATCTGGTGTCAAGCAGCCATAGGCCTCAGAGGGCAGGACTACCAAGCTTTAGTAGAACCTGTAATGTTGATAGTAGTCCTACGCTCTTGACAGCCAGAGGGTTGGTCGACGTGAGAAAAGGGAGAGTCCCCGTACGCATATTAAATAATGGTGATGACGATGACGAAGTCAGACTGCCAAGATATGCAACTGTCGCAAAATTGTACCAGGTTAAAGATGATGCTGTAATTGATGTAAAATCCTTTTCCCAAACAGTCACTGATGAACCCCCTCACTCCAAAGATCAGTTAGAGAAATGGTGTCAGGAGCTCAGTGTAGGAACTGACAATACACCTACTCACCAGAAAAATGGAGTATACCGGGTAGTTCGGGAGTATGAGCAAGTGTTCAGCGATCACCCACTTGACTTTGGGAGGATTAAAGGGGTACAACACCATATACCCACAGGCAACTATGCACCTATCAAAGAAAGGTACAGGCCTATACCACCCACACACTACCAAAAAGCAAAAGAGATGCTTCAGGACATGAAAAATGCAGGAGTCATTAGGGATAGCTGTAGTCCCTGGGCCGCATCACTAGTCCTGGTTCAAAAGAAAGATAGTATTATCAGGATGTGCGTAGACTACAGACAAATCAATAAAGTCACACACAAGGATGCATACCCGTTGCCCCGCATAGAAGAGTCACTAGCTGCATTCAAATCTGCCAACTACTTCTCCACATTAGATCTTACTAGTGGGTACTGGCAGGTTGCCGTTGCAGAGGAGGATCGTGAGAAGACAGCCTTCACGACCCCTATGGGGCTCTGCGAGTTCAATAGTATGCCCTTCGGGTTGTGCAATGCCCCAGGAACATTTCAGAGGCTGATGGAGTGTTGTTTGGGCCACAAGAACTTTGAAACTGTCCTGTTATACCTTGATGATGTCATTGTATACTCTCAGACCTATGAAGATCACCTGCAGCACCTGAGTGAAGTGTTCGAGTCACTGTCCAAGTACGGGATGAAGCTGAAACCGTCCAAGTGCCACCTGCTGAAACCCAAGGTCCAATGTGGTTAGTGCAGAAGGCGTAGCACCGGTTCCGGATAAAGCAACCGTCATCAAGGACTGGCCAGCACCAACTACTCAAAAAGAGGTACGTCAATTTCTTGGATTGGTCGGGTACTACCGACGATTCATCAAAGGCTATACCAAGATAGCAGCACCCATGCAAGATCTCTTAGTAGGTCAATCCAAAAACGGCAAGATCAGCAAATTGGATGACAATTGGGAATCTGAACCCTATCACAATATGACAATTCCAAAACTTGCGTTATCAGCAAAGACCAAGGAATTACTTTCACAACCGTCTCAAGGGATTATTTGAAGAAATGTCCAACACAGTTACTACCTCAAGTAACCAGCCACCCAGCAGTAACTACAGTTGAAGAACAAAAAGAAAATCTAGTCCATACAGACATTGGATACTTACCAGCTGACTGGCCACAATGCGATGGTGCATTCATCATACCAGTTATGCATTTCTATCAACATGTAGAAGATCAGCAACCAATTCCTAACCCACAAGTTCAACAAGAACAAGTTCAAGTGCAAGAGATGCAGCCTGTTATAGTGGAACCTGATATTCCTGTAATTGGTGAACCTGCTAGTCTCACAGTAAGACGTAGTCAGCGTAGACAACTACCTACACTACCACCAACAACCAGTTTGTGCACTACAGACACAGCTTTTGAGACACCCACACTACGCAAATCCACACGTAGTACATTAGGACAACCCCCAAACAAGTATGGAGAATGGGTTTAAAATGTAGTGGAATACAGTACCTGTTAATAAATGTAAATAGCAACTGTTCAGCCATCCCCCCTATTTATCTGGACCACCGGGCCCCACAGCCGCAGGCGCGGTTCCGTGACAAGGAGAGTCAACGCCTGCAACATGCAGAACCCGGCTATGGTGAGTCATCATCAGCAGAGAGATGATACTGAGTGCTGTGGAACACTATGAGCTGTTCCAAGCTGACAGTGTGGTTGGAGAAGAGGAAGGATCCTAGAACTGATCCTCGGGAAACACCAACATACTGGGGGCGAGATGAGGAGGTGGTGTGGGAGAGGAAGACGCTGAATGTCCGTTCTGTTAGATATAAAGAGATTCAGGATATGTCCAAGTCTGTGATATCAAGAGATGAGAGAATCTGTCGCAAGGGGGGATGGTCTACAGTGTCAAAGGCAGAGGACAGGTCCAGGAGGAGGAGGATAGAGTAGTCTTGCTTGCTCTTTGTGGTTAGTAGGTCATTGGTGACTTTAATTAGGGCAGTTTCAGTTAAGTGATGCTGTCGGAAGCCAGATTGTAACCGGTCAAAGAGGGAGCAGGAGGAAATGTTGGAGGACAGTTCAAGATGGACATGCTGTTACAGATGTTTGAGGCATAAGGGAGAAGTGATATGGGGCGATAGCTAGTCACAGAGGATGGGTCAAGTGAGGGATTTTGGGGATGGGTGTGATTGAGGCATGTTTGAAGGATTAGGGGAAGACACCAATTGTAAGTTAAAGGTTGAAGAGATGTGTTAGGGTTGGGAGGAAAACTATGGTGAGGTTGGGAATGAGGTGGGACTGGAGCGGGTCAAGCATGCAGGTGGTGAGATGTGATCTTGATAGAGGAGAGTTGATCTTCTGTCATGCTTGAGAAGCTGGTTTTGGAAGAAGAGGGCTGAGGAAATATGAGGAGGAGCTCTGGGTGCTGCAGGCCAAAGCTTGCTCTTATTGTATCAATCTTCTTCTTGAAGAAAGAGGCAAAGTCTTCAGCGGAGAGGGAGAGAGTGGGAGGAGAGCGAGGAGGTGGTGGGGGAAGGAGGAGAGAATTGAAAGGGTTGAATAGCTGTTTAGGCTTGTTAGACAGGAAGGATATGAGAGATGAGAAGTAAATTTGTTTTGCGACAGTGAGCATAGACTTTAAGTTGGTGAGGGACTGCTTGTATGCAATGAAGTGCTCAACGGAATGGGATCTCTTCCATCTCTGCTCAGTGACCCTGAAAGTATGTGTCAGTTCTTTAGTCAGGCTGGTCTGCCAGGGTTGCCTGTTGATTGTGCGAGTTTTGCTATGATTTACTGATCTACTAACATTAAAACTGCCTGCCCCATATTGCATAGATCTGCCAGTGTGTACCCGCCATTTTATATAGAGGAAGCCCTGTAAGACTGGCGATTGTTTTTAAGTATTCATACCTAGATCACGAGATCTCCCTCTTTGCATTAACCCATACTAAGTTGGCTCTATGCGCCACATGCACTGTCCCTGCTGTGGGGTCGGTCTCTGCTGAGCAGGGAGATCGGTGCCCATCATGCAGCTCCACTGGCTTTGCTTACCCTAGTGCCATGCCTTCCACTATTCACCCTGCCTGTAGTCCCGCGTGGTTGTCTGCCTCCTACTCCTCCAGGAGCCTGCGTCCTCTTGGCAGAAGAAGTGTGCTTAGGCGGCGTGCGCCACACCCTTCAAACATTTAAAGGGCCAGTACACCTGTTTCCCTGGTAGCCTCTCAGCCTAATTGCTGGGAGGTCTAGTATGTATAAGGCACCTTCCCCTTATGAGAGGTGCCTTGGCAATGTGTTTATACCTAAGGACATTTGCTAGAGTCCAGATCCCTCTCCTGCAGTGCTTTAAAGCTGCCGTTTGCTCTGTGCTCGGCAATATACTTACATTTATCTCTTCATAGAATTCACTACTGGTTGTTTCTGTCGTCCCTGGATTGCTCCACATCGTCCGGATCCTGTGGCCAGATGTCCCAGCCTTTCTTGAATTACAAAGAACTACCAGGATCTTGCTGCAGGCAGAGCCAACTTATCTCAGTTTATTAAAAAACATCATCCTCACTGTTGTGCTCTGTACAAGTCACCCCTCTGGTCCTGGAGTAGTGGCATTTAGACACCCTGGAGCTGTGCTGGGATAATTTCTGTACAGAGGTTCCCTCGCTGGTTGCTCGTCCTGGGGAGTTTGGTGTCTCGACCTAGAGGGTCCACTCTTTCGGACATCCTATCTTTATGTTTATTAATAAAGATCTCTCTTTCTTTAAGAAGTCACTCTCTCGTCTATTACTGTGTTAGGGATTCAGGTGCCGCAAACACAACTGTGGTCCAACACAAGAGATTAATCTTTTTCACAGAGAGGAGGGCCGAATCCAACAATCCAGAAGTTCGGACCTGACTTGTGCTAAATAGTTGGGTCCTTTAGGGCCTCCCTACTATGTTTTTTCTTAAAAAAAGTCTGTTCACAAGCACTCTCTAATATAAGGAAACTAAAAGAGATAATGGCACAATAGTGTCCTATCCAATAAACACAATGTCAGTGTAAAGGGAATTAATCACCTAGACAGGTTGTTATAGCACAACATGAAGATTGCTTGCTATGACCGCTGCTGACCCAGCCAAGATGTCCACGAAAAATAGCAGGAAAAAAAAGAGTTACTGTTCTGTGCTGCCAAAATTGCCGATATAGATACCAGAAATGCAGATAAAGGAATGTGATTTATTTGTCAACACATTTCAAAATATAACCAAATTATTCCACAGGACACATGTGGTTTATCCTGGAGAAGACGTTTGTTATTCTTTGAAACATGTTGACAAATCCCATTCCTTTATCTGAATCGGCAATTTTGACAGTGCAGAACATCAACCACTTTTTTCTGCTATTTTTCATATACTCTTTAATAGCTCAAAACTATTTAGTCATGGACTCCGCCTTTAAAGGTGTCATGTGTTAGACAGCACTGAGATGTTAGCCGCAGATCCTGTAAGTTTTCAGGTGTTGCTTCCAAGGATCCCATAAATATTTCATTGAACTTGGAAATCTGGAAGCTAAGCCACACCTTAATATCTTTGTAGTGTTGATATTAGTATTACTCCTGCTAAAAGAGGCTACAGCCATTAAAGGCTGTGAATGGGTGTACGTGCTCTGCCACCTTTTTTAAGTACTGTAGTTGGAATGTGTCAGAGTCACATCCACATGAATGTCAGGACCCAAGATTTCCCAACAGCATCTTGCCTGGAGCTCAACAGCCTATGGTAGGTGCTTTGGGCAGAGAACCAGGGTCAGCATGGTCACTGCATGGACTACACAACAAGCTGAGATGTGTTGTTCTACTTGATACCATTCTATCATAGACAGCGTTAACTTTTTCAACTAATTATACTACAGTGGCTTGTCTATAAAATTGGAACAGATGGGCTAGCTTCATATCCCATGCACATAAATGAGGATTGGATGCCTATAAAACCATCTCCAGTTAACAGTGTGTCTTTCCCTAGACCAATTTTGATAAATACAAACTATTTTCATACCAGGAATAACACCCAAAAAGACCTGCTTAGTCTAAGATGCTCTGAACCAATCATTTCAGCCGTCTCCAAATCACTCAGATGGTTAGTTTAAGGCGCAGGTCATATGTCCAGTCTTCATCTGTTAAAGCTTGGACACACTTTCCTAGTTACATCCGAGTTTGACTGAGGAGACTCTGAAAGGGCTGGAGCAGTGACCCTGAACGGCTTCTCCCTCTCTGGACGGGGAGTCTGGAGCTGACAGCCCTTTCCAGAGAGGGAGAAGCCGTTCAGGGTCACTGCTTCAGCCCTTTCAGAGTCTCCTCAGTCAAACTGATGAGTGTGTCCGAGCTCTTAGCATAGATCTGTTGGCAAAAAAAGTTGTGAAACCACAACTTTTTTTCGCCTGTTTTGAAAAAATATATTTTCGCAGGATACAATTCTTTAACAATCTGAGTCTATGGAAAACATATTTGTTAACTGATTTCCATTTATCTTCTTATCTGGTACAGTAACCAAAAAACAGATCCTTATCAAATGAAAGAAAAATGGATGGCTAAATGGCAATCAGTTAAAGGATTTGTTTCCCATAGACTCCAATGTTTAAAAAAAAAAAAAAAGAACCCTGCAAAACTAAATTTTTCCAAAACAGAGAGAAAAATTGCACCTGCACAACTTTTTTGCCAATTGATTGTTGCTGGATCCATTCTAAGGGTTCCGTCACACTTGGTGACATTCCAGCAATCCTGACAACGATATGACCTGGTAAGGATTGCTGGAACATCGCTACGTGGTCGCTGGTGAGATGTCAAACAGTCAGATCTACTGAACGACGCAGCAACGATACCGTGATCCGAATAATGACCTCAGTGGTCGTTGGGACCCTGTCACACAGCAGCTAGTCTGACGACTCAGACCTACGTGGCGAGCTCTGAGTCGCCAACGAGGTCGTTGTAAAGGCGTCAAACACACCGATGCATGTTGGCCAGCGGGAGCCCGACAGTCAAAACATAGTCCAGACCATTCCGACATAATCGGCGATGTCACAGCGGACCGGTCGTGCTACGTGTCAAATATAGCGAGATTGATGGCGAGGTCGTTGTTGCATCACAAAACCTGTGACAAAACAGCGATCTTGCTAGCGATCTCACTATGTGTGACAGGGGCTTAACGGTTGATTACTGGACATGAACTTAGCCTAACATATGTTTTTCATTGACAGAACATATACACAGTATAGTCCACAAACATGTTCATGTGTCCATTTTTGATTCAATTTGCAGGTCAAGTTCGCCCATTCAAATGAATAGGTCAGAGAAAAAAATGAATAGCGCTCAGATGCCATTAGCATGTGCAGTGTACCTAGTAATGTCTGCTTTTTAATGGGTAGGAGAAGCTTGGAAATGTTTGTTTTGTATAATGCCATACTGATGGTAAAAATATATACACAGACCAAAAATGGAGGATAACCACTTCCAACACGGTAATGAAAAATGGTCCTGTTTTTATTATACGAAAAAAACTGCAACATCTGAATTAGGCGTACAGGTATCTGCAGTCTTTTCTGAGTTTTTGGAGAGCAAACTATTTTTGAGGCGTTTGAAGGAGGATTTCTAGGGTTTCCACACAAAAAACTGTGTGCAGCGCTGCCCATAGATCTTACTGTAAATGGCTTCAGGACCTCAGACAGCGGCGCACATGCTATAGCAAAAGCTATAGTATGTGCGCTGCTCTGAGGAGCCCGGCGCTTTCATTCGTAAAACTGTACAGCAGCTGTCAGGAGGCAGCTGCTGTACAGAGGTGATTTTACCATTATATGCCCACCTGAGTGGGTGTAAGGTCTCTAGGGGGAGTGGGCACCCCCTAGAGACATTATAGAAACATTTATTAAACAAATTAACACTTTAACAAAACACAGAATACTTTGCTTATCCCGGCAGCAGCCGGGATAAGCAAAGTGTATGCGGGAACCGGATTGCTCAGGATTACACATCCTGAGAAATCCAGTTCCCGCATTGCAGATAACAGAACCGCTCCGAAAACTGCAGCCTGCATGATTTTTCACGCAGGCTGCAGAGCCGGAGAAGGAAACCGGATTGCTTGTGAAACAATCCGGTTTTTAGCATAGGCTCTTATGAGGAGCGTTTCCTGATCCGGTTTTGAGCTTTTTAAAAGTTCAAAACCGGATCAGGTTTTAAAAAAATATCCGGATGTGTGACCCTAGCCTATATGATTTTTTTTGTCCATTGAATCTTAGTAATGGAACAGCTAAAACTGGATGAAATTTGCATGCAACACTGAGCTACAAACTCTGTCTTCTGTATTCATCCCTTTTACAATAACCTCATGTAAACTTTAAGGCTATGTTCACACTGTGCATTTTTGGTGCATTTTGTCATGTGTTTCTGCACCAAAAATGCAGCACCCACAGCTTTGTAATGAAAGTCAATGTGTTTTTACAAAGCTGTGCTCACATGTGTGTTTTTGGGTGCTGCATTTTTGGTGCAGAAATCACTTGTGTTTTTTTTATTTGTCTGCAATTAAGTTGCCTGTTTATGGGCTGTGTTTTCCCCATAGACACCATTCTAACACGCTAAAAAAAGCATCACAAATGCATGGGTATACCCACAATGCATTTGTGATGCTTTTATAAAGTGATTTCTGCAGTATAAGCACTCGCTCTCCCCAGCGATCCCATGGCCATAGTCATGGCCGGACACATACATTACACAGAGGCACATTTATAAGATTATCTTGTGAGTGGAACATTTTTTTTTTAAATACATCCAATTGTGGAACTTATTTTTATTCTACAATCTATTAATTAAAATGTACAAGTGCTCGTGGCACAGCCACTTTAAGGTTTTGAGAGGAGATGGTGATGACAAGTATACTCGTTACTATTGGCTATTCGCATGGATAGTACAGTATTCCCGATACTCATTGCTTGGCGAGTTTTTTTTATTTTACTTGTGATATTTGAGTGAGCTGAAAAACATGTTTCCTGACTGATTTTCAGTCAAAAACATGCTGGGATTGCTTGCCAGTCATAGTAATGCCATATCCATCTTTGATAATGGCATTACAGTGATTGGCAGGCACAGTATAACCAAAGAAAAAGAAGCTCAAACCAAATAGCGATGAGGTCAGGGGGCTGCAAAAAGGCAGAGATGGCTGAGAATATGCTCAGACTGCATGGGAACAGTATGTGTCGGGCCCCAGGCCCTGGGGTACTCGGGTATCAGGCACGGAGGGGTTCAGGGGGATGTCACGGGAGGCAGCACCTGAGCCCGTGGCCTGGGTGACACTTCAATAAGGGGTTATGTACAGGGGATAAGAGTTATGGTACCTTTACACGCCGCTACAGAGAGGTAGAAAAGGCAGGTGTCGGAGACAATTGTACCTTTTACCTTCAAAACACCGCGAGGTTGCGGCGTGTAATTCAGGTAGCACCTTCCAGTCCCTTTGGATACCTGTCTTTCAGCCGTGCTGAAAAACAAGCAGGTATAAACCCTTTGGTCGCGGCGTGTAAACGGGGCACAGGTACGGTATTTGAGTTCCCTGGGGCGTGCTACAGCGTCATGTATACCACGCCCCATCAGCGATCATTGGAGGGGGCTACAGTGAACCCATTGGCTGTCCCTGCACAGGGCGGCATATTTAACGATCTGACCAGTCACACAACACATTTGCTATAGCGTCATGTATTAGCCAGCCTCCCTGCGCTGGCTGGCCAATCATGATGTTATTGCATTGTCCAATCACTGTACGAGCGCCGCGTAATACACAACTCTGTCACGCCTATGTAGTTACAATATGTACGCCCATATTCCCTTGTGGTAGCGGTGTGTAAATCAGGGAAGGTGCTCCACAGAAGGTAACCTGCGGCACCCATCGGCACTTCCAGGGAACGAAAATACCTTCTGTGGAGCACCTTGTGGCGGCGTGTATTTGCGGCATCAGGTACCGTTAGCAACCGTTGAAAACGCGCGCGTGCACATGCGGTGCCTACCTGGTGCTACCTTCGGTAGCGGCGTGTAAAGGTACCATTATTGTCTCGTGACGCCACCTGTAGTACCTGGTGATGGACCACCAGCGCCGCCACAGTCCTCCGGAGGGCGATGGTATTGCGGCTAGGGTGGTATAGCTTTCTACAGGTAAAGCTGTGGCTCCGGGGCAGCGTTGCTGTAAGCAAAAAGGTTGAATTTTGGTAGCACAAAGACACGGAGGCAAAGTCACTCTCCCGGTTACTTTACTGGAACAGTTGAGGTAAAAAGCACAGTTCACAGTACAACACAGTCTGTAAGCATAGGCAGCTGGCCTAGGTAGTGGCAAATGAACGGGGTGTCTCCACGTGGCTTTGTTAGATGTCCCTCCTTCACTACTCTTCCAGTCTGTGTGAAGCCTGGCTGGCCTGAAACTTGGCCTGGCCTCCTGTGCTCTCTTACCTTTGCTGTCTGCGGGATAACCCTCTATGGCCTGCCGCGATCTCTCGTCATGCGGTGCCTTGCTCCCTTGATATTCACTGCGCAGGTGCCCGGGAGCCTGCAGTCTCCACGGTGATCCAGATTTTCTGCTGGGCCTGGAGCTCTCCAGCAGGTGCGGACGTCGGTGTCCGGTGTACTGCTTGGGATGAATCTTCGTCGGCTCCTCGGTTCCCAAACAGCTTCTCTTCCCTGGAAGACCCTTTCTTCTCCTCCTCTCAGTCTCTCCCTCAGATGTTCTCTGTCTCTAACTTCCTCCTGTCTTCACACTGCTTGCTCTGAACTCCTCCCACCAGGGCAGGGTCTCCTAGTAAGGATTTAACCCTGTAGTCCACTGAGCTAAGGGTGTGTGTGGATGTGAGGTATAAGCCAAATATTAACCTCCCCATTCACTTACCACAGGGATACCACACACGCTGCTCTGGGTGCAGTACCCCTTAGTGGCGCTCAGACCAGGGGCGCCACATATGCAGACATGATATACACTATCTGTATACTGTTCTGCCATACAGCTGTGACAGAACGTTGTGAAGATAGATAGAACATGTAGATTGGGCTAACCAGGCTTCTCCTGGCGCACTCTGAGTGCTTAGTATATGAAAGCACTGAGACCTTCATTATAGAAAACCGGTAAAGCGCAGGTCTCATTGCTGGGTATAGCAACATCGGTTACTATGGCAATGGTGACCATATGACAGTGTTGACACCTGGCTATAGTAAAGCACTGGTCTCGGAGCTGTCATATAGTCACTGTTGCTATAGTAACCGCTGTTGCTATTGACAGCGCTGAGAACCACGCTTTACTCATTTTCTATAGTGCAGGTCTCAGCGCTTTCATATTCTAAGCGCTGAGGACACCGTTGCCATAGTAACCACTGTTGCTATGGCAATGGTGACCTCACTCTTTACTACACCGCAGGTCTCAGTGCTGTCATTTAGTGATCAGAGACCAAGGGAGTGGATGTGTTAATCCTCCCCGTGGTTTCCGATGAAGCAGAGCTGAGTCTATCCAGGAAGAGTGAAGAAGAGGATTGTGGAGGGCTGCGAGGGTGGGACGTGGGAAATTAAGTTGGAGTCATTAAGTATCTCTGTGTTTTTTTTTTTTTTTATAAAATAATTTTTCTCTGTGTTGTGTCTTTTTTACTACTTATTTGAGATTCTTACTGGCTGGGTCTAAATTGGCCTGACATTAAGAATCTCAGGGCTTAATACCAGCTGGCAATACAAAGCTGGTGTTAACTCCTTATTACCCAGCAGGCCACCACCACCAGTGCCACTGGAAGAGCCTGGTAAAGTGCTTGGAAATGGCCCATTTTCAGGGCGGCTGCTATTCTTTAGCCCTCAGCTGTCGAGTTTTACTATGGCTGGCAATTAAAAATAGGGCAGAGCCCACGCATTGTTTTTGCCAGCCAAGGTGAAATTGTGCAGCTGAGGATCGCAGGTTGCAGCTGTGGGCTTTCACTGGACTAGACTTAAAAATACTGCGAAACCCCAGACATATTTTTTTATTATTTATTTAACACTCTTTGACGGCAGGTTGGTTGAGATTCACTACTCTGTATGGCAACCAAGCATAATCACTGTCCAGATTGTGGAAATACACTCTGACAGCAACAGTCAATCACAGAGATGCTCACATAGTGTGAGCGTCTGTGATTAACTGTTTGCCTGACAGTGCAGTGAATATACAAGTAGCTTAATAAGTGGCACGGAAGTGATTCAGCAGGAGACTGAGCTGACCTGGAAGTGATTCTGCAGGAGTGGGGAGACTGAGACCCGGGAGCAGCTGCAGAAGTTTGCTAAGCCTAATCTACCTCTTATCTATCTATCTATCTATTATCTACTATCTGTCACTAGATCTGTCAGCTGTATGTCACAACAGTACGCAAACAGTGTACATCATGTTTGCCAACTGTTTCCATGCAGTTTGAGCGCTGTGTCAGCCATCTCTACTTTTTTACAGGCCTCCCAGGCCTCTTTGTAGGATCTAGCAGAAAATTACTCACATTTCCCATTGACTTACATTGTATTCGGAATGAGTACACAAGTATTACAAAGTACTTACTGCGAGTATAGCGATTACAAATATTCAGTACTCGCTCATCACTAAAAGTAGCTCACAGTGGAAGGTAATAGTGCATATTATTATTAATATTTATTATTATAACACCATTAATTCCATGGCGCTTTAAGTAGAAGGGTAAAAATATAAGTACACGGTACATTGACAACATATGGCATATGACTCAACGTGGCCGGGACTCCGAGGGACAGGCGTTTCTTCTTCCTCCTTGTCACGGGGTGCCGCGCCTGCCGGTAGTGGGGCCCGGTGTCCAGATTCAATAAAGATGTCGTAGGTTGAACAGATTAAGGAGTTAATTGTTTCGTGACGCCACCTATGAGTGTTCCGGTGAAGTCCACCGGCGCTGCGTGGGCCTCTGGGGGATGGAATGCAGCAAGATGGAACACTCCCCACAGGCTGAGCGGTGATCCCCGGAGCCAGGAGCTGCACAAAATGTTGTGAGGCAGCTGCGGTTACTTTCAGTACGCGGAGATAGACAGTTCATAAGAAGGCACGGACACTGTTAATCTCTGTAACGGGTAGTTTACTGTAACCAGCAGGCAGTACATGGCATACAGTTACGGGTAACGGACCGGGTGGACTCAGCAATGACCAGTGTTTCTCAGAGATCCGCGGTGTTCCTCCATTCTAAGCTAGTTGTGTTGCCGTTGTCACCCTGAAGTGCCAGATCGGGTACAAGGAGGCTGCTTCAATTGCCCTACTGGGGAATTCTGACTGGATTTGCGGGGAGCCTTGGGTCCTTTGGTAGGTACTCCGCTGGCTACACGACTTTGTGTGCGCAGCGGTGGTGGGGTGCTCCTGTAAAGCGGTCCCTCCACTCCTGGTTTGCATGGCAGTGATAAACGACTCCCAGCTTCGGAACCAGTAATCCGGCTGTAGATGGGCACGGGGATGTTTTGACCCGTATGCATTCGCCCAGAGTCCGTTGTTGAGGCACCGGAGTAATGGCGCCCAACCGGGGGTGATGGCCAGGGGGCTGCACGGGACTGTGCAGGCCCCCTCTCCTAGGTTGCAGAGCCTGTTCTTTTTGCTCCCTTCTCCTACGTTGCCAATTCAGTTCTCTCTACACTCTACCACTACACTCTGCCCACCAGGACCTTATTGGCCCTCTATGCTGATGTGCATGTAGGGTATGGATCTCTGAGTTAACTGTGTCATTGCTTAGTCAGAGAATATTGCTGCTGCTGTCTTGGCTGCAATACCCTCCTGTGACGCACTCGTTGCGGGGCACCACACATACAGGTACAGAAGGAGAGAGGACGCTGTCTGCGAGGGCTCACAATCTACGAGGGGATGGGAGATGATACATTGGTAGAGGGTAGGGTCGACCTTGCGGTGGTTTGGTGAACTGAGGCTCATGGCAGGTTGTAGGCTTGTAAGAAGAGGTGAATCTTCAGGTTTGATTTAAAGGTTTCCACAGTAGGTGAGAGTCTGATATGTTGGGGCAGAGAGTTCCAGAGTATAGCAGATGCATGGGAGAAGTCTTGTATGTGTTTGTGAGTAGAAAAGATAAGGGGGAGCAGAGGAGGAGATCGTGAGTGGAGCGCAGGTTGCGTGGGGGTACATATCGGGAGACCATGTCACAGATGTACGGTGGAGACAGATTGTGAACGGATGTGTAGGTCAGAGTTAGTGCTTTAAACCGGGACCACTGACAAATGGGGAGCCAGTGAAGGGCTTGGTAGAGAGGAGAGATTGGGGAATAGTGGAAAGACAGGTGGATTAGTCAGGCAGCAGAGTTTAGGATGAATTGGAGTGGTGTAAGAGTGCTAGAGGGGAGGCCAGTGAGCAGGAGGTTACAATAATCGAAGCAGAAGATGATGAGGGCATGGACAAGTGTCTTTGCAGTGCTGATGTCAAGGAATGAGCGAATCCAGGAAATATTTTTGAGTTGGAGTCAGCACGAGGTGGCAAGGGCTTGGATATGTGGCTTGAAGGAGAGGGCGGAGTCAAAGATTACCCCAAGGCACCAACATGGGGGACTGGGAAAGTGAGCAGCTGTTGACAGTGATGGAAAGGTCAGGTGATGGGGGAGAGTGGCTTGGGGGAAAATGATGAATTCTGTTTTGTCCATGTTCAGTTTCAGGAAGCGAGCAGAAAAGAAGGATGAGTGATCAGACAGACTTATGGATAGCAAGGAGGTGATGTCACATCTGGAGAGATAGATCTGGATGTCGTCTGCGTTGAGGTGATACTGAAGACCAAGGGACTCAATTAGCTGTCCCAAACCAAGGGTGCAGATGAAATTGAAAGTGACTATTTCCTGTTAAAAGCAGATAGGGCTCATCTCGTGACAGAGACAGACCTTATGTCTGGTTAGTCTGCAGAGGGGCACGAAGTGGAATCCCTAATATGAGGGGAGATCAAGGATGAGAGATAGCATGACCTAGATTATAGAGAGAGGTGACTGTGATGTAGAGTAATATTATGGAGTCGGGTCAGCACGCTGACTGAAGTAACAAGAGACTGAGTTAGACAGGTCCTTAAGTAGAATGCTCAACAGTAGAGATGAGCCACCACCCTAGTGTTCGAATTCAATTCAATTTGTCGAATGTTCATTGAATGTTCGTCGAACACTATTGAAAATAATGGCAGGCAATAGGGATGGGCGAATCTTGAAATACTCGGAATCGCTGGACTCTAACGAGTCCGGGTCCGAGACTCGGTACTCGTTGCGTGTCCAGCGAGTCCGAGTAGTAACCTGTACTTTTGCAGTGTATCTATACAGATACACTACAAAAGTACCCTAAAAGTTAATCTAAGGGGTTAAAAACAATAAACATTAATACTCACCTCCTGTACTCCTGTACCTTATGTACCGGGGTCGGTACCGAAGACCTCCGGCTGTTACAGGACCTCCGAGACCACCGGGAGAAGATGGGGAAAAGGACCTTGCAGTTCAGCCAATCAGCATTCGGCTAGCGGTCACATGGGTTTGTCATGTGACCGCAGTGCAGCCGCGTCACAACCCATGCATGGGGATCGAGCTGCAGAAAGCAATCTAACAGCCCGGGCGCAGTGATGCACATAGTGGGTCACTGCGCCCAGGCTCTTAGGGCGCCTTCACACTGGCATTCCCCTCCGCAGCGTTCTGCGGAGGGGAATCGCCATGTGTGCGCCGCGGCCGCCAGCTCCTATCTTTAGAATGGGAGCGCACGGTGCTGCGCTTGACAGCGCATGACCGTGCGCACCCAGTCACTCCCATATGTGATCTGTGCGCAGGCGTATGCCTGCACACATATCACACACTCCCGCCCGCACCAGGACGCAACATGTTGCGTCCTGGTGCGGGCAGGAGTGTGTGATTTGTGCGCAGGCGGATGCCTGCGCACAGATCACATATGGGAGTGAATGGGTGCGCACGGTCATGCGCTGTCAAGCGCAGCACCGTGCACTCCCATTCTAAAGATAGGAGCTGGCGGCCGCGGCGCACACATGGCGATTCCCCTCCGCAGAACGCTGCGGAGGGGAACGCCAGTGTGAAGGCGCCCTTAGATCGCTGCTCTGCAGCCCGATCTCCCTGCATGGGCATCGAGCTGCAGAAAGCAATCTGACAGCCCGCACGCAGTGATGCACATAGTGGGTCAATGCGCCTGTGCTGCCAGATCGCTTTCCGCAGCTCGATCCCCATGCATGGGGATCGAGCTGCGGAAATCGATCTGGCAGGCGCAGTGATGCACATAGTGGGTCACTGCGCCCGGGGTGTCAGATCACTTTCTGCAGCTCGATCACCATGCTGGCGGATCGGGCTCCAGAGTAGCGATCTAAAAGCAAAGGCGATCGAGCGTCGTGGGACCTTCGTTATGGACTACGTCGGAGCGATCGAGCGTCGTGGGACCTTCGTTGTGGACTACGTCGGATCTTTTTATAATAAAGATGGAGTCCGAATTGTGTCTGTGTTTTTTTTTCAAATAAAAAGATTTTTCTCTGTGTGTATTTATTGACTATTTACCATACTAGAGATTCCTAATGGCGGGTCTAACATTGGCCCTATATTATGAATCTCGGGCTTAGTGCCAGCTGCCAATAAAAAGCTGGCATTAACCCCTTTATTACCCAGTTAGCCACCGACACCAGGGCAACTGGAAGAGCGTGGGTACAGCACCAGAAAATGGCGCTTCAATGAATGCGCCATTTTCTGGGGCGGCTGCGGGCTGCAATTCACAGCATGGGGGGCCCAGAATGCTTGGGCTTCTCTATGCTGAGGATTCCAGCCCCCAGCTGCCTAGTTGTACCTGGCTGGACCAAAAATATGGCGGAGCCCCACGTAATTTTTTTTCTAGAATTAGTTCTAGAAATTAAAAAAAAAATGGGCTTCGCTGTATTTTTGGTTCCAGCCAGGTATGACGAGGCAGCTGGGGGCTGGTGGCAGTCCGTAGCTGCCAAGTTGTACCTGGCTGGACCAAAAATATGGCGGAGCCCTATGTCATTTTTTTTCTAGAAATAATTCTAGAAATAAAAAAAAAATAGGCTTCACTGTATTTTTGGTTCCAGCCAGGTATGACGAGGCAGCTGGGGGCTGGTGGCAGTCCGTAGCTGCCAAGTTGTACCTGGCTGGACCAAAAATATGGCGGAACCCTATGTAATTTTTTTTCTAGAAATAATTCTAGAAATAAAAAAAAAATAGGCTTCGCTGTACTTTTGGTTCCAGCCAGGTATGTCGAGGCAGCTGGGGGCTGGAGGCAGTCCGTAGCTGTAAAGTTGTACCTGGCTGGACCAAAAATATGGCAGAGCCCCATGGGTCCCCCATGCTGCGAATTGCAACTACTAGACTAGTATGTTTATTTACAAAAAGTTTCTTTATTCATTTATACGTCTCAATTTGTGAAGCACATGGTGGTTCAAAGTGCTCACTGTGCATCTAGATATGTTCCCTGGGGGGGGTCTAGTTTCCAAAATGGGGTCACTGTGGGGGAGCTCCAATGTTTAGGCACACAGGGGCTCTCCATACGCGACCTGGTGTCCGCTAACAATTCCAATAGTTGGCAAACACCAGGTTGCGTATGGAGAGCCCCTGTGTGCCTAAACATTAGAGCTCCCCCACAAGTGACCCCATTTTAGAAACTAGACCCCCCAAGGAACCTATCTAGATGCATAGTGAGCACTTTGAATCCCCAGGTGCTTCACAAACTGATCCGTAATAAGGTAAAAATACTTTTTTTCACACAAATTTTCTTTTTTAATTTGTACGGATCAATTTGTGAAGCACCTGGGGGTTCAAAGTGCTCACTATGCATTTAGATATGTTACTTGGGGGGTCTAGTTTCCAAAATGGGGTCACTTGTGGGGAGCTCTAATGTTTAGTCACACAGCGGCTCTCCATACGCAACATGGTGTTCCGCTAGCAATTCCAATTGTTAGCGGACACCATGTCGCATATGGAGAGCCCCTGTGTGCCTAAACATTGGAGCTCCCCCACAATTGACCCCATTTTGGAAACTAGACCCCCCAGGGAACCTATCTAGATGGATAGTGAGCATATTGACCCCCCAGGTGCTTCACGAATTAATGTAAAAAACATTTTTTTGTGGAAAACAAGTACTTTTTTCATTTTTACAGATCAATTTGTAAAGCACCTGAGGGTTCAAAGTGCTCACTATGCATCTAGATAACGTTCCCTGGGGGGGTATAGTTTCCAAAATGGGGTCACTTGTGGGGGAGCCCCAATGTTTAGGCACACAGGGGCTCACCAAACGCAACATGGTGACAGCTAACAATTTGAGCTGATTTTTATTCAAATTGTTAGCGGACACCATGTCGCGTTTGGAGGGCCCCTGTGTGCCTAAATATTGGAGCTCCCCCACAAGTGACCCCATTTTGGAAACTAGACCCCCCAGGGAACATATCGAGATGGGTATTGAGCATATTGAACCCCCAGGTGCTTCACAAATTAATGAAAAAAAAAGATTTTTGGGGAAAAAAAGTACTTTTTCATTTTTACAGATCAATTTGTGAAGCACCTGGGGGTTGAAAGTGCTCACTATGCATCTAGATATGTTCCTTTGGGGGTCTAGTTTCCAAAATTGGGTCACTTGTGGGGAGCTCCAATGTGGAGACGCACAGGGGCTCTCCAAACGCAACATGGTGTCCGCTAACAATTTGAGCTCATTTTGCATTCAAATTGTTAGCGGACACCATGTTGCGTTTGGAGAGCCCCTGTGCGTCTCCACATTGGAGCTCCACCACAAGTCACTGCATTTCTGAAACTAGACCCCCAAAGGAACGTATCTAGGTGCATAGTGAGCACTTTGAACCCCCAGGTGCTTCACAAATTGATCCGCAATAATGAATGAAGAAAATGTTTGTGGAAAAAAAAAGTGCTTTTTCATTTTTATGGATGAATTTGTGAAGCACCTGGGGGTTGAAAGTGCTCACTATGCATCTAGATACGTTCCCTGGGGGTCTAGTTTCCAAAATAGGGTCACTTGTGGGGGAGCCCCAATGTTTAGGCACACAGGGGCTCACCAAACGCAACATGGTGACAGCTAACAATTTGAGCTGATTTTTATTCAAATTGTTAGCGGACACCATGTCGCGTTTGGAGGGCCCCTGTGTGCCTAAATATTAGAGCTCCCCCACAAATGACCCCATTTTGGAAACTAGACCCCCCAGGGAACTTATCGATATGGGTATTGAGCATATTGAACCCCCAGGTACTTCACAAATTAATGAAAAAAAAAGATTTTTGCGGAAAAAAAGTACTTTTTCATTTTTACAGATCAATTTGTGAAGCACCTGGGGGTTGAAAGTGCTCACTATGCATCTAGATACGTTCCTTTGGGGTATAGTTTCCAAAATAGGGTCACTTGTGGGGGAGCTCCAATGTGGAGACGCACAGGGGCTCTCCAAACGCAACATGGTGTCCGCTAACAATTTGAGCTAATTTTGCATTCAAATTGTTAGCGGACACCATGTTGCGTTTGGAGAGCCCCTGTGCGTCTCCACATTGGAGCTCCACCACAAGTCACCCCATTTCTGAAACTAGACCCCCAAAGGAATGTATCTAGGTGCATAGTGAGCACTTTGAACCCCCAGGTGCTTCACAAATTGATCCGCAATAATGAAAAAAGAAAATTTTTGTGGAAAAAAAAGTGCTTTTTCATTTTTATGGATGAATTTGTGAAGCATCTGGGGGTTGAAAGTGCTCACTATGCATCTAGATACGTTCCCTGGGGGTCTAGTTTCCAAAATGGGGTCACTTGTGGGGGAGCCCTAATGTTTAGGCACACAGGGGCTCACCAAACGCAACATGGTGACAGCTAACAATTTGAGCTGATTTTTATTCAAATTGTTAGCGGACACCATGTCGCGTTTGGAGGGCCCCTGTGTGCCTAAATATTGGAGCTCCCCCACAAGTGACCCCATTTTGGAAACTAGACCCACCAGGGAACATATCGAGATGGGTAGTGAGCATATTGAACCCCCAGGTGCTTTACAAATTGATCTGTGAAAATGAAATAGTACTTTTTATTTTCACAAAAATTTTCTTTTAGCCTAAATTTTTTCATTTTCACATGGCAACAGCATAAAATTCATCCTAAAATTTGTTGGCCAATTTCTCCTGAGTACACCGATACCTCATATGTGGTCATAAACCACTGTTTGGGCGCACGGCAGGGCTCAGAAGGGAAGGAGCGCAATTTCAGTTTTTGAATGTAAAATTAGCTCCAAAATTCAAATTGCGCTCCTTCACTTCTGAGCCCTGCCGTGCGCCCAAACAGTGGTTTATGACCACATATGAGGTATCGATATACTCGGGAGAATTTGCACAACTAATTTTAGGATCCATTTTATCCTTTTGCCCATGTGAAAATGAAAGAATTGAAGCTAAAAGAACATTTTTGATAAAAAAATTAAAATATCCATGTTTTGTTTCCACTTTGCCTTAGTTCCTGTGAAGCACCTGAAGGGTTAATAATCTTCTTGAATGTAGTTTTGAGTAGCTTGAGGGGTGCAGTTTTTGGAATGGTGTCACTTTTGGGTGTTTTCTGTCATGTACACCCCTCAAAAGGACTTCAAATGTGATGTGGTCACTAAAAAAAATGGTTTTGTAAATTTTGGTTGAAAAATGAAAAATTGCTCATGAACTTTGAACCCATATAACGTTCTAACAAAAAAAAATTTTTTTTCCAAAATTGTGCTGATGTGAAGAAGACATGTGGGAAATATTATTTAATAACTTTTTTCTGTCACATATCTCTCTTGTTTATCAGAAAAAAAAATTAAAAATGTGAAAATTGTGAAATTTTCAAAATTTTTGCCATATTTTTGATTTTTTCACAAATAAACACAAAAATTATCGACTTAAATTTAATACTAGCATGAAGCCCAATATGTCACGAAAAAACAATCTCAGAATCGCTAGGATCGGTTGAAGCGTTCCCGAGTTATAACCTCATAAAGGGAGAGTGGTCAGAATTGCAAAAAAGGCCAAGGTCTTTAGGGTCAAAATAGGCTGGGTCCTGAAGGGGTTAAAATGATTGGTGAGGTGACTTTCATGCAGCACATTCAAAAATCCACAAACCTTTAGTCTCCCTATATGATCTGTGAGATTTGTCACCAAAATCTAAGTAGAGACCAAAAAATCAATAGTTTAAGTACTTCATGCATGAACCGTCACATGGATATGAAGCATAAGTCGCAGTGAGAAGCTCACTGTGTTACAATGCGGCCTAGCGGGCCGGGCCAACCACAGTCTGCCCCATCAAGTGCATCCGCGGCCTTTTCATCCTCTGTGACTGTGGGGACAGCTGTCACACATGCTTTTGGATGCAGACCTTCCACCTCTTTACCCGCAACAGCCAGTGTGATTGGCAGGTCGTCAGTTCTTTTGGAAGTGGAAACACCTGCTGGTGTTGAGCGCTGTCCAACATCGAGAGAACCACCTTTGTATGAAGGCAACATAATATCTCCGCCTGCACCTACCTCACAGACCAGCAGTTTGCCGGGAACACCCTACTCAACCCCATTTTAGCACAGCAGCCAGCCCTCGGTCCCTCAGATATGGACAAGTAAAAGACCATTTCCTCCTACCCAAGACAAAGCTAAGAGGTTGAATTTCACCATCTGCAAGCTGTTGGCTACAGAAATGCTGCCTTTCCGCCTGGTGGACACAGAGGATTTTCGAGACCTTATGTCCGTCGCAGTGCCCCAGTACCAGATGCCCAGTTGCCACTACTTCTCAAAGAAAGCTGTGCCTGCACCACACCAGGATGTCGCACACAACATCATGGCTTCCTTGAGAAACTCTGTATGTGACAGGGTGCATTTCATCACAGACACTTGTACGAGTAAGCATGGATAGGGGCGTTACATGTCGGTGACTGGGCACTGGATAACTATGGTGACAGCATGAGAAGGGGCTGCTGTTCAAGTCTTGCCGTCCCCACGAGTTGTGAGTCAATCCTCTGTATGTAGAAGTTCCTACACTGCTTCTGCCTCCTCAACCTCCTCTCGACCGTCCACCTGCACCCAAAGCCTGTCTGGTAATGTCACCCGCGTTCTAACTGTGGAGAAGAAATCCTGCACACCTCCTTACTATGCTTGCAGCAGGAATCAATGGCATCAGGCGGTGTTTACGATGAAATGTCTGGGAAATGTGAGTCACACAGCTGAGGAGTTGTGGTCAGCTCTGGAGACAGAGTTTCAACAATGGTTGTCTCCACTGAGTCTGCAGCCAGGGAAGGCCGTGTGCGACAATGCTGCAAACCTGGGTGCGGCCCTTCGCCGGGGCAATGTCACACACGTGCCTTGTATTGCTTATGTCTTGAACCTGGTTGTCCAGCAATTTTTAGCCCACTATCCTGGCCTAGATGGGCTTCTGCAGAGGGCACGGTCGCTGTGTGCTCACTTCCGCCGTTCGCATCCTGCAACTCAAAGACTTGCATCTCTACAGAAGTCGTTCAGCCTGCCAGTTCACCGGCTGAAATGCGATGTGCCGACACGATGGAATTCAACTCTGCACATGTTGTAGTTACTGTGGCAGCACCGACGAGCCCTGGTGCAGTAAGTCCGTCTAGCCTAGGCCAGTGATGGCGAACCTATGACTCGGACACAGCAGCAAAAAACTGTTGCGAGTGGGGTTTCCAAAACGGCAATGCGAGCGCTTTCCGAGACATCTGCGATTTGTAAATCGCACATTACTCGCTATTATTCGCTTCCCCATTCATTAACATTGGACTCGCTAGACTCGCAACAAGTAGCGAGTCCCAGGATCGGACTCGCTAGAGTCAAGCGATTCCGAGTAATTTAGGACTCGCCCATCACTAACTACAGGGCCAGGTGCAGTAGCTGAGGAAAAAAAAATGTGCTGGAGGTCTGTAGGCCAGAACAGCAGAGCTCCGGCACAGAGCGTCTAGTCCTGGGACTTCCGGTAAGCGGAACTTCTGGCTGGCGCAGCAGGGAGCAGCGGAATGCTGTGGGGGACGCATATCTGAGGCCCTGTGATCGTTGTCTGGAGGTCCAGTGATTACTACAGCAACCATCCTCCAGTGAAAGGTTCTGGGCAGAATCTGGGGTGTCATGAATGTGTGATTGGCCATTACTGAGATAAGTGAGGGGGAGGCTGGAAGAGGCCTGTGCTATGGGTGCCGTTTCCCGCCATTAATTTACATAAGGAACGCCATCTTGCAGCATACAGACTCCATTTCACCCTATTAATCTCTATTTCTGCTTATTAACTCTGCCCTTTCCTAAAAGACAGTTAACCCCTAATTGCCTGCAGGGCTGTCTATAAATCTTCTGTCACTGCCCCTCTGATGGAGAAGCCAAAAAAACCAAGGTTAAGTAAAGGAAGTGGTAGTAGCAGTAGCTGACCCTTTCAAGAGACATGGACAGAGATGTATGACACTTTTAGCACCCTGAAAAATATAGCAATGGCTTTACTTACTATTTTTCCCTCTACGTACTTTTGTGAGACCTTATTCTCAGCATTAAATAATATCAAAACCAACAAAAGAAACAGATTGACAGATAACCTTAGTAGCGCTTGCTTGGCCTTGAAGTGTACAAAATACCAACCTTCAATTGAAGATTTAGCCAATGAAATTCAGCAACAAAAAAGTCACTAAATCAGTGATGGCGAACCTGTGGCAGACCAGCTATTGCTGGACTGCCACAGGTTCGCCATCACTGGAAGAATTCCCCCTCCCCCTCACTTATCTTAGTTCATGACACCCCACATAAGTTAAATAACAGCAAGACCAACAAAAGAAACCAACTGACAGATTAACAAAGAAGTCACTAAGCAGGTAAGTTAAATAATTATACATATTTGTTATGTAAACTATAAATATCGTAAAATTATGTTTTTTTTTCTGAAGGTGACACACCACCCGAGTTATGCTCGTTTTTTTGGCGAATTTTGACACACCAAGCTCGAAAGGTTGCCCATCACTGGCCTAGGCCAAAGAGATCCAGAGGTGGGGCAAATCACGCTGCTGGAGTGGTCTCAGATGAAGGACCTATGCACCCTTCTGCACAGTTTTGAAATGGCGACGAAGATGTTTATTGCTGACGATGCCATTATCAGCATGACTATTCAGGTGATTTACATGCTGGAGCACACTTTAAACAGTATTTGGAGTCAGGTGGTTGGACAAGAGGAGGGAAAGAAGTACAGGAGGAGTCATATGCAGAAGGGATAACAAGATCTCCAAGGTCCAGACGGTCGGCAGCACCAAGGTGGCAGTTATGGGAGGGTGGGGGAGAGGGATTAACGAGGAAGCATGGTAGCAGCCAAACTGTTGAGGAAGGTGCAGGAGCCGAGAAACAAATGGAGGACGAGCTGGCGATGGGCATGAAAGACTCATCAGATGAGGGAGACCTTGATCACATTTCTGTTGTGCGAGGTTGGAGGGAGATGGCCAAGGAAGGAAGCATGATTCTCACCTCCCCACCACCAACACAATAAGGACTTGGGCCTTCTGGATGCGCAATACACGAGTGCCTTCTTGCTGCACTACCTACAGCATGACCCTCGGATTGTCAGAATTTGAAGTAATGCCGACTTCTGGGTTGCCACACTCTTAGATCCCCGGTACAAGAGTAAATTTGGCAAAATAACTCCTGCCATAGAAAGGGATTCACACATGCAGGAGTATCAGCAGAAGCTGTTACAGAATCTTAGATCTGCTTTTCCACAAAACACCAGTGGTGCACATAGTGAATCTCACAATTCTAACTTGCCAACCGTGGGACTGTCGAGTTATCACACAACCCGTAATAGTAACACCGTATCTGGTGGTAACAGCAATTTTGTGGAATCGTTTCACCAATTTTTTAGACCATCCTTTGCAAGGCCAGACAAAACAAGAAGTCTGACACATAGTCAACGCCTAGAGAGGATGGAACAGGAGTATCTCCAAGTGAACATCGATGCCATGGCTGTGGAACTGGACCCTTGCTCATTTTGGGCTTTCAATCTGGAAAAATGGCCTGAGCTCGCCACTCACACCTTGGAGATCTTGTCGTGCCCCGCAGCCAGCATTCTCTCTGAAAGTGTCTTCAGCGCTGCTGGTGGTGTGCTGACAAATAAGCGCACGCGGCTGTGTCCAGTGACAATGTAGATCTGTAGGACAAAGTGCCGTTGTGTCCGCGCTGACGTCAAAGAGACAAGAGAGAATCTGAGCTGAATTGTGTCTTTATTCTTCCGACGCGTTTTGGAACCTTCACCTGGCTCCTTCCTCAGGGACAATCAAGATGCAACTGACAATGCTTCTATTTATACAGAACCTAAAACCATATTTCTGCTGTGTCACAGTGACATCACACTCAGGGAGGAGACTGGGTCACATGATCATTCTTTTGTAAACAAACAATTACCACCAAATGCATTTAGTTACAATACATGAAAAATATTTTGATAATGAACATACAACATAAAAAAGAAAGATAGCAAGTCATAGTCCTCTTTTTCTCTTTTTTTCTTTTAAAAACTTATAAAATGAGCAGCAACTAATCAGACTGACGAAATGTATGATTGGGGAATCGAACCATTATGTGTGCAGTGGAAAAGAGGAGGAAAAACAAAGTGCTGATAATTCTTAAGGAGCTACTTGTGGAATTGCAAAGACTAGGTGCACCGTGTAAGTGGAAGATATCAGTGAAGGTGGACAGTCACTTCATATGACTCTAAAATATCTGGATATCGTGCTTGTAATGTTGTCTTAGTGTACAGTATAAAAACTAAAATAGATAAGAGAAATGGTGTAGGCCAGTGATGGGCAACCTTTGAGCTTGGTGTGTCAAAATTCGCCAAAAAAAACGAGCATAACTCGGGTGGTGTGTCACCTTCAGAAAAAAAAACATAATTTTACGATATTTATAGTTTACATAACAAATATGTATAATTATTTAACTTACCTGCTTAGTGACTTCTTTGTTAATCTGTCAGTTGGTTTCTTTTGTTGGTCTTGCTGTTATTTAACTTATGTGGGGTGTCATGAACTAAGATAAGTGAGGGGGAGGGGGAATTCTTCCAGTGATGGCGAACCTGTGGCAGTCCAGCAATAGCTGGACTGCCACAGGTTCGCCATCACTGATTTAGTGACTTTTTTGTTGCTGAATTTCATTGGCTAAATCTTCAATTGAAGGTTGGTATTTTGTACACTTCAAGGCCAAGCAAGCGCTACTAAGGTTATCTGTCAATCTGTTTCTTTTGTTGGTTTTGATATTATTTAATGCTGAGAATAAGGTCTCACAAAAGTACGTAGAGGGAAAAATAGTAAGTAAAGCCATTGCTATATTTTTCAGGGTGCTAAAAGTGTCATACATCTCTGTCCATGTCTCTTGAAAGGGTCAGCTACTGCTACTACCGCTTCCTTTACTTAACCTTGGTTTTTTTGGCTTCTCCATCAGAGGGGCAGTGACAGAAGATTTATAGACAGCCCTGCAGGCAATTAGGGGTTAACTGTCTTTTAGGAAAGGGCAGAGTTAATAAGCAGAAATAGAGATTAATAGGGTGAAATGGAGTCTGTATGCTGCAAGATGGCGTTCCTTATGTAAATTAATGGCGGGAAACGGCACCCATAGCACAGGCCTCTTCCAGCCTCCCCCTCACTTATCTCAGTAATGGCCAATCACACATTCATGACACCCCAGATTCTGCCCAGAACCTTTCACTGGAGGATGGTTGCTGTAGTAATCACTGGACCTCCAGACAACGATCACAGGGCCTCAGATATGCGTCCCCCACAGCATTCCGCTGCTCCCTGCTGCGCCAGCCAGAAGTTCCGCTTACCGGAAGTCCCAGGACTAGACGCTCTGTGCCGGAGCTCTGCTGTTCTGGCCTACAGACCTCCAGCACATTTTTTTTTCCTCAGCTACTGCACCTGGCCCTGTAGTTAGTGATGGGCGAGTCCTAAATTACTCGGAATCGCTTGACTCTAGCGAGTCCGACCCCGGGACTCGCTACTCGTTGCGAGTCTAGCGAGTCCAATGTTAATGAATGGGGAAGCGAATAATAGCGAGTAATGTGCGATTTACAAATCGCAGATGTCTCGGAAAGCGCTCGCATTGCCGTTTTGGAAACCCCACTCGCAACAGTTTTTTGCTGCTGTGTCCGAGTCCTACTTGTAGTTTCTCCGGCGGCCGCGTGTCACTGAAAATGGCTACGCGTGTCATAGGTTCGCCATCACTGGTGTAGCCATTTAGCCATAATGAGGAGTGATGTTGCCGTCTAGCAATCTATTGTGTGATGCAGATTTAAGTGTAACTATTCTGTGAACAATTGAAACTAAGTCTGTGTGGAGCCCCTCGGGACGGGGCACTCGGTGCCGGACCGGGGGTGCTGCTGGGGGATGTCACGGCGGTCCTGGTCCGGACCGTGTCCCGGGCCCGCACAATAAAATGGGGGGTTATTTACAGGGGATCTGTCACTCGTGACGCCACCCACTATATGCAGCCAGTAATGGGGCCGCCGCTGCTGCAGAACCTCCGGGGATGATGGGTTAGCAGCTTGGATGGAATAGTTCCTGTGGGCAGAACTGGGTTCCCCGGGGCAGTGGTAGAGGTAGTTAAAGTCTGTGAGGATGTTATTGATGCTGCAGGAGAGTAGGGGTAGCAGTAGAGATGATAAGAGTAGAGGCAATGGCAGTCTATGAGGGCAAGTGGGGCTTCAGCATAAGGATGACACACACACTCACGGTTTCTGTTGTTCTTCAAGTCGTTACTGGCAGATGGTATTACACAGTATTGTCCACGGAGTCTGTACCAGGTTGCTCTCACCCTGACCGGGTCCTTGGCTTCCTACTTGTGCGCTGTGTGTGGCCCTGCTGCTGCTTGTAGCTATACTGCTGGCCCTGTCTCTTCCCACGGGTACCAATCTGCTGGGCAACTTGAGTCCTCTGTGTCACTGACTCCTCCGTGTTGCTTTGCTATGGTGTGGTGAAGATGGTGGACCTTCACTATGCCAGTGTTTACTGTCCTGTCTGTCTCAGGCACAGCCTCGGATCCGGTATCCGTCTTGAGAGACTCCCTGGGATCAAGCTTTTGGGGTAACTCTTTATCCCGGGTATGTTCCTCTGTTACTCTTTCTCCTTTCCTCAGACCTCTCAGGCCTCCACTGACACTTGGCTCTGCTCCTGCTCCAGACTAGACTAAACTGAACTCACTAACTGTCACTTCTGCTCTGAGGTAAACAACTTAGCTCCTCCCACTAGTGCAGGTGCCAGCTAAGCTCCTCCCACTTTCTAGTGTAGTGTTGTGTGGGGATTAAACCTGTGTTGTTTCTGTGGCATATTAACCCTTGGGGTGCCACATCTGTGTATGGGGAAGTGGTAAGGAGCTTTGTCTGAAGCTGTGATGAGTGCAAGAGAACTAAGATTGAGACCCCCATCAACCAGAGAGACAACATACAAGGAAATAAACAGAGTGCAGAGGTGAAAACTTTAGGAAAGAGAAATAGGCTGAAAATAGATATCTATTATATAATTGCGAATGGGTTTTTTGCCCCTTCTGAGTCCACTCTCGCTGCGAGTCAGCGTGGTCATGTGGATACGCCCGAAGCATTGGCGCGCAGCGGCCATTGCGAGCAGTTCTAAGGCGACTCGCTATGCCCGCGCAGCGGGCATGGCGAATCGCCTTAGCAGCGCGAAGCATTGGCCGCGAAGCGGCCATTGCGAGTCAGAGACTCGCTCTTCTAGAATCCCGATGCATGTGCATCGGGCACCCAGCTAGTATATAATATGTAATAAATTAAAAAAGTGTGATGTATAAGTTTGTGTACATTTTTCTTTTGGAAATTTTATTATTTATTATTAATAAAATCCTCTTGATTAAACTATTTATATACTTGCTTCTAGGGATGATTGACATATCTGGAAAAAAGTTATGAAGCGGTCAGCCTTTGCTGTATGACCTTGATGGATTGGACACATACATCCTAGTGTTGATTATATTATCAAAAAGTTAATAAATGGGAAACCATGATATTGATCTATCATAAAAAATAAAAAAATAATACATAAAAATAATAAATAAAAATAAACATGATGTATTCTTGATTACTAAAGCCCCGATCTATTAATTGGATGTTGAACATGTATAGCCCATTCAAATCTGTTGAATTTTTTTTTTTTTAAAAGATTTATTACTATATAAAAAATATGTATTACTATAAAAAATAAATTAAACTCATTAAAAATGAAATATTTATTCCTATAAAGATAAAATGGAATATTTATAATAAAAAAATTGGGTATTTATTATAAAAACTAAGATTTATCTATAATCATCTTTGTGTTTGAAAGTTAATTGTATCAATTTCTATATGTTTATTGGTTCACTAGATGGTGGCTCGATTCTAATGCATCGGGTATTCTAGAATATGTACCATATGTAGTTGACATACTGTGACTGACAGAACTTGTTCAGTCAATGTGAGTGAACTACATATATATATTAATATTGTAAAGCAGCACTATAGTATATGGCGGTACATTACATTACATGTCTAGCAGCACTATAGTATATGGCCGGTACATTACATTACATGTATAGCAGCACTATGGTATATGGCGGTACATTATAGTACATGTATAGCAGCTTTATGGTATATGGCGGTACATTACAGCACATGTATAGCAGCACTATAGTATATAGCCGTACATTACAGTACATGTATAGCAGCACTATGGTATATGGCAGTACATTATAGTACATATATAGCAGCGCTATGGTATATGGCGGTACATTACAGCACATGTATAGCAGCGCTAAGAGTGTTCTCTATGTGGCTTGGAAAAGAAAAAAAAAAAGAAAACACATCGCAAGAGCTGCTAAGACAAACATACAGTCATAGCCAAAAGTTTTGAGAATGACACCAAAATTATACTTTCACATGATCTGCTGCCCTCTGGTTTTTATTTGTGTTTGTCTGATGTTTATATCACATACAGAAATATAATTGCAATCATATTATGAGTACCAAAAGGTTATATTGACAGTTAGAATGAGTTAATGCAGCAAGTCAATATTTGCAGTGTTGACCCTTCTTCTTCAGGACCTCTGCAATTCTCCCTGGCATGCTCTCAATCAACTTCTGGACCAAATCCTGACTGATAGCAGTCCATTCTTGCATAATCAATGCTTGCATTTTGCCAGAATTTGTTGGTTTTTGTTTGTCCACCCGTCTCTTGATTGACCACAAGTTCTCAATGGGATTAAGATCTGGGGAGTTTCCAGGCCATGGGCCCAAAATCTCTGTTTTGTTCCCTGAGCCATTTAGTTATCACCTTTGCTTTATGGCAAGATGCTCCATCATGCTGGAAAAGGCATTGTTGGGCGCCAAACTGCTCTTGGACGGTTGGGAGAAGTTGCTCTTGGAGGACATTCTGGTACCATTCTTTATTCATGCTGTGTTTTTAGGCAAGACTGTGAGTGAGCCGATTCCCTTGGCTGAGAAGCAACCCCACACATGAATGGTTTCAGGATGCTTTACAGTTGGCATGAGACAAGACTGGTGGTAGCGCTCACCTCTTCTTCTCTGAATAAGCTGTTTTCCAGATGTCCCAAAAAATCGAACAGGGGATTCATCAGAGAAAATGACTTTACCCCAGTGCTCAGCAGTCCACTCCCTGTACCTTTTGCAGAATATCAGTCGGTCCCTGATGTTTTTTCTGAAGAGAAGTGGCTTCTTTGCTGCCCTCCTTAAAACCAGGCCTTGCTCAAAGAGTCTCCGCCTCACAGTGCGTGCAGAAGCACTCACACCAGACTGCTGCCTTTCCTGAGCAAGCTCGGCACTGCTGGTAGTCCGATCCCGCAGCTGAAACAGTTTTAAGATACGGTCCTGGTGCTTGTTGGTCTTTCTTCGGCGCCCTGGAGCCTTTTTGACAACAATGGAAGCTCTCTCCTTGAAGTTCTTGATGATGCGATAAATTGTTGACTGAGGTGCAATCTTTCTAGCTGCGATACTCTTCCCTGTTAGGCCATTTTTGTGCAGTGCAATGATGGCTGCACATGTTTCTTTAGAGATAACCATGGTTAACTGAAGAGAAACAATGATACCAAGCACCAGCCTCCTTTTAAAGTGTCCAGTGGTGTCATTCTTACTTTAATTATGACTGATTGTTCGCCAGCCCTGTCCTCATCAACATCCACACCTGTGTTAATGGAACAATCACTAAAACGATGTTAGCTGCTCCTTTTAAGGCAGGACTGCAATGATGTTGAAATGTGTTTTGGGGGTTAAAGTTCTTTTTCTAGGCAAATATTGACTTAGCAAGTAATTGCTGTTAAGCTGATCACTCTTTATGACATTCTGGAGTATATGCAAATTGCCATTAGAAAAAATGAAGCAGTAGACTTTGTTAAAATTAGTATTTGTATCATTCTCAAAACTTTTGGCCATGACTGTACTTGTTTGCACAACCATTAGCCAAAATAACTGCGATCAACCACTTCCGGTAACCATCAATGAGTTTCTTACAATGCTCTGCTGGAATTTTAGACCATTCTTCTTTGGCAAACTGCTCCAGGTCCCTGATATTTGAAGGGTGCCTTCTCCAAACTGCCATTTTTAGATATCTCCACATTCTGGAGCATATGCAAATTGCCATTAGAAAAACTGAAGCAGTAGACTTTGTTAAAATTAATATTTGTATCATTCTCAAAACTTTTGGCCATGACTGTAGTATATGGTGGTACATTACAGTACATGTATAGCAGCGCTATGGTATATGGCAATACTCCACTCCCCGCTGCCCCCCTGCTCCTCCTGGCCCCTGCTCCTCGACAGTAAAAGTAAAAATAAAAAAATCCTCAGTGAGGATACTCACCTGTCCGCCGGCTCGCTCCACCTCCATCTTCTAGGTCCTACAGGCATTTAGGATGCAGAATGGAGTGAGCGGGGCAAGATGGAGAGAGCGGGGCAGAATGGAGCGAGCAGAGCAGGATGGAGCCGGGGGGGGGGGGCAGGATGGAGGTGGGGTGCGCAGGATGGAGGCGAGGGATGCAGGATGGAGGCGGGAGGGCAGGATGGATGCGGGGGGGGGGCAGAATGGATGCAGGGGGGCAGGATGGATGCGGGAGGGAAGGATATATGTTGGGGGGGCAGGATGGAGCCGGGGGAGCAGGATGGAGGCGGATGGGGAAGGATGGAGCCAGCAGGGCATGGAGCCAGGGGGGCAGGATGGATGCGGGTGCAGGATCGAGCCGGCAGGGTATGGAGCCAGGGGGCCAAATGGTGGTGGGGGGCAGGATGGAGCCGGCGGGGCAGGATGGTGGCGGGGGGCAGGATGGTGGCAAGGGGGCAGGATAGAGCGAGCGGGGCAGGATGGAGCCAGGGGAGCAGAATGGATGCGGCGGGACAGGATGGATGCGGGGGGGCAGGATGGATGCGGGGGGAGTAGGATGGATGCAGGAGGGCAGGATGGAGCGAGCGGGGCAAGATGGAGCGAGTGGGGCAGGATGGAGCGAGCGGGATAGGAAGGAGCGAGCAGGGCAGGACGGAGAGAGCAAGGCAGGAAGGAGCGAGGGGGGCAGTATGGAGCGAGCGGGGCAGGACGGAGCGAGCGGAGCAGGACAGAGCGAGCGAGGCAGGACGGAGCAAGCGGGGCAGGAAGGAGTGAGCGGGGCAGGAAGGAGCGAGCGGGGCAGGATGGAGTCGGGAAGGCGAGCAGGATGGAGCAGGGGGAACAGGACGGACCTGGGGGGCAGGATGGAGCCGAGGGGGCAGGATGGAGCTGTGGGGCAGGATGGAGTCGGGGGGGTAGGCAGGTTGGCTGCAGGGGTGGGCAGGATGACTGCGGGGGTGGGCAGGATGGTTTCGTATGGGGCAAGGATAGCGCGGGGGGGGCAGGATGGCTGCGGGGGTGGGCAGGATGGCTGCGGGCAGGATGGCTGCGGGGGGGGCAGGATGGCGCCGGGGGGGCAGGATGGCTTCGGGGGTGGGCAGGATGGCTGCGCGGGGCAGGATCCCCTTGCCTCCCTCTGTTCTCACCCGCAGCATCACACTGTGTACAGCGACATGTGACAGGTTGGGCTGTGTGACATCACATCAGCCCGCCCTGTCACATGACCGCTGTACAAAGAGAAGACGGGTGAGAACAGTGGGAGGTGTGGAGGGAGGCAGGAAGGCGAGGAGGGAGGCAGGAAGGCAAGGAGAGAGGCAGGGAGGCAGGAAGGCGAGGAGGTGAGGAGGGTGACTGAGGGTACCGGTGCCGGAGGTCGCCGCGGACGTACATGTAGCCTGGCAACAGCAACGCTATGCGTCGCTGTCACCAGGTTACAGATAATGAATAATCTTCTAATTTTGAATGCGCGTGGCTTTTTGCATACATGGCTCTCATTGGCTGCCGCGGCTGGCGGCAGCCAATGAGCGCTGGCGCGCGATTTCGGCGTCAGACAGACACGATTAGGAGATTATATAGTAGATGTTTAAAATGGTGATGTGAAGTAAAAAAGCCCCAAAAAACTATATTATAAATGATGCACATAAACCATGGGTGAGTCAAAAATAAGAAACACCCAATGGAGAAAAAGATTTATAGGGAACCTGTCAGCTGTTTTAGCCCTTCTAACCTATCCCTACCTGTCCCTGCAGCCACCTACTACTTTCCTAACCATCCATCTCTGACTAATATTGCATTATAACAGTTTAACAGAACAGTTTTTAAACTTACAAAATCTCTGACGATGGGGCGTTCCTGACAGGTAGGCGGTGTCTCCAGGGCCTCACTGCTCTAATTACACCCTGATGGGCGGCATCATTCCTTCAGGACCGATGTCCTGATATAAATTCCTATAAAGATAAAATGGAATACTAATAATAAAAAATGGAGTATTTATAATAAAAACTAAGATTTATCTATAATTATCTTTGTGTTTGCATGATGATTGTATCAATTTCTATATGTTTATTGGTTCATGTTTAAAATGGTGATGTGAAGTAAAAAAGCCCCAAAAAACTATATTATAAATGATGCACAGAAACCATGGGTTAAAAATAAGAATCACCCAATGGAGAAAAAGACCACAAAAAACCTCGATCCCTTTGGTAGCGGGTGAGGGTCGAGCTGATGGAAGTGTAGACTTATGGTGATGTTCAGAAGAGGAGTTAGATTGAGGGCAGAGGACCCCAGTGTGATATGCGTAAAAAATTACAGTATTTTCCGCACTATAAGGCGCACCGGATTATAAGGTGCACCATCAAAAAAGGGCTGCTAAGCCGTCTTGGTTCATATAAAAGGCGCACCGGATTATAAGGCGCACCTTATTACCATAAAAAAAAACAAAGCTCAGTCCCCTATCATCCTCCAGTATCCCTCTTTAGCCCCCGCCATCACCCTCCAGTATCCCTCCAAAGCCCCCCATCATCCTCCAGTATCCCTCTATAGCCCCCCATCATCCTCCAGTATCCCTTTGTAGCACCCCATCATCCTCCAGTATCCCTCTGTAGCCCCCCATCATCCTCCAGTATTCCTTTGTAGCCCCTATCACCCTCCAGTATCCCTCTGTAGCCCCCCATCACCTTCCAGTATCCCTCTGTAGCCCCCCCATCATCCTCCACACACACACACACACACACACACACAGTAAGACACACACACACACACAACCTGATTCTTACTGATTGCTTACTGCTTCCAGCAGTCCTGCGCTGGTGGTACGGTAAGGCACTCACAGCGCAGGAGCCCTCAGCCAATTACAGAGCAGGAGCCCTGAGCCAATCACAGCTAAGGAACCGCAAGCCAATCAGAGGCTATGGACTGACATCAGCTGGCCTCGGATTGGCTCATGGTTTCTGCGCTGTGATTGGCACAAGGCTCCTGGGCGGAGATCAGCACACAGCTCCGGAGCTGTGATTGGCTGATGGGCTACTGGGCTGTGAGCGGCGCGGCTGCTGGCATACTGAATACAGTGATGCTGAATACAGCGGCGGGCACCGGACAGCGGGATGAGTCACAGTTGCACGCCCCGGTCTTGTGATCGGTGGCATGCTGATCAGGTATGCCTTATTTTCTGGGGGGTGCCTTCTTTTTGCAGGCACATGGCACCCCCTAGCATGCATTATTTTCGGGAAAATCCGTGTATAAGGCGCACCACACTATAAGGCGCACTTTTGATTTCTAAGAAAATCTTAGTCTTTTAGGTGTGCCTTATAGTGCGGAAAATACGGTACATAATTAATAAGAGGGAGGTTGCTATTGTATTAGAGGTTCTTGGAAAATTTATAATTCTCTAAAAATGATTTACCCATATACTTCATAAAAAGAGGACTATGAATATGACTCAGTACCAGGTTATAATTAAAACCGTTAATAGTAATCAGTTGACATCCTAGAGCAATACCATCAATCTGTTGTATGGGATCTATTATGATTCTATTTTATGATATGATCTCAGATATGAGGTTAAGTCCTCTGGGTGCTAATGTGTTCAATTTGTGCATCCAATATTTTTGTTTACTATTTAATGCTCCTAGTCTATTGGTATTGGTGGCAGGAATATGGTCAAAAGCAGTGATCCTCAATTTGTTGTAATCTTTACTATGGACCATATTGAAATGATTCAATACTCCATGTTGTTTGAACCCCTTTCTAATGTTGGATCTATGTTTATTTACCTGACAATGAAGTTCTTGGACAGTACACCAATATATTGAAGTTTACAAGGGCACTCAAGTAGATAAACTACATAGGAGGTATTACTAGGGATGGGCGAATCTACTCGCTAGGACTCGTTACTCGGCGAGTAGTAAGGGACTCGCAGGACTCGGTACTCTGCGAGTGTCCCAGCGTTTACTCGCACGAGTCCAATGCAAATCAATGGCAAACGCTGACAAAACTAGGATTGCCATTGTCTTGCATTAGACTCGGCTACTGTGCCAGTGATAGCAGAGAAACTCGCAAAGTAACTGCTGTTACTTTGCGAGCCGAGTCTAGCTGTCCTCTCTGTGCTGGCTGCCGCAGCTCCAGGGTCCTAGTGCCCGCCTGCTCACAGAGATGATGTAGCAGTGCTGAGATTGTTCTCAGTCTGCTCATTCCCTGTGCATAGACATCTATATCTATGCACAGGGGATGTAGCAGAGAGGACATCGCGTTTTGGACTGCGTTGGACAGAAGAGGATTTTTTTAATTAAAGATGGAGTCCCTAATGGCTTTTATTTTTTATTTCAAATAAAAAATTTTCTCTGTGTTGTGTTTTTTTAACCCTTTATTGGAGATTCTTAGTGGCTGGGTCAAACGTGGCCTGACATTAAGAATCTCGGGTTTAATACCAGCTTGTATAACAAAGCTGGTATTAGCCCCTTTATTACCCAGCGTGCCACCGCCACCAGGGCCGCTGGAAGAGCGGGGTTCAGCGCCAGAGGATGGCGCTTCTATGAACGCGCCATCTTCTGGGGCGGCTGCGGGCTGCAATTTGCAGCGGGGGGTGCCCAGAAAGCTTGGGCATCCCTGCGCTGCGGATTCCAGCCCCCAGCTGCTTAGCTGTACCTGGCTAGACATAGAAATTGAGCGGAGCCCCAGGCATTTTTTATTATTATTTCATGAAATTCATGAAATAATTAAAAAAAAGGGCTCCCCTATATTCTTGTGTCCGGCCAGGTACAAATAGGCACCTGGGAGTTGGGGGCAGCCCGTCGCTGCCTGCTGGATCCGGCTGGTTCCAGAAATACGGCGAAGCCCACGTGAAATTTTTTTCTGACAAATCCATAAAACAATGTAAATAAAAGGGACTGCATCTTTATTAACCCCTGGACCATGGGCGAGGGGTTAATAATGATGCAGTCCCTTTTTTAGGATTGTTTTATTGATTTTTCAGAAAAAAATTTCACGTGGGCTTCGCCGTATTTCTGGAACCAGCCGGATCCAGCAGGCAGCGACGGGCTGCCCCCAAGCCCCAGGTGCCTATTTGTACCTGGCCAGACACAAGAATATAGGGGAGCCCTTTTTTTTATTATTTCATGAATTTCATGAAATAATAAAAAAAAAAATGCGTGGGGCTCCGCGCAATTTCTATGTCTAGCCAGGTACAGCTAAGCAGCTGGGGGCTGGAATCCGCAACGCAGGGATACACAAGCTTTCTGGGCACACCCCGCTGCAAATTGCAGCCCGCAGCCGCCCCAGAAGATGGCGCGTTCATTGAAGCGCCATCCTCTGGCGCTGAACCCCGCTCTTCCAGCGGCCCTGGTGGCGGTGGCACGCTGGGTAATAAAGAGGTTAGGGCCAGCTTTGTATTATCAGCTGGCCCTAAGCCCGAAATTTATGGCGGTCACGCCAATATTAGACATGACCGCTATGAATTTCTATTAAATTGTTTTAAAAAAAAAACAACACAGAGAAAAATTTTTATTAGAAATAAAAAAAAAAGCCATTAGGGACTCCATCTTTAATTTAAAAAATCCTCTTCCGTCCGACGTAGTCCAAAACGCGATGTCCTCTCTGCTCATCCCTGTGCATAGATATAGATGTCTATGCACAGGGAATGAGCAGACTGAGAACAATCTCAGCTCTGCTATATCAGGCAGCAGGCGTGCTCTAGGACCCTGGAGCTGCGGCAGCCAGCACACAGAGCAGACAGGACTCTTATCTGTGCGAGTTTCCCAGCGATTACTTGCAAAGTAAACGAGTCCAATGCAAATCAATGGCAAAACTAGGATTGCTTCAGGCTGAAGCTTCCGAGACACATCTGTGATTTGTAAATCGCACACTACTCGCTATTACTCGCTTCCCCATTCATTAACATTGGACTCGCTAGACTCGCAACGAGTAGTGAGTCCCGGGCTCGGACTCGCTAGAGTCAAGCGATTCCGAGTAATTTAGGATTCGCCCATCACTAGGTATTACAGGTTATATTGTGCATAATTGCATGTGTTTCACCTGTTGTAGTGGACTTAAAGTCATGGGTTTGTTGTAATATTTTGCAACATAGACAGAGTTTTCTACCACACTTCATGGATCCTTTTGATGGGATGGAGCTTTTTTTTACTAAAGTGGTCAGATTTTTTTAGTCTAATTGGATGCTAGACTGCTTTTGATGGTCAGAACTCTTCTATATGTGATACCTGGTTGTTTGGTCAACACGTTTCCTAATACAGGATCATTAAGAAGTAGAGAGGAGCCACCACCCTAGTGTTCGTGTTCGATTTGTCGAATTGGCGGGGTGTTCGACGAATGTTCGTCAAATGGTCAACGAACACCGTCGAACACCCCGGAGCACTAAATAAACAGCTATGTGGGGCTGTTTCACTTCCGCAATGTATATACATTCATTGCATAAGTGAAATTAAGTAAAATAAAGTGTTAAAAATAAAAAAGGGGTAAGAAGTGGGGTCTTCCTGGGTCTCCTACCATACAGTCCCTTTTCATCCAGACGGCGACGGATAGTACGGGTTGACACTGTTGCACCCTCGGACTGCAGGGCAGCTTGAACTTGTTTTGGATGTTAGTCGAGGTTCTTTATCCACCATCCGCACAATCTTGTGTTGAAATCTCTTGGCAATTTTTCTTTTCTGTCCACATCTAGGGAAGTTGGCCACAGTGCCATGGGCTTTAAACTTCTTGATGACACTGCGCACTGTAGACACAGGAACATTCAGGTCTTTGGAGATGGTTTTGTAGCCTTGAGATTGCTCATGCTTCCTCACAATTTGGTTTCTCAAGTCCTCAGACAGTTCTTTGGTCTTCTTTCTTTTCTCCATGCTCAATGTGGTACACACAAGGACACAGGACAGAGGTTGAGTCAACTTTAATCCATGTCAACTGGCTGCAAGTGTGATTTAGTTATTGCCAACACCTGTTAGGTGCCACAGGTAAGTTACAGTGCTGTTAATTACACAAATTAGAGAAGCATCACATGATTTATCTAGGGGTGCCAAAACTTTTGACCACCCCCTTTTTTATGTTTGGTGTGGAATTATATCCAATTTGGCTTTAGGACAATCCTTTTTGTGTTTTTTCATTGAAGCCAAATTAAATGAAGATAACAATACCAAAGAATTTGTGATTATAATCATTTTCAGGAAGAAACTGAGTATTATCTGACAGAATGGCAGAGGTGTCAATACTTTTGGCCAACACTGTATCTTATTGATTCGCTCTTAAATTTTTATGAGATGCTTTTCATCTGTTGTAGGTCTGTTAATAGGGGTATCTTCTTAGTGTAGTAACGCTGTCTATGTTGCAAAATATTACAACAAACCCATGAGTGAAAACACATGCAATTATGCACAATGTAACCTGTAATACCTCCTATGTAGTTTATCTACTTGAGTGCCCTTGTAAACTTCAATATATTGGGCGTACTGTCCAAGAACTTCATTGTCAGGTAAATAAACATAGATCCAACATTAGAAAGGGGTTCAAACAACATGGAGTATTGAATCATTTCAATATGGTCCATAGTAAAGATTACAACAAATTGAGGATCACTGCTTTTGACCATATTCCTGCCACCAATACCAATAGACTAGGAGCATTAAATAGTAAACAAAAATATTGGATGCACAAATTGAACACATTAGCACCCAGAGGACTTAACCTCATATCTGAGATCATATCATAAAATAGAATCATAATAGATCCCATACAACAGATTGATGGTATTGCTCTAGGACAGTGATGGCGAACTCCAGGCCTCGAGTGCCGCACACAGTGCAGGTTTTCAGGATTTCCTTAGAGTTTGACAGTTGGTAATTTGATTGCCAACTGTCAAATGCAATGGAAATCCTGAAAACCTGGACTGTGTGCGGCACTCGAGGCCTGGAGTTCGCCATCACTGCTCTAGGATGTCAACTGATTACTATTAACGGTTTTAATTATAACCTGGTACTAAGTCAAATTCATAGTCCTCTTTTTATGAAGTACCGTATATACTCGTGTATAAGCCGACCAGTGTATAAGCCGACCCCCCTACTTTTGCCCCCAAAACCTGGGAAAACCTATTGACTCGTGTATAAGCCGAGGGTGGACCCCAGCACAGGTATACAGCCCCCAGCAGTGTGGAATACAGCAGCCCCAGAGGTATATACAGCAGCCCCAGTGGTAGTATACAGCAGCAGCCCCAGTGGTATATACAGCAGCAGCTCCAGTAGTTAGTATACAGCAGCCCCAGAGGTATATACAGCAGCCCCAGTGGTAGTATACAGCAGCAGCCCCAGTGGTATATACAGCCCCAGTGGTAGTATAGAGCAGCCCCAGAGGTATATACAGCCCCAGTGGTAGTATACAGCAGCCCCAGAGGTATATACAGCCCCAGTGGTAGTATACAGCAGCCCCAGAGGTATATACAGCCCCAGTGGTAGTATACAGCAGCCCCAGTGGTATATACAGCCCCAGTGGTAGTATACAGCAGCCCCAGAGGTAGTATACAGCCCCCCCATCAGTATACAGCAGCCCCAGAGGTAAATACAGCCCCAGTGGTAGTATACACGCAGCCCCAGTGGTAGTATACAGCAGCCCCAGAGGTAGT
Source organism: Allobates femoralis (assembly GCA_033576535.1). Taxonomy (NCBI): domain Eukaryota; kingdom Metazoa; phylum Chordata; class Amphibia; order Anura; family Aromobatidae; genus Allobates; species Allobates femoralis. Next base: position 258,880,430 of record JARQOC010000006.1, read on the forward strand.
ATACAGCCCCCCCATCAGTATACAGGCCACCCTGCTTTGTGCACAATCCTGTAAAGGAAGAGATTAGTATACTTATCACTGTCCCGCTGCTGCTGTCCCGCCGCCGCCATCGTGCTCCTCCGTCTTCTTTCGGTTTCCTCCTCGGTTGCGCAGACAATGACGTCATTGCCTGCGCCGACCGGAGGAAGCCGGAAGAAGCCGGATGAAGACGGAGGAGCGCGATGACGGCGGCGGGACAGCGGCAGCGGGACAGTGATAAGTATACTAATCTCTTCCTTTACAGGATTGTGCACAAAGCAGGGGGGCCTGTATACTGATGGGGGCGGGCCTGTATACTGTATACACTGTATACAGTGTATACAGTATACAGTGACTTGCGTATAAGCCGAGGGGGGGACTTTTCAGCCCAATTTTTGGGCTGAAAAACTCGGCTTATACGCGAGTATATACGGTATATGGGTAAATAATTTTTACAGAATTACACATTTTCCAAGAACCTCTAATACAATAGCAAACCTTCCTCTTATTAATTATGTAATTTTTTTAAGCATATCACACTGGGATCCTCTGCTCTCAATCTAACTCTTCTTCTGAACATCACCATAAGTCTACAGTTCCATCAGCTCGACCCTCACCCGCTACCAAAGGGATCGAGGTTTTTTGTGGTCTTTTTCTCCATTGGGTGATTCTTATTTTTGATTCACCCATGGTTTCTGTGCATCATTTATAATATAGTTTTTTGGGGCTTTTTTACTTCACATCACCATTTTAAACATGAACCAATAAACATATAGCAATTGATACAGTTATCATGGAAACACAAAGATGATTATAGATAAATCTTAGTTTTTATTAAAAATACTCCATTTTTTATTATTAGTATTCCACTTTATCTTTATAGGAATTTAAATCAGGACATCGGTCCTGAAGGAATGATGCCGCCCATCAGGGTGTAATTAGAGCAGTGAGGCGGGGGAAGCGTGGCCCTGGAGACACCGCCTACCTGTCAGGAACGCCCCATCGTCAGAGATTTTGTAAGTTTAAAAACTGTTCTGTTCAACTGTTATAATGCAATATTAGTCAGAGAGGGATGGTTAGGAAAGTAGTAGGTGGCTGCAGGGACAGGTAGGGATAGGTTAGAAGGGCTAAAACAGCTGACAGGTTCCCTATAAATCTGCATCACACAATAGATTGCTAGACGGCAACATCACTCAACATTATGGCTAAATGGCCTACACCATTTCTCTTATCCTTTTTCTCTGTGGTTTTTATACTGTACACTAGGACAAATAACATTACAAGCACGATATCCAGATATTTTAGAGTCATATGAAGTGACTGTCCACCTTCACTGATATCATTCACTTACACGGTGCACCTAGTCTTTGCAATTCCACAAGTAGCTCCTTAAGAATTATCAGCACTTTGTTTTTCCTCTTTTTTTCCACTACACACATAATGGTTCGATTCCCCAATCATACATTTAGTCAATTTGATTAGTTGCTGCTTATTTTATACGTTTTTAAAAGAGAAAAAGAGGTCTATGACTTGTTGATCTTTCTTTTTTATGTTATATGTTCATTATAAAAATATTTTTCACTAGCTGGCGGCCCGATTCTAAAGAATCGGGTGGTCTAGAATGCATATACAGTTTATTTAGTAAGAATTAACAATAATGCAATTAAGACATGATATCTATCCATCAACTACCTATGTTTGTATGGTGAATGTAATTTGTGAAAATTTTATTGTTCTGTGGTAAGGCTCTTAGTACACCTACTGGCTAATAATTGTGTATCAATTCAGTAGCTTTATTTAAGTATGAATATTCATAGTTTACATATCTGCCAGTTTGTGTTTGCCCACCAACCACGGCAAGGTGGCCTTACATCTGATGGGGTCCTACTCTACCTTATTTCGATTTCTTAACAGTTTGACACCTTTTACATCAGCTTTTTTCTGCTATTTGCAGAAGATGGGGATGAAAAAAGTAGAATGTCTGCACTTGCCAGCTAAGGGCCTACCTGCGGCACACTTGCAGCAAGTCCCATGCAATGTATATGGAACTTGCGGTTAACTTGCTGTAAATGCGGGAAACGTAGTTTCGGCAGCTGCACCAAATGCAGTAGCTAAAAAAACGCTGGTAACTGGGATTTTTGGGGCCGAAACTGCCGTAACCATATGTGCTGCAACTGCCGCAAGTGAAGCACAAATTCCATATACATTGCATGCAACTTACGGCAAGTGTGCTGTAGGTCAGCCCTTAGGCAGCAAGTGCAGAAATTATTATTTTTCCACTTAAACTTCCATAAATAACGGAAAAATACTGCTGTAAAAGCAAAATCTCTCTTTTTGTATCTATCTATTTACCTATCTATCTAAGTTTACAGAACACACCTGAAGATGGAGATGTGTGTGAACAGCCGTCCCACCCGTCTCTTAGCTGTTCACAAAAACCTCACCCTGTGTAAAAAGAAAATGAAATCTCTCAGCAGCTATAGTGCTGGAGCTTCAAATACAGGTTCTTATCACCAAATGAAGGCATTTAGATGATACACATTTAACATCTTGTAGTTAATGTGTGTTCCACTTACATATAAAAATTGGTATTGAGATATCATATTTCTAAATTTATGTAGATATGATATCGAGTTACTAACTGTAAATAGAGCTAACATTACTGATGTATGTAAAGTGCTATTAAATTCATAGCACTATAAAAAAATAAAAAAAATGAATATGCTAATGACTACATATGTTATATACGTATTTCCTACATACGTACTTAAAATCTATATCTATCTGACTACACTAATTTTTTTGGTATGTTAAATATTTTTTGGACTATATTTCTATGGCTACAGTATTTTTTTTGTTTTGTTTTTTTTTCCTTGGCATGTAAGGCAGTGACAATGAGACGCGTACCATTGCAGAGACCTTTTTTCGTGTTGAGATTACGTAGTAACATAACAATGGTGCCAATTTTAAGTTTGAGCCGATGTGAAGCCATTCCATTTGGTGTTAGGGAATTCAAAAACTCAAGTGGTTATTGATCCAGGTCATCAGCTTCATCATGATCGATGGAATCATCACTGATATATTCTGTATAGTCACCTATCAATAAATCCATGACTTGAGAATTGACTTTCTCCACGTCCTCATTTTTTGGACATAAAATTGCATGAGAAGCAGCTGTATTTATGCTTTCGGTGTCATTTACATCAATACAAAGATGTTGTCCAAAAATGTCAATTATTAAAGAGCCAGTGCATATCATGTCTGGAGGAATTTCAATAACATCAGTTCCAAGGTTATCTTCATTAGATAGTTTACCATTTCCCAGTCGAAGTAACCAACTGCTGTAGTCAGGATCAATGGAGCGCATGTTGTTAATAAGTGGCAGGCAAGTAAAATGGTGCCAATGTTGTATTTTAAACAGCTCTCTACAACCTGAGTTCTTGTGCCATGAGGGATGACAGGAAGACATTGTCTAAAGTCGCCTCCAAAAACAATGACTTTACCTCCAAAGGGTGTTTTTTCTTTGTGAGCTAAATTTGTTGTCATGACATCACGTAAAACTCTATCAATGACATGCAGTGCATATTTGGATAGAATTGTGCACTCATCAATAATAAAAAGTTTAGTGCAGTGCAAATCTTTTGCTGCATCGGTATCATTCTTAATCCTGGAAACAGATGTTTCATTCACAGGAATTGGAATCCCATAAAGAGAATGAATGGTTCGTCCACCTTGTAGCAAGTTGGCGGCAATTCCAGTAGTGGCAGCAGGTGACACAATGTCTCCTTGTCCTCTTAGCTGATGTAGGAGTAGGTGATATAGGTACGTTTTTCCGCTGCCACCAGGACCATCAAGGAAAAAACACTTTGGTGTAGAATTAGTGTCTTCTAAAGCTTGAGTGATAGCATCCAAAGCAAAAAGTTGTTCCTCATTTAGAGTAGCTTTCATTTCAGCAGCTGTTGATAACTCATAATCTTTATCATACTGTGGGAGGAGGTGTTGTTTTTTGACTGGACGTGGCAAATTAAAATCAGTATAAGTTTTGCCATGAGCTTTAAGAACATGTTGGATATCTGTCATAGCATAGCCTTCACAATTGACACACTCGAAAGTGTCAGAGTGGTATGCATGGCAGTAGTCTTCTACAAAGTGTTGCTTAAATTCATCCCATAAGTCCCGAGGTTGAGCTGGAGGACCAAATATACAAATGTAGGCAAACATGTCACGTAACTGTGCTGGCATGTTGAGAATACTGGCATCAAGTAATGTATTTCTCCACAGACTATCATCAAATAGTAAGCCAAGGGCTAATGCCGCGTCTTTGAAGCTTTGATGTCTGACTCCGTGTACAGTTTTTATGCTGTCAAAACTGGTTGCACCTTTGACATGTAACAATAACAATCTTAAATAGTAGCGTTCTTGGTCTTTCAAACTGACAGTATACATACGTCCAATCACAGAACCACCTGCTCGCTTTCTTACTTCCCAAGAACCTTCTTTCCAAACATAGTTCTCTGGAATTTCACGGTATAAATACCGATGAGCATGCTGGTCGTTTTGATTAAGCTCAAAGTAGGCCATGAGAGTAGAATTGCGATGGAGCTTTTGTTTGATGTTTCCAATAGAGTCATCCTCATGAAAATAGAGTGGCTGAGAATGAGGTTGATGTACAGCAAGGCGAATAATGCTATGAGACTGTTTATGCATGGGATATGCGAATATTCGCCAAGCTGCTTCCGGTGCACTGACATATCTTGAGTCCATGAATTGGTGTGTTTCATCATGTTGGATGTTAGTCTGGGAGATTTCAAGATTGGCTTTATCATGTCCTTTGTAGACGTATTTAAATAAATATTTCACAGCCTGAATGGAACCACAAACTTCGACATTAATATGGCACTTGTATTTTAATAGCAGGAATGGATTATATGGAACCACCCACGAATTGTCAATCATGTGAGAATGGTGTTGAAAAGATGGGCCAAATTGTCGGCGATAAGTAAGATAGGCATCCTTAGCTATAATGGTTTTTGTTTGCAAATCTTTAGGGAAACCTTTGGTACACTTCCCCAGATCCATGCAGGGAGAATTTAGGTTGTGTTCTCCACACGGACCATGAATCATATGTTGGAGAACAATTGTATGGAGCAGAGGGTAGTGGGTAGGATTAGGAATTTCTGCCCACACTGTATTGTCTATGTCGTCCTCCGTCCTTAATTTGGAGTTGCTATCCAGAATGAGTAAAATGTGAGCATGTGTTAGGCCACGTTTCTGAAATTCAATGACATGAACCATCGCGCATACTTTTCCAAACAATCCCTTGTTAATATCTCTTAAAAGAGCATCCAGTTTAATTTTGAAAACACGTGCAACTAAATCTGGTCTGTGTTCCACACGCTGCCATGGTTGTAAATTAGCAGTTATTTCACTCCATTTTGGATTACAGGTCATGGTTATAAAGAGATCAGGGCGACCATATTTTGTGACAATTGACATGGCATCTTGGTACCGCTGCTGCATGTTTCTGGGACTACCTTCAAATGAGGATGGTAAAATCACAGTTTTTCCAATGGGGATTCCCTTCTCAATAGATTTTTTAAGTAGATGTTCTTGTAGAACGCAATAATCCTCCACTTTGAGATCCTTTTGGTGTTTGCGGATGTAATGGAGTCGATTGGCTTCAATTTTCACATAAGCATCGACAAAATATTGCTGAGTGAGTTTTCCACCATTGAGGAGTGGATTGAAGTCATTTCTGACAGACAGCACATAGCAGTAATATTGTAGCTGTGCAATCTGACGTGGATTTTGTCCTTGGTGCTTAAGTCCATCATGCCATCCTTGGTCTCCATGAGGGAAAAATAAAGGATATAATAAGGCATCTAAATTGCTGTGGAGGATGCTTACTTGTTGCGTTTTGGGAGCTAAAGGGTTGTTCGGGTCAGGTTTGAGATGAATTAATATGTCGCGATTAAATGGTGGCTCTCCATCATCATTTTCAAAGACAACGGCGACTTCATTCACAGTCGGATTATTATAGCGTCTTGGATCTTGCGTGCGATCTTGTTTCAGGGCCATGGTTATATTTAGCATGACAGTGTTATTTTGTAAAGCTTTAATCTGTTCTTCATGTTCCACATCTCTTAACATCTTGTACGCAGCTACAAATGGATTGACAGTGTCTAAAAGAGTTGCAATAAGACTCATCAGAGTGGGATGACATTTCTGATTTTCTTTACATTGCAAGCGTTGTTCTGTAGCAGTAGCAGTATCCAAAATATAAAGTTGGGCATACGCAGGAACTTGATCTTCAGAGGGATGTAGTGTTCCAGTGCGGTGGTATATTTGTCCATGTATGCGGAAACAATATGGGCCATGTCCAGGTGGTGGTGAAATATTTGCACCCATGGAGGCGAAAGCAAATGAACTGTTAATGCTGCGTATGTTATCCATGAAATTTTTACTGAATGGACTTTCTCCTTTCATTAAAAGTGTCAAGACATCTGGATATTGTGGTATTGGTATACGGACTTTGGCCTTATGACAACAAAGGGTAAAACTTTTATCTGATGGTATTTCATCCCTAAAATGTAGAGCGTTACAATGTTGACACAAATAGTTCATAGGACCACAGGTGTGTTCTTGAATAGTACTGTCATCTTGAGTGACAGCTTTAGGCAGTAGAGGGTGAGGCATTGTTAAAGGGGCATTAGAACGTTTGTGTAGAGCCACGTATACTAACCGTAGGAGAGGTATAGGCTCCTGAAGGTGTGATGAATCTTAGTAGTAGAAGGTTTATGTTGACGGTGTAAATGGCAGGCAGCAGCAGCTTTTTGTAAGCGATTTGTGTGCGACTTAGGAGACTCATTAGTGACACGTGTGTGAAAGGCAGCGTTAACTTGGTTCAGGCGACAGCGTTTAGCTTCTGAAGTCTCAGCATCACGGTATTTGCGCTTAAGTTTAGTGTGTGAAGCTGGTGCAGTATCTGCAGTGTGAGCACCTTGACTAACTGTGCACATTGAAGTGTTATTGTGGTCCAAAAGCATTACTGTGGAAGTGGGTGTAGTTTTTTTGCGGCGTTCACGTGCTGCGGCAGCTTGTTGTTGTAAACGTATGGCTTTGTGCTCAGGAGCCTCATTGGCGATACGTATATTAAAAGCAGCCTTAACGGTGTCCAGGCGATGGCGTGTCTGTTGTTCAGTTTCGTTAGCATGCTGTTGTTGTTTACGCGCTGCAGCGGCGGCTTTTTTGTCCTTGTCATTCTGATTGGTATTATTGGAGCTCATGTTAGCGTGGCCAAATTACCGTACGTGTACGGGTTACTGTCAGTAAGGTAATCAGAGTCAGCAGGTCTTAGGAGTAACCAAGAGAGTAATAAGGTGTAGTTATTTTTTAGAAAGATAGAGCAAGTAATAGGCAGTATATAGTATTAATATATAGGATTAGTCCTTTAATGTCAATGCAGTGGCTAATAGTAGCCAGGAAGTAATATTGGCAATGAAGGGGTTAATCTTAGTTGGTGGTAATGGTACAGAATAGGTAAATAGCAGGCACTAAGTTTTATAAGAAAATTAGTACAGTTAATGGAGTGTCTGTATATAGCACCTTAAAGAAGGTGAAATAGTCAATAGGCCAGAAAGGGTTAATAGGGTGTAGTGAAATATAGCAGGTAAAAGTTGTAATTTCACAGTTCCTGAATAAGAAATTAAATAATTAATATAGGTCTTAGCTCTTTTTTGAAGAAGTTCAGCAGCAGCTGGAAATGTGACGTGCGTCCGAAAGGCACTGCGCAGTAGAATGAAGTATGTGAGGTGAAATTTCAAATTTCGGGCTCTAAAATGGCGGCCGCGACTTTTTGAAATTTCGCGCTCTAAAATGGCGGCCGCGAAATCTCGCGAGATTTCGGAACCGTCATGTATAGGCGTTTAGCGCGCCGACCAATTAGAATAGCGGCGCGCTGTATGGCGCCATACTTCAAATACACTGTAGTCAGTGTATTTCAAATATGGCGGCATAGCACGCGCTGCTATTCTGATTGGTCGGCGTGCTGAACGTGCCGACCAATCAGAATAGCGGCGCGCTCAATGCCGCCATATTTGAAATACACTGAGTACAGTGTATTTCAAATATGGCGGCATTGTGCGCGGCGCTTTTCTGATTGGTCGGTGCGTTCAGCGCACCGACCAATCAGAATAGCGGCGGACTCAATGCCGGCATATTTGAAATACACTGACTACAGTGTATTTCAAATATGGCGGCATTGTGCGCGGCGCTATTCTGATTGGTCGCCGCGTTCAGTGCGCCGACCAATCAGAATAGCGGCGCACTGTATGGCGCCATACTTCAAATACACTGTAGTCAGTGTATTTCAAATATGGCGGCATAGCACGCGCCGCTATTCTGATTGGTCGGCGCGCTGAACGCGGCGACCAATCAGAATAGCGGCGCGCTCAATGCCGCCATATTTGAAATACACTGACTACAGCGTATTTCAAATATGGCGGCATTGTGCGCGGCGCTTTTCTGATTGGTCGGCGCGTTCAGCGCGCCGACCAATCAGAATAGCGGCGGACTCAATGCCGGCATATTTGAAATACACTGACTACAGTGTATTTCAAATATGGCGGCATTGTGCGCGGCGCTATTCTGATTGGTCGCCGCGTTCAGTGCGCCGACCAATCAGAATAGCGGCGCGCTGTATGGCGCCATACTTCAAATACACTGTAGTCAGTGTATTTCAAATATGGCGGCATAGCACGCGCCGCTATTCTGATTGGTCGGCGCGCTGAACGCGCCGACCAATCAGAATAGCGGCGCGCTCAATGTCGCCATATTTGAAATACACTGACTACAGCGTATTTCAAATATGGCGGCATTGTGCGCGGCGCTATTCTGATTGGTCGGCGCATTCAGCGCGTCGACCAATCAGAATAGCGGCGCGCTGTATAGCTCCATACTTCAAATACACTGTACTCAGTGTATTTCAAATATGGGGGCATAGCGCGCGGTGCTATTCTGATTGGTCGGCGCGCTGAACGCGCCGACCAATCAGAATAGCGGCGCGCTCAATGCCGCCATATTTGAAATACACTGACTACATTGTATTTTAAATATAGCGGCATTGTGCGCGCCGCTATTCTGATTGGTCAGCGCGATGAAGGCAGCGACCAATCAAAATAGCGGGGCATGGAGCGGAAGCGAGGTAGCCGGGGTCGGCTCCCGGCGGAGCGAGCCGGGGATCTCCGTGCTGGCTATATCCGCGGCTCAGCTCCGGAGAGCCGCGAGCCAGCTGGAATTTGCCCGGTACCGCCGCCGCCATTCTGATTGGTCGCTCGCTTGCGAGCGGCCAATCAGATTCAAGCCGCGGCACGGCGCCATGATTTGAAATCTAAGAAGTTAAAAATAAAAATTAGAAAGATGGCGCCGTGTTTCGCGGCGCTGTTTTCATTGGTCGGCGCCAGGCGCGAGCGACCAATGAGTGGAGTGGGGCGGGGCACGGCGCCATATTTGCAATCCAGCGGGAACTTTGGATTTCAAATATGGTGCCGTGCCCTGCCCCACTCTTCTCATTGGTCGCTCGCGGCTGGCGCCGACCAATGAGAATGGCGTCGCGAAACATGTCGCCATATTTGAAATCCGGCGGGAAGGCTTCCAGTTTGAATTATGGGTGCGTGTCTCGCGGCGCTCTTCTGATTGGTCGACGCCAACGGCGAGCGACCAATCAGAGGAGCGGCTCGCGCACACCGGCAAATTTGAAATTGAATGGGCCCCTACGGTGGCAGAGCTCCGGCGAGCGTAACGCTTGCCGGTCGTCTCCCGGCGGGCATGCCGCGGAGCTCCGTGCTGGGGAGCACCGCGGCTGAGCTCAGGGCAGTGGTTCGGCAGCCGGGAGACGACCGGCTGACGCGGGTCGTCTCCCGGCAGGCTTGCCGCGGACCTCCGTGCCGGAGGTAGCCGCGGCTCAGCTCCGGGCAGCGACTCGCCACCCGGGAGACGACCGCTCCCGGCTGGTTCCCACGGTCGTCCCGCTTAGGGTGGCCATCTTGGTCCCCCCTGAGCGGGTGTACCTTGGGACAAAGTTACGGAAGTGTGTGCAAAGTGACGGAACTGACGTCGCAAATTGCTTGTGGTTTTATATATTAGATGTATTGTAACTAAATGCATTCGGTTGTAATTGTTTGCTTACAAAAGAATGATCACATGACTCAGTCTCCTCCCTGAGTGTGATGTCACTGTAACTCAGCAGAAATATGGTTTTAGGTTCTGTATAAATAGAAGCATTGTCAGTTGCATCTTGATTGTCCCTGAGGAAGGAGACATGTGAAGGTTCCGAAACGCGTCGGAAGAATAAAGACACAATTTAGCCCAGAGTCTATCTTGTCTCTGGTGATCCTTTTGATGGCAGCGCGGACACAACGGCACTTTGTCCTACAAATCTACAGGTTCTTCACCGCGGTTATCCGTGGAAGATTGGTCCTTGCAGCAGCTGTCTTTTTCAGGCGACTACATTGATTTCTGGCTATCGCACTGGTTGTGGGTGACACAACCAGACCAGGTGAGCAGTTTTACTCACACATTCATACACCTCTTTATCTGGAGATAAGACCCTATTGCGCATTTTCTCACTTTCACAATGACAATGTAGACACACTAATGTTCATCAAGATGAACAAGTCATGGATCCGCAAGGACTTTTCTACCCTGTGTCATCCTGCGTTGGGTCATCCTTTGCGATCTCAAAACAGGCCCAGGCTAGGCAAGGCTTAGAGCCCATGCGACCTGAAGAGCCACCACGACTTCTGCTCAAAGGCAGAGCTGTGGTTGAGGATGCAGTTGTTGACGTGCTTCCAGTACTGCATCTCTGTCCAGGAAGGTGCAACCTAACCTCGTCATCACTAGCATCCTCCCCTACCTCCTGTGATGACTCTCATCGACTGGCTGACTGTGGATTGACAGTAAGTGGGATCTCCAACCTCATCATCACCCAGTGTGCTCTCACACCCATCGTCCTCAGAGCCAACCTCTTCCTGCCCTGACTGTGAAGTCAAGTTGTCATTCCAATCAGGTATCTCAGTCTCATCAGCATCTTCCTCATTGTCTCCACCAACAGGACTTACAGTTTGGGAATGAGGGTCTATGCTTGCTCAGAACCTTCTTCTTCTGGGCCTGGATCCAACTCACAAAGCTTCTGGGCATCAGTGCAGATCATTTCCTTGTCTGGGCTCACAGAAGCTTTGGAGCAGACCTCTGATTCCCAGGCTATAGTATGAGTGAACAGCTCTGCATACTCAACCATCTGTCTTACCTCATACTCAGACGGGCGGCTGGAGACTTGGGAGCTGTGAGGAACCAAGAGCGATTGGGGTGACACCTCTGAGGACTGGTGTATTTGTGATTTTGAAGTTGAGGTGGAGGAGAGCCCACTTGATGAAGCGCTGACTATCCATTCAAGCACCTGCTCTTTTTGTGCCTCATCTACAATTGGTAGAGATCATCGCGTAACTCGTGTCCGTAAGGAAGGGATCATATCAGACTGTCCATGAAAAGAAGTAGACATCTTAGTTTGGCTGGAAGATGGTCTTTCTCCTGTAGATGTTACTGTTGCTTTACCACCTACCCCACAGACACAAACGTTTTTCCCTTTCCAACATGCCTATTCCCCTTTCCACCAGTAGTAGGCCTTTTGCCACTTATTTTGTATGTGAACAAATAGGCAACTCTGCAGTTGTTGGCAGAAAAAAATTCTGATGGAAATCGAGCTGAGTGGCCACATAGTGCTATTAGGCCCAAACTATTACCTGGGCAAGATGCAGTTAAAAATTAGTATGAAATAGACAGGCGGTGTTGCTTGGTTCATAAGTGGGCTACACCACTGACTAACAGACACTGCTACTAGGCCCAAACTATTACCTGGGTAGATGCAGTTACAAATTAGTATGAAATAGACAGGCAGTGTAGCTTGGTTCTCAAGTGGGCTACACCACTAACAGACACTGCTACTAGGCCAGACTATTACCTGGGCTAGATGCAATTAAAAATTAGTATGAAATAGACAGGCGGTGTAGCTTGGTTCACAAGTGGGCTACACCACTAACAGACACTGCTACTAGGCCCAAACTATTACCTGGGCTAGATGCAATTAAAAATTAGCTCCATATATTCCAAGACCCTGACAAAGAGTCCCGCAACAACCCCAGTCCCCAAGTTCAGGCAGCGACTCGAGTTCCGGTCAGAGGGGAGGAGTTACTTTTTTAGGCCCTTACCCAAGAAGATATACCCCATGAGGAGGTCAAGGAGGCGGAGGAGGACAACCCAGGATATGGACCAGATCACAGGTAAGGGTCCCAACCTGATAGTAAATATTTCTAAATATACTCTTTCACCTGTAGAATTTAAAGTACTGAATAGGGCTTTGACATTTTGCCCAACGCCCAAGTGGGATTCTTTTATTCTCAAGAAGGATTTACAGAATTTTTACAGAACTTTTAGGTTGAAGACATATTTTGGATCGTGTCAGACAGGTCAGGAAGCTATAACCCCTGAGTCACAAAAGGCAGTTAGTATCTCCTCACTGGGACTACGTAATAAGAGCAACTTCATGCCCCCAAAAACATATAATGCGACAGAAACGTTTATTTCACTAGTTGAACAAGATGTAAAAATACACCTACATGAACACAGACTGGGTTTCTTTCCCACACGCAATAATATTACTCATGTAGAACGCCAAGCCCTAAATTCATTGCAGCACAACAAAGAAATAACCATCAAACCTGCTGATAAAAGCAATGCAATAGTAATTATGAATACCTCAGATTGCGTCATAGAGATCCACAGACAACTAAACGATTTAGAGACATATAAACAAATAGATAATGACCCAACTAACAGAATCAGGAATAAAATACAGACAATACTTCAGACTTACACGGCAAAAAAACATCTTAGATAAAAAAATCTACCACATGTCTAACCAAAACAGATCCCATTACACCCGTTATCTATGTACTTTCAAAAATTCACAAAAATCTCAATAACCCACCTGGACGGCCCATTGTAGCCTCCACAGAATCAATCTTATCACCACTCTCAATTTATCTTAAAAAATCCTCACACCACTGGCACAGAAAACAAAATCATTTATTCTGGACACAAGTGACTTCCTCTCTAAACTTAAGACATTAGGCAGGATACCGCCAGACTGTCTATTACTAACTCTTGATGTAAATAGCCTTTACACATCAATTGACCATGGCAAAGGCATCTCTGCAGTGAAAAAAGCTTTACTGAAAACTGACTCATCCAACGATGAAACTCAATTGTGCATTGACTTACTAGAGATTGTTTTGAGAGAGAATATTTCCTTTTTCAAGATGAATTATTTTGTACAAACACGTGAGACCGCGATGGGGTCGAATATGGTCCCAGCCTACGCGAACCTCTACATGGATCATTTTGAGTACACATATGTGTATACTCACCCACTCTTTCAAGAAAATGACACCCTATGGCTTCGATATATTGACAATATTTTTTGCATTTGAGAGGGCGACCTAACTAGTTTGGAGTTGTTCTTTAGAGACATCAACACAGTAAGACCTGAACTCACTTTCACTTTCCAACACGATTACACGGAAATTAATTTTGTAGATGCTAAGGTTTTTAAAAAAATATATGGCAAATTAGGTACAGATATTTACAAGAAACCCACAGACCAAAGTGGTCTATTGCGATTTGATAGTTGCCACCCCCGTTCGATCAAACATAGCTTACTCACAGTTCAAAAGGGTAGCAAGACTTGTTTCAGAAAGGGACTCCCTCCTGTTGAGACTGTGTGAGATGGGTGACAAATTCCGCGAGAGACATTATCCAGAGGATCTTATCCGATCAGAAATAGAACGAATCTTAAATAACGAAGAGTCACCATCTCTGGTAGTCAAAATGGATAGAGTATCCTTTGTGCCTAACCATCACCCCACAATGCCCAAAATATACAACATTATTACCGTGTTTCCCCGAAAGTAAGGCCCCCCCGATTGTAAGGCCGCCTAGGGGTAAAGGGGGGCCTGCTAATGTAAGGCCTCCCCCGATTATAAGGCCTTACAACCGGGGGGGCCAATGTAAGGCCCCTAGCGGAGGGGGGGGGGGGGGGAGCGGGAGCGGGTCGCACGTCACGTGCGCCCGCTCATTACATATGCACTGCATCCCCCTGTCAATCAGCGACAGGGGAAGCAGTGCATTATACGGTATATATGGGCCCCCTATTGCTGGCACACTACCCCCTGTTCTGAGGCCCCCACCGCTGCTGCTGCAGACATCTTACCCTCCAGGGTCTTCTTGCAGCAGCCAGCGCGTCCGTCCTCGGCTGTCTCCCGGATCATGTGACCGGCCGGCCGACTGCGATGACGTCATGCGCTGCGACGGGTCACATGATCTGGGAGACAGCCGAGGACAGAGGAAGGACGTGCTGGCTGCTGCAAGAAGACCCTGGAGGGTAAGATGTCTGCAGCAGCAGCGCTGGGGGCCTCAGAACAGGGGGGTAGTGTGCCAGCAGGAGGGGGCCCATATATACAGTATAATGCACTGCTCCCCCTGTCGCTGATTGACAGGGGGATGCAGTGCATATGTAATGAGCGGGCGCACGTGACGTGCGACCCGCTCCCGCAGTGTCCCAGCAGGAGGGGGCCTGTAGGCCACACTGCTGGGGCACCCAATGTAAGACCCCCCCCAAAAGTAAGACCGGGGGCCACTTTTGGCCCCCAAAAGAATGTAAGACAGGGTCTTACTTTCGGGGAAACACGGTATTAAAATCCACTGGCCCTTAATGAAAAAGGCATACCCGAACATTAATATTTTTGAAAATCCGCCTCTAATGTGCAAAAGGAGGCCCCCGAATTTAAAAGACGCCCTGATAAGAGCAGACATCGGTAGTAGATCAAAACTACCCACACAAACCTTCCTGGACACACAACGAAAGGGTACCTTTCCTTGTCTAAATTGTGCAGCATGCTCAAACATCATCAAAGGAGATCAATTTACACATCCACGGACGGGCAAGTTAAACAGTCATATGAAAAAGTTTGGGCACCCCTCTTAATCTTACTCATTTTTTTTGTTTAAAATTGGGTTTTTGCAACAGCTATTTCAGTGTGATATATGTAATAACTGATGGACACAGTAATATTTCAGGATTGAAATGAGGTTTATTGCACTAACCAAAAATGTGAAATATGCTGTGCAAAAGTATGGGCACCCTTCTGATTTTCATGATTTGAATACTCCTAACTACTTTTTACTGACTTACTGAAGCACTAAATTGGTTTGGTAACCTCATTGAGCTTTGTACTTCATAGCCCGGTGTATCCAATCATGAGAAAAGCTATTTCAGGTGTCCACTTGCAAGTTGTTCTCCTATTTGCATCTTCTCTGAGGAGTGGCATCATGGGCTCCTCAAAACAGCTCTCAAATGATCTTAAAATAAAGATTGTTCAACATAGTTGTTCAGGGGAAGGATACAAAAAGTTGTCTCAGAGATTTAACCTGTCAGTTTCCACTGTGAGGAACATAGTAAGGAAATGGAAGACCACAGGGACAGTTCTTGTAATAATAATAATAATAATTTTAATTTATATAGCGCCAACATATTCGGCAGCGCTTCACAATACAAAGTTCACATTTAAACAATCATAAGAAACAATTAGAAAATACAATACAATGCCAAAAACAATACGATACAAAGCATAACATAATACAATAATTAGAGCAAAAAATGGCAACCCTGCTCATAAGAGCTTACAATCTAGCAATGATAGTATAGTCAACTTGAGGAGATGGGGAACAGATAGGAGAAGAATAAGTGGCCACAATCTGTTATATGTGATCCACTTGAGACAGAGCGGATAGGCTATGTCTAGATGACTGACTAGGGATCATGATAGGCCGCCCTAAAAAGATGTGTTTTTAGAGATCGCCTAAAACTATCTAAGTTGTGGATACACCTAATTTCTTGGGGTAGAGCATTCCAAAGAATTGGTGCGGCTTGGGAGAAGTCTTGGAGCCGGCAGTGGGAGGTTCGGATTAATGCAGAAGTGAGTCTAAATTCACTTCCAGAGCGAAGAGAACGGGTGGGGTGATAGACAGAGATGAGGGAGGAGATGTATGGGGGTGCTGCACTGTGAAGAGCTTTGTGGGTGAGAACAAGCAGTTTGAAATGGATCCTATAGTGTATAGGCAGCCAGTGTAATGACTGGCATAGAGCAGAAGCGTCTGAGTAACGATTAGCTAGATAGGTAATCCTGGCTGCTGCATTAAGGATGGACTGGAGAGGGGGCAGTCTAGTTCAGGGGAGACCAACTAAGAGAGAATTACAATAGTCAAGGCGGGAGTGAATCAGGGCAACAGTGAGTGTTTTTGTGGTTTCCAAGGTGAGAAAGGGGCGAATTCTGGAGATGTTCTTCAGGTGCAAGTGGCAAGAGCGGGCAAGAGATTGTATATATGGGGTGAAGGAAAGATCAGAGTCAAAGATAACACCCAGACAGCGAGCCTGCTGACTAGGCACTATTGTGGTGCCGCACACTGAGAGAGAGATGTCATATTTAGGGAGGTTAAAGGAGGGCGAGACCAGAAATAGTTCAGTTTTGGAAAGATTAAGTTTCAGGTAGAGAGCGGACATGATATTGGAAACTGCGGTTAGACAGTCATTGGTGTTCTTTATTAGAGCGGGAGTAAGGTCAGGGGAAGAAGTGTATAGTTGTGTGTCATCAGCATAAAGATGGTACTGAAAACCAAATCTGCTGATGGTCTGTCCAATCGGGGCTGTGTAGAGTGGAAAGAGAAGAGGTCCAAGGACTGAACCCTGAGGGACTCCAATAGTGAGAGGAAGAGGGGAGGAAGTGGAGCCAGCAAATGATACACTGAAAGAGCGGTCAGAAAGATAGGAAGAGAACCAGGAGAGAGCAGTGTCCTTGATGCCGATGGAGTGCAGCATGGAGAGTAGGAGATGGTGGTCAACAGTGTCAAAGGCTGCAGAAAGATCAAGAAGGATAAGCAGAGAGTGGTGACCATTACGTTCTGCCATCAGAAGTTCATTGGTCACTTTGCTGAGAGCAGTTTCTGTAGAATGTAGGGGGCGGAAACCAGACTGTAATGGGTCTAGAAGAGAGTGAGTGGAGAGGTAATGAGTGAGGCGGGAGTAGACCAGGCGCTCCAGGAGTTTAGAGATGAAGGGGAGATTGGAAACTGGTCTGTAGTTGTTTGTGCAGGAAGGGTCGAGAGAAGATTTCTTTAATAAAGGAGTGATGATAGAGTGTTTGAAGGAGGAGGGGAAGATGCCAGAAGAGAGGGAGAGATTGAAGATTTTGGTTAAGTGAGTGGTGACCACCGGAGAGAGAGACTGGAATAGGTGTGAGGGGATGGGGTCAGCAGTGCATGTGGTGGGACGAGAGGAAGGGAGGAGCCTGGAGACTTCTTCTTCTGTGACCGGGTCAAAAGTAGTGAGTGAGCCACAGGAAATGTGGGGAGAGGTGGGGAAACAGCAATTTGAGGTTGGGAGTTGATTTCCTGACGGATGTTTTCTATTTTCTCTGTGAAGTGGGAAGCCAGGTCATCAGCACAGAGGTCAGTGATGGGGGCCTGCACTTTAGGACTGAGGACAGAGTGAAAGGTGTCAAAGAGTTTTTTTGGATTGTTGGATAGTGAGGAGATCAAAGTGGTGAAGTAGGTTTGTTTGGTAAGGTGAAGGGCAGAATTGTAAGTTCTCAGCATAAATTTGTAGTGAATGAAGTTTTCTGGAGTGCGGCTTTTCCTCCATAGACGTTCAGCACTCCTAGAGCATCGCTGGAGGAATCGAGTTTGTGATGTGAGCCAGGGCTGTTTTACTCTGTGTTTGGAGGTTTTGAGGGTGAGGGGTGCCATTTGGTCCAGGGTCCTTCTGAGAGAGTCATTTAAGTGATTGACTGCCAGATCGGGACAGGAAAATGAGGAGATTGGGGACAGTGATGAATGTAGAGAGTCTGTGAATGTGTGAGGGTTTATGGCCTGTAGATTTCTGAATCTGTGATATGTAGGAATGTGCTGGGGTGGGCGAGAGTTAGTGAGTGTGAAGGAGAGCATGTTGTGGTCAGAGAGGGGAAGTTCTGAATTATCTCAGGAGGAGGTTGAGCAGAGCCGGACAAAGATCAGGCCAAGGGTGTTACCATCCTTGTGTGTCATCGAGGTAATCGAGGTTGAGAGCTGAGAGAGGCCAAGAGATGTGGTTAGAGATAGGAGCTGAAATGCAGATGAGGAGATAGGGCTGTTTGTGGGGATGTTGAAGTCTCCCAGAATAAGGGTTGGTAATTCTGAGGACATGAAATGTGGCAGCCATGCAGAAAAATGGTCGAGGAATTGGGTGGGTGACCCTGGGGGGGCGGTATACAACCGCTACTCTAAGGGGGAGGGGATGGAAGAGCCTAATTGTGTGGACCTCAAAAGAGGGGAATGAGAGTGATGGAGCTGGGGGATGACCTGGAAAGTACATTGTGGGGACAGGAGTAAGCCAACTCCACCACCATAATCTATAAAAGTTGAGAATGCGCAATAGGGTCTTATCTTTTTATGATCAGATAAAAGATGATCTAAATCAGAATCGCTCACCTGATAAGGTTGGGTCACACACAACCAGCTAGATCGCTCACATGGTAAGGTTGTGTCACACACAACCACCTTGATCGCTCATCATTTTAACCAGTCATTCTGGTGTTTCTGGTATCATTTACATCGATCCTGCAGCAGCGCGGACTTGAGGTACTTCGTCCGGATGATCGAACTCCACCACCATGTCTGTTCCCAGGTCTTGGGGAATGAGAGAAATGCAAGACGCCATAAGAAATAGCGGCCAGGGACACGGTGTCTGAATCCAGGTTTCAGTGAGGGCCAGCAGATTAAGGGAGTTAGTGAGAAAGTAGTTATGAATGAGTGGAAGTTTGTTACATACAGACCGTGGATTCCAGAGAGCACAATTAAAGAGGGCAATGAAGGTGCGCAGGTAATGTTTATAAGGTTAATGGGGTTTCTATGTGTGGTGGAAGAGGGGTAGAAGTTGGTGGAGGGTGGACCAGGATTTGGAGAGATGTTCCCTGACAGAAGCAGCAGTAGAAAGAGGAAAGGCAAACAGTTTTTATGATGGTGACTTTGCTTTTGGTGCAATACCTGGAGCATGGCGGTCCGAGATTATTCACTATGGTGAACAGAGTATGGGATTTCAATAAAGTAGAAGGAAGGAGAGAGGGGTTTATGTGGATGTGGGGTGATGGAGGGGGGATGGGGCGGTGAAGGTAAAGTGCAAAAGCACATAGAACAATAGAAATTGAAGTAAAGGACATGGTGATAGGGAAAGGAAAAAAAAAATATATATATATATATTATTATCTTTTTTTTTTTTCTCTCTCCCCTCTCCCTCCTCTTCTCCCTTTTAAATAGAGTGGCTTACCTGACTCCTGCCCTGACTAACTGCCATGAAGTAACTGCATCCACTTAGCATTCAATGCCACAGATTCAGGTGAGGGGGATTGTGGGAAGTCACATGGCCTCAGGTAATTAACAACTACAAGAAACAGCAGGGGTGAAATAGAGGATGAAAGGCCACAGACATTAGACAACACTTTCTCTACACCATAACACCTCCAACAAGATAACATTTACACTGTGGCAAATTGTCATATACTGGTGAGTGAGGAATGTAATGCATACAGATGACACAGGAAACTTTACAATAAGTGCAGAGATGGAATATTGCTATTAGCCTATGTGATTCAGGCTGATATTACAATGGAGATCATTGCAGCAAGCACAGGTATATTTAACATGCACTGTTACAATGGGTTGAGTAAAAGTAGATGACAGCAAGCGGTGTTGGAATATTACAATTAGCCTATGTGATTCAGGCTGATATTACAATGGAGATCATTGCAGCAAGCACAGGTATATTTACCGTATATACTCGTGTATAAGCCGACCCGTGTATAAGCCGACCCCCCTACTTTTGCCCCAAAAATCTGGAAAAACCTATTGACTCGTGTATAAGCCGAGAGTGGACCTCAGCACAGGTATACAGCCCCCAGCAGTGTGGTATACAGGCCCCCCCCAGTGGTATACAGGCCTCGCCAGTGGTAGTATACAGCAGCCCCAGTGGTAGTATGTAGCATCCCCAGCAGCCCCAGTGGTAGTATACAGCAGCCCCAGTGGTAGTATATAGGAGCCCCAGCAGCCCCAGTGGTAGTATACAGCAGCCCCAGTGGTACTATATAGGAGCCCCAGCAGCCCCAGTGGTAGTATACAGCAGCCCCAGTGGTAGTATATAGGAGCCCCAGCAGCCCCAGTGGTAGTATACAGCAGCAGCCCCAGTGGTATATACAGCCCCAGTGGTGTATACAGCCCCAGTGGTAGTATATTGCAGTCCCAGTGGTGTACACAGCCCCAGTGGTAGTATATTGCAGCCCCAGTGGTGTACACAGCCCAGTGGTAGTATATTGCAGCCCCAGTGGTGTATACAGCCCTAGTGGTAGTATATTGCAGCCCCAGTGGTGTACACAGCCCCAGTGGTAGTATATTGCAGCCCCAGCGGTAGTATACAGCAGCCCCCGTAATCCAGGGCCCCCCAGCCTGACTCCGGTCACCTGTAAAGGAAACTATGCTTATCAGTGTCCCTCTGCCATCCGCGCCCGCTCGCACCCGCTCGCAGCTGCCGTACGCGATCCTCCATCTTCATGCCTCTTCTTCCTGTTTCCTGTGCTCGTCGCAGGGAATGACGTCATTGCCTGCGACGAGCACAGAAACAGGAAGAAGACGCATGAAGATGGAGGATCGCGTACGGCAGCTGCGAGCGGGTGCGAGCGGGTGCGGACAGCGGCACTGTGATAAGTATAGTTTCCTTTACAGGTGACTGGAGTCAGGCTGGGGGGGCCCTGGATTACGGGGGCTGCTGTATACCGATGTATACATCGGTATGTACCGATGTATACATCGGTATACAGCACTGACTCGCGTATAAGCCGAGGGGGGTACTTTTCAGCCCAATTTTTGGGCTGAAAAACTCGGCTTATACGCGAGTATATACAGTTAGGGCCAGAAATATTTGGACAGTGACACAAGTTTTGTTATTTTAGCTGTTCACAAAAACATGTTCAGAAATACAATTATATATATAATATGGGCTGAAAGTGCACACTCCCAGCTGCAATATGAGAGTTTCCACATCCAAATCGGAGAAAGGGTTTAGGAATTATAGCTCTGTAATGCATAGCCTCCTTTTTTTCAAGGGACCAAAAGTAATTGGACAATGGACTCTAAGGGTTGCAATTAACTCTGAAGGCGTCTCCCTCGTTAACCTGTAATCAATGAAGTAGTTGAAAGGTCAGGGGTGGATTCCAGGTGTGTGGTTTTGCATTTGGAAGCTGTTGCTGTGACCAGACAACATGCGGTCAAAGGAACTCTCAATTGAGGTGAAGCAGAACATCCTGAGGCTGAAAAAAAAGAAAAAATCCATCAGAGAGACATGCTTGGAGTAGCAAAATCAACAGTTGGGTACATTCTGAGATAAAAGGAATTGACTGGTGAGCTTGGGAACTCTAAAAGGCCATGGCGTCCACGGATGACAACAGTGGTGGATGATCGCCGCATAGTTTATTTGGTGAAGAAGAACCCGTTCACAACATCAACTGAAGTCCAGAACACTCTCAGTGAAGTAGGTGTATCTGTCTCTAAGTCAACAGTAAAGAGAAGACTCCATGACAGTAAATACAAAGGGTTCACATCTAGATGCAAACCATTCATCAATTCCAAAAATAGACAGGCAAGAGTTAAATTTGCTGAAAAAACACCTCAAGAAGCCAGCTCAGTTCTGGAAAAGTATTCTATGGACAGATGAGACAAAGATCAACCTGTACCAGAATGATGGGAAGAAAAAAGTTTGGAGAAGAAAGGGAACGGCACATGATCCAAGGCACACCACATCCTCTGTAAAACATGGTGGAGGCAACGTGATGGCATGGGCATGCATAGCTTTCAATGGCACTGGGTCACTTGTGTTTATTGATGACATAACAGCAGACAAGAGTAGCCGGATGAATTCTGAAGTGTACCGGGATATACTTTCAGCCCAGATTCAGCCAAATGCTGCAAAGTTGATTGGACGGCGCTTCATAGTACAGATGGACAATGACCCCAAGCATACAGCCAAAGCTACCCAGGAATTCATGTGTGCAAAAAAGTGGAACATTCTGCAATGGCCAAGTCAATCACCAGATCTTAACCCAATTGAGCATGCATTTCACTTGCTCAAATCCAGACTTAAGACGGAAAGACCCACAAACAAGCAAGACCTGAAGGCTGCGGCTGTAATGGCCTGGCAAAGCATTAAGAAGGAGGAAACCCAGCGTTTGGTGATGTCCATGGGTTCCAGACTTAAGGCAGTGATTGCCTCCAAAGGATTCGCAACAAAATATTGAAAATAAAAATATTTTGTTTGGGTTATGTTTATTTGTCCAATTACTTTTGACCTCCTAAAATGTGGAGTGTTTGTAAAGAAATATGTACAATTCCTACATTTTCTATCAGATATTTTTGTTCAACCCTTCAAATTAAACGTTACAATCTGCACTTGAATTCTGTTGTAGAGGTTTCATTTCAAATCCAATGTGGTGGCATGCAGAGCCCAACTCGCGAAAATTGTGTCACTGTCCAAATATTTCTGGCCCTAACTGTACGGTAACATGCACTGTTACAATGGGTTGAGTAAAAGTAGATGACAGCAAGCGGTGTTGGAATATTACCATTAGCCTATGTGATTCAGGCTGATATTACAATGGAGATCATTGCAGCAAGCACAGGTATATTTAACATGCACTGTTACAATGGGTTGAGTAAAAGTAGATGACAGCAAGCCGTGTTAGAATATTACCTGTATGAAGAGAAGAGAAGAGAAGAGAGGACGAATGTTAGTCAACTGCCATGAAGTAACTGCATCCACTTAGCATTCAATGCCACTTTGCATGAGATGCCACACGTGTAAGCCATCCCCCCCTTGTAAAGGCCAGAAGTGGCAGGCCAACAAAAATATCAGAAAGGCAAAGAAGAAGAATGGTGAGAACAGTCAGGGACAATCCACAGACCACCTCCAAAGACCTGCAGCATCATCTTGCTGCAGATGGTGTCACTGTGCATCAGTCAACAATACAGCGCACACTGCACAAGGAGAAGCTGTATGGGAGAGTGATGTGAAAGAAGCCATTTCTGCATGCACGCCACAAACAGAGTCGCCTGAGGTATGCAAAAGCACATTTGGACAAGCCAGTTTCATTTTGGAAGAAGGTCCTGTGGACTGATGAAACAAAGATTGAGTTGTTTGGTCATACAACAAGGCGTTATGCATGGCGCCACAAAAACACAGTATTCCAAGAAAAACACTTGCTACCCACTGTCAAATTTGGGGGAGGGTCCATCATGCTTTGGGGCTGTGTGGCCAATGACGGCACCGGGAATCTTGTTAAAGTTGAAGGTCGCATGGATTCCACTCAGTATCAGCAGATTCTTGAGAATAATGTTCAAGAATCAGTGTCAAAGTTGAAGTTACGCCGGGGATGGAAGACAGCAAGACAATGATCCAAAACACCACTCCAAATCTACTCAGGCATTCATGCAGAGGAACAATTACAATGTTCTGGAATGGCCATCCCAGTCCCCCAGACCTGAATATGATTGAACTTCTGTGGAATGTTTTGAAGCGGGCTGTCCATGCTCGGAGACCATCAAACTTAACTGAACTGGAATTGTTTTGTAAAGAGGAATGGTCAAAAATACCTTCATCCAGGATCCAGGAACTCATTAACAGCTACAGGAAGCGACTAGAGGCTGTTATTTTTGCAAAAGGTGGATCTACTAAATATTAATGTCACTTTTCTGTTGAGG
The DNA here is from genome assembly GCA_033576535.1 of Allobates femoralis. Taxonomy (NCBI): domain Eukaryota; kingdom Metazoa; phylum Chordata; class Amphibia; order Anura; family Aromobatidae; genus Allobates; species Allobates femoralis. Next base: position 258,904,391 of record JARQOC010000006.1, read on the forward strand.
TGCCCATACTTTGGCACCTGTCAAATTTTGAAATAATGCATATTTCACATTTTCGGTTAGTACAATAAACCTCATATCAATCCTGAATATTTACTGTGTCCATCAGTTATTACATATATCACACTGAAATAGCTTTTGCAAAAACCCAATTTTAAACAATAAAAAAATGAGTAAGATTAAGAGGGGTGCCCAAACTTTTTCATATGACTGTATCCAATAAAGGGATATCATACATGTAATTCTAGCTATGTGGTATACTTAATTAAATATCCCTGCGGCTTAATGTATGTAGGCGAGACCACACAACATATCAAAGACAGAATTGCGAGCCACAAATCAACCATCAGATGTGGAAAGAATTGGCTGCCCATTCCTCACCACTTCAATGAAGCAAAGCACTCGGTCTCTCAGCTTAGATATCAAGTAATCAAACAGATTTCAAGACCCCGCAGGGGTGGCAATCATGTACAACTACTTAAGAATAGGGAAAGTTTTTGGATGTATACCTTGCAGACTTTGAACCCTAAGGGACTGAACAGGGAAATAGACAGGCCATTTGACCTGATACTAATGTTCTTTCTCTATAACCTCCTTCTTTTAGATATACTAAGGAATCGTGAATACTACACCATCTTGTCTTTCTATAGTCGTGCACCTTGGAGGGTAAGAAATCGTAGAGTATGGTAGTACTTGGTATATATGGATATATAGTTATATAGTTGTACAGTATAATAATATATTATATGTAAGTACTTTGGGTTGGGACCCCCTGTGTTTTCTGTCACAAATGTTTTCCTAACAGGTCCAATACAATCACGGAAATTATGAACAGAACCATGAATATGCATGATGAGATAACCTATATAAATAGACAGGATGGGGCTAGAAAAATACTAGCCCAACACTACCGTCCATCATAGGAAACTATTCTACCATTATTCAAGGGGACATCTGGATGTGTCCCCATATAAGAAGATTGTAAACAGATAACATACAGAACTTTGTTTGATCAGTTCCCCTATATAATAGACACATGGGGAGTTCTCTACATGTATTTTCTATATGTACTTTCTATATGAGTTTTTTATATGTATTTTCTATATGGACTTTCAATATATACTTTCTATAGTATACGTATACTTTACATTCTTTTTATATTTCATCTATATATATAGAGTATAGCTTTAACTCAATCCTGGATCCCTATCTATTTTTCTGGTGTACATACCTCATTTACCTAAACACGCCCTAATAATTCTTAATAATCAAGGTCTGCTGACTAGAACTATGATATATAGATTAGAATCACGTGACCGCCTGTTGAAAACAGGCCGATCACATGACGATCCCCATAGCAGCTGAGCGGTAAACAAGTGCGGTCACTTCCAGTGATGCACTTCCGGCACTTCAGCGCATGCGCCGGCATCTCCGGACATATACGGTCCGCTGCTTTATAGAACGGCCGGCTCCTATGCACTGCGCATATAACGAAAATAACATCCTATACCGGGCCAGAGCCATAATGAAATAAGGTGAGCATATTAATATTATTCAACAACAGCACTATACCAATTAACAGTTATGGGCAGTAATTGCATGTTCTAGTTTTCAGTAGTGATGGGCACAAACGCTTAGTATAAAGTGCACAATGCAATCTGATTAATACCTATACAATAAAGCTAAACAGTGCCATACCTACAATTTGCGAGTCCTCCTAATTGCACTGTATTTACTTTCCATATCCTCAGGCACCCCAAAACAGGGTTCAGGGATTCCCTATATTCTCCTACCACAAAGGTAACAAAGATTAGATAGATCTTTTATATATAACAAATGACTACCATGGTAATTGATTAATAGAATATATTGTCCATGACAGATGTGAAAACGAATAGGCCCACTGCGTCCAAAACCAAACTAGTCTATAAAAACAGAGGGTAAATAAACTACTTTTGATCTATATATCTTATTTGCAGCTTTGGATAACCTGACTAATTAATTCATGTTCCATATTCATGTTTCCTTATATCTATACCTGTATACATTACATAAAGATAATAATACTAGAAGGGGATTAGATGAACATCCTTACTAAGGCTACCTTCACATTTGCGTTTGTGTGGGTCCTTCAGAGGTTTGCAGCTGTGCGTAAGCCATCCTGTTGACCACCTCTATACACTGAACACAAGCAGAAACGGCTCCAGTGGGCCAAACCATACATGAAGACTGACTTCCAAACTGTTTTGTTCACCGATGAGTGCCGTGCAACACTAGATGGTCCAGATGGATGGAGTGGAGGATGGCTGGTTGATGGACACCCCATGAAAACACGGCTAAGGTGCCAACAAGGAGGAGGTGGAGTAATGTTTTGGGCTGGAATCATGGGGAGAGAGATTGTCGGCCCCTTTAGGATCCCTGAAGGGGTAAAGATGAACTCCATAATCTATGTGGAGTTTCTAAAACAGCACTTCCTCCCATGGTTCAAGAGGAAGAACCGTGCTTTCCGCAGCAAGATAATTTTCATGCATGATAATGCACCGTCTCATGCTGCAAATAACACATCTGCCTCTCTGGCTGCTATGGGCATAAAAGAGGACAAACTTATGGTGTGGCCACCATCTTCCCCTGACCTCAACCCCATTGAGAACCTCTGGAGCATCATCAAAAGGAGTGTCTATGATGGCAGGAGGCAGTTCACATCTAAGCAACAGCTCTGGGAGGGTATTCTGTCCACATGCAAAACAATTGGATGCACAAACCATCCAAAAACTGACAAATTCAATGGACGAGAGAGTTCAGAAGCTTCTTTCGAACAAGGGGTCCTATGTGCAAATGTAACATCACCTAGAATAAAGTTTTGACTTGAAAACTGTTTGATTTCATTTTGCAATAAGCTGATGATGCCTATAATTTCACAATTGACCATTTTTTTTGTTCAAAATAAAAGGGTTGAAAACTCTGCTGTGCATAAAAAGTTGGAACATGCATTTTGAATGTTTATTATTTTTTTTTAAATATACTGTTTTCATAGGCAGTTTTTTAAAAAAAAATTCCAATCATACTAGAATAGTAGATGACTGGAAAATAACAGTGACTGCAATTCATATAGGTAATTTAGTGAAAATATGAGGAAATATTGTTTGCATAATAATTTGGAACACAGTGTAGAAGGGAAAAAATAACTTTCACAGACTGTAATGTAATGTTGAACTGGGTGGTGGTGAAACAAGCAGGACTGGTGAGGATAGGAACAAGTGAAGAGGAAGGAGTAGAAAGACTATTTGAATTCCATAAAAGCATCACAAAGGTGTCCCCAAAGGGGGTAACGCTATACGCATTTCGGGGATAAGACCCCTTAATCCTTAGCACATTATACATAATAATTGCCGTAGCTGACTTCCGTCGGAGCGGCGCGACTTCCGGTGGCTTGGTTAGCGAGTCCAGGTTTCTTATCCTGGACTCTGTCCGTGGCCGCTACGCGGCCACGGCGACTCACGAAGCAATGCCCGCAAAGCGGGCATTGCGAGTCGTTGCAGTCTGGCGAAGCAAGGCCCGCGAAGCGGGCATTGCGAGTCGCTTGCACCCACCGCTAACCAAGCCACAAAAGCCCATACCACTGTAGTGTACACCGCTATAGTATACTACAGTCCCATAAGGGCCGACACGCCTATGCACATGGGACTGTAGTATACCATCGCGCTGTACACTACAGCGCCAACGCCAACTACAGCGCCATGCTCTAAAACAACCCTACCCCTGGCGCCATGCTCTAAAACACCCCTACCCCCTGCCGCCCTAAGCCACTACCCCCTACCCCCTAAGTCCCGCCGAAGCCCCTACCCCCTGCGCCATGCTCTAAAACACCCCTATCCCCTGGCGCCATGCTCTAAAACACCCCTACCCCCTGCCGCCCTAAGCCATTACCCCCTACCCCCTAAGTCCCACCGAAGCCACTACTCCCTGCCGTCCTAAGCCACTACCCCGCCGCCCGCCGCCGACACCCTACCCCCTCCTAAGCCACTACCCAGCCGCCGAAGCCACTATAAGTCCCGCCGAAGCCACTACCCCCTGCCGTCCTAAGCCACTACCCCGCCGCCCGCTGCCGACACCCTACCCCTCCTAAGCCACTACCCAGCCGCCGAAGCCACTATAAGTCCCACCGAAGCCACTACCCCCTGCCGTCCTAAGCCACTACCCCGCCGCCCGCCGCCGACACCCTACCCCCTCCTAAGCCACTACCCCGCTGCCGAAGCCACTACCACCTGACCCGCCGCCCGCCGCCGACACCCTACCCCCTCCTAAGCCACTACCCCGCCGCCGAAGCCACTACCCCCTGCCGTCCTAAGCCACTACCCCGTCGCCGACACCCTACCCCCTCCTAAGCCACTACCCCGCCGCCGAAGCCACTACCCCTGCCGCCCTAAGCCACTACCCCGCCGCCGCCGACACTACCCTCTGCCGCAAGCCCCTAACACACCCCTATCCCCTGCCGCCCTAAGCTACTAACCCCCTACCCCCTAAGTCCCGCCGAAGCCGCAAGCCGGTACCCCCTGATGCCCTAACCCACTACCCACTACCCCCTACCCTATGCCGCACCTAACCCCTAAGCCACTACCCCCCCGCCCAACCCCCTACCCCCTCATGCCCTAACCCACTACCCCGCCGCAGCCACTACCCTCTGCCGCAAGCCCCTACCCCCTAAGTCGCACTTAACCCCCTACCCCACAATCCGCACCTAAACCCCTACCCCCCCCTGCCCTCTAAGCCCCGCCGCCTCCTAACCTCCCGCCGCTAACACCTAAGGCCCTACACCCGAAGCCCCCGGCGTCCCCTAACCTAACGCCCCCGTCGATCACTTACATGCCTTCTTACTCATCTGATCGTCCGTCCGATCCACAATGCCTTCGTCCGCCCAGCCGTCCTCTTCCTCCGGCCCCGCCGCTCTTCTCTCTTCTTTCCGCCATCTCCGCCTCTTCGTCCGGCCCCCGGGGTCTTCTGTCTTCTTTACGCAAACTTCCATCTCCAACTTCCTCTTCAGTTAGCATTAACATAGAATGGACCACTAATCTGCCATTCTATCTTAATGAGATGTGAGCTGCTCTTCTGATTGGTCGCTCTCTAATGCCCTCAGCCAATCAGAAGACCACCTCAGATCCCATTGAAATACATTAGCGGTGTGTCGCCGATTTTATGGCCGCCCACCTGGTTCTATTTGTCGGCCATAAAATCGCGGACACACCGCTAATGCATCTCTATGGCCAGTCCGCCCCTTTTCGGATTGGACGCAGACCAATCACAATTCGAGCTCACTGCCCATAGACATGCATTAGCGGTGTGTCCGCGATTTTAGGGCCGACTAATACAACCAGGTCGGCGGCCATAAAATCGCCGACACACCGCTAATGTATTTCAATGCGAACTAATTAATTTAATAATAAAAAAAATATTTAAAAAATTATTTAAAAATAATAAAATTTCTGCGGACCTGAATGAGAACTCTCTCTCAGTCTAAATAATAAATTTAATAATAAAAAAAAAAATTAAAAAATAATTTAAAAATAATAAAATTTCAGCGGACCTGAATGAGAACTCTCTCTCAGTCTAAATAATAAATTTAATAATAAAAAAAAAATTAAAAAATAATTTAAAAATAATAAAATTTCAGCGGACCTGAATGAGAACTCTGTCTCAGCCTAAATAATAAATTAAATAATAAAAAAATAATTAAAAAATAATTTACAAATAATAAAATTTCTGCGGACCTGAATGAGAACTCTGTCTCAGTCTAAATAATAAATTTAATAATAAAAAAAATAATTAAAAAATAATTTAAAAATAATAAAATTTCAGCGGACCTGAATGAGAACTCTGTCTCAGCCTAAATAATAAATTTAATAATAAAAAAAATAATTAAAAAATAATTTAAAAATAATAAAATTTCAGCGGACCTGAATGACAACTGTGTCTCAGCCTAAATAATAAATTTAATAATAAAAAAAATAATTAAAAAATAATTTACAAATAATAAAATTTCTGCGGACCTGAATGAGAACTCTGTCTCAGTCTAAATAATAAATTTAATAATAAAAAAAATAATTAAAAAATAATTTAAAAATAATAAAATTTCAGCGGATCTGAATGAGAACTCTGTCTCAGCCTAAATAATAAATTAAATAATAAAAAAAAAAATTAAAAAATAATTTAAAAATAATAAAATTTCAGCGGACCTGAATGAGAACTGTGTCTCAGCCTAAATAATAAATTAAATAATAAAAAAAATAATTAAAAAATAATTTACAAATAATAAAATTTCAGCGGACCTGAATGAGAACTGTGTCTCAGCCTAAATAATAAATTTAATAATAAAAAAAATAATTAAAAAATAATTAAAAAATAATAAAAAATTTAATTAAAAACACACAAATAAATAGCGGACCTGAAAGAGAACTCTGTCTCCGCCTAACTTTAAATAATGAATAAATTTAATAATAAAAAAAATAATTAAATAATATTTAAAAAATAATAAAAAAATAATTAAAAAATAATAAAAAAATAATAAATAATTTAATTAAAAATACTAAAATAAATAGCGCACCTGAAGGAGAACTCTGTCTCCGCCTAACTTTAAATAACGAATAAATTTAATAATAAAAAAAATAATTAAATAATATTTAAAAAATAATAAAAATTTTTTTTAAAAATAATACAAACATCATAAAAAAATAACAAAAATTATAAAAAAAAAAAATTATGCTCATAATATCACCCCTTTCAGCGCTGTCTCGCCCTTTTTATGCCCGGGCCCCTGCTTCTATTTTCGGTCACGGGAGTCGGCTCTTATTCGTCCTTCCACGGGGCCGCAAACTAGCATTCAGCGGTTCGCGGACATTGATACCAAGGATTGCCAGTCGGTGGTAATACGCTACCTATCGCCGCGAATCGCTGATTTCCAGTTTCCGGCCCCGTCAAATGATGCCTCTGAGCCGAGTCGTCTGCCCGGAAATACAACCAGCGGCTCGGCCATAAAATCGCCTCCTTTCTCTATCTATTCTATATATCTCTATAGGAAGGCGCCGTCCAATCACAATCGCCGCGCCTTTTTTGAAAATTCATAGCGACCAATCACATTCATGGCGCCAGCTTTCTGAAGTTGCCGCCCTCCAATCAGATAAGCCCGCTTATTTATAGCGGCAATTTTGAATCTTCAACCTCTTTGAATCCTCTTTGTGGGAGAACGAGAACCTATCGCTGGACTATCTGTTCGATTATATTTCTGCCAAGAAATCCATCCTTCGTGAGGGTCTTTCAAGGACAACGAGAAGCTACCGCTGGACCGTCTGTTCGACTACATTTGAGCCGAGATATCCATCCTTCGTGCGGGACGTCGGGAAGCAAGCGCCGGATCGGGATCTACCATTGATCAGCTAAGATATCCTTTGGACAATCTACCTTTTCACATCAGAGCCTATAGTCCTGATGTGGACTTTTATTTTCACCTCTTTTAATATCTTTATTTTTCACCACTTTTACTATTTTGCGCCATGCAGCGCCAATCGCCGCTGCATGGAGCGTGCGCCACAGTTCGGACACTTCGCCGCTGCAAAGCGCCGACTTCTGCGCTACAAGCGCAAACTTCGGCGCTTCTAGCGGCCTCCGTGGTCTATGAGACCGCTGTGTCCGAACACGCATTCAGCCGCCGACCGTACAACTCGCCGCTCTAAGATGGCGGACGCGAAATCTTCATTCATAAAATGCCGGTAGACTTCAGCCGCCGTGTGATTGGCCAGCGGAATCTTCATACACATGGCGCCGTCAATCCGGTTGGTCGGCGCTATTGTGTGAAGATGCCGCTGTCCTATCACAACTCAGCGGGGCGGAGCTATAGACTTCCACTCTCCCGAACGCCGTGTCCGAAAATCGCACCAGGCGCTCGGCAAGGAAATTTCAGTGCATTTTCAAAATTGGCGCCGCGATTCTGATTGGATGTCCACTTCCCATAGACATCCATTGAGAAATGAGGCGCGATTGTGATTGGTTGTTGTTTATGGCGCTTTGATTCCGATTGGTCAGCGCACAGCGGGGACTTCGGAACTTTTCCCTTGCCGAGCGCCTGGTACGATTTTCGGATATGCCGTTCGGCCGGCTGGAAGTTTGTAGCTCCGCCCCGCTGAGTTGTGATTGGACAGCGGCATCTTCACACAATAGCGCCGACCAACCGGATTCACGGCGCCATGTTTATGAAGTTTTCGCTGCCCAATCACACCGCGGCTGGCGTCTGCCGGCTTTTTATCAATAAACTATTCGCGTCGCCATCTTTGAGCGGGAAATTTGAATTTGTGAACAATGTAAAAGTGAAAAACCTCTTTTCACAGTACAATCTCACAACAGAGTATATTACCTAATGCCTATCCTTACATTAACCCTTTGTTTATACAAATTAAATATCAGCTACATTTCACCATAGTGCCCTCTTCTTTTCATACTTTATTAACCCCTTCTATTCTATTTCTGCTCCACTTGCTATCTGACTATGTGCAGTACTAAGCCCATTTTAATATTAACCCCTTCTATTCTATTAGTGCTACACTCCTTATCTCACTATCTGCTGTACTACGCCATTTTTTATATTAACCCTTTCTATTCTATTAGGGCTACACTGCCTATCTCACTATGTGCTGTACTACGGCCTTTTTTAAATTAACCCCTTCTATTCTATTTCTGCTACACTGCCTATCTCACTATGTGCTGTACTACGGCCATTTTAATATTAACCCTTTCAATTCTTTTAGTCCTCCACTGCGTATCTCACTATGTGCTCTACTACGGCCTTTTTTATATTAACCCTTTCTATTCTATTACTGCTACACTGCCTATCTCACTATGTCCTCTACTACGGCCATTTTAATATTAACCCTTTCTATTCTATTAGGCTACACTGCCTATCTCACTATGTGCTGTACTACACCCTTTTTACATTAACCCCTTCTCTTCTATTTCTGCTACACTGCCTATCTCACTATGTGCTGTACTACGGCCATTTTAATATTAACCCTTTCTATTCTATTAGTCTTACACTGCATATCTCACTATGTGCTGTACTACCGCCTTTTTAAATTAACCCTTTCTACTCTATTTGCTACTCTGCCTCTCTCCTATTGCTCTACTACGCCATTTTAATATTAACCCTTTCTATTCTATTATCTACACTGCGTATCTCACTATCTGCTGTACTACGCCATTTTTTAATTAACCCCTTCTATTCTATTTCTGCTACCTGCCTATCTCACTATGTGCTCTACTACGCCATTTTAATATTAACCCTTTCTATTCTATTAGTGCTACACTCCTATCTCACTATCTGCTGTACTACAGCCATTTTTATATTAACCCTTTCTATTCTATTAGTGCTACACTGCTTATCTTCCTATCTGCTGTACTACGCCCTTTTTGATATTAACCCTTTTATTCTATTATCTACACTGCCTATCTCACTATTGCTGTACTATGGCCTTTTTTATATTAACCCTTTCTATTCTATTACTCCTACACTGACTATCTCACTATCTGCTGTACTACGGCCATTTTTATATTAACCCTTTCTATTCTATTATTGCTACACTGCATCTCCACTATGTGCTGTACTACGCCCTTTTTTATATTAACCCTTTCTTTTCTATTAGTGCTACACTCCCTATCTCACTATCTGCTGTACTACGCCCTTTTTTATATTAACCCTTTCGATTCTATTGTACCTACACTCCCTATCTCACTATCTGCTGTACTACGGCCATTTTAATATTAACCCTTTCTATTCTAATTAGTGCTACACTGCGTATCTCACTATGTGCTGTACTACGCCATTTTTTATATTAACCCCTTTTATTCTATTAGTGCTACACTGCCTATCTCACTATGTCCTCTACTACGGCCATTTTAATATTAACCCTTTCTATTCTATTAGTGCTACACTGCCTATCTCACTATGTGCTGTACTACGCCCTTTTTTATATTAACCTTTCTTTTCTATTACTCCTACACTGCCTCTCTCACTATCTGCTGTACTACGCCCTTTTTTCTATTAACCTTTTCTATTCTATTAGTACTACACTGCCTATCTCACTATCTGCTGTACTACGGCCTTTTTTATATTAACCCCTTCTATTCTATTAGTGCTCCACTTGCTATCTCACTATGTGCTGTACTAAAACACATTTAATATTAAGCCTTTATATGCTATTTCTACTCCACTTGCTATCTCACTATCTGCTGTACTAAGGACATTTTTACATTAACCTCTTCTATGCCTTTTCTATTTTAGTTGCACCATGACTATTTTATAGGCTTTAAACTCATACATTAACCCCTTCTATTCTGTTTGCTATTCAATAACTCTGTCACTATGTGCTGGACATCTGCCATTTTACAACTTCACCACACATGGGCTGAAAAAAACCCATCTGCTGCGATTGCCGATTAAACCTTGCACTTGCGGCGCAGTTGCATGAATACCCATAGAAACTATAGGAACACTTGCGGCAGGTGCGGCAAGTTCCTTTTTTTTTCTAGCAACACTTGACGCAACTGCTAAACCGCACCGCCCGCAAGTCCCCTTATGGTTTCTATAGGGATTACCGCTACCACCCTGCAAGTGCAATGTTAATGTGCCTATCGCAGCAGATGCATTTTCTTCACTGCATCTACCGCAATTTTATCTAAAGAGCTGATGTGAAAGGGCTCTAAGGCAATTTGTACATTAACCCGTTCTATTCTATTTCTGCACCACTTGCTATCTCACTATGTGGTCCACTAAGGCCATTTATACATTATCCTCTTCTATGACATTTGCCATTTTGTTTTCCGACATTCTTTTATAGGGTTCCAAATGCTACATTAACCTCCTACTTTCGGTTTGCTATGCACTCACTGTGTTACTAGGTGCTGTACTCAGGACATTTGCAAATTTAACTCTTCTATACTATTTGTTATTTATTTTCGCTTCCACACTGTTTTATAGGATGTAAGTGGTACATTAACGTCTTCTATTGTTTGGCCTATTCACTGTCTATGTCACTATGTGGTCTACTACTGGCATTTCATTACTAAATACTTTAATACTATTTTTATTTTTAGTAATCGTACAGTATTTTTTATGCGTGCCAATGCTATATTAACTCCTTACTGGCTCTTTGATTTTTTTTTTTGGAGTTAGGAGTCAGTCATCACACGGTTACGAGTACGTTAACCCATTATATGTCAATTTTTAATATTTTTCATAGTAATGACTCTGTAGCACTACTACCTGTCTTATATTTAACAGTTTGGTGGTAATGCTACCTGCCCAGTTCACATCAGCGGTTATTTTAAATCTTGCTACATGTGCTGACAGAATCGCATCAGCTTGGTTTGCTGCATTGCCACCGCATAACTGCTGCACTTGCAGTGTCGTTCCGCTAATCCCATAGTAAATATAGGGGAACTTGCCACAGGTCCTGCCACCATAAAAAGCGTGGTTACCCATCGTTTTTTTTTCCATACAGCACCTGCTACAAGTGCAAAACCCAAATTGCTGCACCTGCTGCAAATAAATAGATACTGACTATTATGGCGATTATAATGACTATGGGGATTCATGTAACCGCCTGCAAGTCCTGCAGTTATGCTGTGGCTATGCGCCACATGCGCCAGATGCAGTTTTTCCAACAGTTATGATGCTATTTGAAATTAACGCTCATGTCAAAGTCTCTGTCATCCCAGTAGGACATTCACTACTTTTACATACCTAATATTTTACACTCTATTTCTGACTGGGTCCCCTTTCACACGTCCATTGTATATGCACATTTACATACTTCCATAACATGGGCTCAGATTTAAATTTTAAATGCGACTTCTCCATACCTGTCACCAGGGCTGCAGTTGCGTAACGTTACACTACATCACCGCATTTACGTTGCTTTTTACATTACCTGCCTCTTTCAATATCTCATACGCAAGTTGCCTTATTTCTTTTTTCACCCTGCTTTGTCACATTCTGCCATTTCATACTTCACGTTAAGGCCGCTGTTTCCCCTACTCCACCAACAAAAATAAAAACCATTACTTCTGCTATAATACCAAAACCTTCAGTTCTTGCTATAAATTAACCCTAACTCTGCCATTTTTCAACACCTTATGAAACAACAACCTTGCTGCTGGTTATCCAGAAATTGATGTCATCCTGGTTCTATTAACGCTTTTATTACAATGTTGAAAATTTGCTTTGATACCGCGTATCGGAAAGGGCCCTTACATCCATTTGTTTTGCCTTCACGGCAGTTTTTAAGGTATTTTGACACACTCATTGCCATTCAATACTCCATAAACTAAACATCATTACATCTTTGTTGTTACTTTTAAGAAGTCTATCATTTCATTCTAACAGGTTTTGGAAATACATACTTTAGTTTTATTCTTTTTGTCTGTTTACACAGTTATTATTCATTGTTTCCTTAACTAACACACTCTAGCTCATTTTGGATTTCATTCACTGACTATTCTTACTAAGATGAGCTCTCCAACACAAAATATCGCTCTTGCCAAGGAGGCTGCATCTACACCGAAGAAGAAGCGTGCAGACGAGACTTTGGAAGAGAGACGCCGTCGGTTAGATCAAGATAAGGCTGCTAAAGCTAAACGCATTGCAGAGGAGAGTTTGGAAGAGAAACGTCTTCGGTTACATCTGCGTAAGGCTGCTAAGGTGAAACGTACTGCAAAGGAGACTTCAGAAGAGAGGCGTCTTCGCTTAGATAGTGAAAAGGCTGCTAAGGCAAAACGCCTTGCTGAAGAGACCTTAGAAAGGAAACGTATTCGCTTAGATCGTCTTAAGGCTGCTTACGCAAAACGTATTGCAAATGAGACTTCTGCAGAGAGACGTATTCGGTTAGATAGGGCTAAGGCTGCTAAACTCAAACGGTTTGCTAAACTCTCTTCTCCACTGAGACGTTTTCGGTTGGATGCTGCAAAGACTGCTTTACATACACGTATTTCGGAGTGTCTTTTGAAAAAACAAGCCAACAAATGCAAACAAGAGCCATGACTGCGCGTTCCACATGCAAACAAACAAAAATTCCAGTCACTGAAGAACCGTCTGACACAGATGCTACTCCAGCCTCTTCGTGTACTGACTTTTCTACCAAGTGAACTGCCTTTAACACCTCCCATTACCTCTATGGAAATCAAAAAAGGAAAGCTTCGCAAGGTGTCTGTGCGTATGCGCAAGACGGGTCTGGAGGAGAGTTCTGAAGAAACACAACTTCCCTTGGAAAAGGAAAAGGCTGCTTTGAAAACACCGATTTCAATAAAGTCTTTACAAGGAAGGACAGAACGATTAGGCAAAAAATCTATGCCTCTGCCTCAACGACGCAAACACAAAAAGTTAATGCCTGTAGGAGATCCGTCTGATCCTCAGACTGCTGCCACCTCTTCGTCTGATCCTCTGACTGCTGCCACCTCTTCGTCTGATCCTCACACTGCTGCCACCTCTTCGTCTGATTCTCAGACTGCTGCCACCTCTTGTCTGATCCTCAGACTGCTGCCACCTCTTTGTCTGATGCTCAGACTGCTGCCACCTCTTTGTCTGATGCTCAGACTGCTGCCACCTCTTCTTCTACTATCTTGACTACAACTGAACAGTCTTTACCGCATCGCAAGGCCACATCAAAACGAAAACACTGTGCTGAGGAGACGCCATACAGCAAACAGTGTAAAATTTTGAGGCTTAAAAGGAAAAGACAGATGCGTCAAGATACAGATTCTCCTACGTCTAGACAAGTCCACTTGGCCCATTTGGCTACATTACGTCGTGAACAACGCCAAACTTCTTCTTCCACTTCTATATTGCAAGAGGCAGAACGGAATATATATTCCACTTCTTCATTTATTGAATGTTTGGAATCTACATCCCTTCCACGTCTCATTTATGTAGGATTACATAATAAATTTCTACGTTTATTCTATTCACCTCTCCTACATCAAATGGGATTTATTGATCAGGATCATGTTATTGTAGAACATTTCTGTGGTTTCATGAATGTAATATGTGAACATTGTGAGGCTCGACATTTTACTGCTGAACAACATGTTTACTCTTTGTTGCCACAAGGGAAAAGTAAAGGTACCATTACCTCAATACCCGCACGTGTTCCAACGCCTTCTGAAAGGAGAGAGTGAGTACAGTCAAAATTTGATGGAGAATATCAGGAGCATTAATAGTTCTTTTGCTTTTGCCTCCATGGGTGCCCATGTTTCTCTACCTCCTGGACATGGCCCATACTGCTTCCGTATTCATGGGCAAATTTATCATCGCACTGGAACACTCCATCCTGCTCAAGATCAAACTCCAGCATATGCACAATTGTACATTTTAGATACTGCAAGCGCTGTAGAACAACGTATACAGTCTCCAGAAAATGTGAAATGTAATCATACTTTAATGAGTATCATTGCTCTTCAATTGGATAATATTAATCCCTTTGTTTCGGCCTACAAAATGCTACGTCACGTTGAATTAGAAGAAGAACAGAAGGCAGTAGAACATGGCACCGTCATGCCAAATATTATCATGGCCATTAAACAAGACAGAGGCCAAGACCCGAGACGCTATAACAATCCTACTGCCAATGAAGTTGCTGTGGTCTTTGAAAATGCTGATGGAGAGCCACCATTCAATAGAGACATTTTAATTCATTTGAAACCTGATCCAAATAACCCCTTAGCCCCCAAAACACAGCAAGTCAGTATTCTACACAGCAATTTAGATGCATTACTCTATCCTTTATTTTTCCCTCATGGAGAACAAGGCTGGCATGAGGGACTCAAGCATCAAGGCAAAAGTCAACGCCGGGTTACACAGCTCCAGTATTACTGCTATTTGCTGTCTGTACGGAATCAGTTCAATCCTGTCCTGAATGGTGGCAAACTAACACAGCAGTACTTAGTGGATGCGTATGTGAAAATCGAGGCTAATCGCTTAAATTTTATCCGTCAACACCAAAAGGATTTAAAAGTGGAGGATTATTGCGTACTCCAGGAACATCTCCTGAAACAATCTGTTGAGAAAGGTATTCCCATTGGCAAGACAGTGATTTTACCATCTTCCTTTGAAGGCAGTCCAAGAAACATGCAGCAACGCTATCAGGATGCCATGGCTATTGTGACTAAATTTGGACGACCGATCTTTTTGTAACCATGACCTGTAATCCTAAATGGAGGGAGATTACAAACAATTTAGAGCCATGGCAGCGTGTGGAACATAGACCTGATTTAGTCGCCCGTGTCTTCAGAATTAAACTGGAAGCCCTATTAAAAGAAATTAACACTGGATTATTTGGCAAAGTTTGTGCAATGGTTCATGTTATTGAATTCCAAAAGCGTGGCCTACCACACGCTCACATTTTGATCATTCTGGATAGCAAATCCAAACTAAGAACTGAGGTTGAAGTGGATAATATAGTTTGGGCTGAAATCCCTGATCCAGAAGAATACCCTCTGCTCCATGACATTGTGATGCAACATATGATTCATGGACCCTGTGGACAACACAACCCAAATTCTCCATGTATGGATCTTGGCAAGTGTAAGAAAGGTTTTCCTAAAGATTTCCAACCAAGAACACTCATAGCTAAGGATGCATACCCTACTTATCAAAGAAAGGAAGGATCATCCTTTCAAATCCGTTCAAAGATGATTGATAATTCTTGGGTTGTTCCCTATAACCCTTACCTACTTTTAACATACAAGTGTCATATTAATGTTGAGGTATGTGCTTCCATTCAAAGTGTAAAATACCTATTCAAATATGTCTACAAAGGACATGATAAAGCCAATCTTGAAATTTGCCAAACCAATATCCACCATGATGAAACACATCAATTCATGGATTCAAGATACGTGAGTGCACCGGAGGCAGCTTGGCGAATATTTGCTTACCCGATGCATAGACAATCGCACTCCATTATTCGCCTGGCCGTACATCTCCCACATTCTCAACCACTTTATTTTCATGAGGATGACTCTGTTGATGACATCAGTTACACAATGCACAGAAAATCTACTCTTATGGGCTACTTTGAGCTGAATGAGAGTGACCCGCATGCTCATGATTACTTCTACCGCCAAATTCCAGAGCACTATGTTTGGAAAGAAGGTGCATGGGAAATTAGAAAGCGAGGAGGTTCTTCAGTGATTGGAAGAATGTATACCGTCAGTATGAAAGATCAAGAACGGTACTATTTAAGATTGTTGTTACTGCATGTCAAAGGAGCAACAAGTTTTGACAACATTAAGACTGTTAATGAAGTGACATACCCAACTTTCAAAGAGGCAGCATTAGCTCTTGGATTGCTCTTCGATGACACTGTTTGGAGAAATACTTTATTGGATGCCTGTGTTCTCAACATGCCTGCACAGCTTCGTGATATGTTCGCATATATATGTATTTTTGGTCCTCCAGCTCATCCATTGGAGTTGTGGAAAGAATTTAAACAAGACTTTATCCAAGACTACTGCCATGCATATCACTCCAACACTGAGGAGTGTGAGAATTGTGAAGGATATGCTATGACTGATGTCCAAACTATTCTAAAATTTCATGGCAAAACTTTTACTGATTTTAATCTACCACGACCAAAAAGAAAGCCACACATCGCTCCACTATACAACAAGGATGATGAGTTAAGAAGAGCTCAGCAAATGAAAGCTACTTTAAATGACCAACAACTTTTGGCCTATGATGCGATCAATCAAGCTTTACACGATAGAAGTGGACAACCTAAGTGCTTTTTCATTGACGGTCCAGGTGGCAGTGGGAAAACATATCTGTATGATTTATTAATTCATGAACTAAGAGGAGAAGGCGAAATTGTCTCACCTGCAGCCAGTACAGGGATTGCAGCTAACTTACTGCAAGGAGGTAGAACCATCCATTCGCTTTACGGAATACCAATCCCAATCAATGAAACTTCCGTTTCAAGGATTAAAAATGATACAGATGCTGCACAACATTTGAAAAGTACCAAACTTTTCATTATTGACGAGTCCACTCTGTTATCTAAATATGCATTGCATGTGATAGATCAACTTTTACGGGATGTCATGACAACAGATATCTCCAAGAAAAATACAACACCTTTTGGAGGGAAAGTCATTGTTCTGGGAGGAGACTTTCGACAGTGTCTGCCTATCATCCCACATGGTACAAGAACTGACATTATAGAGAGTTGTATTAAATACTCACAACAATGGCAGCTTTTCACTCAATTGCCACTCTTCAACAATATGCGCTCCATTGATCCTGATTATAGCTGTTGGTTACTTCAACTGGGAAATGGTGAATTGTCCAATGATTTCAACCTTGGAGATGATACCATTGAAATCCCACAAGACATGATCTGCACTGGCTCAATTATACTTGCTATATTTGGTGAAAACATTGTCATTGATGTAGATAACAATGAAAGCATTCAGATTGCTGCATCACGTGCCATTCTTTGCCCTAAAAATGACCATGTGGATATGGTGAACTCTAAGGTCATGGATTGCATTGCTGGTGAATACACTGAATACATTAGTGATGATTCCATTGATCCTGATGAGACTGAAGATCCAGATCAATATCCTGTGGAATTTTTAAATTCACTCACACCAACGGGAATGCCTTCTCATCGCCTCAAATTAAAAATCGGTACCATTGTCATGCTTTTGCGCAACTTTAACAGCAGAAAAGGTCTTTGCAATGGGACTCGCTTGATTGTCATTGCTTTGTATGACAATCTGATTCAAGCAAAAGTCATTACTGGCTCTGCAGAAGGAAATGTGGTGTTTATTCCAAGGATTGATTTATCTCCATCAGAGACTGGATTACCTTTCAAGTTAAGACGTCGACAATTTCCCTTGAAGCCTGCTTTTGCATGACCATCAACAAATCCCAAGGCCAAACCTGGAGAAAGTAGGGATTTTTTTGCCAGAACCTGTTTTTGGACATGGACAGTTATATGTGGCTTTTTCACGAGTGAAAAGACGATGTAATGTTAAGGTGAAAGTGCTGGATACACCCATTCAAGGGAAGTTGGTGCCTAATTCTGAAAAAGTCTTTACTAAAAATATTGTCTATAAGAATATTTTATCGTAAATTCTTTAGATATATATTACACTTACATACAATGGATATAACAATGAAAGCATTCACATTGCTGCATCACATGCCATTCTTTGCCCTAAAAATGTCCATGTGGAAATGGTGAACTCTCAGGTTATGGATTGCATTGCTGGTGAATACACTGAGTACATTAGTGATGATTCCATTCAGACTGAAGATTCAGACCAATATCCAGTGGAATTTTTAAATTCACTCACACCAATGGGAATGCCTTATCATCGCCTCAAATTACAAATTGGTACCATTCTCATGCTTTTGCGCACCTTTAACAGCATAAAAGGTCTTTGCAATGGGAATCACTTCATTGTGATCACTTTGTTTGACAATCTCATTCAAGCAAAAGTCAGTTCTGGGTCTGCAGAAGGAAATGTGGTGTTTATTCCAAGGATTTATTTATCTCCATCAGAGACTGCCTTACCTTTTAAGTTAAGACATTAACAATTTACCGTAAAGTCTACTTTTGCCATGACCATCAACAAATCCCAAGGCCATACACTGTAGAAAGTAGGGATTTTTTGCCCCACAACCCATTTTTGGACATGGACAGTTATGTGGCTTTTTCACGAGTGAAAAGAAGATGTATTGTTAAGGTGAAAGTACTGCATACACCCATTCAAGGAAAGTTGCTGACTCATTCAGAAAAAGTCTTTACAAAAAATATTGTCTATAAGAATATTTTATTTTAAATTCTTTAGATATATATTACATTTACATACATGATGGATATAACAATGAAAGCATTCACATTGCTGCATCACATGACAATCTTTGCCCTAAAAATGTCCATGTGGAAATGGTGAACTCTCAGGTTATGGATTGCATTGCTGGTGAATACACTGAGTACATTAGTGATGATTCCATTCAGACTGAAGATTCAGACCAATATCCAGTGGAATTTTTAAATTCACTCACACCAATGGGAATGCCTTATCATCGCCTCAAATTACACATTGGTACCATTGTCATGCTTTTGCACACCTTTAACAGCATAAAAGGTCTTTGCAATGGGAATCACTTCATTGTGATCACTTTGTTTGACAATCTCATTCAAGCAAAAGTCAGTTCTGGGTCTGCAGAAGGAAATGTGGTGTTTATTTCAAGGATTGATTTATCTCCATCATAGACTGTCTTACCTTTTAAGTTAAGACATCGACAATTTACCGTAAAGTCTACTTTTGCCATGACCATCAACAAATCCCAAGGCCATACACTGGAGAAAGTAGGGATTTTTTGCCCCACAACCCATTTTTGGACATGGACAGTTATATGTGGGTTTTTCACGAGTCAAAAGAAGATGTATTGTTAAGGTGAAAGTACTGCATACACCCATTCAAGGAAAGTTGCTGCCTCATTCAGAAAAAGTCTTTACAAAATATATTGTCTATAAGAATATTTTATTTTAAATTCTTTAGATATATCCATCAAGTATGTAAATGTAATATATAACAATGAAAGCATTCACATTGCTGCATCACATGACAATCTTTGTCCTAAAAATGTCCATGTGGAAATGGTGAACTCTCAGGTTATGGATTGCATTGCTGGTGAATACACTGAGTACATTAGTGATGATTCCATTCAGACTGAAGATTCAGACCAATATCCAATGGAATTTTTAAATTCACTCACACCAATGGGAATGCCTTATCATCGCCTCAAATTACACATCGGCACCATTGTCATGCTTTTGCACACCTTTAACAGCAGAAAAGGTCTTTGCAATGGGAATCGCTTCATTGTGATCACTTTGTTTGACAATCTCATTCAAGCAAAAGTCAGTTCTGGGTCTGCAGAAGGAAATGTGGTGTTTATTCCAAAGATTTATTTATCTCCATCAGAGACTGCCTTACCTTTCAAGTTAAGACGTCAACAATTTCCCGTGAAGTCTACTTTTTCCCATGACCATCAACAAATCCCAAGGCCATACACTGAGAGAAGTAGGGATTTTTTTGTCACAAACAGTTTTTGGACATGGACAGTTATATGTGGATTTTTCACGAGTGAAAACACGATGCAATGTTAAGGTGAAAGTGTTGGATACACCCATTCAAGTCAAATTGCTGCCCAGTAGTGAACTACTCTTTACTACAAATATTCTCTCTAATAATATTTTATTTTAAACTCTTTAGATACATATTAGATTTACATACATACTTACTTTCTAATTAAATACAAATATTACAATAAATTAGTTTAGCCATAGATGTATAGCAATAGAAAAAAAAAAAAAAAAAAAAAAAATTATTATTTGTTATACAAAAATATATTAAAATTAATTATTATATATACAATAGTTATTTAAGAAATATAGTCATTAGTGTTCATTTTCAATAACAATATAGTATATAGAAATATTTTAGTTTAAATTCTTTATATGCATATTACATTTAGATACATAATTATTTTCTAATTAAACAAAAATATTCCCATAAAATAGTTTAGCCATAGATGTATAGTACTAAAAAAAAAAAAAAAATTACTTTACCCATAGATGTATAGGAATTGACCAAAAAAATTATAAAAAAATAGTTTACAAATAGATGTATAGAAATAGAAATAATTCAAAATACCAAACAAATTACTTTAGTTTTAGATAAAGACATTATAATTAGTTATTAGATATTAAATAGGTCTTTAAGAAATATAGTCCTTAGTTTCACTTTTCACTAAAAATATAGTGTATAAAAATATTTTACTTTCAATTATTTACATACATATTCTATTTAGATACATACTTTCTAATTAAATACAAATATTACAATAATTTAATTTAGCTATAGATGTAGAAGAATAGAAATAGACAAAAATACCAAAAATATTACTTTCGTTATAAAGATATTATAAATAGGTTTTAGATATAAAATAGTTATTTAAAATATATAGTACTTACTTTTTAGCTTTTAAACTTTCTTTTTACATTTCATTGTATATGTATATAAACACACATTTTGTAGTAGATTGTAGATGTGTATCATCTAAATGCTTGCATTTAGTGATAAG
Organism: Allobates femoralis; assembly: GCA_033576535.1. Taxonomy (NCBI): domain Eukaryota; kingdom Metazoa; phylum Chordata; class Amphibia; order Anura; family Aromobatidae; genus Allobates; species Allobates femoralis. Next base: position 258,925,584 of record JARQOC010000006.1, read on the forward strand.
AACCTGAAGCTCCAGCAGTATAGCTGCTGCGAGATTTCATTTTCTTTTTATACTGGGTGAGGTTTTTGTGAACAGCTAAGGCTGCCTTCCGATTTGCAGATGCATCTGCAGCGTTTTGAAAATGCATCTCCAACCATCTGCATGCAGACGGTAGACCCTATCTTTATAATGGGACGCACGGTGTCTGCAAATGCTTGCAGGCAGCCGTGCGCACACATTTACTCCGATATGTGATCTGTGCGCAGGCGGATGCCTGCATACAAATCACACACTCCCACCCTCACCAGGGATGCAATATGTCGTGTCCCTGGTGCGGAGGAGAGTCTGTGATCTGTACTCAAGCATCTGCCTGCGCAGAGATCACATATAGGAGTGAATGGGTGTGCTCGGCTGTCTGGAAGCATCTGCAGACACTGTGCGTCCCATTATAAAGATAGGGTTTACTGTCTGCATGCAGATGCATCTGCAAAATGCTGCAGATGCATCTGCAAGTCTGAAGGCAGCATTAGAGACGGGTGGGACAGCTGTTCACACACATCTCTATCTTGAAGTGTGTTCTGTACATATAAATATATACATACATATAGGTACATATTTAGACACATAGGGAAAGAATAGACATTTTCATTTTAAATCTGACTTATTCTGCTATTTGTGGAATTTATAGTGTGAACACATCAATTTTGACACTTGCTGTCTAATGGTGACCTACAGTACTCTTACTGTAAGTTGCATGAAATGTTAATGGAATTTGTGCTTTACTTGCGGTAGTTGCGGCACATGTGCTTTCAACAGTTTCAACTGCCAAAATTACAGTTAGCTCTGATTTTTAGTGGTTGCATTTAGTCAACCTGTTAAAGCTGTGCTTGCCGTATTTACTGCAAGCTAATTGCAAGTTCCATATACATTACATGTTACTTGCTGAAAGTGAGCTGTAGGTAGGTCCTTTGGTGCGAAGTGCAGAAATTGTATTTGGTTATTCTACACCTTCTGCAAATAGCCAAAAAATATCTGCTTTAAAAGGAGTCTAACTATTAATTATTAGGGGTAGAGTAGAGTAGGTCCCACCAGTTGTAAGGCTACCTTCCTGTGGTTGGTGGGGAAACATGTACTGGCTTAATCATAGATTATTAATATTCATATATAAATTGAAAATACGTAATCTGTACAAAACATCAGTGCCAGTATCTGTACGAAAAGCCTTGCCTTAGAATCATGACATGTACTACACTGACATGTACCATACAAACATTGGTAGTTGATAGATACATATCATGTGTTATGTGCATTATTGTCAAATTTGAATGAATAATGTATATATGCATGCTACACTCTTGATTCTTTACAATTGGGTCGCCATCTATCATGGAATAATTGGATTATTAGTTAAAAATCTAATTTAATAAACTATACACCTGTTCTAGAATCCCGATGCAATCGCATCGGGCTCACAGCTAGTTATACATAAAAAACCACACAATATATACACACCCATACACCTGTGAGAATTAAATTAATTACAATGGGATCCTGTTAACCCTTGTCCTGCTATTGCACTCCAATTGTGCTAATTATAGTCACACAGAAATAGGTAGAAAAATGGCAAAATTACACTAAGTATCAAAAATATATATATAATATAAAAATTTACAAAGTCATTCAATGTTTCAAATCATGAGAGATTAGTTTAAAGTCAGTTTGCGAGAGTAAAAAAGAGTCATTAATAAAAATACAGCAAATCATTTCTACAATTTAATCCCTCTGGACTACGAGCATTTAATGATAGAATCCAGTAATTTTTCCTATTGTGAAGGCACTGTTCCCAGTCTCCCCCACAATACGGGTGAAATACCCTCTCAATTCCCTTCACTCTAAGTGAAGTCAGATTGCCCATATGATTGTCCCTGAAATGCCTGGACAATCCCGACATGTTCAGAAAATGTTGGGATAGAAAAGGTGTACCACGGTCCGCGCTGCTATGTCCAAATAAAACTCACATGGAAGTCAGGGTTTCACAAGCAATTCCTTTTCCTTTATTTCTTCACTCCAACACGTTTCGGTGCCCCACCTGGCACCTTCCTCAGGGATGTCCTCCCTGAGGAAGGTGCCAGGTGGGGCACCAAAACGCGTTGGAGTGAAGAAATAAAGGAAAAGGAATTGCTTGTGAAACCCTGACTTCCATATGAGTTTTATTTGGACATAGCAGCGCGGACCGTGGTACACCTCTTCTATCCCAACATTTTCTGGACAACACCACGTGCGAGTGGTCGGTGGAGGTCCTGCAGCAGCTTGCTTACTGACGCACTTCAAACCAGTTGAGGGTACCACAGCTAAACCAGGTGATGTGGATCCACAGCACCACCTTCACATCTCAAGTGTCTCTAGTGATAGGGCACTATTGCGCCTCTTGTCCCCCACCCCTCTTGTATTTGTACAATCCCGACATGTTGGTTCTCATAGTTTTGGAATCAGGTTTTGCAGCAGTAATGTGCTTGGATAGTCTCTTTTTTAAAGTACATGTGGTGCACCCTATGTAATACTTCCTGCACTCCACGCATACTGCCATATAGACAACATGAGTGGTGTTGCAATTAATATGACTTGATGGATGGGGGGGGGTATGGGGATTGGATTGTTTTTCTTCTTTTCCTTGTTATTAAAAATGGAAACTCAATAAGAATATTTTATAAAAAAAAAATATGACTTGATGGTAAACCTTCTATTATTAGTGTTGATATAAAATTCCCCTCCGGAATCAACATATTGGCACAAATTACATTTGGTATTTCCACATCTGTACATACCCTTGTATGACAACCATGTACCGTGTTTCCCAGAAAATAAGACACCGTCTTACATTAATTTTTGCTCCCAAAAATGCGCCATGTCTTATTTTCGGGGGATGTCTTATTTTTTCATGAGGAAAAATTCATATTTATTGTTAAACAAAAAAAATCCCCATCATCCCCCAATACAGGTATCCACATCAAAAGGCGGACACACACACACCTACAGACACACACATACACATACACAGGGACATAGACACACACACAGGGACGCACACATGGCCACACACAGGGACACGCACATAAACAAACACAGGGACACACACAGGGTCATGGACACACACACAGGGACACACACATGGCCACACACAGGGACACGCACATACACAAACACAGGGACACACACAGGGTCATGGACACACACACAGGGACAGACATACACACACATACACAGAGGGACACTTCTCACCAATTTGCAGCTTTCAGCCCCCCGCCGCTGTCCCGGTGCCTGCTGATCCATATATTCCGGCGCCGCTCTCATCCTTGGCCCTCAGAAGAGGTATGAGTATGGTGGCCAATCACAGGCTGCGGCCGGGTGGCCAATCACAGGCTGCGGCCAGGAGGCCAATCAAAGGCTGTCGCTGGGCAGCCAATCACAGGCAACTAGCTGACGTTAACTTCTAGCCTGTGATTGGCCCTTGGTTACTGGCCTGGGATAAGCTGCCTGGCGACAGCCAGTAATTGGCTACCCGGCGGCAGCCTCTGATTTGGCACCCAGCAGCAGCCTATGACTGGGCACCGTACACATACGGCTTCTGATGGACAAGGATGAGAGCGGCGCCGGAATATATGGATCAGTGGGCACTGGGACAGTGGCGGGCCTCAGCACAATAACGGGGAGCTGGAGGATGACTCAGAGCTGCATGCCCCGGTCTTCTGATTGGAGAGCATGCAGTACAGCAATATACTGGTATGCCTTATTTTCAAAGGGTGCCTTATATTAAGCAAGGCAGCAAACTCCCCAGTATGTCTTATTTTTGGGGGGCGCCTTATTTTCGGGGAAACACGGTAGCTTCCCTAATGGGCTTACTGACATACATTTGAGGAAATGATGTTACCGATATTAACTAATTTCCTAGGGACAACATGCCATCCCTCATCCAGAATCCTCCTTAAAACGTTATCCTGGAACAAAATTGGGATGTTCTTTCTCGGGATCTTTATGATGTTCTCAAAATCCTCACTATATGAAGTGATGAAAGTGGGTAACCATTTATTCTCATTAGTATTTTTACTATCTCCCTCAGATAATAAACCATCTCTATTTTTGTTATCTCTGATGTTTCTGGCTCTTTTAATCATCCATGACTTATATCCCCTTTGCTTCAATCTACCTTCCATCAGCCTCTTTGAGATAATCATGTTCTCTAGAGCAATTTCTCTTTGCTCGAATCATCTCTCCCAAAGGTAGATTCTTTATGACATGTTTTGGATGACAGCTGTTGGCCCACAGCAGAGAGTTGCCGCTGATTTCTTCGGGTATAGTGAGGAATAAATCTAATGGCCACTTTACACGTCCCGATATCGGCGTCCAACTCCGATAAAAAGTCACGTGGTTCCAGCGCCACCGTGGATAGTCCGGAGCTCTGGACACCATCCGACCAAAGACCGTCAATTTAGACCCCCACATCGCCGCGGACGGAGCGGGAGGCAAGCTACCGCAGCCTGGAGTAACCGCAGTCGTGGAGCGGTGGTTGCGGAGCACATGAGGCGGCCAAAAAGCAGAGACGCAGCCGGCCTCTCAGAGAGCGGGGAAGCCCAAGATGGCGGCGGCCGCCGGAGCTGCAGGCGCAGCGAGGAGAAAAGAGAGCGAGATGGCGGATCCCCTACAATCCCGCCAGACAGATTGCAAGGAGCTCGGAGGAGGCAAAGGTATTCAGGGGCAGACAAGAGGAAGGAGCTCTGGAGGCACAAGTGAAGGGAAGCTGGGAATGGGCCAACAGAGGGACGTAACCGCGGGAACAAAGGAGATGTATGAGACACTCAGGGCAGACATCATGGCAGCAGTGAGGGAGGCTGTGAAGGAGGTGGTGGAGGATTTACAAGAAACTGCAGCCAGGCATGCCAGCAGGCTAGATGAGCTTGAGCAGAGAGTGTCAGATTTAGAGGACAAGCTCAATGCCAAAGAACAGGAGATGGAGGAGATGCAAAAACAGAATACTTGGATGTCTAATAAAATGGAGGACTTAGAGAATAGATCAAGGAGGAATAATTTGCGCCTCACTGGTCTGCCAGAATCCATACCCTTCCAGCAATTGGATGTTATATTTGAAAAGGAGCTCCCTACAGCACTAGGTATCGATAATATGTGCAAAGTGGAGAGAGCCCACAGACAGGGGCCGCAAAGAGAGGCCACTCGCACAAATCAGAATGCCGAGGGGGGAGGCCGTAATGTCCAAACATCTAGGGGCCCGAGGCAAGCAATTGGTAAATACCTAGACTATAAGGACAAAGATAAGCTGTTACGGGCCTTCAGGGCGAGACGTCGACCTCTTGAGATACTGGGCCACAGAGTCGTACTACACGAGGACTTCTCAGCACTGGTAGCAAAGCAGCGGAGGGCGTTTAGCGAGGTGTGCGGCATGTTGTTTAAAAGAGGCGTGCAATTTCAGCTCCAATATCCAGCAGTGTTAAGGACAAGAGGGGAAGATGGCACCTTCCGGAGATGGAGAGATCCAGATGAAGCTATGAAAGCCTTCATGAGATTGCCCAGAGGATCACCATCAAGCAATGGCAGGGGGAGTGCTGCCAGGAAGGATAGATCACCGAGTCTAAGGAGCGACCCAGTCCGCTAAGACTGAGGAAGAGAATTCTGCGAAACCGTGGTATTTGTAATCCGCCTGGGAATGACTAATTGAGGGGGGGAACTCTCCACTTGTCCCCCCCCCCTTCTTTCTTTTTTTTCTTTTTTCTTCTTCACTGCTCAACAGGCGGACATATTGCAGGAGGGGAAGATGTAGGGGAGGCTTTGTTATCTAGAATCAAAGGCCAGGATGGTGTAAGGGAGTGTTATCCGTGGTGGAAAAAAAGGGAGCCACGAAACGATGGAACACTTGGAGGGAGAGGGGGGGAAGGGAGGGAGGGGGGGGGGTAGGAGTTGGAGAAAACGGTTGGGATGTTGGAATTTGTGATTGTATGGGAGTTGGGGCAGGGGAAAGTAAGTTATCCGACTGATGAGTAATGGTCCTATTTGAAAGATGACAGGGTAACGGGACCTGTAAGCCTGTGTATTATAGATGATTGCATGTGCGTGAAGTCTTTACGGCACCGTGACGATGGTTAAGGTTGTCTCTTGGAATATTAAAGGACTAAGGTCCCCGGAGAAACGGTTAATGGTTCTGAGACATTTGAAGCGATTGGAAGCAGATATAGCCTTATTGCAAGAGATACACTTACACCAACAGGATTTTTACAGGATGAATAAACTATGGGTGGGGAAGGTGTATGGGTCGGGAGCCGTGGGCCGACAAGCAGGGGTTGTCACGTTGGTGGGGAAGAATTTTCCACACAGATTGATACGACACTCTCATGATGATCGGGGAAGACATGTACAAGTAGTCTTAGACACACCATGTGGATCGCTGAACATTCACAATGTGTATGCGCCAAATTCGGACAGAGCACCTTTTTTTGTTGACTTGGGGACTAAATTATCGGAGGAAGAGATGACTAATCTAATAGTGGGCGGCGACATGAACGAGGTGATGGAGGAAATGGAAGACTGAACTGAGACAAGAGGGAGTAGGAAGGGAAGGATGGAAACAGCAAGGGTAGGATTACTACAAGGCTTAATAGAGGATCTAGGATTGCGGGATGCTTGGAGACTACACCATCCAGTAGAACGCCAATATACACACTTTTCCCATCCACACGGGTCGTGGTCGAGGATTGACTCGATCTTTATTAGCGGGGACCTGCTTCATAAGACGTCTGCTGCTGACATACTGGACTTGGTGATCTCCGACCATGGCCCGGTGGACTTGACATTACGTGACACCTTTCCAAGGGGTACAGACTACATCTGGCGGTTTCCCCACTTTCTGGGAAAAGATGCTGAATTTGCTTTGCAGCTGGGGGAGTGGTGGACTGACCTGGTGACTGACAAGCCTCCGGAGACAATGGACCCTACCCTGTTCTGGGAAACAGCTAAGGCGGTTATACGAGGGAGAATTATGGCCTACACAGCTTCACTTAGGAAAAAGACACAATCTGCGTGCTTGACAACAAGCGTGAAGGTGCGGGAGGAATATGTGAAATACCAAAGACATCCTTCAGATGCCAACAAAAGTAATTGGCTGGAAGCAAAGAGGGAATTTGATGCCTGGGCCCAGAGGAGGAAGGACATGGGAAAATCGCAGTGGGAAGCAACATTACATACACAGGGGGACAAGGCGGGGAGGCTGCTGGCACACCTAGTGAAAGGTCGAAAATCTACATCCCATATTGTTTCTCTCAAAAGCGAGATGGGGGCAATTAACTCACCGCGGCCGGCTGACTCCGGTTTAGACAGGCGATTCTTCTCCTTCCTTGTCACGGGTGGACCGCGCCTGCCGGTAGTGGGGCCCGGTGTAGTGCAGATCAAAAGTGAAGACGTCTTGCGGGAACAGATTAAAGGGGTTTTAATTTGTTTTCTTCGTGACGCCACCTATGAGTAGTTCGGTAAGGGCTACCGACGCTGCGGAACCCCCGGGGGATGGACAGCAGCAAGATGTTACGCTTCCCACAGGCTGAGCGGTGATCCCCGGGGGCTGGAGCTGCTCAAGATGTTGTGCGGCAGCTGCGGTTACCTTCTAGTTAATGACGGACAGTTCATAAGGAATCACGGACACAGATGGTCTCTATAACGGGTCTTTACTGTAACCAGCAGGCAGTACATGGTATACAGTGGTTGAGTAGTAGACCGGGTGGACTCAGCAGTGATGGTGTCCCTTAGAAATCCGTAGTGTTCCTCCATTCTAGCTAAGTGATTGCCAATGTCGCCCAGGAATACCAGATCGGGTACGGGGAGGCTGCTTCAATGCCCTATCCATGCTGTACGTTCTGGATGTTTTGGGGAGCCTTGGGTCCCTCAGTGGGTACACCGCTGGTTAGACGACTGGAAATTGGCTGGTGGTGGGGTGCTCCTGTAAAGCTGATCCTCCACTCTTCTGGTTCGCATAGCAGAGGTGAACTGCTGCCAGCTTCGGTACCAGTGAACCGGCTGTGAGTTGTGGGCACGGGAGTCTTTTGGGAACCCGTGTAGAAATGCCCAATCCCGGTGGTTAAGGCCTCAGGTGCTGACACCCGACCGGTGACGGCCCAGGGGCCCGCACGGGGTGCGGAGCCCCCGCTCCTCTCCAAGCTCTGAGTTCTAGACCCTTCTTCTCTGAGTTCCAGACTCTTTCTTTTTTTTTTTTTTAGACTATGTGTCTGTTCTCCTGCACTACCCTAGCACTCCGCCCACCAGGACCTAGGATTGGCCCTCTATTCTAGGTGATGTATGCTGGGTTGGATTTCTAAATTAACCAGGTCATTGCTGAGTCAGAGAATATTGCGGCTGCATTTGTGGCTGCAATACCCTCCTGTGACGCACTCGTTGCGGGGCGCCACACAATCACCTCGGATCCGAAGGAGGTTAACTCTATTTTGGGCTCTTTTTATACAGCTCTTTATAAATCGAAACCACATGACAGTGAATTAGGACGGCAATGGTTGGAGGAGGTGAGGTTGCCAGAGCTAACAGGGGAAGACTTGGAGGATCTAAATAGGGAGGTATCAGAGGAGGAAATAAAGACGGTAATTAAACAGCTTAATATTCACAAGGCGCCGGGTCCGGACGGCTTTGGCGCCAGTCTGTACAAGATTCTGGCTGACAGGGTTGCTCCGCATCTGCGCTCCATGTACAATGGATTTATGGGGGGTGGGGAGATACCAACGCAATTGAATACAGCATACATCAGGTTATTACCCAAGGGGGAGAGGGTGTCAGATGATCCGGCGGCATATCGGCCAATCTCCCTAATCAACCAGGATCTGAAGATCATTTCTAATATCTTGGCAGATAGATTGGCAAACCTGATGCCTCGATGGATAGGACAGGAACAGGCAGGTTTCGTAAGAGGTAGGGCTGCTGTTGCGAATGTGAGAAGGGCCATTATGGTGTTGGAAGCAGTACGTCTAGATGACAGGGCGAGGGTGGGTGCTCCGGCCATGGTTGTTCTGGATGCCGAAAAGGCTTTTGACAGTGTGGGGTGACCTTGGCTGGAGCAAGTTCTGGATAAGATGGGGGTGGTGGGAGGATTTAGAAGGTTTCTGGGAGTTCTCTATGCGAATCCCAAGGCAAGGGTGCATACACCTGGATTTCTTTCTGATGTGATTAATTTGGAAAGGGGAACAAGGCAGGGATGTCCCCTGTCGCCATTGTTGTTTAACTTGGCCGTCGAGCTTCTCTCCAGATTCCTCAATGGTCCAAATAGCTTTGAAGGTATAGTGGTTGGAGGTAGTCCATTAAAGTCTAATGTGTTCGCAGATGACATCATTTTATATATGGCGAATACTGCTAACGACTTAGGTGGAGTACTGGAGAGATTCGAGATGTTCCAAAAGATCTCGGGATTCCGATTAAATCTTTCAAAATGCAAGATTATGCCCCTTACGGAGGATAGCAGGAGGATTTTACAGGATGAGCGGCGATGGGACACATTCCTGGGGATCACAGTGAATACGAGAGAGGTCAAGTACTTGGGCATCATGATGAGTAAAGACGCCAGGGATTTGTATCGGTTAAACTACCGTCCTATTATACAAAAGATAGAACAGGAGCTGGACAGGTGGAAAGGCTTGCCATTGTCTCTGACAGGGAGAACACATCTTGTCAAAATGATCTCATTCACCCGCTTGCTGTATCCTATGCAGACGGTCCCGCTATTGCTTCGACACACAGATGTAACTAGACTAAATAGAGCCATCTCCGAATTCCTCTGGAGGGGACGGAGACATAGGATAGGGATGAGATCATTAATGTTCCCTAAAGAGGAAGGAGGCTTGAGTCTCCCTAATATACGGGGTTACAACCTGGCATGTGTGTGGCGACACGTGGTGGACTGGCTGCGGGGGACGAGCACTTACTCGGACTTCGCATTGGAAACACAATGGTGTAGGCCATGGAATCTGGGGTCAGTACTACACGCTCAAAGTGGGGTGCTCGAATCATGTATCAAACAATCTATCTTGTTTAGGGACACTAGGGCAGCCTGGAAGGCGGTCAGATGCAGAATGGGGCTGTCGTGGCGAATATCGAAATACACACCGTTATGGGACAATCCAGACTTCCCTCAGGGGACAGACAATGTCCTATTTCAGACATGGAAGGACAAGGGGATAAGGGTGTTAGGTGACTTAATGGCCAAGACGGAAAGGAGATGGATGTCAGCAAGAGAGGCGCTAGGGACTTGGCGCTTGGGATCTTCTCAAATGCTGCAATTCGCGCAGGTGCGAGGCCACCTGATGTCGCGCTTACATGACATTGAGAGGGAATGTCAGACGCTAATAATGGATGATCTATTGTCTAGCTAGACACCTGTGGTGACGAGTTCCTCATTATATGCTACATTGAGAAGTAGACTACTGCCAGTGGGACCCACACGACTTCTCACAGGTTGGGACGCTAGACTAGGGTTCGAAGGAGCGGGGGAGGTGGTGCTTGCGGGGTGGAATGCTACGCGCAAATATGTGACTGATGACCGATGGCTTGATACACAGTATAGGATGATTCATAGGGCAATACTGGGTTTCAATATTCCGACGACACCGACTAATCCTGATAGGTTGACAAAATGCCCAAAATGTGGGGAAAGTAACACGGACATGTTTCATGGAGTTTGGGAATGTCCACAGGTACAGCTGAAATGGGATAGGGTCAGGAAATGGATGGGGGAAATGTTGGACATTGATTTACCAATGAACAAAATGGGGGAAAACAGGAGAGTAGGGCAGGCCAGACAGGTGCTGGTAGTGGGGGACTCAATTATTAGGGGAATAGATAGGACAATCTGTCACAAAGACAGGGATCGTCGAACAGTGTGCTGCCTACCTGGCGCTCGAGTCCGGCACATCGCTGATCGGGTTGACAGATTACTGGGAGGGGCTGGTGAGGACCCAGCGGTCATAGTGCACATTGGCACAAATGACAAAGTTAGAGGTAGGTGGAAGGTCCTTAAAGATGATTTCAGGGAATTAGGCTGCAAGCTTAAGGCAAGGACCTCCAAGGTAGTATTCTCTGAAATACTGCCTGTACCACGTGCCACACCAGAGAGACAACGGGAGATTAGGGAGATAAATAAGTGGCTCAGGAATTGGTGTAAGAAGGAGGGGTTTGGGTTCCTGGAGAACTGGGCCGACTTCTCTGTTGGCTACAGGTTCTATGCTAGGGACGGGCTGCACCTCAATGGGGAGGGTGCAGCTGTGCTGGGGGAGAAAATGGCTAGAAGGTTGGAGGAGTGTTTAAACTAGGGATTGGGGGGGAGGGTATTCATTGTATAGGAGGGGAAGATAGTGTAAACAGTAACCTGGGCACAAGTAATAAAATTGGGGGTGGCATGGGGGTGTGGGGTTAGAACAGTCAATCTAGTAGGAAGGAATAGAGGTAAAGAGAGATGCATAAAGTGCATGTATACTAATGCCAGAAGCCTCACCAACAAAATGGAGGAATTAGAATTGATTTTGTTGGAAAATAATTATGACATGGTGGGGATTTCGGAGACTTGGCTGGACGAGAGCCATGACTGGGCTGTTAATTTACAGGGCTATTGTCTGTTCAGAAATGACCGTACAAATAGGCGAGGAGGAGGTGTATGTTTATACGTAAAATCATCCTTAAAACCCATCCTGCGTGATAATATAGGTGAATCTAATGGAAATGTAGAGTCTCTGTGGGTGGAGATAAGGGGAGGGGGAAAAAAATAATAAATTACTGATAGGGGTTTGTTATAAGTCTCCAACAATAATGGAAGTGGAGGAGAATATCCTCATAAAGCAAATAGATGAAGCAGCGACTCAGGGAGAAGTCATTATTATGGGGGACTTCAACTACCCTGAAATACATTGGGGATCAGAAACCTGCAGTTCCAGCAAAGGTAATAAGTTTTTGAAAACTATAAGAGACAATTACCTTTCACAACTGGTTCAGGACCCAACAAGAAGGGGGGCACTGCTGGACCTAATATTAACCAACAGGCCAGACCGCATATCAAATATACGGGTTGGAGGTCACTTGGGTAATAGTGATCATAACTTAATAAGCTTTCAAGTATCCTTTACTAAGACGTGTACTAGAGGGGTCACAAGGACACTAAACTTCAGGAAGGCAAATTTCCAACGGTTGAGAGATGATCTTAGTGCAATAAACTGGGACGATGTCCTGAGACATAAAAGTACACAACACAAATGGGAGATGTTTATTAGCATCCTGAATAGGACCTGTGCACAATATATACCCTATGGGAATAAGCATGCTAGAAATAGGAGGAAACCACTATGGCTAAATAAAGCGGTAAGAAGTGCAATATGTGACAAAAAGAAAGCATTTAGGGAATTAAAGCAAGTAGGTAGTGATAAAGCATTAAATAAATACAGAAAATTAAATAACATTTGTAAAAAGCAAATCAAGGCAGCAAAGATTGAGACAGAGAGACTCATTGCCAGAGAAAGTAAAAAGAATCCCAAAATATTTTTTAACTACATAAATAGTAAGAAACTAAAAAATGATGGTGTTGGCCCCTTTAAAAATAGTCTGGGTGAAATGGTGGATGAGGATGAGGAAAAAGCAAATATGCTAAATGACTTTTTTTCAACAGTATTTACACAAGAAAATCCCATGACAGACAATATGATCAGTGATAACAAAAATTCTCAATTAAACGTCACCTGCTTAACCCAAGAGGAAGTACGGCATCGTCTAAAAATCACTAAAATTGACAAATCCCCGGGCCCAGATGGGATACACCCCAGAGTGCTGCAGGAATTAAGTACTGTCATAGATAGACCATTATTTTTAATATTTAAAGATTCCATAATAACAGGGTCTGCACCACAGGACTGGCGTATAGCAAATGTGGTGCCAATATTCAAAAAGGGGACAAAAACTGAACTTGGAAATTATAGGCCAGTAAGCTTAACCTCTACTGTGGGTAAAATCCTAGAGGGTTTTCTAAGAGATGCTATACTGGAGTATCTGAAGAAAAATAACCTCATGACCCATTATCAACATGGTTTTACGAGGGACCGTTCCTGTCAAACTAATCTAATAAGCTTCTATGAAGAAGTAAGTTCTGGACTGGACCAAGGAAATGCAGTGGATGTGGTGTATATGGACTTTTCAAAAGCTTTTGATACGGTGCCACACAAAAGGTTGATACATAAAATGAGGGCAATGGGGATAGGGGAAAATATGTGTAAGTGGGTTAAGAACTGGCTTAGTGATAGGAAACAAAGGGTGGTTATTAATGGAAACACACTCAGAATGGGTCACAGTTAACAGTGGGGTACCACAGGGGTCAGTGTTGGGCCCACTTCTATTTAATATATTTATTAATGACCTTGTAGGGGGCATACAGAGTAGAATCTCAATATTTGCAGATGACACTAAACTCTGCAGGGTAATCAATACAGAGGAGGACAATTTTATATTACAGGAGGATTTATGTAAACTAGAAGCTTGGGCTGCTAAATGGCAAATGCGCTTTAATGGGGATAAATGTAAAGTCATGCACTTGGGCAGAGGAAACAAAAGGTATAATTATGAGCTTAATTGTAAAACACTGGGCAAAACTGTCACTGAAAAAGACCTGGGTGTATGGGTAGATGACAAACTCACATTTAGTGGCCAGTGTCAGGCAGCTGCTGCAAAGGCAAATAAAATAATGGGATGTATTAAAAGAGGCATAGATGCTCATGAGGAGAACATAATTTTACCTCTATACAAGTCACTAGTGCGACCACACTTAGAATACTGTGTACAATTCTGGTCTCCGGTGTATAAGAAAGACATAGCTGAACTAGAGCGGGTCCAGAGAAGAGCGACAAAAGTTATTAGAGGACTAAGGGGTCTGCAATACCAAGACAGGTTATTAAACTTGGGGTTATTTAGCTTGGAAAAACGAAGGCTTAGGGGTGATCTTATAATAATGTATAAATATATGAGGGGGCAGTACAGAGACCTTTCTAATGATCTCTTTACTCTTAGGCCTGAGACTGGGACAAGGGGGCATCCTCTACGTCTGGAGGGAAGAAGGTTTAATCATAATCACAGACGCGGATTCTTTACTGTAAGAGCAGTGAGACTATGGAACTCTCTGCCACATGATGTTGTAATGAGTGAGTCACTACTAACATTTAAGAAGGGCCTGGATGCCTTTCTTGAAAACTATAACATTACCAGTTATATATACTAGATTCTTTGATAGGGCGTTGATCCAGGGAATTAGTCTGATTGCCGTATCTGGAGTCAGGAAGGAATTTTTTCCCCAATGTGGAGATTAGTGTTGCCACATGGGGTTTTTTTTGCCTTCCTCTGGATCAACATGTTAGGCTATGGGTTGAACTAGATGGACTTAAAGTCTTCCTTCAACCTTAAAAACTATGTTACTATGTTACTATGTTACTATGATCTTGGTGTTTCATGACTTGGAGGGTTGTTATGTCCCTAGGAGAAAACGCACATGCTTTCATTTAATCTTAATAACATTTTTACGTCTAATTCTGCGACAATGGTTGAGCACGCAGGTGCCCGGGGTGTCAAGTTTATGTTTGGAATTGAAACGTATTATGAGAATGGAAAAGTTAACAACGGAGACTGATAAAGAAAACAAAACCTCCAAATTTATGTCTATATGGCGAGATTTCATTGTATGTTGTTTATCCAGGGAGGAAATTGATACACTTATGGGGGTTTTCTGTAACACAAGGTGGTACTGTCTTGAAGATCTGGGTGACTCCTTAGGCGCGTTGAAAATTGGATTTGGGGAATAACAATTTATTTCGTATATGCGGGAGAGATTGGGATGTATTGCTGACAGAGGTTGGATAACAAGGGGAGGGGGAGGGTAGGGGGTGGTTTATTACTTTTGTAAGTGTCTATTGACTTTGTATAAGTGGAGCATGTGTTATATTATTATATGCAAATAACCCAATAAAAATGATTTACAAAAAAAAAAGTCACGTGGTTCGTGCGTTGGCCCCGATATCGTTCATGCGTTGTATGGTGTAAAAGTCCAATTCAATGCAAGAACGATGCCAAAATGATATCGGGGAAGAAATGAGCAGGCTCTCCAACGGCCCGATATTGGATGGACGATGTGGCCGGATCGTGCTGTGTGAAAGCCCAACAACGATTTGGAGTACAACTTCCCCTATTCTCTCCATGTTAAATGGTCGTTCCTGGGTCGCTCGTACAAAGGGGCGTAGACATCGCAGTTGCGTTGCCTGCCGATATCGCGCTGTGTAACATCTCCAATGCAATCTTGGAATTCTGCCAGAAAAAGCGCGCTCCCGCGTCTTTGTATCCAACATTAGACCGATGTTGGGACGTCTAAAGTGGCCATTACCTGTGCTTGCACAGCCAACTAGCTGTACAACGTACATCCAAAAAGGGGGTAGATTCAGCATGAATTTCCATGGTAAATGAAAGATTGAATTCATTAGTATGAAAAAACTCCATGATATTCATATGGAGATACCAGGTCAATGTATCTCCCGTATCCACTCCCCTCTCCCTGTTGGAGTTTTTATTATACTGCTCTGCTATTTGCATCCCTCGATTTGCATTTCTCACTATTCGAATGACAAACTCATTACACCTACTGCGCCCAGCACTGCAGCCACTGTGTGCTTCACTGATTAACCTCCCCACACAAAGAAGAAGCTGTGCAGTATCCCGCATATCAGCTATGAATAGTGACACCAACCCTGGTGATATAGTGGGAGCATGGTTGGCCCAGAGGTGGGGAGACAGCAAAACCATTCTTTGTTCTCTGTGTTCTGCCTTCTCTGGAGGGGCATCTGCATATGCAACGGCCACAAGGGCCGCAGGATAATCAGTAGCCGGGCCAGCTGACATTCTGGGGGGGTCACGGTGGCTGTGGCCCAGCTCCATGGCCCTGACCATGCAGTGATAGGGGTTTATTTACAGGGATTAGTAGTCTTTTCGTGATGCCACCTGTGGTACCTGTTCATGTGTGACCAGCGCTGCGGTTTTTGGGCCTCTGGGGCAAATGGTGCGGCAGCCAGGATGGTAATGCTCCCCACAGGTGGAATGTGGCAACAGGGTCGGTATAATAGTCTATAGGGATGATGGTAGTTGTAGTTGAGGTGCAGCAGGGCACGGGAAATAAACGGGAGGACACAAAGGTTGCAGTTTTGTTACCTTTACTTGCAGCTTTTGACAGCTCCAGCCCAGCAGGGGCATCGTGTCCTCTGGGTCAGCAATTCAGTCAACTCCCAGGCAATTCAAGTTCATTCCAGCAGGACACTTCTTTGTATGCCTTTCCAGGTTGTCTCCTCTGTGCTGACTACTCACCTTTCCTGCCCTGCACCTTCATGCTACAGTGTTCCAAGCAGGTGGCTGTGGGCCCTGTCGAGCGACGGTCAACAAGTCCTCTGACCCTAGGTATACCACCATTTTGCGGAATGTCCACAGTAATTGGCTACTGCGCCTCCAGCTGTGTAGCCCCCAGTTTTCTGGTTCAACCTTGCAGTGTTGTTGCCAAATTGGGGCCGATCCCCTCCTGCAACCAGCACCACGATGCAGGGTCGGGGTGAATTTGGGGATAACACTGGCCTGGCTTCCATGGGCGACCTACCTACTGTTCCCCACTTGTCCCCAGTGCCAGAGTTCTCCTAGAACTTCATCAACTTTCTTGGTGGTGTACTCTGCCCTTATACTCAGTATTTCAGCTTGCACTTTGTGTACCTGCTGGGTTAGTGTGGTAAGAGTCTCTTTACAGAAGTTTAGTACTGCTAAAACATCTTTAATAGTGGGCCGCACTTACTTTGTAGAACAGCTGGGCACCGCCACCATGTTCTCTGCAGGGACTTCTCCACTATGCTTCCACCGCCAAGACAGCTGGCACCTCGCCGACCTCGGATCCTCCTGGTGCACTTCTTGTTTGTCAGCAAAACTTCTGATTCAGACGGAGAAAGATATGGCAGCACTCACCACTCCAATTAACATCCGTGCTTTATTTACTTTTTGCGGTGTGTGGAGATAGTGTTACAGGGGGTGCAGGGGAGAGGAGGGGGTCGTTCAACGACCCCTTCCTCTCCCCTGCACCCCCGTAACATTATCTCCACACACCGCAAAAAGTAAAAAAAGCACGGATGGTAATCGGAGCAGTGAGTGCTGCCTAATCTTTCTCCGTCTGAATCTTTAATAGTGGGCTCAGCAATGATAGAAACAGTCCCAGCTCCTGAGCTACCATCTCCCTCAGCCCCTGGTGGCCTTCTCCCTCAGCCCCCTGGTGGCCTGCAAGGCCTCTCTCCTTTCCCACCAAAGGATCTTCCAGGGCCTGCTCCTGGTCCTCAATATTCTCTTCTGCCCCTGCCTCCAGCTCAACCTGCCCCTCTCCGGTCTGCTTTTCCCCCTCTATGTGGGCAAACCTTTCAAGGCGGGCTGCGCCGCCATTCTCCTTGCACAGTCTGCATTCTCTCTCTTTCTGCGTCCGCCATCTTGCAGCCTGCCACCCGCTGCCGCGCTGGCATCCAGCTGCCTTCTGCGGGTCATAGCTGAGTCCCGCATGGCTCCAAGCGCACCTCCAGGGTCTAAGGGTTCTTCTCCTGCAGGTACCGACACCTAAGCACCGAACAATGTGTCAATCGCAGCCTGCTAGCAAAGTTACAGGCGGGAGAGCTCAGAACTGCGACCACCACTCACATCGACGGTTAGGCCACGCCCCCGAAGAGCGGAAGTTAGATGCTATGGGGATAGAGAAGCGGACAGCGTCTATCGTCATGTCTCTGCACATGTCTCGTCGGTTGTGGGTGTTGTAAGGTGTGGTACACATTAGCACCGCTGGCGATAGTGTGCAAGGGACTATTACAGCAGGCACTATATTTGCACACTTATCACTTGGGCATGCAAAAATGGCTGCCACAGCGGGTAATTTCTGGGCAACATGACACCGGAAGTGGATGATGGATGGGACTTCAGGGTTATGTAAGTAGATATGTTTGTATGACACTGGAATGTACCACAGAAATGTGAAACTAAACAGTAATATATAGGAAGGGTGAAGAGTCACAATGTTGTATGTGATTGGACTATTTGAATCCAGCAAGGGGTAGGGATACAGGGAAGGCAAGAATGTGGCAGTTGTGGTCACATGGGCCTTTGTTGAATTCCACTATCTCTCCTATTCAGCATGGCATGGAGGGGGAACAAGCATACAAAAAACATCTAAAAAGATTTTTTTTCTTTGTGACATCCACTGTAAACATTGTCTGTGAATATTTATACCTCTTTTGAAACTTTTGCCAGCAAACAGCACAAGCAAGTGGCACAAGCTTTTTAAATGTTGCAGTCAGGGAATGACCACAGCATTTAAGTGGTAATATACAAAAACCTTGCTATAATTACAGGATGATGCCAGCTGTATAACACAGCTTACATCTGCTTGGTATGGTGCGTGCTTGGATCCTGAGCCTCCATACATGGAACCCAACATAAGATGTAATATAACGTCTTATTTGTGGAGGAAAGTAATAGATATGGATCTCAGACAGCCTTAAGGACCCTACTATTGCAGTTTTTGCAGATCAACTGCTAATAATTAAAATCAGAGTTGATCTGCAGTTAATGACAACAGCAGCTAACAGTGTATAGAGCTGGGGTTCCATCTGGCATCTGGAGTTGATTACAGCTGGTGAGTGGAGAGGGCACCGTACTTCCAACAATCTTATATTGATGACCTATCGTGATGATCAATTTTGACAGTCTGAGTAATGTTGCTAGGGAAAGGAGATTGCAACAAGTCAGTAAGTGGGTCATTCAGCGCAGCTGGCAGACAACAGTGTATCTGCTTATAGAAAGAGGCATCCACGGAGGATGTATCGCTATATGGACAAGGCAGATGTTCAGAAACTGTCATGTGCAACTTTATTACAGTTCTCATTCAGTTGGTTGTTTAAGACCCTAATCCTTGAGACAAAACCTGGGATTTTGTTCAAATATTTCTCTAACAAGTAATTACCGTAGATTAAATCTGTAAGAAGCTGAGTAGCAAGGAATGTGGAAGGTTGGTGTCTACAATGACTGGAAGCATTCAGCCTTCTATTCCTGAAGTTGTAATTACTCTATGGGTAGGAACACACTTCAGTTCCTGATCAGTTTTCGTGATCAGTTTTCCTGATCAGTGTTCATCAGTTTGTGTGCCAAAACCAGGAGTGAACCTTGCAGAGAAAAAGTATAATTGAAAGATTGACACCTGTGGGGGGTTTTGGAGTCACTCCTGGTTTTGGCACACAAACTGATGAACACTGATCAGGAAAACTGATCACGAACTGAAGTGTGTTCCTACCCTAAGGCTGGCTTCACACCACGGTTTTGTGCATTAGATCGGACAGAACATGATCCAGTTTTTCCTCCCATGTATCCCTATGGTGCCAGATTGGTCCTATTTGGCCATCAGGTTGTGTGTATTCTGTGCCTGATCCGGTTTTGTCATGTTTTTCACAGTCGCCAAAATCAGAGCCTCCAGCATTTTTTGTCTCTGGTGCAAAAATCGGCCAAAACCGGATCCGGCGCAGTCCGGTTCCCATATAATGGGAGTCTATGGTGCATAAAAAAAACATTAAAAAGTTATTTGTGCAATGCAGAGTTGTGCAAACATGTTGCGACTTCTGGCAAATTCATCAACAGTGGGAACATTGTTTAAAACAGAAATATTATTCCAGTGTGATGTGCCTCAATGAATTTGCCGCATTGTACTCCAAAACTCCTCTACTCCATTGTTATAATAAAAGTATGGCCAATAGACTGGTAGTAGAAAGGTGAATGAAGCTGCGCTGTCGGAAATAACCGCCATAGGATGGATATAAATAAGGTGATATTTATTCTATATGTTTTGGAACACCAACTTGCTCCTTCTTCAGGAAATCACATCATATATGTCTTGATAATACCCTTCCAATATCTAGTAAATTCCATGTCCTGAGGGAAGAGGTCATGGTTCACTCTTAAACCCCTAGGGCATATATTTTCTTCAAGATAAATAGATAGAAATCCAGCATCTAAATTAATTAAGATGGTCCTCCAATTGATTAACTCAATTCATCATTAATAAAGTTTTCTCTTCAAAGAAAGAAATCTTGAGCTCTGTTGTGGGTCTCAAAAAATATACAGCCTACCAATGGTCTGTAATATCTGTCATTCTCTAGAAGACAGTTGGTGTATAAAGTACTTCATATTGTCTGCTGCTCAGTCTATCCAAGGACACACAGTAGAAGGAAGCCTTCGAGGAATAATGGATAAAACAAGCTGGAAAGACAATAGGGTCTTATCTGTGAATCGGCAGGAAATAAAATCCAGTGGGGGCTCACCCATCCAGGTTGTGATAACCACAACTCTCAATCAAGCAAATAGCTGCAGAGGAGGAGGGGCACCAGAGCCGCCGGCTGCACGGCAGGACGAAGTAGGAGCGACCGGTGTATGAACCAGGGGTGCCAGAAACAAGGGCAACATGCAGGTAAATCTTGACAAAAGAGGAACGGCACTCACCGGTTTGTTTCTGTGCTTTATTGAGGTACGCTGTTCACACGGTGCAGGGAGGAGAAGAGGCTAAGATGACAACGGCACCGTTTCGCGCTACATGCGCTTCAACGGGTCATAAGGTAATGGAGGTATAGCTCGCCCCCTAAATAGGCGGAGTCTATAGCAAACAATGACGTCACCATTAACTAAATAAAAGCTTTACAGAATCTTAAAATCATGATTCACATAATCACCAACTGCAATAAACAACAGGACTTAGTAAGCGAGAATGAACAAACATGCATATTATACTATACATTTGGAATCTTAAACATATTCCAGTCAAAGCATGAGAGACTTCAGCTGTTAGTGGAAGCTGCAGCGCTTAGTGAACAGAGTGCATGGAACAAGTAACGGGTTCTTTGACCCACATCAGATCCTCACAGAACCTATTTTCCCTATTGGTTATAGTGTAATGCTGCCTTGTTTACACACGTACTATTGGAGTATATAGTTAATTTAGAAATAAGTCGGTCTACGCCATTAAAAACTTTTGTTGATTATATCGTATGGGATTCATTATCCTAAACTTATAGACCATCTGGTATAGTGTGTGGCATGGCGTGTGCTCCTTCACACATATATATGTATATAAATATATGGTTTTACTAAGTATTACAGGTTCTGTGAGTGCCGTTCCTCTTTTGTCAAGATTTACCTGCATGTTGTCCTTGTTTCTGGCACCCCTGGTTCATACACCGGTCGCTCCTACTTCGTCCTGCCGTGCAGCCGGCGGCTCTGGTGCCCCTCGTCCTCTGCAGCTATTTGCTTGATTGATTGTTTGTCTTGGAGGCACATTGCACAAGCTGGTTCGCTGGTTTATCACAGGATATGGAGCCTCTCCCTTCGGGATCGGTGGGCAGTGCGGGTCGCATTCCGGATGATCTGTTTTCAGGGAGGGAGAATGCTGAGAGTTTTTTTACCAACTGTGATACTAAGGACATCATTAGCTCTTTGAGCGATAAAAGCTTAGAACAAAAAATTACCACACTAGCTGAGAAAGAACTTTGTTTATTTTGGACTGTTACCTCTTTAAAAACATAATAGAGTTCCCAGGGGTCTGCGGGCGACTAAAAATATGGCATCTCATAATTGCAGTCCAGAGTTTATAAAAAAGTGGGAAGCTATCCAATTAGAATCCTCCATGAAATTCCTGCTCCTCGTTCTAGAGCAAAATGAAATAGATCAGGTGCGAGTGACTGAAGAGTTAATCAGTTTAAGAAAAGAACTGGAGAAAAACTTGATGGTAAACTTGTGCCTCTCCAAAATGATATTAAATCTCTCAAAAGAGAAAAATTCTTGAGAGATAAAGCTGATTATGAATTGGGGCAGGTGTTTAATTGGGGCAGATCTGCTGGTACCCCAGAAAGAAAAAGAAGAACACCGATACTGCACCTCCAAAAGCTCCGCAGACCCCAAAAATTCCTAACAATAACAAAAAAGCTAAAAAATCAGCCAAAAAATCTAATAGATTCACATCTGATGAAGATGGTGAGGTTTCAGAAGAGGACTCAGTCTATCATGATCTGGATAGGTTGCAAAGTAATGATGAAGACCCTTTAGGCGCAGAACTAGGAGGGGAGGACGCAATAGGAGGAGAAGAGGACGATATAATTCTTCCACCCCCGTCCAAAAGGAAACAGGTGTCTTGGAGGGTTTGAATCCTCAGACTTTGCGTGTCTATAATTTGTCTGATCACTCAATGACGGATAATATGCTTGCTGTCTTGCGTAAAGGGTTGAATTATTGTATAGCCGAGCATTTTGATTACGCAGAATTTAGGGCAGACTGTTTAGATCTACTCGTAAACTGTTTTTGTTTAAGCATTTTGAAAAACAAAAAAATATATTAAATGTGAACAAACCTGCCACAAGTTCAAAAATTTTTGCCAATGCCTCTACTATAGGTCCTTTGGGGTTTTTCACTAATATAGATCCATTGAGTCAATCGCAGGAAGATCTACAACTTCTGTTGGGGCTTGCTGATAGCCAGATAGGGGCACATACTTCTGCAGTTAATCCTCGACCCCCTTTTAAGGGAGGCGTTAAATCTACTTTTATGCCCCTATCAGCCCCAATGATGGTTTAGATCTTTTTACTGAACTTGTAGATCGGGATGTTAGAGCCCTCATTTATCCTAAGTCATCTAAGAATCTTACGATAGAAGAACAGAGTGCTTTAAGTGAAATGCGGCAGTGGAATGATACTGTTTTTAGGAAAGCGGATAAAGGAGGCAGCATTGTGCTTCTTCCTCGTTCAGCATATGTCAGAGAAGCAAATAGACAATTAAGTCAGTCTAACACTTATTTACCTTTAATGTCAGATCCCACTGAAAAATTCTCTAAAAAATTAAAATCTTTGTTAAGACAGTATGTTGACAAAAATGTTCTCACACTGACTGAGGCTGAGAAGCTGTTCCCTGTACATCCCACTAAGCCGCATTGGTATTATTTGCCTAAGATCCACAAAAATGAGAGAGAGCCCCCTGGCAGGCCTATAGTATCTGCAGTAGGCTCGTTGACTGAGCCTTTATCTAATTATGTAGATTGGTTCCTCCACCCCATCTGGATTCAGTGCTATCTTTAGTAAAGGATTCTTTTGATTTTGTTAGAACAGTGGATCACATCCCTTGGAATACTGCTATGAAATTGGCTTCTGTAGACATTGAAAGCTTATACACCAGAATTCCCCAATCGTTGGCCGTTTGTATAATCAGAAAATTACTGACGAAACATAAAGTAGATAGTGATGTTATTGATTTCATTACTGATGCTTTGAGTTTCATACTTGAAAATAATGCCTTTAGTTTTCTTGAGCAGTGGTTTGTACAAAAGGAGGGTACTGCGATGGGTACGCCTGTCGCATGTACCCTTGCTAATTTGTTTTTGGCAGCATTTGAGGATCAATACATCTATACAGAGGACAATCCCTTCTTGTCTAATATCAAATATTATATTCGTTATGTTGATGACGTTCTAGTGGTCTGGGAAGGTGATGAGTGTGTCTTCAATAGTTTTATTGATTATCTCAATACAAATAGCTTTAACATGGTTTTCACGAGTGTTTTTGGAGGATCTAGTCTTGAATTTCTAGATATCAAATTGGAACTCACAGAGAAAGGTCTCGTTAGGTCTATGTTTAAGAAAAGCACGGCTACTAATTCGATGCTGCACTTTAATAGTGCTCACCCTGAACATACTAAAGCAGCTCTACCCTTTAGCCAATTGCTACGGATCCGACGCCTGAATAATACTATTTCAGGCTTTGAGTCTCAGGCTGACACGCTTGTCGAGAATCTGACCCACAGGGGTTATCCCTATTCCATTCTGAGGAAAGCTAGAGAAAGGGCCGATCAGCATTCGTTTGAAGTAAAAAATACTAGTATTAATAACAACACAGATAATTCATCAAGGAAATTTCATTTCAACTTTAAATATGGCCCTATGTTTAACATCATCAGAGCTGCCGTTAAACGTCATTGGCATATAGTCGAAAATGATAAAGCCTTTGCGCAAGTATCCCCACAATTATTGGTTACTTATAGAAGGAGTAAAAATATAAGTGATTTGCTTGTTGAAAAACGACTAAAAAAACCCCAGCAAAGTAAAACTTGGTTAAATCTAAATCCAGTAATAGGAAATTTCAAATGTGGGCACTGCAATTGGTGCCAATTCCTGGTGACTGGCCCTACAGTTAATATTGGGGGACCTATAAATAAAACTCATGCTTTTATAAATTGTAACACTAAGTGGGTTGTATAAATTTTGTGGTGTCCCTGTAAAACAGGGGTGGGGAACTCCAGTCCTCGAGGGCCGCAATCAGTGCAGGTTTTCAGGATTTCCTTAGTTTTGCACAGGTGATAACATAATCACTTGCACTGGTGATGATTCCAATCCCTGTGCAATACTAAGGAAATCGTGAAAACCTGCACTGATTGCGGCCTCGAGGACCGGAGTTCCCCACCCCTGCTGTAAAAGATACTATATTGGTAAGACTATCCGTGCCATGTGTATCAGAGTTAGGGAACATTTTAACTCTGTACTCACGGGAAAGGGATCCCCAAGATTAATTCAGCACATTCGGGAACACCATAACGGTGACCCAAAGATGCTGAGGTTTTCCGGCATTGAAAGAGTTTTTTCCTCTGTGAAAGGAGGAGATCTCCATAAAAAACTCCTGCAGACCGAGGCTAATTGGATTTTGAATTCCAATGCTTTAGTTGCTGCAGGGTTAAATGATAAAATTGATATGGCTGTGTTCCTTTGAGGTTAAGTCTGAGCTTTCTCTCTGTTTCCTCATTTATTGAATGTAGCTTCTTTTGTGAAGCAGTTTTGGACAGATATTGTTACTTGCCTGAATAACTTGGACCCGGATGGTTGCGCGATCTGCACAGCTACGGGTCCGCTGAATATAATTGTTATGTTCTGTTGTCTTTTTGCTCCTTTTCCTATATTTGCTTCCTCTTTTTCTACTACTTGTGCTAGTTTATTGTAATCGTATGGTGAATAGTATAATTTTTGTCTTCATTATTTATCTCTGCGATCCTTTTCCCATAGGTCATTTATTTTTATATTTCTATTATCTGAAGTTTCCTTCAAATGTTCGTTTACTGCTTGCGAGTTGATTCAGACTGCATGTATAATAGGAGATAAATAACTATTACTATTTTCCCTATTGGCTATAGTGTAATGCTGCCTTGTTTACACACGTACTATTGGAGTATATAGTTCATTTAGAAATAAGTCGGTCTATGCCATTAAAAACTTTTGTGGATTATATCCAGTAGCGTAGCTAGCGGGGGGGCAGGGGGGGCGAGCGCCCCGGGCCCCCCCGACATCAGGGGCCCATTGTCCGCCCCCTGGGGGGCCACCGTGCCCCGTGCTGCCAGCCGGCTGCCGTGCCGGCCGGAGAGGAGGGAGGACGCAGACGGGACTTCCTGTCTTGCAGTCTGCCCGCCCCTCCTCACCTCCTCCTTACAGCAGACGCACACGGCAGACGCACACGGCAGCCGCGGTAAGTCTGCAACGCCCCCCCAAGAGGTGTGTGAGAGAGGGGTGCTGAGGGTGTCAGGCTGTGCAAGGGTGATGAAGGATACAGGGAGGCTGGAGGATGGGATCTGCAGGGGGACAGAGGATGGGATCTGCAGGGGGACAGAGGATGGGATCTGCAGGGGGACAGAGGATGGGATCTGCAGGGGGACAGAGGATGGGATCTGCAGGGGGACAGAGGATGGGATCTGGAGGGGGACAGAGGATGGGATCTGCAGGGGACAGAGGATGGGATCTGCAGGGGGACAGAGGATGGGATCTGCAGGGGGACAGAGGATGGGATCTGGAGGGGGACAGAGGATGGGATCTGCAGGGGACAGAGGATGGGATCTGCAGGGGGACAGAGGATGGGATCTGCAGGGGGACAGAGGATGGGATCTGGAGGGGGACAGAGGATGGGATCTGCAGGGGACAGAGGATGGGATCTGCAGGGGGACAGAGGATGGGATCTGCAGGGGGACAGAGGATGGGATCTGCAGGGGATAGAGGATGGAAACTGCAGGGGATAGAGGATGGACACTGCAGGGAATAGAGGATGGAGAGCGCAGGAGGATGAAGAGCGCAGGAGGATGGAGGATAGAGAGCGTAGGAGGATGGAGAGCGCAGGAGGATGGAGAGCGCAGAAGAATGGGGACTGCAGGAGGATGGGGAGTGCAGGAGGATGGAGGACAGGGAATGCAAGAGAGGATGGAGGATGGAGAGCGCAGGCGGATGGAGCGTGCAGGAGGATGGAGGGTGCTGCAGGATGGTGGATGGGGAGTGCAGGAGGATGGAGAGCGCAGAAGGATGCAGCGTGCAGGAGGATGGAGGATAGAGAGCGCAGGAGGACAGAGAGCGCAAGAGGATGAAGAGCGCAGGAGGATGGAGCACACAGAAGGATGGCAGGAGGACAGAGAGCGCAAGAGGATGAAGAGTGCAGGAGGATGGAGCACACAGAAGGATGGCAGGAGGACAGAGAGCGCAAGAGGATGAAGAGTGCAGGAGGATGGAGCACACAGAAGGATGGCAGGAGGACAGAGAGCGCAAGAGGATGAAGAGTGCAGGAGGATGGAGCACACAGAAGGATGGAGCGCGCAGGTGGATGGGGAGCGCAGGAGGATGGTGAGTGCAGGAGGATGGAGAGCGCTGAAGGATGGAGAGTGCTGAAGGATGGAGGGTGCTGGAGGATGGAGGGTGCAGGAGGATGGAGGGTGCAGGAAGATAGAGCATGGGGAGTGCAGAAGGATGGAGAGTTCAGGAGGAGAGTGGCCATTTGGCCCAATTCTTAGGGGCGGCAGCTGCGGCAAATTTTTCCACCGCCCAGGGCGCCACAAACACTTGCTACGCCACTTGGGGTGGCACGAGAATTCTCTGACAGCACCCCCCCCCCCCCGCTCTTCACATGGGGCCATGGGTGCAGATCTCGCCCCCGGGCCCAGAGCAGGCTAGCTACGCCACTGATTATATCGTATGGGATTCATTATCCTAAACTTATAGACCATCTGGTATAGTGTGTGGCATGGCGTGTGCTCCTTCACACGTATATATGTATATAAATGTATGGTTTTACTAAGTATTACAGGTTCTGTGAGGATCTGATGTGGGTCAAAGAACCCGTTACTTGTTCCATGCAGTCTGTTCACTGAGCGCTGCAGCTTCCACTAACAGCTGAAGTCTCTCATGCTTTGATTGGAATATGTTTAAGATTCCAAATGTATAGTATAGTATGCATGTTTGTTCATTCTCGCTTAATAAGTCCTGTTGTTTATTGCAGTTGGTGATTATGTGAATCATGATTTTAAGATTCTGTAAAGTTTTTATTTAGTTAATGGTGACGTCATTGTTTGCTATAGACTCCGCCTATTTAGGGGGCGAGCTATACCTCCATTAGCTTATGACCCGTTGAAGCGCATGTAGCGCGAAACGGTGCCGTTGTCATCTTAGCCTCTTCTCCCTCCCTGCACCGTGTGAACAGCGTACCTCAATAAAGCACAGAAACGAACTGGTGAGTGCCGTTCCTCTTTTGTCAAGATAACCACAACCTCTATGTGCACATATAACTACAGCTGCAACAGTCACCACGAGATAGAGACAGTGATCCAGTTGTAGAAAGGTGAATGAAGCCCAAGTATCCACAGTCCATCCACAATGTACAGAAAGGTTAGCAAAGGCAATCTAATGTTGATTAACCAACAACCAGAATACAGATTTCTTCACTGAAGATATTTATTGAATCAGTATAACAATGCCATTAAGGCCATACCTTTACTTTAACATGTAGAATCATGATTACAGCATTTCTCAGGCCCTATGAGCACTACTACTGTAAACGTTCTTGAAAACCTGTTTGGAGCAGGTTAGATGCTATACAGGATATCACTCAGAGATGAGAGAAAATTTGTGTCAAAAAGCTAAAGACTTGGAAGACTGTCTGCTGAAACAATATCCACATTATCAGACTTCCTGACAGCGTAGATGGATAGCGCCCTGATACATTGTTGACAAATGGCTCAAGTAACTATTTCCTGATGCACCCTTTTCCTTGGCCATAGCTTTGAAACACATACCGTAATTACTTATCGGTAATGTGTTTTTTCGGAGTCCATGACAGCACCCAGAACGAGAGAGGGATCCGCCCTCCAAGGACAGGGAATCATTAGGCTTTAAAGGGGACAGTTCCTCTCCTCATGCCAGTTGGTTACATAGTCTGAAAAAAAGGATCTCCAGAACATCGTTAGTCCACCACAACCCCGAACACCACGTGGAAATACACCAATGAGGAGAAAAAGAAAAGTGACGAACCCTCAACAATGGGAGGGAATCTGTGGGTGCTGTCATGGACTCCGAAAAAACACATTACCGGTAAGTAATTACGTGTTTATCAGTCGTCCATGACAGCACCCAGAACGAGACAATTACAGAGAAACGTAATCTAGGAAGGGACCACAGCCAGTAGAACCCTACTACTAAAAGTGAGATCAGCACCAGAAACATGTTAGCTAAGGTGCTCACAAAAGGACAAATGCGAAGACCATGACGGCGCTCACCAGATCTGATCAATAGATACGTCTGACCTTTCAGCTCAGGTAGTAGCCCGGACCCCTGTGGAAGAAGGCCTGAGATTCGTCTCTACCGTATCATCAGTTCCTGAAAACAAACAAAAAAGGGGACCTATCCATCCTCCAAGGGCGCGTGACCCCTAGGTAGTACTGTAAACAGCGATAGACAGCTAAGGAAGTAAGTAAGATTAGCTCCTTTATGATCGTAAGGTCATGGCAAAAAAACAGGGAAAGACAAAACGCCCGACCTGTGGAATACAGGAACTACCTTAGGGAATCAAGCTGGGCAGGACGTAAGGTCACCCTATCAGTACGAAATAAGGCAAAAGGAAGGTCAGCTAAGGCTGGTTTCACATTACGTTTTTGTGCCTGTCCGTGGGATCCGACTTTGAAGGGGGACCCCACAGACAGGCACGGATCCACACGGATCCCTGCAATTGGATGGCAAATAGCCATCCGATCCGATCCTATGCAGGATCCGTGTGGATCCTGCGGTCCCCTGTCTTTCCCTGCTTCTGCTCCTCCATCTTCTTCCCTCTCCTATTCTACTCTGTCTCCCCACTATTCTTTGCTGTGCCCCCGCTTCTCTATCCTCATCTATCCCTATCCTGTCCCCTGTCCTCTCCCTGTGTGTAAAAAAATAAAAAATACCTCCTCCTGGAGGATACATCACCTGTCACCGACTCCAACGCTGCAGCACCATCAGGACTGAAGGACCTGTGATGATGTCACAGATCCGGCCACATGACTCATCAGCTGACCGGGTCTCTTACAACATCACAGGCTCTTCTGCCCTGATGGTGCTGCAGCGTTGGAGCCGGTTACAGGTGATGTATCCTCCGGGAGGAGGTTTTTTTTATTTTTTACACACAGGGAGAGGACAGGGAAGAGGAGAGGGGACAGGATAGGGATAGAGGAGGATAGAATAGCGGGGGCACAAAATAGAGGAGCGAGGGCACAGAATAGCATAGGAGAGGGAAGAAGATGGAGGAGCAGAAGCAGGGAAAGACAGGGGATACGGAGCCGACATCGGATCCGAGGTGAACTCGGATCCGATGTCCATAGGCTCCCATGTTGTGGGTCCTCGGATCAGCCTTGGATCAGCAGTGATCCGAGGCTGTTCGATGTGAGTCACGGACACAAAATCGTAGCAGGCTACGATTTTGTGCCCGTGATTAAATCGGATGGGATCGGATGTTGACAAAATCGGATGCCAATAGTGGCACATCCGATCCCATCCGATTCCCATAGGGGAACATGGGGTCCGATTTCGGATCCGATTGTATCCATTTTGAAACGGATACAATCGGATGACCGAAAATCGTTATGTGAAAGCAGCCTAAGAGGGCCTGAAGTTCTTCCATTCTGCGGGTGAAAGGAAAGCTAACAATAGGACCATTGTGAGGAAAAAGACCATTATATGGGCATTCAAGAGGCTTGACAAGATCGTTCATCACCATTTACCTGCCCCTCACCTCCAACCCCGGAGACTGTGAGCCCTCATGGATAGGGTCCTATCCCCTCCTGTCCCCGTGTGTCAGGTACTACATGATAGTATTGAACTTGTCCTCGTCTACCCCGTATCATGTAGAGCGCCATGGAATATAATGGCGCTATATAAATAACAATAATAATAATAATAATCACCTATGGTGACATATGAATGTAGCTCTATTTGATCCAGTCAGTAATGAAGACCCCTTGAAGATTCCTTTGACAAAACACGTCAGGATAAGGACTGTAGGGATATATACGCCGGTCACGCTCTCTGACAGCCAGCGCACACAGAAGTTCCAGGCAAGTCATCTGACCGGAAGCGCGTCATCTCCTCGTGTATCTGGGCACAGCGGACACCGATCCGCGGGTGCTACCACACGTGACATGGAGGGCCTGCTCCAGAGTCCGGCACACTCAGCACCCAGCCCTCCCATTCTGGCTGACCGGGCACGTGCGCAGTCCCAGACACCCAGCGACACCACTCACAACATGGCGCCGCCGTCCCAGAAGTCCCCGACGCAGATGCCGGAGCCTCCACTCCAGGAGCTGCAACCCTGGGGTCTGGGACCCATGGAGCCCAATCCGGCCTACTCCAGAGAACAGCCGCACAGTCCTCCATGCAGCCCTCAGGTAAGACCCATTAGGGTCCCGATCTTCTGGAATTGCCGTTGCTGATGCTCCCTGTTCAAGGACAGGGAACCAACTGGCATGAGGAGAGGAACCGCCCCGTTTAAAGCCTGATGATTCCCTGTACTTTAAAGGCGGATCCCTCTCTTGTTCTTTCTGGGTGCTGTCATGGACGACCAATAAATGTGCTTTTAGGGTACCTGCTGAACCCCCTTCTCCAGTATTACCCACCAGATCTCTCCTTGCCAGATTCCTAAATTGCTGGAACTGAAACACAGTACTCCGCATGGCTAGACAGAAAGGAGAGAAACGGTTTGAAAATGCCATAGTTTCCATGTTCCCAAACTTATCCACTGAATTAAAGAAGCAAAAAAGCAAATTCATTAACATCAAATGTCGCCTACGAGATCAACAGATAGCACAATCTTGGGTTAACTACAAGTGGTTGACAGAGAACGGGCTCATTTCTTTAGCACCCCAATCGAAGTTAATGACTGGCTGACCAAGAGAAGGAAGGCAAAGCTCTAGAATCTGTCAAAGATAACTGCATCTTCTGATTTTCTTGAGTTTTTAAAGCAATTGCAGTGAATTACTTGGAGTCAAGACCGCCCAAACCCATTTATACTCTGTCTAGGAAGGACAGACTTTATTCCCGCACGTGTGGAGTGCAGCACGCATAGCACCTTATGTGAAGTGGCACTGTTACTAAGTGGCTTGCAGTTACTCCAATGGCAGTTGACTAACATTCATCCTCTCTCCTCTTTATACAGCTAAATGCAGCTTCCAACTCTGCTTGCTTCAATATACTGACTTCCATTGCTACATCTGGCTGACACATAGACCCTTATGGTATAACACCGCTCGCTGACATATCTACATCTGAAGCACTAACCTTCTACTCTTATTGCTGCAGCTCATGGTATATCATCTGTATTTGCTGTAAACACTGCTACACATTATCTGTTTGCACTATAACCAATACTCACCAATATGAATGTGTATTTCCTGTATTATAAAAGCTTATCTCGTGAAAAAGGTGTGAGTCTATAGCTGGCTCTAGCCTAATCTTAAACCTGAGTGGGGACCTTTGATCAGCCATTTATCCCCTGATGTGTGGAGCAGCTGTTAATTACCAAAATCATCTGACTTCCCACAATCCCACTCACCTAATACCATATTTAGCCCTATAAATTTAGTTCTGTTTTAAGGGGTGCACGCAGGTGTAGGGTCAAGCACGCATGGCACCTTATGTGAAGTGACACAGTTGCTAAGTGGCTTGCAATTACTCCAATGGCAGTTAGGGCAGGAGTCAGGTAACACACACTCTTTCACTCTCTTTTTTAACTATGTCCTTTATTTCATTGTCTGTTTTCCTATGTGCTTTTGTCATTCACTTTCACTGCCCCATCACCACTCATCCACATTAGCCCCTTTCGCCTTCGCTCTACTATGTACAGCTCCTATACTCTCTTCACCTTTCTGCATAATCTCGATCCACCATATTCTAGGGCATAGCATCATAAACCGTGTCACAAATCAAATTATAAAAACTATTTGCTTTTTCTCACTTTGCTGCTGTTCCTGTCAGGAGATATATTTTCAAAATCCTGGTCCACAAAGGTGCCATCAAAAAAGAGAAGATTTCAACAATTGCAAAAATGTATTAATGTTTTGATTTGTTTTTACAATATTGTCATATTTTTTTAATGGAGTAAAATATGAAAAATAATATAAAAAGTTTGATATGTTCCACTTTGAAACACTAGGGGGAGCAGCTGCTGAAATTTGCCATGAAAACCTAGTGTACAGCAGGCATGCATTAGGACTGCTGAAAATCTGGGCTTGATCTGCTCCATGTGTGTGATGTCTCCTCCCCCCCCCTCCCCTTCTGGATGTTAACATACAGATAAGAGACAATGAAGTTTAGGGCCTTTCACAGTGAGGAGCCATTTTCTTGTAGACACAAAGTGGTACCAACACACAACTACATGTAGATCCTAAAGCAACAAGGTCTGATACTAGGGTCAGCTCCAGGCCTGGACTGAGTATTGTCCTTGTGTTGTTACTATTTATTTTGTATATAATGTTTCAGTTTTATTTAGTAATTTGTATTTTCACTGTTGATGCAAACGTAAAGGATCGCCAGTCATGTGACATCTCATGTTATGGATTAGGTACCAGTGACATATAACAGCAGGATAGTGACTGAAGCTCTGGAGGTGACTGGAGGATAAGTCACGATGTAACAGCAGAATAGTGACTACAGCTCTGGAGGTGACTGTCTCTCTCCCCATTTGTGCTGTCTCCATCCCCCTGCGTGTCTCTCCACATATGCATTCTTCATTCCCCTGCGTGTCTCTCTCCCCATATGCACTCTCAAGCCATCTGCATGTCTCTCCCCCCATATGCACTCTGCCCCTGGTCTCTCTCCCCATATGTACTCTCTCCACCCATCGGGCGCTCTTCACTCTTTCTCCCCCATCGGACGCTCCTTCACTCTCTCCCCCCATCGGGCTCTCGTTCTGTCTTTCTCCCCCCAGTGTGTCTTTCTCTCTCTCCCCCCCCCCAGCGTGTCTCTCTCTCTCTTCCCCCCTCAGAGTGTCTCTCTCTCTCCCCCCCCAGCGTGTTTTCCCATGTTTGCTCTCCCCCTGCATGTCTCTTCCCCCCCCCCCCCCCCGTGTCTCTTCTTATGGTCCGCTCTCCCCCAGCATGTCTTTTCCCCCCATGTGTGTCTCTTATGTCCGCTCTCAAAACAGTGGTTGCAGCTCTAGAGGTGACTGGAGGATATGACATGATGTAACAGCAGAATAGTGACTGCAGCTCTAGAAGTCACTGGAGGATAAGACAAGATGTCATATTCTCCAGTCACCTCCAGAGCAGCAGTCACTATTCTGTTACATGATGTCACAGAATACTGACTGCAGCTCTGGAGGTAACTGGAGGATAAGACATGACGTAGCAGCAGAATAGTGACCACAGCTCTGGAGGTGATTGTCTCTCTCCCCATGTGTGCTCTCTACCCTGATGTGCCTGGTGTCTCTCCTCATGTGTGCTCTCTACCCCACTGTGCCTACTCTCTCCCCAGGTGTGCTCTCTACCTCCTGTGCCCGGTCTGACCCCATCTGCTGTCTGGCCCCTGTGTCTCGCCCTTTATATGCAGTCTGCCCCTGTGTCTCACCCCGTGTGCTCTCTGCCCCCTGTGTCTCACCCCGTGTGCTCTCTGCCCCTTGTGTCTCACCCTTCATATGCTCTCTGCCCCGTGTCTCACCCCATGTGCTCTCTGCCCTTTATCTCACCCCATGGTCTCTGCCCCGTGTCTCACCCTTTATATGCTCTCTGCCCCCTGTGTCTCACCCCATGTGCTCTCTGCCTCACCCCATGGTCTCTGCCCCCTGTGTCTCACCCTTTATATGCTCTTTGCCCCCTGTGTCTCACCTCATGTGCTCTCTGCCCCCTGTGTCTCACCCCATGGTCTCTGTCCCCTGTGTCTCACCCTTCATATGCTCTCTGCCCCGTGTCTCACCCCATGGTCTCTGCCCCCTGTGTCTCACCCCATGGTCTCTGCTTCCTGTGTCTCACCCCATGGTCTCTGCCCACTGTGTCTCACCCTTTATATTCTCTCTGACCCCTGTGTCTCACCCCATGGTCTCTGCCTCTGTGTCTTGCCATTTAAATGCTCTGTGCCCCCCCCATGTTCAGGGCACAGTAGTGTGATGATCACACTCCTGTGCCCTGAACACTGCAGGCTGGCGGGGAGCGGAGAAAGTATCGCTGATCAGCACTCCCCGCCGATACTTACCTCACCCCGGACCTCCGATGGCTTTGCTCCTCTCTTCCCGCCGCATCCCGTCCTCAGTCTCCTCCTATAACCGATCGGCTCACGCTGAGCTGAGTGGTTATAGGGGAAAGTGTGGAGCTCACAGCAGACACTGTGAGTTCCCCAAACAATGCGCCAATCTCCTCCCTCTGCAGTGATCTGGACAGCCCAGGGGCGTCCCCAGATCACTGCAGGACGGCAGCTCAATGCAAAGTATAGGGTCGGCGTCCGACCGCTGTTCCCTATGCCCAGGGCTGCCGTAACTTCAGAAGTGGAAGTGTCATTCACAGACTCTTCCACTTCTGCAAAGCAAGATGGCAGTCCCCAGAGGCGGTAAAAATAGTTACTAAAAAAATATTAAAGTTAAAACATTTAATTATAATCAAATAAACAATTATTTTTATTACAAAGAAGGAGATTTTTGTGTACTCACCGTAAAATCCTTTTATCTTAGCCTCTAATTGGGGCACACAGAACCATGGGTGTTATGCTGCTGTCCACTAGGAGGCGACACTAGGCAGAATCTGTAAAAGATTAACAGTGGCTCTTCCTCTGCAGTATACACCCCTGGACAGGCACTGTCCTGACCAGTTTTGCGCTAAAGCAGTAGAAGGAACGTAACAGTGATAACACATGTAACTATGCCTGTAAGAAGGCAACTATGCACGAGCTCAAAAAAACAATATGAGAACTCAAACGAACGGCCCGCAACGGGCAACAGGGCGGGAGCTGTGTCCCCCAATTAGAGGCTAAGAGAAAAGGATTTTACGGTGAGTACACAAAAATCTCCTTTTCTCCTTCACCTCATTGGGGGACACAGAACCATGGGACGTCCCAAAGCAGTCCCTGGGTGGGAAAAGCAATGTAACGAATATTGTGTAAAGACAGTATCCTACAGATGGGCTACTGCCGCCTGCAGGACGCGTCTACCCAGGCTCGCGTCCGCTGAAGACTGGGTATGGATGTTTTGTAAACGTGTGTAAGCTAGCCCAGGTGGCTGCTTTACACACTTGTTGTGCCGACGCCTGGTGCAGAATGGCCCAGGATGCCCCTACCGCACGGGTAGAGTGCGCTCTGATACCAGCCGGAAGTGGCGAGTTTTTGAGCCTATAGGCATCTTGAATGGAGGATCTGATCCATCTAGCATGCTAGCTTTTGAAACTGGCAAGCCCTTGCGGCTGCCTTCCGGAAGAAGGAAGAGAGAGTCCAACTTCCGAAAGGCGCCGTTCTAGATACAAACATACGCAATGCCCTTACAAGGTCAAGCATATGCAGAGCCTTCTCAAACCTATGAAGCTGGTGCCGGACAAAGGGATGGCAAGGAAATTTCCTCATTGATGTGGAAGGTGGAAACCACCTTCGGAAGGAAAGAGGGGACCTGTACGGAGAATGACCTTGTCCTTGTGGAAAAACTAGGAATGGCGGCCTGCAGGAGGTGCTGAGAGTTCAGACACTGCGAAGAGAGGTGATTGCCACCAGAAAAACCATCTTCTGGGATAGAAGGCGGAGTGAGATTTCCTTAAGGGGCTCAAAGGGTGTCTATTGTAATGCTGTCAACACCAAGTTGAGATCTTACGCCTCCAGCGGTTCGCCTGTAGGGGGGAACCAAGCGGGAAACCCCTTGAAGAAACATCTTGACTTGTGGTTTTGATGCAAGTCTCCGCTCAAAAAGAACTGAGGGCCGAGACTTGGCTCTTAAGAGAGCCAAGGGACAGTCTGGCCTCAAGACCTGCATTGTAGGAAACCAAGTATCCTAGGTAGTGAATAGGGTAATGGAGCCTGATCCCGAGATGCGCACCAGGCTAAAAAAGGATTTCCAGGTGTGGTAATAAATTCTAGCAGAGGCAGGTTTTCTCACACTGATCATGGTGCAGATGACGTCCTGTGAGAGCCCTGCTTGTGTCAGAATCCAGGTTTCAAGGGCCACACCATCAAATTCAGGGCTTCTGAATTCTGGTGGTAGAACGGGCCCTGAGATAGAAGGTCTGGCCGATGTGGGAGGCGCCAGGGGGCATCTGCTGTGAGCTGGATGATGTCGGCATACCACGCGCGTCTGGGCCAGTCTGGGGTGATAAGGATGACTGGGATCCCTTCCTGTCTGATTTTCCGCACTACTCTGGGGATTAGAGGCAGGGGTGGGAAGACGTATAGGAGTTGGAATTGAGTCCAGTCCTGAACTAGGGCGTCCGCTCCAAGGGACCAGGGTCGTGTGATCTGGCCATGAAGTTGGGAACCTTGGCATTGAGGTGTAATGCCATTAGATCCACATCCGGAGTCCCCCAGCGATGACAAATTTGCTGAAAGGCTTCGGGATGCAGGGACCACTCTCCAGAGTCTATGCCCTGGCGACTGAGAAAGTCTGCTTCCCAGATGTCTACTGCCGGGATGTGCACGGCGTACAGGGTCGATCCCGTTGATTCCGCCCAGTGAAAATGTGTGTTACATCTCGCATTGCGTGGGCACCGCGGGTTCCGCCCCTGTGATTGACATATGCCGTGGCATTGTCTGTTTGTATCCTGACGTGAGAAGCCGCCAGGAAGCACTGGAAGGCCCGCAATGCCAGGAAGATGGCTCGAATCTCCAGGACGTTGATGGGCATGGTAGATTCCGATGGAGACTATTTTCCCTGTGCTCTGTGATGTCGTTACACCGCTCCCCATCCAGTTAGGCTGGCATCGGTGGTCAGAATCTTCCAGTGACCCATTAGAAAAGATCTCCCTTGGAGAGAGAGAGATTGGTTTGAGCCACCAGTGTAGAGATTGCTTGACTGTCAAGGACATTCGAAACATCCTGTCCAGGAAAAAGGACTCTTGTCCCAGGACTTGAGTATGGCCAGTTGGAGAGGCTGGAGATGAAGCTGCGCGAAGGGAACTGCTTCTATCGCAGCGACCATCCTGCCCAGAACTCTCATGACAAATCGAAAGGATCGAGGTGATGGCTGAAGAAGGGTGTGAACTCCCAGCCGGAGAGCAATGTGCCATTCTCCTTGGGAAGGAGCACTAGACCCTTGGAAGTGTGGAATTGCATGCCCAGAAAAATTAGGGACTGACTTGGGATTGGGGATGACTTTTTTAAGGTTGACCAACCAGCCCAGGCGACTTAGTGTGTCTACCGTGATGGGGACACTGAGATTCGCAATCCTTGAAGGTGGGAGCCTTGATAAGTAGATCGTCCATGACGACTACGCCTCTGGAGTGTAGTATAGTCATGGCGGCCGCCATGACCTTGGTAAACACTCTGGGAGCTGTGGCAAGTCCGAACGGGAGAGCCACAAACTGGTAATGGGTCTGGCCGATTGCGAATCGGAGGAACGTTTGGTGGGCAGGGGCGATCAGGATATGCAGGTAAGCATCCTGAATATCTATCGAGGCGAGAAATTCTCCTTCTTCCATGGCTGATATGATGGATCGAGAGACTTCATGCGAAATTGTCGTACTTTTACGTACTTGTTTAGTTGTTTGAGATCTAGGATAGGTCTTACACTGCCTCCTTTTTTGGGAACCACGAATAGGTTGGAATAAAACTCGTGGAAGTGTTCGGCCAGAGGGACCAGGACAATTACTCCAGCTTGAAGAAGCGACCTGACCGCCTTGGACAAGGCGCAAACCTTTGACGGCAGTCTTGGAGGTACGGAAAGAAAGAATCGATTTGGTGGGAGGGAAATTAACTCTATTTGTAACCAGACTACACCAGTTCCCTGATCCACCTGACTTTTATAATAGGCAGCCAGACTTGATGAAAGTGTAAAAGTCAGCCGCCCACTGGTGGGGTGTCGTCTGGGAATAAGGAGTCATGAGGTGGAGAATTTGTGGGATTTGGATCCCTTAGATTTGGACTGGCCAGATTTTGACTGCCAGTTTTTGTTTGATGTTTGCGAAGACCTCGAACCCCCCTCCCGGGTGTGCGCTGGGCGGGAGACGGACCAGCCGGACGAATTCCGAAAGGAATGAAATCGTGCTTGGTTACGGCAGTTATAGGTGCGTTTCGGCTTTTGAGGTAGGGAAGTACTCTTCCCTCCTGTAGCATTAGATATTAATTTATCCAACTCTTCACCGAAAAGACGTCCGCCGAGATATGGAAGGTGAGTAAGCGACTTTTTAGAGACTGCATCAGCCTTCCATTCCCATTGCCAAAGGGCACGCCTGATAATGATGGTGTTCGACGCAGCCACTGCCGCACAATTTGCGGAATCGATAGCTGCGTGTAGAATATAGTCAGCCACGACGGAAGCCTGAACCGCCTGGTTTGCTAGCTCGGAGTCAATTGAACGGAGGCCAGCATGTAAGTTGGTCGTCCAGGCCGCAACAGCCTTGGCTGCCCAGACTGTAGCGAATGCCGGTGCTAGAGAGGACCTGTGGACTCGAAAATTGATCGGGCCATGTGTTCCACCTGACGGTCCGTTGCGTCCTTTATGAAGGAACTATCTGGCAGGGAGAGAAGCGTCTGTGCTGCGAGTCTAGATACCGGGGGTCCACTACGGGCGTATCTGCCCAGGTCTGTGTTACCTCTTGCAAGAAGGGGTAATGCCGCTCCAGTGCCTTACGATTGCAGAATCTTTTCTCGGGGTGTGAGCGATGATTTTTAAGAATCGCTCTGAACTCGGGGTGATCAGAGAAATATTTAGGCGGCTTCTTAGCCCTTTGAAAAGCAATTGCATGCTCTGGGGCATCTGGAGGTGGGTCAGATATATTCAACACCTGGTTGATGGACGTGATTACGTCCTCAACCAATGCATCGGCATCGGGTTGGTTTAGGTCTAAGGACCTGTCTGGATCCCGATCTGAGCTGGAGTCACAGAGGCCTTCGGACTCCTGCGTATCGCTGTGGTCTTCTCTAGTAAGGGATGACCTGGACCGCACGTGACTTTTCCTGGCAGGGGACGACTCTGGCGACCAGGAGGCACGGCGACTCTCCCTGGGGGGTGACCGTGAAGTACGAGAAGGCACTGGGGATCGTGACGTATGGGGTCGCTTACGTTCTGACCTAGAAGTGGATAGGTCTGTGTCAGTATGGTCCCAGTCCGCGCGTCCGCCTTGCTGAGCAGCGGCCAGGGAAAGAGGTGA
Source organism: Allobates femoralis (assembly GCA_033576535.1). Lineage (NCBI taxonomy): Eukaryota > Metazoa > Chordata > Amphibia > Anura > Aromobatidae > Allobates > Allobates femoralis. The sequence continues at coordinate 258,965,301 of JARQOC010000006.1, forward strand.
CTCTGCAGAGCTTGGAGCAATGTAGAGGACAGCTTCTCTATGGATTGTGCCATAGATTGGGACATGGATTGGGACATGATTATGGCCCATTCCGGCATGGCAAGGAACGCATCAGTAACGGCCGGGGTCACTGGGGGCTGAGGCACAGTATTCTCAGCGCAGACCTGGCAGTGCGGGGACGTATAGCCGCTGGACAGAGGGTTCCTACAGGCTGTGCATAAAGCATAGTAAGCTGTGTGAGCCCTGGTTCTCTTGCTCTTTGAGCCTGGCATAGTGGGAGAGGTGCCTGTGTAGGGGTGCCCTGTAGAGAAGGAGCCCAGCAGAGGAGACAGAAAACCTCTGCTGGAAACTTACCACCACCTGTGTGTGCCACCAGTGTCCAGCGTCCCTCGTCCTGTGCCCCCGGAGACTGCCAGCTGAATCAGCGATGCCTTTTGCTTGGTGCTGCGCTGTCTCCCTCTCCACGAGGCTTGTAATGGCCGCCGGAGATGGGAGAGAGGAGGAAGGAGGGGGGGGCGGGGGCGGAGCACTGGAAAGAGCACGATATGCTCAGGGAGCACCCTCTCAGTGACGCGATCCGCCCCTGCTATGATGCTGGCAGCGTCATCCTCGACATCCGGGGGCGTGGAGGAGGTGGCTTCGGTGTAGGCCGAATCTGCAGCTTAATTTAGATCCTGCGGCCGAAAATTACACCAGGGTGGCATGGAGGTCCAAGGGGCGTGGGGGTGGGATTTCCGGAACAGATCTGACCCCTGGGCAAGCAGCGGTGGCATAGTGTGGGCCCCTACAGAGGACCCCCCTGGGTCCTCTGAAAACCACCAAAGTGCAGGCTTAGTGCTGGCTGCTGCAGGGACACAGACACGCTGTGTCCCTGCTAGTGCTAGCTGCCCATTGCTGGTCCCCTGGCCCATCAGGAGTACACAGCAAGCTGTGTGCCTGGAAGTACCGCGGCGTGCACGCTGCCACTGAAGGGTAAGGAGTTGTCAGCAGGGCTGAGGACTCCTGGGTGCCGAGCAGCTGCACCAGAGGCTCTACCTGTGGCGTCTCAACCTAAATGAACCCCAAAGGGGTATTTAGGGAGGGATGCTGCTCCACCATCAGGGCCTTGTCCATCGCCTCGACCTCAACCCAGTAACCCCAAGAGTGGGAAATGGGGAGGGAGGATCGTCGTTTCAACCTCAACCCAGTGCCCCCAACATTTGGGGGGCCGAGGAGGGACCATGCCGGGAGTCTCGTCAGAGACCCACTTTTCTTCTTGAAGAAAAAAATTCAAAAAGGAAATAAAAAGGAAATTTTTTAGAAGCACTAAAAAAATCCATGTGTGCCTCCTATAACACTAAGCAAAAACTGGTCAGGACAGTGCCTGTCCAGCGGTGTATACTACAGAGGAGGAGCCACTGTTAATCTTTTACAGTGTCAGCCTCCTAGTGGACAGCTGCATAACACCCATGGTTCTGTGTCCCCCAATGAGGCGAAGGAGAAAAAAAAAAAATGTGGCCCTTCCCTTTAATTGTGCTCTCTGGAATCCAGGCTCTGTATGAAACAAGCTTCCTTTCTCCACAACTACTTTCTCACTCTCTTAACCTGCTGGCCCTCACTGAAATCTGGATCCAGGATTCAGACACTGTTTCCCCCACCACTATTTCTCATGGCTGCTTACATTTCTCCCATTCCCCGAGACCTGGGAACAGACATGGTGGTGGAGTTGGCTTAATCCTGTCCCCACAGTGCACTTTCCAGGTCATACCCCCAGCTCCATCTCTCTCATTCCCTTCTTTTGAGGTCCTTGCCATTAGGCTCTTCCATCCCCTTCCCCTCAGATTAGTGGTGGTATACCATTTTTCTGTATGGCTGCCACACTTTATGTCCTCAGAATTACCAACCCTTATTCTTGGAGACTTCACCATCCCCATAAACAGCCCCATCTCTCCATCTGCATGCCAGCTCCTATCTTTAAGCACCTCTCTTGGCCTCTCACAGCTTTCAACCTCTGAGACACACAAAGATGGTAACACCCTTGACCTGCTCTTTACCTGGCTCTGCTCAACCTCCTTAGATAACTCACCTCTTTCGCTCTCTGACCACAACATCCTCTCCTTCACGCTCACAAATCCTTGCCCAACCCAGGACACCCCTATCATCACACATTCAGAAATCTTCAGTCCATTAACCTTCATACACTCACAGACTCTCTTATCTCATTGTCTCCAATCTCTTCATCTCCTGCATTTCCTTTCCTAATCTGGCTGTGAATCACTACATTGACGGTCTCAGAAGCTCTCTGAACCAAGAATCACCCCCCACAATCTCCAAACACAGAGATAAACAGCCCTGGCTCACATCGCAAACTTGATTCCTCCAGCGATGCTCTAGAAGTACTGAATGCCAATGGAGGAAAACTCGTTTATCAGAAAACTATAAATTTATGCTATGAACTTATAAACCTATAACTCTGCCCTTCACCTCACCAAACAGACCTACCTCACAACCCTGATTTCCTCACTATTCAACGATCCAAAAAAAACTTTGGCATCTTTCACTCCCTCCTCAGTCCTAAAGTGCAGGCTCCGATCACTGACATCTGAGCTGATGATCTGGCTTCTTACTTCACAGAGAGAATAGAAAACATCCAACAGGAAATCAGCTCCCAGCCTCAAGCACTGCTGCTCCCATTCCAACCCCCCCCCCCTCCTCCACCACCACCACCACCATCTCCTCTGGCTCACTCTCCACATCTGACCAAGTCGAAGAAGAAATCTCCAGGCTCCTTCCCTTGCTCTCGTCCCACTACATGCACCACTGTCCCCATTCTCTCACACCTACTCCAGTCTCTCTCTCCAGTGGTCACCACTTACCTAACCAAAATCTTAAATCTCTCCCCCTCTTTCTTCTGGCATCTTCCCCTCCTCCTTCAAACACTATCATTACTCCATTGTTAAAGAAAACGTCTCTTGACCCATCCTGCACAGATAACTACAGACCAGTCGCCAATCTCCCCTTTATCTCCAAACTCTTGGAGTGCCTGATCTACTCCCACCTCACTCGCTACCTCCACTCACTCTCTAGATCCACTCCAGTCTGGTTTCAGTCCCCTACATTCTACATAAACTGCCCTCATCAAAGTGACCAGTGAACAGTTTTTTTGTTTTTCACAAAAAATCTTCTCTTTCCCTTTTACGAACTAATTTGTGAAGCTCCTGGGGGTTCAAAGTGCTCACTATGCATCTAGATAAGATCCTTGGGGGGGTCTAGTTTCCAAAATGGGGTCACTTGTGGGGGAGCTTCAATGTTCAGGCACACAGGTAGGGGCTCTCCATACCCGACATGGTTTCCGCTAACAATTGAAGCTAATTTTCCATTGAAATTGTTAGCAGACACCTTGTCGCATATGGAGAAACTGTGTGCCACCAGCACAAGGACAACTGGAAGAGTTGGGGTACAGCACCAGAAAATGGCGCCTCTAATGAATGCACTATTTTCTTGGGTGGCTGTGGGTTGCAATTTGCAGCGTGTGGGACCCACAATGTTTGGGCCTCTCCACACTGAGGATTCCAGCCCCCCAGCTGCCTCGTTGTACCTGGCTGTCTACCAAAAATACAGCAAAGGCCTTTTTTTATTTCTAAATTGAATTTAGAGAAAAAAAAAAATGACGTGGGGCGCCGCCATATTTTTGGTCCAGCCAGGTTCCACTTGGCAGCAAAGGACTGCCACCAACCCCCAGCTGCTTCGTTGTACCAGGCGGGCAACCAAAAATACAGCGAAGCCCATTGTTTTTTATTTCTAGAACTAGTTCTAGAAAGAAAAAAAAAAAATGACGTGGGGTTCTGCATATTTTTGGTACAACTTGGCTGCTGGAATCCTCGCATGGAGCAGCCCAAGTGTTCTGGGCCCCCCATGCTGCGAACTTCAGCCCACAGCCGCCTCAGAAAACGACGCATTCATTGAAGCGCCATTTTCTGGCGCTGTACCCAGGCTCTTCCAGTTGCCCTGGTGCTGGTGGCAAACTGGGTAATAAAGGGGTTAATGCAGCTATTTTATTGGCAGCTGGCACTAAGCCCGAGATTCATAATGTCAGGCCAATGTTAGACCCGGCCACTAGGAATCTCTAGTAAATAGTCAAAAAATACACCACACAGAGAAAAATCTTTTTATTTGAAAAAAACAAAACAAAATTCGGACTCCATCTTTATTATAATGATCCGACTTAGTCCACAACGAAGGTCCCACGACGCTCGATCGCCTCTGCTCAATCGAAGACTGCAGTAAGGGATCAAGTGTCCTCTTCCTACAGTCTCTGGGGTCAGAGTTATGGTGCACTGTATGGAAATGATCTGTCATACAGTGCACCATGACTATGATCCCAGAGACTACAAGAGGACACTTGATCCCTTGTTGCACCCATCCATCCATACACCCATGCACTCATCATCCACGCATGCACCCACACATCCATCCATGCACCCACACATCCATCCATGCACCCACACATACATCCATGCACACATCCATGCATGCAACATACATCCATCCATCATCCATCCATCCACACATGCATGCACTCATCCATCCACCCATGCATGCATGCACCCACTCACCCATGCATGCTTTCACTCATCCATCCACCCATGCATACACTCACCCATCCATGCATGCACCCACTCACCCATTCATTCTTACCTCATCCAGGAGGGGCCCAGGAGAGGAGGGACCCACACCAGAGCTGGCTGGCGGGTGCAGCCCGCCAGGAGGTGGGGGACACACACGGGGCATAGGGTGTCAGCTTCCTCCATGATTGCACCAGGAGGGGGCTGAGGAAGCTGGCAGGCCGGTGCAGTCCGCCGGCGGTAACAGTCATATACCGCTGGCAGATGACTTACCGCCGGGTGGGGGAGGGAGGGGAAAGGGGGTAGGAAAGGGATCGGTGGGTGGGAGATCGGTTCCTGAAGCGGGAGGGGGCTAGGAGCGGGAGGGCACCTGCCGTCCCAACCCTCCAGATCTGATTGGAGAGCTCTAATCAGATCTGGAGGGAGTTACGCACTCTGATTGGCAGTTGAAATGGAGACTGCCAATCAGAGCGAATTTAGCCACGGGGATGACTAAGCCACCCCCCTTCCCCCCGGGCTAAAGTATAGGTGCTTGTGCTCCTACAGCTTCAGTGACTTGTCACTGACACCGTCACCAGAGCTGCAGGTGCGCACACAACCCTTGACGTTATAGACATCATAGGTCGGGAACGCACCGACTTTCATGACGTCTCTATAACATCATAGGTCGGGAAGGAGTTAATTATAAAAGCAGTTTGTTCTTTTGTTCTATGATATAGCCTGGTTATGTTGCCTAATCTTCAATAAATCACATTTAAAAAAATACAATTAATGTTTTCCATAATATGCATAGCCGATGGTGATCCTAGTTGTTTATCCCTACCCTGTTGTCATACTTTGCCCTTAGCAGCTGTACTCCAGTATGACAGTCATACGAGTGTCTACAATGTATTGCCTTTGGTAAGCAAGACCCAGTACCATTTTGAATGTAGCTTTTGACATGGTTTTAAGTATTTATAGTGGATTTTGCCTTTGCAGCTTTAGTCCAATTTACACACAATTGAGACTGGAAAGAAGAAAAAGTGAGCAGCCTCAAGGTAAGAGTTTAATGTATAAAACAAGTTTAGATAAGCATTATACAATTGATTATTGGTGAAATGCTTTGAAGGGTCAATGTACATGGAGCGAAATGGATAAACTGAACCCTATCCAGACCATATACACTGGCGCTGTTCCCGTCAGTAACCTTGACTGAAGACCTTACAGCAGCTTTATCATAATTATAGGTGACGGCCACAAAAAAAAACACATTCTATGTCCTTGGTAAGCCACATCAGGGTCTTCGGAGTCCAAGGAGTCAGGAGGTTAACCTGAAATAATGATCCATATTAACGGTCTTATAGAGTCCTAGTGCTTCACTCAAGCACAACCTTCCCTCCCGCAGCCTCCAAGGCAGTCTTCATCTTCTCGGCTTCCTCTTTAGCCACATTAACCTTTATTTCCTGCGGAAGAGACTCCACCATTTTCTTGGCCTGTTTAGAAAGAAAGATAAGACACAAATTAATTTTTTTGTTTTATAAATTCTTTATTCAAATTTTTTTTTTAAAGGGATCCTGTCACCCCCAAAACACCTCTAAACCTATTAAAAGCTGTCCCTAGAGCATATTAACATTTTCTCTACACTCCTTTTAGCTCCTAAATGCACATAGTCAAAGTGAATAAAAACGTTATTATAGTACCTCATTACTGATGATAATGAGTGACTATGCTATTCATAGTCACTCATCCAGGCTGCCCCTCTTCATCATATCACGCCTATTCAGGCGTGATCTTCATCCTAGATTCAAATTCGCGCCTCCCTGCTCGCCTCCACGCTTCTCCCATAGCGTCCGGGCTTCAGTGTGGGGCTGTATGACGCGATCCGCGTCATTCCCGGCGCCGGGTGACGTATTTACAGCCGCGCTGTCAGCTTCAAAATGCGCACTGCGCATGCGCAGTGCGCATTTTGAAGCTGACAGCGCGGCGCGGCTGTAAATACGTCACCCGGCGCCGGGAATGACGCGGATCGCGTCATACAGCAACACACTGAAGCCCGGACGCTATGGGAGAGCGTGGAGGCGAGCAGGGAGGCGCGAATTTGAATCTAGGATGAAGATCACGCCTGAATAGGCGTGATATGATGAAGAGGGGCAGCCTGGATGAGTGACTATGAATAGCATAGTCACTCATTATCATCAGTAATGAGGTACTATAATAACGTTTTTATTCACTTTGACTATGTGCATTTAGGAGCTAAAAGGAGTGTAGAGAAAATGTTAATATGCTCTAGGGACAGCTTTTAATAGGTTTAGAGGTGTTTTGGGGGTGACAGGATCCCTTTAAACAACCAAGAAAACAAAAGAACATAACATTTTTTGTGACATGAAATAAAAGGTTACTTGTTACATAACCAGTTATTTTCAGAAAATCACAAAGTTATCTAACTATAATAGGAAGTGAGGGGGGCGGGTAAAGGGAGTGGAGGCGAAAACGTAGTGAGAATTGGGAGCAGGGGAGGGAAGGGAAGATAAAGGGTTCCAAGGTGTCCTGCTCAGAGTGATGATGTTGACTAAGTTGTTAGAAAGTTCAGTCCTTCAAATGAAGGTATAAACAATCGATTTTGAGATAGACATGACGAAGTGATAAAAACTGTAAAGAGGTACGTTTCAAAGCGTACAGACTGTTTCTCCGATGTATTGAACCACAAGGTCCAGGAGTCGATAGCCCCTGAGTTTTTGGAGTTGTACAGTCTAAGCTTTTCATATATGCCTGTTTGATTTGCTTCTTTTAACCATTCTTTACGTGAAGGGGCTTCAACATCTTTCCAATACCTTGCAATGGTAATTTTAGCCGCATTGATCAGATGAGGTATCAGTGATTTTCTGATTAGGTATATATTGGAGGGGGTCTAAATTGAGAAGAATGAAGCTGGGTGTTATTGGTATCTCTAAGTTGAGAACTTTTTTTTTTTTAACTCTGATATTTAACCAGAACTGTTTGATTTTCATGCACTCTAGCCATGTGTGTGTTGGAGTACCTCTTTCTCTGTTGCATCTCCAACAAAGGGGAGAAATAGAACTGTTCATTCTATTTAGGATGTCCGGAGTTCTATACCATCTAGAAATTATTTTATTTGAGTTCTTGAAACTTCAAAGAAGAAGTTAGCCAATGATTATTTTTAAATATTGTGTGTGTTTCCTCTGAGTGGAATTTTGTGTTAAGCTCCAATTCCCATTTTCTAACAAATTCTGGATTATCGTCTGTTTGCTTTAAATTTTTCTTGATTAATAGACGGGGACTTGGACTACCCGATTTTGAAAGATACAGAATATCGAGTCATACAACCAGAGTAATTGACTTACGCTCTTCCTCCTCTACAAAACTTTGGATTCCACTGGAACGGCATACTCTTAATGGAGGTTTCTCACATTACTTATGGCCTACCCCTTTCAATAGATTCAAATAGAATATCAAAAACCCATATACAAACACAACCCTTAGACTATGGAACAAAACCAATAAAAACAATCTCATTCCGAACATATGCCAAATCACTCTTATCTTGCATCTGATCCCCAACAGATACAGGACTAGCTCCCACATAGATATGCCAATAGATTCTTTCATTCATAAAAACATATGTATGAACAAGAAGAAAAATTCATTCTCACACTAAAAACCTCCGCTTAGACGACACTCAAGTCCAAATACTGCAAGAGGTAACCAAACTTAATCTCCCAGACATTTCCACTTCACTACCAATCCTTAAACCTTTTACAAACAATAACACAAATTTATTTTAGGTTTTAGTTGGATAAGGCTTTACAAGCAAGCTGTATACACAATGTATCACAGGATCATATACAGTGTGTTTCACACTCTACTGCTCATACGTAACAATGTCTCAGGAGGGCGATGTGAGGAATGTACAAACTCAGAAATATTCAACCTTACATTTTACAGCCATGCCATTATTGTGTAATCAGTAGCAGTTTTGCTGCCAAGTCGAGCACTAGGACCTTTCTCGCTGAAGTGGGAAGGTTGTCCAAGGACTTGTTGTGATCTGCGTTACATGATGGCCAATTTATTTATATCTATGCGTGTAATTTTTGCAATGGTAATAACAGTTGACTGCTGGAAGAAGCTTGCTTTAGAAGACATATTAACTACAGGGTGGGCCATCAATATGGATACACCTAAATAAAATTGGAGTGGTTGGCGATATCCACTTCCTGTTTGTAGCACATTAGTATATGGGAGGGAGAAAACTTTTCCAGATGGGTGTTGACCATAGCGGCCATTTTGAAATCAGCCATTTTGGATCCAACTTTATTTTTTTCAATGGTAAGAAGGTCATGTGACACATCAAACGTATTGAAAATTTCATAAGAAAAATAATGGTGTGCTTGGCTTTAATGTAACTTTTCTTTCATGAGTTATTTCAAGTTGATATCACCATTCATTCCCATTTTATTTAGGTGTATCCATATAAATGGCACACCCTGGCAATTGGATACACCTAAATAAAATGGGAACGGTGATATCAACTTGTAAATAACTCATGAATGAATGTTAAAACCAAGCACACCATTGTTTTTCTTATGAAATTTTCAATACGTTTGATGTGTCACATGACCCTCTTCCCATTGAAAAAAAATAAAGTTGGATCCAAAATGGCTGACTTCAAAATGGCCGCCATAGTCGCCACCCATCTGGAAAAGCTTTCCCCCTCCCATATACTAATGTGCCACAAACAGGAAGTGGATATCACTAATCATTCCCATTTTATTTAGGTGTATCCATATTGATGGCCCACCCTGTAATATGTCCAGTGCTGTTTAAAGGGAACATGTCACGTAAATAAAGAGAATTTTGTTTACGTACCGTAAATTCTTTTTTCTTTAATCATCAATGGGAGACCCAGACAATGGGGTTTAGGGCACTGCCCTCCGGAGGTCACACTAGGTACTACAAGTTTGTAGACACCGCCTCCTCCGCTTATAAACCCCTACCGCAGGGAACATCCTCAGTTTGGTCCATAAGCTGCGAGGAGGAAATAAACCACACCCGAAACATCGGGAAGAATGCCGTGCACAGACGGTTCAACAACCCGGCGAACACTGTCTCAACAGAGAACAGAGCAAATGCAAAACATGCAACGGAACAACTGGGTGGGTGCTGGGTCTCCCATTGATGATTAAAGAAAAAAGAATTTACGGTACGTAAACAAAATTCTCTTTTTTCTGGTCATCATAATGGGAGACCCAGACAATGGGGATGTCCTAAAGCAATACCCCAGGGCGGGAAGAGTTCCTCAACAAGACGGATAACACATGGTTCCCTCTAAAGGTGGGCAACCGCCGCCTGGAGAACCCGCCTGCCCAAACTTGCATCCGCAGAGGCATGGGCATGCACCATATAGTGCTTAGAGAAAGTGTGCAGGCTGGACCAGGTGGCTGCCTGACACACCTGTAGAGCAGACGCTCGATGTCGCAAAGCCCAGGAGGCACCTACAGCTCTGGTAGAGTGAGCCTTCAATCCCACCGGGAGAGGCAAACCAGAAGCCCGGTAAGCCTCTTGAATGGAAGCCTTAATCCATCTGGCCAATGTCGATTTTGATGCCGCGGACCCCTTACAGCGACCTGTCGTAAGAACAAATAAGGAATCCGAACTCCTAAAGGAGGCGGTCCTGGACACATAAATGCGTACAGCTCTCACGAGATCCAGAGTATGGAGGTCGCGTTCAACCTGATGAACGGGAGCAGGGCAAAATGATGGGAGAACAATCTCCTGGTTCAGGTGAAAAGTTGAAACCACCTTCGGCAAGAATTCTGGCCGAGGACGCAACACCACCTTGTCTTGGTGAACCACCAGAAAGGGTGACTTGCACGAAAGTGCAGCCAATTCTGAGACCCTTCTCAGAGACGTAATTGCCACCAGAAAGGCCACTTTCTGAGACAGACGAGATAGAGAAACATCTCTCAGCGGCTCAAACGGTGGTCTCTGTAATGCCGCCAGGACCATGTTAAGGTCCCAAGGGTCCAGAGGTCTCTTGTAGGGCGGAACCATCCGTGACACCCCCTGCAGAAATTGACGGACCTTCGGGAGGAGCGCCAATCGCCTGTCAAACAGCACTGAAAGTGCTGACACTTGACCTTTCAAGGAGCCAAGGGATAATCCCAATTCCAAACCCGACTGTAGGAAAGTCAACAACGGCGGGATGGACAAGGGCCACGGAGACCGTCCACCAGAGGCACACCAAGTAAAAAAGATTTTCCACGTTCTGTGGTACATCTTCCTGGAAACTGGCTTCCTAGCCCGATTCATAGTGGCAACCACCGTAGGGGAGAAACCCCTGGATGTTAGCAGCCAGGCCTCAAGAGCCATGCAGTCAATCTGAGGGCCCTGGAATTGAGGTGGAAGAATGGGCCTTGCGCGAGTAAATCTGCGCGTTCTGGAAGAGCCCACCTGTGTCCGCCTGACAGTTGCCACAGGTCCGGGCACCAGGACCTCCTGGGCCAATCCGGAGCCACTAGAATGGCCACTCTGCATTCCATCCTGATTTTCCACAGGACCCTGGGAATCAGAGCCAGAGGCGGGAACACATATGGCAGATGGAATCTGGACCAAGTCAAGATCAGGGCGTCCGCTCCCAGAGACTGGGGATCCCATGACCTCGCCATGTATTGCGGCACCTGATGATTCAGCCGTGAGGCCATCAGATCCACGTCTGGAGTGCCCCATCTGCTGCATACTTCTCTGAAGACATCCGGATGAAGAGACCACTCTCCGGCGTCCATCCCCTGCCGGCTCAGATAGTCGGCTTCCCAGTTTTCGACCCCTGGGATGTGAACTGCGGAGATCAGGCAGTTGTTGTCCTCCGCCCAGGATAGGATGCGGTGAACTTCGGCCAGAGCCTCTGCACTCCTGGTTCCTCCTTGATAATTTATATAAGCGACGGCCGTCGCATTGTCGGACTGAACCCGAATGGGTTGTCCTGAGAGGAATCTCTGAAACGCCAGGAGTGCCAGATAGACCGTCTTGAACGTGAAGTAGCCATTTGTCCTGAAAGCGAGACAAGCGGCCCCCCACCTGTGGGGAGGTAGGAAGGGAGAGCGAGTCATGCAGAGGCGGGTTTGGGGGTGGCAGCTGCCGCCCCCGCCGGCTTCTTTGGACGACTCTTAGAGCGCCACTGAGAAGCGGGCTTTCCCCCTCGGTCCACGCGAGCGGACGGTGCTGATGACTGCGAGCTGGAACGAAAGGACCACTGTTTTGGGTTCCTTTTAACGGTATACCGTGGCTTAGGCTTATTCTGCGGTATCTTAGACTCAGCAGAATCCTTTATCAGCTTGTCCAGTTCGGTGCCAAAAAGCCTGTCACCAGCGAACGGAAGATTCTGCAAAATCTTCTTGGATGTGGTATCTGAGTCCCAAAGACGCAGCCACAACAATCTGCGGATCGCTATAGCATTGGCTGAAGCCACAGCTGAGCGAGTGGCAGTTTCCAGAGTCGCCGTCCTGGCGTAATCCGCATAGGCCCTTGCCCTCTCGGTAAGTGCCAGGACCTCTGGACTGGACCTTGCCAGGTCAGTGATACCATCCAAGCAGGTAGTAATCGCTTGTAAGGTCCAGACCGTGGCAAAATTAGGGGCAAAGGAAGACCCCACAGCCTCATAGGAAGACTTGGCGAGTTGCTCGACCTGTCTATCCGTCGCATCCTTGAAGTGCAAGCAAAGCGTGATCCTCCGAGCACACTAAGTTTAAAACTGAGGATGTTCCCTGCGGTAGGGGTTTATAAGCTGAGGAGGCGGTGTCTACAAACTTGTAGTACCTAGTGTGACCTCCGGAGGGCAGTGCCCTAAACCCCATTGTCTGGGTCTCCCATTATGATGACCAGAAAAAAGGCCTCCAGGCTATCACTACCTGTCCCTGCACCTTCCTATTACTACTCTAACTATCCCTTTCTGTGCTAAATGTGAGCTGTGACTGTGTAATAAAATGTATTTATAACTTACTGGGGTGTATGTTAATGAACCGGGGGGCTACCGTTGCTAGCCCCCCCTGGGCGTCCTCTCTGTCCCTCTCACTGCCTCCAGCATCCTTTATCACGCCCCGATGGGCGTGATATTGAAATCAGATTTCCCACCCCTAGCCTGGCTCGCTCCGCTCTGCTGTGCAGCCTTCCTGTGGTATGACACCGAACGCCCCATAGCAAAATGATGTTTATCTTAGCAGTGCACAGCACTGCTAAGTGGGGCCCTGTAGCAACCCGATGTTTACATTTGGGGCCTGCAGTTCTGGAAATGATGCATTCAGCGTCATACCACAGGAAGGCTGCACAACTTTCCCCATTAGGGTTCAGTCCTTGGCCCTCTTGTCTTCTCTCTCTACACAGCACCTACTGGACAGACCACCAGCAGATTTGGCTTCCAGTACCATCTTATACACAACTATACACTTGACCCCCTGACCTTACCCCCGTCATACTACAGAATGCCAATAACTGTCTAACTGTAGTTTCCAACATCATGTCCACTCTCTATCGGAAACTCAACCTTTCCAAAACTGAACTCCTTCTGCTCCTGCCCTCCACTAACCTTCCTAAATCTGACATCTCCCGCTCGGTGTGCAGCACCACAACAACGCCTAGGCAGCAGGCTCGCTGTCTGGGTGTTATGTTTGACACGGATCTTTCCTTCACCTGCTATATACAGTCTATCGCCTCCTCTTGAAGCATGCACCTGAAGAACATCTCTGGAATCTGCCCCTTTCTCAACATGGAAACAAAAACCCCAACTGTGGCCCTGATCCACTGCCGCCTTGATTACTGCAATTCTCTATTAACTGGCCTTCCCCTCACTAGACATTCCCCTCTCCAGTCCATCCTTAATACTGCAGCCAAAGTCACCTATCTTGCTAACCGTTACTCGGACACTTCCGCTCTGTGCCAGTCATTGCACTGTCTGCCCATTCATTTTAGGATCAAATTCAAATAGCTTTTTTCTCACCCACAAAGCTCTTCATTGCGCCACACCTCCCTACATCTCCTCCCTCTTCTCTTTCTATCCCATTACCCATTCTCTACGTTCTACAAGCGACCCTCGAAGTCTCCCGAGCTGCACCAATTTTCTGGAATGCTCTACCCCAAGAAGTTAGGACTATCCATAACTTACAGTTTTAGATGCTCTCTAAAAACACATCTTTTTAAGGCGGCCTATCATGCTTCCCAATTGAAGTCTTTTATGTATAGCCCATTCACTATTTCTCTTACCATAACTCTCTGTAAAACACCACCAAACCCAAAAGCTGAACATAGACTGGCTGGTGATGGCTCATGTAGCCTTTACCAATCGCCCATTTTTTCAAGATGGCTGAACCATCATTGTAAATAACCACCTGTACTTTGCGTCACCCCCACCTCACTGAAGATTGTAAGCTTTTAGGAGCAGGGTCGTCTCTATTTTTGCTTTAATTATTGTATTTTTATAATTGCTACTTATAACTGTATATGAACTTCTGAATTGTAAAGCTCTGCGGAAAATAGGAGCTATGTAAATAAAGATTATTATTATTAAAGAAACATTTTGATGATATAAAAACTCATGCGTAAAATGCATTAAAACTTGTATGTATCCATAAATGACTATGATAGTTTATGAAAGCCAAGTAACAGTGTCTTCAGCAGACCCCTAACTGCCATGATAACGATTGGTTCCTCGCCATCATTTAAATGCCACTGTTAATTGACAGCAGAATTTAAGAGGTTAAGTTGCAGTGATTGGAGCGCCCCCTGACTGTTGTAGTAATAGAGAAATGCCAGCCTGACATGATACTCCATACATGTGGACTGGACATAACACTGAATAGTACATCTTATGTCAGGAAAAAGTTAAACAATAGATGATATTCATATGATAGCTTCCAATTATTGCGATAAAAAGACATTGTTTAGGCCGGCCTATCATATACCCTGACCCCATTCGAATCCCTTCTTCTGACAACATCCCTTTATACTCCACACATCCCAACGCCCTTGATATCTGCACATTCTGGCTAGTGACTAGCTATTGCAGAAAAAAGAAAATAGGATGGTTCTACTTGTTTTTACCTAAAGCATTTCTGGTAAGTAAATCAAATTGAAGGAGTATAAAGAATAAATAGCCCCATCTCTGGCCCTTTGCCTTAAGGAAATGTTATGTTACCTGCACCAAATTGACACCATGCACACAGTTCTTCACTTCCTTGATGAGCTTGACTTTATCTGTAGCATTCACTTCTATTAGTTTTACTGTAAAATGGGTCTTCTCTTTCTTCACTGGTACCTCGTCTTCTTCTACGGCCTGTGGTAACCCCAGAACATTCAGAATAGTTATATCTTGATTATCAGACTAATTATCAGATCTTAATGTATTTTTCAGTACATAATTACCTGCGTAGGTGCTGATGCGCCAACTGCACCTGGCATCATAGTGCCCATTGGCATCATACCAACATCCTGTATATTCAGCGTTTTCTAGAGGGTAAAAAAGAAAAAAAATCATAACACTGTATACAAGCCAGCAATCCAGTGTGGGTCACTAATGTTAATTGGCATTAGTTAATCAGCTAGTTGGACCCAGATCTTCGGATAGAAAATCTGAAGCTTTGGATGTCATGAATCACAGTGACCTCTACAGGTTAATCCTTGTACTACACAATTAGAAAGAGCTATATGCAGGCTAACAGATGATTCCTATTTCAAGAACATCGATTTAATCTGAAAATCTGCAGCAGCAATCTGAAGATAATATTCTGATGGCTGCCACAGATTGACACACCGACCTGCATATAAATTAGTTCATCTTAAAAATAACTAATTTGTGTCAATTCCCAAAAAATAACTAAGATGTGGATTCCACATTTCGCCGTGTGTTCACTATTTTGCAGACTTTGTGCAGCAAGTTGATGGGGGAATAAAATACTGCAATCACTAGCATTACCGGCAGACAGTCAGTTTTCTGCCATGATTCAGGCTCAGAATATGCACCCAAATCCACAGACAATCCCATTGGTGTGAATGTGAACCAAGTACAATCCAGGTGTTACAAATGTGTGAACTCTGTGCTGAATCCACGATATGTGGCACAGCCAAAAACCTGCAGATCTTTCCTGCGGCATGTAAATAGAACGTGCTCTCCCAATCATCAAGCATGAAGATGAGGAGAGCCTGGACGGTTTCCCTCTTCTTGTCTCCTGTAAATGTATGTACACTGTGAGGCAAAGATCAGCATTGGCACTAGTGGGTGTAAGGACAGCTGTAAAGTGCCATTGACATCTGGACACACTATTACTCCTAGTCTAATATTAAGAAGATACTTGACAGGGGGTAGCTTGATTTCTGCAAATACATTTTTTATAATATACAGTTTATAGTTTTTAAATATACTTTTTATAATAATTAAAACCCACTGGTTGTGGTCAGTGAGTGAGCACCTTCAATGATTCCTTCACACATGATGAGTCCTGGTCACTTGACAACACACGTGCAACCCTCAGGACGTGAGGGATCAGCGCATGACAAGGTCATCATTTCACATACTGGATACAACTTGGAAGGTTTTCATTCAATGGCTTCAAGCAGCTTGGTACCCAGTAAATTAGCCCATGTACTACTAAGGAGGAGAGAGGCCTCGTGACGACAGCTCTACTAGATCAGCACCATTGTGGGGGTCTCTCGGCCTATAGGACTTGCCATTTACCATTTCCTGAACACACACAATGAGTCAGGAAAAGCAGGGAGGGCATTTAGAGGATGCAAGTAAAATTCTGCAATGAAGCCACTAACATAGATGGTAACACAGTCCAAGCAAAGTGGCATATAGGTCCATCTCTACAGTGTGAGCAATTTATCAGCTTCCTGGACATGGAGAACTGGAGGATTATGGATTTAACTGGATTCAGTTTTGATCTGAAGGATCTTGGCTTCAAGTATACAGACATCTATGAAGACAAAAGGTCCACTGCCCACTATCATGTTCCAATGAAAACTTCCACATAAGTGCCATGGAATACACTGACATTATAATAATCTTCAGATAATACGTTGTACCCACCTTAAGGAGTTCGTTAAGCTCACAGACTTCCAGCAGAGTGAGGCTCGCTATTTGGTCTACCAGTTGTTGGATTTTTGGAGGGTATACTTTGTGTGCATTGTCCAGGGCTGGGCTGGGCAATGGCTCATTGTGAAGTGCGCTGGACGTCCGTAGATACCGCCCTGTGGATAACTTTAACCTGTCCAACAACAAGAACCAGTTATCAGCATCAGGTAGTAAAACTGTTAAAGGGAATTTATCACCAGGCTTTTGCTACCCTATCTGAGCATCATAATGTAGGAACAGAGACCACTGATGCCAGCGATGTACTGGGCTGCTTGCTGTAGTTTCGCTAAAACGCCAGATGTCATGAAGGGGTTAAACGCAGAAATGTACTGCATTTATGATCTATATTTCAATATAAACTTTAAGCTACTTTACAAAGCAAAACATTGATAAAAAACCATCAGGAAATACAGGGTAGTCTTCAGTAATAAAGCCTCATAAGGTCCCCTAGTGCAGATTCCCCCATTTATTAAGGTTACAGGGTGCAATGACCAACTAATCATTGATTTAAGAGGTTCTCTGGTCAGATGAGATTGATGATTTCTTCTTAAGATATATCTTTATTATCAGATTGTTGGGTCTGATATCCAGAACCCCCACAAATCAGCTGTTATCTCTTTATGAGGATAAGAGCACTGTACTGTATGTGACCACTGAATAGAGTTGTGCAGTATCATTCAATGTCTCCGCTAATAACAGCAGATCAGTTAGGGAGCCCTCCCGTTCTGATATGGATGACCTACCCTAAAGGCTGGACTACCAATGTTAGGGTACTTTCACATCAGCGGTTTTTGCATCTGTCGTGATTACCGCCTAACCGTTGCACTTGTGGCACAGTAGCGGCAAGCCCCATGCAATGTCTATGGGGCTTGCGACAAGTGTGCAGCAGATGCGACAATTGAGGTTTCGGCACTTGCGGCAGGTGCAACCGCGAAAAAAAAACGCGGTCAGCCGCGGGTTTTTTGCGGCCACACCTGCCGCAAGTGCCGATACCGCACTTGCCGCACCTGCCGCAAGCCCCCATAGACATCGTATGGGGCTTGCCGCAACTGTGACGCAAGTGCAGCGGTTATGCGGTAATCACGGCAGATGCGGTTTTTTCACCGCATCTGCCGCGATCGGCAAAAACCGCTGATGTGAAAGCAGCCTTTCCATTATTTTGTAGAACATTTGTACAGGAAATAAACAAAAAAAGGGTTACAGGAGTACAGTATATTAGGTGCTAGAAGAAGCTTCCCTCTCAGCTGAGCAGCCACAGGTCACTTGTTAGGCACTATTATATTCACTATATATGACAGCAGGTCACTACATGCAGAGACTGACACCTGGATTACAGTTCACAAAGTCATTTAGTATGTGACAGCATCCAGGACAGGATCAGAGCTACTGCAATGGGGACGAACTAAAAGGACTGAATAAAAAGAATGAACATAACTGGATTCAAAAACACAAGAGGTATAATAGGTTTCTTTGGCACCCCAGACATGAAGTGAACATAGAATATGAGCAGATTTAAGAGGAATAAACATATATTCCTTTACAAACATGTGTATATTGTATTCCCTGTACTTGTTGGGGAAAATTAACATGGAAAATACAGTGCCTACAAGTAGTATTCAACCCCCTGCAGATTTAGGTGGTTGACACATGCGGAATTAACTTGGTATTGTGACATTTGGACTGTAGATCAACCTGGAAGTGGGAAATGCACAGCAGCCAAAAAAGATTTTTTAATTTTTTTTTTTTTTTTTTTAAAGCGTTAAAAGTTAATTCAGAGGGTCATTTATTATTCAACCCCTCAAACCACCAGAATTCTGTTTGGTCCCCCTAAAGTATTAAGAAGTATTTCAGGCACAAAGAACAATGAGCTTCACATGTGTGGATTAATTATCTCTTTTGCCAGCCTTTTCTGACTATTTAAGACCCTCCCCAAACTTGTGAACAGCACTCATACATGGTCAACATGGGAAAGACAAAGGAACATTCCAAGGCCATCAGAGACAAGATCGTGGAGGGTCACAAGGCTGGCAAGGGGTACAAAACCCTTTCCAAGGAGTTGGGCCTACCTGTCTCCACTGTTGGGAGCATCATCCGGAAGTGGAAGGCTTATGGAACTACTGTTAGCCTTCCACGGCCTGGACAGCCTTTGATGTCCGAAGAGTCAAGGCTAACCCAAGGACAAAAAGGAAGGAGCTCCGGGAAGATCTCATGGCAGTGGGGACATTGGTTTCAGTCAATACCATAATTAACGTACTCCACCGCAATGATCTCCGTTCCAGACAAGCCCGTAAGGTACCTTTACTTTCAAAGCGTCATGTCAAGGCTCGTCTACAGTTTGCTCATGATCACTTGGAGGACTCTGAGACAGACTGGTTCCAGGTTCTATGGTCTGATGAGACCAAGATCGAGATCTTTGGTGCCGACCACACACGTGACGTTTGGAGACTGGATGGCACTGCATACGACCCCAAGGATACCATCCCTACAGTCAAGCATGGTGGTGGCAGCATCATGCTGTGAGGCTGTTTCTCAGCCAAGGGGCCTGGCCATCTGGTCCGCATCCATGGGAAGATGGATAGCACGGCCTACCTGGAGATTTTGGCCAAGAACCTCCGCTCCTCCATCAAGGATCTTAAGATGGGTCGTAATTTCATCTTCCAACAAGACAACGACCCAAAGCACACAGCCAAGAAAACCAAGGCCTGGTTCAAGAGGGAAAAAATCAAGGTGATGGAGTGGCCTAGTCAGTCTCCTGACCTTAACCCAATGGAAAACTTGTGGAAGGAGCTCAAGATTAAAGTCCACGAGACACCCAAAGAACCTAGATAACTTGGAGAAGATCTGCATGGAGGAGTGGGCCAAGATAACTCCAGAGACCTGTGCCAGCCTGATCAGGTCTTATAAAAGACGATTATTAGCTGTAATTGCAAACAAGGGTTATTCCACAAAATATTAAACCTAGGGGTTGAATAATAATTGACCCACACTTTTATGTTTAAAATTTATTAAAATTCAACTGAGCAACATAACTTTTTGGTTTGTAAGATTTATGCTTCTGTTAATAAATCCTACTCTCGTTTGCAGTTTGAAGGCTCTAACTTATTTGCATCATATCAAACCCCCTAAATCTGCAGGGAGTTGAATACTACTTGTAGGCACTGTATGGAGATTTGAGAGAAATAATTGTTTAATTTATTTACCATTGGTGAATAGCAGCATTAATTGGTAATTAAAAGAGCTTCTACGGCACCTAACTCCTGCCTAACCTGACATCAGGGGGTGGAGAAATGCTGCTATACTGCAGATGGGACAGCGATGTCACCAATCTATAATCCACAGGCATGATACCTTCCGGGTATTGAGTGGTTGCCTTTGTATCTATCCAGTCCTGTGCACAGCAGCCCGCAAGGCTTCACAGTGCGGCCTGTGGCACCGTGGAGACGTAAGCATGCCACGGTACAGTGTGTAGGGGACCGCCGCAGTCCCCACTTTATTATGACTTCTGGATGCCGCTCAGACAAGCTCCTTTGTTCATGTACATCAATGCAAGCCAGCGGGCCAATCAGAGATCCGCAGATGACGTCGGCGTATGACGTCACCAGCGGGCATTACTACACGTAGAGATCAGGGAGGAATATTACTAAAAGAAGGGGACATTGCTCCAAGAGGAGGAGCAGGATGGGGGACATTACTCCAAGAGGAGGAGCAGGATGGGGGACATTACTCCAAGAGGAGGAGCAGGATGGGGGACATTACTCCAAGAGGAGGAGCAGGATGGGGGGACATTACTCCAAGAGGAGGACCAGGATGGGGGACATTGCTACAAGAGGGCCAACCAGGTTGGGGGACATTACTACAAGAAGGCATCCAGGATGGGGACATTATTATAAGAGGGACATTACTACAAGATGCAGATCAGGGCGGGGACATTCCACAGAACAGAAAGAGAAGAAGAGAACTGTCTGAGGACTCGAGACCTAAATTGTTGAAAAATATCAACAATCTCATGGTTACAAGCCCATCTCCAGAAATCTTTATGTTCCTTTGTCCATGGCGTGCAACGATAATCAAGAAGTTTACAACCCATGGCACTGTAGCTAATCACTCTGGACATGGATATCAGGGAAAAATTAATGAAAGGTTACAATGCAGGATAGTCCAGATGGTGGATAAGCAGCCCCAATCAAGTTTCAAAGAGATTCAAGCTGTCCTGCAGTCAGGGTGTTTCAGTGTCTGCGCAAACTAGTCATCAACATTTGAATAAAATGAAACGCTATGGTAGGAGACCCAGGAGGACCCCACTGCTGACACAGACATAAAAAGATGCAGGAAAAGAGTCCAATGACCGGGCACTACACCTGTGGAGCTCTGCTAAAAGCCTGTCGGCTATCCCCGATGCCTAGTGTTGCACAGCCTTAAATGAAAATCAGAGATTAAAAAAAGAGAACCCGCAGAAATATCACTACACGATACGAAACGGTACCGTCGTTCCGACGGCCTCTCACTCCCTCTCCCCACCGCACTAACAATGTTTTAATGGATTGATCTTCCTGGATTAAAACACCCTTCCACCAGCCTATACGGTGAGTGCCGCCTTTCTTTATTCTCTTTTTTGAATCACAGACATAAAAAGCTAGGCTCTAGTTTGCCAAAATGTACGCAAGTAAGCCAAAATCCTACTGGGGAAGCATATTATGCGCAGATGAGACCATTTTGGTAAAGCACATCATTCTACTCTTTACAAAAAACGGAATAAGGCCTACAAAGAAAAGAACACAGGACCTACAGTCAAATATGGTGGAGGGTCAAAGACATTTTGGGGTGGATTTACTGCCTCTGGCACTGGGTGCTTTGACTGTGTGCACGGCATCATGAAATCTGAAGGTTACCAAAGAATTTTGGGTTACATTGTAGTACCCAGTATCAGAAAGCTGGGTTTGTGTAGGTATGGATTCATTTCGCAGCACTTTCAATTCGGAGGTTCATATACAAAAAGCCATAAGTAACAGTTACAAAAAAATACGTAAATTAAAGCAAAATAATTACGACCTTGATCATAAAAACTTACAAGTTAAAATGAGGTGGGCTTCACACAAATTACAGATGCTTAATTACAATACTGGTCCAGCCATCTTGAAGAAATGGGGAATAGATAGGAGCAGAATGAGTAGTCACCAGCTATTCTTTTGAGTCTGCTAAAGCGAATAAGCTATGTCTACATGACTTCGATTAGGGAGCATGATAGGCCGCCCTAAAGAGATGTGTTTTTAAAGAGCACCTGAAACTATGTAAATTGTGGATAGGCCTAATTTCTCGGGGTAGAGCATTCCAGAGGATATGAAAATGATGGAGACAGAGCACAGAGTTCTAAAGTCGCCAGCAATGAGTTTGGACCTAAATCCCATTGAACAACTGTGGAGAGATCTTAAAATTGCTGTTGGGAGAAGGTACCCTCCAAATATGATACACCTGGAGCAGTTTAAATAAAAACATACCTACTCCTCAGCTCTCCCCCTCAGGAGACATAACATTTCAGCCTGACAGCTTCATGCAGCAGCAGAGAACAGGAGGTGTGTCGGGGGCATGGACCCTGGGGCTGCAGGATCATCCAAGTTTATAACCTGACGTTAAATTCATCCATATAAGAAAGACATAGCTGAACTAGAGCGGGTGTAGAGAAGAGCAACCAAGGTTATTAGAGGACTGAGGGGTCTGCAATACCAAGACAGGTTGGAAAAACGAAGGCTTAGGGGTGATTTTATAATAATGTATAAATATATGAGGGGACAGTACAGAGACTTTTTAATGATCTCTTTACTCTTAGGCCTGAGACGGGGACAAGGGGGCATCCTCTACGTCTGGAGGAACAAAGGTTTAATCATAATCACAGATGCAGAGTCTTTACTGCAAGAGTAGTGACTATGGAACTTGGCATACATGTAAATTGAGGGATGGAAGTTAACAGGGCGTGAGCAGCTTAGGTTGTAGGCGTGGTTTGACGTTGATGGGCATGGCCTGGCATTTACCAAAGAAATAAACATTACTTTGGGGGTAAGACCACCAGGTGAAGAGGATGAGGGGAAAGGCAGGTGGAGGGAGGGGAAAGGCAGGTGGAGGGGAGGGGAAAGGCAGGTGGAGGGGAGGGGAAAGGCAGGTGGAGGGGAGGGGAAAGGCAGGTGGAGGGGAGGGGAAAGGCAGGTGGAGGGGAGGGGAAAGGCAGGTGGAGGGGAGGGGGGTGGAGGGGTTTGCATAACTAAAGAGAACTAGTGCATGATCAATTCTAGAACGTGGACTGCTGCCTCACCACACCCACTAGTTTGCTTCAACTATGGAAGCCCCCCAGGTAGTCTTACCACCAGACCCTTGCTTCTATTATAAACAACTTCACAACCACTTGGACTTAAAAGTTAAAGTTTATATCATCCGCAAAAGAAAACGATGAACCAAGCCTACTACCTAAACTGGTTGTGAACACAAGCTTCCAGTCATTGATTCTACATGAATGCCTGGAACGCCTCCACATGATGTTGTAATGAGTGACTCACTACTAACATTTAAGAAGGGCCTGGATGCCTTTCTTGAAAAGTAGAATATTACCAGTTTTATACACTAAATTTTTTGATTAATGATTAAGAAGTTTCTTCTAGCTTCCCTAGCGAGGGCGCTGTGATGTTTTTATTCATTTATGTGAAATAAAAGGATTTGAAGAAATGATGGATGGGCTCAGTGTTTCCCTACAAATCTTCTGACATAGGCGGTTGCCGAGCCATCACCCTGCTGCGGGAGTCCATGAGTAACTGGCGGTGGAGCAGCTTCCCCTCCCATTCCCTTACTATTGTATCCTGATACTATGCTGTCATTGTCCACCTGCCATCAGATGTAACTTTAAGGCTGCTTTCACATAACGATTTTTTCCCTGTCCGTGGGATCCTACTTACCAACCTCCAGATGCTTTTTCTGTGTCCGGGTCCGTGATTATCACAGATCCGGACACATCGGGGCACTTTCACTTCTGCAATTTATAATAAACAATGAAATATAAGAAAGAGTTAAAAATAAAAAAAATCACTATGCTCACCTATCCTCTATCCACCGCTGCCTCCCAGCAAGGTCCGTGTGCTTACAGGACCTGTGATGATGTCACAGAGCATCATCAGGTCACATGACCGCAGTTACTACGATGATGCTCTCTGACATCATCACAGGTCCTGTAAGCACACGGACCTTGCTGGGAGGCAGCGGTCAATAGAGGATAGGTGAGCATATTGATTTTTTTTTTTTTAACTCTTTCTTTTACTTAATTACACTTCTGCATGTATATTATACATTGCAGAAGTGTAATTAGAAGGGTTGGAGCAATTTTAGTGTACTGAGTATGCTCAGTACACTAAAATCGGGTCCAAGGAACGATTAGCTGTTTCCTTCGGACCCTGCTCCATAGGGCCCCATGTTAATGGAATCGGATCAGATTTGGCCATCTTATTTGTCAGATCCGATTCTATGCAGTTTTTGATTTGGATGCAAAAATCAGAGCAGTCTCCGATTTTTGCACCGGAAAGAAATCGGACAAAATCGGACCGGACGCGATTCGGATGGCAATTAGTGCACATCCGAATCAGTCTGATCCCCATAGGGTTAGGCTGCTTTCACATAACGATTTTTTCAGTTCCGATGCTGTCCGATAAAAATCGGACAGCATCGGACCGATTTTCGGACCCCATGTATGCCTATGGGCATCGGACCGAATCGGATGTGCACTAAATGCCATCCGATTTGGTCCGATCCGAATCTGTCCGATTTTTGCACCGAAAATAAAATCTGACAGATTCGGATCGGACCAGATCGGATGGCATTTAGTGCACATCCGATCCGACCCGATCAATTTAGCATGGGGCCCTATGGAGCAGGGTCCGAGAAAACATGTGATGTCTCCTCGGACCGATTTTAGTGTACTGAGCATGCTCAGTACACTAAAATAGCTCCTAAAAGTAAATTAAGGGGTTAATAAAAAAAAACAAAACTATGCTCACCTGTCCACGAGGCCCACGTCGTCTCCCGGCGTCTCCGGTGTCTCCAGGTATCTTGCCGTCTGTGCTGATAAGACCTGCCGTGATGTCACAATCACATGACTGCCAGGAACCAATAGCAGGCAGTCATGTGATTGTGACATCACGAGAGGTCCTGGCTGCACTGAGACAGAACAGCAAGGCACCGGAGACGCGCGGGAGTCGTGGACAGGTGAGAAAGGAGAGAAGGAGAGGAGGACAAGAGGAGGAGGACAAGAGGAGGAGGACAAGAGGAGGAGGACAAGAGGAGGAGGACAAGAGGAGGAGGACGCATAGGAGGACCGGGGGCCAAGAGGGGAGACACAGGACCGGGGGCCAAGAGGGGAGACACAGGACCGGGGGCCAAGAGGGGAGACACAGGACCGGGGCCAAGAGGTGAGACACAGGACCGGGGGCCAAGAGGGGAGACACAGGGGATAAGAGGAAAGGACCGGGGGCCAAGAGGGGAGGACCGGGCGATAAGAGGAGAGGAGAGGACAGTGGGCCAAGAGGGGAGACACAGGGGATAAAGAAGAGGACCGGGGGAGAGACTGACAGCTCAGGGAGCGATCTGACAGGAGGGCGGGCATCCTATTTTCTGTCGGAATCGGATGCCTATTTGGCACCCGATTCCAGGCATTAGAAGAATCCGATGCTGTCCGATTTATATCGGACAGCATCGGATTTTACAAAAATCGTAGTGTGAAAGTAGCCTTACATGGGGGCAAATTCAGATCCGATGCTGATTGATTTATATCGGACAGCATCAGATTTAAAAAAGTCGTAATGTGAAACCAGCGTAAGAAGATGAAATAAGGAGAATTTGATGAGGTGAAGACCTGGTGAGGGCCAGCTTTCCTTTAGTTCCACATATACATCTGGAGGTTTTGTGCACGTGCCCTAATTAGCAGTGCTATAACCCATTAATATTAATATGAACTAGATCAATTAGTGACAGGGTAAATAAAATACAACGTGTCCATCTCACGAAGAAGTGCACAGATCCCATGGTCATTCCCGGGGAATACAATCCCCCATTGGTGAATGGCTCTGTCTTATTTCCCCGCAGATTGTAGTGGTTCCAGGCTTCTTCCCTCCTTTCTGTGTGGTTTCCTATAGTCTGCACATACACTGCAGTCACCGATCTCCTGTATTTGCCCTAGCCCCCTTTGTCCCTCCCCAGCAGCGCCCCCTCTCCCCCTGATGACCTCCCGTCCATCATTACCTGCCCACAGAGGAGGACAGTCTCCAGCAGCAGCGGGCGGCGGGTAACATGGCTACACGAGCGCCACACACAGCTCTACACACTGCTCCCACTGTCACCGGCTGGAACACATGGCGTCCTCCCCACTATGACCTACCCACAATGCACGGCGCGGCCTCACAACAAAACTTTATTGTTCCTTGCGTCGCGAACAATACACGTCACACCAAAAGCAGGTAAGGTCTATTATTGGAGGAGGAGCCTGTGAGCAGCGTCACGAGGAGTGACCCCCAGGTTATCATAAGTCTTGTACTTACCCAAAATGACCACTGGAGGGCGGCAGATATGTGACTACAGCTCTAGGGGGAAGGGCATGATGGGAGGTGTAGTGTGTAAAATCATTCCTCCCAGTCATCCTCTCTACAGCTCAGGGCGAGTCCTCTGCTGATCATCAGTGACCTCTCTGATTGCTGCTGATCATCAGTGACCTCTCTGATTGCTGCTGATCATCAGTGACCTCTCTGATTCCTTTCTGCCTTTTTCCCTCAGTCCGGCTCAGACCATCATTGTGACTGGCTTCTATATGGTTACCTTCTCTTCCAGCCCATGTGCAGCCTGTATAGTGACAGAACCCATCTAAAGGTACCGTCACACCTGGAGATATCGTCGGCGATTTCTATGGCGACGCTTAAGGCGTGGCCTGTCGCCGGCGACATCACCAAAGCGTCGCCCAATGTAAACGGGCGACGGTGACACGTCTGAGTGGTCGCCTGGTTTCACATCAGAGCTGTGAAACCAGGCGACCATTCTTGGACGATGTGTACTGATCGCCCTGTGTAACAATCTCATGAGCGATGTCAAAGGCGACAGCACACATCACCTAAACCATTCCGGTAACCGTTTCTGGGCGTAGTTACTACCTCTGGCGGTCTGATTGGTGGATTGGTGGCAGCTCGAGCATTCCGATTGGTAGTCTTGCTCCTCGGCGCCATATTTGATGATGTGTGCGTCCAAAGGTGTATTACCCAGGAGCGTACATACTATAAAGTAGCGCATTGATGAGGCCTGTGTGTTTGCGGCTGTGTTCAAAAGTGCAGAGAGATGTGCGACGGCCAAAAATGTGTGTTAACATCAACACAATTGTCATTACATGTCAACTCATGTCTGCATCAGAGCGCTGTAGTGGCAGCCTTCATGTTCAGTATATGACGCCAAAGCATACAGTGTATCCTGTGGCTTTTGCGCCTCTGGGCCCCCATGAACATGTGACATCTCTCCCGTGCGTTCATACGCCATAATGTTCTCATTCTTTTGGCGTCGCCTTCCTGGTGCTTTCCCTTCCCCTGCAGAATACTAAAATGGCGGCACCCAGGCGAGCTGCTGTGTTGGGGGAGCCTGAGCTCCTTATTCTCATTGATCTATGTGACACCAGGGATTACTGGTGTCACCAGCACCAAACCCATCCACGTCTCCACAAGAAGGCTGTCCTGATGAGGGTGAAGAGGCGGCTGGAGAGGAGGTTGGGGGTTTGCGCAGCCCTAAGCAGATCTGCAAGAAGATCGCAGATCTTAAACTCAAGACGCCTGGACGCATCACTCGACTGCGTGCCAGGATTGCTCAGATAAGTGGTGAGTATTTAGCATGCCTATATACACATACCCTTCTGTGTAAAGAAAGACATATGAAGGCCAGCACATGCCACTGTACACCACAACATATATCGGGGCAATGTATGTGAGAGCTTCTTCATGACAGGCAGGATGGAGCCGGCGGCGGGGTGGAGCAGGATGGAGCCGGCGGGGGGTAGGATGGAGCGGGCGGGGGGGCAGGATGCAGCCGGCAGGGGGGCAGGATGGAGCTGGTGTGGGGGGGGGCAGGATGGAGCGGCTGGGGGGTAGGATGGAGCGGGGGGGCAGGATTGACCGGCAGGGGGGGGGGGCAGGATGGAGCCAGCGGGGGGAGCAGGATGGAGCCAGCGGGGGGGTAGGATGGAGCGGGGGGGGGGGCAGGATGGAGCCGACGGGGGGGGGGCAGGATGGAGCCGGGGGGGTAGCAGGATGGAGTCAGGGGGGAACAGGATGGAGCCGGGGGGGGCCGGATGGAGCGGGCGGGGGGGGGTTGAATGGAGTCGGCGGGGGGGCAGGATGGAGCGGGCAGGAGGGTAGGATGGAGCAAGGGGGGGGGCAGGATGGAGGCGGGGGGGGGGGGCAGGATGGAACTGGTGTGGTGGGGGCAGGATGGAGGCGAGGGGGGGGGCAGGATGGAGCCGACAGGGGTGGGGGGCAGGATGGAGCAGGCCGGGGGGTGTTATACAGTTAAGTATAATATCCATCTCCTCTGCTCACTCTATCCGGAGCACTTCCTAACACAGAAAATACCTCTGTAGCTCATATTTGGTTGACATATGTCCCCTTCATTACCCATTATTTCATAATTTTATTTATATTTTCATATATTTTTTTATAATTAACTAGCTGGGTGCCCGATGCACATGCATCAGGATTCTAGAAGGGCGAGTCTCTGACTCGCAATGGCCGCTTCGCGGCCAATGCTTCGCGCTGCTAAGGCGACTCGCCATGCCCGCTGCGCGGGCATAGCGAGTCGCCTTAGAACTGCTCGCAATGGCCGCTGCGCGGCCAATGCTTCGGGCGTATCCACATGACGTCACCGACTCGCATTGCGAGTGGACTCAGAAGGGGCAAAAAACCCATTCGCAATTATATAATAGATGGATATTATTGTAAACTTTTAGTACAGTGAGTTTTTAGGCTTGTTTTTGTGATCTGTTGATAATTTTTCTTGTTCCCACTTTGTTAATTGATGGTTTTAGGGAGTGATGTGGAGTAAAAAACTTAATTAATCCCTATATTAATTAATTTTGACTCTTAAATTATGTAATTCTTGATTTTATGCATACAATGTAATGTAATATATACTGGCTTCCATTGAACACTTCCATACTTCTGGCTGGTATGGGGTGGATAGAGTTAATTTAATGACATCATTAATTGATAGTCTGATTGGTAGGTTAGACTATTTAATGTTTCCATGGTCATTGTTAATGTAAATCACCTGAGGAAGACGACGATCCGTTGTGGAAATGCATTGTGGTAATAAACAGACTTGTTCTTAATCCTTAACTGCTCCATATTGTGCCTCAGCACTCCTATTGTCTTCTCCTAATCTTGAAACTTCCCACCTCCCGTGGGTGTGCTGTCGTTACTGGAGCTGCAGGCACCACCGGTCTTTTCCTGTTATCGAGTGGCCTGTTGAGCTCAAGGACCTACGGTGACATCAAATCCCATGACCAATGACACGCGGCTAACATGATCGCAAGCCCATGTCAGTGGATTCTCAGTCCAGTGGTGCGGGCGCCAGGAGGCCCTGGTAATGGCATACACTGAGGTTGTGCGGAGGCAGCGCAACCTGAAAAGGTGAGAGTCGATCCCCCTGCTCACCTCATTTAACCTGTCCCCAAATAGTCTGTCAGGTTCTCCCCATTGGGAGCGATCTCTTGTCTCATTTTCTCTGGGCATCAGAACTGACATCGAAGTGGGCAGAAACCCAATTTTCACACATTTGAATAAGTAAAAGGTGTTTTTGAGGGGTTAAATGGCTTTAGGCCACTGATCTCACACTATTTTTACAAATATAGTGATGCTCCACATCAAACTAAGGTCACTCCATCCTGGCCCAAACGGGTTCTGTGCATCAAAACTGGCATCAAAGTGGGCAAAAAAAAGAATTAGTCTTACCAGTAATTCAGTTTCTAGGAACCATCCACGACAGCAGAATGGAAGTTGCCTCCCCGCCCTAAATAGGGGACAGGAAACACAAAGATATTAAATACCCCTCCCCTTCCTGTACCCACCAGTATTTTTACTGTACACACCAGCATGAATAGTGACCATCAACAATGCAGGAATGTCCATTAAACAAAAAAATAAGGGAGGGATATTAATGCTGTGGTTCCTACAAACTGAATTACCGGTAAGACTAATTCTATTTTCTCTAGTCACCTTCCACGACAGCAGAACGGAGGAATACCAACGGATAACACCTAGGGTGGGATAACAGCCTTCAGGACTCTCCTGCCAAACGTGAGATCCCTATTAAAATCCAGTCTGTAATGCCTGGTAAAAGTATGGAACGAGGACCAGGTGGCAGCTCTGCAGATATGCTCGGTAGACGCATCACCCTGTTCAGCCCAGGAAGTCGAGACGGATCTGGTGCAGTGAGCTTTGAGATTTACAGGAGGTGAGCACCTCTGTTGAATATAGGCAGTGCAGATGGCCTTCTTAATCCAGCTGGCGATTGTACCTTTAGAGGCCTTATGCCCCTTGTTACAGCCGTAGTGTTGGACAAATAAATTATTTTCAACACGGAACGTGGCAGTCTGCTGGAGATAATGAAGAACAGTCCTGCGGACGTCCAGAGTTTAAAGGGTCTCCTTCATGGAATTTGAAGGAGCTGAGCAAAAAGTAGGCAAGACAATGTCCTGAGTCCTATGGAAGTCAAAGACCACCTTAGGCAAAAAAGAAGGGTCGAGTCGAAGCACAATACTATCCTCCAGAATCCACAGATAGGGTTACCTAATTGAGAGGGCCTGGAGTTCACCCACCATCCTGGCAGAGGTGATGTCGACCAGGAAGGCAGTCTTGTGGGAGAGAACCTGGAGACCTGAAGCAGATAATGGCTCAAAGGGTGTTGTCGTCAGGCCAGTGAGGACAATATCAAGAGCCTGCTGGCAGACGTCATGAAATGC
The DNA here is from genome assembly GCA_033576535.1 of Allobates femoralis. Lineage (NCBI taxonomy): Eukaryota > Metazoa > Chordata > Amphibia > Anura > Aromobatidae > Allobates > Allobates femoralis. The sequence continues at coordinate 258,996,034 of JARQOC010000006.1, forward strand.
CTAATCCACGGGTGAGTGGCAAGACTCTGGTCAAAAAACAAACTAAGAGCCGATACCTGTACTTTTAGCGTACTTGGCGTAAGGCCCAATTCCAGGCCGTTTTGTAAAAATGCTAATATACGAGCAATAATTGGATGAAAAGGATCCAGAGGGTCTGTAGCACACCATGAAACAAATCTCTTCCAGATCTTGCCATATATGGCATTTGTGACAGGTTTCCTACTCTTCTGTAAAGTAGAAATCACCCTGTCAAACAATCCTTTAGCCCACAAGATCCTGGCTTCAATAACCAAGCTGCAAGGTTCAACCTTTGAAGGTTGGGTTGAAGAATGGGCCCTTGCTGAAGCAGGTTGGACCTTAGAGGCAGAAGAACTGGACCCTCCAGGACCAGACTCATCAGAGCGCTGTACAGGCTCCGTCTTGGCCAGAGAGGTGCTACCAGGATCATGGGAACGTCTCTTCTGACCTTCTGCAAAGTCCTAGGAATGAGTGGAATCGGGGAAAATGCATAAGCAAAGGTGAACTCCCACGGATGGGAAAACGCCTCTACTCCCAGAATACTGCTGGATGGTGTCAGGGAGAAAAAGGCGTCCACTTTTGCATTGTGACGAGATACAAAGAGATCCACCTCGGGACGACCCCATCTGGCTACCAGAGATCTGAAGACCTCTTGATGGAGACACCACTCACCGGGATGAATGTCCCTCCTGCTGAGGAGTCCGCCATTGGACGTTGTCGGATCCCCTCAGATGGACAAAGACAGGGACAAAAGATGTCTTTCTGCCCAGGAAAAAATCCTTGCAGGAATCGAGGTAAGGTTTGCGAAGCTGGTACCCCCCTGATGACGGATATGGGCCACTGTGGTGATATTGTCCAAAAACAACCTTACGTGGTGGCCCTGGAGCAAAGAGACTGCCGCCTTGAGGGCTTCCTCCACCGCCTTCAACTCCCAGAAATTTGAGGACCTGGCACTGATCTGAGGGTACCACCTGCCCTGAAAGTGGTGACCCGCGATTGTGGCACCCCAGCCCCTTTTGCTGGCGTCCGTTGTAGGGACATCAAGGGGACTGGTTCCAAGCGACACCTTTCCGGAGGTTCCGAGAAGTCAGCCACCAGGTTAGGGAGGACCTCACATGCCCTGGGAGAGCCGCCTTCCCTGAGAAGGAAGTCGACGACCTGTCCCTGGAAGACAGGAGATGTCTCTGCAGAACTCTGGGGTGTGCTTGAGGCCAAGAAACTGCCTGGATGTAGGCCGTCAAGGATCCCAGAGCCGACATCATGTCACTCAGGGAAGGATGATGTAGATCCCTGAACCAGGAGAGCTGCTGTACAAGCTCCTGTTGACGGTTGGTTGGCAAGAAGGAGGAGAACGCCAAGGAATTGCTTCCATGTTGATGGAGTCAAGTCGGATTTGTCCAAATTCGGAATCTATTTCAAAGAGCGCAGGACCTGTAGGGTGGTGGAGACAGCCTGGTTCAGTTGCAGCGATGACGGGGCCAGAAGCAGAAAGTCGTCGAGGTACGGGACAATATAGATCCCCTGTCCCTGAGAAAGGAGACTACCTCTGACATCAGTTTTGAAAACACCCGGGGAGCAGAGGACAGCGCAAAAGGCAGGGTGTTGTACTGAAAATGGTATACTTTCTGGCCCCTCGAAACCGCAAAGCAGGAGGTATTGGCGATGCGCTGGATGGATGGGGACATGGTAATATGCATCCCTTAGAGCGAGTGTGGCCATAACCCAATCTTGTCCGATCAAAAGAATGGCAGTTCTGACGAATTCCATCTTGAACCGGTGGTAAACCACAGATTGGCTCAAAGGCTTCAGATTTATGATAATCCTGTAAGAACCCAATGGGGTTTTTTTTACCATGAAGAGGCGTAAATAATGACCCCTACTTTCTTCCTAGGGAGGGACATGAGATATCCTACCAGACTCTAAGAAGACCCTGCCACAATGATTCCTGAAGATTTCGGGAGGGGAGGTGACTGTAGACACCGTGGGGGGTAGGACTCGAACTCCATCCTTAACCCATCTTGAACTGTGCAATGCACCCACTGATTGGTGGTGATGACTCACCACCTGGGAAGAAAGTTCAAGAGGTGACCTCCCCCACCCTGTCGCAGTCACTGCTTGTCTGGCTGCTGCTGATGGTGGGGGACAAGGATACTTTTCCCTTTTCCCCCTTTTGGGTAACTCCACCCTCCTGATTTCCCCTTGCCTCTGTAGGAAGGAGCCTGGTCACAGGAAGGATGAAAAAAATACGCTTCCTCACAGTTCTCTGTTCAGCAAAGATTTCTTTTTATCCGTGGCCTAACTCGAGAATGTCATCGAGGGCAGGCCCGAACACAAGTTCCCCCTTGAAAGGGATGGAACAGAGCCTGACTTTAGAAGTGATATCCCCATTCCAAAGCTTAAGCCAGAGAGCCCTTCTGGCTGAGTTAGAAAGAGCCGCAGAACATAACGACCCTGACAGACTCCCCAGAGGCGTCAGCAAGGAAACCTGTTGCCTTCTGCAGTAGGGAGAGAGAATCAAGGATTGCCTCTGTAGAGGTACCCTGGGAGATATGGTCTCTAACTGGAGAAGCCAGCGAGAGAGGGACCTGGCCACACAGGTTGCATCTATATTTGTACGCAGAAGGCATGAGGAAGTATCCCAGGTCTTCCTAAGATGACCATTCGATTTACAGTCCATGGGGTCTTTCAGTTGCGAAGAATCCTCAAATGGGAGGGCAGTCTTCCTCGCACCTCTAGACACCTGAACATCCACTTTTGGGAGTTCCCACTTGGAGCACTCGCCATTACGGGGAAACCTATGCCTCAGCTCAGATGGGACACTGAGGCGCTTCTCAGGAGATTCCCATTCATGCATGATCAGGTTCAGAATGTTATCTTGAATGGGAAATCCCTTATGGGTCTTGCCTTTGAGGGCCCCCAAACATCTCATCCTGGATAGAGGGAGAGACCTCCCCCTCCTCCACCCCATGGTATTGCGCACCGTATCAAGGAGTTCCTCCATATCATCCGACGAAAAGAAGTATTTCTTCTTTTCCGACCCTGAAGAAGCTTTAGGTTCCTCTAAGTCCCCCAAAGCCTCAGGATCTGAAGAAACAACCTCGCCTGACTCAGATGTAGGGTCCTCAAGGACTATCTTCCTCTTCTTAGCTGGAGTTTTAAATAGGGGTGGCGGGTATTACATAGCCGACATGGAAGACTGGACCTCCTGCCTAATAAGGGACTTGATATTGTCCATCAGGGACGGCTGTTCAGCACGAAGGATGCCATCAGTGCAGGGTTGGTACAGTTTCTTTTTGTGTGAAGCAGGCAATTTGATATAGCAGACACACATTTTCATGTAGAAGTCTTCTCCTTGTCCTTTCTGGGGCCAGAAGAGAGAGAGAAAGGACATTGTAAGGCACCAGAAAATCCCACATCCAGAGGGAATGGGGGACCCAATCCTGCTACTTACAGTAGGGGAATGAGCACTGGGCTCTGCAGATGCAGGCACAGGGGCTTTGTCAATCTCCATGACGGACTAAGTGTCCCTACAAGTACTAACAAGGCTCGACCCTGTTAATCCTCTGAGATCAAACGAGATCAGGAGAGTTCAGGGTGGTATGGCCACAGGCTAGCCCACAGCATCTGGTATTCCTAGGCAAGACAAACAGACACAGTGTGGTCCTACCTGAGAATGAGCCGGGTCCTCAGCGCCATTACCTGGCTCCTCCTCCAGGTCCAGCAGGAGGCAACCGCCGCACAGAAGCCTCAGGACATTGGAATGGCGGCAAGAGAACGCCAGCCTGCCATCTACGCGTGCTCCCCACCGGGGAACCAAAACTGGAAGTGATGTGGTAACCTCCGCGACGTCACTCCTAGTGCAAGCACAGCAGCGGCCGTCGGCGTACAGGGAGGAGAACGCTGGGGAGATCAGAGAGGCCCCCGGCCACGCACCGCTCTGCTTTGCTCCCCCAGGAGAGCGCGGGAGGAGCAGGAAGGAAGGTCCTGGAATCTCATGCCCCTGCATGGAGATGGGAGCGGCACCACCAGCAAGGAGAGCCGAAGCCCCCTGACCTCAGCCACCTGGTATATGTAAATCTAAGGGTATGTGCACATCAGTCGTTTTGTGGGCTGTTTTTGGACGTTTTCCGTCGGCGTTTTCCGCTCCGTTTTATGTTAATTTATGTTAATCCTACCCTCTGGTTGGATTAACATGCTAGTCAATGGAGTTTAGAAAACGCTGTGTACATTACAACGTTTTTCTTCTGGTCGTTTTCAGTGAAATCTGGGTTTTTCCTCCGGTTTCCAAATATAGAGCAAGTGACTTCTTTCCTCCGTTTTTCCACCGGTTTTCAGCTGAACAAGTGCACTAAAACTCAGTTTTAAAACCGCTCAGAAAAACCGCCGACAAAACGCTGTAAAACCGGGCGGAAAACGAGCAAAAAACGAGCAAAACTAGGACATGCTGAGCACAGAAAACTCAGTTTCTGCCAGTGTCCACCGTTCCCGGTCGGTCTGCAGAATGCAGAACCGATGATGTGCAATAGCCTAAGTGCTCCTAGTCACTGGCCACAGGCAGCACCGAAGGAACCTCTTCATGCCCCATAGGGCAAAGGAAAAACACTGGTGGGTGCAGGAAGGGAGGGAAATTTAACCTTTTTGTGTTTCCTGTCCCCTATTTAGGGCGGGGAAGCAACCTCTGTTCTGCTGTTGTGGAAGGTGACTAGAGAATCGCCAATTTTCACAGATTTGAATAAGTAACAGGTGTTTTTGAAGGGTTAAATGGCTTTAGGCCACTGCTGATCTCGCACTACATGTACATATGTAGTGATGCCCCACATCAAATTCATGTCACTTCAGCCTGACCCAAATGGGTTCTGGGCATAGAACTGACATCGAATTGGGCAAATCGCCAATTTTCACAGATTTGAATAAGTAACAGGTGTTTTTGAGGGGTTAAATGGTTTTGGGCCACTGATCTCAAACTACAGTTACATACCTGCATCAAAGTCAAGCCAACTTCAGCCGGGCCTAAATGGGTTCTGGGCATCAGAATTGGGATCAAAGTGAGAAAATTGCCAATTTTCACAGATTTGAATAAGTAACAGGTGTTTTTGAGGGTTAAATGGCTTTGGCCACTGCTGACCTCACACTACATTTCATATCTGGTGATGCCCCACATCACTTATGCCACTTCAGCTTGGCAGATTTGAAGAAGTAACAGGTGTTTTTGAGGGGTGAAATGGCTTTAGGCCACTACAATTACATACCTAGTGATGCCCCACATCACATTCATGTCACTCCAGCCTGGCTCAAATGGGTTCTGGGCATCAGAACTAGCATGAAAGTGGGCAGAAGCCCAAATTTCACACATTTGAATAAGTAGAGAGATCGATAAGATACATAGATAGATATAGATAGTCACAGTGTGTCCCTCCCCCGACCTGTGTTCACATCCTCTATGTAATAAAGCCTAATTTAGTGTTTCTCGTCCTGCATCTAGTGGGGGAATCTGCCTTTGTTCTTCTCTGGAGGGTATGACTCCAATACACAAACATGTAGACAGGATGAAACCTGGACTAAAGAAAGTTCTCCATGTAGCCAAATGTTCAAAAGGTAGGCGTGAGCGCATCTCACATCCAGGGGCTGATCCAAGGACAGAGAGAACAATAGACACAAGCTTGGTGTTAGTTGGTGGTGTATCTTCCAAAGATCTAGGATCTGAGGCTGCGGTCAGATCCTGGTGGTGTTGTATGGGTTATTAGAAATTGGACATTGGTTGCCTGTTGGATTGTGTTGTGTTACTCACCTGCTGGATTTGAGTACTTTATCTAGAGAATATTGCTATATTTTCCCTGGCATCAGATTACCGGAAGGTGCTCCCAAATATGTTCCCTTTGTTGTGGAATCATTGTGGACTCTAAGGAATAATATTTATATTTGATGTTCTATGCTCCCTGCCCCAATAAATCTCTTTGGATTGTTCATTGGCCTGTTGTCCATTCCTGCTCTGTCACGCACCCATTCTCAAACTGGTTGACAGCTGTGGGATCAGAGCAGAGGGAATGAAGGACAGCGGCCCATTAACGTCTGGAACCAGAACCTCAGATTACAGGAATTCCACTGTGGGGAGCTTACAAACAAAAGCCCGTAAATTAGGGGTCATCTGCAAAGGACTGTCGCAGGATCAACTAATTGAGGCTTGGAAGGAGCTTGCCTTCAAGATGGCACTGAAGAAGGATTCCCACAGCAAAGGGAGGAAAGATGGTAAATGGAGGTAAATACGCAAAAAAGTCAGTGGGTTGTGTGGTATGAGGTGGAGATGGCATTACTTGGGGAGGAGGCCACCATAGAAAATAAAAGTGAAACCATTCGTAGAGTTCAGGAGAAGCAGCGCATGGTAGAAGCAGCTAGAAGCTCAGACAGACTGTAAGCCCAGCACCCAAAATGAGAGAATTTCCCAGAGTGTTCCACAGAGACTTTAAACCATTTAATGAGGCTACAGGCGACAATGAGGGCTTCTTCCAGGACTTCGAACATCAATGTTGGTTAATGGAAGTCCAGAAAGGGAGCAGGTGAGATATCTGGTGGGGCTCTTAGAGAGTGGAGCTGCTGGAGCATATAGAGCTATGGACCCACATCACTTTTGAAGTCCCTTTGAGGGGTCTACATGATAGAAAACACCCAAAAGTGACACCATTCCAAAATCTCCACCCTTAAAATACTTAAAATTACATGTAACAAGATTATTAACCCTTCATGTGCTTCACAGAAACTAAAGCACCGTGGAAGGAAAAAATGGACATTTTAATTTTTCCAATAAAGATGTTGTTCTTTTAGCCTCAATTTTCACTTCAAGAACGACAGGTGCCACTTTCCCCATTAAACAGACTAAATTGTCAAACCACCTATGTTGTTTACATGTTGGAATACACATGCGGTCTCCAATATGTGGGCCACACTGTGCAGGCCATGCATGCCCAGTTAAACAAACACAGGCATACCATGAAAACGGGGTAGCAGCTGCACAGTGTTTCTAGACACTTCAATGCAGTTCATCTTGGAGATCCCAGTTTAATGAGGTTGACTATCATTGATCACATTGACAACAAGGATCCTGACCGTCTTACTAATCTCATAAGGAAAGAGAGTTTTTGGATTTTCAAATTGCGCACCCCTAGTCCCAGAGGGTCATAAACCTCAGTATAGAAAATGTGGCTAAACGATGAATGTATAATATCACAATAATTTTTACAAGATTGGTTTTTAATTATGGTATTGAGAGAGCTTTAAACATAAAAAGCTAACTTTTATGAATTATTCCCATCAGTCTAATTTACATATGGATATGATCAGCACATAACTTATAATTTGCAAGTGTGTGCGCGCATTTATATATGCATGTGTGTGCACATATGTGTGTATACATATCCACTGCTGTGCAAATTAATTGGGACAAAGCAAGTCTTCACTTTTTTCTTGCATTAATTTTACTATTTCTGATAAGTGTTTTATCAGTTCATGATGTAGTTTTCCTTTTTCTTCCACATTTCCCTTTTCATTTTGAAGAAAACGATCCAGTTTCATTGTGTGCAGCAAATTATTCATGAAATGGTAGATTTTTCAATACCAACGGTGGAAGCAATTTCTCTTAAGGCGTCACACGCGGCAATATTACTAGGCAATTTCACTGGCAATTTGCTGGTTGCAGTGAAATCACGGACACATTGTTCCATTTGTACACGGCAACAAAATAGAACTATGTGTCCATGATTTCAGTGCAATCAGCAAATTGCCAGTGAAATTGCAAGCAATATTTCCGCGTGTGAAGGTACCTTTACAGTCAGACTTGTATGTTCATTAAGAGTAATAATTCTAGACCTCTTCCGTGGAGTCACATCCATTTATACAGGCACGAATCACACAGAGAAAAAGTACACTAAACCGCTCCTCACAGAAACTAGCTCTCAACTGAAGCTGAGGGGGCAGCTAGATGTTATTTTCTTTTTTTTTTTAATATAATTCTTTATTTTAGTATCCAAGAAAGAGTACAGTGAAAAAAAATCCTAGTACAAATGATACTATATTTTGACAATTTTTCTCAGAACAAAGAGAAAAACAAAATAAAATAAGAACAATCCCATAATTGCAGGAGTAATTTCAATGCGCTAGCGCATTTCTAATAGCACTATATCATCTAGTCTAACCGATGTAGAGTTGCAAATGTAGAAATCCGGTCTCATCTCTCTATCCGCTAACATCAGCGCAAAAACTAAATTGCCTTTGTATCATCGTCTAGGTGTCATTCGAAATTTGGCAATTAGTAAAAAATGAATATAAAATTAATATTAATATTATTGTGGACCTTGGTTCCCATCCGGGTCCAGGTACTCATTCTATCTTTTGATCACTGCGGCATCCCAAAAACGCCCGTGGGGTGAAGATTTACATCTCCTCAACGTAATGAATCCATGGTGCCCATGTCTTTTTAAATTTATCATGAGACAAGGAGTCCCAACTCATGAGTTCCTCTAAACCAGAGGTCCCCAACTCCAGTCCTCAAGGCCCACCAACGGTCCAGCTTTTCATTATTTCCTTAGAAATTTGACAGTTGGTAATTCAATCTCCTGCACAGGTTGTGATTCCAATTGTCAAATACCAAGGAAATCCTGAAAACATGCACTGTTGGTGGGCCTTGAGGCCTGGAGTTGGGGACCTCTGCTCTAAACGATATAGGTCTCTCATTTTGCGAGTCCATTAGTCTAGTGTCGGTGGGGCTTGCTGTTTCCACCTGAGGGCTATCAGCTGCTTTGCTGCTCCCAGCATCAAGGGAGCCAACTCATGTTTTTTGGGTTGAAAGTTATCTGAGGCGAGGGAAAGCAGAACCTCCCGCCCTTCCAAATCTCTCTCAAGAAGATGGTGTGTAATACCATCGCGAAAGCAATTTGTATGCCATTTCCTGATAAAGGACACACCGTGAAAAACCGTGTGAATTTGAGCATATCCTTTGTTTATCCCGTGTTGATAAAGAAATATCGAGTTCTACCTCCCAAGAGTGTAAGAATAGAGGTTGGATGGCGTTATCAGCATTAATGAGGTTAGAATAGAGTGTGGACACAATTTTCGGGACAGATTGTTGGACTCTCGTCAAGATTTCCAACCATAGCCATTTGGATGGTGGTCGGGGTGGTGTTAAGATTTGGTTCATGTAGTAGACAACGTGCTGTTGTTGCAAATGATTGAGAGGACGCTTTCCAGCCACCTATTTGCGCATGGGATTTTCCCCTTTAATAAGTTTGCAATTGATTTATTTGGCAGCGATGACCAAGGTCCGTAAGGGTCTGTGAAGTCCAGAGTGATGATATAGGGGATAAGTCCTACTGGTATTTTATCTAAAAAATTACCATCCTTTACCCTTATTGGAATCAACGAGCACCTAAGCTGTAGTGTGGCTAGTAGAATATCTCCCAACCCTTTTTTCGGAAGAGGGCAGTCTGTCTATAGGTATCTCATCGCGTTCTTACCCAGAAGTTGCAATTCTATGTGTGAGTCTTGTTCCCTCTCCGCCCAACGTACTAATTTTAGCCAGAGCGCCAGAAGAATGCCTAACCTCGCTTCCTATCACAAGGCCAAACAAACACCCCCCTTGCCCTTTGGGCGCATCAAAAGTTGTAAAGGCAGTCTGGCTCTTTTATGTTTCCAAATAAACCTGGCTATTAGTTGATTGAGGGAGTGTATAAAAGATGTTAGGAGTTGGATTGTGATCATACTCATTACATAGAAAATTTTAGGGAAAACGTAAGACTTGATCACCTTGACCCTGCCCAGCCATGTCAATAGGGGAATATCATAAGAGTGTAGCAATGTTCCCATTTTTCCTACCAGTGGGGAGAAGTTGTGATGGAAGAGTGTATCGGGGTCATCTGTTATATATATCCCCAGGTATTTAAGTTTATTAAGTTGCCATTTGAAAGGGGCGAAGTGATCTTAAAATTGGAAAATTCTCCGAATAATGAAGAAAGCTCCAAAATCTTTGGAATTGCCTCCTTTGCGTTGGACAAGAAGCAAAAGATCGTCTGTAAAAGCAACCGCCCTCAGTTCCAGCTGAAAGAGGGGTTTAGGATCAATCTCCGGATTTTGCCAAATGGCTTGGATAAATAATTCCATTACTAGTACAAATAAAGAAAGGGAGAGAGGGCAGCCCTGTCTCGTGCCATTATTGATGTTATAAAGCTTCGATAAGATCCCATTCACCCTGACCCTGGCCGTAGGGAAGGTACATAGAGACATGATTGCGTCTATGAAAGGAGGGGGAAAGGCAAGTCTCCGCAGGACACACACCATATAACGCCAGCTGATACGGTCGAATGCCTTTCCGCATCCGTAGAGAGCAATATTAGCGGTTTATGCGTGTGCTTAGCATAAGAGATTGCTTGTATAACTTTAGCGGAGTTGTCCCCCCCCTCCTTCCCCACACAAAACCAGCCTGGTCAGGGTGGACAAGGTCCGCTAGTACTAGGTGTATTCTATTAGCTAAAATTTTGGCCCAAAGTTTGAGGTCTGCGTTCAGCAGGGAAATTGTGCGGTAATTGGTACATAGGGCTCCATCCCTCCCCTCCTTTGGCAGCACCGTTATGTGTGCCTCCAGGGCTTGTGGTGGGGGTACCGACCCCGAGAGGAATAGGTTGAACAGTTCAACTAGATGAGGGACGAATACCTCCGAGAATGTCTTATAATATATAATAGGGAAGCTGTCCGGACCCAGAGTCTTTCCCCCTGGGTAGAGGGCTAGAGCCTTCTTGACTTCCTCCGCGGAAACTGCTGCAAGTAGTGAGGAGTGCCCTGAGGTGGTAATTTCTGGTAGTGTGAGAGTGGAAAGAAAGTCCTGTATACGTTGAATTGCGATTGGGGGATCTGCCATAGTGCTATGAGGATGTAGATTGTACAGGGAATGATAATATGTGCAGAAGGCCTCCGCTATCCCTTTAGTTTCTGTCACATCTCCCCTATCGTTCGGATCTGCTTAATGAAGCACTTTTCCTTCAATGGCTTTAATAGTCTAGAAGTGAGTTTACTCCCTCTATTACCATGCACGCATATTTTTTGTTTACATCTTGTGTAAATTTTGGCCGAACGTACATTTAGTAGGTCTCTAAGCCTCTCTCTCAGATCCATCAAATCTGCTTGGGCACTGTCGGTTTTCTTTTGCTTATGCAACCGCTCCAACACATTGATTTGATGCAAAAGATAAAAAAACTTCTTTAGCACTTTTCTTTTATATGTGGGAACCCAGGGCAATCAGCTCCCCCCTCAGAACAGCTTTATGGGTTTCCCATATAATGGGGGTGAGTTTCCCGTCGACCATGTTTTCCCTAAAGAACCTTCTCAGAGAGAAACTAATCTGGGAAACGTTGTCTGCGTTGTCTAGAAGAGTTTCATTTAGACGCCACATGGGGTGGGATCACACAAAAGAGGCTATTTTTATTGACATAAAAATCGGGGCATGGTCTGATAGGGTTATGGAACCAATGGAGGTGGAAGTAATCAGGTTTATGGCAGAAGCTTGGGTTAGAATGTACTCTAGTCTGTGGTATGTATCGTGAGGGGAGGAGTAAAATGTATAGTCCCTTTCATTGGGGTGAGACAATCTCCAGGGATCAATTAAAAGGAGATTTTTGTGTACTCACCGTAAAATCCTTTTCTCTTAGCCTCTAATTGGGGGACACAGACCGTGGGTGTTATGCTGCTGTCCACTAGGAGGCGACACTAGGCAAATCTGCAAAAGAGTTCAGAAACTCCTCCTCTGTAGCAGATACACCCTGGAGCAGGAAGTGATTCTCCAGTTTTGTGCTAAAGCAGTAGGAGAGTCAACAAATAACAGTGACACAGGAAGTACACACAGTCAACCCGTGTAAACAATATAGTTAACAAGGTAATAATCGTGGAACACGGCTTGAAACCGAACAGGCCCGTGTGTAAATAGTGAATAATTAGCAGAGTATATTAGTACCACAGGGCCTGTAGCTAAGCAGGCGCATGTGGAAAATAGTGAAGAGTGAACGAAGCATATGATCGTATAACAAGACCTGAAATTAAACAGGCTCATAGTACTACAAGGCCTGAGCTAAACAGGCACAAGTTTAAACAGCCAACAACTAACAGAGAGATAATAGGCAAACACGGTAAACGTGTTAACCATGAAATGTGAGAACTGAAGAAAAGGCCCATAAGAGCCATAGGGTGGGTGCTGTGTCCCCCAATTAGAGGCTAAGAGAAAAGGATTTTACGGTGAGTACACAAAAATCTCCTTTTCTCCTTCGCCTCATTGGGGGACACAGACCGTGGGACGTCCCAAAGCAGTCCCTGGGCGGGAAAGAACAAAGGAACTAGATATACTGAGCAAGGTCAGAGAAGAACCATGCCCCAGGAACTAGTGACACTGAGCATGATCAGTGAAGAAGAATGAGCCAACAGGCGAGTTGCCGCCTGGAGGACACGTGTACCCAGACCTGCGTTCGTTGCGGACTGAGTGCAAGCTCTATAGCGGCTTGGGTATGGGTGTAGGCTGGCCTATTGGCTGCCTATACACCTGTTGCGCCAATGACTGTTACCGAACTGTCCAGGAGGCCTTCCTGGCCGAGTAGAATGTACCATGACCCTCTGGAAGGGATGATTCATCGATGGAATAAGCGTCCTGGAAGGGTAGAGGAGCCTTAGAGGCTGACGTGTTCTTAGTTCTGCCCATGACGTGTTCTTAGTTCTGCCCATTGGAAGAATGAGAAAAGAGAATCCGACCTCTCAGGAGGGCACTGACATCTAGATGCGTAGGGCCCAGACCAGGTCCCGCACATGTAAGTCCCTCGCGACCGGACGGACTGAAGTCGGGCGTAGCGATGGCAGAGAGACGTCGTCATGTAGGTGGAAAGAGTAAACCTATCCTGAAAGAAAAAAAAAAAGGAAACAGCCATAGGAAAGTCTTGTTCCGATGAAAGGCGCTATGTGAATGAGGATGCTATAGGTAGTATTCCATCATGGCTGAAAACGGGATTCTTGGCGGCCGCGAGTATCAAGGTCAGTTCCCCACGGATCTAGTCTTGTTGTATGGGGACCAGAAATAGCAGACCCTTCGAGGAAAGATTTCATAGAAGTCTGGTGGCAAGACGAGTTTGTAAGAGGGTGAAAAACCTGGTGTGTGAGAGACCCAAGGATAGCCCTGAGTCGAGGTCTGGGTGGAAGACGGAGAGTCCCTAGGACGAAGTAGGGCCAAGGGGAATAACTGCTAAAGGAGTCCCAGCAAAAAAACCAAAATGAGGACACGTGTGTGATGGGATATCGCTGATAAAGCTGGTGTCCTCCTCTGTGACTACGCTCATTACAATATCCTGGGAAAAAAACCTCTTGGGTTAAATTCTAGGTCTGAACGGCTACGGTATCAACCTCAGATGAGAAGAGTTCTGAGGAAGAACTGGCCGTGAGCGAACAGGTCTGAACTGACCGTTAGAGGTCCTGGTACTGCGCTATAAATTGGACAAGCGTGCGCGCCAAGGGCGAGTGGATCAGTCTGAGACCAGAAAGAAGCCCCGGCGACATTCTCGTTGTGATGATCCCGACTATTAGAGGGGAAGAAATGTAGGAGAGGCGGGTACCGGTCCAGGCTTGGACTAGTGAGTCTGTCCCACTGACTGCGGATCCTGAGACCAGACCAGGAAGGCCGGGACCGAGGCATTGAGGTGTGACTCCGCCAGCTCCATATCTGTGGGTACCTGGCGTCGGCGTTTCGACGGAGGACGTGTAGGGGAAGGGGCTGGTCACCCTGAGTCCATGCCTTGGCGAATTAGGAAAAAAGATAACGCCACCCAGAAGAATACACCTGGTATGAGAACAGCTGGCAGTACCGTGTTGTAGGATTCCACCTAGTGAAGAATGTGGCGAACTTGTCAACGCTTAGAGACTGCGGGTTTCACACTGGTGGTTGACCTATGCCACGGCTGTGGCATTGTCTGACTGCATTCTGACTTGTCTGAATGCCAGAAGGTGACTGAACGATTACAGTCCTAGAGATACTACTGTAGATTTAGGGGTATGTTCGAGACAGGGCAAGATCACTGCCCTGAGCATTGTGAAGGGGGTACATCGCCCCCCATGCAGTATGCGTGCAACGCCTGAGCATGGATAATTGCAAAGGCCGGCGATTCCGCTGAGGCCATGGAACTGGCTGCTATGCTGACCAGGACTCTTATATCCGCTGTGAAGGATTGAGGAAATCCCTGCCAGAAGCTGCGGAGTCCAAGATGAAGAATCTGTGCTTTGTCTGGGAAACTGACTAGAGCTGTAAATGCGTTGCAACTAACGGCAGCCATGATCATGCGATGCTGTGCGTCCCATATGGCTGAGACTCTATACGTGACGCTGCAGCATGGGGCGTCAAGGGCACGCAGCGGAGCTGGGGCTCCTGGATATATGTGCTGTGTTGCAGCACGCGCCTTGGAGATTGGGTAGACCTGGAGAAGGTCGATCCCAATGAGTCTGTTTAACGAGCACGGTGCAAATGTCACTGTGTTCGCAGTCTCTGAAAATCATGGATTGATAAAAGAGCCATCCGGAGACGGAAGACTGCTGAAAAGCAGTATATACGTTGCCATTTTCAGGCAGGGGAAAAAAACTATGTAATCTTTTCGCTTCAGTCCCTTCAGCGTCGCCCCACCCCGAGCTGAAGGTTCGGGAGCTCCGACGGCAGGTGGAGGGTGGGCAGAAGGCGGGCTGAGAACGGGCGGGAAGCCAGAGATGTCACGGCTAGGCCGAAGCCGGGCCCTGCTAAAAGACGCGGGGCTCGGGGACCGCAGAGGCCCGTCGCGGAGGTCCGGGGAAAACCGGAAGACAAGAGCAGTGCTGGCAGAAAAAGAACCGGAGGCTGTGATCACGACCGTTCGGTCGCTGGTGTCCTGTGCTGCACACCGCGAGCACTATCCCACTGGAGACTCCTGAATCGAGAAGGGACAGAGTGGTGGAAGAAGGCTCGGGCCATGGTCTTACGGGGGCAAGAAGGGCCCATTCATTGGATCATGCGGTCAGGGGGCCGTAAGGTCCCGTCTCGAGGCAGGCTGTGCAGAGTACTCGCACGTGTCCTCTTAAGCCAAATATCCATATAGGTCTAGTGAGGAGATTGGCAACAGAATTCGTATACCACGTAGTGCTACCTCGAGTTACGTCTTTGTAGTCAGGTGACGAAGGCCGGCCAGGCCTCATGCCTTCGCAGCTTCAACCCGAATCCCCAGTGGAGAGTCGAGGAAGAAGCTTGGCATATAACAATATCGGCTACAACCCAGCGCCTCCGACAGTGGGGAGCTGAGGAGGAAGTATGTTATGGGTCTTCGGTTCCAGAGACCCGAGCTAAACCACTCGAGCAGGGCTGATCATGGAGTTCATCCTGTGTTTTGACGGACTTGACCGTCATCCCTGCAAACCGGAACTCTAGCTGTGGGATTGGAAAAAATTGGTAACAGTCCTAGGACCCTTGCAGTTATCAGATAATTGTAGGTTACGTCAACTTCAACTGGACTCTCCGACAATGGAGGACCCAGGGAGAAACCTGTGAGTTCGACTCGCCGTAATTCCACCGCAACCTAGTTCTCTCAACTGTGTAGGGGCCTGGGAAGGGATGAATGAGTATTTTATGTCTGAATATCAACAGGGTTCCCAACGTTGAGGGGAACCGAGGAGGAGGGCATGTCGGTATATCACTTAAACGTAGCTACCCTCCCCGGGTAGGGCTATCAGATCGGGAAGGTGTACCACAGGAACCTGCCTCTGGCACGGTGGTAGGAACAATTATAATTGGTCCGTGTGCTGGACAGAGGGACTCTGGCTGTACCGCTCTGTGAATTAGCAGTATTCCTAGTAACGTGATGTTACTGTGTCACAGAGTACAGGGGTAGCATTACTGTCACACGCTTGGTGTACAGGGAGGGGGGGGGAGTACAAGTTGAGGCAGGCTGTACTATGGTGGCTGCCAGTGGCGTAACATCAGGCCCCGGGACCCCGATGCGAATGCTCCAATGGGCCCCCAATTATTGCAAATGTTTAACAGTATGTCTTTTTCTATATGACAAAGCACTTTTTTGGGGCCCCCTAGGCTGCAGGGCCCGGGTGCGATTGCAACTTCTGCACCTGGTGCAGGTACGCCACTGCTGACTGCCCGTCAGTAACTATCAGAGACTGGCGCACCGCGAAGCCGTGTTAGTTGTTGTTGGGTCCCTGCATACCCCGTACAGGGGATGCTGCGAGACTTGCTGTAATGTGGCACAAGAGTCGGAGCTGATCTGTGTATCCCTATTATCTCCACCTGGGAGGATAGGGACCAAGGGATGCCTCAGCAGAGGCAAGCATGAGCCTGCTGCCATCTGCCCCATTAGTGGGTGCCCCTGCAGGGATTCTGCCCAGAGCAGAGTCCTAGATGCAACCCCAGTGGTTGTAGTGGCTTATTGAAAACATCTGACCTCCAGCCACAGATGGCCTGGTCAGCCTGAGCCTGCTGCCATCTGCCCCATTAGTGGGTGCCCCTGCAAGGTCTCTGCCCAGAGCAGAGACCTATGCGCAACCCCAGTGGTCGTGTTATCCGACCATCCGACCTCCAGCCACAGATGGCCTGGTCAGCCTGAGTCCCCTGATGCCCCAAGCGCTGTTCGCCGCTGTTATACAGCGGCGACAGCGCCGGGGCTGCAATGGTGGCGGTGCCAGGAATAAGGGGGCGGAGCCAGCGCGAGAGCGCGCAGAGAGGCCGAATGGCGCCCTTTTCAGCCTGTCCCGCCCCCGTGCTGACGCTGAAAAGGCTCCCGTCCAATGGGGCGAGCCGGTGGGCGGGACGGTGACGTGCGGCGAGGCCGAAGCCGGGGCCTCGCGTGAAACGCGGGCCCGGGAATGGCGGGGGGCTGGCGCGGAGGTCCGGGGCCGGAACTGGGAACCCGGCGCCTGGCACCGGAGGCTGCGACCACGGTGGGGCAGCGCCCCATCGACGCCCAGGGCCCGCTATGAGCCGCCGCTGCTGTGCTCCCTTCCAGGGTAGCGGGCACAGCATGAATAGTAAGGAGGAGGGGGGACCCGAGGTGGGAGAGCCTGCTCTCAGAGACCCTCACAGAAGGGCTTGTAGTTCTGCAGGTTACAGACGCTGCAGCTGGTGGCTCAGGGGGGAAAAGGAAAGAAAACATGCAGGGTCCCAGGGGAGCCCTGATTACCTGAGTAGGCTCCTCAACCCAGACCCTGGCAGGGAATGGGGAGGGCATCTTGGGCTTGCTCGACCCATAACCCAGAAGGGAGATGGGGAAGTCTGTGCCTGGCCTGGCGTCCTGATGTGCCCCGCAGGATCAGCTCTTTTCTGCTGTGAATTCTCTGCAAACCTGCAGAAGTCACCCTGAGGTTCCCAGTGGGGACAGGGGAAAATGTGGAAGCGCCGGCCATGGGAGAAAGACAAGGAGATCGGAACGCAATGGAACCGTCGCCTTGCTCCCTATCCATCGTGGCAGGAGGGGATACGTGGAGGTAACACCCCGCGTTCCCGCCTGTTGCTGGTTTTGGGAGATCGGTATGCGGAGATACCGTCGCCCTCTCGTATCCTTGGTAAAAAAGAATAAAAAATCTAAGTAAAAAATATCTAACTATGTAATTTGGAGTGTGTCCTATGGACCATGTCTACCTCCTATCGACACTAAGCAAAAACTGGGGAATCACTTCCTGCTCCAGGGTGTATATGCTACAGAGGAGGAGTTTCTGAACTCTTTTGCAGATTTGCCTAGTGTCGCCTCCTAGTGGACAGCAGCATAACACCCACGGTCTGTGTCCCCCAATGAGGCGAAGGAGAAATGGAGAGATTGCAATGTATTAGCCAGTTTCCTCCTTTCCCCCCCGAGAAATTGAAGACTTCCCCGAGGAAGCATCCACTTCCGGTTGTAGCGTTAGGTTGAAGTCTCCCCCCCCTCATAAGTAAGAGTCCCTCCTTGAATAGGGAGAGAACTTCTAAAGTTTACAAAAGCCACTCCACCTGTCCCTTATTCGCAACGTATATGTTTGCTAATGTGATCGGGGTGTTAACCAGAAGTCTGTAAGTAAAGATCTAATATATATTCTAATATATAATTCCCCTAACGCACTTCCGTGAGTTTCGGCGCTACTTCCGTCGTTGTGGCCGTGGGCGCGCGGCGCCCACGTGACCTGCGAAGCATTGCGAGTCGTTGCAGCCTCGCCAGCAATGCCCGCGCAGCGGCCATTGCGAGTCTCCCGCCCCGGCGAGCTACAGACTTCGTCGCTCCGACCGACGAGAGCCGAGCACCGTGGCCGAAAACAGAACCAAGTGCCTGGCCATGCACAGCTCTAAAGACCGCTATGTATCTCAATGGGAAGTGAGGCGCTATGCTCATTGGTTGGTGCCAGCACACAGCGACCAATGAGCATAGCGCCTCACTTACAACGGTAAGTTTGAAACTCAAAGTCCTCCATGTATCTCAATGGGAAGTGAGGCGCTATTCTCATTGGTCGGCGCCAGCACACAGCGACCAATGAGCTTCGCGCCTCACTTCCTATGGAGATACATGGAGGACTTTGAGTTTCACATTTACCGCTGTGAGTCGCTATGCTCATTAGTTGGAGCCAGAACACAGCGACCAATGAGCTTCGCGCCTCACTTACAGCGCTAAATTTGAAACTCAAAGTCCTCCATGAATCTCAATGGGAAGTGAGGCGCTATTCTCATTGGTCGCTGTGTGCTGGCGCCGACCAATGAGAATAGCGCCTCACTTACAGCGCTAAATTTGAAACTCAAAGTCCTCCATGTATCTCAATGGCCAGTGAGGCGCTTCTCTCATTGTACTCATGACAGTAGCAACATTAACCCCTTACATTCCGTTTTATCTGTAATTTCTATAACACAGTGTGTAGTTGTACTGCCACTGCGAAGTTAACCCCTTATATACCATTTCTGCCTTAACTTCATACTTTGTAGTCTCTATTATACTCTGCCAGTAGGAACATTAACCCCTTATATTCCATTATTGTTGTTATTTCTATTACACAGTGTATAGTTGTAATGACACTGCGAAATGAACCCATTACATACCAGTTCAGCATTAACTGCATATTTGGTAGTGTTTATAACTACTGCCACTGGTATATTAACCCCTTGAACACCATTTTGGATATAATTTACAGCGCTGAGTCTGTTGTGGGAGTGCCTGTGGGACATTAAAGTGATCCTAAACCCAGAAACTGACCCCCCCGTATCTTTAGACCTGTCCCTGCACCCCCTCTTATCATTTCTAGCTATCCCTTTTGCAGAAAAAAATCGCTTTTGTAAAGTAAGAGAAAAGGTTATAATACTTTGACCTGTGTGAGTTCTCTCTTTCTGTGGAAGCAGAGATGGGTCTTGTAATTATGAACGCCCCTCTCTGCTTCTAAGAGCCTGGCCGCGTCATGAAAGGGGCGGGGCTAAATCGCGTCATGCCGAAGCCCCGGCCCCTTTCATGACGCGACCAGGCTCTTAGAAGCAGAGAGGGGCGTTCATAATTACCAGGCAGCAGCAGACAGGCCCGTCCCATCTCGGCTTCCACAGAAAGAGAGAACTCACACAGGTCAAAGTATTAAAACCTTTTCTTACTTTACAAAAGCGATTTTTTCTGCAAAAGGGATGGCTAGAAATGATAAGAGGGGGTGCAGGGACAGGTCTAAAGATACGGGGGGGGGGGGTCAGTTTCTGGGTTTAGGATCACTTTAACTCCTTCAATAACATTTTTGATATTATAAGTTCCTACTCTGTTATAGTCCTGTTAGTCGGACATTAACTCTTTCTACACCTCCACTATATTGCTACCCTCACAGTTCTGCCTACATCGCCTACTTAGTCATATATCTGGTGTTTAAGTCTATTATTTAAAACTCTTAAAAAAATTATATACAGATTCTAGACTCCCGATTCTTTAGAATCGGGCTCACAGCTAGTATATAATAAACAAGGTAGTTATTTTTTTTCCTTTTCAGCATTATAGATATAAGGACTACCACTTCCGGATAACATTAAAAGAATAAATTTTATTGATTCTTTTTATAAAAAATGACTGGTCTAGTCTACAAAGTGTACAAAAGTGGAAACAAGGGGTGTGTATTTACAAATTCACTGAAGAAAAAAGCACATTTACAGTATGGATATACCTATTCTGTCCCTAAATCTGTAGGGCTACCTGACCGTGGAGGTATAAACACCCTAATGTTCCGGGTGCCCCCACTCCGCGACGGCTTGCCCTATGATATCCCTAGATAGGTCATCACAATTATAACCAACTGTGCGAATACTTCCTGAACGGTCTCTGATGAGCCTTATGATATTCTATAAGGCGAAACGCGTTAGACGAGTAAATGATGGAGATTTTCCACTGTTTTTAAGTCACGACTGAAGGAAAAATTTGACCGCACATTGGATTGCCGTGGTATTAGAGAATTCTAACGTTACATCTGAGTTAAGTTGATCCTGATCCGGATTCAATTCTGTCATTATCCTTTGGATTTTGATACCCCTATATATAAAATGTTGGTTATAATTGTGATGACCTATCTAGGGATATCATAGGGCAAGCCGTCGCGGAGTGGGGGCACCCGGAACATTAGGGTGTTTATACCTCCACGGTCAGGTAGCCCTACAGATTTAGGGACAGAATAAGTATATCCACACTGTAAATGTGCTTTTTCCTTCAGTGAATTTGTAAATACACACCCCTTGTTTCCACTTTTGTACACTTTGTAGACTAGACCAGTCATTTTTTATAAAAAGAATCAATAAAATTTATTCTTTTAATGTTATTCGGAAGTGGTAGTCCTTATATCTATAATACTGAAAAGTTAACCAGAAGTCCTTTCACGAAGACATATCTCCCCTCTGAGCCAGTAATGCTGTCTTTAACAGTGAAGGGGAGTCCCCTTTTCAGCGCTATGCTGACCCCCTTAGAAGGTGATTGCGGGCAACTATGAAACCAGGTTGGATACCCTGAATAAGACATATTAGGTGTCCTGCCTCTCCTGAAATGGGTTTCCTGGAAAAAAATTACCTGGGAGTGGGCCTTGTTCAGAAGAGAGTGTATCTGGCTGCGTTTGGAGGGGCCGTTTAGTCCCTTAGCGTTGAGAGATGTCACAGTGATCGAATCTCCCACAAAGCTACCAGCCATTTTCAAGTATAACATCAGTTATCTCAACCTGTAAAATCATTCTGCATTGGGATTGAAACAAAAGTAAGTCAGAACTATTTACAAAAACAACCTCATCATCTGCAGGTGTGGGGGGTTGTAGAAACCCAATTTTTGAAGATGAGTTCTAGAGCAACCAAGCGGTGTTCAAGAATAAGTCAAAAATTGTTCACATAAAACAAAAACAGTGGCATGAAAGTAGTGCGCCTTTAACTATAAACCATAAGAGGGGAAGTTAAGGGTGGATGCAAGCCC
This sequence comes from Allobates femoralis, assembly GCA_033576535.1. NCBI lineage: Eukaryota > Metazoa > Chordata > Amphibia > Anura > Aromobatidae > Allobates > Allobates femoralis. Next base: position 259,017,504 of record JARQOC010000006.1, read on the forward strand.
ATCTTTCCCTGGACCATACAAGTAACTAGTAAAGATAAACATTTGTAACCACAACAAGCCGCCACCCGAAATCAAGTCAATTCCTATGGTAGTAGGTTGCGTTGTCCTGTGAGCTGGTGGAATTATGAGATTACCAAGCCCTACCCGCCGGGGCTCTGCACACGTGTCATAAGACTGCATGTACACCAAGGGAAAGGTGCCACTTTATAGTGGGAAAATGATAGGAAAGACAGCTGGGTGGAGACAGAAAGTAGGTAGAGAAAGTGGGGAAGAGGAACCATAGTGAAGAGAGATAGAAGAAAGCATTGTAGTGGAAAGGCACCCCACATTCCCTCCCGGCCACCCAAGTGGCCCCACGAAAGGGGACAACAAAGGGAGCCGGCCGCGACATATATTTGGTCCATACAAAGATCACCCAGCATAATAATATGTCTGTCACTGTTAGCAGCCCTTGTCCCTATCTATGTCTCAGGGCAATCCTAAGTGACTAAGACCATCATGAAAAGTGGGCAACATCCACTAAGGAATGGGTGTGGGATCCATTTGTAAGGTCTCCAAAGCAGTCTCCAGATCTTCCGGTGTGCGGAATGTGACCTGACAGCTCTCCTTGTTGAAGCCCACCACAAAAGGAAAAAGCCATTTAAATCGTAGGCCTTGGCCCACAATCGCATCTATCAAAGGTTTAAGAATTTTTCTCTTGGACAATGTGGTTGGGGAGAAGTCTTGGAAAATTTGAGAGTGTCACCGTACGTCAGTGGCGATTTTTCCCTCACTCCCGACAAGATAGCCGCAGTGTCTACGTAGCTGAGGAGCCACAAATGATGTCCCTCGGGCGTTCATTAGGCTTTGGTCTAAGGGCTCTATGGACCCTCTCAATGATGACAGTCTCCGCCCTTTCAGGGCCTAGGATATCTGCAAATATCTCTTTAGACACCTTATTAAGGGATTCAGAAGCGAAGGATTCAGGTATGCCACGAAGGCGTATGTTTTTTCTCCGACTTCTATGCTCTAGATCCTCCAGTGCCAGAGAGACCGAGTTGAGATGTTGCTTATGTGTCAGGATATGGTCGCTAAGATTGTTAGTGGCGTCAATTATATCCGTTTGCGTGTTCTCTAAAGCTTCAACCCTTTGTCCTATATGCCTCACGTCGGACCGGAGTTCCGCCATTTCCTTAAATAGGGGTTGCAGAGTAGATTCCAATAGATTTTTCATATAGGACCTGGAGACAGCGGCTGTATCTTCAGACGTGGACTCACAGTCTAAGTCTCCCTGCTCAGCGTCTGAGTTGTCATTGGTCAAAGTAGCCGTAGCATTACGGGCCTTCAGCTTGTCTGGTGACTGACATCTCTAATATTTTTTTCAGGTATTTGTCTAAGTCTCCCCTGGTTGTGGTAGACAAAGTTGCAGAGGGTTGCCTTGTGAGACTTTTAGCCCGTGCTTTATGATTTGTGCGAACCATTGTAAAGCTGCTTATTACGGGCTGTCCCAAACACCACTTGGCTACATCAGAAGTTTAATATAACAGCATGTTCATAAAGTTTTGGACAGAGTAGCACAAACTTGCAGCAAAAAAAGTGCTGTGTCTTAAAGCTTCCAGCAGATGGAGCTCTCAGTCCATGAATGTTGAGATCCTGTAGGCAGGAACAAAGTGCAATCAGGGGAGTCTATGGGACAGAGTCAGTAGCCTCAACTGACTCTCCACAAAAAGCAAGTGAAAGGCACGCCACTCACTGCTGCGCCCCTAATGCCTTTTGGGCTACTATATAATAGACACCCTTCTCCAGACCTTATTGTCCATTGTATTCCACCAGACTAGCTGGCTCCTCCGCTGCATTCTCTCAGGGCAATAAGGGGTTAATAGTCAGAGTCTGGTATAGGAGAAGGAGGAGGAGCGGGGGCTGCTGTATAATGGCGCTTGCTTCACACCAAGAGCTTCGTGGGCTGGGACCCCATGGGCAAGATGGAGTCAGTCCCCTTATCCCCAAATAGGGCTAAATGTTCACCACCGGAACACCCCCGCAGTCTCACCAGTCAAGTTCACTCCTCTCTCCTCCCGCATCTGCCGGCGGCTCTCCCTCCTGTGTGTGCGGCGCCACGGGCACCGCAGCAGCCCTCCTCAAACGTGCGCTCACCAACCAGCTTATCTGCTGCAGCCGCCCTCTGCGCTGTGTCCTCACTCCCGGCGCGGGCTATGCACTCCCCTGGGCGCCTCTGGGTCCTTGCTGTCTTCTCTGTGCCCAAGTGTTCTCCCTGCGGCACCGCCGATCAGGCTGGGCGGGATGTTCCACCGCTGCCCGGGTCTCCCAGGCTTCCCCGCACTGATCCTCCTGTCTGTCACCGAGGTGAGTGTGGCTCAAAAGACCCCCCTTGATGTCAAGAAGGGCTGATAGAGGGTTAGAGGATTTCTCTCATGTTTTTTGGCTGGAAATCTGTCTGTTTTTTGTGGGCTAGGAGCAGGAGCAAGTATCATGCACGTCCAGCCATGCCAGTACCCAGGCCACGCCCAGCTAGCTGTTATTTTCTGACTAAAACCAGTCAAACCACATTTTGTTACTCAAGGTTGTACACTCACACCTGTTCAAAGCAGTTAAAACTGGTTTGAATCACTGACTGGTAACCAACTTACAATTTTACTTACAAAATGCTTTGTCCCAATTACCGTATTTTTCGGACTGTAAGGCTACGTTCACACATCGCGTATTTTGTCGCGTATTTTTACGCATGCAGTTTTCTAAAGAAATACGCGCGTTTTTTTACGCGCGTAAAAAAAACGCATGTGTGTTCACACACATGCGTTTTTTGATGCGTTTTTTTTACGGACGCGTTTTTTTCTGCATGTGTACTGCAAACACATAGAAATGAAGTTTGTTAAAAAAAAAAAAAAAAAAAAAGCCTTGTGATGTCATTTCCTTTCTTTTCCATTATTACATTCTCCATTGAAAAGTGAACTAGAGAATGGACAATCTACATGCTGCATTTTCTATGTCCAGCAAGGGTAACCCTTGCAGTGTATATGGTGGGTCAGTGGTTAGCACTGTATATGGTGGGTCAGTGGTTAGCACTGTATATGGTGGCTCAGTGATTAGCACTGTATATGGTGGCTCAGTGGTTAGCACTGTATATGAAGGCTCAGTGGTTAGCACTGTATACGGTGGCTCAGTGGTTAGCACTGTATATGGTGGCTCAGTGGTTAGCACTGTATATGGTGGGTCAGTGGTTAGCAGTGTATACGGTGGCTCAGTGGTTAGCACTGTATACGGTGGCTCAGTGGTTAGCACTGTATATGGTGGGTCAGTGGTTAGCAGTGTATATGGTGGCTCAGTGGTTAGCACTGTATACGGTGGCTCAGTGGTTAGCACTGTATATGGTGGGTCAGTGGTTAGCAGTGTATATGGTGGCTCAGTGGTTAGCACTGTATATGGTGGCTCAGTGGTTAGTACTGTATACGGTGGCTCAGTGGTTAGCACTGTATACAGCGGCTCAGTGGTTAGCACTGTATATGGCGGCTCAGTGGTTAGCACTGTATACGGTGGCTCAGTGGTTAGCACTGTATATGGTGGCTCAGTGGTTAGCACTGTATACAGTGGCTCAGTGGTTAGCACTGTACAGTGGCCTCCTCTCCTCCCTGGTCTCGTCTCCTCCATGTCCTCCTTAGCCTCCCTTTGTGGGGGAGCTCCAATGTGGAGACACACAGGGACCCTCCAAACATGGTGTCCACTAACAATTTGAGCTCATTTTCCATTCAAATTGTTAGCGGACACCATGTCGCGTTTGGAGGGTCCCCGTGTGTCTCCACATTGGAGCTCCCCCATAAGTGACCCCATTTTGGAAACTAGACCCCCAAGAAACATATCTAGATCCATATTGAGCACTTTGAACCCCCAGATGCTTCACAAATTGATCCGTAAAAGTGAAAAAATAAATTTTTGTGAAATAAAAACGTACTTATTCCTTATTACGGATCAATTTATGAAGCACCTGGGGAAACAAAGTGCTCACTATGCATCTAGATAAGTTCCTTAGGGGGTCTAGTTTCCAAAATGGGGTCACTTGTGGGGGAGCTCCAATGTTCAGGCACACAGGGAGTGGCTCTCCATACGCAACAAGGTTTCCGCTAACAATTGGAGCTAATTTTCCATTGAAATTGTTAGCTGACACCATGTCGTGTATGGAGAACCCATGTACCACCAGCACAAGGGCAACTGGAAGAGTTGGGTTGCAGCACCAGAAAATGCCGCCTCTAATGCACTATTTTCTTGGGTGGCTGTGGGTTGCAATTTGCAGCGTGGGGGACCCACAACATTTGGGTCTCTCCACGCTGAGGATTCCAGTCAGCCAGCTGCCAAGTTGTACCTGGCTGGCTACCAAAAATACAACGAAGGACTTTTTTTTTTATTTCTAGAACTAATTCTAGAAAAAAAAATGACATGGGGCTCCGCCATATTTTTGGTCCAGCCAGGTACAACTTGGCAGCTACAGACTGCCAGCAACCCCCAGCTGCCTCGTTGTACCTGGCTGCAACCAAAAAATACAGCGAAGCCCATTTTTTTTTTTATTTCTAGAATTCTAGAAAAAAAAATGACATGGGGCTCCGCCATATTTTTAGTCCAGCCAGGTACAACTAGGCAGCTGGGGGCTGGAATCCTCAGCATGGAAAGGCCCAAGCGTTCTGGGCCCCCCATGCTGCGAATTGCAGCCCACAGCCGCCCCAGAAAATGGCGCATTCATTGAAGCGCCATTTTCTGGCGCTGTACCCATGCTCTTCCAGTTGCCCTGGTGCCGGTGGCAAACTGGGTAATAAAGGGGTTAATGCCAGCTTTTTATTGGCAGCTGGCACTAAGCCCGAGATTCATAATATAGGGCCAATGTTAGACCCGCCATTAGGAATCTCTGGTAAATAGTCAGAAAATACACACATAGAAAAATCTTTTTATTTGAAAAAAAACACAAACAAAATTCGGACTCCATCTTTATTATAAAGATCCGACGTAGTCCACAACAAAGGTCCCACGACGCTCGATCGCCTCCGACGTAGTCCACAACGAAGGTCCCACGATGCTCGATCGCCTCTGCTCAATCCAGAGACTACAGCAAGGGATCAAGTGTCCTCTTCCTACAGTCTCGGGGGGCAGAGTTGTGGTGCACTGTATGACAATGATCTGTTATACAGTGCACCATGACTATGATCCCAGAGACTATAACAAGGGGACACTTGATCCCTTGTTGCACCCATCCATCCACGCACGCACACAACCACGCACATCCACACACACATCAACACACACATCAACGCACGCATGCTGACATCCACGTTCGCACACATCCACGTACGCACACAACCACGTTCGCACACATCCACGCACGCTGATATCCTCGCACGCACATCCACACACACATCAACGCACGCATGCTGACATCCACGTACGCACACAACCACGTACGCACACATCCACGTTCGCACACATCCACGCACGCTGACATCCTCGCACGCACATCCACACACACACATCAACGCACGCATGCTGACATCCACGTTCGCACACATCCACGTACGCACACCACGTACAAACACATCCACGTTTGCACACATCCACGCACGCTGACATCCTCGCACGCACATCCACGCACGCATGCTGACATCCACGTACGCACACATCCACGTACGCACACATCCACGTACGCACACATCCACGTACACACACATCCACGTTCGCAGACATCCTCGCACGCACATCCACACATCAACGCACGCATGCTGACATCCACGTTCGCACAAATCCACGTACGCACACCACGTACACACACATCCACGTTTGCACACATCCACGCACGCTGACATCCTCACACGCACATCCACGCACGCATGCTGACATCCACGTTCGCACAAATCCACGTACGCACACCACGTACACACACATCCACGTTCGCACACATCCACGCACGCTGACATCCACGCACGCACACAGCCACGCACGCACACAGCCACGTACGCACACAGCCACGTACGCACACAGCCACGTACGCACACAGCCACGTACGCACACAGCCACGTACGCACACAGCCACGTACACACACATCCACGTTTGCACACATCCACGCACGCTGACATCCTCGCACGCACATCCACGCACGCATGCTGACATCCACGTTCGCACACATCCACGTACGCACACATCCACGTTCGCACACCACGTACACACACATCCACGTTTGCACACATCCACGCACGCTGACATCCTCGCACGCACATCCACGCACGCATGCTGACATCCACGTTCGCACACATCCACGTTCGCACACATCCACGTACGCACACATCCACGTACGCACACATCCACGTACACACACATCCACGCACGCTGACATCCACGTTCGCACACATCCACGTACGCACACATCCACGTACACACACATCCACGTTTGCACACATCCACGCACGCTGACATCCTCGCACGCACATCCACGCACGCATGCTGACACCCACGTTCGCACACATCCACGTACGCACACATCCACGTACGCACACCACGTACACACACATCCACGCATGCACGCTGACATTCATGCAAGCTGACATTCATGCATGCACTCATCCAAGCACGCACACATACATACATACATACACCCATCCATCTATTCATACTTACCCACCGATGAGGAGGAGGAGCCCCTGAGAAGAGGAGGGGCCACACCGGAGACTGCAGAGGAGGCCGACGGTGCGGGCCGGTGCACCGGCGCGTGCAGCCCGCCGGACCGGAATAGGTGAGCAGGGCTGGGTACGAGCAGGGGGGTGGGTAAGAGCAGGGAGGAGGGGGCCTGCAGCTTGACCGGTGGGCGCATGAGCCCGCCGGCCGAAAAACTATAGGAGGAGGGCGGGTGGATGGCGGGGACCGGTATGGGAGGGTGCAGGCTGGACAGGACACGGGGATATGGACACAGGGGGGCTGGACGGAGCGGGGATATGGACACAGGGGAAGCTGGACGGAGCGGGGACAGGACACAGGGGAAGCTGGACGGAGCGGGGATATGGACACAGGGGAAGCTGGACGGAGCGGGAACAGGACACAGGGGAAGCTGGACGGAGCGGGGATATGGACACAGGGGAAGCTGGACGGAGCGGGGATATGGACACAGGGGAAGCTGTACGGAGCGGGGACAGGACACAGGGGAAGCTGGAGCAGATAATGGCCGGCGGGTGCAGCGGGACCCAGGGACAGCCACGGGAAAGCAGGAATCCCAAAATGGTGGGATTTCCTGTTCCTGTTTTCCCTGGGGCTGTTCCCGTGTGACATCATTTCCTGCACATACCCCTTGCCCCGCTCTGGAATGCGCATCGTCTGAATGACGATGCGTAATTCCAGGGGTTAAAATGGGGCCTATGGGAGAACGCGCACGTAAAAAGACGGAAAGAATTGACATGTTCATTCTTTTTACGCGCGCGCTTTCTCCCATAAAAGCGCGGCCGAAAATTGCGCTGTGTGTGAACAGCAAAAGTGAAAGTGCATTCACTTTGCTGTGACACGCAGACGCAGGTCCGCTTTGGGGGGAAATACGCGCGCAAAAAAGCGCAAATAATACGCGATGTGTGAACGTAGCCTAAGACGCACTTTTGTTCCCCCAAACTGTGGGGGAAAGTGGGGGGTGCGTCTTATAGCCCAAATGTATGGAGTGTGGGGCCAGGGGAGGTGGGGGCAGCTCTGGAGCGGTGCCGGGAGGGCTGGAGAGGGCTGCAGACAGAGCGGGAGATCTCCTGCTCCCGCTCATTTAATATGCACTGCCGCTGTCCATCACTGTGGTGCTGAAACTGCACCAGGGTGATGGACTGGGGAGCAGCACATATTAAACTGTCTGCGCCCCCCCTATGATGGCACATGCTCCCCCCCCCATGTTTTAATATGGCCCCTATGCTGCTGCCAATAATAAAATAACCACATTACTCACCTTTTCCAGCGATGTCCTGGTTCCCTCCATGCAGCTGCACTCTTCCACTTCCTGGTTCTTCTCTCTGTGAAGCCGGTCATGTGATCGGCTCAGCAGTCTCATCTCTGTGCACCCGATCATATTACTGGCATTACAGAGAAGTGGAGGAGTGCAGCTGCATGGAGGGAGCCAGGACATCGCTGGAAAAGGTGAGTAATGTGATTGTTATTTTATTATAGGCAGCAGCATGGGGGGCCATATTTAACATGGGGGTGTGTGCCAGCCCTGGGGGGGGCACCTGGGTGTGGCAGCCCTGGGGGGCAGTGATGTGGCAGCCCTGGGAGACGTGTGCATGGGCTGTGGAGTGGAGCGTGTGGCAGCCCTGGGAGACGTGTGGCAGCCCTGGGAGACGTGTGGCAGCCCTGGGAGACGTGTGGCAGCCCTGGGAGACGTGTGGCAGCCTGGGAGATGTGTGCCAGCCCGGGGGGCGTGTGCCATCCCTGGAGGGGGTGTGCCATCACTTGGGACGTGTGCCAGCTGTAACCAGAATAAGGGGGCCATATCTAGGATGTGGGCTATATCCAAGGATGAGGGACCATGTACCAGGATGAGGGGGCTATGAGGGACATATACCCTATATGATTTGTAAGACGGACATTGACAATAAGACGGACCCCATTTAACATTAAAAATTATTTTTTCCTCTTTTCCTTCCCAAATTTGGGGTGCGTCTTATAATCAGGTGCGTCTTATAAAGCGAAAAATACGGTAATTTGCACAGCACTGTATATGTATGTGTGTACAATTAACTTTAATTTTTTATATATATTCTTTAGATATATTTTATATAGAATCCTAGTGTTTCATATTTTAAAAAGTTTGTAAACTTGTCAATTTTACTATAAATTTTGTTAAGAATATAGTCATTTTTAAATAATATGGTTTGTAAACTTGATTCTAATTTTAACACACCATCATTGTTTGAACAATTGGTTTGAAATCATGACACTATCCATTGGTAACATGGTGAATTACTAACAAGATTGGTTTTCACTTATAGGGTTAATCTGATTTTTATTGATTGACTAATTGATTACCCAATGACATGTCAGTGCACTTTATAAATACGTCACTTCCTGGTAATGTCTCCTTACATCACCTGATGAAGGCAGTACTCTTGCTGCTGAAACGTGTTGTGGCCTACGTAAAGGGGTTAATAAACCGCTAGTAATAATAATACTGTTTCCACTTCTTATTTCTGACCCTAGCGCTCCATAGACCATCTCATTAGTTAACTGCATCTTAATCGTCTTGGGGAGTTCAGCAGGAGCTGCTCTGGGTCTTGGAAATAGTAAATAGGTCCTATTAGATCGGACGTGGCCAGCCATACATTGCTAACACTTGCCAAGGACCTGCAGTGACTTATTTCTGGTCTATGCCTGGTCACGTAACCAAACAGGAAGTATCCCGGGAGCGGTGGTGATTGTGGCTGGTAGCCACACAAACACCTCCACGAGGAGGCAACCAAGCAGGCCCTCGACCAGAGTTGTGCAAGGGGTGCACAATCAATGTGGTGAGTGATCATTCGGCCCCCTGAAAAATGCACCTTCCAAAAATAGTCTCCACATTGCACTCACAAAATCTTTTTTTTTACATATACAGAACTGGAGGCACTGACAGCACTGGGAAGAATATACATTACTGTGTACGGTGTGCATAGTGTACTAACCCTACCCCTAAAGTACATCCTCACGCTGTACTAGCCAGTGTTAGGACTTAATCCTTCAGTGTATGTGCACGCAATGTTCATGAGTGAATGCTGCATGCACGTGGATGTTTAAAGGGCCGGCAGCTAGCAAGAAGTGTCTGCTGCCTGAGCACTGTGGTCTACAGGAATTTGCTCAGGGGGCACACAAAAGGTCCAGAGGTGCCTTACATCTGGACTAGAAGGAAAGAAAGGGCATTTTCATATCTGCATTTGTATTACGTTTGGGTTGCAATCTGTTTTTGACAGCATGTGTGCCAAATACACATTGCAAACGCATGCAAAAATGCACCCATTGATTTAATGAAAAACGCATTGGAAACACAAGTAAAAATGCATGTCATTTTCAGAAAACGCAAAATGCATGCGTTTTTGCAAACGCAGCCAAAATGTGTCCTGCAAAAAAAGCACGCGTTTTGCATTTTCAGAAAAGGACATGCGTTTTTACTTGCGTTTCCAATGCGTTTGAAATCAATGGGTGCGTTTTTGCAAGCTTTTTTTTACGTTTCTGTGCGCTTTTCAGTGCAAAAACACATAGAAACGCAAACGCAAACCCCCCTTAGATGTGAACTTAGCCCCAAAGGTTTTTTGAATTGCAGACTGTGGCATCAAAAGGATGAAGTTGCTATTGCTGGAGGTTTGATAGAGAACTGCACACCGCAGCTCTTTTTGTTAAGAGTAGCTGGTGTATATGAGTACAGGCCATTATAGGTTTAATGACAAGTCATTTCATTACAGAAAAGAAATTCCAAGGCATCTGCTTACTAAGGAAAACCTGATAGCCTTGGGCCCATAGGCAGGCTATTACCTGTTACTATTGAGTTTATTTCTAAAGGCAGCTGCAAAAACATGACTTCTCCGCAATTGTACAGCTAAACATAACAATTACAACCAGTTGCTACCAAAGAATATTTGGTCTGCATTTCACCATTACTTTACCTTTAGTACCTCCATACCAGAAGCGTGAGATAGGTAGCACCATCGTTTTAGTGATTTCATCTTCGATAAATCTCTTTGCAAGTAAATGTAGAGTGCAACGGAATACAATCAGAGAGAATAATCCACGTTTCATACATGTTTATTGTCACTAAACCAATAGATTACTACAAGCGAGAATTCTGCGGTGCATGGGCTACAACAGCTGGCCCAAGACCTTCACAGTTTACAAGCACAAAAAGCAGCAAAACATGTAGGTCACCTCGAATGGTAGGTCACCCCAACAACATATTGTGCCCAATATGGACACCTGCCATGTACATGTAGGACTTTAAAGTTGCAGTAGTACTGAGAAAAGGAGCACACATTTCATATACAATTATAAAGAATAAAACTTAAATCAAAGAAAGGAAAAAACGATCCATTGACTTGAAGGGACAAAGGCTATGTTATCTACATTTGAGATGCTGGTGAATAAAATCTATACTTTTGGTTTCCACCATATGCTAAGGACAGTGGCTGGCTTTATGTAGTGTACCTTAGTCCAGCATAACATCCATACAATGATCTCTGAATCCCAGGAACATGAGATAGTTATTTGATGGAGTTCTCCTACTATACAGCTGCTCAGACTGACAAAGCAAACACTGTCATCATCCTTCCCAAACTAATAAAACAACAACTCCCCAGGGTACTGAGTCGTTCTACGCTCAACATTTAGAGTATAAATTATTATGAAGTGACCCAAAACAGCTCTTGATATCCCAGGATACTGGACCCCACCTGATTTGTGGCCATATCTGAATCTTTGGGTTTAGACTTCTAATAGTCTCTGAACATTTCATTTTTATACAGAAAACCTAATGAAAGACTGGGAAATCAATCATGGTTTCCTACAGATGTTCTCAACTAAATCAGAAATTTATGTTCATTGTACGACTTTTTTTTTTTTTTTTGCAGGAAAAATTAGGCCTTGTCTGGTGTTGCAGAAGAGTGACAGTCTCACAAAGATTAAAAACAGACAGTCATACAATCTCTTGAACAAACAATGGTTTACACATTTGCTACACAAAATGTTGCAGTTCTATTTATTTCTTAATAAAACTCTTGTTTAATTAAACTAAAATTTACCGTATATACTTTAGAAAAATGTTGGATTCACATGCACTTTAAGGAATCTTCCAGAAACTCCCCCACATCCCCCCAATTTATAGGACTACGTAGCCAATTTAAAAGATAAGCCACTCGATCCCTTTATGACCCTCTAGCAGTGAGAAATATTCTGACGTTCTGTACAGAGAGTCTGAGGAGCAAGATGTTTATCATTATGCCCCACTGCAGTTATAGACTCATGGATACAGAACTCCAAGATGAGACTGGAGGAGCACTCTGTGTAGCCCTTTAAAAGAGAAGTCAGTTGATCCTTTTATGACAACAAAGTGCTGCTCCAGCAGGTAGAAATCTTAATTTTGAAGATCTGCATACACAAGCCTGGAAGTACACTGGTGTGCGACGATAAACTTCCTGCTCCTCAGCCTCACATATACAGAACGACAAAAAGAGATTTCACACTGCTGGATACAGCACTTTGTTGTAATAAAGGATAGACTGGCTTATCATTAAAGGGCTACACAGTCATATAAACGATTTTGGAGCAGAAGAGGAGGTGATTACAGTTTGCCTTCAAATAAAAGCAATAGATCTTATCAGATTTTCTATTACATAAAACGTAATGATTAATACATCTGGAGGGCAACTCTTGGGTTTTCTACATGTACTGTTAGGTTTTCCCAAATTTCCATGATCCTATAGTACAGGAGTAGCATGAAATAGAGAAATATTGTATGACATGATTGAATGTCTTCTGTCATTACATGGAAGAAGCACCTAAGAAGGTTTCAGAAAACATGTACTCCATCTTTTTTATTAGACAAACTTTACATTTTAGTTATGGGTTCATGGTTGCCTTGATAAGTAGCTACTCGGTGGGCTCTTTGTGCCAGATCTCCTAACAATGAGCTGTGATTGCCAATGGAAACAGCTACTGCCCAAGCATGTCAACATCTATGGGTATCTTTGAAAAGCATGGCTGACAGTCCTCCAGTGTCAGAGCAACCCCCATCAACACCATATGCCCCAATACATTACTTGAAAAAGGATTATTTAATGCAGATAATTCATTAAAATAGTGATGCATCCTTCCCACATTAGTACTTGGTAAAAGACATGGTATAAATATAAAGCAATCCTAAGATGAGGATAAGTACAAAGATTTTACAATGTTAGTTGAGAGCAGCAGTTTACCAGCATCATGGATGTGAGAGAAGCTGGAAGGCAGACCAAAGGTGAAGCTAGGCAGACTGTGAAGATGGCAGTTACATACATGTAGTGTTTACTGCAGCAGTACTGGCAAAGTATGCATGCTACACATGTCATTAGGAACTGACAGCAGGGACAGGTTACGTAAATGAATAGCATGTCTTCTGGAATCAATCAAAGGAAATTAATTGGGCCTCGCTTCCGCCTGGCACCTGCTGACCATGTGTTGCCTGCTGATGTGGAGGTTGCTGCTGACCAGCACCAACTGGCATCTACAAAAAGAAACATAATTCAACATTATTGGAAATACTAACATATGCCATAACAGATGATAAATAAGAGGCATTTAATCACTTTGGGCCTTTTCACACCTGCGTTTGCATGCATTTTTACAGCTAAAAATGCATCCAAACGCATGCATTAACGCACCCATAGGCTGCAATGCAAGACGCACTGCAAATGCAGCCAAAAACGTGGCTGCTGCGTCTAGGGCTGTGTTTGCAAAAACGCAAGCGTTTTGAGTTTTTGCATGCGTTTTGCATTGCAGCCTATGGGTGCATTAACGCATTTGTTTGGATGCGTTTTTAGCAGTAAAAACGCATACAAAAGCAGCCCAGCCTTAGATGTGAACTGGGCCTTTGTTGTAAAAGCAATTCCTCTTTAGCTTATCTTAAGGCTGTTTACTGATATCCCATTTCAAGAGTCAATGACAAAATGTGGCGTGAAGAGGACCTTCCACAAGATTCCCATAACCGATTCCCTGTTGAAAGGAATCAGTCAACATGTTTTTGCTACCTCATCCGAAAGTATCATGATGTAGGGTAACAGGCCCTTATCCCAACAATGTATCACCTACTTTACTGCACTTTTGATTAAAAACTGTTTTAACTGCTGATCCAATAGTTCTCTGAATGCTGAGCTCTGTATAGCCTTAACCCCACCAATGATTGACAGTATTGTGTGCACTGGCTATAGGCAGAAAGCTGTCAGTTTTGGGTGTGAAATAGTTTTCTAGTGATATTCTCCTGCTGATAAAACAGTGATTTTATAAAAGTAAAAAAAACAAGCATCAGTAAGGCTGCCTTCAGATTTGCAGATGCCTCCGCAGAGTTTTGCGGAGGCATCTGCAAGCATCTGCATGCAGACGGCAGCCCCTATGTTTATAATGGAGCGCACGGCGGTCTGCAGATGCTTGCAGACCGCCGTGCGCACCCATTCACTCCTATATGTGATCTGTGGCAGGCGGATGCCTGCGCACAAATCACACACTCGCCCGCACCAGGGACGCAACATGTCGCGTCCCTGGTGGCGAGAGTGTGTGATCTGTACGCAGGCATCCGCCTGCGCACAGATCACATATAGGAGTGAATGGGTGCGCACGGCGGTCTGCAAGCATCTGCAGACCGCCGTGCGCTCCATTATAAACATAGGGGCTGCTGTCTGCATGCAGATGCTTGCAGATGCCTCCGCAAAACGCTGCGAGGCATCTGCAAATCTGAAGGCAGCCTAAGTGATACATTGGTGGGGTAAAGGTTTGTGCCTTCTTAAATGATAAATCTCCCAAAGACTATTTGCGTAAATTGGCTATGTGGTTCAGAAAGGTCTGCACTAAACTGCAGGAAAAAAATGTGTTTCTGCCGCATTTTTTGCATACATTTTTCATGCATTTGGGGTTGAAAAATGCTGAAAGAATAGACATGCTGCAGATTTATTTCTGCACCTAATCTACAAGGCAAAAAAGCTACATGTGCACAACACTTCAGAGTTTACATTGACTTTGCCGACATAAGGATTTGCATGCAGTTTTGTTACAAATTACGCAAAAAAAAAAAAAAATGTGATAAACCCACACTATGTGCACAGGGCCTTACACGGGAAACCTGTTTTTGTATTGTAAGAGGCTGATTGACAGGTCTGGTCACATGCTTCTTTACCAGAAGCCATTGTTTGGTCAGATACGCTTGGTAAGTTTGTGAGAAAAGCCGCACTAAGCAAGAGAAAGTGCAAGCCTCCCAACCGTCCTGGACCCTAACAAGCGGTGAATTTGGGGGTATGCCTTGACATGAGCTGTGCCTTTGTCCTCACAGATCCAGATGAATATAATGGTAGATGAAAGAGAAAAGGTTCGTTCACTATCACTCTACTACGCTAGGTCATGTAACGGTCTCTGGTCATGTGACTGACACTGAATACAAGGGAAGAAGGAGCAGGACACAACATATGTATGTGTGCGTATTGATGTAACAGAGGTGCGTGTATATGGGTGTGTATGTATGTAGCAGAGCGGTGTGTGCAATTTGGTGTGTATTGCTGTGGCACCAAAGTGGGTGTGTGTACACATCATTATGTAGGCAGAGAGACCCCCTGATTACAATGATGTGTCATTTATTTAGGCTATATTTTTAGCATATCAATAAAATCAGCAAGAGATTATCACTAGTGGATAAGCTTGTATCTCCACCTGCTCACCACTGATTGGCAGCTTTCTGTGTGTAGACAGAAAGCTGCTAATCAGTGGTTTAATCAGTGTAAGGCCCACGTCACACACACAAAATCTGTGCAGATATTGTTCGCAGATCTCTGGTTGCAGTGAAATCATGGACACATTAATCCATTTATATACAGCCACAAAATGGAAAATGTGTCCATGATTTCACTGCAACCAGAGATCTGCGAACAATATCTGCACAAATATCTGTGTGGTGAGCGTGGGCCTAATACAGGGTTCAACATTCCAAGCTCTGCTAGATCAGATTAAAGGCCCAGTTACACATACAGATAATTGTGCAGAGATTGTTCGCAGATCTCTGGTTGCAGTGAATTTGTACACAGCCACAAAATGGAACAATGTGTCCATGATTTCACTGCAACCAGAGATCTGCAAACAATCTCTGCACAATTATCTGTGTGTGTAACTGGGTCTTCAGAGAAAACTGTCTCCATCACAAACTGCTGTAGAGCGTTTGTCCCTACATGATATTGCTGTCAAATTACATAGCAAAAACCTGCTGACAGATTCTCTTTAAACCCCACCGTATATCAAATATCAGGTCCCCTACTTTGATGCAGGCCCAAACAGAGGCATCTTTTCTGGCATATGATGGCTGTATTATTCAACCATCACCTCCAACAGCTGTGATGTGGCAGAACTTCGTCCTTGGTCGTTAACTTGTTAAATTCCGTCAAATGAACAGTAGCATCTACAACCCCTGGCAAAAATTATGGAATCATCTGGCTCGGAGGATGTCCATTCAGTTGTTTAATTTTGTAGAGAAAAAGCAGATCACAGACATGGCACAAAACTAAAGTGAATTTCAAATGACAACTTTATGTTTAAGAAACACTAAAAGAAATCTTGCAAAAAATATGTGCTAGCCAGTAATGGTTACTTTGTGACCAAGCAGGGTGAAAAATTATGAAATTACTCAATTCTGAGGGAAAAAATAAAGGAATCAGCCTGTAATTTTTCATTCCCAAAACTAACACCTGCATAAATTATATCTGCTCATTAGTCTGCATCTAAAAAAGAGTGATCACACCTTGGAGAGCTGTTGCACCAAGTGGACTGACATGAATCATGGCTCCAACAGAGAGATGTCAATTGAAACAAAGGAGAGGATTATCAAACTCTTATGACCACTTTACACGTCCCAACATCGGTCTGATGTTGGATACAACGCCGCGGGAGCGCGCTTTTTCTGGGCAGAATTCCAAGATCACATAGGAGAGGTTACACAGCGCGATATCGGCAGGCAACGCAACAGCGATGTGTACGCCCCCTTGTACGGCCGACCCAGGAACGACCATTTAACACGGGAGAGGATAGGGGAAGTTTGTACTCCACATAGTTGTTGAGCTGTCTCACAGCATGATCCTGCCACATCGTCCATCCAATATCGGCCGTTGGAGAGCAGGCTCATTTGATCCCCGATATCGTTTTGGCATCGTTCTTGCATCGTATTGGACATTTACACCATACAACGCACGAACGATATCAGGGCCAACGCACGAACCATGTGACTTTTTATCGGAGTTGGACGCCGATATCGGGACGTGTAAAGTGGCCATTAAATAGGATAAATCAACACGCAATGTTGCAAAAGATGTCGGTTGTTCACAGTCAGCTGTGTCTAAAATATGGTCCAAATACAAACATGGAAAAGTTGTTAAAGGGAAACATACTGTCAGACCAAGGAAGACATCAAAGCGTCAAGACCGGAAACTTAAATCAATATGTCTCGAAAACCGGAAATGCACAACAAAACAATTGAGGAACAAATGAGAGGAAACTGGAGTCACTGTCTGTGACCAAACTGTAAGAAAAGGAGAATTTTGTGTACTCACCGTAAATTCCTTTTCTCTTAGCCTCTAATTGGGGGACACAGGACCATGGGTGTTATGCTGCTGTCCACTAGGAGATGACACTATGCAGAATCTGGAAAAGACTAACAGTGGCTCCTCCTCTGCAGTATACAGCCCTGGGCAGGCACTGCCTTATCCAGTTTTGTGCTAAAGCAGGAGAAACTTAGATAGACAACGCATGTTGGTAAGGCAACTATATACCAACCTGCTTGCAATGATAACTACCGTGTTTCCCCGAAAGTAAGCCCCCCCCCGATTGTAAGGTCGCCTAGGGGTAAAGGGGGGGCCTGCTAATGTAAGGCCTCCCCGAATATAAGGCCTTACAACCGGGGGAGGGGGGGCTAATGTAAGGCCCCTAGCGGAGGGGGGGGGGGAGAGAGTCGATAGCGGTCCGCACATTAGATATGCACTGCATCCCCCTGTCAATTAGCGGCAGGGGGAGCAGTGCATTATATATATGGGCCCCCTCCTGCTGGCACACTACCCCCCCCAGTTGGTGTTCTGAGGCCCCCCCTGCTGCTGCTGCTGCTCACATCTTACCCTCCAGGGTCTTCTTGCAGCAGCAGCGCGTCGGTCCTCCGTCCTCGGCTGTCTCCCGGATCATGTGACCGGCTGGTCGCAGTCGCGATGACGTCATGCGCTGCGACGGGTCACATGATCCGGGAGACAGCCGAGGACGGAGGACCGACGTGCTGGCTGCTGCAAGAAGACCCTGGAGGGTAAGATGTGAGCAGCAGCAGCAGGGGGGGCCTTAGAACACCAACTGGGGGGGGTAGTGTGCCAGCAGGAGGGGGCCCATATATATAATGCACTGCTCCCCCTGCCGCTGATTGACAGGGGGATGCAGTGCATATCTAATGAGCGGGCGCACGTGACGTGCGACCCGCTCCCGCAGTGTGCCAGCAGGAGGGGGCCTGTAGGCCACACTGCTGGGCACCCAATATAAGACCCCCCCCACCAAGTAAGACCGGGGGCCACTTTTGGCCCCCCAAAAAATGTAAGACAGGGTCTTACTTTCGGGGAAACACGGTATGTACAAACTCAAGAACACTCTGAGAACTGACACATGTCCCAAAATGGCAACAGGGCGGGAACTGTGTCCCCCAATTAGAGGCTAAGAGAAAAGGAATTTACGGTGAGTACACAAAATTCTCCTTTTCTCCTTCGCCTCAATTGGGGGACACAGGACCATGGACGTCCTAAAGCAGTCCCTGGGTGGGAATAGCAACAGAACAACCCTTGACTAAAGACATGCTCCTACAAGTGATCACTAACAAAATTCTAGAGTCCATAATAGTACATATATTTCCAGCCGCATAATCTCACTATTCAGTTCATATAACCAGTAAGAATAACGGCAGTTCCTACACAATGTTTGTATATAAATGCAATTATTTTTATTATTAATTTGGAAAACCATCACACATGATAAAATCCTTCCCCATAAAAGCAACTCCAGACAGCAGGAGTGCAGGTATACATACAAAATTACAAATTACAGGTTGTATTCCATTTCAGACACTGTCAACACTTGGTCTGCATAAGAGGGAATATATTGAGATCACCACCATGTCTGCTGACAACTAGCCTGTCCTAACAGACAGGGATGCACCAGACATACACAATACCGGTTGTTACCCCTCACATATTGCAAATGTGCCCAGTAAGAAAGTGTCCATACCGCACCACACTGCCCAGCACCTCAACGTTTCACTCTCCGCTTCGTCAGGATGCAGACCTCTTATGCAGACCAAGTGTTGACAGTGTCTGAAATGGAATACAACCTGTAATTTGTAATTTTGTATGTATACCTGCACTCATGCTGTCTGGAGTTGCTTTTATGGGGAAGGATTTTATCATGTGTGATGGTTTTCCAAATTAATAATAAAAATAATTGCATTTATATACAAACATTGTGTAGGAACTGCCGTTATTCTTTATCTCATTATATGCTCCTACAAGTGGGCTACTGCCGCTTGCAGGACCCGTCTACGCAGACTTGCATCTGCTGATGACTGGGTATGGACATTGTAGTGTTTTGTAAACGTGTGTAGGCTAGTCCAAGTGGCTGCCTTACACACCTGTTGAGCCGATGCCTGGTGTCTAATAGCCTAGGACGCCCCTACCGCACGGGTCGAATGTGCCTTGATACCGTCCGGAATAGGTACATTTTTGAGCTGCTAGTGGATTTGATACACTTAGCCAGAGTAGCCTTTGCAGCTGGCATGCCTCTGCGACTGCCTTCTGTCAGAATGAAAAGAAATCTGACTTTCGAAATGGGGCTGTCTAGACACATATATACGCAGTGCCCTGACAATCCGATGCACCGGTGCTGGACACAGTGATGGCAGAGTAATATCTTCATTGATATAGAACGCGGACACTACCTTTGGAAAAAAGTAGTACGATCTCATCCTGGTGAAATACTAGGAAAGGTGCTCTACAAGGGAGTGCTGACAGTTCTGACACCCTGCAGGGGAATGTGATTGCCACTAGAAAAACCACTTTGTGGGATAGACGTTTGAGCTCAATATCTTTAATGGGCTCAAAAGGTGGGCTCTGCAACACTGACAACATTAAGTTGAGATCCCATATATCTAGCGGTCTTTAGTATGGTGGGAACAACGGGAAAACCCTTGAAGAAACATCTTGATCTGCGTTTTTTTTCTCAATGCAATGTTGAAACAGCACAGAGAGCTGAAACTTGGCTCTTTAGCGAACCTAGAGACAATCTGTTATCCAGGCCCGACTGCAAGAAACCAAGCACCTTAGGTAGTGAAAATGGCAAGGGCTCCTGATTTCGCGATGCGCACCAGGAAAACAAAGCTTTCCAGGTGCGATAATATATCTTTGCAGAATTCGGCTTTCGCGCTCTAATCATGGTACAAATTACCTCTTGTGAGAAACCTGCGTTATTCAATATCCAGGTTTCAAGGGCCATGCCGTCAAATTTACCGCTCTTGAATTCTGGTTTAAGAACGGACCCAGAGACAAAAGATCTTGTCGATGTGGCAGCCACCACAGCACCCCTGCCATGAGCTGGACGATGTCTGGGTACCAAGCGCGTCTGAGTCAGTCTGGTGTGACAAGGATGACTGGCACCCCTTCTTGTCTGATCTTCCGCACCACTCTGGGGATCAGTGGCAGAGGCATGTACTGGGAGTTGGAACAGCGTCCAATCCTACACTAGAGCATCCGCCCCTATCGACTGTGGATCTTGTGACCTGGCCATGAAGTTGAGGTCTTTCGCATTGAACCGGGATGCCATGAGGTCCACATCCGGCTTCCCCCAGCGCTGGCAAATTTGCTGAAAAACGGCAGGATGCAGGGACCACTCTCCTGAATCTATACCCTGGCGACTGAGGTAGTCTGCTTCCCAATTGTCTACACCTGGAATGTGTACCGCTGACAGGACTGACCCCGTCGATTCCGCCCAGTGAAGGATGTGTTGCACTTCCTCATGTGCCTTGGCACTGCGGGTTCATCCTTGGTGATTGACATATGCCACGGCCTGTGGCATTGTCCGCTTGAATCCTGATGTGAGCTCTCGTCAGGTATCGTTGAAATGCTTGTAATGCTAGGTAGACGGTTCGCATTTCTAGGATATTGATCGGCAGATGTGCTTCGTCTGGCGACCATTTTCCCTGTGCTCTGTAATGTAAGTACACTGCGCCCCATCCTGTAAGGCTTGCATCAGTGGTCAGAACTTTTCACTGCTCCGGGAGAAACGATTTCCCCCTTGTCAGCGACCCTGGCCGGAGCCACCAATGTAGCGACTGTTTGGTTGCCTTCGATAGGTGGAACCTCCTGTCCAGGGAAAAGGTATTCTTGTCCCACTCCTTGAGTATGGCCAGTTGAAGACCCCTGAGATGAAGCTGTGCAAATAGCACTGCTTCTATCGCTGCTACCATCCTGCCCAGAACTCTCATGGTAAACCTGAAGGACTGAGGGCAGGGTGCAGTAGTTTGCGAACCCCCTGACAGATTGCTTGTGCTTTTTCCAATGGGAGTATCACCAGGCCCAATGGCAGTGTTGAACTGCATGCCTAGGAAAACTAGTGATTGTCTTGGGACTGGAGATGACTTAGGTTGACTAACCAGCCGAGCGTTCGTAACGTCATTACCGTGACAGCGACGCTGCGTTTGCAAGTCTTGAAGGTATGAGCCTTGAAGAGTAGATCGTCCAGGTATGGAAGAACAACTATCCCTTTGGAATGTAGAATGGTCATGACCGCCGCCATGACCTTGGTGAATACTCTAGACACAGTGGCCAGCCCAAAGGGCAGAGCCACAAACTGGTAGTGATCCCGACCTATAGCGAAGCGCAGAAACCTTTGATGTACAGACGCGATCAAGATATGCAGGTATGCATCCTGTATGCCCATGGACGCGAGGAACTCTCCTCATTCCATGGATGCTATTATGGACCGGAGAGACTCCATGCGGAATCGTCAAATGCGAACAAATTTGTTCAGCTGCTTCAAGTCCAGTACAGGTCTTACCCTGCCTCCTTTTTTGGGTACTATGAACAGGTTGGAGTAGAACCCTTGAAACCGTTCGGCTGATGGCACCGGTACAATGACTTCTGTTTGTAACAGCGAGTCGACTGCCTGAAAAAATGCTTGGGCCTTGTCTTGCGGTTTTGGTGGAACCGATAGGAAAAAACGCTTTGGCAGTAGAGAAACAAACTATTTTGTAGCTGGAGGAAACTAGCTCTTTTACCCATTTGTCTTCTACAATGGGCAGCCAAATTCGTAGAGAGGCATCTTTTGAGACTACAGAGTCACGGTGAAGACGACCTATTGGCTTAAAGCCCTTAAGTCTTGCCTGACGTGCCTTTGACTGCCATGCCTTGTCCGCTCTCTGGTTTGGGCGTGAGCTGGCTCTATGCGGCGATCGGCTCTGCGTATGGTCTCGATGCGGTCCATCCGGACTAATTCCGAAAGGAACAAAATCGTATCTGCTGACGACTATTAAAACTACATTTTGATTTCTGTTGGGGAAGAGACGTGCTCTTACCCCCTGTGGCATTTGAGATCAGCGTATCCAATTTCTCCCCGAACAGCCGTCAACTGAGATATGGCAGATGGTGTGAGCGACTTTTTGGAAACTGCATCAGATTTCCATTCTCTTAACCAAAGGGCACGCCTGATTATTATAGCGTTGGAAGCCGCTATAGCCGCACACTTCGCGGAGTCTAGCGCCGCATGCATTAAATAATCTCCTACTGCCGACATCTGTATCACCTGCTCCACCAGTTCTACATCAGCTGATTGGAGGGCGTTATGTAATTGGATCGCCCAGGTCTTGATTGACTTGGCTGTCCAGACTGACGCGAATGCCGATGCTAACGAAGCCCCTGTCGCTTCAAAAATTGAACGCACCATCTGTTCTACCTGACGATCCGTTGCATCTCTTATAGAAGAACTGTCTGGTAGCGACAGCAGCGTCTGTGCTGCTAGTCTAGACATTGGTGGGTCTACTTCAGGTGCATCAGCACAGTTTTTGGTGACGTCCTGCAAAAACGGGTGATGAGCCTCTAGTGACTTGCGGTTGCCGAATTTCTTTTCTGGATGTAAGCGATGTTTTTGTATAATTGCTTCGAACACGGGATGATTAAAAAAGCACTTATGTGGCTTTCTTACCCTTTGAAAAAAGAGAATTTTGTTTACGTACCGTAAATTCTTTTTTCTTTAATCATCAATGGGAGACCCAGACAATGGGGTTTAGGGCACTGCCCTCCGGAGGTCACACTAGGTACTACAAGTTTGTAGACACCGCCCCCTCCGCTTATAAACCCCTACCGCAGGGAACATCCTCAGTTTGGTCCATAAGCTGCGAGGAGACAAATAAACCACACCCGAAACATCGGGAAAGAAACCGTGCACAGACGGTCCAACAACCCGGAAGAACACTGTCCCAACAGGGAACAGATCAAATGCAAAACATGCAACGGAACAACTGGGTGGGTGCTGGGTCTCCCATTGATGATTAAAGAAAAAAGAATTTACGGTACGTAAACAAAATTCTCTTTTTTCTGGTCATCATAATGGGAGACCCAGACAATGGGGATGTCCTAAAGCAATACCCCAGGGCGGGAAGAGTTCCTCAAAGACGGATAACACATGGTCCCCCTCAAAGGTGGGCAACCGCCGCCTGGAGGACCCGCCTGCCCAAACATGCATCCGCAGAGGCATGGGCATGCACCATATAGTGCTTAGAGAAAGTGTGCAGGCTAGACCATGTGGCTGCCTGACACACCTGTAGAGCAGAAGCTCGATGTCGCAAAGCCCAGGAGGCACCGACAGCTCTGGTAGAGTGAGCTTTCAATCCCACCGGGAGAGGCAAACCAGAAGACCGGTAGGCCTCCTGAATGGGAGCCTTGATCCATCTGGCCAAGGTTGACTTCGATGCCGCGGACCCCTTACAGCGACCTGTCGTCAGGACAAATAAGGAATCCGAATTCCGGAAGGAGGCAGTCCTGGACACATAAATGCGTACAGCCCTCACGAGATCCAGAGTATGGAGATCGCGCTCAACCTGATGAACGGGAGCGGGGCAAAATGATGGGAGAACAATCTCCTGGTTCAGGTGAAAAGTGGAAACCACCTTTGGCAAGAATTCTGGCCGCGGGCGTAGCACCACCTTATCTTGGTGACCCACCAGGAAGGGTGACTTGCACGAAAGTGCAGCCAATTCTGAGACCCTTCTCAGAGACGTAATCGCCACCAGAAATACCACCTTCTGGGACAGACGAGACAGGGAAATGTCTCTCAGTGGCTCAAACGGCGGTTTCTGCAGTGCCGCCAGGACCATGTTAAGGTCCCAAGGGTCCAATGGTCGCCTGTAGGGCGGGACCACCCGAGAGACTCCCTGTAGAAACTGACGGACCTTGGGAAGGAGCGCCAAGCGCTTGTCAAACAGCACTGAAAGAGCTGACACTTGACCCTTCAAAGAGCCTAGGGACAATCCCAATTCCAGCCCCGACTGAAGGAAAGCCAACAATGTCGGAATGGACAAGGGCCACGGGGAGCGACCACCCGAGGCACACCAGGTGAAGAAAATCTTCCACGTTCTGTGGTACATCTTCCTGGAAACAGGCTTCCTAGCCCGAGTCATGGTGGCAACAACCGTAGGAGAGAAGCCCCTGGACGTCAGCAGCCAGGCCTCAAGAGCCATGCAGTCAATCTGAGGGCCCTGGAATTGAGGTGGAAGAATGGGCCTTGCGCGAGCAGATCTGCGCGTTCTGGAAGAGCCCACCGGAGTCCGCCTGACAGTCGCCACAGGTCCGGATACCAGGACCTCCTGGGCCAATCAGGAGCCACTAGAATGGCTACCCTGCACTCCGACCTGATCTTCCACAGAACCCTGGGGATCAGAGCTAGAGGCGGGAACACATACGGAAGATGGAATCTGGACCAACTCAGGATCAGGGCATCCGCCCCCAGAGACTGAGGATCCCATGATCTCGCCATGTATTGCGGCACCTGATGATTCAGCCGCGAGGCCATCAGATCCACGTCCGGAGTGCCCCATCTGCTGCAGATGTCCTGGAAGACGTCTGGATGAAGAGACCACTCTCCGGCGTCCATCCCCTGCCGGCTCAGATAGTCGGCCTCCCAGTTCTCGACCCCTGGGATGTGAACTGCGGAGATCAGGCAGTCGTTGTCCTCCACCCAAGATAGAATGCGGTGGACTTCGGCGAGGGCCTGAGCACTTCTGGTCCCTCCCTGATGATTTATATAGGCGACGGCCGTCGCATTGTCGGACTGAACCCGAATGGGCTGTCCTGACAGGAAGTTCTGAAACGCCAGGAGCGCCAGATAGACCGCCTTGATCTCCAGCACGTTGATCTGCAACGCCGACTCCGACGGAGTCCAGAGTCCTTGAGCCCTGTGGTGTAAGAACGCCGCACCCCAGCCCGTCAGACTGGCGTCGGTGGTCACCACTAACCATGACGGTTTGAGGAAGGACCGGCCCCGTGACAAATGGCGTGGCTGGAGCCACCACTGCAGGGAATCCCTGGTCTGTTGGGAAATGGTCACCAGCCGATTCAGAGAGATCGTCCTCTTGTCCCATCTGCGAAGAATCTCCAGCTGGAGAGGACGGAGGCGAAACTGCGCAAAAGGTACTGCCTCTATTGCAGCTACCATGCGCCCCACCAACTTCATCAAGACCCGTAGGGATGATTGTGGTGACAGGAGGACTGCTTGCACTCCTGATTGGATCGCCATCTGTTTGACTCGTGGCAGAGACACTAGGGCCGAGTCCGTGTGGAAGTCCATGCCCAGATAGGTCAGTGACTGGGTCGGAACCAGGGTCGACTTCTGGATATTGATAAGCCACCCGAACTGTTCCAGGGACTTCATGGTTACCTCCAGGCTTTGCCGACAAAGGTGTTCTGATGGCGCCCTGACCAGTAGGTCGTCCAGATAGGGTATTACTGCGTGCCCCTGCACGTGCAGGAGAGCCATCATGGAGGCCATCACTTTTGTGAACACCCGTGGTGCCGAGGCCAACCCGAACGGTAGCGCCACAAATTGGAAGTGTTCTTCCCCCACTGCAAATCTCAACCATCGCTGATGAGCCGGTGCAATGGGCACGTGAAGATAAGCGTCCCGAATATCTATGGACGCTAGGAAGTCCCCCTGTGACACAGCTGCGATCACGGATCGCAGTGATTCCATACGGAACTTCCGAACCAACACGTGACGGTTGAACAACTTTAGGTCCAGAACCGGGCGGAAGGATCCGTCCTTCTTTGGGACAATGAAGAGGTTGGAGTAAAAACCCCGAAACCTCTCCCCGGAAGGCACCGGGACCACCACTCCGTCCCTGCGGAGACCCTCCAACACCAGGTGAAAGGCCTGAGCCTTTTCTGGGGATGGGACCGACCGATGGAATCTGGGTATCGGCTTTGACGTCAGCTCTATCCTGTAACCTCGCGAGACCACGTCTCGAACCCACTGATCTTGAACGTGAAGTAGCCACCTGTCCTGAAAACGAGACAGGCGACCCCCCACCTGTGGGGAGGCAGGAAGGGAGAGCGAGTCATGTAGAAGCGGGTTTGGGGGCGGCAGCCGCTGCCCCCGCCGGCTTCTTTGGACGACTCTTAGAGCGCCACTGAGAAGCGGGCTTGCCCCCTCGGTCCGTGCGAGCGGACGGTGCTGATGACTGTGAGCTGGAGCGAAAGGACCACTGCTTTGGGTTCCTCTTAACGGAATACCGCGGCTTAGGCTTATTCTGCGGGATCTTAGACTCAGCAGAATCCTTTATCAGCTTGTCCAGTTCGGTACCAAAAAGCCTGTCACCAGAGAACGGAAGATTCTGCAGAATCTTCTTAGATGTGGCATCTGAGTCCCAAAGACGCAGTCACAACAACCTGCGAATCGCAATAGCGTTGGCCGAAGCCACAGCTGAGCGAGTGGCAGTTTCCAAAGTCGCCGTCCTGGCGTAGTCCGCATAGGCCCTTGCCCTTTCAGTAAGCGCCAGGACCTCTGGACTGGACCTTGCCAGGTCAGTGATACCATCCAAGCAGGTAGTAATCGCTTGTAAGGTCCAGACCGTGGCAAAATTTGGGGCAAATGAAGACCCCACAGCCTCATAGGAAGACTTGGCGAGTTGCTCGACCTGTCTATCAGTTGCATCCTTCAGCGAGGAGCTATCAGAGGCAGAGAAAAGGGAGCGTGCAGCAATCCTGGTCATGGAAGCGTCCACCTTCGGGGACTGCGACCACTCCTGAAGCACCTCCTGGGGAAAGGGGAAGCGATTGTCCTTGGGTTTACGGACATAACGCCGCCCAGGATGTAGCCTGGGAGCTCTAATCACCCTTCCAAAGTTAGTGTGGTCCATGAAGGAGCCACTTGGTCTAGCCTCCGGCCGCAGCCATTGATAGACCTCCTTCGGGTGTACAGTCACCTCCTCAGGGGGTGTCACGAGACGTAAGGTCTCGTTAATAGAGGACACCAGATCCTCCACCCCGTCTGGTGGTTCAGACACAGACACAGACCCGAAAGTTGAACCCCCATCATCCTCCTCACCATCAGAGGAACGCTCCTCCTCAGAGAGAGCCTGGAGCTCGGGTGAATCCTCACGACGAGCCCGCTTAAGGGGTCTCACAGCAGAAGAGGGAGACACCCGGGGGTAACTGGAAGGAGTAGCTGGGCTTTCCAGCCTCCTATTGAGTGCCTCCAGGGACTGCGACATGGAGGACAGTTGGGACAACAGAGATTCATTGATCTTATTCTGAGTTTCCCATGGCCCTGGGATCACCTGCACCTCAGGGTACAGCACCGGAGCTGCCGTCTCAGCAGTGTCAGTCCGGGCCTCTGGGCGTCCGCAGTTATTGCAGGACCCCTCCACCAGAGTCCCATTGCATGTAGCACAGGTAATGGTGGCCTCTGCCGCCTTAGCAGCACGCTTCCTAACTGAGGACATCGCCACAGTAGGGGAAAATAAGCCAAATTGTGCAGACAAAACCGGGAATCCCGGTGGCTTACCGACCGCAGCGAAGCGGTAGGAGGAAGCGGTGTGTGTGTGTGACCTCCGCGAAAGTTTCCGGTCTCCTCTGGAGTGCAGACGCACGCTGCATACAGTTCCCAGCCGGGAAGTGAGGTAAAGATGGCCGCCGACAGTGAAACAGTGGGCGGCGCCGAAAACACGCGGGAAGCACACACACACGCCCATCGATGACGTCACCGCACGGGCTGCTTCCTATCCTCCAAGCAGCCTCAGTATTAAGGCGCCAGAGCCCGCAGCGCGGGAAGTAATGTAAAATACATCACACAGACTGCATGCACCAACACACATCCGCAGCCTATAGCCTCAGCCCCTGCAACACACAGGGCGGTCAGCCAGGGTGACCCCAGCACGGGGTACACCTCCAGATCCGCGGACCCGAGAGTAACGCGCGGTCTGAGTGTCATGACACATAAAGTGCCAGACACTACCCCCAGGCACACAGGAGACACAGAGTGCCTCAGTGCCGGTCCGGTCTGTAAGCACCATTTAGGGAGGCCTCGGACGGGGGTTCAGCACCAGTCCGGAGTGTAAGCACCATTTAGGGAGGCCTCGGACTGGGCTGGCTCCAGTCCGGTCTGTAAGCACCATTTAGGGAGGCCTCGGACGGAGCGGAGCTGTGCAAGGCTCCCATCTCCCACTCTCCAGAGCCCCCCAGAGAGGGATGGAGAGGAGCGCAACAGCGTACCGGGAGAACACAAAGTGTCCAGGCTCTAGGCCCTCCGGTACCTCCACCTGCGTGTTCCACAAGGGTGAGCGGGGAGGCTGTCGCAGGTCCCGACCGGAACCATTTTACCTTGTCTTCAGATGCCATCACGTAAGTTGTGAGAATGCAGTGAAGTGCAAGCAAAGCGTGATCCTCCGAGCACACTAAGTTTAAAACTGAGGATGTTCCCTGCGGTAGGGGTTTATAAGCGGAGGGGGCGGTGTCTACAAACTTGTAGTACCTAGTGTGACCTCCGGAGGGCAGTGCCCTAAACCCCATTGTCTGGGTCTCCCATTATGATGACCAGAAAAGCAATTGTTTGCTCTGGCGCATCAGGAGTAGGGTCTGATTGATATACGTGATTACATCCTCAACTAGTGTTGCGGTGTCTGGAGCGTCTAGATCTATGGACGTCTCCTGATCCATGTCTGAACCTGAATCACCGATGCCCTCAGATCCCTGAGGGTCCCTTTGCCTGTACCTGGTTGGAGATGCCCTGGATCTGTTTGAGGACGCTGGGGACAGCGACCTATGAGTTCGCTTGCGCCCTGCTCTGACCGCGGACGGACCTGATTCAGCAGAGTCTCGTTCAGCGTGGTTCTCTTGCCCTTGTGTCTCAGCTGCCCTGAACACGGACCGACCTTGCAGAGCCTGGATCAATGTGAAGGACAGCTAGTCTATGGACTGCGACATGGATTGTGTATCCGTATGCGCCGTGGCTATTGGGGACTCTGACTCGCTGGCTTGAGCGCAGTCTTGGCAGTGCGGGAACGTGGATCCGCTGGGGATGAATCATAATAAGAGCTATATGCCCTGTTCTTCTTCGTTCTGGAGCCTGGCATAGTTAACCCACTCAAGACTGGCGTCTGATTAAGGGGCCACCGCAGAGAGAAAACTACTGTTTTTGCCTTACCCAGACTTCTGACGTGTGCCCTCTCTGTGCGTAGCGTCCTGTGCCCCCCTGGAGACTAATGGCCCCTACCAGCTCTTCACCTTCTTCCTCTGGGCTCCCCAGCTGCAGTGAGTAATGGCCGCAGGAAGCCTCTTAGGTGCAGCCTAATGGGGCGTATTGCGGGGGCGGAGCTTGCTGAACAATGGGTTGCCACATCAGCAACTGTGTCCTGGAGCCACCGCTCCGCCCCTTGTATGACGCTGGCCGCGTCATCAGAGGGGCAGGCCGGGGGCGTGGGCAAAGGCGGTGGCTTCGGAATAGGCCGAAGCCGCGGCCTGAAGTAGAAATTGCGGCCGGAAATTGCTCCAGGCCGGCGGGGAGGTCTGAAGCTTTACTCCTAAGAGCGCCGGACCCCTCAAACTGTGCCCCATAGCCCGCAGGTGGTATATGGTACCCCTGCATGCAGCTAAAAAGGTTTGCTGTCGCCCCGGCCCCCTCAGGAACACACAGCCCACGGTGTGTCCTGGTGCTGCTGCTGTAGGCTGTCTGCCTGCTCCCCACTGGGGCTGCTGCTGTGTTGGTGCCCCAACCGCAGCGTCCCCGGCTCATACCTGGGGTGCCGCACCTAACGTACCTCTGTGAGGTGATTAGGAGGGTATGCTGTCGTCCACCGTCTGAGGGCTCCTGCATCGCCTCGACCTCAAGCCAGAGACCCCAACAGTGGGGATCCGGGGAAGGAGGGCCATCGTCTTGACCTCAACCCAGCAGCCCAACAATTGGGATGCCGAGGAAGGAGCGGCATGTGGATCGACCTCTCAACTTCAACCAGGCACCCCCAAAAGTGGGAGGCCAAGGAAGGACCAAGCCGGGAGTCTTGCCAGAGACCCACTTTTCTTCCTTTTGAGCGGAAAACTCAAAAATAAATAAAAAGTTTTATTTTTCTTAAAATTTATTTAAAGTGCTCCTCCTAAGAACACGAAACAAAAACTGGTTAAGGCAGTGCCTGCCCAGGGCTGTATACTGCAGGGGAGGAGCCACTGTTAATCTTTTCCAGATTCTGCATAGTGTCACCTCCTAGTGGACAGCAGCATAACACCCATGGTCCTGTGTCCCCCAATGAGGCGAAGGAAAAACCGCCTAAAGGAAATGGGATTTACATACAAAAAAGCTAAACATAAGCCATCATTTACACCTATACAGAAAAAAACAAGATTACAATGGGCTAAGAAAAAGCAATTCCATAATTTTTCCCCCTGCTTGGTCTACAAAAGTAACCGTTACTGGCTAGAACATTTTTTTTTCAAGATTTCTTTTAGTGTTTCTTAAAGCCATAAAGTTACCATTTGAAATGACTTTAGTTTTGTGTCATGTCTGTGATCTGCTTTTCTTCTACAAAATTAAACAACTGAATGGACATCCTCGGAGCCAGGTGATTCCTTAATTTTTGCCAGGGTTGTACAATGCGCTGCCTTTGAGGCCCCTTAGCGACGACCCCTGTACCTGTCATGATGTTGCCCCTATTAAAATCAGCTTGTAACTGGCATTCATAAGAGACCGTGATTTTTACCATGCAGAGCAACACAGTGTTATTGTTATGTATAAAGATCGGTCAATGGCAGGATCAAGGCCCTTAAAGCGACTAACAAATAATAGTGTGAAATAAAATGGTTTGCAAAAATATGGAGGGAAAAAAAAAAAAAAAAAAAAAACACCACAGGGCACCAGCATTGTACAGATAGGGGCATATTTTGAATTATTCTTTTAAAATAAAAAAAGTTAATATTTTATACAATCTTACAGAAAACAATGTAAATTATTACTTGCATGACAACACCTTTAAAGACTTGTTTGTCATGCCTTCATATTTTGTATTTTCAATAACTGGCGCTTACAGGTTGGTACATAGGTTGTTGTCCGGGGTGGAAAGGCTGCTGGGAGGACATGTTGCTCATTGCTGGATCTTGTCCAGGGAGACTAGTCATAAGGTTCTAGAAATAAAAGACATGGTATCAGAGAACGTGCCTGCTTTCATACTTAACCTTGCAGTAATTTAATGGCAATAATGTAAATAGGTGACATAAACTGGACTAACCTGCATATTGTAAGGCTGATAACCCAAGGGTACAGTCTGTGCACCCATGTACGTCATCCCAGTGGATGGAGGATTCTGGGAAATGGAAGGGAGGCTCTGCGAGGCCACATTCTTTAAAGGCAGGAATAAAAAGAAAAAAAAAAGAAAACCAATAATTTCTTGTTACTGATATAAAACACATTAAAGGCTATGTGGGTCTGACACGTGAACCAATGAAGGATCAATGACATTTCCCAGAGTCTACCCAATGCTGGCTCATTCCTTAGTTTATATGACATATCTCCATAAAATATGCCTAAATGTCTATATGAAGTATGTGTTCATAGCCATAACATCCTGCACACATTTCTACAAAATTCACTGGATAGCAGTTACACAATATCTGCAGTGGCGGTAGCTGACTGACAATTACGCTAAACATGTTGTGGGTCAGATATTTACCATCAGTCAGTAGAAAAAAAACGAAGCTTTAATCTGGCATTTATTACGTGGTAATTATGGTGTAAACTTCATAGCTTCAAAAATTACATAAAACTGTATCAAACATTTGTCTTTGGACTCCAGTAACAGAGATCGAGTAAAAGGTTCTTACTTACTTGGTAGGGCTGTGTAGGGGTGGGCTGGTAAGACGTATATGCGGGGTTGGTAGTTGGCACAGGTTGGCCTTGCTGAGCTGCTGGAGCAGATCCTGCTGGATACATGTATGCATTCACCATGTTGGGATCTGTAGTAAGATAATGCAGACATGTCCATCATTGGTCTAGAGGACCTAGTGACTATAGGAATGCATAGCCACCATTGCTGGCTAATTCTACTCACCGTTACCAGGCACTGGCATGCTAGGATATGGCGCAGTTGTTGGCTGCCCTGCTTGGTTCATGTAAACTCCATGCATGGGGGACCCCTCCACTGACCCAGAAGGACTGAATGTGCCGGTATAAGTATTAGGGCCTGAGGGTGGGTACATGACACCACCAGATGACGGTAGGGACTGTAACTACAGGACAAGTAAATGAGAGTTAAAACATAATCACAATCACTGCTCATACAAACTTCTGACAGGAAAGGTGAAAAACCTGGGCATAGGGGAGCTGGAATGCTGGCATCTGGGCTCTCATCTGGATGGTCTGCTTCTGCTGCTCCAATCTCATTTGTCTCTCTTTTTCTTGTTCTTGCAGGCGCTGGATAGCAAGTTGACGCTGCATCTCCAAATATTCCTACAAAGTATAGGGGCTACATTTATTATCCATTTTAAAAACATTATTGTCTTTTTGTTTCTTAGGGTCCTAGTCTGGTACCGGCAGTGCTTAAGCAACCTCGTGACCACTTTATGTACCAAGGACTTTGTAGAATCAACAGAAAGCAGAAACCAGTTTTTTCCTGCTACGAGTCTAATCACTTTTATGTCATGCTAGAAACATAGTACAATTCCAATAATCCTTCATGCTTGTGACCCACCAAGGACAGGATTACTGGAAATTCTTGTCTACTGAATGAATACCATCTATTGTCTGCTGCCGACAATCTGATAACCACAGGCAAGACTCTAGTGTGCCCTAAGGCCCAAATGCAGGGGGTCCTACGTGGTGCAGCTGCACCAGGGCCCAACCGCTAGGGGGCCCTGAAGCCTGCAGGGGGCCCCCAGCCGACCCCCATGACCCTTTACCAGAGAGGGGGTTAACCGAGGGAAGCTTCCTGATTCCCCTGGCTGAGGCCGCCCCCTCCTCCCAGGACTGTGCGGCTCGCTCGATGCAGGTAGGAGCAGCAGCACATATGGCAACCCCTCCTCCCCCCACGGTCCTCGCCGTCGACCGATAGCACAACCCACCCTCGGCTGCTGCACCAGGGCCCCCCGGTCGCAAGGTCCGCCACTGCCCAAATGCAATATAAATCTCTGAGCAGCTGATGTTTGCATGCTTATGCTAGAGGCCCAGAGTAATCCAGTAGTTCCAAGCCTGATGTGTTAACATATAAATGCAGTATCGCGTATGGTTTATACAATTTCACAGGACCAAATACTGATCAGGTCATTCTCCTGTTAAAGGAGTTTTCACATCTGCACATATAACTTTAGACTTTGTGTCGAGTCCTCTTCCTTCTTACAGTAGGTAATGGAACATGCTAACGAAGTAGTTTACACTTTTGATACATGTCTCAGCTGTTCACACACCTGTTTCTTTTGCCTCATAATCTCCAGCTTCTGTGCCAGCTGAATCTGTCGCTGCCGCTCCGCTTCCTCTGCTGCTCGTCGCAGCTTTTCCCGATGCTCCTCCCTCAGTGCATTCAGTGCTCCGCGAGCGTCTCGGATTTGGGCTAGCTTGTCCTGCAGACCTTCATAGTAGACTGTGAAGAACAGTTTTATTATGCATTCCTGTATATTCACATTAACACCTCAAGCTGGTTTTTGTATTTTTTTAGAAGTTCACTACACACACTGACATGCCCTCTGTAATACATACGTCGCCTCTCATCCAACTGGTTGAGCAGCTCCAGAAGCTGTGGGTGCATGTTGTTGATGGACTGGAAGAGCGACAGGACTGCAGAATCATTGGTGATACTCCTTCCGCGCATGTGGTTGCTCTTCATGCGATTTACAAAAGTGGTGACGGCGTTCTGCAGGGCCTTCAAGAACTGTTCATGATTTTCCTCTGACTCCCCATTCTGGTATTGCTGCTAGAAGAAAGTAGTAGTTCAGTCCAAAAGTGGCTTATATACATGCTTTTAATATGTATTGGTAACAGCCCTAATCCACCTTATAAAAAAAAAAAAAAAAATCTGGTTCATTTATACTGACTTAACTTTAGAAAATAAAAGATTCATATACAAAGAAAGTAACTTAACAAAACAAAAATCAAAAAAGACAAAACATAGATCAATGTTCCTTTATCAACATATTAGAAAGGCCAAAGCTGTATTCCCTCAATATAATAATACCTGATGCAGGTGATCAACTATAACATACAATAACATGCTACTGCTTTAATGCAATTTATCCAGTTACAAATTCAAAACACAACATTTCTCAATCACCTCACTGGGGGACACAGGACCATGGGTGTTATGCTGCAGTCCACTAGGTGACCATCTTCCACATGGTTCATCGGTTGGGGTGCTCCCTGTGGGACGGGGGTGGGGGGAAGGGGGTTTCCTGTGCGCCAACCTGCACTTGCTTACGGCACCACAGTCTAAATTTAGTCCCCGGCTTCGGCCTACTCCCGAGCGGCCATGCCCACTCCGGCCTTCCGCCTGCCCACGGATGACGTTATGCGAAGCCGAAACGCCCCCCGACCGCTTCCCAGAAGGGGACAATCCCGCTGTCTTCGGCGCCTCTCGCTCCCTGCAAGATCTTCTGCGTGCCTTCTATATGGCCCGCCCACCTCCCCATCACATGTGCAGACTCCATTACTGCAAGGGGAGGAGTTACTCACGGCATCTAGCCTCTCAAAATGGAGGAACCCAGGATCAGGGTATAGCTGCGCTGCACCGGAGACCGGACCTAGTGTGGGGTAAGGAGCTCAGCAGATTCTGCTCTGCTGCAGCTCATCTGTTCTGTCCACTCTCCTCCCCATTCCCTGCCTTCAGTAGCCCCTGTGCATCACAGTGTGCCATATATATATATATTGCATACTCTCTACCACCAGTTAATGGAGTAGCAGAATAAGCACAGAGGGGCGAGATAATTATCAGAGGTGCAAGGTGGTAACTATGTAGCGCGTTACCTTTTTGCACGGCATTGATGCAGTCAGACTC
The DNA here is from genome assembly GCA_033576535.1 of Allobates femoralis. Taxonomy (NCBI): domain Eukaryota; kingdom Metazoa; phylum Chordata; class Amphibia; order Anura; family Aromobatidae; genus Allobates; species Allobates femoralis. The sequence continues at coordinate 259,052,765 of JARQOC010000006.1, forward strand.
TGGTTGGAAAAACGTGTGCCATATATTTGCATACTCTCTGCAACCAACCATACAGTGCTTTGCACCACATGCCGGACTCAACTGCCTAGTGGACATACTGCCCCCCCCCCCCCCCCCGCTTGCACACACCGCATCTCCCTGCACTGCTAACCCACCTGATTGGGCTATGTTCCTAAGCAGCCCAAGTTGCAATCCATGGAGAAACCCTTTGCTAACCTGATCCAGGCCCTACAGAGCTGCCCTACAACTGACACCCCAGGCCAATCAGACTCACAGGTGGACACTCCCGCACACAAGAGCACGCCACACAGGGGAAGAACGTGACATAGACAACAACCCGTGGCTGAGACGAGGCACAAAAGGCATCATAGGAGCAATTCTCCTGCGTCCTCACGGGGTTCCCACGCCTCCCCCACCAGGGAGCTAGAGCCAGGCTCACCCTCGTCTGGGGCATTACAAGACCCGGATACGGTTCCTAATTCGAAGGTCTAGTTTGACTTAGATACTCCTTACACGCAGGCCATGGCCGAGGACTTCCTCTCGGCCGTCAACCAAACCCTTAAGGCCCACGACCCTCCTTGTGAGACACCAGTCCACGTTGTGTCTTCCAGGAGAGCAAAGCGCCCTCAAGTTTTTTGCGGATCACCCTAAACTCTAGGAGATCCCATAGTAACATAGGACCCGTCCAGATGACAAATTTAGCAACCGCATGGCTATTGATGCTCACTACCCTTCCTTTCCTGCTCTAGGCCAGAACTGGGCGGACTCCCCGCAGGTCGATCCCCCAGTTTCCTGCTTAGCAGCAAAAATACCTTGCAGACGCTGCCTGATGGATCCTCCATCAAGGATCCAACTGACTGACAGGTCGGACAGCTGGCTCGCTCAGTTTTCGAGGCGACTGGCTCATCCCTCTCACCTTCCTTTGCTTCTGTATAGGTCGCTAAGGCAATCAAGACATGGGCAGATACACTACACTCCTCTCTGCAGGATAGCAGCCTTCTCTCTGAGTTGACAGGCCTTGCGGCCCAGGTCTCAGTGTCCGAGGAATATCTCATCAAGCTTCCCTGGACTTGGCTAATTGCACAGCCGTGGCAGCCTCGAATTCCGTTACCATTCGCAGAGCGCTCTGTCTCTGAAAATGGAGAGCAGACTCTAAGAAATCCCTAACTAGCCTACCCTATTTTAACGGCCGTCTCTTCGGGGAAGGGCTAGATCAAGTGATCTCAGACACCACTAGAGGGAAGACTACTTTGCTTCCCAACATAAGCAGAGACGCCTCTTTGCCCGTCATCAGCGGTTTCGCTCCTTTCGGTATTAGTTTTGCTGGGCGGCCTCCCGCCAGTCGCAAGCTACACACTGCTCCTCACGTAGGGACAGGGGATCCTAGTCCACACTTAAATCAAACACGGCCTGGCAGTCTTGGTTACAACAGTCCAAACCTAAGAGATCCAGATCCCATAGGTTCTCGTCATCCTGACTCGCCCTCATTCACGAGAGAGACCACCATGGTAGGTGGTCAACTTTCCCGTTCTCGTCATGTCTGGCACACTGTCACAGAAGACAGGTGGGTCAGGGAACTGGTGTCTTCTGGCTACAACACGGAGATTGTTGCCCGACCACACACTCGTTTTTTCCCCTCTTTTCTCCCACGGTCTCCATCAAGGGCTCGCGCCTTTTTCAAGGCCGTCGATTCTCTCCTACAGGCGGGAGTCATTATCCCTATTCTGAACGGTGAGCGATTCAAAGGGTTCTATGCGACCCCTTTTCTCGTAGTTCCCAAAAAGGACGCATCCTTCCGTGCCATCTTGGACTTGAAACACCTGAACAAGTCCGTTTGTCTTCATCATTTTCACATGGATTTCTCTCCCCTCATTTTGCCTGGCGCCGCTGCACCGTAATCAAAAGGCTCTGCATACACACCGAATACAGTTAGAGCCTTTCGGTACTACGTTTCTAGAACGGTGCCCTTCCGGAGGTCTGATTCGTTACTCATTCTCCCGGAAAGATCACAGGAAGGGCATGGCAGCATCCAAGGTTACATGGCCAGATGGATTAGTTTAACTATTCATGTCCATTCCAGTTGGTCGAAGGCACTCTCTACTCATGCGGTAGGGTCATCTAGGCCATCCAACACCAGGCATCTGCTGAGCGTGTGCGTAAAGCTGCCACATGGTCCAGCCTACACACATTCGCGAAACTCTACACTGTCCATACTCAGTCAGTCATCGGCAGATGCGAGTCTGAGTAGGCGTATCTTGCAGGCACCGGTAGCCCATCTACACTGTGCATGTCTTGCAGAGACTATTAATATTATTCTGGACCCACCCAAGGACTGCTTTAGGACGTCCCATGGTCCTGTGTCCCCCAATTGGGCAATTGAGAAAAGGGGATTTTTGTGTGTACGCACTGTAAAATCCTTTTCTCTGATCCTCTAATTGGGGGACACAGCACCCTCCCTGTTTGGTATTCTTTTTTGGTTCTATGAGTTCCTTTATGGTTTCCTTCTTACAAGCCTCTATTTTATCTCTCCTACTGCTTTGGTCACTGAATTGGTTCGGCTTGTGCCAGCCAGGGGGTGTATATTGCAGGGGAGGAGTTACTCTGCGTTTTTCAGATTCTACTTAGTGTAGCCTCCTAGTGGACTGCAGCATAACACCCATGGTCCCGTGTCATCCAATTAGAGGCTCAGAAAAAAAGATTTTACGGTGAGTACACACAAAAATCCCCTTTTTAACAAGGCGTCCCACACATAAAAAAGATTCCATCTATAAAATTGTTGTTTTTTTTTTGTTTTTTTAATTTATCAGTAAGCAGACCTTCACATGGAAGCAAAGACTGACACCTCACCAACCAACACACCATAAACCACAGTTTGTACTGAATACTGCTATGCCATTTTAGAGCACTATCTGCTACAGGCAAAAAAATAATCCAAATAGTGAACGGATGGCTTGTGTACATAGGCACAGAGGATATTTGGAGACTGGATACATATCAAAGCAACGAGACAAAAGGTTTCTCAAAATTAGTAGATTTATTAAAATCCATAGTAATGTAATGAGATCCAACTACTTTGTAAAGTAGCTTCAAAGCAATTCAACAAAAACGCAGATGTAAGAGTGTTCTCTATGTGGCTTGGAAAAGAAAAAAGAAAAAAAAAAAAAAAAAACACATTGCAAGAGCTGCTAAGACAAACATACATCCTCATACATATGCTGCAGAAACAAAGCTGCTGAAGGCATCACATTGTGGCCCTAGCATATTAAAGCCATGACAGAGACACTCCACAGGATGCATGCCGAACACTAAGAAACAATACAATACTCAATGCATATATCTTAGATGCCCTCTTATGTGATCTATAATTAAGGTGTAATGAAATGAGACAACATGCCCAAGGTACAGGTGCATCTCAATAAATAGAATATCATCAAAAAGATAATTTATTTCAGTAATTCAATACATAAAGTGAAACACAATATTATAGTCATTACAGAGTGATCTACTTCAAGTGTTTTTTTTCTGTAAATGATGATCATGGCTTAAAGACTTTTGGGTTTTCATTGGCTGTATCTCAGAAAATGTTAATAATTAACACAAAACACCTGAAAAGGCTTGCTAAGCATTTAAAATGGCCCCGTAGTCTGGTTCACTAGGCTATACAATCTTGAAGAAGTCTGCTGACTTGACAGATGTCCACAAAACAGTCATTGATACCCTCCTTGTGGAGTGTAAGTCAAAAAGGAAGAGGCACACAATCCAAGCTGCTTGAGGTCTATTGTGACGTTTCCACAATCAGAGATGGTTTGGGAAGCCATGTCATCTGCTGGTGTAGGTCCATTATGTTTTATACAGACCGAAGTCAGTGCTGCCGTCTACAAGGAAATTTTAGAGCACTTCATGCTTCCCTCTGCCGACAAACTTTTTGGAGAAGAAAATTTCATTTTCCAGCAGGACTTGGCACCTGTCCAGACTGCCAAAAGTACCAATACCTGGTTTAATAACCATAGTATCATTGTGCTTGATTGGCCAGCAAAGTCGCCTAATCTAAACCCCATAGAGAATCTATAGGATATTGTCAAGAGGAAGATGAGAGACACGAGTCCCAACAATGCACATGAGCTGAAGGGTTTATTGTTTATAGTGGCATTCCTGAGGAAGGGGCTGGGACAGCCCCAAAACACGTACAAGAAATAAAGCACCGTTTTTATATACCAAGATTGTGGTCCTTCCTTATACTCAGCAGCGCAGTTCATTGTACACCCTGGTCCTTTGGATTTATGCACACTATATCAGATCTGACACACCCATGGGTAGGAACAAGGATAGTCAGCACCGCCCATCCCTTCATGACCATCCTTTACATCATACAGGTCTGTGGAACAATAAGTGCCAGCAAGCCATGCTGGATTTAGATCGCAGCAGACTTCTGTCTGTGTGATACACACTGGCTTTATACATTGCCGGTATACCTCACACTCTATAGAATATATGCGTTTCACTTTATGTATTGAATTACTGAAAGAAATTATCTATTTGATGATACTCTGATTTAGTGAGATGCACCTGTATATAGGAGAACTAGGGTTTTTACCTCCATGACGTTCACCATGCTCACAGGTGGCACCTCAGCTACCTGCACAGCATCACTCATTGGTACCGGAGCAGAGGGGGTGGGACTCTTCCGGACTTCCTCCTGTTTCTTCTCCCAGTAATTTCGATTCAGATATCGGGCCAGCTGCAGGGAAAAAGATGGAGTTAGGTTCTAAACATTCAGCCTACAATGAGCCCATCTGGTCAATTTCTAGTAAACTTACCTCAGGATCTATTTCTTCAGCAAAAGGAGCAGATGAATTCTAGAAACAAAGAAGGATACATTTAAGGATTGGCTTTGTGCTGACAAACCTTCTTGATATTCAGGTTCTACAATCATGTTGTAACGCACCACAGCAGATGAGTACAAAGTGCTGACGGGGGGAGCGGAGGAGGTCACAGGGGCGGGCTCTGTTTTTGGATAGATGCCATAAGTGTTCTTGTGCCTCTGAAGATGAGAAAAAAAATTATAGAAATTCACCATTGGCAAAATTTTACTATATAATCTTAGCTTTTTACTAACTAAGCATTCTGACATCTGATTAGTAGAGCATGAAGATTATCCAGGAATGTACTATTATACAAAAGAATCTGCCCATGTCTGCTGTGGTGGTATTGTAGCCCAGCAAAATTCATTTCAATAAAATGATTGAATACAAGCCACAGGCCATGGACAAAAATGGCCCTGATTCTGAAGTGGTTCCTGTCATCTAATCCTGGACATTCCCCTGAATATGAAGACAGGGATCAATACTTTTCTTTTCAAAGATGACTACCAGTTTCAGTAAATATTAGAAACAGCTCAATGAAAAGTCAAAATGGAAAATGCTGAACCTTGGGCTTAGTGGGTGGGGAATTTCAGATGAAATACAAAGTGGATCCAGTGAGATGTAAATACCATGGGAAGTTTCATGATAAAGCGTTACTTACACATGTGGTCAAAATTGTTGGTACCCCTCGATTAATGAAAGAAAAACCCACAATGGTCACAGACATAACTTGAATCTGACAAAAGTACCGTATATACTCGCGTATAAGCCGAGTTTTTCAGCCCAAAATTTGGGCTGAAAAGTCCCCCCTCGGCTTATACGCGAGTATACCGAACGAGTATACTAGACGGCCCCCCCCGGAGGTATACAGGCCCCCCATCAAGATCCAGGGCCCCCCTCCTTGCGCGGCACACCTGTAAAGTAAAATCATACTTATCCCTGTCCTGTCGCGCTGTCCCGCCGCTGCCGACATGACGATCCCGGGCTTCAGCGTCTTCCCGCGGCTTCCTGTAGTCGCGGGCAATGACGTCATTGCCCGCGACCACAGGAAGCCGGAAGACGCGGAATGAAGCCCAGGATCGTCATGTCGGCAGCGGGGACGGCGCGACAGGACACTGATAAGTATGATTTTACTTTACAGGTGTGCTGCGCAAGGGGGGGGGGGGGGGGCCCTGGATCTTGATGGGGGGGCCTGTATACCTCCGGGGCTGCTGCTGTATACAGCCCTGGGGCTGCTGCTGTATACACCCTGGGGCTGCTGCTGTATACACCCTGGGGCTGCTGCTGTATACACCCATGGGGCTGCTGCTGCATACACCCCTGGGGCTGCTGCTGCATACAGCCCTGGGGCTGCTGCTGCATACAGCCCTGGGGCTGCTGCTGCATACAGCCCTGGGGCTGCTGTATACACCCCTGGGGCTGCTGCTGCATACAGCCCTGGGGCTGCTGCTGTATACAGCCCTGGGGCTGCTGCTGCATACAGCCCTGGGGCTGCTGCTGCATACAGCCCTGGGGCTGCTGCTGTATACACCCCTGGGGCTGCTGCTGCATACAGCCCTGGGGCTGCTGCTGTTTTACAGCCCTGGGGCTGCTGCTGTATACAGCCCTGGGGCTGCTGCTGTATACACCAATGGGGCTGCTGTATACTACCTAAGGGCTGCTGTATACACCCCTGGGGCTGCTGCTGTATACAGCCCTGGGGCTGCTGCTGTATACAGCCCTGGGGCTGCTGCTGTATACACCACTGGGGCTGCTGTATACTACCTAAGGGCTGCTGTATACAGCCCTGGGGCTGCTGCTGTATACAGCCCTGGGGCTGCTGCTGTATACACCACTGGGGCTGCTATATACTACCTAAGGGCTGCTGTATACACCACTGGGGCTGCTATATACTACCTAAGGGCTGCTGTATACACCCCTGGGGCTGCTGCTGTATACACCACTGGGGCTGCTGTATACTACCTAAGGGCTGCTGTATATACCTCTGGGGCTGCTGTATACACCACTAGGGCTGCTGTATATACCACTGGGGCTGCTGTATACTACCTCTGGGGCTGCTGTATACTACCTCTGGGGCTGCTGTATACTACCTCTGGGGCTGCTGTATACTACCTCTGGGGCTGCTGTATACTACCTCTGGGGCTGCTGTATACTACCTCTGGGGCTGCTGTATACTACCTCTGGGGCTGCTGTATACTACCACTGGGGCTGCTGTATACTACCACTGGGGCTGCTGTATACTACCACTGGGGCTGCTGTATACTAACCACTGGGGCTGCTGTATACTAACCACTGGGGCTGCTGTATACTAACCACTGGGGCTGCTGTATACTAACCACTGGGACTGCTGTATACTAACCACTGGGGCTGCTGCTGTATACTACCACTGGGGCTGCTGCTGTATACTACCACTGGGGCTGCTGCTGTATACTACCACTGGGGCTGCTGCTGTATACTACCACTGGGGCTGCTGCTGTATACTACCACTGGGGCTGCTGCTGTATACTACCACTGGGGCTGCTGCTGTATACTACCACTGGGGCTGCTGCTGTATACTACCACTGGGGCTGCTGCTGTATACTACCACTGGGGCTGCTGCTGTATACTACCACTGGGGCTGCTGCTGTATACTACCACTGGGGCTGCTGTATATACCTCTGGGGCTGCTGTATACCACACTGCTGGGGGCTGTATACCTGTGCTGGGGTCCACCCTCGGCTTATACACGAGTCAATAGGTTTTCCCAGGTTTTGGGGGCAAAAGTGGGGGGGGTCGGCTTATACACGGGTCAGCTTATACACGAGTATATACGGTAATAATAAATAAAAAATCTATGAAAATTAAAAAAATGAAAGCCAGACATTGCTTTTTAACCCTGCTTAGGCTGCTTTCACACTGCAGTTGTTTGCCTTTTGTGTCTCCAATACTCAGAACAGGTGTCTCTTTCAGTTACACTTTCTCTCTGCATGTGCCTCTCCTGGTTTTGGCACACAAAACCTAATGAACACTAATCAGGAAAAAACTGCAGTGTGAAAGCAGCCTTACACAGAATTTTATAACAATTAAACTCATGAGATAGGCCTGGACAGAAATGATGGTGCCACTGAAGATAATGTGACAAAAGGGACATGTTAAATAAAGCTGTGTCCACTAATTAGCATCACAGGTATCTACAATCTTGTAGAAAAAGTTTAGAATCTGAGAGTCCTCAGTGGTTCATACCATTTAATGGCTTACTGAAAAGATGGTAAGAAAAAGCAAAGCAAGCTTTTGAGACTCTAGTCTATGGCCTCTTTCATCAGGCTAATAATGACACAAATTCTAAAGACACACCTATATATACAAATACAGGGTGGGATAATGCAGTAAATTTGACAGGTAACGTGAAGCAGAGTATAGTGGCCAGTCTCGGGAGGGGGGAAAGAACAGCTGGGGAAGTAAAATCAGAGTTCCGAGATAGGAGGCACAGATAGATAGTTTTATTGCCCTTTGATTAGTGGTTGGTCAGAGACCTGAAAATTCCTCAATGAATGTAGAAAGACATAAATCCATGCGAGACATACATTCACATGGATTTATGTCTTTCTACACTGAGGACTCTCAAGAGTAATATTTTTGTATCTACTGGCTAACACTGTACAAATATTTTTACCTTACTACAATCTTGTAATCAGTGAGTGGGCCTGTATATGGTGCTACTGATACTTACTGTGCTGTTTGGTAACATGGTGTGTACCACACTCAACATGGACCAGAAGAAAAAAAGAGTTGTCTCAGGAGATTAGAAAGAAAATTATAGACAAGCATGTCAAAAGGTAAATCTTATAAGACCATCTCCAAGTAGCTTTATGTTCCAATGACTACAGTTGCACATATTATTCAAAAATTTAAGATCCATGGGACTGTAGCCAACCCCACTGGACGCAGCCGCAGAAGGAAAATTGATGACAAATCAAAGAGATGGATAATACGAATGGTAACAAAAGAGCCCAGAAAAGAATCTGAAAAGATTAAAGGTGAAGTTCAAGCTGAAGGAACATCAGTGTCAGATCGCACCATCCATCGTTGTTTGAGCCAAAGTGGACTTCATGGGAGATGACCAAGGAGGACACCATTGTTGAAAACAAATCATAAAAATGCCAGTCTGGGATTTGCCAAACTACATGTTGACAAGCCACAAAGTTTCTGGGAGAATGTCCTATGGACAGATGAGACAACAATAGAACTTTTGGCTAAGCATATCAGCTCTATGTTCACAGATGAATAATGATAAAATGAAGCATATCAAATAAAGAACACTGTCCCTACTGTGAAACATGGAGGAGGCTCGGTTAGGTTTTGGGGCCGCTTTGCTGTGTCTGGCACAGGGAGTCTTGAATCTGTGCATGGTACAATGAAATCTCAAGACTATCAAGGGATTCTAGAGAGAAATGTGCTGCCCAGTGTCAGAAAGGTTGGTCTCAATTGCAGGTCATGGGTCTTACAACAGAATAATGACCCACAACACACAGCTAAAAACACTCAAGAATGGCTAAGAGGAAAACATTGTACTATTCTGAAGTGGACTTCTATGAGCCCCTGACCTAAATCCTATTGAGCATCTTTGTAAAGAGCTGAAACATACCGTCTGGAAAAGGCAACCTTCAAACACGAGATAACTGGAGCATTTTGCTCTTGAGGAATTGCCACAATACCTGTCGAGAGGTGCAGAAATCTCATTGACCGTTACAAGAATCGTTTGATTGCCTCAAAAGGTTGTGTAACAAAATATTAAGTTAAGGGACCATAATTACTGTTCAGGCCTATCTCATGAGTTTAATTTAAAAAAAAAATTCTGTGGAAGCAGGGTTGAAAAGCAATGTCTGACCTTCATGTGTACATTTTCATAGACTTTTTACTATTACTTTTGTCAGATTCAAGTTATTTCTGTCACCATTGTGGGTTTTTCTTTCATTAAACAAGGAGTACCAACAATTTTGACCACTTGTGTTGTGAATGGATTCTCAAACATCACAATAAGCAGAGTAGCTGCCTACTGTATTCAGACCTATACTATACTGAGACCCCCTCGGTGTCATCCAGCAAAAACCCCAAGGCTATTTTCACACCGGGCGTTTTTGATGATGTATTTTTTTCCACAAACTGCACCAAAAATAGATCAGTCAAATCATCTGCCAGCAAAGTGAATGTGATTTTCAATTTGCTGTTCAGATGGTTTGTTTTTTGACTGCTGCGTTAGTGGTGCAGAAAGTGGATCCAGGAAATAAGGAGAATTTTGTGTACTCACCGTAAATTCCTTTTCTCTTAGCCTCTAATTGGGGGACACAGGACCGTGTTATGCTGCTGTCCACTAGGAGGCGACACTAAGCAGATTCTGCAAAAGAGTTAAGTGGCTCCTCCTCTACAGCATATACAGCCTAGAGCAGGAAGTGATTCCCCAGTTTTGTGCTAAAGCAGTAGGAGAATTAACAGAAGACAAGAATCACAGTAAAATAAGGCCTGTTAAGTAAACAGGCAGCCACATAATAACAGTAAGGTAAAACGTGTAACCGAACAGGCAACTACGTAATAACAGTATAAGCAGGCCTGTAAAATAAACAGGCAACTATATAACCTCTCAGGAGTAAGATGAGAACCTAGTTACGGCCCGAAACGGGCAACAGGGTGGGTGCTGTGTCCCCCAATTAGAGGCTAAGAGAAAAGGAATTTACGGTGAGTACACAAAATTCTCCTTTTCTCCTTCGCCTCATTGGGGGACACAGGACCGTGGGACGTCCTAAAGCAGTCCCTGGTGTGGAACAGCAATGGAAAATCACTACTGATAAAAATAACAATGCACCTACAGGTGGGCTACTGCCGCCTGGAGGGTACGGTGTCCCAGTCTGCATTTGCCGAGGACTGAGAGCACTAAAGCGCTTGGTAAGCCTGTGCATGCTGACCGCGTGACTACCTTACACACTTGTTGTGCTAACTCCTGGTGCCTAATAGCTCAGAAGCCCAGTAGGTTTCGGTTGTCATAGTAGAATGTGCTGTGCCCGCAGCCGGAAAGGATACAGCACCATGGAAAAATGGTTCTGTATGAATAAATAATAAGTATAAGAATAATAACATTAATGATATATGTATTTTTTTTTTTTTTTTTTTTTTTTTTTGTAATAACGTAATAAGCACCCTGGAAGGTGGATTTAAGCCATCTGATCAAAGTATCTGTAGAGCCCGGCCTGCCTGCTGCGTTATCCTTCTGGGAGAAGAAAAAGAGGTTTCTAAAGGAAACTGTTCTGGGCGAGGATATGTGCAGGGCTCTGACGGAGCTCTAGAAACGTCGAGCCTTCTGGCCCGATGAACTGGCGGGACTTAGCGCCGTCAGAAATATATATTCAGGTAGGCGGACAAAAAGGACACCCTCAACGTGGGAAAAAACCCAACTGGACGTAGGACAACCTTGTCTGGGTGGAAGACCAGAAAAAAAGGTGATTTACATGAAAACGCTGCAAATTTAAGACTCTGCGGAGAGAGGTAATTGCCATCCAAAAAACAACTCCCTGTGTGAGAAGACGAAGGGAATTTTCGTTCATGGTTTAAAATGTGGGTAGCGTACAGCCGTGAGAACGAAGGTCAGGACCCACGGTTCTAGTAGACTTTGATTGGGCGGAACAGGTCGGCAAAAAACTCCTTGAAGGATGTTACTTGAGGCCTGGTAGCAAGACGTTGTTGAGAGAGAATGAAAAGGGTTGAAACTTGTCCTTTGAAAGGACATAAGGACAGTCGTGAGTGTAGATCCGATTGGATGGAATTGGGAACCCTTGGGAAGGAACAGTGCTAAGGTGAAAAAGACCACGAGAAGGAAAAAGATTTTCCATATTGATGGGATATCTCTTCTGAAACCGGTGTCCGTGCTCGGATTGAGGTCGCGACACCATTCTGTGAGCACCCGAGTCTCCAGGGTCACATCGTCGAATTTAGAGTCGATGAATCATGATGGTAAGACGGCCTTGAGGGGGCAGGTCTGGACAATCCAGTAGGTGTCATGGCACATCTACTATGAAGTGGACGAGATCGGCATACCAATCGCGCTTGGGCCAGTGTGTGGCCACAAGAATGAGTTGCTGACAGTCCAGTTTGAATATCTTCACTAAATTGGGATAGAGGAAACCTGGAGCAAATGTAGTGGAGTTGGAATTGGGTCCAGTCCAGGACCAGTCAGTCCACCATCCATGACTGTGGGTCGTGGGACCCGGCTATGAAGCTAGGAACCTTGGCAATGAGGTGTGACACCATTACGGATACTTCAGGAGTTCTCCAGTGATGTCAGCTTTGTTTGAAGACATCTGGATGTAGGAACCCTAATCTGAGGTAATTTCTCGGCGACGGAGGAACTGTTTTTCCTAATCATCTACAAGCGGTAGAGTAACAGCCGATAGTACTGAGTTCGTGAATTCCGCCCGCCTAGTGAAGAATGTGGTAAACGTCCTTCATTGCCTGGGAACTGCGGGATTCGCTCTAGTGAATCGACATATGCCACAGCCGTGGCATCATCAGCCTGCCTTCTGAAATTGGCGGGCGGCCAGAAGAAGAGATAAAATCTTCAGTGTTGGGAATCTCGCCCAAATCTCTGAAAGGATGATGGGTATTGCTGACCCGATCAGGACCAATCGTTCCGAGTGTTGAGATGGAGGTACAGCGCACCTCATTCTGTCTGATTCATGTCGGTGAATAGTACCCTTCAACTTGGTAGAAGAAAATACTTCCCCTGCGTACTAGTGAGTGGCTGAGTCACCGCAGGAGATACTACATGGCTGGTACTGGAAGATGACACCTCCTGATAACTGATCGTATAATCTTATCTCATGACGTGAGCATGGATAACTGGGGAGGCCTGAGGAGCAGGTGCATCAGAGTAATGGCTACCTGTGCTGCAACCGTCCTGCCTCTGACCGTCATGTCAGCTCTGGAAGGCCTGAGTTGAAGGAGAGTGTGGACTTCTAGTTGAAGTGCCCATGCCTATTCTCGGAGAAGTCTGACTATGGAAGTATTGAAACCGCCTTCCGAAAATACTAGAGACTGCAGTGAAAATTGGTGTAGACTTGTGGAGGATGACCAGCCAAACAAGTCTTAATAAAGTGTTCACCGTAATAGAAACGCTGCGTTCTTAATTTCTGAAGGTCGTGCGTTGATGGGTAAATTGTCCAGGCATGGAAGATTGACCACGTCCCTGGAACGCAGGAAAACCAGGCGACTGCCGTAACCTTTGTGACCTCTTCAGGAACTGTAACAAGCGTGGACGGAGGCGCCACAATTAGGATGGTCCTTGCAAAATGTAAATATGATAAGTGGCTGCAAGGGAAAACATGCAGGTATACATCCTGTATATCTAAGGGTACAAGGTATTCTCCGTGTTCCCTGGAAAATTATTATGGCGCGGAGAGAATCTGTGCGGAAAAATCTGTCCCAGGCATTTTGTCTAGCTGTTTCAGTCCAGCACAGGACGTACCGCACGTACTTGGTAGGGACTACAAGGAAATTGGAATAGAATGTTTAAGCACGCTCTGCGTGTAGCACCGACATATGACTCCCTCAATTAAGGGGCCCGTGATGTGAGTTTGGATGTCCGTTTGCGATCGCTACATGTGCGTTGATCGAGTTTGTGTCCATCTAGACGATGATCCGCTAAATTAATTCCCAAAAGGTTGGAATCTGGATTGCTGACGGCGAGTGAGACACCGTCTGGTGCTGTGTTCTGTTCAGCAGGACTGTGTCCCTAGGGGGAACCGTGTTTCATAGGGTACTGCACGAAACATGCCACGGAGTCCCAACTAACAAAACTCCCTTATGGTAAATGGGGCGCTGAGGGTCCCATGGGTACGGTCTTGCGTCCTGTGAGACACAGTTAAATGTTCGAAGTATCGAGCTTTCCTAAATATGTTGTCCTGGTGTCCTACCAGAGAGGCATAAAGGTCCGAGTCTGTGTTTGAATTGCGAAAACCCATCAGACATCAGAGCCATCATCCTGCTGCATGCCAGTTTCCCATAAACTGCGACATAGCTGCAGACGGAATGACTGTCTATTTAGATGTAGCATTATATGCTCTGACAGGTACTGGTATCAGGGCTGACACGGTGTAAGGAAAAACCAGACCGTGCCTTATTAGTGTGTCACCCGCACTAGTCAGAGGAACTCTGCTCGCTGGTTGAGTGTCATAAGAGGGACACCTCCGATGTGGTATGACCATAGACGAAGTCGTGTCACTGCGACGACACAATAAACACATTACGTCCATAGTGCACCAGTGGATCACGTCTCCCCTGTGCGTACTTGAGAATAATCTGACGCCTGTTTACTTCACTGACATTATGTATAGCTGTTGAAAATAAGGTTAACAGCAGCACAGAGTATGTCAGGAGAGCTCTGTTAGGGGCTGCACACTCATTGAGGACAGCGTCGTGCAGCGTTTTATACCCAACCCAGGTCCCCTCTGTGGGGAAGGGGGGGGGGGCCAATGCGTTTGCTGGAACTCAGCACGCTAAGGATTAGAGCTGGGACCAGTGGCGAATCCCTGTACAGCGATTGAGGCCCCAGCCTGGCAGAGTGAGCACCACCGATAGTTCGGAACGCTCCGCAGTGACATAGGAATAAACAATAGAGGATTGAATTGTCTCCCGTGTTACAGGCACAGCATAGATGGAACATGTTCTGCGATGTTCTGCACTGCCTGTGAGGAGCATTGCACCAGCTCTCTGCAGCCATTTATGACAGAAACAGGAAGGGATTGAGTTGCCTTCTGTTCTATGAGCACAGCGAAGATGGAACATGCAGTGCAAGTTCCATACTGCCTGTGTGCATATTGTACCAGCACTCTGTGTGTATGACAAACAACAAAGGCTTAAGGTTGTTCTGGCCTGAGAGCGCAGCATAGGTGAAAGCATGCTATGCAGTGTTCCTTTGTAAAATCGTTCACATCCTGCTATACCAAGCAGGGTGTAAAGAGGGCTGTCATGGCGATTTCTGCACTGCTTGTCTGGAGGAGGAGGGGGGCGGGCCAGTGAAAAAACGCGGGCCAGCAATGGAAAGGGCGCGCAGGAGATCGCGCGATGCGGCCAGAGAAGTCTGACCCGCCCCCTTTGTGATGCGGCCGGGGCGTGGAGCACCCGCGCCGACATCAGCAAAAGGGCGGTTCATAAACAAGAGTACCAAACAATATGACCACTTGTGTAGTGAATGGATTCTCAAACATCACAATAAGCAGAGTAGCGCCTACAGTATTTTCAGACCTATACAATAACTGGAGACCCCTCGGTCATCCCCAGCAAAAACCCCTAAGGCTATTTTTCACACCGGGGCGGCTGCGATTTGATGATGATTTTTTTTTTCCACAAACTCGTCACCAGAAAGAGATCAGACAAATCATCTGCCAGCAAATGAATGTGATTTTTCAATTTGCTGTTCAGAAAGGTATTTGTATTTTGACTGCTGCGTTATTGGTGCCAGAAATGGATCCAGGAAATCAAGGAAATTTTTGTGTACTCACCGTAAATTCCTTTTTCTCTACCCTAATTGGGGGGACACAGGACCGTGTTATGCTGCTGTCCACTAGGATGCGACACGAAGCAGATCTGCAAAGAGTTAATTTGGGCTCCTCCTCTACAGCATATACAGCCTAGATCAGGAAGTAATTCCCCAGTTTTTGTGCTAAAGGCATTAGGAGAATTAACAGAAGACCAGAAGCACAGTAAAATAGGCCTGTTTTAAGTAAACAGCAGCACAATAATAACAGTAAGGAAAAACGTTAACCGAACAGGCAACTACGAATAACAGTATAAGCCAGGGCCTGTAAAATAAACAGCAACTATATAACCTCTAACAGGTAGAAATGATGAAACCTATTACGGCCCGAAACGGGCAACAGGGTGGGTGCTGTGTCCCCCAATTAGAGGCTAAGATAAAAGGAATTACGGAGTACACAAAATTTCCTCCTTTTCTCCATCTCCTCATTGGGGGACACAGGACCTTGTGTACTTCCTAAAGCAGTCCTGGGTGGGAACAGCAATGGAAAATCACTACGATAAAAATAAACAAGCACCTACAGGTGGGCTAACTGCCCCAGGAGTACGGTGTTCCCGTCAGCATTTTGCCGAGACTGAAGCACTAAAGCGCTTGGTAACCTGTCAAGCTGACCGCTGTGGACTACCTACAACACTTGTTGTGCTATCTCCTGGTGGGGCCTAATAGCGTCAGAAAGCCCAGTAGTTTTTCGGTTGTCATAGTAAATGTGCTGTGCCCGCTCCCCCGAAAAGGTTAACAGCACCATGGAAAAATGGATCTGTATAATAAATAATAAGTATAAATAATAACATTAATGATTATATTTTGTATTTTTTTTTTTTTTTTTTTTTTTGTAATAACGTAATATAAGCACCCTGGAAGGTGGATTTAAGCCATCTGAATCAAAGTATCTGTAGAGCCCGGCCTGCCTGCAGCGTTAATCCTTCTGGGAGAAGAAAAAGAGTTTCTAAAGGAAACTTTCTGGGCGAGGATATGTGCGGCTCTGACGGAGCTCTAGAAACGTCGACCTACTGGCCGCGATGAACTGTCGGGACTAGCGCCGTCAGAGAAATAATATTCAGTAGGCGGACCAAAAGGACACACCCTCAACGTGGGAAAAAACCCAACTGTACGTAGGACAACCTTGTCTGGTGAAAGACCAGAAAAAAAGGTGATTTACATAAAAACGCTGGCAAATTAAGACTCTGCGGAGGAGAGGTAATGCCATCCAAAAAACAACTCCCTGTGTGAGAAGACTAAGGGATTTTTCGTCCCCCCCCCCCCCCCCCCCCCCCCCACCATCATGGTTTTCAAAATGTGGTAGCGTACAGCCGTGAGAAAACGAAGGTCAGGACCCACGGTATCTAGTAGACTTTGATTGGGCGGAAACAGGTCGGCAAAAAAACTCCTTGAAGATGTTACTTGAGCCTGGTACAAGACGTTGTTGAGAGAGAATGAAAGGTTGAAACTAGTCCTTTTGAAAGGACATAAGGACAGTCGTGAGTGTAGATCCGATTGGATGGAATTGGGAACCCTTGGGAAGGAAAACAGTGCTAAGGTGAAAAAAGACCACGAGAAGGAAAAAGATTTTCCATATTGATGGGATATCTCTTCTGAAACCGGTGTCCGTGCTCGGATTGAGGTCGCGACACCATTCTGTGAGCACCCGAGTCTCCAGGGTCACATCGTCGAATTTAGAGTCGATGAATCATGATGTGTAAGACGGCCTTGAGGGGGCAGGTCTGGACAATCCAGTAGGTGTCATGGCACATCTACTATGAAGTGGACGAGATCGGCATACCAATCGCGCTTGGGCCAGTGTGTGGCCACAAGAATGAGTTGCTGACAGTCCAGTTTGAATATCTTCACTAAATTGGGTTTAGAGGAAACCTGGAGCAAATGTAGTGGAGTTGGAATTGGGTCCAGTCCAGGACCAGTCAGTCCACCATCCATGACTGTGGGTCGTGGGACCCGGCTATGAAGCTAGGAACCTTGGCAATGAGGTGTGACACCATTACGGATACTTCAGGAGTTCTCCAGTGATGTCAGCTTTGTTTGAAGACATCTGGATGTAGGAACCCTAATCTGAGGTAATTTCTCGGCGACGGAGGAAACTGTTTTTCCTAATCATCTACAAGCGGTAGAGTAACAGCCGATAGTACTGAGTTCGTGAATTCCGCCCGCCTAGTGAAGAATGTGGTAAACGCCCCTTCATTGCCTGGGAACTGCGGGATTCGCTCTAGTGAATCGACATATGCCACAGCCGTGGCATCATCAGCCTGCCTTCTGAAATTGGCGGGCGGCCAGAAGAAGAGATAAAATCTTCAGTGTTGGGAATCTCGCCCAAATCTCTGAAAGGATGATGGGTATTGCTGACCGATCAGGACCAATCGTTCCGAGTGTTGAGATGGAGGTTACAGCGCACCTCATTCTGTCTGATTCATGTCGGTGAATAGTACCCTTCAACTTGGTAGAAGAAAATACTTCCCCTGCGTACTAGTGAGTGGCTGAGTCACCGCAGGAGATACTACATGGCTGGTACTGGAAGATGACACCTCCTGATAACTGATCGTATAATCTTATCTCATGACGTGAGCATGGATAACTGGGGAGGCCTGAGGAGCAGGTGCATCAGAGTAATGGCTACCTGTGCTGCAACCGTCTGCCTCTGACCGTCATGTCAGCTCTGGAAGGCCTGAGTTGAAGGAGAGTGTGGACTTCTAGTTGAAGTGCCCATGCCTATTCTCGGAGAAGTCTGACTATGGAAGTATTGAAACCGCCTTCCGAAAATACTAGAGACTGCAGTGAAAATTGGTGTAGACTTGTGGAGGATGACCAGCCAAACAAGTCTTAATAAAGTGTTCACCGTAATAGAAACGCTGCGTTCTTAATTTCTGAAGGTCGTGCGTTGATGGGTAAATTGTCCAGGCATGGAAGATTGACCACGTCCCTGGAACGCAGGAAAACCAGGCGACTGCCGTAACCTTTGTGACCTCTTCAGGAACTGTAACAAGCGTGGACGGAGGCGCCACAATTAGGATGGTCCTTGCAAAATGTAAATATGATAAGTGGCTGCAAGGGAAAACATGCAGGTATACATCCTGTATATCTAAGGGTACAAGGTATTCTCCGTGTTCCCTGGAAAATTATTATGGCGCGGAGAGAATCTGTGCGGAAAAATCTGTCCCAGGCATTTTGTCTAGCTGTTTCAGTCCAGCACAGGACGTACCGCACGTACTTGGTAGGGACTACAAGGAAATTGGAATAGAATGTTTAAGCACGCTCTGCGTGTAGCACCGACATATGACTCCCTCAATTAAGGGGCCCGTGATGTGAGTTTGGATGTCCGTTTGCGATCGCTACATGTGCGTTGATCGAGTTTGTGTCCATCTAGACGATGATCCGCTAAATTAATTCCCAAAAGGTTGGAATCTGGATTGCTGACGGCGAGTGAGACACCGTCTGGTGCTGTGTTCTGTTCAGCAGGACTGTGTCCCTAGGGGGAACCGTGTTTCATAGGGTACTGCACGAAACATGCCACGGAGTCCCAACTAACAAAACTCCCTTATGGTAAATGGGGCGCTGAGGGTCCCATGGGTACGGTCTTGCGTCCTGTGAGACACAGTTAAATGTTCGAAGTATCGAGCTTTCCTAAATATGTTGTCCTGGTGTCCTACCAGAGAGGCATAAAGGTCCGAGTCTGTGTTTGAATTGCGAAAACCCATCAGACATCAGAGCCATCATCCTGCTGCATGCCAGTTTCCCATAAACTGCGACATAGCTGCAGACGGAATGACTGTCTATTTAGATGTAGCATTATATGCTCTGACAGGTACTGGTATCAGGGCTGACACGGTGTAAGGAAAAACCAGACCGTGCCTTATTAGTGTGTCACCCGCACTAGTCAGAGGAACTCTGCTCGCTGGTTGAGTGTCATAAGAGGGACACCTCCGATGTGGTATGACCATAGACGAAGTCGTGTCACTGCGACGACACAATAAACACATTACGTCCATAGTGCACCAGTGGATCACGTCTCCCTGTGCGTACTTGAGAATAATCTGACGCCTGTTTACTTCACTGACATTATGTATAGCTGTTGAAAATAAGGTTAACAGCAGCACAGAGTATGTCAGGAGAGCTCTGTTAGGGGCTGCACACTCATTGAGGACAGCGTCGTGCAGCGTTTTATACCCAACCCAGGTCCCCTCTGTGGGGAAGGGGGGGGGGGCCAATGCGTTTGCTGGAACTCAGCACGCTAAGGATTAGAGCTGGGACCAGTGGCGAATCCCTGTACAGCGATTGAGGCCCCAGCCTGGCAGAGTGAGCACCACCGATAGTTCGGAACGCTCCGCAGTGACATAGGAATAAACAATAGAGGATTGAATTGTCTCCCGTGTTACAGGCACAGCATAGATGGAACATGTTCTGCGATGTTCTGCACTGCCTGTGAGGAGCATTGCACCAGCTCTCTGCAGCCATTTATGACAGAAACAGGAAGGGATTGAGTTGCCTTCTGTTCTATGAGCACAGCGAAGATGGAACATGCAGTGCAAGTTCCATACTGCCTGTGTGCATATTGTACCAGCACTCTGTGTGTATGACAAACAACAAAGGCTTAAGGTTGTTCTGGCCTGAGAGCGCAGCATAGGTGAAAGCATGCTATGCAGTGTTCCTTTGTAAAATCGTTCACATCCTGCTATACCAAGCAGGGTGTAAAGAGGGCTGTCATGGCGATTTCTGCACTGCTTGTCTGGAGGAGGAGGGGGGCGGGCCAGTGAAAAAACGCGGGCCAGCAATGGAAAGGGCGCGCAGGAGATCGCGCGATGCGGCCAGAGAAGTCTGACCCGCCCCCTTTGTGATGCGGCCGGGGCGTGGAGCACCCGCGCCGACATCAGCAAAAGGGCGGGCGGTAGGCGGGGAGGGGCGGTACTAGTAATGGTAGGCCGGAGCCGGGGCCTCAAGTTAATGGCGGCCCCGGGAGAGTGAGGGGGCCGGCGCGGAAGTCCACAAGCCCCGCCGGTTCCGCAGTGCGGGAACGCCGCCGCCAGGCTGCCCAGTGAGTCTCGCCGCCCCGGAAGCCTCCCGCTGCCACAGCAAGGGGGCACAGCTAGGAGGTACTGGGGAGCTCTGTCAACCCATGTCCTGGCCCACAGTATTGCTGGGGATCGCTGCTTAGTGTGCAGGGTGCCTACAAAAGGACAGAGCAGCGTGTCCTCAACCCAAGGCCCCTGTATGATAGGAGAGATGGGGAGGGTGATGATGCTGATACCACTAGAGGACTAGCAGTCTTCTGTAAGCTCTGGCTCTTTGCAGCAGAGGCTGTGAGCAGCCTTGGGGGGCCCTGCATCCGAGGAAACAGCTATGAAGCAGACAATGCTATGGAGGGGAGGGCACCTAAAGGTGGTATCTCAACCCACGTTCCCAGTCAGGGGGAATGGGGAGGGCGTCCGTTCATCCCATACTTTCTGGATGTTACCTGGTGCCGATAGGGAGATGTCTCCATTCCTCCATGGGAGCCGAGGGCCCCCTTTTTGCCGGTTTTCTTCCCCTCTGTCTTGCTGCTTGCGATGGGGACATGGAGCATTGCTGCGACCCAGAGCCCCATCTGTGGGGACTGGGGAGGAATGCGGGCCTCAGAACCGGCAGGTCTGGAAATCGCTTTAAACCCTGCACCTCCAACAGTGGAGGGCCGAGAAAGGAATAGCCCTTATCTGACAAAATAGCTCAACCCAGAAGCTCAACTATGGAGTCTGGGGAGGTATCTGTGGTCGACATGTCCCTTCAAAAAGTAAAGATGCAGCTTCAAAAAGTAAAAATAATGAAGAGATAGTAAGAACGTGTGCCTCCTACAAGACACTAAGCAAAAACTGGGGAATCACTTCCTGCTCTAGGCTGTATATGCTGTAGAGGAGGAGCCACTTAACTCTTTTGCAGAATCTGCTTAGTGTCGCCTCCTAGTGGACAGCAGCATAACACGGTCCTGTGTCCCCCAATGAGGCGAAGGAGAAAATGAGCATATCAATTTGTCTGGAGTTTTTCTGGTACGCTTTCTGTACCACTAGCATCCAATTACTTAGCCTCCCCAGCGATCACCATGGTGATCCACGGTGAGGTCTTCCTCATGGGCAGCGGCAGGGCATGCGAGTTGTTGAACAGTGCTTTCAGGACCTACCCATGGTGCTTCAGACACATTCTGCTATGTTCCAAAGCACCATGCAGACAACTCAGACTGTGAGCCCTCGTGGACAGGGTCCCTGCCCCTCCTGTACCTGTACGTCCTGATCGCCTAGATTTAGTGTACTTGTTCTCGTCTCCCTCATCCTCATGTAAAGCGCCATGGAACCTAATGGCGCTATATAAATAAATAATAATAATAACAACTCACAGGTCCTACCACCTACTGCCTGGGAAAAAGACATCACCAAGACTCACTGTGGGATCGTTGGGAGGGTAAGAAAGTGTATGTGTCTGTCTGTGTCCCTCGAAAACGGAGCAAAAAAGCAGCACAAACAGATGATGCATTTGTGATGCTTTTTTTGCAAGAAGAGGATCCGTTTCTGGTGCAGAAACAGCACCAAAAAAGGATCAATAAAAAACGGAGCACAAACGCTCTGTCTGAACTTAGCCTTAAGGTGAGCAGATCTGATTGAGTTGGTATGAGCCTCAGAAGGCTACAAACCCAACTTAATTTTGTTGTGCTTGGAGGAGCTGTATTTCTTTTTCTTTCTTCAGCCCATTCACTTTTTCTTTCTTCAGCCCATTCGCTTTCTAAAATTTTTATGGGTCTCCACCACTCAAAGATGATATTTTTGACATCACCCGCAAAACCGGAAACAGAGGTTGAGGAGAAAATAAAGCCTTTAATAACACTATGCAAATAGCATAAACGAGAGCTGTTGCGGAAATCACATATCTCAATAAATGGCCAAAAATGCCCTTTATAAGAGAAGCTTCCTGATTTGTTGGTCTTTATCAAGAGGGGCATGGCTTAAGAGTACTCCGTGGCGAGTCTTTAGGCCTCTTTACAAAATTATCCTGTGAGCAACCGCCCCCTGATAAAGCCCAAAAATTTAGCAATAAAGGGATCCTGTCACCCCCAAAACGCCTATTAAGCTATCCAAACTTGTCCCTGGAGCATATTCTCAATAATCCCACTCTCCTTTTTGCTCAGAAAAGCTTCCAGTAAAACTGTAGAAAAACGTTGTATTACTTACTCATTATGGTTGTTAATGAGCAGTGGCTATATGCATTAGTTACCCAGGCGGGCCATCTTTGTCCTAATAGCACGCCGCAATAGGCGTGATCTGCAATGAATATTGTAATCAGCGCCTCCCTGCTCTCCTCGGCGCTGTAAAGGCTGTAATGGGGCTCAAATGACGCGAATCGCGTCATTTCCGACAGTGGGTGAAGTTAGTACACCCGCGTCGCTCTGCGGGCTTCAAGCACCGCATAGCGCATGCGGCGTGGGTGTACTAACGTCACCCACTGCCGGAAATGACGCGATTCGCGTCATTTGAGCCCCATTACAGCCTTTACAGCGCCGAGGAGAGGAGGGAGGCGCTGATTACAATATTCATTGCAGAGCACGCCTATTAAGGCGTGCTATTAGGACAAAGATGGCCCGCCTGGGTGACTAATGCATATAGCCACCGCTCATTAACATCCATAATGAGTAAGTAATACAACGTTTTTCTACAGTTTTACTGGGAGCTTTTCTGAGCAAAAAGGAGAGTGGGATTATTGAGAATATGCTCCAGGGACAAGTTTGGATAACTTAATAGGCGTTTTGGGGGTGACAGGATCTCTTTAAATAAAAGGCCTATATATCTTTGATTCTATATGGTGGGTTTAGAAAAAAACAGAACACAAAATACTCAGCTGTACAGCGGGAATAAAATAAGAGCAAAAATGGAATAGCTGATAGGTGCCCTTTAAGTTGTGATAAACAGTGATAATAATAATGGCAGTTACTTAGATTGTGCAGTAGGGGTGAGGACATCCGTATACAAGTCGTTGCCTTACTTACCATCCTTTCCTTCTCTTCAGCCTCAGATTGTGACAAGGCTATGGCAAGCTGCAGCTCCTCCTCCTCTTGCAAGGCAGTTTCATCTCTCTTGGGAGGCATCTAACACAGAATACACAAACAAATACATAGATTAGGAGAGAGAAGCACAATTAAAAAAAAAGAAAATTGGGGTTTATAATTATTAAATACAGTATATACGCAAGGCCGCTAATTTTACCCCAAAAACTGGGGAAACCTATTGACTCGAGTATAAGCCTAGGGTTGAAAAATCCAGTAGACTGCCATCCAGGTATAGCCACCCCCACCCTCCCCCAGTACACAGCGCCCCCGTCCCCGGTAGACAGCGTCCCCATCCCCGGTAGACAGCGTCCCCATCACTGGTATATTGCCCCATTACTGTATACAGTGCTCCCATCATCATAGTATATGGCTATCACAATAAAATAATAAACCACTTGAACTCATCCTCCGTCGCTGTCCTACAGGCACCGTGGCATCCTGCGTCCGGTCTTTCTGCTTCTAATCATGTGACTGGGGGCTCACAGTAATGACGTCACTGGTCACATGGTTAGAAGCAGGAAGACCGGAGGGAGGACGCCACGATGCCTGCAGAACACTGACGGAAGGTGAGTTTAATGGTTTATTATTTTATTGTGAGCACCAGCATGGGGGCCATAAACTGTGATGATGGGAGGGGTGTACACAGTTTAATGTAATATGCACCGATCCCCCCGCCGCTGATGGACAGGGGAATGCAGTGCATACCACATTACATTAATGAGCAGGGACCATGTGACCTCCTGCTGCCTCTGCAGCCTTCTCCAGCCCCCGGTAACCGCCTCCCAACCCCACTGACATGACAGTGACTCGAGTATAATCCGAGGGGGGCACTTTTCAGCCCAAAAATTGCGCTTGGTTATAAACTTGGTTTATACTCGTGTGTATACGGTACATAGACATGTGTTCAAAAAATATTTTTTGGACACGAGAAAGGATCTTTAGGAAGGCTGTGGGGCAATTCCAAACACAGACTGTATGGAACAGTAGCATTTTTCAGAAAAAAGCGCTAGAGAATAGCAGATAGTGGGGATATTAAAACAAACTTTATTTGGTCACATAAAATTATGATCAACCTAGTCAAAAACCATAAAAAGAAAAAACAAACAATAGGGGGCATAATATAAAGAGGTAGAAGCAGCAGCACCAATCATGGGAGAGATTTACATTTGATAGGTTCATGCTGCCAAGGACTAGACAGCATCCTATACTCCTCCTTATGTAAGGAAACGCGTCAGTAGACCTTTTTGTACCCTCGGTTACTGTAAGATCGTGGGCATTATGACTCCCCCCTCTGTCCATAAGGAACTTACAGGGAACAACCACGGACGTTACTGCACATTTCTGGCAAGATTGTTCCTTTTTATTATGAGATTTCTACAGGAGCCTCAATGTTATACATTATTGCTTGTTATTCTGTCTAGACACCATAAAATAGAATTATTCTTACCGTTAATTCGGTTTCTAGGAACCTTCCATGACAGCATAGGAGATTGCCTCTCAACGCCTAATCGGAACAGGGTTAAAAGGAAACTCCCACCCCCCACTAGCCAGTGTCTTACAAAGAACCATAGCATAAGAGTAACAATAACAGTTACACATTCCAGGAATAATCAAGGAATATAGGGAGAGAATTAAGGGCTGTCGTGGAAGATTCCTAGAAACAGAATTAATGGTAACAATAATTCTATTTTCTCTAGTCACCTTCCAAGACAGCATAGGAGGAATACCAACAAATTAATACCTAGGGTGGGACTACGGCCTGCAGGACATTCCTGCCAAAAGCCAAATCTCCATTGGAAGCCAGGTCCAGACGGTAGTGCTTCATGAAGCATGCAATGAGGACCAGGTAGCAGTCCAGCAATCTGCTTCGGAGAAGCCCCTGCCAGTTCCTCCCATGAGACAGAGGTAGATCTGATGGAATGAGCAGTAACTGCTGGGAAAGGTAGGATCCTGTAATGGCTTTCTTAATCCAGTTGGCAATAGTACTTTTAGCCACTTTCTTGCCCTTATGTTGACCAAAGGGCTGGACAAAGAGCTTGTGAGCCACACGCCAGGGCGCCCTCACTTCAAGAAAATACAGCACTGTACTACTGACATCCAATGAATGGAACTCCTCCTCTATTGAAGTTTGCAGATGTTGACTAAAGGAAGGAAGAACTATTGACTAGGAGTAATGGAAGGCCGAGACTACCCTGGGTAGAAACAAAGGGTCAAGGTGAAGGACAGTGCTGTCATCCCTGACTGGTAGGTACGGTTCCCAGATGGATAAAGCCTGAAGGTCCCCCACTCGTCGGGCAGAAGCAATCACCACCAGAACCGCCATCTTGTGAGAGAACAACTGGATACCACAGGATGAAAGTGTTCATAAAGAGCGTGAGAAAGCCCAGTCAGGACAACAGTGAGGTCCCAGGAGGGTGTAAGGACCCTAGTCCGTGGACAAATACGACTAGCAGACACCATGAATCACCGAATCCAGTGACGATTTGCCAAATGTGTGGCAAACACAGAACTTTAAACAATAGATTTTTATTCAAAAGTTTTCAAACAGAAAGGTATAACACACAGCCCACCCCTCACGCGTAGGTGGGGGCAGGGCCTGGTAAACAATGAAACAAGATTTGGTAGATCGAAGAGAAAAAGAGAAAGCACATGGGAGGAAAAGGAGGGGGGGGGGGGGGGAAGGGGTATGTCCGGCAGAATCCCATAAGAAGCCAGTTCCTGAGTATCTCAGGTGCATGAGTATCAGGTGAGCACTGCGTAATTCAAGGCGAGTCGATGTCACGTCAAGTAGCATAGGAGGTGCGAAGCATCTCAGGTAGGATCGGGGAAGCCTGTGAGTGTGCAGGCCAAACCCCCCATCTGTTCATTACTAACGTTTTGATAGGTTTGTCTAAGGCCAGGAAATATTCCTGGTGGAAAATCAAGTTGACTTTCTGGATAACATCTTGCAGTGTGGGGGGTGATGGGCCTTCCACCTCGCAGCCAGGCATAACCGAGCCGCAATAAGAATATAAGATACCGTCCCTCTGATAGTTGGGGGGAACTCTTGTAGGCGTATATTTAGGATCATTAGCTGTGGAGATAGGTTTTGAGGTATCCCCGTGACCGAAAACACCAAACCAGAAACTGAGGTCCAATAGGTACGAAGTTTGGGACAGGACCACCACATGTGGACGAGATTGCCAAACACAGAACTGAGAGCTGAAACCTGCACTTTCAATGTGCTGGGTTTAAGACCCAGGTCCAAACCATTTCTGGAGAAAATCAAAAATTTGCGATATATTGGGTTGGAGTGCGACAGGTGGAATGAAAACACACTAGGAGGAAAATCTCTTATGACAACTTGCATTAGTGACCGGTTTGCAGATTTTTTGCAAGGTGACCACCATTTTTCCAGACAGGCCATGAGCCCTCAGCACCTGGACCTCAGAAACCATACAGCTAATTTGAGCTTCTGCAGATCTGGACGGAACAGAAGACGCCGAGACAGCAAGCTGGGACTCAAAATGACCGGTCCATCGACTATCAGGTTGTACCAACTCCTCCTCGGCCATAGAGGGGCTACCAGGACAGTGGGGGCTACTCCTTCCCTGATCTTACTCAGTGTTCTTGCGAGAAGGCTGATAGCCGGGAAGGCATAAGCTAGACGAAAGTCCCAGGTCTGGGAGAAGGTGTGTGTCCCCCCTCCCTTCCCCCCCACGGCCTCGTCCCAAGGGTTCAGGGAGAAATATGTTGCGACCTTTCGATTTGCACTGGAGGCAAACAGGTCGATCTCCGGGGTACCCCATCTTGCGACCAGGGAGCAGAATACCGCTTGGTCCAGGCTCCATTCTCCCGGGTGGATGTCCCGGTAACTGAGAAAATCTGCCTGAAGGTCTAAGGACCCTTTCAGGTGGACTGCAGAAAGGAACAGGAGGAATTGTTTGGCCCAGAGCAAGATCCGAGAGGACACTGACTTCAGGAAGCTGGACCTCGTACTTACCCTGGTGACGGACGGGCGTCACAGTGGTGACATTGTCCGAATACACTGGAACGAGAGATCCCCTGACTTGAACTTGAGCAGCAAGAAGGGACTCTTCGACCTCCCTCAGTTCCCGGTAATTGGAGGACCGGGAACTGATGGTGCGACTCCAGACCCCTTGGAGAGGGGTGTGGGCCACCATAGCCCCCCCACACCCTTGGCTGGCATCTGTAGTTAAAGAGACTAGGGGTGTCTGATCCCTAGCCGCCCTTTGAACAGGTTGTTGGGATTCAACCACCAGAGGAGGGATGAGAAGGCATTCCCCGGGAGACGAACCCGTCGTTTCAGAAATGAAGGCAGTCTGCGCCAACATGACAGGACATGGTCCTGAAGGACTCGATAGGGAGCCTGAGCCCACCTGACAGACGGGATGTAGGAAGTCATCAATCCCAGAGCCGACATAGCCGCCCGAAGGGTGGGAGACGTTTGACGTCACAGAGCCAAAATCTTTGCAGAGACTCCTCCACACTGCTTCTGACGGACTGAGGCAAAGGAGCAATGAGAAGGAAATTGTCCAGATATGGCACCAGACAGATGCCGCGACCCCATAGGAAGGCTACGACCTCCGCCATAATTTTTGAGAAAATCCTGGGAGCCGAGGAGATCCCTAAGGGAAGGACATTGAAGTGAAAGTGGAGGACTTCCCCTTGAACAGGATTGTGAACTTGAACTTCCTGTGCCAAGGATGAATGGGCACATGAAAGTATGCATCTTTCAAGTCTATTGTTGCCATATGGTGGTGTAGCCCTATCAACGGAATCACTGATCTGATCGATTCCATTTTGAAACGACAGTATCAGGACATGTTGGTTGAGGCTTTTCAAGTCGATGATGACACGAGAGTCTCCAGATGGCTTTTTGACCAAGAAGAGCCAGGAATAGAGTCCAATCTCCTCCTCTCGGCTTGGAACAGATGAGATTATATTTGTTCGAAAAAGCTTGTGCACCTTTATGTACGAGAGATCCGGAGTACCTTGAGAAGGCAGGGCAGTGACCCGGAGACCCGGTGGAGTAGGCGACTCAAACTCGATGAAGAGACCTTCGGAAATGACCCTCACAACCCCACTGGCAATTGGTGATATTCTGCCACTGGGAGAGAAAGGCTGAGCCACTGATTGTCAGGGTGCAGCTGCTGAGAAGGCACGAGGATATTAGTTCCACTACCTTTTTGGTAACTCCACCGGCCCGTTTTTCCCTTTCCTTTGGGCTGGGAGGTTTAAGTCACTGAGTGCCGAAAGGGCCACTTTCTGGGGGTTTCTGTTCCGGAAGAGTCTTGTGGTCAGTCACCTTGTCCAGAATTTCATCAAGGGCAGGCCCAAATACTAAGTCCCCTTTGAAGGGTAGAGAGCAGAGCCTCATCTTGGAAGTGGAATCACCACTCCACAATTTCAGCCACAAAGCCCGTCTGGCGGAGTTGGACAAAACTGAGGTCCTGGCTGCCAGACGGACTGACTCAGCGGAGGCATCCGTGAGAAAGCAGGTCGTTTTCCTGAGCAAGGGAAGGGAGTCGAGGAGCTCTTCCCTAGGGGTGCCCCGTGAAATCTGCAACCCATGTGAGCAGGGCCCGGGACACACATGTGGAGGCTATGTACACCCGAATGGTAGACGAAGAAGCCTCCTAAGAGGTTTTCATAAGGCCCTCAATCTTTTAGTCCAGCTAGTCCATAAGTTGGGAGGTACCCTCAAAGGGGAGCGCAGGTTTATTAGCTATACGGCCTACCTACAAGGCCTACCTGCACATCCACCTTTGGGACGTCCCAGTAAATCTCATTTTAGGAGGAAATCAACTATTGGATCACCCCTGAATTTATTCTCAGGAAGTTCCTATTCCTGAGAGATTAGATTAAGGATGGTGGAATGGACTGGAAAGCCGACAGGTCTGGCAGATCTAAGGCCAGCAACATCTCGTCTTGAACTAACAGGAGGACCTGCTTCTCTTCCAATCCTATAGTGCTCCGAACGGCCCCAATCAACTCCCCCATGTCCTCTGAGGAGAATAGGAACCCTCTCAGTTCAGTCTCTCTGGAGTATGGGGCTTCATCAGGGCAATCCGAAGGTGAGCCAGAGAGTTCCTCAAAATCTGAAGGGGCAGCCTTGAGCTTCCTCTTCTTAGGAGAGGGAGGACCGGCTGTAGGAGCTGCAGGTGAGAATGAGGAAAGGGAAGCCTGAATCTCCTGTTTAACCATGGTTCTCAAGTCATTACCAGGCTAGGGGGGGGTCAGCCCTAACGCTTGGTATAAACAGGGCATTTATTGGACTTCCTAGAGGCTTTCCTGGGGGCAGACTTGTCTCCCTGAAACAAAGCACAGTCGAGGGGACTATGAAAAACGACCCTTTAGGCAGAAATGGGATCCCCCCTCCTTTTCTCCAGCAGACGCACTGTGGCAGGGGGAACTCTAGGCTCTGCAGATGCAGGGGAAGACATAGCAGCACACACAGTACATCACCTTACCATGGCTCAGAAGTCTTCAGGGCAACCTTCCCAAAGAATGGCCTGCCCCCCAGTGTCTCCAATGATCTCCCTGCCTCCTGCACTGGGTCCTGGGCAGGCCAAAGTCAGCGGTGGTGTGGCCACATGTCTGCCGGGTCCCGCCATCGGAACCCGGAAGCGCTACGCTCCTGCCGGGGAGTGCGTGACTGGAAGTCCCACCCACCGGCGTCACTTCCAGTCGTGCTGGGACAGCACGAAAGAGCGGGAAGCGGCCGGCGCCAGGGAGCCCACGGCCCGTATAACCCCAGAGGGGATCCGTAGGGCCAGGGTAGCGGTCCCACATACGTGGGAGCAGCAGGATGAGGAGCGAAAGCCCGACCAACACTGCCCGGCTGGAGAACCAAAAAACAGGAACAAAAAGGTTTGCTGCAGCTCACCAGCCACCACAGCATAGGAGAAAGAAAAAACCTCTCCATGAGCCATGGGGACAGGAAAGACACTGGCTAGTGGGAGGGTCCTTTTAACCTCTCTTGTGCTTCCTGCCCCGATTAGGGCGTGGAGAGGCAACCTTCTATGCTGTCGTGGAAGGTTACTAAAGAAACACAGAGTTGTTATATGAGTGAGAAAGAACAGGAGATTAATGTTTTTATTCACACCAATGGGATTTCCATTTTTCATTCCATTATGTGATAGTTTGGTTTTTCCTTGCCTGTTAGTGTCTTTGACCGGGGTGATCAATATTTTACGTAACCAAATAAAGGTTATGTTTTAATATTCCCATCATCTGGATCTAATAATCTGTGCTGTATATTAAATATACCATGGCCCCAATGAACATTCCCCTCACCTGTGACTGCTGAGATAGAGGGCTGGTTAAGTACTCAGGAGGCAGCTCACCAGTAGCAGCAGCTTTGCCTTCACCTTTCCTGAAAAGAAAAAGATGAATTTTCAAAGAAACATGAGGAAAGACACAGACAGTGAGGGCCAATAGCCCTGGTAGATCCATGTTGACAGTCTTACTTGTTCAGCTGTTCATAACAGGGCTCACAAACACGCACTTCCTTCTCAATGCCAAATTTGGGGATGGTGGAATATTTAGAGGAACATTTTCCACAGAATATTTGTCCACAGGCTCTGCAGTGATGCTATAAGAGGATAGACATGTAAGCATCGAGGACACTAAATCCTAGACTATTATTGCAATAAACAAAGAGAATTTTGTTTACGTACCGTAAATTCTTTTTTCTTTAATCATCAATGGGAGACCCAGACAATGGGGTTTAGGGCTCCGCCCTCCGGAGGTCACACTAGGTACTACAAGTTTGTAGACACCGCCTCCTCCGCATATAAACCCCCACCGTAGGAGAAATCCTCAGTTTAGTCTATAAGCTGCGAGGAGAAAATTAACCACACCCGAAACATCGGGAAGAATGCCGTGCCCAGACGGTTGAACAACCCGGAAAACACTGTCTCAACAGAGAACAGATTAAATGCAAACATGCAACGGAACAACTGGGTGGGTGCTGGGTCTCCCATTGATGATTAAAGAAAAAAGAATTTACGGTACGTAAACAAAATTCTCTTTTTTCTGGTCATCATAATGGGAGACCCAGACAATGGGGATGTCCTAAAGCAATACCCCAGGGCGGGAAGAGTTCCTCAACAAGACGGATAATACACGGACCCCCTTAAAGGTGGGCAACCGCCGCCTGGAGGACCCGCCTGCCCAAACTTGCATCCGCAGAGGCATGGGCATGCACCATATAGTGCTTTGAGAAAGTGTGCAGGCTGGACCAAGTGGCCGCCTGACACACCTGGAGAGCAGATGCTCGATGTCGCAAGGCCCATGAGGCACCAACAGCTCTTGTAGAGTGTGCCTTCAACCCCACCGGGAGAGGCAAGCCAGAAGACCGGTATGCCTCTTGAATGGGAGCCTTGATCCACCTGGCCAAGGTTGACTTCGAAGCCGCGGACCCCTTACAGCGACCCATCGTGAGGACAAATAAGGAATCCGAACTCCGAAAGGAGGCGGTCCTGGACACATAAATGCGTACAGCTCTCACGAGATCCAGAGTATGGAGGTCGCGCTCAACCTGATGAACGGGAGCGGGGCAAAATGATGGGAGAACAATCTCCTGGTTTAGGTGGAAAGTGGAAACCACCTTCGGCAAGAATTCAGGCCGTGGACGCAACACCACCTTGTCTTGGTGAACCACCAGAAAGGGTGACTTGCACGAAAGTGCAGCCAATTCTGAGACCCTCCTCAGAGACGTAATCGCCACCAGAAAGACCACTTTCTGGGACAGACGAGAGAGAGAGATGTCTCTCAGAGGCTCAAACGGCGGTTTCTGCAGCGCCGCCAGGACCATGTTGAGGTCCCAAGGGTCCAGAGGTCGCCTGTAAGGCGGAACCACCCGAGACACCCCCTGCAGAAAATGACGGACCTTGGGGAGAGAAGCGCCAATCGCCTGTCAAACAGCACTGAAAGTGCCGATACTTGACCTTTCAGAGAGCCAAGGGATAATCCCAACTCCAAACCCGACTGTAGGAAAGCCAGCAATGTCGGGATGGACAAAGGCCACGGTGAGCGACCACCAGAGGAACACCAGGAGAAAAAGATTTTCCACGTTCTGTGGTATATCTTCCTGGAGACAGGTTTCCTTGCCCGGTTCATTGTGGCAACAACCGCAGGAGAGAAACCCCTGGATGTCAGCAGCCAGGCCTCAAGAGCCATGCAGTCAATCTGAGGGCCCTGGAATTGAGGTGGAAGAACGGGCCTTGCACGAGTAGATCTGCGCGTTCTGGGAGAGCCCACCGGTGTCCGCCTGACAGTTGCCACAGGTCCGGGTACCAGGACCTCCTGGGCCAATCTGGAGCCACCAGAATGGCTCTGTTGCATTCTGTCCTGATTTTCCACAGAACCCTGGGAATTAGAGCCAGAGGCGGGAACACATATGGCAGCTGGAAGCTGGACCAACTCAGGATCAGGGCATCCGCCCCCAGAGACTGAGGATCCCAAGACCGCGCCATGTATTGTGGCACCTGATGATTCAGCCGTGAGGCCATCAGATCCACGTCCGGAACGCCCCATCTCCCACAGATGTCCCGGAAGACTTCTGGATGCAGGGACCACTCTCCGGCGTCCATCCCCTGTCGGCTCAGGTAGTCGGCCTCCCAGTTCTCGACCCCTGGGATGTGTACTGCGGAGATCAGGCAGCCGTTTTCCTCCACCCCTGCTAGAATGCGGTGGACTTCGGCGAGGGCCTGAGCGCTTCTGGTCCCTCCCTGATGATTTATGTAGGCGACGGCCGTCGCATTGTCGGACTGTACCCGAATGGGCCGTCCCGACAGGAAGGTCTGAAACGCTAGGAGCGCCAGATAGACCGCCTTGATCTCCAGTACGTTGATCTGCAACGCCGACTCCGACTGAGTCCAGAGGCCTTGAGCCCTGTGGTGTAAGAACACCGCCCCCCAGCCCTTCAGACTGGCGTCGGTGGTCACCACTAACCATGACGGTTTTAGGAAGGATCGACCCCGTGACAGGTGATGTGGCAGGAGCCACCACTGCAGGGAGTCCCTGGTCGATTGTGACAGCGTCACTAGCCGATTCAGAGAGATCGTCCTTTTGTCCCATCGGCGAAGAATCTCCAGCTGGAGAGGTCGGAGGCGAAACTGCGCGAAAGGCACCGCCTCTATCGCCGCCACCATGCGTCCCACCAGCTTCATCAATCCCCGTAGGGAAGATTGTGGTGACAGAAGAACCGTCTGTACTCCTGACTGGATCGCAGGCTGTTTGGCTTGAGGTAGGGACACCAGGGCTGAGTCTGTGTGGAAGTCCATGCCCAGATATGTCAATGACTGGGTCGGGACCAGGGTCGACTTTGGAATGTTGAGAAGCCACCCGAACTGTTCCAGAGACTTCATGGTCGCCTCCAGGCTCACCCGACAAAGGTCTTCCGATGGCGCCCTGACCAGCAGGTCGTCTAAATAGGGAATGACGGCGTGTCCTTGCACATGCAGGAGAGCCATCATGGAGGCCATCACCTTTGTGAACACTCGCGGTGCCGAGGCTAGCCCGAACGGCAGTGCCACAAATTGGAAGTGTTCTTCCCCCACTGCAAATCTCAGCCAGCGCTGATGAGCTGGTGCAATGGGAACGTGAAGGTAAGCGTCCCTGATATCGATGGACGCTAGGAAATCCCCCTGTGACACCGCCGCGATCACGGAGCGCAGGGATTCCATACGGAACTTCCGAACCAACACGTGACGGTTGAACAACTTTAGGTCCAGAACCGGACGGAAAGAGCCGTCCTTCTTTGGGACGATAAAGAGGTTGGAGTAAAAACCCCTGAACCTCTCTCCCGTGGGCACTGGGACCACCACTCCGTCTCTGCGGAGACCCTCCAACACCAGGTGAAAAGCCTGAGCCTTGTCTGGGGATGGGACAGACCGATGGAATCGGTGTACCGGCTGTGACGTCAGCTCTATCCTGTAGCCTCTTGAGACTACGTCTCGGACCCACTGGTCTTGGACGTGGAGTAGCCACCTGTCCTGAAAGAGAGACAGGCGGCCCCCCACCTGTGGGGAGACAGGATGAAGGAGCGAGTCATGCCGAAGCGGGTTTGGGGGTGGCAGCTGCTGCCCCTGCCGGCTTCTTTTGGCGACCTTTGCCGCGCCACTGGGTAGAGGGCTTGCCCCCACGGTCCGTGCGAGTGGACGTTGCTGATGACTGCGAGCTGGGGCGAAAGGACCACTGCTTTGGGTTCCTTTTCACGGTATACCGTGGCTTAGGCTTATTCTGCGGTATCTTAGACTCAGCAGAATCCTTAATCAGCTTGTCCAGCTCGGTGCCAAAGAGCCTGTCACCAGAAAATGGAAGATTTTGCAAAATCTTCTTAGACGTGGCATCTGAGTCCCAAAGACGCAGCCACAATAACCTGCGGATCGCTATAGCATTGGCGGAAGCCACAGCCGAGCGAGTGGCAGTTTCCAAAGTTGCCGTCCTGGCGTAATCCGCGTAAGCCTTCGCCCTGTCGGTAAGCGCCAGGACCTCTGGGCTGGACCTAGCTAGGTCAGAGATACCATCCAAGCAGGAGGTAATCGCCTGTAGGGTCCAGACCGTGGCAAAATTAGGGGCAAATGAAGAGCCCACAGCCTCGTAGGATGACTTGGCGAGTTGCTCAACCTGTCTATCCGTAGCATCCTTCAATGAGGAGCTATCAGAGGCAGAAAATAAGGAACGTGCAGCAATCCTGGTCATGGAAGCATCCACCTTTGGGGACTGCGACCACTCCTGAAGCACCTCCTGAGGAAAGGGAAAGCGAAGGTCCTTGGCTTTACGGACATAACGCCGCCCAGGATGTAACCTGGGTGTTCTAATCACCCTTCCAAAATTAGTGTGGTCCATAAAGGCTCCACTTGGTCTAGCCTCCGGCCGCAGCCATTGATAGACCTCCTTGGGGTGCACAGTCACCTCCTCGGGAGGAGTGACCAGACGTAAAGTCTCATTGATGGAGGACACCAGATCCTCAACCCCATCTGGAGATTCAGAGACAGACCCAAGAGTAGAACCCCCATCATCTTCCTCACCATCAGAGGAACGCTCCTCCTCAGAGGGAGCCTGGAGCTCTGGAGAGGCCTCACGAGCTCGCTTAGGGGGTCTCACAGTAGAAGTAAGAGACACCCGGGGGTAACTAGGAGGAGTAGCTGGGTTTTCCAGCCTCCTATGAAGAGCCTCCAGGGATTGCGACATGGAGGACATCTGGGCCAGCAGAGACTCATTTATCTTACTCTGCGTTTCCCATGTCCCTGGGATCAGCCGAGCCTCAGGGTACAGACCCGCAGATCCTGACTCTGCAGTAACTGTCTGGGTCTCTGGGCGCCCGCAATTATTGCAGGACCCCTCCACCAGTGAACCGTTGCATGTAGCGCAGGTAATGGTGACATCTGCTGCCTTAGCAGCATGCTTCCTTACTGAGGACATCTCCACAGTAGGGGAATAAGCCAAGTTGTAAACAAACAAACCGGGGAACCCGGTGGCTTACCGACCGCTAGGAGCGGTAGGAGGAAGCGGTGTAATTGTGTGACCTCCGCGAGTTCCGGTCTCCCTGAGAGTGCAGACACACGCTGCAGCCAGATCCCAGCCGGGAAGTGAGGGAGAAGATGGCCGCCGACTGTGAATACGTAGGCGTGGCCAGGAACACGCGGGAGAACACAAAAAACACGCCCATCAGTGAGTCATCACAAGAGCTGCTTCCTCCCCCTCCAGGCTGCCTCAGCAATGGAGGTGCCAGAGCCCGCAGCGCGGGAAAGAGTGTGAAGTAATACACATACACACACACAGACTGCCCGCACAAAACAAACAGCAGCAGCCTTCAGCTTCAGCCCCTGTGACACACAGGGCGGTCAGCCAGAGTGACCCCAGCACAGGGTACACTATCAGAACCGCGGACCCGAGGGTAACCGCGCGGTCTGAGTGCCATGCCACCAAGTGACAGACACTACCCCCAGGCACACATGAGACCACAAGGGGCCTCAGTGCCGGTCCGGTCTGTAAGCACCTTTAGGGAGGCCTCGGACGGGGGTACAGCACCAGTCCGGAATGTAAGCACCATAATGGGAGGCCTCGGACTGGGCTGGCTCCGTCCGGTCTGTAAGCACCATTTAGGGAGGCCTCGGACGGAGCGGAGCTGTGCAAGGCTCCAGGCTCCCCCTATCCAGAGCCTCCACAGAGGGATGGAAAGGGGAAAGCACGACAGCGTACCGGGAGAACAGCTAAGTGTCCAGGCTAAAAGCCCTCCGGTACCTCCACCAGCGTGTTCCACAAAGGGTGAGCGGGGAGACTGTCGAGGGTCCCGACCGGGACCAATTACCTTGTCTTCATACGCCATCACGTAAGCTGTGAGAATGCAGTGAAGTGCAAGCAAAGCGTGATCCTCCGAGCACACTAAGTTTAAAACTGAGGATTTCTCCTACGGTGGGGGTTTATATGCGGAGGAGGCGGTGTCTACAAACTTGTAGTACCTAGTGTGACCCCCGGAGGGCGGAGCCCTAAACCCCATTGTCTGGGTCTCCCATTATGATGACCAGAAAACAGCAGTTATTCTTTCTGTTGACGTAAAAGTATTCATTTTTGGTGGGAGTGGAGGGGTTTCAGGATGATTTCTTTTTTCAATGGCACAATTTCAGCATAGAAATAATATATAATGGTAACTGATGAGCACCAAATGATTGTGTTATCCTTCTTAGTTGCACCTTTCCTCTGGTTACCACCTAAATGCAGCAGCTGTTATCTACAATCCTAGCTGTGTTTGTATAGTTCAGCCACCACCTGCAGCAGATAAGATGGACAATGGTTCTGTGCTCATGTCATCTACTGGACAAAAAGGATTCTCCTTTTCAATAAGAGCATCATATTTAGCTGTAGAATCATGTGGTAGTTGAAGTACCTAGTGCTACGTCTTTACCTGAGTCTTTCTGGAAGTTTGGCAAGTTAATGTCCGTATAATATAAAAACAAGGAAGGTAAATGGAAGCAAATTGCTCAAGGCAGTATATAGATGGGAAATATTGGCAGCCTCTAACCTTGCGTGTAACCACTCCAAACTGAACACGACAGCGATGACACTCCTCAGCATCCACCCAGTCAGGAGCCTATGAAATAACCAAGGTAACATTAACTCTTCAAGGGACAAATCTTTTTAAAAGAAATTTTGTGGTGAAAACAAATTATCACCTTCCCAAAGGACAGTTGATACTTATTGATCTGTTGGGGTCCGAATGCTGGGCCCTTGTTAAATTATCGTAAGAATTGAGTAGAAAGTCACATACTCGACTGCTACTCCATTCATTCCCTTAGGGACTGCTCCGTTTCTGCACTTAGCTTTCTCCGGCAGCCCCATAAAAAAAAAAAAAATGAATGGAGCGGTAGTAGGGTATACAACTGGCTGCTCCATTATTTAAGAGATAAAAATTCTCAGTTCTGCTAATCATTACTGATCTCAGCAGTCGGATCCCCCGCCAATTACTAGGATATCAAAATCTTACTGACAGGAGATAACTTCTTTTCACTGGACAACTAGAAAAGTCTTGGTCCCCCTTTTAAACTTAACCTTACTTACACGTTCTGCTGCAAACATGGCATCACTTTCCTTGAACTCAGGAAAATTATGTCCTGAAACAAAAAAATGACATAAAAAAGGTTTGAAAAATTTAGAAACAAAACTTTGCAGCACCTAAGGCTGCAGATTGATAAGTTAGGTTAAAGCAGTCAATTATGTCATACATCAAGGGAGCCCCATTACCAAAAACTCAGATGAGAATATTGCTAGCATAACAAACAGAATAGATTCATCTTCCAATAAAGATACAGAATTGGTTTGTGCATTACACTTACAATGTTTCACTATTAGATATCCTTTATACTCATGAAGTGCCAGAACATACAATCAGCAAAGTAAATGGCACAATACCAATTCAGACTCTATAATAGTATGCTGAACACAATCAAAACCCAAAAATCCCAGCCACAGGATAAAGCACAACATTAAAGAACATAATCCTGTTTTTTCAACAGCAGAATACAATGGCTACAAGAAAGGAACAATTTCTTATCTTAAAAATAAAAATCCAAACAAACCATACCTCAAGGGTATGTGCACAAGACTTCTTCCTCAGGTGTATTCAGCCTGGAATCCACCTGAAAAAGTGATGCTTACACTGCAATGTAAAAATTACCTGCTGTGCCCATGTTCCATCCTTCCTCAAAAAAATGTCAGAAGACTTCAGGAAAAACACCACCGGTGTTTTCCTGATGTGCCCTCTGCTTAATAATTGATGCTGGTGCACCGTGTGAATTTATGCTTATATGTAGAAAAAAAATGGGGTGTAAATAATCTGAGAACTGGACACACAACAATACATCAGGGTATACCAGGGACAATACTATACCTTTAGCTGCCACAACAATGGACACAATAAAATTGTTCCAATCCTCCAGCACATTGAAAAAAATTCCCCAAAACAAGAATGGCTGTTAAACATGAGACTTTTTCCATTACCAGATTGCCTTACCTTCCACTTTCATGATTTGGTAAGTGTCCTGTACAACTTTATATTTGGGTTCATTGCGAAAAGCATGGGCCCAGGCTTGAATCAGATACAAAATTTTGTTCCGCACATTTGGTTCCACCTGATGCTAGATAAAAAAATCCGTCAGTGACAGCAATTGTTGGCCTGGAATCTAATGAACAACATCAGCGATCTAACAAACAGTTCTAATTTTCATAGCATAAACCATGAACATAGGAATGAGTCAGGAGCTCAATGACACAGCTCACCTGACAAGAGCAGGAAGTTGTGACACAGTCACATGACTCGGGTGCTTCCCATACAGGACTGCACTGATGAGGAAACACACTGCGGTGTGCACAGGGCAGAGTCCAATGTTATAGAGTGTAGCTACTAGACA
The DNA here is from genome assembly GCA_033576535.1 of Allobates femoralis. NCBI lineage: Eukaryota > Metazoa > Chordata > Amphibia > Anura > Aromobatidae > Allobates > Allobates femoralis. The sequence goes on from JARQOC010000006.1 coordinate 259,092,176, forward strand.
GCCTCTGCTGGTGAGGAAACACACTGCGGTGTGCACAGAGCAGAGTCCAATGTTATAGAGTGTAGCTACTAGACAGCCTCTGCTGGTGAGGAAACACACTGCGGTGTGCACAGAGCAGAGTCCAATGTTATAGAGTGTGGCTACTAGACAGCCTCTGCTGATTAGATTCAGCCTCCACCCTTTCAGGTCCTGCATTTTTCCCACAAATAGGCATTGTAACCTTTTTTTAAATATTAATAAATTACAATTAATAAATAAAATGTATGCAGTCAGAATTATAGCTGAAAAATAGGGGCAAACGTGCTGCCAAGTTAACTACTCTTTCCATTCAGTGGCTAAGCTATAATATCAGACACAGCCCATGTAGAAGATGGTTCTGATTGGGCGCATCCCTCCATCTAACCTCATATATGCCATTTAAAGCCCCCAGCACTTATCCGCTAGCACCTTTTGCAGTTCTTTTAGCTCCTCCATTGTTTGCTTATTTGCGACTTCATCATGTACAGTCGATCCACAGTTTTTCACTACAGACTCCAAGACCTGCAGGAAATAGAGTCCAGTAAGAACATTCACCCAATAGACTGGGCACAATGGCAAAAGCTATACATACTGATAATGTTGCTAGAAATGTTTTACTAAGGGTTCTTTCACATCTGTGTTTTTGCAAATCGGACAAGATTTTGCCTTTTTCGTAAAATGCTGCATCCGGCAACATTGTGTTAATGACCAATGCATTTTGAATGGAGATCCGGAAATGTGTACTGCTTTGCGTTTTTTTGTTGGATTCGGCAAATCCGCCACTTCAGTCTTTATTTTAAACCGCAATTAGCAGCGCTTTTGTACGGCAATCAGCACTCCTAATGAGCAGTGACAAAAACGGATTTCAAAGTACCCAAACAGTAAAAAATGTGGTTATTCAGTTAAAATCCGGAAAGAACAAACACAGATGTGCAAGTATCCCAAGATAGAGGTGTCAAATAGCTGCTAAAAAAGAGAAGAGCCCAGAGCACTGCAATAAATGGCAGTGTAAATGACAATTCTATCAAATCTATGTCTCATGTTAGACTGGTGTGTTTGGACAATACACAAAGCGTACTTAAAAAAGCAATGTAAAGCCATAAGAGTACTTCACACACTGCAACATCGCTAGAGATGTCGCTGAAACGTCACAGGTTTTGTGACGTAACAGCGACCTCTCCAGCGATGTCTCTATGTGTGACATCTAGCAGCAATCAGGCCCCTGCTGTGAGGTCGCTGATCGCTGCATATGGTTCAGGACCATTTTTTGGTGCTTGGTCTCTCGCTGGTCAGCACACATCGCTGCGTGTGACAGCGAGAGACCAGCGATCAGCGACCTCACAGGCTGGTAACCATGGTAAACACCGGGTAATTAAGCAGCGCACGCTGCCTAGATACCCGATGTTTATCATGGTTACCAGCGCTAAGTGGGAGGATGCTGGTAACCATGATAAATAGGGGGTATCTGGGCAGAGTGCACTGCTTAGTTACCCAGTGTTTACCCTGGTTACCAACGATGCTGGTTACCAACGATACCAGTCACTGCTGACTGGTCACTGGTGAGTCTGCCTGTTTGACAGCTCACCAGTGACTGCAGAGAGACTTTCCAGCGATCCCGGCCAGGTCGGATTGCTGGTGGGATGGCTGGAAAGTCTCAGTGTGTTAAGTACCCCTTACAATGAGTGTATATCTACCCACTAGAACAGGTCATATACTGTGTTACCAGGTGCAAGGGTTTGGCATGTGCTTTCTGGGATACACACAGCTGTGGCAGTCACTATACAATGGTGACAGGATGGCATGTGTGGGATCTGTGCCATACTGATCACATGCTAAATAGAATCTCTCAATGTTCCCATCCAGAGCAATTGAGAATCCATACAGCATGTTACTAGAGTATGCAGATTGCACAGTCAGTCATGTGACCGCTCCCATGATGGTTGAGGGGAATCTTGGTAGCGTGAAATGCACATTGTCAGCATTCACCTTTCAGCACTCACATAGCCTGATTGCAGAAATTTAGCTCAAGCCCTAAAACTCTAACTACGGGTACATTAAAACGGTCAGCCCAGTGTGAAAAAAAATATACCACTGAGGCCAAGTTACAACCACAGACTCCTCAATACATGGCTCATGTTTAAAGGGAACCTGTCACTTACCTTATGCCCCAAAACCTATTAATACCTGCCCCTGCAGCTTCCTAGTAATATTCTAATCACCTCTCTTTGACATAATACTGTGCTGTAATAGCTGAGAAAAATCATTTACTAAGTTGTGCAGAAAAAAGTCCAATGACAGGGCACTACACACATGGAGCTCTGCTAACAGCCTGTCTGCTATCCCCCGATGCCTGGTGTTGCACAGCCTTAGAATAAGTAATCTAAGATTCATGAAAAAGTGAATAAAGAAAGGCGGCACTCACCATGTAGGCTGGTGGAAGAATGTTTTAATCCAGGTAGCTTAGTCCATTAAAACATTGTTGGTGCGGTGGGGAGAGCGAGTGAGAGGCCGTCGGAACGACGGTACCGTTTCGTATCGTGTGGTGATACTTCTGCGGGTTCCAGCAGAAGTATCACCACACGATACGAAACGGTACCGTCGTTCCGACGGCCTCTCACTCTCTCTCCCCACCGCACCAACAATGTTTTAATGGACTAAGCTACCTGGATTAAAACATTCTTCCACCAGCCTACATGGTGAGTGCCGCCTTTCTTTATTCACTTTTTCATGAATCATTTACTAAGTTACTCTTTCTAATTTGCATCTAGGCGTCTGGCTGTTCTGCCTACGGCCATGTTCCCCGGTTATCATTACTGTACTGCGCGGTCTCCATCTGAATTGAATAGGCTGAATGCGGGCATGATGCGAAGGTCACATCAATTCCAGTTCTGTACATTATGGGGATGTACTGGGTGTATTTGTCCAGCTCCAGATCATGTGCACTGCACATTTTGAAGCTGGTGAGTAAACCGAATTACTACGCCACACTGCACAGGATCGAAAATATATGGTGACTGGGTTTCTGCACTGTATAGCGAATAAATTTCATGGCCATTGCTGCAGGTAGTGACATAATACCAGGTGCCTGGAGAATCTGCACTGAGCAGTGGGCAGATTCCATGACCGTTGTTGCAGAGCAGTGCCATAACACAAGGTGGCTGGAAGTTCTGCACTAAACGGTGTACAGATTCCATGGCCATTGCTGCAGTGCAGTGACAATAAAGAGTAGTCGGAGATTCTGCAATAAACTCTGAACAGATTCCATAACCATTGCTGCAGAGCAGTGACATAATATCAGGTGCGTTGGAACTCTGCCCTGAGCCGTAGGCAAATTTCGTGGCCATTTCTGCCCGCAGTGAAGCTTCCGTGCTCTTTGCTGCAGGCAGTGCCACACAATGTGGTGGCTGCTGTAGTAGTAGGCAGACCATGTAGACTCTGCTTACAAGTAGTGGATGGAGTGTCCATTTTCAGCAGCAGTAGTCTGAGGACCGTAGACCACTACATGGTGCAGACAGTGGGCGCCAACTAGGGAGGCTGCCATAAAGTAGTAAGCCTGTCACAACCCCAGGGTTGAGGATGTGGAGTGCTTTTACTGCAGGCAGTGGGGGGCTCCAGTGACATATGAAAAACATACTAGATATGGGCAATATTATCTCTGTTTGCATACTGAGAAGCAGTAATATATAGCATTGCGTACTGCAATTGTGGAGCACACAGGGTTACACGTGCTGCTCTATAGACTCGTGCCTAATAGCATGGTTTACTGCAGTGTGGAACACACGGGGTTAAATGTGCTGCTCTGTAGACTTGTGCATAATAGATAGCATGGCTTACTGCAGTGTGGAGCACATAGGATTAACTTCAGGCAGGGGGCGTGTGCAGAAAAACACAGGTTGTTTTCCCAGGCTGAGGGTGCTTTCACACCACGATTTTTGTATTTCCGATGCTGTCCGAAAAAAATCGGACAGCATCGGACCGATTTTCGGATCCTATGGATCCCTATGGGGATCGGACCGAATCGGATGTGCACTAAATGCCATCCGATTTGGTCCGATCCGATTCTGCCCGATTTTGGCCGATTTTTTTCAGGAGAAAAAAATCGTTGCCTGCAACGATTTTTTCATCCGATTACAAAATCTGACAGAGTCGGATCGGACCAAATCGGATGGCATTTAGTGCACATCCGATCTGACCCGATCCCTAACATGGGGCCCTATGGAGAAAGGTCCGAGGAAATATGTGATGTTTCCTCGGACCCCATTTTACTGTACTGAGCATGCTCAGTACAGTAAAAATGCTCCTGGGAGCACAAGGGTTAAAAAAAAAAAAAGTTTATTCTCACCTCTCCCCGAGCCCCCGCCGTCTTCCGCCATCTTCCTCTAGGCTCCCGGTGGCTCCCGCAGGCTGCCGCAGGCTCCGGTGTCAGCAGAGGTGTACCTCTGCTGTTCAGGACCTGCGGTGATGTCACAGTCATGTGACCGCGGGTTCACCATGGTGAATGGTGAACCCGCGGTCACGTGACTGTGACATCACCGCAGGTCCTGTGTACAGCAGAGGTACACCTCTGCTGACACCGGCAGCCTGCGAGAGCCACCGGGAACCTAGAGGAAGATGGCGGAAGACGGCGGGGGCTCGGGGAGAGGTGAGAATAAACTTTTTTTTTTTTTTCTTTTTTTGCAGCCTCCGGCGCCGATTTTATGCCGGAATCGGGCGCCTATTTGGCACCCGATTCCAGGCATCAGAAGGGAGCCGATGCTGTCCGATTTATATCGGACAGCATCGGCTCCCTAAAAATCGTGGTGTGAACGCACCCTTAGAAGAGAGACCAGGAAGATGAAGCCATGTGATAGGCCAGGGGGCGTGGTCAGGGCAGAGCTATGAACAAGTGGGCTCTGATTGGCCTGGTCGGTGGGGGCGTGTCCCAGCCCAGGAGAAGGCTGGGGAAAAAACCTGGGGTGTAAATTAGTGCAGCCAGGCCACCTGGGAGAACCAGGACGGCGTCGAGGTCGGTAAAGACCGGCGAAAGTGGTCAAAAAACAGCTTTAAGAGACTAAAGGGAGCTATAAATTAGTATAGGGAGCCCCCCATAACTCAGGAGGAGTTCTAACATTCGAAAAGGATACGATGAAGTCCAGGATCCATCTTCACTGCACATTGCCGATGCTGCATGGAGGTATTGGGGGAGTCGTCAACCGTAGGATGGATCCAGGGTGACGGTGTCCTCTGCCCAGCTCGGTGGTGTCAGCAGCAGCCACTGCAGGATGTCCTGGGGAGGCTGTATCTCTGTCCATGCTGCAGGCACAGAGGCTGCACCTCCTGGGCTCAAATAGCTGCTGGCTTCAGAAGTGCAGTGATGAGAGGAGCACCGCAAGTTGTGGTTCCTCTGCCCAGATAAGATGCCGCCTCCACCAGAAAGCAGCTCTTCTGCCCCCTGCTAGTAAGCTGTCCGGCATCCAATAAATGGCTGCTGGGGCCCTGGAAGGGGAGGGGGGGTAGTGATGCCCCGCCATGGGGGAGGGGGCCCATTTATCTTCCGGGCTGCATTCTCCCTGCGGTGAGGGAGAATCTGAGGGCTGCAGTGGGCTCTCATCCCAGCACTCCTCGCTTCACGAAGCCCAGTAATTGAGCCGAAGCCCAGGAATTGAGCTCCAGCAATGGTCAGTAATAAAAGAACGGTCTCATCTGCAAGTGTCTAAACCCAAGCTGCCTTGTGGGAGGCTGGGGAGCCCAGTGGTGGGGGTAGCTGAGAGTGCAGGCATCGGCTGTGAGCTGCTGCTTATGTGTTCTCTGCAGGGCAAAGCAGGCTTGCAAATCTCGACGCAGGAGCCTAGTAGGGAAGCTGAGTAGAGCCGGATTCAGCTCACAACACTGGGTGCATAAGGGCCTGTGCCAGGTGTGGAAGGGGGTACGGGGAGGCGACACTCCGCGTGCTCATCCGTTGGTGAATGCGGGAAATCGGTGCCCGAGGGAACCGTCGCCCATAAAATAAAAACAAATATCACAGGAGAGTAGGCGCAGCCCAGTGATCCAACGTTGCAGGAGGGGGTATGTGGAGGCGGTGGTTGTGGGAAAGCGGTCCCCGAAGGGGTGACATCGCCCAACTACATGGTAGATGAGAAAAAATTCCGGAAAAAAAGGAATAGATGTGCCTCCTACAGACACTAAGCTAAAACTGATCACGCACACTCCAGCCTGGGGGTGTATACTGCTGAGGAGGAGACAAATTTTTATTCTTAATTTGCATAGTGTCGCCTCCTGTTGACAGCAAGCATACACCCATTGTATCCTGTGTCCCCCAATGAGGCGATAGAGAAAAAAACAACATAAAAAATGCAGCATTTGTAACATAAGGGAATATGGCCATTGAAATAGAACATTGCTTTAGCAAAAAAAAATAACATCATCATCATTCAAAGAAACATTAAGATAACATAGTTGTGCATGTCTGGTACTCTATCTCAGAGAAAAATCCCATTCAAAAAGCACAGGACATAATGTGCACAAGTCAACATTCAACAGACTCCGATCTTCAACCCCAAAATATTGTGCATTTCCAGATGTAGTAGTGCTGCTGCATCTGTTCACGGGAAGGACCCAGAGTCCCCACAACTCACCTCCAGAGCAAAAAGGGCAACATGTGGGTTTTTGTCATTGACTTTCTTCTTGATGGCCCCCACTGCATACTTGGCTCTGAAAGTGAAAAAAAGCATGTAATCCAACACATAAAACGTAACGTCTCTCATTACATCCCTAACACTCTGTGCCATTGGGAGGCCCCCTAATGTTGAGTCTCCTCACCCTTCACTGTGTCTACCATCTGTCCTCTGTATTGGTGGCCCATATTCCTCTTCTCTACATCCCCTTTTCTAGCTAATGGAGCTTTTGTGCCTAATAAAACCCCAATTGCTTATTTGTGGATAGTTGAGAGATTTCTATAGATGTTATGTGATGCTTCATTCAGCAATCATATCAGGGGCCCAAGCCATGGCATAAGCTCATTTTATGGAGAAGCTTTAGATTACATAGCAATACAGGCTGTGACAAAGGACACATGGCCAAAGACAGCGATGTGCTACTGCAACACGATACAGCGAATGTGTTACAACCCCTAGGATACCATGACAGAGTAGTCACAAAAATTCCAACAGTGTTTACATTTCTGTGACTTGCTCAGGTCACATTGCCCTAGAGCTCACGGCAAACTCATAATTTAGATGGCCGGACATTAGCAGGTGGGCAAGTAGGTGTGGTTTGGCATCGGTAGGCGTGGCTCAGCACTTTCTTCTGCAAAAGGAATAAGCATTAATTTTGTTAATTCAACTTGCTAAGTCTGCACAGTCATGGAATTGATAATAGAAGCGGGGGTCTGGAGTAAAACCCACAGGATGGGGTGGGGGCAGGGGGGGGATGATGCCCCCCTTGGATAGTTAAAGCATGGAAGTGGGCATGACCAGCTTAGCTGGTGCGTCCAAGTGCTATAATTAATCATACAAGGGGGCCCCACCCTGCCTGGGGTTCTTACCTTCGCTTCTATTATAATCAACTCCAGAATCATGTGGATTTAAAGAGGACCTGTCACCAAACCAGGCATGGTGATCTAATTACAGCACTGAATGCAGTATGTCTGCTGCATTCAGGCAAGGAGTCCAACAGCCCTTGAGCCTCCCTGTAACCCGAGTAAATACACTTAGAAAACTTACATCCTGCAGCCATAAAGGAGGTGGCTAGAGGCTGGAGCCAAAGGGCAGATTCACACCCCTGCATGTTTAATCTGCCCACCGCTGCCTCCCTGATGCCAATCAATGTCTCCCTCGTCTGCAGCATAACACAGAGCTTATTTTAGAAATGGCCGCTTAGCCCCGCCCCCTGCGGTGACGTCACCGCTTATACCTGCCCTGCTCTATGGTTAACAGAGCAGGGCGGGTATAAGTGGTGATGTCACTGCAGGAGGTGGGGCAGCTGGCCTCCTGCTCTGACATAATCACCTTTCCCCGCCCTGCTCTATGTTAAAGAGGACCTGTCACCAAAGCAGGCATGGTGATCTAATGACAGCACTGGATACAGCATGTCTGCAGCATGCAGGCAAGGGGTCCATAAGCACTTGAGCAGCCCTGTACCCCGAGATAATACAGTTAGAAAACTTACATGCTACACCCACTAAGGAGGTGGCTAGGGGCTGCAGCCAAGTGCAGATTCACACCCTCTGCCTGTGTAATCTGCCCACCGCTGCCAATCATCCTCTCCCTGTCTCCAGCATTTAAATACAGTTGTTTTTTTCTCTCCCATGTAGCCCCGCTCCCTGAGGGGTTGAGAATGATTGGCAGCGGTGGGCAGATTACACAGGCAGGGGGTGTGAATCTGCCCTTGGCTGCAGCCCCCAGCCACCTCCTTAGTGGCTGTAGCATGTAAGTTTTCTAACTGTATTATCTCGGGGTACAGGGCTGCTCAAGTGCTTATGGACCCCTTGCCTGCATGCTGCAGACATGCTGTGTCCAGTGCTGTCATTAGATCACCATGCCTGCTTTGGTGACAGGTCCTCTTTAACTATAAAATGCCGGGTCCGAACAAACTTGTTGCGCCGTTTCAAATCCAGAATGGGACGGGAAGACCCGTCCTTCTTGGGCACGATAATCAGATTCGATTAGAATCCCTGGAACCGCTCACTCTGAAGATCATTATTATTTTGCTGAAGATTTGCAATAGAAACTATAGCAAAAACGCATAAAAGAATTTACATACTCATTCTTTCAAAAATACCGCAAAACTGTGGTATTTCCGCTTTCTGCACCAAAAACCCATGTTTTGTGGATTTTCTTGCTTTAGATGATAAATCATTTTTATTTTTCTAAATTCATTTCAATAAATACGAACCTGATCTGGGAAAAAAAAAAAATGCATGAAAGGATTAGCATATATTTACATAAAACCAAGGCAAATCCACAGCAAAAACGCACTGTGTAAACTAGGCTCTACTCTGAAAAGAGTGACAAACCAGTTTCACACCACAGAATATTCTGCTTATGCCGAGAGGTTTTGCTGCACTGACAACTCACATGGCATCACTGTGACTGCCATTATATGGTCACACTTTCAAAAAGGGTGTCCCCACTCCGCTCTAGGTGAACAACATCAAAGTATAAGATTAGTTACGGTAATTAAAGGTTTACACTTACTGAGTGTCTCCTTGGCGGATCATGTCACAGATCTGCATAATGGATTCCCAGTCTGTCTCCAGTAGCAGCTGGCTGGTGGCTTTATCTGGAAAGAAAGAAGCATTCAGCAAAAGAAGAAAACACTGAGTAGTTTACTTTCCAGACATCATCGCAGCTACAGTGCAATGTAAATCTTATGTGAATGCAAATGAGACAACTGGAAAAGCTCATAGTAGGGAGAAAAAAAAAAAAGCCTGGCTACGTATACAAGGCATGACAAAGAAATGCCCTTTATTCTGGCCTGGTACGTGGTCACAAACTTTTTATTACTGTACATAAGTACACTCAGCTCTGTGCTGATCTAAGCAAAGAGATCGAATGAAAAGCATAGTTTTCCTAACTGCAGTAGGAGTCGGTGTATGATGTACACACCATCAACAAGAATATATGCATACAGCCTGTTCTTCAGTTTTGCCTGTATTTAGATTTATTTAATCAGGAAACAGCTATGAACAGTCTTGTCTAATAAGATAAGACTTCTTTAAAATCCCAGGCTGCTGTTCTGTCACACCCCCATGCTTTACACTACAGCCCTAATTGACCAGAACAGCAATTTTGTCTAAAGGCCCAGGTTAAGGCCCTGTCACACACAACGACGCTGCAGCGATCCCGACCGCAATAACGACCTGCCGGGATCGCTGGAGCGTCGTTACCTGGTCGCTGGGGAGCTGTCAAACAGGCAGATCTCCCCAGCGATCAGGGACCTGGGAGCCACCTCCCACATCGCTGAAGGCGATGTTACCAGCGTCCTCCCTGCTTAGCTCAGCCTGTAAGCAGGGAGGACGCTGGTAACCATGATAAACACCGGGTATCTAGGCAGCGCGTGCTGCCTGGATACCTGGTGTTTACCATGGTTACCAGCCTGTGAAGTCACTGATCGCTGGTCTCTCGCTGTCACATGCAGCGATGCATGCTGACCAGCGGGAAACCAACGATTAAAAAATGACCCAGAGCACTTTGCAGCGATCTCACAGCAGGGGCCTGATCGCTGCTAGATGTCACACATAACATCGCTATCGTTATCGTTATGTGTGACTGGGACATTACGCACACAGATAATTGTGTAGAGATTGTTCACAGATCTGGTTGCTGTGAAATCATGGACACATTGTTCCAGTTTGTGGCCTTGTACAAATAGAACAATGTGTCCATGATTTCACTGCAACCAGAGATCTGCCAACAATGTCTGCACAATTATCTGTGTGTGTAACTGGGCCTATAGACTGATTACATGCTGTGTGGGGCAAGGTTACACAAATAGTGATAGTCTACTTTTTCAAACTTCATTTGCCGCTTAAACAAAGGACCTTCCTTGACCAGTCAAAAAGGTGTGTGCACTAAGGGCGGATCAGTCCCACACCACCCTTCTGAGGTCAAGCCACCTATTACAGAGCTCTAATCTGCTCTCACACCTCTACCCCTTGATTGCTTGAGAATGCTACCATTTTGGAAATGTGCAGTGTGACCTTAAAGGGAACCGGCCACCAAAAAATCCCTATCTAACCTATGAATATCTGTCCCTGGAGCCTTAAATTACTATTCTAACCATCCCTGACTGACTAAATCTACCTAACTACACGCACAATAAATCACTTTTTATACTTACCAAATTCTTGTCGGATGGGCGTTCCTCCAGGCTCTTTGTCAGCGAGGTGGGTCTCCTCGCCGCGCTCGCACCCGCTTTGCTGCTGTCCATCTTCTTCCAGGATTCAAATTACCCGCCCATCGCGTCCTCGCAATGAGCGGGTCACGTGCTGCAGGCCCCGCGTCACTTCCGCCCACCGCGTCACTGGTACACCCAGGCCGGCTTCCGAGCATGCGCAAATGGCATGCTGAAGCCGGCCTGGGCGCGTCATAGACCCAGTGACGCGGCGGGCGGAAGTGACGCGGGGCCTGCAGCATGTGACACGCTCATTGCGAGGACGAGATGGGCGGGTAATTTGAATCCTGGAAGAAGAAGGACAGCAGCGAGCACGGCGAGGAGACCCGCCTCGCCGACAAAGAGCCTGGAGGAACGCCCATCTGACAAGAATTTGGTAAGTATAAATAGTGATTTATTGTGCATGTAGTTAGGTAGATTTAGTCAGTCAGGGATGGTTAGAATAGTAATTTAAGGCTCCAGGGACAGATATTTATAGGTTAGATAGGGATTTTTTGGTGGTTGGTTCCCTTTAAGCCTCTGGCAATTAGGCTTTAGACTGCGTTTACACGCTGAGTATTTCCTGCCCTTTTGGGTGTGTGCGTTTTTTGCCGCGTTTTGCGGCCGCACTATTTAGCGCAGGTAAAAAAAATGCAGTGCATTCACACATCGCATTTTTTTACGGCTGCATTTCTCCCCCAAAAGCTCAGGAGGGAAGTGATGTATACACTGCAAAAGCTAAATAAAAGTTATCAAACGGTATTAAAAATAAAAAAAATAGTATACTTACCCATCCGCCAGCTGTTCCCGGTTACCGGGACCCGAGGCACCCACGTCTGATGTGCTGCCAGGACCTTAGATCTGTGACTGGCTGGTAGCGATCATGTAATATGTCATGTGACGCATCAGCTGATCGCTACCGGCCAATCACATTTTGAGGTCTTGACAGCAGATCAGACGTGGATGCCTCAGGTCCTGGGAACAGCCGGTGGATGGGTAAGTATTCTATTTTTTTTATTTTTAATACCTTTTGAAACTTTTATTTAGCTTTCACAGTGTATATAGATACATTGCAAAAGCCACACTTCATATCACACGAGGGGTGGGGGGGATGACGACACCACAGGATTCTTCCTCCCCCTGTGTGACATCACACCCTGCTTCTCCTCCAGCACCCGGGATTGTACGCGCTGGAATTGCGCACTATCTGAACGGCGATGTGTAATGCGCTTATAGTAGCGCCTATGGGAGAAAGATTGTGCAAAAAAGCGAAGAGAATGGACAAGTTGATTCTTTTTACGTGCAAAAGCGCTGCATAAAATTACGCAGCGTCTGAATGGCAACAGTGAATTTCCATTCACTTTGCTGGCAAACGAAGACACAGATGCGCTTTTGGGGGAAAGGCACGCAAAAAAGCGTGAAAATTAAGCACAGTATGAACGTAGACTTAGGGCTCGGACACACTCATCAGAGTTTGACTGAGGAGACTCTGAAAGGGCTGGAGCAGTGACCCTGAACGGCTTCTCCCTATCTGGACGGGGCTGTCAGCTGATTGGAGCTGCATAAAAACACATCAGCTGACAGCCCCGTCCAGATAGGGAGAAGCCGTTCAGGGTCACTGCTCCAGCCCTTTCAGAGTCTCCTCAGTGAAACTCGGATGTAACTAGGAAAGTGTCCAAGCCCTTAGTCACACTGTGGTGTTTTTGATTAGCGTGTCATCAGTATGTGTTTGCCAAAACCACGAGTATCTCTAAAACACAGAACAGGTGTCAATTTTTCAATTATATAGTTGTTCTCTGCAAGTTCTACTCCTTGCTTTGGCATACAAACACTGATGAAACACTGAAGCAAAAATACTGAAAGTGAATGAGACATTAAATAGAGGACCGCTGATCATGCCCAGTCATGTGCATTCACAACCAAACTTTGAATTTACAACACAGGGACTCAATGTAACCAAGAGGCAGAATGATGTCCTCATAGATCTCTGGCGTACTCCATGAAACACCGGGGCCACCGACAGGTCACAAATAACAGGGGACCGATTGGAGGGGCAATAATACCAGAGATGATAGCGGCAGGTGAGTGTAAGACAAGGGGCAGGGGACTTACATTTAAACAGGGCTGTGGAGTTGGAATCGTGGAGTCGGATTCAGGGAAATTGAAGAGTTGGAGTCAGATGCTTGGCTTACCCACTCCACAGCCCTGCATTTTAAGGTACCGTCACACGCCACCATATCACCGACGAGATGGCTGGCAATTCCCGAATTCGGCGATGTGGAAACTAGATCGCTTGTGCGTAGTGGCGTGTGACTGGACGATTCTACGACGGAAATCGCTGGTAAAGCGTCACCTGATTGCCCTGCACTGCAGTGAAATCAGGCGATATCCACCAGGCGATTTCAGCAGATAGTGCCGTGTGACAGGGCGATAGCGGCGTACACAGCGATCCTGAAATGAATCCTGTAGGCGTGCTTGGATGGTGTTTTTTTCGCGCATCTGCGGCGATTGGTGGTTGATACTGCGTTCCGAGGCACCTTATTTGATGACCCGTGCGTTCATGCAACGCTGACCCTGGAACGCAGTTCCGTCCACCAATTGCAGTGATAGAGGCGCGGTGAAACCCACTCTAGCATGCCCCTATCAAAACCGTATGCCCACATCGCTGCTACGATTGTGGCGTGTGACGCGGCGATGTGTGAAGGGAACATCGCTTCCGGTCTTCTGCAGGCGATTTCCGGAACGCAGGATCGCCAAAGATCGCACGCGAGATCGCTACATGTGACAGTTCCACAGCAATCAGAATAAAGTGCCTGAAACCTGTGCACTCACGTCAAATCGCCAGCGATATGGAAGCCATATCGCGGCGTGTGACAGTACTTTAAAAGGACCACTGCAGTGTTGCAATGAATAAAAACAGCTGGTGTGGTGCTTTAATGTGGCTTACTGGCCAAAGTAATAAACTGGAATGGAAGCATTGAGAGAAAAGGTGGGGAAAGGTGTAAGGCCACGTGCACATGCTGAGTATTTGATGAGTTTTTTTTACCTCAGGATTTGTAGCCAAAACCAGAAGTGGATAATTAAATACAGAAGTGGTGCACGTGTTTCTATTAGACTTGTCCTCTGATTGCTCCACTCCTGGTTTTGTCTACAAATCCTGAGGTAAAAAACTCATCAAATACTCAGCGTGTGCACATGGCCTTAGAAAGTGACTGCAAATATGCAAATGGCATAGATCAGTCTTAAAGAGGACCTGTCACCAAACCAGGCATGGTGATCTAATTACAGCACTGGATGCAGCATGTCTCCAGCATGCAGACAAGGGTCCCCAAGATAATACAGTTAGAAAACGTACATGCTACAGCCACTAAGGAGGTGGCTAGGGGCTGCAGCCAAGGGCAGATTCACACCCCCTGCCTGTGTAATCTGCCCACCGCTGCCAATCATTCTCTCCCTGTCTGCAGCATTTAAACAGAGTTTTTTTTCTCTCCTGTGTAGCCCCACCCCCTGAGGCCACATTACTGCCTGTGTCCCCTCTATGGCTAGGTGTGACATACTGCCACATGACAGCCTACAGAAGCCACATTACTGCCAGTGTGCCCTCTATAGCTAGGTGTGACACACAGGACAGCACACAGAGGCCACATTATGCCTGTGGCCCCTCCATTGCTAGGTGTGACACACATGACAGCACACAGAGGTCACATTACAGCCTGTGGCCTCTCTATAGCTAGGTGTGACACACTGCCATATAACAGTCCAGAGATCACATTACTGCCTGTGGCCTCTCTATAGCTAGGTATCACACACTGCCATATAACAGTCCAGAGATCACATTACTTCCTGTGGCCCCTTTATAGCTAGGTATGACACACTACCATATGACAGCCCACAGAGGCCACATTACTGCCTCTGGCCCCTCCATTGCTAGGTATGACACACTACCATATGACAGTCCACAGAGGCCACATTACAGGCTGTGGCCCCTCCATTGCTAGGTGTGACACACAGGACAGAGAGGGTCACATTACTGCCTGTGGCCCCTCTATAGCTAGGTATGACACACTGCCATATGACAGTCCAGAGGTCACATTACTGCCTGTGGCCCCTCTATTGCTAGGTATGACACACTACCATATGACAGTCCAGAGGTCACATTACTGCCTGTGGCCCCTCTATTGCTAGGTGTGACACACAGCCATATGACAGTCCAGAGGTCACATTACTGCCTGTGGCCCTCTATTGCTAGGTGTGACACAAAGACAGAGAGGGTCACATTACTGCCTGTGGCCCCTCTATAGCTAGGTATCACACACGCCATATGACAGTCCAGAGGTCACATTACTGCCTGTGGCCCCTCTATTGCTAGGTGTGACACACATGACAGCACACAGAGGTCACATTACTGCCTGTGGCCCCTCTATTGCTAGGTATGACACACTGCCATATGACAGTCCAGAGGTCACATTACTGCCTGTGGCCCCTCTATTGCTAGGTATGACACTGACCAATGACAGCCAGAGGTCACATTACTGCCTGTGGCCCCTCTATTGCTAGGTTGACACACATGACAGCACCGAGGTCACATTATGCCTTGGCCCCTCTATTGCTAGGTATGACACACTGCCATATGACAGTCCAGAGATCAATTACTGCCTGTGGCCCCTCTATTGCTAGGTGTGACACACATGACAGCACAAGAGGCACATTACAGCTGTGGCCCCTCTATTGCTAGGTGTGACACACATGACAGCACACAGCGGACAGTGACTGGGGAAGGTCGCCCAGCTTGCCATGTATAAGCTTATATACATACGTCACACATATACATGACACTGAAGACACTTAATAAGACCCGTGGTAATGCCTGTCACTACTGGAGACTGTCTGTACAGCTGACACAATGGTCAATGGCGGCCTCCACAGTGAAGCCACAGCACTCCCCCGGGGAGGCGCACACACCTTCCCTCATACATTCCCTTCTCAGTTTTCCTCACCCAAAAGCCTCTCAAACGTGCCGCCTCCTTTTCCCATCGTGACACCGGAGACTACGGGAGTCTGACACCGAAAAAAACAACACTTCCGCTTCCGGAAACTTCAAGGCGGCTCCTGCAGTCACGGAGCGGAAGTGACGTCATGGGGAGGACACGGGAAGTTGTTGGTTGCTGGGAAGCGGCGCGGGCGGGCGGCTTCCAGCTGTTGGATCATGTGTTTGGTTCTCGGGCCCTCCGGCGTCGGGAAGACTCTGCTGATGAAGAGGCTGCAGAATATCCTTCAGGATGTGGGGGCACGTGCTGGTGTCCATGGGGTGGGCTCTCCCTCCAAAGCAGCATGTATGGGGTGGTGGGGCCACACAGCACGTCTTGTATGGCTCACATCCAAGGCCAGCCTGGCTGAATGGTGCCCTGTGGAAATGTGTCCTTAGGTGTCCCCGCCCCTCTGTATTCTCAGAACATATGAGCGTGCTGCCATCTATCTCACCATCAGGGTCCTGTGATGTGCTGCTGTCAGTCAGGGGGTGGCGGGAATTCCCATAGAAAGTGTTCAAAATAAACCATCAATCTTTTCTCACATGTCACTGTAATGGACTTCTAATATCTAATATGTGTTTGGGGCTTAGGGCTCAGACACACCTCAGTGAAGCTCGTCCGAGTATACTGTGTGGAAAAATCGCATTGCTCTCAGACCAATGTTAACTAATGTCCGAGAGCACATTTCCGTAATGTCTCAGAGCACATTTCTGTAATGTCTCAGAGCACATTTCCGTAATGTCTCAGAGCACATTTCCGTAATGTCCGAGAGCACATTTCCGTAATGTCCGAGAGCACATTTCCGTAATGTCCGAGAGCACATTTCCGTAATGTCTCAGAGCACATTTCCGTAATGTCTCAGAGCACATTTCCGTAATGTCTCAGAGCACATTTCCGTAATGTCTCAGAGCACATTTCCGTAATGTCTCAGAGCACATTTCCGTAATGTCTCAGAGCACATTTCCGTAATGTCTCAGAGCACATTTCCGTAATGTCTCAGAGCACATTTCCGTAATGTCTCAGAGCACATTTCCGCAATGCTCGAGAGCACATTTCCGTAATGTCTCAGAGCACATTTCCGCAATGCTCGAGAGCACATTTCCGTAATGTCTCAGAGCACATTTCCGTAATGTCCGAGAGCACATTTCCGTAATGTCCGAGAGCACATTTCCGTAATGTCTCAGAGCACATTTCCGTAATGTCTCAGAGCACATTTCCGTAATGTCTCAGAGCACATTTCCGTAATGTCCGAGAGCACATTTCCGTAATGTCCGAGAGCACATTTCCGTAATGTCTCAGAGCACATTTCTGTAATGTCCGAGAGCACATTTCCGTAATGTCTCAGAGCACATTTCCGTAATGTCCGAGAGCACATTTCCGTAATGTCCGAGAGCACATTTCCGTAATGTCCGAGAGCACATTTCCGTAATGTCTCAGAGCACATTTCCGTAATGTCTCAGAGCACATTTCCGTAATGTCTCAGAGCACATTTCCGTAATGTCTCAGAGCACATTTCCGTAATGTCTCAGAGCACATTTCCGTAATGTCTCAGAGCACATTTCCGTAATGTCTCAGAGCACATTTCCGCAATGCTCAGAGCACATTTCCGTAATGTCTCAGAGCACATTTCCGCAATGCTCGAGAGCACATTTCCGTAATGTCTCAGAGCACATTTCCGTAATGTCTCGAGAGCACATTTCCGTAATGTCTCAGAGCACATTTCCGTAATGTCTCAGAGCACATTTCCGTAATGTCTCAGAGCACATTTCCGTAATGTCCAGAGCACATTTCCGTAATGTCCGAGAGCACATTTCCGTAATGTCTCAGAGCACATTTCCGTAATGTCCGAGAGCACATTTCCGTAATGTCTCAGAGCACATTTCCGTAATGTCCGAGAGCACATTTCCGTAATGTCCGAGAGCACATTTCCGTAATGTCCGAGAGCACATTTCCGTAATGTCTCAGAGCACATTTCCGAATGTCTCAAGCACATTTCGTAATGTCCAGAGCACATTTCCGTAATGTCTCAGAGCACATTTCCGTAATGTCTCAGAGCACATTTCCGTAATGTCTCAGAGCACATTTCCGTAATGTCCGAGAGCACATTTCCGTAATGTCTCAGAGCACATTTCCGTAATGTCCAGAGCACATTTCCGTAATGTCTCAGAGCACATTTCCGTAATGTCTCGAGAGCACATTTCCGTAATGTCTCAGAGCACATTTCCGTAATGTCTCAGAGCACATTTCCGTAATGTCTCAGAGCACATTTCCGTAATGTCTCAGAGCACATTTCCGTAATGTCCAGAGCACATTTCCGTAATGTCCGAGAGCACATTTCCGTAATGTCTCAGAGCACATTTCCGTAATGTCGCATTTCCGTAATGTCTCAGAGCAATTTCCAATGCTCAGAGCACATTTCGTAATGTCAGAGCACATTTCCGTAATGCCAGAGCACATTTCCGTAGTCCAGAGCACATTTCCGTAATTCCAGACTTTCCGAAAGTCTCGGCACATTTCCGTAATGTAGGCACATTTCCGTAATGTCCAGAGCACATTTCCGTAATGTCGGAGCACATTTCCGAATGTTCAGAGCATTCGTTTCAGACATTCGAAGTCAAGCACATTTCCGTAATGTCCGACACATTTCCCCCCCTATGTCCAAGATATGTCAGAGACATTTCCGTATGTCAGAGACATTTCGTAATGTCAGAGACTTCCGTATTCAGAGAATTCGATGTCGAGCATTTCGTAATGCGAGATTCGTATCGAGCAATTTCCGTAATGTCAAGAATTTCGTAATGTCAGAGCACATTTCGTAATGTCAGGCACATTTCCGTAATGTCAGAGCACATTTCCGTAATGTCCAGAGCACATTTCGAATGTCCAGAGCACATTTCCGTAATGTCCAGAGCACATTTCGAATGCTCAGAGCACATTTCGTAATGTCTCAGAGCACATTTCCGTAATGTCCAGAGCACATTTCGTAATGTCTCAGAGCACATTTCCGTAATGTCAGAGCACATTTCCGTAATGTCAGAGCACATTTCCGTAATGTCAGAGCACATTTCCGTAATGCTCAGAGCACATTTCCGTAATGTCCAGAGCACATTTCCGTAATGTCCAGAGCACATTTCCGTAATGTCTCAGAGCACATTTCCGTAATGTCAGAGCACATTTCCGTAATGTCTCAGAGCACATTTCCGTAATGTCCAGAGCACATTTCCGTAATGTCAGAGCACATTTCCGTAATGTCCAGAGCACATTTCCGTAATGTCTCAGAGCACATTTCGTAATGTCTCAGAGCACATTTCCGTAATGTCCAAGCAATCGATGTCAGAGCACATTTCCGTAATGTCCAGAGCACATTTCCGTAATGTCTCAGAGCACATTTCCGTAATGTTCGAGAGCACATTTCCGAATGTCCAGAGCAATTCCGAATGTCAGAGCACATTTCCGTAATGTCTCAGAGCACATTTCCGTAATGTCCGAGAGCACATTTCCGTAATGTCTCAGAGCACATTTCCGTAATGTCAGAGCACATTTCCGTAATGTCTCAGAGCACATTTCCGTAATGTCGAGAGCACATTTCCGTAATGTCCAGAGCACATTTCCGTAATGTCCGAGGAGCACATTTCGTAATGTCCAGAGCACATTTCCGTAATGTCTCAGAGCACATTTCCGTAATGTCCAGAGCACATTTCCGTAATGTCCAGAGCACATTTCCGTAATGTCAGAGCACATTTCCGTAATGTCCAGAGCACATTTCCGTAATGTCTCAGAGCACATTTCCGTAATGTCTCAGAGCACATTTCCGTAATGTCTCGAGAGCACATTTCCGTAATGTCTCAGAGCACATTTCCGTAATGTCCGAGAGCACATTTCCGTAATGTCTCGAGAGGGACATTTCCGTAATGTCCAGAGCACATTTCCGTAATGTCCAGGAAAGGCCAGCACTTTCCGTAATGTCTCAGAGCACATTTCCGTAATGTCCGAGAGACATTTCCGTAATGTCCGAGAGCACATTTCCGTAATGTCTCAGAGCACATTTCCGTAATGTCCAGAGCCATTTCCGTAATGTCCAGAGCACATTCGTAATGTCCAGAGCACATTCGTAATGTCAGAGCACATTTCGTAATGTCTCAGAGCACATTTCGTAATGTCGAGAGCACATTTCCGAATGCTCAGAGCACATTTCCGTAATGTTCGAGAGCACATTTCCGCAATGGCCACCGAGAGCACATTTCCGTATGTCCGGGAAGAGCACATGTTCGCAATGCCGAGAGAGCACATTTCGAATGTCGAGAGCCATTCCGAATGCCAGAGCACATTTCCGAATGCCGAGAGCACATTTCCGCAATGCCCGAGAGCACATTTCCGAATGACCCGAGACCGAGAGCACATTTCCGCAATGCACCGAGAGACATTTCCGAGGGTCCTTCATACTCTTTTTCCACATCCGATTCTCGGATTGTGAGTCAATCACAACATGTTGCGATTCTATGCGAGTCACGGATGAGACTCACCAATGCAAGTCTATGGGTCCAACAAAAAACTCGGATTGCACTCGGAAAGCACTCCCACCATCCGAGTCTGATTCGAGTTTTAATTGATACATTACCATTCTGTAGCTCAGACAATTGTACAAAATGTTCCTGTAAATGATTATACAGTAAATAGCTGCTGAGGAAAAAAACGGTTTGTACTCAGACAGCACTCACAAGCCACACTGAGCAAAAGTCAGATGACACTCGGATCTGTGAATCGGAGCATTTTTTCACACGCATGTGTGTCCGTACCCTAAGGCTATGTGCTCACGGTCTGGAGGAGCTGCATTTTGGACGCAGCTCCTCCGGACCTGAGTGAAGCCGCGGGTGCCTGCAGGGAGACCGCAGCCGCTCTGTACTCACTGTGTGCGGCGGGTGCGGGTGGCTGGCAAACATGCTGCGGGCGGGTTAAGCATAGTGAGGATGGAATTTCTTGAAATCCCATCCACTATGCTTATACTGTACTATGTAGCGTTTTGGACGCAGCGGCAAGACGCTGCGTATACTGACCGTGAGCACACACCCTTAGAGGGGTTTTCTGAAAAGTTGTGTCCCCAGGTGCAGTTGTATTAAAGAAGGAAAAAAATGATTTTGCGCATCCTTTCTAGATCCAACACTGAGTCTTGCCCCAACTCCAGTGTGTGTTGTTCTCCGCAGCACCATCACATGGGCAAAGCTCCCAATCGTTAGGGTACCGTCACACGAGCCATAGCGGCGGCGATTTTATAGGCGATGCAGGGGCGTGGCCTATCGCCACCGACAAGGCCTCTGCGTCGCCTAATGTAAATTGGCGACGGTGACACCTTTGAGTGGTCGCCTGGTTTCTCAGCAGTGCTCTGAAAACAGGCGAGCACTCTGGGGCGATGTGCACACATCGCCCCATGTAACGGGGACGGTGATCTTACAGGCGATAGGAGCCATAGGCTCCCATGTTAATGAATTGCCGCTGTGGTTTTTGGACACCCCAACGGTGATGGCGCCTGTAAGATCGGCGTATGTAAACATGCGACGTTGGCGGGGCACCAAAAACATGCGCGCTCCCGCCCGTCGCCGCCGTTATCTCCGGCGACGTCACCTTGTGAGACAGTACCCTTAAGGTACCGTCACACAGGGACATATCGTCGGCGATATTGCCGGGGATCGCGGGAGCGCGCATCCCTGGCAACATCGCCGGGGAGATGTCACACTGTGCAACTTACCGGCGATGTCGCCGGCTAGTTGCCGCGGCTATCGCTCGCTGGGTTGCCCAGCAACCCAGCAAGCGATCACTCGCAATGTTGTACATAGGCGGAATCGCCCGCAACATTGCTGGTTGCCGCGTTTCACAGGGCGATCAGGCAGAATCGCCTGAGCAACATCGCCAGGTTTCCCAACATGGTTGGGAAACCTGGCGATGTGACTCCGGCGATTCATCGCCTGATTATCGCCCTGTCACACGCGGCAATTCGCCGGCGATGTCGCCGCAACCTGGCCACGCCCCTCGGTTGCCGGCAACATCGCCGGCGATATCTCCTCGTGTGACGGTACCTTTAGAGCTCATTGGCTCTGCCCAAGTAAATGGCATGAGAAGTTGAGGTCAGTGATTGGCTGCAGTTCTGATGAAGTGACGTCAGCACTGCTTACAACAACAGACACTGGAGCAGTGACAAAGACCCATCTGAAAGTGGTTGAATGGATGTGTTTTTTAACAAGTTATTTTCTACAACATACTGTAACTGGAAACACAGCTTTACTGAGTAAAAAAAACCCTATAAACTTACTGTGTGGCAAAGCTAACAGCTTTCTTCCCTAACACCCCAATACACAGAAACCTTTTGCTCAGCCAAGTGCTCCTCAGTTGCCTAGGACAGAGCAGCTGCCATAAGGAGACCCACCATGCTGGATCATTCTCACCTGACATCTCTTGCATTAGAGTTTGTAGGCCTCTTTCCACATTTCAATTAAAATGTCCAGCTTATGGAAGTTCAAAGGACAAGCAACAGTACATGAATACATCACCAGAACTACCATCAGGTCATGGAAAAAATCAATAGTCACCATCGGTAGTGGAATGCAGCACCAGAACCTTCATCAGTACAGGAAAATATCAGGATCACCATCAGTAAATTACCACATCACCAGAGCCACCATTAATACAGGAGAACATCACAAGAACCACTATCCGTAAATGACCACATCACCAGCACCACTACAATTACATGAGTATATCACCAGAACCGCCATCAGTAAATTACCACTACCATTACATGAGTATATCACCAGAACCGCCATCAGGAATTGACTACATCAACAGAACTATCATCAGTATATGAATATATCACCAGAACAATGATCACTATATCTATACAAACACACATGTAACCATATACATCTGGTATTATGTATACATAACAAAATTAATAGCCATTAGTAAATGGTGCTTAGCAATACCTTTGGTAGAAAGTAAGTTGCTGTCAGTGATCATTTATTTACATATTGTGAACTATAGCACTATAATGCCATTTTCTGATCCTAATATATATAGGAAAAGTTTCTGGTAGAAGGAAAGAAAAGGAAGAAAGCGCACCGATCTAAATGTAAATGTATAATCAGGTCGTAGGTGGATGTGGATGGCACTCACCTTTTTTAGGTCTTGTTCACTTGCGTATCGGTCACTAGGGACCATTAAGTATCCAGGCGTAGATTTCCTCAGTGGTTGGTATGCTGCAAATCCCTGGTAGCTAGTACGTAGCTCAGACCGAGTTACCATAGGAATATAGATCCAATAGAGTTTTTTTTACCAGGCTATTTGCGCTCCCAGAGGTCTTTAATCCAAAACTTCTTGTAATTTCATAAAGAGTTTTTTATTATTTCTTAAGAAAAGCACATACAATGCGTTTCGACAGTAAAAAATGTCTTCCTCAGGTATATTGTTAAAAGTGTTCCAAAGTTGTGGATAGCTTTATAGGAAATAGTATTATGCTAAATAGGGTGTGGACCACTATGGTTAGTTACTGACACACCTGCTATATAGCTGCTATACAAGTTTGGTATATTCAGAAGCACATACTAATAATAAAAAAACAAACACATTACATGTATATATAGAGCATAGTAAAATTTGATTATGACAGATAAACTGTGAAATATAATTTGATCATAAATAGCATAAAATGTTCAATATAGTTATATAACAAATTTAAAATTGTATGTGGCTGAAATCCGTTTAAAGTACACATACAAAAAAAAACAAAACAGTGCTCATTAGAATTGTGAGAAAACACACAGTATCCAAGGAAGGATTAATTTTATATTCCCTCAATCACCTCATTTAATCCGTCCGGGTGTAGAGAACCCATTTTAAAAATCCAATAAGATTCTTTGCGATTTAATTTTTCAGTGCGGTTTGGGCAGTTCTCCGGAATTTGCTCAACTGGTGTAACTTTTATATTAAATTGTTTATCATGCTTCAAACACAAGTGCCGGGACAAACTATGTCTCATGAAGCCATTTTTCGCATTGTGCCTGTGGCCATTCATACGTGTTCTCAGGGACTGGATAGTACGTCCCACGTACTGAATGCCACAGGCACATGTGATGACATACACCACAAATTGGCTGTCACAGGAAAGTCTGTCTCGAAACGCGTTGTATGTGCTTTTCTTAAGAAATAATAAAAAACTCTTTATGAAATTACAAGAAGTTTTGGATCAAAGACCTCTGGGAGCGCAAATAGGCTGGTAAAAAACTCTATTGGATGTATAGGAAAAGTAATTGCTGAATGACATTCAGTAAAATGTCTGAAGCAGAGGCGTAGCTAGGTGTTCAACTCAGGGAGGGAGGGTGAATCTTCTGAGTGGGCCCCTGACCAGGTATCATGTTTACAACTGTAGTGTTTCACCCTAACAGCATTTGGGAGAATGTGTTGGTGGGCTCTTTCACAGTAATGATGAAGATGGAGTCAAAGTGCGCTATCAGATATCATTTTTGGTCATATACCCCTAGTTGTGGCAGGCAAAAAGACGTAGTGCTCTCACAGTGTCCCGCATGTATTGGTCTTCCCATAGTGTGCCCTCTCACTATCCCTCATATACTGCTCACCCCATAGTGTGCCCTCACACTATCCCTCATGTACTGAGGATTACACCCAGTACACAGGACAGGAGAAGTGGTACTGTGCAGTGTATATATGCAGAATAATACAGATACTGAGGATTACACCCTGTATACAGGACAGGAGAAGTGGTACTGTGCAGTGTATATATGCAGAATAATACAGATACTGAGGATTACACCCAGTATACAGGACAGGAGAAGTGGTACTGTGCAGTGTATATATGCAGAATAATACAGATACTGTGGATTAAACCCAGTATACAGGACAGGAGAAGTGGTACTGTGCAGTGTATATATGCAGAATAATACAGATACTGAGGATTACACCCAGTATACAGGACAGGAGAAGTGGTATTGTGCAGTGTATATATACAGAATAATACAGATACTGAGGATTACACCCAGTATACAGGACAGGAGAAGTGGTACTGTGCAGTGTATATATACAGAATAATACAGATACTGAGGATTACACCCAGTATACAGACAGGAGAAGTGGTACTGTGCAGTGTATATATACAGAATAATACAGATACTGAGGATTACACACAGTATACAGGACAGGAGAAGTGGTACTGTGCAGTGTATATATACACTCGTTAAGAGTCAATGGATATAAAAGTTATGTATACCATCTTCAATGGAGATAGATGCAACTGGGATGACACCTGACAAGATAATCGTTCCCTTTCCCTCAGATGGTAACACTGACATGGATATGTGACACTAGCCAAAGCCAAAATCAGAAGTGGAACCAAAAACTGAGGCTGGGGTCCAACATAGTGTTCATTATGCATCTGAGGCTCCAGAAGTAACAAGCTGCATCCTAAAAGGCGCTAGGGGTCTCCACTGTTTAAGGTCACAGTCACACATTGAGTATTTTGTGAGTTTTTTATTCCTGTATTTATATCCAGAACCAGGAGAGGAACAATCAAAGGAAAAGTATAATAGAAACACGTCACCCCTTCTGGATTATCGGCCACTGCTGGTCTTGGCTACAAATACTGAGGTAAAATAATGACCAAATACTGAACGTGTGCATGTAGCCTCATTTAGGGATAAATATCTTAAATTATGACCATTGTTTTAATTTTTATTTAATAAATCAATACAAGTCAAGAAAATAAAGAACTTTGTAATATATAATCAGGCAAATTTGCTTCTTTATGTGCTGAAATTGATCAGCCATTATCAGAATTCTCAATTCTGAGGTAAAATCTGTGTTCAGTGAAGACTTTCCAATTACTGAGATAGGAGATAGCAGATGTCACTGATGAGATTCCATAGACAACGGAATGAGGGAGGAGCTATAGGTAGAGCTCCACCCTGTCCTCCCTCTTCTATGTGCTTAGAATCTCATCAGTGACATCTGCCATCTCCTATCTCAGTACCGTATATACTCGTGTATAAGCCGACCCGTGTATAAGCCGACCCCCCTACTTTTGCCCCAAAAATCTGGAAAAACCTATTGACTCGTGTATAAGCCGAGGGTGGACCCCAGCACAGTTATACAGCCCCCAGCAGTGTGGTATACAGGCCCCCCAGTGGTAGTATACAGCAGCCCCAGTGGTAGTATACAGATTCCCCAGCAGCCCCAGTGGTAGTATACAGATTCCCCAGCAGCCCCAGTGGTAGTATACAGGAGCCCCAGCAGCCCCAGTGGTAGTATACAGATTCCCCAGCAGCCCCAGTGGTAGTATACAGGAGCCCCAGCAGCCCCAGTGGTAGTATACAGCAGCCCCAGTGGTAGTATACAGGAGCCCCAGCAGCCCCAGTGGTAGTATACAGGAGCCCCAGCAGCCCCAGTGGTAGTATACAGGAGCCCCAGCAGCCCCAGTGGTAGTATACAGGAGCCCCAGCAGCCCCAGTGGTAGTATACAGCAGCCCCAGTGGTAGTATACAGGAGCCCCAGCAGCCCCAGTGGTAGTATACAGCAGCCCCAGTGGTATACAGCAGGCCCCCAGGGGTACATATAGCAGCCCCCTGAAGGTACCCAGCAGCCCCTTGGGGGTACCAACAGCCCCTTGGGGGTACCAACAGCCCCCTGGGGGTACCAACAGCCCCCAGGGGGTATCAACAGCCCCCAGGGGTACCCAGCAGCCCCCTGGGGGTACCCAGCAGCCCCCTGGGGGTACCCAGCAGCCCCCTGGGGGTACCAACAGCCCCCAGGGGTACCCAGCAGCCACCTGGGGGTACCAACAGCCCCCTAAAGCTGGCACTGTCCCCCCTTGTAAGGCCTCTCCCCCCCCCCCCCCCCGCTGCTTATACATTACCATCCCGATGTTCTGATCGGCGCCGCTCCTCGGTGCTTCTTCTTCATCCTCCCGTCCTCGCTCGCTGCATCCAGGATCTCCGGCGGTCGCACGATGACGTCATATCGCTGCGACAGCCGGAAAACCCGGATGGATGCAGCGAGCGCGGACGGGAGGATGAAGACGCAGCACCGAGGAGCGGCGCCGATCAGAACACCGGGATGGTAATGTATAAGCAGCGGGGGGGGGCCCTTACAAGGGGGGACAGTGCCAGCTTTTGGGGGGGCCATATGTACTGCTTCCCCCTGCGCTGATTGACAGGGGGAAGCAGTGCATATATAATGAGCGGCCCCACGTGACGGGGCCGCTCATACGGCAGCCTCCCCCTGCCTCCTCCAGCCTCCACAGCCCCCGGGACACAGCCCCCCCGTATATGACTCGTGTATAAGCCGAGGGGGACTTTTCAGCCCAAATTTTGGGCTGAAAAACTCGGCTTATACACGAGTATATACGGTAATTGGAAAGTCTTCACTGAATACAGATTTTACATCAGAATTGAGAATTCTGATAATGGCTGATCAATTGCGTCAGAGAAAGAAGATATTTTACAAAGTTGCTTATATTCATGTGTAGAATTGATTTATGAAATTTCTGCTGACTGAAGTGGTAAAAGGGAGAGAAGATGGCAAATTATAAGAGTCTGTGAGCTTGTTGAAGATTTGGTTGCAAAACGTTCTGCACCAAATCCGCATTTCTTTGCAGGAAAAATTATACTGGTAAAAACACTTGTTTTCAGTGCGTTTTTCTTGCTTTCTGGGCTGGAAAAACACTGAAGGAATTGACATGCTGCAGATTAATTTTTGCACCAAATTTATAAGGGAAAAATAAGCAACATGTGCACAACACTTCAGGATTTCCATTGGCTTTGCTGGAATAAAGATTTGCCTGCAGTTTTCTGGCAAAACTGCAAATAAAACAACACGCTTTGTGCGCAGGGCCTAAAGGATATCCTAACATGAACAAAAGGTTCTATGCCATCTTCCTATGTCACTTCAGGCTGTCAGGGGCAAAGATAACGACAAGCTTTGATCAGTAAGACAGGATGATAACATGAAGAAAAGTCCCCTTGCCTTTCTTGCATAGGTCCAGGAAGTGGCATTGTTGATTGCTGATGAAAAGGTTGCAGGAGTCACGTATACTGTAGTTTCCATTACCGGGCACTGAGCTCAAGCAATTATTGCATCCCCAACGTTATACACCCCTGATCAAATTTATATTATTATACACAAATTACAATTCTGGGCTGTAAAGCCATGCACACGTTGAGCATTTGGTGATTGATTACCTCAGTATTTATAAGGCCATGTGCACACGTTGAGCATTTGGTGATTGATTACCTCAGTATTTATAAGGCCATGTGCACACATTGAGTATTTGGTGATTTATTACCTCAATATTTATAAGGTCATGTGCACACGTTGAGCATTTGGTGATCTATTACCTCAGTATTTATAAGGCCATGTGCACACATTGAGTATTTGGTAATTTATTACCTCAGTATTTATAAGGCCATGTGCACACATTGAGTATTTGGTAATTTATTACCTCAGTATTTATAAGGCCATGTGCACACGTAGAGTATTTGGTGATTTATTACCTCAGTATTTATAAGGCCATGTGCACACGTTGAGTATTTGGTGATTTATTACCTCAGTATTTATAAGGCCATGTGCACACGTAGAGTATTTGGTGATTTATTACCTCAGTATTTATAAGGCCATGTGCACACGTTGAGTATTTGGTGATTTATTACCTCAGTATTTATAAGGCCATGTGCACACGTAGAGTATTTGGTGATTTATTACCTCAGTATTTATAAGGCCATGTGCACACGTTGAGTATTTGGTGATTTATTACCTCAGTATTTATAAGGCCATGTGCACACGTAGAGTATTTGGTGATTTATTACCTCAGTATTTATAAGGCCATGTGCACACGTTGAGTATTTGGTGATTTATTACCTCAATATTTATAAGGTCATGTGCTCACGTTGAGTATTTGGTGATTTATTACCTCATATTTATAAGGCCATGTGCACACGTTGACTATTTGGTGATTTATTACCTCAGTATTTATAAGGCCATGTGCACACATTGAGTATTTGGTGATTTATTACCTCAGTATTTATAAGGCCATGTGCACACGTTGAGTATTTGGTGATCTATTACCTCAGTATTTATAAGGCCATGTGCACACATTGAGTATTTGGTAATTTATTACCTCAGTATTTATAACGCCATGTGCACACGTTGAGTATTTGGTGATTTATTACCTCAATATTTATAAGGTCATGTGCTCACGTTGAGTATTTGGTGATTTGTTACCTCAGTATTTATAAGGCCATGTGCACACGTTGACTATTTGGTGATTTATTACCTCAGCATCTATAAGGCCATGTGCACATGTTGAGTATTTGGTGATTTATTACTTCATCTAATATATAAAGCTGAATGTGTGTTGTATGTGTGTGTGTATATCCGGGATTGCACCTACACCGTCGCAACTATTGCACAGTCACACGTCTCGACCCCGGGAGCGTCATAGGCTATGTTGTAGCGAAATTTTAACCCTGCGCGTTCCAGTTCACCAATACAATTTTGGCCCTATCTACATAATGGGGAAAAAGTGAATGGAAAAATATTGGAGGAAAATCGACAGCTGTCAGCTATAGAGACAAAATTTTGCACAGTCACATGTCTGGACCTTGAGAGCGTCATAGGCTATGTTGTGAGGCGAAATTTTAACCCCGCGCGTTCCAGTTCACCAAACAATTTTGGCCCTATCTACATAATGGGGAAAAAGTGAATGGAAAAGATTGGAGGAAAATCGACAGCTGTCAGCTATAGAGACAAAATTTTGCACAGTCACACGTCTGGACCCCAGGAGCGTCATAGGCTATATTGTGAGGCGAAATTTTAACCCCGCGCATTCCAATTCACCAAACAATTTTGCCCCTATCTATATAATGGGGAAAAAGTGACAGTTACCAGATGACAGTTGTGAATAAGAGGGGCTTAATGATAGCACCAAAGACTAATACACATACCAGCATATAGTCACTAAGATGGGGCCCCAACATGAGATATTCACCACGCACGGCGACATGTATACACACCACATGCACACAAAGAGTAACAGCAAGTGTATAGTCGCTAAAGTGCAGCCCCAACATTGGATACTCACCACCCCCGAACAAACACACACACCACAAAGAGACACACAACACAGAGACACACACCTCCCCCAAGGGGACACCACACACACTCTATTGCGACACATGCACTCACCCCACAGGGACACACACACCTTAAAGAGACACACATAACACAGACACACACACCACACAGACCCCCCCCCCACAGGGACACACACACATAGCCACCCTATAGGGACACATGCACTCACCCCACAGGGACACACACACACCACAAAGAGACACGACACACACAACACAGATACACACACACCACACAGACCCCCCCCCCCCACAGGGATACACACACATACACTCCCTATAGGGACACATGCACTCACCCCACAGGGACACACACACCACAAAGAGACACACACAACAGAGACACACACCACACAGACCCCCCCCACACAGGGACACACACATACACACCCTATAGGGGCACATGCACACACCCCACAGGGACATACACACACCACAAAGATACACACACAACACAGATACACACACCACACAGACCCCCCCCCACAGGGACACACACACATACACTCCCTATAGGGACACACACACACACACACACCCCAGGGACACACACAGACAAACACAGATGTGCACAAATCACCTCACACAACTCGCCTCATACGTGTGCTATCTTTATTTTCCAAACATAAACATCTGATTACAAACAGCCAATGTGCAACACATGTGCCATATAGAGAATTAAGGCAGATGTCAGTCACATGAGCCGTCTATTATGTGTATGTGAGGTAACATATACTGCCCGCCAGGGGGAGGGATTACTGTTGGCTGGAGATTTATTAGGCTGCCTATAGCAACCAATCACAGCTCAGCTTCTATTTTCCTACAGCTCATTAATATGACATATTCAAATTCAATGTTGTTATAGCTAACAGCAGTTATTTATTAACCCGGGCGTAGCCGGGTACTTCAACTATCTAATATATAAAGCTGAATGTGTGTATGTGTGTGTGTATATCCGGGATTGGCATCTACAACCGTCGCAGCTACAGCCGCAAAATTTTGCAGAGTCACACGTCTGGACCCCGAGAGCGTCATAGGCTATGTTGTGAGGCGAAATTTTAACCCTGCGCGTTCCAGTTCACCAAACAATTTTGACCCTATCTACATTAATGGGAAAAAAAGGAAAGGAAACGTGTGGGAGGAAAATCGACAGCTGTCAGCTATAGAGACAAAATTTTGCACAGTCACACGTCTGGACCCCGTGAGCGTCATAGGCTATGTTGTGAGGCGAAATTTTAACCCCGCGCATTCCAATTCACCAAACAATTTTGCCCCTATCGACATAATGGGGAAAAAGGGACAGTTACCAGTTGACAGTTGTGAATGAGAGGGGCTTAATGATAGCACCAAAGACTAACAGCACATACCAGCATATAGTCACTAAGGTGGGGCCCCAACATGAGATATTCACCACACACAGGGACATGTATATACACCACACGCACACAAAGTAACAGCAAGTGTATAGTCGCTAAAGTGCAGCCCCAACATTGGATACTCACCACGCACCCGAACAAATACACACCACAAAGAGACACACACAACACAGAGACACACACCTCCCCCAAGGGGACACACACACACTCTATAGCGACACATGCACTCACCCCACAGGGACACACACCACAAAGAGACACACATAACACAGACACACACCACACAGACCCCCCCCACAGGACACACACACATAGCCACCCTATAGGGACACATGCACTCACCCCACAGGGACACACACACCACGAAGAGACACACACACACCACACAGACCCCCCCAAAGGGACACACACACATACAAACCCTATAGGGACACATGCACTCACCCCTCAGGGACACACACACCACAAAGGGACACACACAACAGAGACACACACTACACAGACCCCCCCACAGGGACAAACACATACACACCCTATAGGGGCACATGCACTCACCCCACAGGGACACACACATACACACCCCAGGGACACACACACACCACACAGACAGACACAGATGTGCACAAATCACCTCACACAACTCGCCTCATACATGTGCTATCTTTATTTTCCAAACATAAACATCTGATTAAAAACAGCCAATGTGCAACACGTGCCATATAGGGAATTAAGGCAGATGTCAGTCACATGAGCTGTCTATTATGTGTATGTGTGAGGTAACATATACTGCCCGGCCAGGGGAGGGTTTACTGTTGGCTGGAGATTTATTAGGCTGCCTATAGCAATCAATCACAGCTCAGCTTCTATTTTCCTACAGGTCATTAATATGGCATATTCAAATTCTATTTTGTTATAGCTAACAGCAGTTATTTATTAACCCGGGCGTAGCCGGGTACTACAGCTAGTTATTTATAAGACCATGTGCACACGAGTATTTGGTGATTCATTACCTCAATATTTATAAGGCCATATGCCCACGTTGAGTATTAGGTGATTCATTACCTCAGTATTTATAAGGCCATGTGCACACGGTGAGTATTTGGTGAGTTTTTACCTCAGTATTTATAAGGCCATGTGCACACGGTGAGTATTTGGCCAGTTTTTACATCAGTATTTGTAGCCAAAACCAGGAGTGGCTGATAATCCAGAAGGGGTGACGTGTTTCTATTATACTTTTTCTTAGGGATGAGCGAGTACCTTAATATTCGTGCTCGCTATACTCGCAACGAGTAGGTAGCGGTACTCGTTTCGAGTATAGCGAGTACAAATACTTTCGCAGTGTATCTATAGATAAACTGCGAAAGTAGCCTAAAAGTGAGTAAAAGTTGTTAAAAAACAATAAACTTACATACTCACCTGTCCGACGCCTGCATGGGACTGGCAGAGAAGACATCCGATCGCTGGACAAGGACCTTTCACTACCAGCCAATCAGATGGCCGGTAGCGATCTGTCACAAGTACGTCATCGCTAGCGGCCACCTGATTGGCCAGTTTGTATGGTCCTGATAGTACATCTAGGAACTTGCAAATTGGCCAATCAGGTGGCCCCTAGCGATCACGTGGTTGTGACGTGGCGCCATCTGACTGGCCAGATCGCTACCGGCCATCTGATTGGCTGGTAGTGAAAGGTCCTTGTCCAGCGATCGGATGTCTTCTCTGCTGGTCCCGGTGCAGGCGTCGGAAGGTGAGTATGTAAGTTTATTATTTTTTAATAACTTTTAATTACTTTTAGGCTACTTTCGCAGTGTATCTATAGATACACTGCAAAAGTATTAGGACTACTCCCGAGTACACATAAATACTCGGAGAGTAGCGAGTAGCCCGAATACCGCTACTATTCGGCGAATACCGAATAGCAGCGAGTATACTCGCTCATCCCTACTTTTCCTCTGATTGTTTCACTCCTGGATTTGGCTGCAAATACAGGACTAAAAAACTCACAAATTACTGGTTTTGGCTACAAAAACAGAGGTAAAAAAAAGCTCACCAGATACTCAACATGTGACTGTGGCCTAAAGATCATCTTGTTAAAACAACTGTGCAAACCAAGCCTTTTGTATGGCCTAGCAGTGCAGTGCACCTTCCCATATACTGTATACCATATTTTTCGCTTTATAAAACGCACTTTTGTTCGCCAAATTTTGGGGGAAAGTGGGGGTGCGTCTTATAAAGCGAACCTTTAAAAAAAAAAAAAAAATCTCACCAATGGGTAATGTGGAGTGGGGTGGAGCGGGGTTGCCTGATGCGGTTTTCATGGGGCTATGGAGATTGGGGGACAAGGCAGGAGCTGCGGGGTGTTGCACCAGTCTCGGGTGGGTGCCACCATTATTATTTCCCAGCATGTATTGCCAGTCTGGCAGTACATGCTCCAGTGTCGCAGTCTGCGCATGCGCCGCGGCCATTTTTATATAGATACGCTATTTCACAGACTTCAAGAAAGTGGCCGCGGCGCATGCGCAGACCGCGGTCCGCGGCCATTTCTAGACACTAGAGGGGGGCTATGTACCAGGATGTATGTCACCCGTTCTGGGACATATATCAAGAGGGGGCACATAAACATGGATGGGGGTATATATATCAGGAAGAGGCATGGATCCCAGAATGGGGGCATGGAAACCAGGATGGGGGCATATATGGTATATCAGGATGGGGGCATGGATACACCAGGATGGGGGCATGGATATCAGTAGGTGAACCATATATATCATGAGAGGGCACATATACCAGGATGGGGGCATGGATACCAGAATTGGGACCATATATCAGGATGGAGGCATAGATACCAGGAGGGGGACCATATATCAGGAGGGGGGCATGGATACGAGAAGCGGAACCATATATCAGAAGGCGGCACATATACCAGAATGGAGACAAATATACCAGGATGGGATATATATATAAACTGATTGTAAGATAGACACTGGTATTATAAGATGGACCTCATTTAACATTAAAAACATTTTTTTATCTTTTCCGTCTCCAAATTTGGGGTGCGTCTTATAAAGCGAAAAATAACAGTATGTTTTACAGCCTCTAAAGACAGAGCTGTCTATCAAGAGACAGAGCTCAGAGAACTGAGATACAAGAAAGGGGGAAGTTGGCCTGAACTGACGGCTCCATAAGCACCTCATTCGCATCTCATTCGCATATCTAATTAAAGAAACCCACAGTAATGGATTTGGATGCTTTATACTATGTTCCTTACAAGGTCTTGTGCTTGGTTAGAACTGACACGTTTTACTGAGTGGCTCCATTTAATATAGAGCCAAGATCTAAGCTGTAACTCCCATATAGTGTGGTGATAGGCATGTGAAGTAAGGTTCGGTTCGGTGTGCACGCCATTCATTTATCTAATCCCTTAGTAGGACAGTTTCCCCATCTCTGTCTTATCATTGCCTTTCATTACCAGGAATAACGTTTTGTATATAAAGCCACCCCAGGCCAAGCACAGGAGCAGTTCACCACGTAACTCTGACACAAAGGAATGTGAGTTATGGAAACGCGAGGGTGTCGGCCCTAAGTGCTTCGCTGCTTCTGTATCTACTAATTACATAACCCTTCTTTGCGTTGGGGCTTATTTGTTCCTATCTTGGTCATGAAAGGCAGAAAAGAAATTGACCCCTTAAATTTAAATCTACTGATAAATTAAAATATGTT
The DNA here is from genome assembly GCA_033576535.1 of Allobates femoralis. Taxonomy (NCBI): domain Eukaryota; kingdom Metazoa; phylum Chordata; class Amphibia; order Anura; family Aromobatidae; genus Allobates; species Allobates femoralis. The sequence goes on from JARQOC010000006.1 coordinate 259,127,354, forward strand.
TTGGAATATTCTTTAACCTTTACCTATAAAGCTGTGCGGTAAAGAATCAATCGATTTAGGAGATGTTCCTCCTACCCAGCCTACTGTAAGTTACCGAGATCATTTGTCATACAGATTCATCATGGGGGGACAGGAACCTAAAAACCTGCCTTATAGGTCCTCGCACTCTGTCGTATTGTAACATTACATTATCAGCAGAGGTGCTTTACCCTGAAGCATGTAGTATATACGGTTCATAGATTTTGGCATTTCTAGGGGTAACTATGCACAGGATTGGTAAAATGTGCCAGTAAATATCAGTTGCGTTCTTCAGGTGAATACACCACCTGCCCTTAGACAGATCACTGCTGCTAATGTGGACCATTCAATAAAAAAAAGTATAGATCTGTGCAACCTATCTTTCCTCCACTGTTATCAGTCATTTCAGGTTATATGTAAGTAATTACAGGAGAATGAAAAAATGAATTGTGGGTACGCTTTAGGTATTTTTTCCAGCATTTTGTGTTGTGTCATTTATACAATGTTTGCATTGAACAAGGAAAAATATATTTTATGTACATTTTTTTTTCTTCTACGGAAGGTTGGCACAAACCTGACTGATCTGACAATACAAAGAACACGTGTGACCATCCGAGAAGTGGGTGGTTCCATGGTGCCCATCTGGCCGAGTTATTACACAGATTGTCAGAGTGTGCTGGTAAGAAATTAATGATGTGGAGCCTCCTTATCAACATCTTGATGTCGCACTGAAGCTGATCGTAGACATTTGTGTTTGTTGAAGAATCTGTTGCTAAACCATTATCTAATGTGTATGATCAGATTCTACAAAGACTCAGGATCTGCTGGAGAAAGCTAATTTGTATATTGACCATTTATTTTGATCCCACTATGTACAATAATAATCTTTATAATAATAATAATCTTTATTTATATAGCGCCAACATATTCTGCAGCGCTTCACAATTCAGAGGTACATATTCGAACAATCATAAACAGTTATCAGAAAATACAATACAAAAAAACAATACAATACAAAATACAATACAAAGTATAATACAATAATTTACGCAAAATAATGAAAGCCCTGCTCATAAGAGCTTACAGTCTAACAATGAGGAGGGGGTGACACAAAGTATAGGTGCTTATTTACAATGATGGTATAGTCAACTTGAGGAGATGGAGAAAGATAGGAGCAGCATAAGAGGCCACCAACCATTATTTGTGATGCGGAATAGGCTTTGTCTAAATGACTTTGACTAAGGATCATGATAGGCCACCCTAAAAATGTTTTTAGACATCGCCTGAAACTATGTAAGTTGTGGATAGACCTAATTTCTTGCGGTAGAACATTCCAAAGAATTGGTACAGCTCGGAACAAGCCTTGGAGCTGGGAGTGGGAAGTACGGATTAATGCAAAAATGAGTCTAAAGTCAGAGCGAAGAGATTGGGCTTTGTGGGTGAGAGCAAGGAGTTTGAATTGGTATATAGTCTGAATATATATATATATGTACATAGATTGAATTGGTCCTATAGTGTATAGGCAGCCAGTGCAATGACTGGCATAGAGCGGAAGCGTCTGAGTAACGGTTAGCTAGATAGGTGATCCTGGCTGCTGCATTAAGGATGGACTGGAAAGAGGAGAGTCTAGTGCGGGGAAGGCCAATTAAAAGAGAATTACAATAGTTAAGGTGGGAGTGAATCAGGACCAGAATGAGGGTTTTTGTAGTTTCCAAGGTGAGAAAGGAGCAAATTCTAGAGATGTTCTTCAGGTGCAAGCAGCCAGAGTGGGCGAGAGATTGTATATATGGGGTGAAGGAAAGATCAGAGTCAAACATAACACCCAGACACTGAGCCTGCTGCCTAGGCGTTATCGTGGTGCCGCACACTGAGAGAGAGATGTCAGATTTAAGGAGGTTAGTGGAGGGTGGGAGCAGAAGAAGTTGAGTTTTGGAAAGGTTGAGTTTCAGATAGAGAGCGAGCATCAGGCCCGGCTCAGCACCCGGGCAAGTGTCGGGGCCCAATTGCTTGGAGGGGGCCCACCGTGCCCCTGAGGCTAGGGTCACACTTGCGTTGTGACCCTAGCCTGACGCAAGTATTGTCTGCTGCAGCGCAGAGCATTTAATGCTATGCACTGCCAGCAACGGAGCCCATAGAAACCCGCTGTTTACATTGCCAACCAGTGGTTGGCAAGGTAAACAGCGGGTTTCTATGGGCTCCAGCGCATAGCATTAAACGCTATGCGCTGCAGTCGAAAATACTTGCGTCAGGCTAGGGTCACAACGCAAGTGTGACCCTAGCCTTAGGGGACCCTGAGCACTGCCCCCAAAGCCAGGGCCATATCCAGGGAGCAGCTGGGGGGTCATTTGCAGGGACGTCATTTGCAGCCTCCTGCAGCACCGGAGGTCTCCCTCCTCCCCCACCCACCTCCGTGGGAGCCGACAGAGCCGCACACTGTGCTAACAGGACCTGTGATGATGTCAATGGTGGGGAGGAGTCAGGGGTCACATGATTAGCTCCTCAGTGTATGCAGGACTCTGCTGTGCTGGCCATCATGATGCTGGATTAGGTTGAAATTTATGTGTAGGGTCAGGAGGGATATACAGTGTGAATGTAGCAGAGGGGAGTGTGTACTAAGTGTATGAAATGGAGCCGAGTGGGTACTAGGTGTATGGAGCGGAGCCGAGTGGGTACTAGGTGTACGGAGTGGAGCTGTGTTTGGCAAACTGCTCCAGGTCCCTGATATTTGAAGGGTGCCTTCTCCAAACTGCCATTTTTAGATCTCTCCACAGGTGTTCTATGGGATTCAGGTCTGGACTCATTGCTGGCCACCTTAGACGTCTCCAGTGCTTTCTCTCAAACCATTTTCTAGTGCTTTTTGAAGTGTGTTTTGGGTCATTGTCCTGCTGGAAGACCCATGATCTCTGAGGGAGACCCAGTTTCTCACACTGGGCCCTACATTATGCTGCAAAATTTGTTGGTAGTCTTCAGACTTCGTAATGCCATGCACACGGTCAAGCAGTCCAGTGCCAGAGGCAGCAAAGCAACCCCAAAACATCAGGGAGCCTCCGCCATGTTTGACTGTAGGGACCGTGTTCTTTTCTTTGAATGCCTCTTTTTTCTCCTGTAAACTCTATGTTGATGCCTTTGCCCAAAAAGAGAGAACATTCTTCCAAAACGTTTTAGGCTTTCTCAGGTAAGTTTTGGCAAACTCCAGCCTGGCTTTTTTATGTCTCGGGGTAAGAAGTGGGGTCTTCCTGGGTCTCCTACCATACAGTCCCTTTTCATTCAGACGCCGACGGATAGTATGGGTTGACACTGTTGTACCCTCGGACTGCAGGGCAGCTTGAACTTGTTTGGATGTTAGTCGAGGTTCTTTATCCACCATCCGCACAATCTTGTGTTGAAATCTCTTGTCAATTTTTCTTTTCTGTCCACATCTAGGGAGGTTAGCCACAGTGCCATGGGCTTTCAACTTCTTGATGATACTGCACACGATAGACACAGGAACATTCAGGTCTTTGGAGATGGACTTGTAGCCTTGAGATTGCTCATGCTTCCTCACAATTTGGTTTGTCAAGTCCTCAGACAGTTCTTTAGTCTTCTTTCTTTTCTCCATGCTCAATGTGGTACACACAAGGACACAGGACAGAGGTTGAGTCAACTTTAATCCATGTCAACTGGCTGCAAATGTGATTTAGTTATTGCCAACACCTGTTAGGTGCCACGGGTAAGTTACAGGTGCTGTTAATTACACAAATTAGAGAAGCATCACATGATGTTTCTAACAGTGCCAATACATTTGTCCACCCCCTTTTTTTATGTTTGGAGCGGAATTATATCCAATTTGGCTTTAGGACTATTCTTTTTGTGTTTTTTCATTGAAGCCAAATTACCGTATATACTCGTGTATAAGCCGACCCGTGTATAAGCCGACCCCCCTACTTTTGCCCCCAAAAACTGGGAAAACTTATTGACTCGCGTATAAGCCGAGGGTGGACTCCAGCACAGGTATACAACCCCCAGCAGTGAGGTATACAGCAGCCTCCCCAGTGGTAGTATACAGCAGCAGCCCCAGTGGTAGTATACAGCAGCCCCAGAGGTATATACAGCCCCATATGCAGCCCCAGAGGTATATGCAGCCCCAGAGGTATATGCAGCACCATATGCAGCCCCAGAGGTATATGCAGCCCCATATGCAGCCCCAGAGGTATATGCAGCCCCAGAGGTATATGCAGCCCCAGAGGTATATGCAGCCCCAGAGGTATATGCAGCCCCAGAGGTATATGCAGCCCCAGAGGTATATGCAGCCCCATATGCAGCCCCAGAGGTATATGCAGCCCCATATGCAGCCCCAGAGGTATATGCAGCCCCATATGCAGCCCCAGAGGTATATGCAGCCCCAGAGGTATATGCAGCCCCAGAGGTATATGCAGCCCCATATGCAGCCCCAGAGGTATATGCAGCCCCATATGCAGCCCCAGAGGTATATGCAGCCCCATATGCAGCCCCAGAGGTATATGCAGCCCCAGAGGTATATGCAGCCCCAGAGGTATATGCAGCCCCATTTGCAGCCCCAGAGGTATATGCAGCCCCAGAGGTATATGCAGCCCCATAGGTATATGCAGCCCCAGAGGTATATGCAGCCCCATATGCAGCCCCAGAGGTATATGCAGCCCCAGAGGTATATGCAGCCCCATATGCAGCCCCAGAGGTATATACAGCAGCAGCAGCCCCAGGGCTGTATACAGCCGCAGCCCCAGGGCTGTATACAGCAGCAGCCCCAGGGCTGTATACAGCAGCAGCCCCAGGGCTGTATACAGCCGCAGCCCCAGGGCTTTATACAGCAGCAGCCCCAGGGCTGTATACAGCCGCAGCCCCAGGGCTGTATACAGCCGCAGCCCCGGAGTTATACAGGCCCCCCATCAAGTTCCAGGGCCCCCCACCCTTGCGCGCCAGCCTGTAAAGTAAATTCATACTTGCCAGTGTCCAGTCGCGCCGTCCGCAGCTGCCGACATGACGATCCCGGGCTCCATTCAGCGTCTTCCCGCGGCTTCCTGTAGTCGCGGGCAATGACGTCATTGCCCGCGACTACAGGAAATGCGGAAGACGCTGAATGGAGCCCGGGATCGTCATGTCGGCAGCTGCGGACGGCGCGACTGGACACTGGTAAGTATGAATTTACTTTACAGGCTGGCGCGCAAGGGGGGGGGGGCCCTGGAACTTGATGGGGGGCCTGTATAACTCCGGGGATGCTGCGGTATTTTTTTTTTTTTTTTTCATATACTCGCGTATAAGCCGAGGGGGGACTTTTCAGCCCAGATTTTGGGCTGAAAAACTCGGCTTATACGCGAGTATATACGGTAAATGAAGATAATAATAGCAAAGAATTTGTGATTGCAATCATTTTCAGGAAGAAACTGAGTATTATCTGACAGAATTGCAGGGGTGTCAATACTTTTGGCCAACACTGTGTATATATATATACACAATCTCTGCACAATTATCTGTGTGTGTAACTGGGCCTTTACATATCTGGCATTTGAAGATTTTTTTCTTCTGATACAGAACCCCAAGTCCCTTGCCTCCTTTAAAAGATACATAGTTAAAATGCAATTGCCTACAGACACCATAGGGAGTGACAAATCAGCCAGAGTTTTTTGTGCACAAAAAAATCTATTTTTGCTTTTAGCAAGATGGCAGACGTGTGAGCCTCTCATCTGATTCTGAATATGGAGCTACCAGTGTTAGGCTGCTTTCACGTCAGCGGTAAAGGCTGATCGCGGCAGTTGCGGTGAAAAAACCGCAACTGCCGCGATTACCGCATAACGGCTGCACTTGCGGTTCACCTGCGGCAAGCCCCATGCAATGTTTATGGGGCTTGCGGCAAGTGCGGTACAGTTGCGGCTTCGGCACTTGCCGCAGATGCGGCCGCGAAAAAAACGCAGTATGCCGTTTTTTTCGCTGCCGCAAGTGCCGAAGCCGCACTTGCCGCAAGCGTACCGCAAGCCCAATAGACATTGTGTGGGGCTCGCGGCCGTTATGCGGTAATCGCGGCAGTTGCGTTTTTTTTCACCGCAGCTGCCGCGATCAGCGTTTACCCCTGATGTGAAAGGGGCCTTATTCTGAAGTTCTTGTGTTTCATGCTATCCTTGGTATCACCTGGGCAGATCATATATGCAGATTTAAACAGCTAGGATCTACAGGTTTAGGCATTTACAGCAATCGCCTTAGCGTCACTTGTATAAAGTATCTAAAAAGAAAAGTAGACTGTACATTTATTAAAGGGAAGGTATTACAAGTTGTCTTAACGTTAATGCATTTGTACAATGTGCTATACAAGTATTTGTAGATGTAGATGCTCCCCATCTTTATAGACAGGATTAGTCTGTAGTCATTCAGCCGAACCATGAGTGGTCAGGTGATTTCTGCTTTTAGGACTTTCTTTCTCTAACACTGTCCGATTTAGAGGATGACTGAGCCTTGATTTGTCTACTAGCTCCAATATATTGTATGTATTGTAACTATATAATAGCTGACTGGTATTTTATTCTTATGTTATTATTTCTCCCAATTCTAGTTTGTGGTGGATGCTGGTAACCCGAATCAGGTGTCTGCATCCTGTGTCCAGCTCCTGTCCATGCTGTCTGCTCCTGCTCTCTCCACTGTGTCCGTCCTTGTTCTGTTCAACAAAATGTAAGTAATGCTACAAGCATTCAGCTTTCAGATAGGTTATTGGCATAATTTATTTTGGAATTCCCCATGTATGGTATAGAGGTGTTGCTGATATATCTCACAGATGATTGCCTGGGCTAGGGCTCACAGCTGTGAGAAGATTTTCAGCTGTTTCCATCCTGTCATTATACATTGTACTACATTTAATATTTATCCACTCTGCTGTTTTAATAACTGCCATATAGTTAGACTGGGCATCAGTTAGCATATGAGAGTATATACTGATTTCTTTATATTCTGCCATGTTGGTAGAGGGAACGTGGGACATCAGTTAAAGTGTAAATGTCATTTCATTGAAAAAGAAAAAAAAACAATAATGCACTGGATGTGACTGATTGGTCACATAGCAGCTAATAAAATGCATTTCTTGTGCAATATGACTTTTTTTGTCACATTTTTCTGTGCTCTTTAAAACAGCATTTTATGTCTGAGTAGGCGTGGCCAGCAGCTGATTGGGAGCAGAACAATGTGATGTAATAGCAGAAAAAGGGACAAGAGAGATCCTGAGCTGTGTGGAGAGCCAGCAGACAAGGGATTAACAGATTGTGACAGCTCTTTCCTTGGCACAAACTAGTTTGAACTGATCCTGAACTATGACGTTGCTTAGCAACTGTGCTGTTAGCTCAGCCTAATCTGATACATTGCTCTAGTTACATCCCCATATTCACTGTGAAGACAGATCTGACTCAAAGTGAAATATCTCTGCTTCACACACAGTGCAGTGGGGACACCTTGTGGAAGGTTTATGAATGGTTTGCAAACTTAACTTTCTAATGAAGTATATTAGAAAGTTAATCACTTGTGCTACATTATTATTATGAAATAAAAATGTAAACGACAATTACGCTTTAAAATTTCCAATTGATTGGGGACCCAGCTATTGCTTGCACCATCAATCCAGCATTTATCTCCTTTCTAGTGAAAAGATGGAATATCTATTCAATCATTAGTTACATAAAACATATTTAGGTGGAGTATAAATGAGCAACAAAAGTTGGTAACTCTGTGGTACTAGAGACTGATATTTAAAAATGAAGATATAGGGAAATGGAGTGGCTCTCTATGAGCACCCTAATGACCTGGGACAATCCAATATCTTTGAAATGGTGGAGATGCCTTCAGTTGAACCACTTCTTACTCTCACTCCCCTGAAGTCCTATTTCCTATACCCCAATACACAGTTTGAACTGCTTTGCATGGGTTCAGGGGTAAATAGAAACATCCTATCTCAGGTATTTTTGATGTTGATTTTGCTACCAAATCAACCACCTCCTTTCTTCTCAAAATGGGATACTGCTATGGACATTAAATTCTCAGAGGCTCAGATATCACAAATATTTTTGTTTATACATAGTGCTTCAATAAGCTCTAAATTTCAGGAGGCTAGTTACAAACTCCTGTCCATATGGTACATAGTCCCGTCAAAAATTCAGGCGATCTTTCCTGAGGCTGATGCAAGTTGCTGGAGATGTGGGAGAAAGGTGGGCACTATTTTACATTTTTTTGGGAATGTGACGTGATCCAACCCTTTTGGCTCAAAGTGGTACAGTGTTTCATTAAAGGTACCGTCACACGCGGCAATTTTGCTAGCAATTTCACTGGCAATTTGCTGGTTGCAGTGAAATCATGGACACATTGTTCTATTTTGTTGCCGTGTACAAGTGGAACAATGTGTCCATGATTTCACTGCAACCAGCAAATTGCCAGTGAAATTGCTAGCAAAATTGCCGCGTGTGACGGTACCTTAAGACCCTGGAAACATTGACCCCAGCACTGCTTCTCCTGCATCACTGTGAGACTCCTCTCTTTTCATACAAAACTCTCCGCTGAAGTTTCTTATTATGGCCATGTGAGCTTGCATCCCTGAACTCTGGCTATATGCCTGTATTCAGTGTGAAGATGGATCTCACTGAGAATGAGCATATGTCTAGTTCAGACACAGTCTAGTGGGGACACTTTGTGGAAGGTTTATGAATGTTTTTCTGTCAGATTTCTCTTGTGAAGTATATTTGAAAGTTTATTAAAATTGCTTGTTCTACATTATTATTAAATAAACATGTAACCACCAGTTACGCTTTAATGAGCTCATGTATATGGAGGACTTGACCTCTTCCTTGCATGACTTCTTTACGAAGTCCTGGGCCACATTGGCAGACTGGATGGACTTCCAGCAGACTTGCGATTATAAGTCCCACCTTGGATGAAGTGCTGGGTTGTCTTTCCTCCTGAACTTAGTTAACAAAACCAATTTTAGCATCATTATTTATATGCTACCACCCCGAAAGATCAATATCCAAGAGATGGTGCAAAAGCAAGTCATACTCCAACAATTAATGTAAACCAAAGAGAAAAAGGAGTACCATGCAGTAAACTACAGCTTCTTTATTTAGCTTAAAAAAGAGGTGTCATAGAAAGACATATATCACCTAAAACAAATGTAGCCATGATCAACAGTGTACATCAAGATACATGGTAAATACATAACTAGGGTGTCCATGCAAGGACCCCGAACAAAAATGCACAGTAGATGTATATAGAGAGAACAGGAAAACTTTATGATTATAGTAGTTCTACTCTCAACAAGGACAATCGTCCAGTAAAGTGACCAGTGCATAAAGATCTCAAAACGGAAATGACATCCAAACTGCAATCTCAAAAGTGCAAGTGCAACATATAGCAGCGTAAATTCACATATCCTATATCAAGAAGAGAATGCAGATGGAAGTCATTACCTTAGGTAGATACCAGTATCCAAGGGGTTAATCAGGCCCAAATGAAGGTGAAAGAAAGGAGGGGAAAAGTTACACAGGGGCCCAACGCACGTTTCACCTGCCTAGTGCAGGTTTCTTCAGGGGAGTGTAGAGATTCCAGTGTGCTGCCACATCTCTAGAGACACCTTTATATACCAGTGTGTGTCCTGGAGATAATTGCCCTCATCTGCGCGTCTGCTGCCTGTAACGGCGCTCCGTCCCGGAAGCCGCGTCATCCACCACCGGATGCGGCGTCAGAGCTATACTGCGCATGCGCGGGAGCGGGGACGCGTCACCATAGCTCCACACATGCCGCAACGCCGCAGCCCAGCGAGGAGAACGCTGACCCACCGATTGGAGCGCACAGCTAACAGGGGCTACGGGGGACACTGTTGATTTCAGATAGACTCATAATATGATAAGTACAAGACATAAAGACCACAATCATAGATAACAGGAATAATCCTTAGTATATGGTGCCATAAGTCTTATGAGCGATGGTAATGTGGAAGTCCATAATCCATATCCATGTCCTTTATAGGTATACACACAGGTCCAATGATTCTCTAGGTATGCAGAACATAGTCCTATAGTGAATTAATAAAAAGGACTAATTATTAAAAACCAGAATCAAAAAGAAAAGAAAAAGGGGAGAAAAAAAGGGGGGGGGGAGAGACAAGAAAGCAAGGATACGACACACCACAGGCAGAGATGCAAGATCAAAAAAATCACAAAAAGGGGGCAAAGGACAACGATTCATTAAGTCCGAATGGAGTAACGGTATTGAGTGCAGCAATCCAGCGAACCTCATATTGCGCGAGTAAACGCTTAAGATTGCCACCTCTAATCCCGCCCCTGATCATATCGATCCCACGAAATTTCAAACCGGTAGGATCACAACCGTGTTTTTCTTTGAAATGACGCTGGGATGGTCTTCAGCAAAGTATCATCAACCACCTGCACCGCCCCCTCAATGGCCAACACGTGCTCTCTAATCCTCACTTTCAACTCGCGTGAAGTGAGACCCACATAGATTAATGGACAATCGCAAACTGCATAGTAAATAACATGCGTAGAATTGCAAGTAATGCGATGTCGGATCTCATAATTATGCGAGCCGTCAGATGAAGAGAAGGAATTGCACCGTGTGACATTGGGACATGCGACACACCGGCCACATGGGTAACAACCAGGGACAGGCTCCGTTGAGCCAAACGGATTAGGTATACGTGCCACGTAATGGCTTCGAACCAACAGGTCCTTAAGGTTACGAGCCCTCCTAGCCGTCATCTGAGGTTGAGCGGGAAGTATGTCACCGAGAATGGGGTCAGTCTTAAGGACCGACCAATGTTTAGACAGGATGTTATGCATCGTCCCCCATTCCCGGTTGTAAGTACTGATGAAACGCACTTCCCGATCATTACCTCTCTTCTTAGGGGCATACATCAGCAAATGGTCTCTCGGAGTGTTCCTAGCCCTCTGATACCCACCTCTTACCGACCTGGCACTGTATCCCCGATCCCTAAACCTCAATTTCAGGTCCATCGCATGCCGCTCGAATCTATCATCAATAGAACATATACGTTTCATCCTGAGAAACTGGCCGGTCGGGATGGCGCGAATGGTCGAAGGGTGATGGGCCGAGCTAGCATGTAATAGCGCGTTGACCGACGTAGGCTTTCTAAATATGCATGCGCAGTATAGCTCTGACGCCGCATCCGGCGGTGGATGACGCGGCTTCTGGGACGGAGCGCCGTTACAGGCAGCAGGCGCGCAGATGAGGGCAATTATCTCCAGGACACACACGGGTATATAAAGGTGTCTCTAGAGATGTGGCAGCACACTGGAATCTCTACACTCCCCTGAAGAAACCTGCACTAGGCAGGTGAAACGTGCGTTGGGCCTCTGTTTAACTTTTCCCCTCCTTTCTTTCACCTTCATTTGGGCCTGATTAACTGGATACTGGTATCTACCTAAGGTAATGACTTCCATCTGCATTCTCTTCTTGATATAGGATATGTGAATTTACGCTGCTATATGTTGCACTTGCACTTTTGAGATTGCAGTTTGGATGTCTTTTCCGTTTTGAGATCTTTATGCACTGGTCACTTTACTGGACGATTGTCCTTGTTGAGAGTAGAACTACTATAATCATAAAGTTTTCCTGTTCTCTCTATATACATCTACTGTGCATTTTTGTTCGGGGTCCTTGCATGGACACCCTGGTTATGTATTTACCATGTATCTTGATGTACACTGTTGATCATGGCTACATTTGTTTTAGGTGATATATGTCTTTCTATGACACCTCTTTTTTAAGCTAAATAAAGAAGCTGTAGTTTACTGCATGGTACTCCTTTTTCTCTTTGGTTTACATTTCCTCCTGAACTTGCGGGGGAGTGTATCTGCGTTTCACGGTCGAAGGGCTCAGTGGATGGTTCCTTTCCCTTTCCCTCCCACCCACTGCTTTGAACCCCTACCTTTCATACCCCCCACCCTATTTTCACCCATTCTTTACTTTTTTGTCATATACTAATTTCACATACTTTTCATTATCGTTTCTCTACGTTTTTTTTCTCTACCAAGTTGATTTTATTGGTATACTCCTCTCCCATGAATTATCAAAGAAAAATAGATTGATAATGATTTAGGATTATACTGTTGAATATTAGAAATTGGATCTTCTTCATTTGATTAATGTATAATAAACTATACAATTCTGTGATGCAAGTTCTATTACCTCATCATCCTGTACAAGTATTATTCCTTTTTGTTTTCTCTATACAATCTTTATAAATGAAGAATGAAAAGAAAAAACAAAGATACTGTATTTTTTGTATTATAAGACGCACTTTCTCCTTCGCCTCATTGGGGGACACAGACCGTGGGTGTTATGCTGCTGTCCACTAGGAGGCGACACTAAGCAGAATCTGCAAAAGAGTAACAGTGGCTCCTCCTCTGCAGCATACACCCCTGGGACAGGCATTGCCTCACCAGTTTTTTGCTTAGTGTCGAAGGAGGCACACGACCATTTTTACTCTCTATTTACTTCATTTTTTTTTTTCTTCCAATGAAGAAAAGTGGGTCCGGCGTGGCCCCCCGGCATGCTCCTTCCTCGGCCACCCACTGTTGGGGCGCTGGGTTGAAGTTGAGAATCCTTACATATGCCGTACTCCTTTCTCGGCCTCCCACTGTTGGGTTGCTGGGTTAAAGTTGAGACAGCCCAGCATAACATCCACCTTCCTCACTCCCCTGGGGTCCTGAGTTGAAGCCAGAGCTGGACTACCTGCCAGATGACGTCCCCCTAATCACCCTCTGGGTGCTTAGGCTGAGGCACCACAGGTATCCGCAGCACATGCTGCATTCTGGGCTGGGACTCTAGATGGATGCCTGCAGGCTTCAGTCTCACTGTGTGCTCCTGATGGGCACACGTTACAGCATGGCATGTAGAGCCTTCAGCCCCGGTGCGTGCTCCTGAGGCATATGGAGCCTCAGCCCTGCTGCGTGCCCCTCGTTAAAGCAGGGGCACTCGTTACAGCAACATGGAGCCTTCAGCCTCGCTGCGTGCCCCTCGTTACAGCAGGGGCACTCGTTACAGCAACATGGAGCCTTCAGCCCCGCTGCGTGCCCCTCGTTACAGCAGGGGCACTCGTTACAGCAACATGGAGCCTTCAGCCCCGCTGCGTGCTCCTGAGGCACATGGATCCTCAGCCCTGCTGCATGATCCTGAGGGGCACACACATTTCCAGCAAGCTCCAGCTCCAACACTGCAGCACTCCCCAGGAGCCCAGCGCTGCTGTGTGCTCCTAATGGGGCCAGGGGACCCTTCTGTGCCCCTGCATACAGCCGGCACCCATTTACTGGGGCCGGACTTCCAGGACACCCAGTCCCTGGGTTGTTCTGATAGGGCCACCACTGCACTGGCGCCTGAAGGGCCGGGGGACACCAGGCTGCCAGCAGTAACAGGAGCACAGTCTTACCTGCGCTCCTGCATGTTCTCAGCGCCGGCTCTGCGGACGGTTTCAGGAGCCCCAGTCCTGGGTGCTCCCGCCGAGGCCACCTCTGTGCCGCCGCTACTATGCTCTGGAGGTCCGGCGGGGTTCGGGTCCGTTCCGCCACCCCTCCGCGCCGGCCTGGAGCTATTTTCGGCTCCATTGTTCTACTTTAGGCCGCGGCTTCGGCCTAGCGCGAAGCCGCCGCCCCTTCCTCCGCCCCCGGCCCGCCCCCTGGATGATGATAATGATGCGGCCAGCATCATGGCAGGGGCGGACCGGAGCTGTAGGGGGAATTTTTTCTCACAGAGCTTCGCGCTCTTTTCAAGGTTCCTCCCCCCCTCCTTCCCACATAAACAAACAAGCAGCTCTCACAGGAGAGCCTGTGGCATTGTTAAAGCAGGACCAAGGGTGCCTGCCAGTAAAGTGCAGACTGCTTCTGCATCTGTCCTCTAGTCCCTGCCACAATGCAACTTGCATTACTCCCATGGAGTGGCAAACAATGTGGGGGTACAGTACCAGCTGGACTGTATACTGGCCCACAGAACCCTCCTCTGTATACATTACAAGAATTGAGGGAACATAGGGAGTCAATGTCCATCTCTGGACCCAGCCATTATATAGGAGGCAGCATCGCTTTAGCCGTGCGGGGCTCACACAGTCTTGGATGGTACAGCCAGCACAGCTTCTCTGTGCGGCAGTCTCCAATAGCAACAGCAGAGCAACCTGCAGGGCTATATATCCTGCTGCAACTTGTTGCTCTGTACACCTGCAATACAAAGGGCAGTGCAAACATGTTAGCTTCTCCAGCGTTACCCTATAATAACGTTTCTGGTTCCCAGAGCTACACATGCAGAGTCTCTGCCAGCGCACGGGCCACGGCACTAGCGATCCAGGTACCTGTGGTACGCCTAGCCAACCTTATGACTTTGCATAGGGGTTGCTAGGTTAAGGTAAGACGCCGACGGGCCCTTACCTTGGTCTCCCAACGTTGAGAAAGGTCATTTGATATTCAGGCGTCTCAGCTACTCTTACAACGTACCTCTATCCCACGCAGCGGGGACAACTGGATTGTGGTGGACCTTCCACGAGTTTACCTGACAGGTTCTTTCGTGGCCCCCCTTTCCCCCCTCTGGGACAGCTCAGTTGAAGTTGCTACAACCCAAACATTGCCCAACAATGTCAGGCGTCCCAAGTCTGTTCGCTAACCCTCTCTAGACCCCACATTTGAAGTTCTGGATGGCGGTGAGGACAGCCAAGTCCCACAAGACGCTGATTTAAATACACGTGTTCCGCAGCTTCACGGGTAATTCAACTAAGGGTCTCTGGAACCTACGACCTATAGCATATCCTCAACTCCCCATGGTTGGGGCCTGGGTTGTAGCCGAGATTGCTATATGCCATACTCCTTCTCGCCTCCCCATTGCTGGGGACTCGGGTTGAAGTTGCAATTTCTCGACGCCTACCCAGCCTCCCTCCCTAGGCTACAAAACCAGAGCTCTGGGTCGCAAGAGTGGACCACGAGCCCAGCTACCATCTCCTGACTGCACCTATATTAGATACTCGAGTTGAGATAACACGCGCAAGACACTCTACACAGCCCGCTCCGAAGCTGGATCTAGCTGACTCCCGACTGCATCATCCCAATGGATGGGCCCTCCTGTTCACAGGTTTACCCAGCCTCTCGCCCCAGACTCACAGATAGAACTCTGAGTTGCAGGACATGGATCAAGAGCCCAGCTGCCAATCTCCTCACCACACCTATAATAGATACTTGGGTTGAGATTACACGCGCAAACAATCTGCACAGCCTGCTCCGAAGCAGGACCTCGCAGATCCCCAACTGCATTAATCCAATGCATGGGCCCTCCGGTCCCCTGTATGACCGTGGTCCGTCCCTTCTTCAATGCAGTCCGTCCCTTCTCAACTCAGGAGTCAAAAGCGAATTCTGTAAGACTAGAAGATCATAAATACAAAGTTTTTCCTAGCCTGAAGTTGTCAAAGGAGTCTCCCATATCTGGACGACGTATTCATCAATGCATGACTTTCAGGGACTGTGTACACAGTGGCACCTTCACTTTGCATGCTAAAAAGACTCTGTTAGCGGATCGACCGCCACAAGTCTACCACAACTCCAAAGCCAGTCCAGGAGTCCCAGCTCCGCTGCGTACTCATGAAGGCCACATGCTGCAGCATCACATATGGAGTCTCAGCCTCATTGGACACACAGCATCGGATGAAAAGAGCGGCCTTTAGCCGCAACACATCCACAGGTCTAGTCATGTTTCCCCTGACAGGGCACGGATTCTTCGTCTAGGAATCCGCAGTCTCCTTCAGCGGTCTCCTGAGTTCTTCACAACTGCCACGAGAGTCCTACACAACTGCCACGAGAGTCCTAGACGAGATAGTGGCAGCGTTGGAGGCAGTTCCATTGGCTCGGCTGCATCTCCGGGAACAGGATGTGGTTCTATGTACCCTGTCACGATGCACACTGCAGTACCCTTGTCCAGATCTGAAGATGCCTCTCATTCTACGAGGATTCGGGCAATATTTCTAGTACAGAAATCCGTCAGTCACCTTCTGGCATTCGGACATGTCAGGATACAGTCAGACGATGCCACAGCCGTGGCATACGTTAACCATTTGGGTGAAACCCACAGTCTCCAAGCAATGACAGACGTTCGCCACATCCTTCACTGGGGGGAATCCTTGAACACTGTTCTGCCAGCTGTTCTCATACCAGGTGTACACATCTGGGAAGCGTTTTTTCCTAACCCGACAAGGGATGGACTTAGGGAAATGGTCCCTTCATCCACAGTCCTCCGTCAAGGCTGCCAGCGCCAGGAAACCACAAATGTGTGACCCGACTGAGTCACACCTCAATGCCAAGGTTCCAATCTTCTTGGCCAGGACCAGGACTCAAGTCAGTAGGACAGACACACTAGTCCAAGACTGAACCTGTATCCGCCTCCCCTATGTTCTTCCCCACTACCAGGTTAGTGCGGAATATCAAACAAGAATATCGCCAGATCATTCTTCTGGTCTCAGACTGGCCCAGCTGCGCTTGGTACGCAGATTTCGTCCACATCATGGCAGCAGTGCCAGGACGACTAACAGACAGTCCAGACCTGCTCTCTCTCGGCCAGTTCTCCACAGGATTCCTCAACTCTGAAATTAATGGTGTAGCCCTTGAGACCTGGCACTTAACCCAAGGTTTTTTTCCCAGGAAATTCTAGCGACCATAGTCACAGCGAGGAAACCAGCCTTATCAACGATGTACTATCACACGTGTAACCGGTTTCATTTTTTGCCTAGAGCACCTCTAGAGGTCATTCCCCCTTGCCCCTATTTCATACCTAGACCTCTTGGTTGCTTCCGCTTGGACCTAGACTCAGGCCTGTCCTTAGGATCTCTCGCACAGCAAGTTTCAGCCCGTTTCCCCTTCTTACACAAGTGGAGACCTGAACTTCGTCCTCACGGCCCTACAAGACCGCCATTTGAGCCTCTATAGGATATTCCCTTTAGTATTCCCATCCAAACAGTGGTAGGTTTCGGTGGAAAAATTATTTTCTTTACTGAGGTGTCGGTGTTTGCAGCGTTGTTTCATGTACACCATTTTTTCTCGGTTGCCATCTGGACAAGATTGTCCTGCGGCTCGTTGCATCCTTCTGCTACAGGCGGTGTACTCTTCCCACCTAAATGAATACATCTCTCTGCCATCGCTTCTCCCGACTCCAGTCCATCCGGTCGCGAAGGACCTACATATGCAGGGCCTTGTCGGGGCCCTACGCATCCAGGTATCCAAGACAATGCCTTTCGAAGAGGTCAGATTCTTTCTTCCAGAGGACAGAAAGAAATTTTGTCAGCCTCTAAGGCACCTCTACCAAGGTGGATCCGTCTAACCATCTATGATGCTTATACCATCGAAAGCTCATCCCTTCCAGCAGCATCACGGCACATTCTACTACGGCCGTGGTGGCCTCCTGGGCCGTTCGGTACTAGGTGTCAGTGCAATAAGTGTATAGACAGCCACACGGTCCGCCTGCGCACACACTTAAGCATTTACAGTGCTTGCACTTGGTTCTCGGCAAGACGCAAGTCTGGGCAGACGTGCCCTCCAGGCGGCAGCAGACCGCCTGTCGGTGCATAGTCTTCACTGACCATGCTCAGTGTTATTAGTTCCATTGTTTTTCCCCACCCAGGGACTGCTTTAGGACGTCCCACGGTCTGTGTCCCCCAATGAGGCGAAGGAGAAAAGGAGATTTTTGTGTACTCACCGTAAAATCCTTTTCTCTTAGCCTCTAATTGGGGGACACAGCACCCACCCTATTGCCCTGGTGGGCCTTTTTTTCTACAGTTCTCACATTGCTTCTCAGCTGTTACAGGGTTAACATGTTTACAAATGTTCGTCTATTATCCCTCGGTGAACTGTTTAAACTTGTGCCTGTTTGGTTGCAGGCCTTGTAGTACTATGAACCTGTTTAGTCACAGGCCTTCTTATACGATTATTGCTCCGTTAACTCTTCCCGTTTTACACATGTGCCTGCGTAGTTACAGGCCTTGTGGTACTTTTAGTACTCTGCTAACTCTTAACTGTTTACACACGTGCCTGTTTGTTTTCAGGCCTTGTTACACTGTTTTTACCTTGTTAGCTATATCTGTTTACACGGGTTGCCTGTGTAGTTACAGGCCCTGTTTTACTGTTTTACTTTTTTATCTGTTAACTCTCCTACTGCTTTAGCACAAAACTGGTGAGGCAATGCCTGTCCCAGGGGTGTATGCTGCAGAGGAGGAGCCACTGTTACTCTTTTGCAGATTCTGCTTAGTGTCGCCTCCTAGTGGACAGCAGCATAACACCCACGGTCTGTGTCCCCCAATTAGAGGCTAAGAGAAAAGGATTTTACGGTGAGTACACAAAAATCTCCTTTTTGCTCCCCCAAATTTTCGAGGAAATTGAGGGGTGTGTCTTATAATCCAAAACTAGTAGCTGTGCAGTAGTGGAGGCAGGGGTGAGAGGGGCTCGCTCTGGAGCGGTGTCTGGGGGCTGGAGCAGGGTGCAGCTGCAGCCACTCATTAGGCTCCTGTCATATGCACTGCATCCCACTTTCAATCACCGCTGGGGGAGCAGTGCATATGACAGGAGCGTAGTGAGTGGGTCCACACCCGCTTGCAGTGAACCTGTGTTAATTATCAGTGCTTTCCATGCCTTCATTGCGTGAAATGCACTGAGTGTCACGGCAATGTCATACCTCTCCATCGCTCCCTGCAGCTGGCGGCATCCCCGCTGTCTGCGCTCTGCTGGCATCCAATCCTGTAAGCATTACTGCATAGTGACGACGTCACCGCGTGCTGCTCACAGGACTGGATGCCGGTATAAGCAGATGAAAGGATGGATGGCTGGAGCGCAGGGAGCGATGGAGAGAGGCAAGTATGATATTGTTTTTTATTTTTTAAAGTGTGCACCAGGGTGGGGCTCTGTGTACCAGCATGGGGAGGGCCACTGTGTGCCAGCATGGGGAGGGCCACTGTGTGCCAGCATGGGGAGGGACAGTGTGTGCCAGCATGGGGAGGGCCAGTGTGTGCCAGTATGGGGAGGGCCAGTGTGCCAGCATGGAGGGGCCAGTGTGCCTGCATAGGGGGCCAGTGTGCCAGCATGGGGGACATATATACCAGCATGGGGGGTGGTTCATGTACAAGGATGGGTGACATATATACTGATTGGAAGACAGACACTGGCATTATAAGACGCACCCCATTTAACATTACATTTTTTTTTTCTCTTTTTCTTCACCAAATGTGGGGGTACGTCTTATAATCAAGTGCGTCTTATAAAGCGAAAAATACTGTATATGTGTAGCAATACTTTTAATTTAGATTTACAATAGTTGAAGACATTTTTCATTGTCTGAATAGAGAAAAACACTACTGGTCCTTTTTTGCGGCCAGGCTTGGACCTAGTTTGCACATTCAGGCAGGTAAAGGGGAAATACAGTCATATGAAAAGTTTGGGCACCACTCTTAATCTTACTCATTTTTTTTTATTTTTTTTTTTTAATTGGGTTTTTGCAACAGCTATTTCAGTGTGATATGTGTAATAACTGATGGACACAGTAATATTTCAGGTTGAAATGAGGTTTATTGCACTAACCAAAAATGTGAAATATGCATTATTTCAAAATTTGACAGGTGCGAAACTATGGGCACTCTTCTGATTTTCATGCTTTGAATACTCCTAACTACCGTATATACTCGTGTATAAGCCGAGTTTTTCAGCACAAAAAATGTGCTGAAAAGTCCCCCCTGAGCTTATACACGAGTATATACGGTAGCCCCAGATGTATACATCAGCCCCAGCTGTATACATCCCCCCGTGGTATCCAGGGCCCCCCTTGCTGCACACCTGTAAAGTAAGCTGTCAGTATACTTATCGCTGCCGCCGCTCCGCTGCTCGGTCACCGCGCTGCTCCGGGTCTTCATGCTTCCTTCTCCGGCGCACAGGAAATGACGTCATTGTTCGAGCGTCGGAGAAGGAAGCATGAAGACCCGGAGCAGCGCGGTGACCGAGCAGTGGAGCGGCGGCGGCGGCAGCGATAAGTATACTGACAGCTTACTTTACAGGTGTGCAGCAAGGGGGGCCCTGGATACCACGGGGGGGCTGTATACAGCTGGGGCTGCTGTATACAGCTGTGGCCCCTGTATACTACTGATGGGGGGGGAGGTCTGTATACCTCTGGGGCTGCTGCTGTATATACCCCCTGGGGCTGCTGCTGTATATACCCCCTGGGGCTGCTGCTGTATATACCCCCTGGGGCTTCTGCTGTATATACCCCCTGGGACTTCTGCTGTATATACCCCCTGGGGCTGCTGCTGTATATACCCCCTGGGGCTGCTGCTGTATATACCCCCTGGGGCTGCTGCTGTATATACCCCCTGGGGCTGCTGCTGTATATACCCCCTGGGGCTGCTGCTGTATATACCCCCTGGGGCTGCTGCTGTATATACCCCCTGGGGCTGCTGCTGTATATACCCCCTGGGGCTGCTGCTGTATATACCCCCTGGGGCTGCTGCTGTATATTCCCCCTGGGGCTGCTGCTGTATTTACCCCCTGGGGCTGCTGCTGTATTTACCCCCTGGGGCTGCTGCTGTATATACCCCCTGGGGCTGCTGCTGTATATACCCCCTGGGGATGCTGCTGTATATGCCCCCTGGGGCTGCTGCTGTATATGCCCCCTGGGGCTGCTGCTGTATATACCCCCTGGGGCTGCTGCTGTATTTACCCCCTGGGGCTGCTGCTGTATTTACTCCCTGGGGCTGCTGCTGTATATACCCCCTGGGGCTGCTGCTGTATATACCCCTGGGGCTGCTGCTGTATATACCTCTGGGGCTGCTGCTGTATATACCCCTGGGGCTGCTGCTGTATATACCCCCTGGGGCTGCTGCTGTATATACCCCCTGGGGCTGCTGCTGTATATACCCCCTGGGGCTGCTGCTGTATATACCCCCTGGGGCTGCTGCTGTGTATACTACTACTGGGGCTTCTGTATACTACCACTGGGGCTGCTGTATATACCTCTGGGGCTGCTGTATATACCTCTGGGGCTGCTGCTGTATATACCCCTGGGGCTGCTGCTGTGTATACTACTACTGGGGCAGCTGTATACTACCTCTGGGGCTTCTGTATACTACCACTTGGGCTGCTGTATATACCTCTGGGGCTGCTGTATATACCTCTGGGGCTGCTGCTGTATATACCCCTGGGGCTGCTGCTGTATATACCCCTGGGGCTGCTGCTGTGTATACTACTACTGGGGCTGCTGTATACTACCTCTGGGGCTTCTGTATACTACCACTGGGGCTGCTGTATATACCTCTGGGGCTGCTGTATATACCGCTGGGGCTGCTGTATACTACCACTGGGGCTGCTGCTGTATATACCACTGGGGAGGCTGCTGTAACACTGCTTGGGCCTGTATGTACTACTGGGGAGGCTGCTGTATACCACTGTGGGGGCCTGTATACCACACTGCTGGGGGCTGTATACCTGTGCTGGGGTCCACCCTCGGCTTATACACGAGTCAATAGGTTTTCCCAGATTTTGGGGGCAAAAGTAGGGGGGTCGGCTTATACACGAGTATATACGGTACTTTATACTGACTTACTGAAGCAGTAAATTGGTTTGGTAACCTCATTGAGCTTTGTACTTCATAGTCCAGTGTATCCAATCATGAGAAAAGCTATTTCAGGTGTCCACTTGCAAGTTGTTCTCCTATTTGCATCTTCTCTGATGAATGGCATCATGAGCTCCTCAAAACAGCTCTCAAATGATCTTAAAAAAAAGATTGTTCAACATAGTTGTTCAGGGGAAGGATACAACAAAAAGTTGTCTCAGAGATTTAGCCTGTCAGTTTCCACTGTGAGGAACATAGTAAGGAAATGGAAGACCACAGGGACAGTTCTTGTAAAGGTCAGAAGTGGCAGACCAACAAAAATATCAGAAAGGCAGAGAAGAAGAATGGTGAGAACAGTCAAGAACAATCCACAGACCACCTCCAAAGACCTGCAGCATCATCATGCTGCAGATGGTGTTACTGTGCATCAGTCAACAATACAGCGCACACTGCACAAGGAGAAGCTGTATGGGAGAGTGATGCGAAAGAAGCCGTTTCTGCATGCACGCCACAAACAGAGTCGCCTGAGGTATGCAAAAGAACATTTGGTCAAGCCAGTTTCATTTTGGAAGAAGGTCCTGTGGACTGATGAAACAAAGATTGAGTTGTTTGGTCATACAACAAGGCGTTATGCATGGCGCCACAAAAACACAGCATTCCAAGAAAAACACTTGCTACCCACTGTCAAATTTGGGGGAGGGTCCATCATGCTTTGGGGCTGTGTGGCCAATGACGGCACCGAGAATCTTGTTAAAGTTGAGGGTCGCATGGATTCCACTCAGTATCAGCAGATTTTTGAGAATAATGTTCAAGAATCAGTGTCAAAGTTGAAGTTACGCTGGGGATGGATCTTTCAGCAAGACAATGATCCAAAACACCGCTCCAAATCTACTCAGGCATTCATGCAGAGGAACAATTACAATGTTCTGGAATGGCCATCCCAGTCCCCAGACCTGAATATCATTGAACATCTGTGGGATGTTTTGAAGCGGGCTGTCCATGCTCGGCGACCATCAAACTTAACTGAACTGGAATTGTTTTGTAAAGAGGAATGGTCAAAAAATACCTTCATCCAGGATCCAGGAACACATTAACAGCTACAGGAAGCGACTAGAGGCTGTTATTTTTGCAAAAGGTGGATCTACTAAATATTAATGTCACTTTTCTGTTGAGGGGCCCATACTTTTGCACCTGTCAAATTTTGAAATAATGCATATTTCACATTTTTGGTTAGTACAATAAACCTCATTTCAATCCTGAAATATTACTGTGTCCATCAGTTATTACATTTATCACACTGAAATAGCTGTTGAAAAAAACCCAATTTTAAACAAAAAATAAATGAGTAAGATTAAGAGGGGTGCCCAAACTTTTTCATATGACTGTACACAGCGGCACACCCACCAGTCAGTATGTATACAGTGTACAGAGCTGGGACACAACAGCTGTGGATGCTCTGCAATCATCAAATAGAAAACAGTTGCTCCAGCTTCTTAAAATTCCATGGACCTTATTTAAATTGATGCACTAAAAAATCTTACATTGTGCAATTAAAAGTAACGTGTTTTGAACGCATGTCTGTTCTTTATTAAAAAGCATTGCTTTTAATTGCACTGTAAGCTTTTTTTAGCACATCAATTTAAATGAAGTCTATGGAATTGTAAAGAGCTGGAGAAACTGTTTTGTATGTAGATGATTGCCCCCCGTGGTACCTCACATGTTTCTATGCTCATGCACACACCCAGAGCCATATTAATAGGGGAGCTGTTTTTTTCTTTATTTGATGCTCTGCAGTGGCTGTTATCAGTGGCTGAGCTGCTATTGAAGAGAATACAATCTAAGCTGCAGAACCTGAGAACGGCCACTACGCCATGTACAGACCTGTGCTGTTCAGCTCTATACACTGCTTACATCTAGCCAGAGCTGATCGCTGGGTGTCAAAACTCCAACAATTTAATATTGATATTATCCAAACAATAGATTATCAGTATCCAATTAGTGAACAATCCCTTTAATTGAAATCACCATAATTAATAATGTCAGTCTGAGCCATTGATATTTTGCAATGATGCCAATAAATTTTAAGGGAAGTGAATAAAAGTGAATGTTTAGTCTACATCCTGTACATTAATGTGTATCATCTGTTTATTTATAGGGATCTGCCATGCTGTATGTCATTAGTAGAGATGAAATCACTGTTCCGATTGGATGACATTATAGCCTGCGCTAAGCAACAGATAACTGTCATGGAAACTAGCGCCCTGGAGGGTATCGGACTGCAAGAGGTGTTACATTGGCTGCTTTCATCCACCAGTCACTAAGTCATTTTGCAGAAATTGTATTATATAATATTGTCATAAAGTATATCAAGTGGAGCCTCTCCAAAGAACCACCTTCATTATCAAGATGAGGTCTACCACATATAATGAATACTGACCATTTTCTTTGAGAGGACAACCTTCCCGAAACGACCACTTTCTAATTTAAGCTTTTGGTTGTCTGTCTGTAAAGACTTATACAAACATAGCATCTACAAAAGTATTCATCCTTGTAGAGTTAAGCCCCAGTCACACATAACGATATCGTTAGAGAGATCATTGTAACTGTGATATTACAACGATCTCTCCAGCGATGTCGTTCTGTGTGACACTTTGCAGCAATCAGGTCCCTGCCGTGAGGTCGTTGCAAAGTGCTGCGGGTCATTTTTTGATCGTTGGTTTCCCGCTGGTCAGCACACATCGCTGCATGTGACCGCGAGAAACCAGCGATCTGTGACCTCACAGGGCTGGTTACTATGGTAAACACCGGGTATCCAGGCAGCGCTCGCTGCCTAGATACCCAGCATTTACCATGGTTACCAGCGTCCTCCCTACTTAGCACTGCCTGTAAGCAGGGAGAACGCTGGTAACTATGATAAACAGCGGGTATCTAGGCAGCGTGCGCTGCCTGGATACCAGCTGTTTATCATAGTTACCAGTGTTCTCCCTACTCAGCGCTGCCTGAAAGGCAGCGCTAAGCAGGGAGGACGCTGACATCACTTTCAGCGATGTGGGAGGTGGCTCCCTGATCCCTGGGGAGATCTGCCTGTTTGACAGCTCCCCAGCGATCAGGTAACGACGCTCCAGCGATCCCGTCAGGTCGTTATCGCTGTCGGGATCGTTGGAGCGATCGTTATGTGAGATCCACCTTTTCCTCTGGCTGCAGGTTGTTTTAAATAAATATCAAACAGTGCTTTACTCATTTTCCCCAAGTCAGCGCTGAGCCTCGGCCACTGCTCCCAGAGCTCAGTTATTGGATGCAGTGCTGTGGACATGATGTCAGTGCTGCAAACAAGGACAGACACCAGGAGCGATGATGAAGACTGTGTGCTTTACTTACCCTCCCCATGTTAGTGCTGAGCCTCGGCCACTGCTCCCAGTGTCTGTTATTGTTTGCAGTACCGATGTCACGTTGACAGCACTTCAGCCAAATAGTGAGCTCAGCAGCTTGTTCTGTCTACTTGGCAGAGCTCAGTTATTGGATGCAGTGCTGTGGACATGATGTCAGCGCTGCAAACAAGGACAGACACCAGGAGCGATGATGAAGACTGTGTGCTTTACTTACCCTCTCCATGTTAGTGCTGAGCCTCAGCCACAGCACCCAGTGTCTGTTATTGTCTGCAGTACCGATGTCACGTTGACAGCACTTCAACCAAATCATGAGCTCAGCAGCTTGTTCTGTCTACCTGGGCTGAGCTCAATTATTGGATGCAGTGCTGTGGACATGATGTCAGTGCTGCAAACAAGGACAGACACCAGGAGCGATGATGAAGACTGTGTGCTTTACTTACCCACCTGGGTCCAGCACTGTTTCTATTTTTTAAAACAAACTGTGTGTAGATGCAGGACACGGGTTGTACAAAACTGGAAAACCCCTTTAATGCTTTAAAAATCATTTAATTGTATTAAAATGTTAAAGGAGTCTGTCAGCCTAAACTTGGCATTATAAACTAAGCACATAGCCTGTAGAGGATACAGCCCCTTTAAAAAATCACACATTTAGTGTTCTAAGTGCTGTCTCCATTCAGCAGAAACACAAAGTTTAATTAAATATGCTAATTGGGGTACTTGGTGCACAAATTACATTGCTAAAATGCTCAGTGCATCATTATGCCCACTGCCATACCTCCCTCACTGGTGATGGGCAGCACTGGCTTGTATGAGCTTTTTCTATAGGCAGTGCTGACTCCAGACCAGCCAGTAATGTAATTTGCTGGTTATGGAGCAAAGGACATGGTGAACTCAGGCTGCTTTCACATTGCAATTTTGTTAAATCTGATGCTGTCAGATGAAAATTGGACAGCATCAGATGCACTAAATCGGATGCCATCGGTCTGATTTTCTAACGTTTCTTGTTGATCGGATCCGATAGAAAATCGGACCGATAGCATCCGATTTTGTCCAATTTTCTACCGGATCCGATTTAAACAGCAGCGGTCTGGGATTTGGAGCATGCTCAATACAAATTTTCTGATCCGATATTGGATCCGATTTTCCATTCGGAAACCAAAATCTCAGCAGTCGTTTATTCTAATTGGAACGAATCGGATCCGATTTGATCCGATTTTTCACTCGGAAACCAAAATCTCAGCAGTCTACAATTTTGGCTACTGAAAAAATCGGACAGAATCGAATCAGAGGCAAATTGGATGCCATTAATGCAAATCCAATCCGATCTCCATTGGAGAACATGGGGGCTAATTCGGATCCGATTCTGTCCAATTTTCATCGGATTTAACAAAATTGCAATGTGAAAGCAGCCTAAGCCTGTTGGGCACACCATAGAGTCACGGAGCACACTGATTAGCATCTTGGATTACAGTTCAGTTTATGCAGCATGGAGGCAGCAAATGGAATGCTACTGGTGTTATTTTTATAGTGGCCATAGCCCCCACAAGCCTTTGTACTTGATATATACTATCGGTTTGTCCTCATAGACTCTCCTTAGGATTAGACTGAATGTGCCACCTCTTCTACAGTGAAGTTTGTGTACTATTGATTTCTGGCTACTGGACCTATTCTTGAATGATTCCAGCAATTCTCTAATTTATTTACATATAGCCAAAATGATTGTGTGCATTTTTTTTTTTTTGCATTTAAAATACCAGTGGTTATTTTTGTTTGAAGTCTCTATGCCGCTCGCTACCTTACTAGTGCTTTCCTTTATTGGTTACTCATTATTATCATTCGTTATTATAGCGCCATTTATTACATGTGAAAAGGGGCATACATAGACAAGTACAATAAACATGAGCAATACAAGGCACAGATGGGTACAGAAGGAGAGAGGACCCTGCCTGCGAGGGCTCACAATCATTCTTTAACATGCCTGCTGCATCTGGGCAGATTCATTTTAATTTCATGTATTTTCTGTATCCATAAAATATTTTAAGGCACCCACACAGCACAGATAACTGTTTCATTAAAGGCAATCTTTCTGATTGGCCCATATGTATGCAGGGTTCAGTCGGCAGTGTATGTTGCTGCTTCCAGGGAGAGAGTGGACTATGGAGCATTTACACTACATGATTGTCTGGAATAAGCAGTGTAAACAGGCTTCCAGTTACCAGAGCAGCAAGCAAATCATTCATTCGTCAAGTGAAATAAGGCTACGTTCACACTTTGCACTTTTTTGCAACAGATAACTGTCATGGAAACTACGCCCTGGAGGTATCGGACTGCAAAGGTGTTACATGCTGCACTCTCCACCATCACAGTCATTTAGTAATAAATTATATTATATAAAGAATTTGCAAAAATTAATCAAGTGGACCTCTTCAAAGAACCACCTTCAATATCAAGAAGTCTACACATATAATGGAATACGGTGAGCGCGAGAGTTCTTGAGAGACAACGCGTTCCCGAAACACCACTCTTTCTAATGTAAGCTTTTGGTTTGTCTGTCCTGTAAATGACTATACAATACATACATCTACAAAATATTCATCCTTGTAGCGTTAACCCCAGTCACACAAAAACGATATCGTTAGAGAGATCATTGTAACTGTGACTTACAAACTATCTCTCCACGATGTCTTCTTGTGACACTTTGCAGCAAAGAGCAGGCCCCAGGCTGTGAGTTTGTTGCAAAGTGCTCGGTCATTTTTTGATCGTTGTTCCCCTTGTTCCATCACGCATGCTGCATGTGACCGTCGGTGGGGGCGGGGAGAGGGACCCGATCTGTGACCTCACTATGTCTGGTTTCTAATGTAAACACCGGGTATACCAAGCAGGCGCTCAGCTGCCTAATACCCACCATTTACCATGGTTACCACGTCCTCCCTTATACGATAGCACTGCCTGTAAGCAGGGAGAACGCTGGTAACTATGATAAACAGCGGGTATCTAGGCAGCGTGCGCTGCCTGGATACCAGCTGTTTATCATAGTTACCAGTGTTCTCCCTACTCAGACGCTGCCTGAAAGGCAGCGCTAAGCAGGGAGGACGCTGACATCACTTTCAGCGATGTGGGAGGTGGCTCCCTGATCCCTGGGGAGATCTGCCTGTTTGACAGCTCCCCAGCGATCAGGTAACGACGCTCCAGCGATCCCGTCAGGTCGTTATCGCTGTCGGGATCGTTGGAGCGATCGTTATGTGAGATCCACCTTTTCCTCTGGCTGCAGGTTGTTTTAAATAAATATCAAACAGTGCTTTACTCATTTTCCCCAAGTCAGCGCTGAGCCTCGGCCACTGCTCCCAGAGCTCAGTTATTGGATGCAGTGCTGTGGACATGATGTCAGTGCTGCAAACAAGGACAGACACCAGGAGCGATGATGAAGACTGTGTGCTTTACTTACCCTCCCCATGTTAGTGCTGAGCCTCGGCCACTGCTCCCAGTGTCTGTTATTGTTTGCAGTACCGATGTCACGTTGACAGCACTTCAGCCAAATAGTGAGCTCAGCAGCTTGTTCTGTCTACTTGGCAGAGCTCAGTTATTGGATGCAGTGCTGTGGACATGATGTCAGCGCTGCAAACAAGGACAGACACCAGGAGCGATGATGAAGACTGTGTGCTTTACTTACCCTCTCCATGTTAGTGCTGAGCCTCAGCCACAGCACCCAGTGTCTGTTATTGTCTGCAGTACCGATGTCACGTTGACAGCACTTCAACCAAATCATGAGCTCAGCAGCTTGTTCTGTCTACCTGGGCTGAGCTCAATTATTGGATGCAGTGCTGTGGACATGATGTCAGTGCTGCAAACAAGGACAGACACCAGGAGCGATGATGAAGACTGTGTGCTTTACTTACCCACCTGGGTCCAGCACTGTTTCTATTTTTTAAAACAAACTGTGTGTAGATGCAGGACACGGGTTGTACAAAACTGGAAAACCCCTTTAATGCTTTAAAAATCATTTAATTGTATTAAAATGTTAAAGGAGTCTGTCAGCCTAAACTTGGCATTATAAACTAAGCACATAGCCTGTAGAGGATACAGCCCCTTTAAAAAATCACACATTTAGTGTTCTAAGTGCTGTCTCCATTCAGCAGAAACACAAAGTTTAATTAAATATGCTAATTGGGGTACTTGGTGCACAAATTACATTGCTAAAATGCTCAGTGCATCATTATGCCCACTGCCATACCTCCCTCACTGGTGATGGGCAGCACTGGCTTGTATGAGCTTTTTCTATAGGCAGTGCTGACTCCAGACCAGCCAGTAATGTAATTTGCTGGTTATGGAGCAAAGGACATGGTGAACTCAGGCTGCTTTCACATTGCAATTTTGTTAAATCTGATGCTGTCAGATGAAAATTGGACAGCATCAGATGCACTAAATCGGATGCCATCGGTCTGATTTTCTAACGTTTCTTGTTGATCGGATCCGATAGAAAATCGGACCGATAGCATCCGATTTTGTCCAATTTTCTACCGGATCCGATTTAAACAGCAGCGGTCTGGGATTTGGAGCATGCTCAATACAAATTTTCTGATCCGATATTGGATCCGATTTTCCATTCGGAAACCAAAATCTCAGCAGTCGTTTATTCTAATTGGAACGAATCGGATCCGATTTGATCCGATTTTTCACTCGGAAACCAAAATCTCAGCAGTCTACAATTTTGGCTACTGAAAAAATCGGACAGAATCGAATCAGAGGCAAATTGGATGCCATTAATGCAAATCCAATCCGATCTCCATTGGAGAACATGGGGGCTAATTCGGATCCGATTCTGTCCAATTTTCATCGGATTTAACAAAATTGCAATGTGAAAGCAGCCTAAGCCTGTTGGGCACACCATAGAGTCACGGAGCACACTGATTAGCATCTTGGATTACAGTTCAGTTTATGCAGCATGGAGGCAGCAAATGGAATGCTACTGGTGTTATTTTTATAGTGGCCATAGCCCCCACAAGCCTTTGTACTTGATATATACTATCGGTTTGTCCTCATAGACTCTCCTTAGGATTAGACTGAATGTGCCACCTCTTCTACAGTGAAGTTTGTGTACTATTGATTTCTGGCTACTGGACCTATTCTTGAATGATTCCAGCAATTCTCTAATTTATTTACATATAGCCAAAATGATTGTGTGCATTTTTTTTTTTTTGCATTTAAAATACCAGTGGTTATTTTTGTTTGAAGTCTCTATGCCGCTCGCTACCTTACTAGTGCTTTCCTTTATTGGTTACTCATTATTATCATTCGTTATTATAGCGCCATTTATTACATGTGAAAAGGGGCATACATAGACAAGTACAATAAACATGAGCAATACAAGGCACAGATGGGTACAGAAGGAGAGAGGACCCTGCCTGCGAGGGCTCACAATCATTCTTTAACATGCCTGCTGCATCTGGGCAGATTCATTTTAATTTCATGTATTTTCTGTATCCATAAAATATTTTAAGGCACCCACACAGCACAGATAACTGTTTCATTAAAGGCAATCTTTCTGATTGGCCCATATGTATGCAGGGTTCAGTCGGCAGTGTATGTTGCTGCTTCCAGGGAGAGAGTGGACTATGGAGCATTTACACTACATGATTGTCTGGAATAAGCAGTGTAAACAGGCTTCCAGTTACCAGAGCAGCAAGCAAATCATTCATTCGTCAAGTGAAATAAGGCTACGTTCACACTTTGCACTTTTTTGCGCACGCTCTTCAAAAAAGCGCAAGTGTATCTGCCGGCAAAGTGAATGTAAATTCACTTTTGCTGTTCAAAGGCTACGTAAATATACGCTGCGCTTTTATAGGAGAAAACGCGGGCGTAAAATGAATGACCATGTCATTTCTTTATGTTCAAATATTTTTATTGGTTTGCAAATAAAAGAACGATATAACATACAGTATGATTAGCATAAATGATACAGAAATCAATGAAGTACAATAAAAGGAGATTAGTAATCTAGGTGGTACAATATGAAGAAAGATGTACAATCTATATATTCATAGACCGAGGATGAATCAGAAATATATAACACTACTCAAGACTTTAGTCGCTCGGTCAATGATTTTACATAAATATCAATCATATTCCAGTAATTTGATTATTTAATGAATAGCGAGTTGCTAAACAGTAACTTAACTATTTACATTCATGGAAGTACAAAGAGTACGTATATAAGAATGCCCACGTCATTTCTTTAGGCACTTGCGCTCACACTTTCTCCTATAGGGCCCATTATCCCTGTTGGAATTACACATCGCCGTTCAGACAATGCGGAATTCCAATGGGAATATGCTGGCGCTGCAGGATGTGATGTCACACGGGGAGGAAGAATCCTCCCCTGTGTGACAGCCACTTTTGGGTTTCGTAATATATTAATATACACTGCGAAACCCAAATGAAAGTAATCCAAATGTGTTAAAAATAATAAAAATTGAATACTTGCCCTCCGCCGGGTTTTCCTGTTACCGGGAGCCGACACAACCTGAGATACTGACCTTCCAAGACCTTGCAAGATCGGTGATTGGCCACTCGCGGTCATGTGGTATGTGACGTGCATATCACATGACCGCAAGCGGCCAATCACCGATCTTGATAGGTCCTGGAAGGTCAGTACCTGTGGATGTCTCGGCTCCCCGAACAACCGGCAGAGGGTAAATATTCAATTTTTATTATTTTTAACACATTTGGATTACTTTCATTTGGTTTTCGCAGTGTATATTAATACACAAAAAACCTAAAAGGGGCTGTTACAGATGACACACAGGGGGAGGACATCACTTTTCCCCTGCAGTTTTGGGTGAGAAGTGAGCCCGTAAAAAAACGCAGTGTGTGAATGCACCATATTTTTTTACGGCGCTTTTTTGCACTGGTGTAAAACACTGCAAAAAGCACCTACGCAAAAAATGTGTAAAGTGTGAACGTAACCTAAAGCCCCAGTCACACTTAACGAGATTGTTAGCGAGATCGTTGTAACTGTGACGTTACAACCATCTCCCCAGCGATGTCGCTATGTGTGACATCTAGCAGCGATCAGGCCCCTGCTGTGAGGTCGCTGATTGCTGCAAAGGGCTCAGGACGTCGTTGGTCTCCCGCTGGTCAGCACGCATCGCTGCGCGTGACAGCGAAAGACCAACGACCAGCGATCTCACAGCCTGGTAACCATGATAAACACCGGGTATCTAGGCAGTTCGCGCTGCCTAGATACCCGGTGTTTATCATGGTTACCAGCGCTAAGCAGGGAGAATGCTGATAACTATGATAAACAGCGGATATCTAGGCAGCTCGCGCTGCCTGGATACTCGGTGTTTATCATAGTTACCAGCGTCCTCCCTGCTTAGCTCAGCCTCTAAGTAGGGAGAAGCTGGTAACTATGATAAACACAGCGCGCACTGCCTAGATACCCGCTGTTTATCATACTTACCAGCGTGTTCCCTGCTTACAGGCTGAGCTAAGCAGGGAGGACACTGGTAACATCGCTTCCAGCGATGTGGGAGGTGGCTCCCAGGTCCCTGATCACTGGGGAGATCTGCCTGTTTGATAGCTCCCCAGCGACCAGGTAATGACGCTCCAGCGATCCCGGCAGGTCGTTATCGCTGTCGGGATCGCTGGAGCATCGTTGTGTGTGACGGGACCGTAAGATTTTTTTGGCTGGCTTAAAAAAACATTGTTTTCTGTAGCCCATTGTTCTTTGTACACAGGACAAATGCTATTGAAAACAAAGACAGTCTATGCACATCTATTGCTGTGTTTGCATCACAAGTGTGGTTGGCCTGTCTAAATCGGCTACTTTACAACTGCCGATTAGGAAACATATAGCCGATCAGATACGACAAACAGCAGAGTTAGGCCAGAATAGGCACTACCAGTGTAAGCAGCCAAGAAGAATGGTTAATGGAATGTACAGTCAGGCGGGTCTTCTGAGGAGATGCTGAATCCACAAGGAACACGAAAGGTGCACACCTGAAGTCCCAAGGAAAAGGGAGCCAACATAGACTGACCTATAGAAGTGCAGTTGCACAAAACAGCTGTAGTCCTCGCCCCTTCCTTGCATGTCTTCTCCCCCGAACACGATGATACTACGTGCTGACTTTTAATATGGCTTAAGTAAATGTGTATCTTTTTACCTGGGTGGGTCCCACTCTTTTTCCTGGACGCTACATATAGCCAATCAGTGTTTGGTTGCAGATCGTGCAATGGATACACAATAAGCTGCTGTTATAAGTTTATTTTTGGCATATATCCTGGGAGAGCAAAAGGATAAAATGCTGAAATTCAACCTTCCTGGTCCTTTCCCTCAACATCATCTGAGAGAGTTGAGCAGTCTCCTATGCATTGGATGGTTGTTCAGTTCAGCAAAATGGGAGGTGA
Source organism: Allobates femoralis (assembly GCA_033576535.1). Classification (NCBI taxonomy): domain Eukaryota; kingdom Metazoa; phylum Chordata; class Amphibia; order Anura; family Aromobatidae; genus Allobates; species Allobates femoralis. Next base: position 259,160,791 of record JARQOC010000006.1, read on the forward strand.
AAGAATACGGTGACTGCTAAATCTAGTGCACGGACGACAGGTATTGTGCACCTCTCTGTCTATTGGCAGGCACCTGTTGATACAATGACATAAGTGCCTCTCTCTATAGATAATCCAGGAAATCTTTTAACTAATAGAAGAGACTCATCTGTACCATAAACGAGAAGGTTATTTATATACATATTCAAGTTTATATGTAATGCATATGGTAATATAAAGTTCTTGTTTAATATACTTTTTTTTTTTTAAATAAATGAGTTTGTAATTGTGTCAAAATGGTAATGTCTCTCCTGCAGTGACATGCATGACGTGATTGCTACTTCCAACAAGTGGCACTAGACTTTAAGTCCTCTTTGTCTCTGTGACCACTGAGAATATTATTTCTTTGTAAGTCATACATTATTTTTATATTATCATCATAGACCTAGTATTGAGAATTACCCCTTTAATGGCAGTGTTATTCAATAGAGCTGTGTGGTGCTGTATCTTTGGCATCTGATTAAACTCACCAAATTTGTATGGGATCTGATAAATTCTACAAGTCTCAATTCGAACCTTTATTAGCACCTCATACAGTAATTTGGCATGCTCTTTGTTTTCATTATACAAGGAATTGGGTGGGAACTTGTACCTCAATATTACATGAAGGCACCTGAAGAGCATGTTATGATTACTGGTCATAACAATTTTGTGTGACCGTTTAGGCTGGCTTCACACCACGATTTTTTTGGGTCCAGGCTGTCCGGGTGAACCAGACATCCTCGGACCCGATGATGTACTAATGTATGCCTATGGGGCTGGATGGCAGTGATTTTCCATCCGGTTGTGTCCCTGTCCGGCAGCATCAGGTGCATTCGATTTTTGTCCCGGAGGCAAAATCGCAGCTTGCAGGATTTTTGTGTCCAGGGCAAAAATCTGACAAAATTGGATCCTGCTGGTTCCTCCTGGATCCGGTGCGATCCGGCCTGCCTAACATGGGAGGCTATGGGTGCCGGATCGCATCGGATCCGACAGAAAACCGTATCAGGCTGCCGGACCCAGGTGCTGAAGTTCAGCATCTGGAGAGCTCCCAGCAGAAATTCAGAACCCCGGCTAGACGCGATTCTGAAATTTTAGGATTGGACAGCAGCATCAGCCGCACACTGCCTATTCCGGCAGAAAATGGACCGGAAAGCATATTAACCCTCCGGTACTGTTCGTCTGGAACTGTCAGGCTGTGTCTGGTGCATCCAGGAAAACACCGGACACAGCCTGACAGCAGAAAAACATGTGGTGTGAAGCCAGCCTTAGATGATCCAATTTTTATGAAGTTGTGACTGCCAAACATAACTTACAATGTTATCACAGGCCTAATTTGAAGGGTAGTCAGTCCCATCAGATTCGATGGACAGAATAGTTTTGCATTGAAGGATGCCCCAAAAAGACATATGGTGAAATCCAACTCATCTCAGCTCCAATTGAGACCAGCATGTAACTTGGTGTTTTCATGTCCTAATGGAACGCTGATTAACATTGACATGAAAAGGTATAACTCTTACAACCACATTTAATAGCGACCGCTGTATGGAAGGACTGTGACATAGGAAGCGACCTCCATGGACTCCTGTAGCACGATTGAAGGGAGCTGATGATTGCCTTAGCTGAAGTACGGCTTCTGGTGTGATATAGATTACGCAAATGACACACTGATGGACCATATAAAGCTCTGCAGTGCATGACTCATGCAGGGTATTACCTATATGAAAGCCTCCTTGGGGAACTAAAAATATGTAAAAAAAAATTTTATTTCTGTTAAAGTTAAAAAAAAGGTGACCAATCCATTTTTTAACAGAACATTTTAATCTAATAAACCCCCATCCCTCCCCATAAAAAATACATCTGGTATCACCGTGTTTGTAATAAGCACCCTTCAGTGTCTGTCCTTTCCCCATATGTGAGTGAGGTTCAATAGCAGAGCTCTGGAGCTGGTGACAGGAGTTCTCTTCAACCTCAGATGGTGAGGTCACAATTCGAGTGTATCACTATGCCTTCCTCCTATTTCTCCTGATCCTTTTTCTTTTGGACTGGGGTAATTGTTTAGCACCTTTCCAGTGCCTTCAGGAAATGCTGAGGTCATGGCTGTGCCACCTAAAGTTCTTTTTGAGCTCCTCAGTCATCTTTTCCCCAGTGACTTTTTTCCCCTCCACTGTATTTTCAGCACATCCTTGCTGTTTGCCCAGTTTGGTGCAGTTATTCAATCATATGGCCTGTGCTTGCATATTGTGGCGTGCTGCTCTTCCTGTCATACAGATAACAAGCCTCTTGTTAGGGACATGGAGGACGCTTCTCAAGGGGGAACCCTGTTACCAGCAATGGCATTCCTGTACCATCCTGGCATGTGGTGTATTTCTTAGCACAATGGATGTAGGAAAGGTGAATGTGAAGGTCACTGTCCAGCAATAAATGGTGGGATGAGGTGCAAAAAGAAATGAGAGATTCCTATACATAATGTCTGAAACATAATTGTAGATGAATAGTAACATCCAGAGAACTCTCTGACCAGCGCTGGTGAGCTCAAGAGAGATTTCCGTTCATTAGTCAGAAATCCCTAAGATTCACATTCAAGTGGCTTAAGGTACCGTCACACGACGCAATATTGCTAGGCAATTTCACTGGCAATTTGCTGGTTGCAGTGAAATCGTGGACACATTGTTCTATTTTGTGGCCGTGTAGAAATGGAACAATGTGTCCATGATTTCACTGCAACCAGAGATCTGTGAACAATCTCTGCACAATTATCTGTGTGTGTAACTGGGCCTTTAGGATTATGGTTAACAAACCTTTATTTGCCCTCTACATCCGACAACGCATTTCGACAGTGAATGTCTTCATCAGGTGGAGCTTCACATTGCGCCCCTTCTTATTTTCTGTTACATCTTTAAGCTGATGACACACAACTATACAATTAATCCCCTGACCTTACCCCCGCTATATTACATAACGCCAATGACTGTTTAATCACAGTTTCCAACATCATGTCCGCTCTCTTTCTGAAACGCAACCTTTCCGAAACTGAGCTTCTTCTCCTGCTCTCCACTCACCTCTTTAACCCCTTCCCGACCTATGACGTTGTGCAAGGTCATGAAAGTCGGTGCCTTAACGACCCATGACGTTGCACAATGTCATGGCGGTTACCGCGGCACCGTTGCAGTGAGTTGCAAGCAATGTCTCCAGAGATATCTCTGTGTGTAACGGTACCTTTAATCTATTGTTGGGAAGAAAAGTGTACCACAGTCCGAGCTGCTGTGTCACAGAGATCACAAGGGAGACGACGCTCCGATAAAAACTTCCTTTATTTCTCCTTTCCTACGCGTTTCGGAGCCACGTCTGAGCTCCTTCCTCAGGGACACAACTCAGGGACCTCATGTCACAGCACACAGCAGCGCGGACTGTGGTACACCTTTCTTCCCAACAATAGATCATCGTTTTTGTCCACGAGCAGTGGCGGTGGAGGTCTAGCGGCAGCTGTATAAAACGCACAAGCCGGTTGTGGGTATACACAACCAAGCAAGGTGAGTGGATACCACACATCACCAATTCCAATAGTGTCACCATTGATAGGGCACTATTCTTGTTTGTCTCCTTTGTGTTTTCACACAAAAACGGTACCTTTACAGACTATGAAAACCAATAACCTACTAGATAAAAACTGGAAAAAAATCTATGACCTTGTTAACAACTAATGTAGTATCCACATTAGGGTATCTTATCCTCCCTTCCTCTCTGTCCTATATGCACTGGTTTCTTTGCTCATACCTTGACAGTCACTGAGAGTTACAGCCATAATATTGGCGTATTACCCATATGGACAGACAGCTACAGAGCTGTATTTGGTGTATTCCTGAAGAAGAGGCAGGGACAGCCTTGAAACGTGTTGAAATAAACACCGCTTCAAACAAGAATTTGATCCATCTTCACTTTTATACAGCAGCGCGGATTGTATTCATTTTTTGTCTATGTGATCCTTGGTGATAGGATTAACACGACAGGTCTGTAGCTGAAAATGTGTACTGATGTCCTCACCAAATGCAGACTTCTTTCATTCCATTCCAGGGGAAATATATTTTTGATCCAGCATTGGACAAATTACTAGAGAACTGTAAAAATAAAAGTAAATCTCTTCCAGAGCCAAAGGCTCCTCAACAGGAGCTTTCGTTTTGGTAACCACACCAGTAGAATGTAAAGATGACTCTAAAGTTGACCTAAGGCCACGATCACATGTTCATTATTTTAAAGAGCACCCGTCGCCCCCCTGGTGCTATGCTAACTGAATGCAGTGTGTCTGCTGCATTCGGGAAAGGGGTCTCCCATGTCTCTAGCCCCCCTGTAAGCTGTTAAAAAGACTTTATAAAGTGTACAGATAAGGAGTCTGGAGGGACTTACTCAGTAACGAGTCATCCTCCAGCCCTCTCTGTGCCGCCTCCAGCCCTTTCTTGTTCAGCCTCCTGTATGCATCATCACTGCTCCCTGGTGTCCTCCCCGCCTCCAGCCCTCTGTGCCACCTCCAGCCCTCTCGTTCAGCCTCCTGTATGTCTCATTGTTGAGGGCTGGAGGCGGGGAGCACTCCAGCAACAGCGATGACGCATACAGGAGGCTTGTGCGTTCAAATAAAGATGTGGTATTAGATTAGCGCTACAAACCACTCCAGGCGATCGTTCTGTATAAATTACCTTAAAGCTTTATTCAATCGATGTAGAATGCCCAGTCTCCACAACGCGTTTCGGCGCTAATTGCGCCTTTCTCAAGTGTCTCCCTTAGACACTTGAGAAAGGCGCAATTAGCGCCGAAACGCGTTGTGGAGACTGGGCATTCTACATCGATTGAATAAAGCTTTAAGGTAATTTATACAGAACGATCGCCTGGAGTGGTTTGTAGCGCTAATCTAATACCACATCTTTATTTGAACGCACACGTATCCTCCCATTGGGAAGCGTGGTATTCAGCAGCTGGGCACCCAGGACGCATCAGACGTCAATCACCACTTCTTTGGAACAAGCACGAGAATCAGCAGCGTGTGCATATTGGAAATCACGCTCATCCCTGCTTGCAGCACACCGGCTGATGTGGAAACCCTTTGGGGTAACAAATCAGTGCATAAACTAGTTGTGCGGTCAGCACAACTAGAGAAGGTGAGCCCTAGATATATTTAACCGCTCCCATGCCATAAACATCAGCAGTTTGGCGCAACATTGTTTTTGTTTCTTATATTGCATACAGGAGGCTGAACAAGAGAGGGCTGGAGGCAGGGAGGACACCAGCAACAGCGATGACTCATTACTGAGTAAGTCTCTCCAGACTCCTTATCTGTACACTTTATAAAGTCTTTAACAACTTGGAGGGAGGCTAGAAACATGGGGGACCCCTTCCCTGAATGCAGCAGAAACGCTGCATTCAGTGCTGCATTCAGTTAGCATAGTACAATGGGGATGACAGGTCCTCTTTCACCCCTTCAGGACCCAGCCTATTTTGACCCTAAAGACCTTGGCATTTTTTGCAATTCTGACCAGTGTCCCTTTATGGGGTTATAACTCTGGAACGCTTCAACCGATCCTAGCGATTCTGAGAATGTTTTTTTCGTGACATATTGGGCTTCATGCTAGTATTAAATTTAGGTCAATAATTTTTGCGTTTATTTGTGAAAAAATAAAAAATGAGGGAAAAATGTAGAAAATTTTGCAATTTTCACATTTTTTATTTTTTTCTGCTAAACCAGAGTGTTATGTGACACAAAATAGTTATTAAATAATATTTCCCACATGTCTACTTCACATCAGCACAATTTTGGGAAAAAAAAAATGTTTTGTTAGGAAGTTGTAAGGGTTCAAAGTTCATGAGCAATTTTTCATTTTTCAACCAAGATTTACAAAACCATTTTTTTTAGTGACCACATCACATTTGAAGTCCCTTTGAGGCGTGTACATGACAGAAAACACCCAAAAGTGACACCATTCCAAAAACGTCACCCCTCAAGCTACTCAAAACTACATTCAAGAAGATTATTAACCCTTCAGGTGCTTCACAGGAACTAAAGCAAAGTGCAAACAAAAAATGGATATTTTAATTTTTTTTATCAAAAATGTCCTTTTAGCCTCAATTCTTTCATTTTCCTATCTAGATAAGTTCCCTTGGGGGTCTAGTTTCCAAAATGGGGTCACTTGTAGGGGAGCTCCAATGTTTAGGCACACAGGAGCTCACCAAACGCGACATGGTGTCAGCTAACAATTTGAGCTGATTTCCATTCAAATTGTTAGCGGACACCATGTCGTGTTTAAGGAGCCCCTGTGTGCCTAAACATTGGAGCTCCCCCACAAGTGACCCCATTTTGGAAACTATACCCCCCAGGGAACCTATCTAGATGGGTGGTGAGCCCCAGTGCTTCACAAATTAATCTGTAAAAATGAAAAAAGAAAATTTTGGGGGAAATAAAAGTACTTTTTCATCTTTACGGATGAATTTGTGAAGCACCTGGGGGTTCAAAATGCTCACCACTCATCTAGATAAGTTCCCTGAAGGCTCTAGTTTCCAAAATGGGGTCACTTGTGGGGGAGCTCTAATGTTTAGGCACACAGGGGCTCTCCAAACGCAACATCGTGTCCGCTAACAATTTGAGCTGATTTTCCATTCAAATTGTTAGCAGACACCATGTCACGTTTGGAGAGCAACCTGTGTGCCTAAACATTGGAGCTCCCCCACAAGTGACCCCTTTTTGGAAACTAGACCACCCAAGGAACTTATCTAGATGCATAGTGAGCACTTTGAAACCCCAAGTGCTTCACAAATTGATCCGTAGAAAAATAAAAATAAAAAATTATTTTTTCATTTTTGCGGATCAATTTGGGAAGCACTTGGGGGTTCAGAGTGCTCACTATGCATCTAGATACGTTTCTTGGGGGGTCTACTTTCCAAAATGGGGTCACTTGTGGGGGAGCTCCAATGTTTAGGCACACAGGGACTCTCCATACGCGACATGGTGTCCGCTAACATATGGACACCATGTTGCGTATGGAGAGCCTCTGTGTGACTAAACATTAGAGCTCCCCCACAAGTGACCCCATTTTGGAAACTAGACCCCCCAATGAATGTATCTAGATGCATAGTGAGCACTTTGAACCCTCAGGTGCTTCACAAATTGATCCGTAAAAATGAAAAAATAAATTTTTTGTGGAAAAAAAAAGTACTTTTTTATTTGTATGGATCAATTTGTGAAGCACTTGGGGGTTCAAAATGCTCACTATGCATGTAGATACGTTCCTTGGAGGGTCTAGTTTCCAAAATGGGGTCACTTGTGGGGGAGCTCTAATGTTTAGTCACACAGCGGCTCTCCATGTGCAACATGGTGTCCGCTAACAATTCCAATTGTTAGCGGACACCATGTCGCGTATCGAGAGCCCCTGTGTGCCTAAACATTGGAGCTCCCCCACAAGTGACCCCATTTTGGAAACTGGACCCCCCAAGGAATGTATCTAGATGCACAGTGTGCACTTTGAACCCCCATGTGCTTCACAAATTGATCCGTAAAAATGAAAAAGTACTTTTTTTCCACAAAATGTTGTTTTTTTCATTAATTTGTGAAGCACCTGGGGGTTCAATATGCACACTACCCATCTAGATAATTTCCCTGGGGGGGTCTAGTTTCCAAAATGGGGTCACTTGTAAGGGAACTTCAATGTTTAGGCACACAGGGGCTTTCCATACGCGACATGGTGTCCACTAATAATTGGAGCTAATTTTCCATTCAACTTGTTAGCGGACACCATGTCGCGTATGGAGTGCTCCTGTGTGCCACCAGTACAAGGGCAACTGGAAGAGTTGGGGTACAGCACCAGAAAATGGCGCCTCTAATGTTCTATTTTCTGGGCTGGCTGTGGGTTGCAATTTGCAGCGTGGGGGGGCCACAACATTTGGGTCTCTCCACAATGAGGATTGCAGCCCCCCAACTGCCAAGTTGTACCTGGCTGGCAACCAAAAATAAGGCAAAGCTCCTTGTCATTTTATTGGTAGAAGTAATAAAAAAAAAAAATTATTTGGGGCTTCGCCATATTTTTGGTCCAGCCAGGTACAACTTGGCAGCTACGGACTGCCAGCAACCCCCAGCTGCCTTGTTGTACCTGGCTGGCAACCAAAAATACAGCGAAGCCCATTTTTTTTTTCTTCTAGGACTAATTCTAGAAAAAAAAAATGGCGTGGGGCTCCGCCATATTTTTGGTCCAGCCAGGTACAACTTGGCAGCTGGGTGCTGGAATCTTTGAATTAAGTGGTAACCACTCTGGAGTTTTTGTTAATAAAATATAACTTTTATTGATTATATAAAAGCAGACATGTAAACGTTAATACGAAGTATATGGGAAACCCACAGATGGCTGCAGCCAGGTAGTCACTCAATGAGCAGCATGCATATATAGGTACAAATTCACAGGATAACAGAATGCACAATGTATAAGGGCACATAAATGGACATAAAGGATAATCCCAATCACTCACCCATAGTGCACACTCGTGATGAAGACCTAGGCAGCTACACAAGGAGCCCTGACCTGCAGCGCGCCCCTAACAGCTGTTTCGCCACTGCTTGGTCGCAGGGGTGCTGGAATCTGCAGCATGGAGAGGCGCAAGCGTTCTGGACCCCCCATGCTGCGAATTGCAGCCCGCAGCCGCCCCAGGAAATGGCGCATTCATTGAAGCGCCATTTTCTGGCGCTGTACCCAGACTCTTCCAGTTGCCCTGGTGTCGGTGGCAAACTGGGTAATAAAGGGGTTAATGCCAGCTTTTTATTGGCGGCTGGCACTAAGCCCGAGATACATAATATAGGGCCAATGTTAGACCCGCCATTAGGAATCTCTGGTAAATGGTCAGAAAATACACACAGAGAAAAATCTTTTTATTTGAAAAAAAAAAACACAAACAAAATTCGGACTCCATCTTTATTATAAAGATCCGACGTAGTCCACAACGAAGGTCCCACGACGCTCGATCGCCCCTGCTACATCCAGAGACTGCAGCAAGGGATCAAGTGTCCTCTTGTTGTAGTCTCTGGGGTCAGAGTCACGGTGCACGGTACGGCAGATCATTGCCATACAGTGCACCATGACTGACCCCAGTGACTACAACAAGAGGACACTTGATCCCTTGTTGTAGTCTCTGGGGTCACAGTCATGAAGCACTGTATGGCAATTATCTGCCGTACGGTGCTTCATGACTGTGACCCCAGAGACTACAACAAGGGATCAAGTGTCCTTGTTGTAGTCACTGGGGTCATGGTGCACTGTATGGCAATGATCCGCCGTACCATGCACCATGACTCTGACCCCAGAGACTACAACAAGAGGACACTTGATCCCTTGTTGCACCCATGCGCCCATCCATCCACCCATGCGTCCATCCATCCACGCACCCATACACCCATGCACGCACCTATGCGCCTATCCATCCACGCACCCATCCATCTTCGCAGCCATGCGCCCATGCACGCACCCATCCATCCACCCATGCGCCCATCCATTCACGCGCCCATCCATCCACCCTTGCATGCACCCATCCATCTTCGCACCCATGCACGCACCCATGCGCCCATCCACCCATGTACACATACACACACACACACACATGCATACATACATACTTACCTCTCTCTCAAGACACCGAGGAGCAGCGGCACCACGGAGGACGTCGGAGGACGGGTGAGAGGGGATCGGGGGGAGAGGATCGTGGATGGACAGGGGATCCGGAGCAGGAGGGTTGAGGGGCACTAGGCATCCGCTGGCTCGCTCTGGCCAGTGCCGGCGCCAGACCGCACCGGTGCCTGCACCAGCGCCTGCGCCAGCATGCGGGAGGGGGCACAGAGGAGATCGGTGGTGGGTGGGTTGCAGCCAGGGAAGGGACGGGGGGGTTATCTTGGAGTGGGAGGGGGCTGAGGAGGGGGAGGGCACCCACGCACCCACCCCTCCAAACCTGATTGGAGAAATCCAGTTAGATTTGGAGGGGCGAATCGCTCTGATTGGTAGTTCAGTTTAAACTGCCAATCAGCGAATTCAGCCACGGCGGGGGGAAAGCCACCCCCCCAAGACAAAGTACAGGTCCTCATGTTCCCTTCGGCACCAGTGACATGTCACCGGCCCCGATCCCCGGTGCCGCGGGAACGTGATCCTGCCATGACGTCGTGGGACGTCACAGGTCGGGAAGGCACAGACTTCTATGACGTCCCACGATGTCATAGGTCGGGAAGGGGTTAAATCATTATTTTTAATCCTTAGGAGAACCTTGAATTGGAAAAAAGCAAAAAGACAAGTGCTGTGCTTCTTCTGGGCGTAAGGCCACGTGCACACATTCAGTATTTGATGAGTTTTTTACCTCAGGATTTGTAGACAAAACCAGGAGTGGAACAATCAGAGGAAAAGTCTAATAGAAACAAGTGCTCCACTTCTGTATTTAATTATCCTTTCCTGGTTTTGGCTACAAATCCTGAGGTAAAAAACTCATCAAATACTCAGCGTGTGCATGTGGCCTAAAACATTTTTACCAAAGGTGAACAAATTTTTTATAATGTATTTATGCTCACCTGCAGTCAGCAATAGATGCACATTGAGATTCTCAAGGAATCAATTCTCCAGGCGTCTCTCCTCTGCATCCTGTATAGTCCAGATTGGTGAGTGGCTCACTCTGGAGAACTATGTAGTGATCCACATAGGTAGTAAATTCACAGTGACAAAGAAACCTTCAGGTTGTTGTAGTGCTAGGCACCTTAAGACTTCCAAATAGATCAATTTAAAACAACGCGTTTTGGCTGCTATTTTTGTGGTACCTGTTGAAGGCTGCAAAAATAGCAGCTAAAATGCTTTGGACTATTTTAATATATCCCTTTTAATTTTATTTTTTTGAAAAATAAAAATCTTTCAGTATGATATTTTTTGGAATTGGATCCATTTGGAAGTCTTAAGGTGAGTAGTAGGGATGGGCGAACTTGATGCATTTCCAGGGTTCGTGCCCGAGGTTGCTATGTTGTTGTAAGTGACTGGTTAATTCCCCTACTAATTATGCTTACCAGGTGCGTGTCATCATGTTCAAGTGTGCAGTGGCGCTGTGTGACTTCTGGGCTTCCATGTTGAATGGTCACGTGACAGGCTCAAATAGCCAATCACATACGCGAAAAACACAAGGGGCGGCCCGGAAGTGATGCAGCGACGCGTCATGCCAGGAAGAGAAAACGCGGACCTGGTAAGTAGAATTACGGAGTTAAAGGGAACCTGTCAGACTGTTTATGCCTTTCCAGTTATCACTGTCTGTAGCTGCAGCTTTATAATACTATTCTAATCATTCCTGCCTGAGCTCAGAGAGTGTAATGGTAAAGGTGAAAGAAAAGCATTTATACACTTATATTTCCTTATGTAATGAGACAGTCAGTCCCCAGCTTGGAGGACGGGGACTGTTTGGCAGGTTAATAGTTAACATTTCAGCCTTGTGCTAGAACATGTTGGGAGACCTGATGTGATGTCACAACCATGTGACTACAATAGGCGGAGCTACGTTCTCATAGAACATATGTTTGCTGGCTTAGCTCCGCCCACTATGGTCACATGATCGTTACATCACACAGGTCCTTTAGCCATGCAAGTTAAAAGTGAGTTAACTATTATCCTGCCAGACAGTCCAAGGTGGAGACTGAAATATAAGTGTATAAATGCTTTTTTTCACCTTTCACATTACACCATGAGCTCAGACAGGGATGATTAGACTGGTATTATAAAGCTACAGGTACAGATAGTTATAGCTGGAGGGGCATAAACCACCTGACAGGTTGCCTTTAACTATTGCCTTACTTTTACCCCAGCAACCCTTGTCATGATCCTGAACAGTTCGCCCATCCCGAGTGACTAGCACCACAACAACCTGGAGGTTTCCTTTTCACTGTGAAGCAGTATTTTTAAGCCATACTCAAGGATAGAACAATCAGAGGAAAGGAATAAAGGAAACACATGCTCCACCTCTGCATGTTTTATCCATGACAATCGACGAGGGATTCTCCGGTCGTTAAATTCTTGTGTTACCAACCCATTAATCTCTTTGTAAATAATACACGGACACTGCTTGCGACTTGGTCAAAATTTGGCCACAGCAGCCCTTTTATTACCTATTATTTACATACTAACCCAGGGACACCGCACCCTGGTATCCCAACATTAAACAATAGGTAACACAGTAATAATACAGTACGTAATACAAATACGTAACCCTGGATAAGCCTGGTCCAGAAGCCACCTCCCACAATGAAACATTATCCCCGGCCGCAACACCGACCCGAGGGATTGTCCCTGGCCGCAACACACCGACCCCAGGGACGAGGTATTAATTACCGAGAATTAATACCCCTAAGTTGCAGAACCCCGTGCCTGCCAGTTATCTGAAACTGGAGCCACTATACCTTACTAGTGGCTCACCTCCCGTATACCATGATCCATTAAACCACAAGAGGTATTAATTACCAAGAACTAATACCCCTACCTTGCAGGACCCGTGCCTGCAAATTACCTGTAACCGGAGCCACTAAACCGTACTAGTGGCTCCCCTCCCAACTACGATTATCCATTAAACCGCCTCTGGACCAGACCTACCCCCGCTGCTGCGACAGACAACACAATCCCACACAAATTACATATAATTATACAGATACATGTTTATTCTCATAACAATAACTATACTCATAATTACCTACACAACAGATGTGTAGCTAACAAGCACCTACATGGCTCACCCAGTATACCCCCATACAAGAATACCCCAAAATGTCAATATTGGAAACAAAATTTCTCTTTTTTTTTTTTTTTTTTTTTTTTTTTTATTCAATATATATACGTATTCTTTCTCTCTTTTTTTTTTTTTTTTTTTCTTTTTTGTAGTACCGTATATATATTCACATCGTAATTGCACCAACTAACATCACTCTAAAAAACAGGGAGGGTGGGTGGGAAGCTGTTGTCCAGAGACGCTGCAAGAGAAAGAAGCTTCTCCTTACTTCCCCCTATATTCTTTCTAATGCTCCCCCCCTTCCTTGCTTCCAAGACCACTCCCCAGCCAATCACCTCATTTCACATTTTCCTTATTGCAAACTAATGCACCTATTAACCATTTAACTCCCTACCCTCCCGATTGTCATGTAGCCATTCCACCTTATGGGTTCCTTGGCTTTTCTTGACAATCGACGAGGGATTCTCCGGTCGTTAAATTCTTGTGTTACCAACCCATTAATCTCTTTGTAAATAATACACGGACACTGCTTGCGACTTGGTTAAAATTTGGCCACAGCAGCCCTTTTATTACCTATTATTTACATACTAACCCAGGGACACCGCACCCTGGTATCCCAACATTAAACAATAGGTAACACAGTAATAATACAGTACGTAATACAAATACGTAACCCTGGATAAGCCTGGTCCAGAAGCCACCTCCCACAATGAAACATTATCCCCGGCCGCAACACCGACCCGAGGGATTGTCCCTGGCCGCAACACACCGACCCAGGGACGAGGTATTAATTACCGAGAATTAATACCCCTAAGTTGCAGAACCCCGTGCCTGCCAGTTATCTGAAACTGGAGCCACTATACCTTACTAGTGGCTCACCTCCCGTATACCATGATCCATTAAACCACAAGAGGTATTAATTACCAAGAACTAATACCCCTACCTTGCAGGACCCGTGCCTGTAAATTACCTGTAACCGGAGCCACTATACCGTACTAGTGACTCCCCTCCCAACTACGATTATCCATTAAACCGCCTCTGGACCAGACCTACCCCCGCCACAGGACTGGCCACGTGACACCTTACGTGGACTGGACCCACCACCACCAACGCTTGCTCGGTACTTTCAATGCAAGCCCGACACCCCCCTATCTGTTTGAAATAAATTAACACTATCCAACCTCCAATATTGCAGAGCCGATCACTCCACCTCCCGGTGTCTCACCATGACACCCCATTACTGGAGACAAGAGAGACACCACCCACTTGACTTTAACTTTAGCCTTGTTCAACATTTTTTTGTTTATTATTTTATTTTTACAAATCCGGAATACCACCTTGACAAACAGGCCATACTATCCAACCACATCACAAACCAACCCAAGTATGAATACTTCCATCGTACCAAATTGCACCTAATTTCCCGCGTCAACTCCTGGGATGAACAAACCCAAGATCATTCCCTCATGCAACCCGACTCATTATAGGGTTGATCCACCCTACCACCATACTCAAGACCCTGCCCTAAGGTCCTACCCCTCCTAAAGACCACTTGAGCATCGAAGCCACGTCCTGCCCCAACTGACAGTCACATGTTCAAACATCACCTTGCCCTGCCCCCAAAGGACACAAGCAACGACCCAGTATACATGCCCAATTATTACCCATAGTAATCAAAAACCGAGTTATAACTGCATAAGAATAAACACAACACATATAAGCAATATGTTACCTACGACCCTTTTTTTTCCGTGCCAGGCCATTTCCCCCCCAGCCACATTACCTACCAAAGAGGCCACACATTTAGCTAAAACCAGGCTGATTCCCAATTTCAAAACCATTGAGCCACCTAATTGCTCAATCCCAACCGTGGCACCTCTGTGTCAGCGCCAATCCTGACTGAAAGCAACCATCCTCGCCCGGCTGCTTACCCACCTTCCTCAAACATTCCCTTAAAATAGGTGATAGACACAAATTATCTCCCTGCCTGTAACACTGGGAGCCAAGTTAACCCACACTTACCTCCCCTGACAATTAACATTGGAAACCAGGAATAACCAAAGTCCTGGGAGGCCATACACCACGAATAGTCTCCCCTCCTGAAATCAATCCATCTCTGACTCTTTAACAGCAACATTCCACTCCATCTGGCATTATTACCACATCCCCAGTGCAGAACACCTCCCCAAAAATCCCTGCTCAAATCCTGCATCCCACGCAGCTTGAACCAAAATGCAATCGTAGCACCTTCTGCAACACCATTGAGGCTGATTTATAAGTTACAAATTAATTCCCCCAACAAATGATAATACCAAAGAACCCAACAGCCTCCACAGTAACCCTCATTCCATTCCTGAAACCTGCCCATTCCTGCCACCTTGCTGGAACGGCACCCTGTAGCCTCGATCACCAATCTCGGCAATAAACCCTGAACCCCATTGTTATAAACTTTCCCTTAACCATCAGGCCCTGTATATCCACTTCATGCACGCCAGGGATCAACTCCCAATTTACGAGACTGAAAGCGATACAATGAAGCAGCCCCCCCATTTAATACTCCTGGTACGTACTTTGCAACCTCCCAATGCTCCATGAGAAACACCACCGAAGTAACAGACATAGAGACCCTACTAGACATGTTTAAACAACACATTAAAGCGGAGATCACCGGCAGCTAGACACACTGAAAACAAACCCTATGACCTAGGAAGTTAAGAATTCCAGCTCCCACAATACCGCAGCTAACCGGTAAAATATCCAATAACATCCAATCTGCACTTTTTTTTTTTTTTTTTTTGCCACACATCTCAACCATGATATTCCATAGAAAAACACCCCACACAACCAAAACTCTCCCCTTTGACCCCAAATTCAACAAATGTGCCGGGCATGTCGCCCACCATACCAACTGCTAGGGACCTAGCAGTCAGCCCATGAACATAATCCTACAAGTAAATTAAGTGCACCCGACAAAACCGCACACTTTAACCCACATTTTTTATTTTGAAATGCAAACCGTCACAGAGCCCAAAAAAGGATGAACCTGTCGTCCCAACAGAAATGATCATCCATATAAATATACTGACCAATACCAAACACATCTCACACTGCCCATGCAGCAAGACTGAACACATCAAATTATGAACAATAAACATAACAGCCCAGCAGTAAACAGTCAATGTATTATTCTCCATTCACATGCCGCCCGACAAATGCTGACTCTCCGTGTGCCCTGATAGCAATCAAAAAGCCATCTTCATGTCCAATATTTTACCATCCAGGCCCCCAAGTACAATTACACACACTAACTCCAATACCCCATCCAAATTCTGCGCTGTTCAATCCAAGCGCCCCCCCCCCAGACCCTCATATAAAAGAGGTCGAGCCGGGGAAGTAATTACCACATCCACAAGGAAACGTCCTTTTAAACCAAAGCAGTCCTTGATGCAGAGTGTTCTTCTGCCAAATTGCTCGTCATAACCCCCACCAGGACAAGCTCCCCGGTAAAGTCTATAAGTCTTGCAGAAAGCAGCCATATACCAAAACAATGCGGAGCACCTCTGGCTTATGTTCCCCACTAGCCCTAGCTAAAAAACACGAACACCTGAAGTGGGAGTAAAGAAAAACCTGTTCACACACATCCCCCTCCAGAAACTGTCCCGTTCTTTCATCTCCAAGTGCACCCCGGCAGGCCCTCAAAGCACACATACAACTTTCCTTTAACCTATCGACCACTGCACCTCTTCGTCCACCTTGTCAGTCTCCTAAATTCCCCTTCCCGTTACTGCTGTCCCCAACAGCACCATTATCGACAGAACATTGCTACCAACCGGCAGCCCCCCACTGTGCTGTTTAGAACTTCCTACCCCCACTTCCACCGGGCCAACCCACGTTCCCCACCGGGGACCATCAATCCCGTCCTTCCGAACTGCCATCAGATTATGCACCCACACCAAGCTCCTACGTCCTACCACCCACCAACCTCTCAATCAGCGTGAATTGTAATGAAAATCTATTATCTCACCCAGCTGCCTCGGGGACCGTCTCCGAGCAGCTGAAACACAGTCCTCCTCCATCTGGTCATCAGTAGTAAGAAACCTCAGGGACCTATGGACCCCCCAGGCTGCTGCCGAAATCCGCAGTCTCTTCAGGCTGTAGACCACAATGGGCTGACCAGTCCCAAGCCCACCCTGCCGACCGCAGGAGGGCTGCTCTTGATCCTTTGAATGCCGGTGTTCACCCCAAGACCATCTGTGAGGCACCGCAACTACTCCCTCGCTGGAGGGGATATCCTGCTGGGTTCGTCCCCCCCTACCGACCCGGGAAGGGGGGAAACCGCTGCTGCCACTTGCTGCCCCTTACCCAAAGAGGACCAGCTGCCAGGTTCATCCTCCACTCCACTGAGAGACACCGCTCCCGCCAGACTCCATCGCTGCAGAATCAGCCGCTGTGCCCCTGGCATCCGGGGCTTCCAACACACTGTGCATGCCGTAGTTGGCCCTTCCTGTCTAGAAGGCCGCACCTGTCCAACCGCCAGCTGCGGAGGTAACATCCATCCTTGTCGGCCGCCCAGCGCGCTCCCTGCTTAAGCCCAGCAAGAAGCCGCCGCCATCTTGTCTGCCACTCCCCAGGCCACGGGCCGGAAGTAGGCCATGGATCTAGTCGAGGATTCCTCCCGTCGGCCAGAATAGACCCCAGAGACCTCTAGGTGCCCAGCCTGCCGCGGAGGGTCCCCACCGGGGCTCCTAAATAATGCTCTCCTCACCCCCCAGCATAGGGAGAGTATGCTTCTGGAGGTCGGGACTGCCGACCACGTGCTGCAAGAGGGGAGAGAGCTGGTACCGATGGGAGTCCACAGGCAGCCTGTACTGGGGCCTGCACTGCCTGTGCCCCATGCACCGTCATAGCTGCACAGAAAATCCCTTCCAGAGAAGCAAGATCATTTTCTGTGTGAGCTGGAAGCTGTTGTCCAGAGACGCTGCAAGAGAAAGAAGCTTCTCCTTACTTCCCCCTATATTCTTTCTAATGCTCCCCCCCCCTTCCTTGCTTCCAAGACCACTCCCCAGCCAATCACCTCATTTCACATTTTCCTTATTGCAAACTAATGCACCTATTAACCATTTAACTCCCTACCCTCCCGATTGTCATGTAGCCATTCCACCTTATGGGTTCCTTGGCTTTTCATTTCTGGTTTTGACTTACACATATTGATGTAAGATGCTTACCAATTACTGAATGTGGCCTAAATGTGGTAAAGACAAAAATATCTTTTGTCAGACCTAATTTAATCGAAACAAGCAATGACGCAAGGAAGATGGGGCAAGGGTAAGAATATCAGATTTCTACCCCAAGTAGCAAAACATACCTTTCAAGGAATTGATTCTAAAATCTATCAAAAATAAAATCAAAATCAAGTTTATTCCATAAAAAATATTTGATAATATCTCTCCCTTGTCATATTTTGTGCAGTTCCCTGATCTGTCATTCAGAAACTTCCCATTTTTTTCCTTTTGGACCAGCCCAATGAAAGTTACTGTATCAGCGCCTTCAAATATATTATCCTCAGGGCCAGGACTGTAGCCAAGCAGCTGTTTGGGGCCTCCGGAGGATCGGTACTGTACCTTTGATTAAACCAAAGCATCCCTTGTGGACGAGAGACTCCAGTTGTTTTCATCTTGTATTCAAATGTATTCGTGTCTAAGGGACAAAAATACATTTGAGTACTCGATAAACGGGACTGGGGCAGAGCAGTTGGCATCATCCCGTGGCCCAGCGTGCAGCAGCGTGGTGAGATCATCACTCTGTGACCTCATCACACTGTTGCCTGAGATGCAGAGCCACCTGGAGGAGGTGAAGATGCTGCGGGAATGGTAAGCCGCTCCACAGAGCTGAAGATTATATGTACATGTAATGACATTTGCTGGGAAGGTGGTGTGAGACAGGTTTTTATTATGAGGTCAGATTACTTGACACGGGGCTCAATATTGCAAGGGACAATGTGTTTGTTTATGTGAATTACATACAGAGGAGTGGTGTAGGGAGTATATTATGGGAGGGTAGGCAGTATGGGGGGTTTATTATGTTTAGGGGCAGTGTAGGGAGCATATTATGGGGAGTGGAGGTATAGGGGGGTATATTATGGGGATGGGCGGTGTAGGGAGCATATTATGGGGAGTGGAGGTGTAGGGGGTATATTATGGGGAGGGGCTGTGTAGGGCAGATATTATGGAGAGGGACAGTCGGGGTTTTTCTTTCCAGTAAGCATAGGGAGGACCAATTATTTATTCAAGGATGCATCTTGGAAGATATTTATATTTATGGGGCAATATAATGATACATTTTAAGAGCAATGTGTCGAAAAATGCTGCTGAAGATGGAGAAGAGGGATATATGGAGAGAAAGGCTGTGGTAGTGAAATCTCATCATGGCGCCTGTACTACATGGATACAAAAGGGATAGGAACGATTTAAATCCAGGAAAATGTCATCTATAAGATACCTGGATGTAAATGATTATTTGTGATACTAATTCTCATCAGTTCTTTGGCTCCTTTATGGTCTGCAGTCTGATGATCGTGGTAATAACAACTCCCAGCATCTCCTTACCATTGTTAAGGACTTACTTGGAGGTGTAGGCTCATGTAATAATAATCTTTGTTTATATAGTGCTCACATATTCCGCAGCGCTTTACAATTCAGAGGTTCATATACTAGCCGTCATAAGTAACAGTTTAAAAAAAAAAAAAAAAGTACAATAATTACAGCAAAATTAAAAATGAATGATGACCCTGCTCTGAGAGCTTACAATCTACGAGGTGGGGATGACTGTACAGGTGTTTATTTACAATGATGGTCCAGCCATCTTGAGGAAATTGGGGATAGATAGGCTGGTGACCACTCATGCAGCTCTTATCTGTGTAGACCTTTTACGTTTTGTGGAGTTTGACGGATAGTTATGGTAAGAGAAACAGTGAACGGTCTATATATAAAGGACTTTGATTAGGGAATGTGATAGGGTGCCCTGAAAAGATGTGTTTTTAGAGAGCACCTAAAACTATGTAAATTGTGGAAAGTCCTAAGTTCTTGGGGTAGAGCATTCTAGAAAATTGGTGTAGCTCAGGAGAAGTCTTGGAGCCGGCAGGGGGAGATTCGAATTAGTGCAGATGTTAGTCTAAAGTCGCTTCTAGAGCAAAGAGAATGGGTAGGGTGATAGACAGAACTGAGGGTAGAGAGGTAGGGAGGTGCTTCTCTGTGAAGATCTTTGTGTGTGAGAACAAGAAGTTTGAATTGGATCCTATAGTGCAGGGGTCTCAAACTCGGCTGGGTTGGTGGGCCGCACATAGAAATTTTTTTTTATCGGGGACCGCATTGCTTGTAGTGAGCAAAAAATTCTGGTATTACTAAAAATGTCAATGTAGTACTGTTCAAATCCTTATCCCCTTCTTGTACTAACATACCCATCCTGATCCCCTTTTATACTGATGTCCCCAACCTAGTCTACATTCTTTTCACACACACATTCACTCACAGGCTCAGACGCAGACGCACTCACAGGCACAGGCTCAGACGCACGCACAGACGCAGACGCACTCACAGGCGCAGACGCACTCACAGGCGCAGACTCACGCGCAGACGCACTCACGCTCAGGCGCAGACGCACTCACGCTCAGGCGCAGACGCACTCAGGCGCAGACGCACTCACGCTCAGGCGCAGACTCACGCTCAGGCGCGGACTCACGCTCAGGCGCAGACGCACTCACGCTCAGGCGCAGACGCACTCACAGGCTCAGACGCACTCACGCTCAGACGCACTCAGGCTCAGACGCACTCTCGCTCAGGCTCAGACGCACTCTCGCTCAGGCTCAGACGCACCTCTCGCTCAGGCTCAGACGCACTCTCGCTCAGGCTCAGACGCACTCTCGCTCAGGCTGAGACGCACTCTCGCTCAGGCTGAGACGCACTCTCGCTCAGGCTGAGACGCACTCTCCAGCTCACAGGCTGAGACGCACTCTCGCTCAGGCTGAGACGCACTCTCGCTCAGGCTGAGACGCACTCTCGCTCAGGCTGAGACGCACTCTCGCTCAGGCTGAGACGCACTCTCGCTCAGGCTGAGACGCACTCTCGCTCAGGCTGAGACGCACTCTCGCTCAGGCTGAGACGCACTCTCGCTCAGGCTGAGACGCACTCATCGCTCAGGCTGAGACGCACTCTCGCTCAGGCTGACGCACATCTCGCTCAGGCTGAGACGCACTCTCACTCGCTCAGGGCTGAGACGCACTCTCGCTCAGGCTGAGACGCACTCTCGCTCAGGCTGAGACGCACTCTCGCTCAGCTGAGACGCACTCTCGCTCAGGCTGAGACGCACTCTCGCTCAGGCTGAGACGCACTCTCGCTCAGGCTGAGACGCACTCTCGCTCAGGCTGAGACGCACTCTCGCTCAGGCTGAGACGCACTCTCGCTCAGGCTGAGACGCACTCTCGCTCAGGCGCAGACGCACTCTCGCTCAGGCGCAGACGCACTCTCGCTCAGGCGCAGACGCACTCTCGCTCAGGCGCAGACGCACTCTCGCTCAGGCGCAGAGACGCACTCTCGCTCAGGCGCAGACGCACTCTCGCTCAGGCGCAGACGCACTTCCACTCTCGCTCAGGCGCAGACGCACTCTCGCTCAGGCGCAGACGCACTCTCGCTCAGGCGCAGACGCACTCTCGCTCAGGCGCAGACGCACTCTCGCTCAGGCGCAGACGCACTCTCGCTCAGGCGCAGACGCACTCTCGCTCAGGCGCAGACGCACTCTCGCTCAGGCGCAGACGCACTCTCGCTCAGGCGCAGACGCACTCTCGCTCAGGCGCAGACGCACTCTCGCTCAGGCGCAGACGCACTCTCGCTCAGGCGCAGACGCATCACCTCACTCGCTCAGGCGCAGACGCACTCTCGCTCAGGCGCAGACGCACTCTCGCTCAGGCGCAGACGCACTCTCGCTCAGGCCAGACGACACTCACGTCAGGCCAGACGCACTCCGCTCAGGCGCAGACGCACTCTCGCTCAGGCGCAGACGCACTCTCGCTCAGGCGCAGACGCACTCTCGCTCAGGCGCAGACGCACTCACGCTCAGGCTCAGACACACTCAGGCTCAGCAGGCCACACCTCAGGCTCACACACTCAGGCTCACACACCACTCAACCATCAGCTCACACACACTCAGGCTCACACACTCAGGCCACACACTCAGGCTCAACACACACTCAGGCTCAGACACACACACTCAGGCTCACACACTCAGGCTCACACACACACTCAGGCTCACACACACACTCAGGCTCACACACACACTCAGCTCACCACACACACTCAGGCTACACACACCTCAGGCTCAACACTACACACTACCAGGCCCAGCTCACACCTCTCAGACACTCACTCTCACACACATGCACACACTCACATTAACTCACAGACACAGATCGTGTACAACTAGACCAGCCGCGTCCTGTGCGGGGGGCCGCCGCGATACTGCCGCATATACTTCCGGCCCCTTCACTGACACTAAACTGCCACGCAGAGTGCGCCTATGCAGGAACCTAGCAGCGGTCCTGTGCGGGGGGGCCGCCGCGATACTGCTTTATTATCACTTCCGGCCCCTTCATTGAGACTAAACTGCCGCTCGCTCTGCGCCCTATGCAAGCTGCCAACCAATGAGAGGCCCGCAGGTGACGTCATGCGCCTCTCATTGGCTGGCGGCTTGTATTGAACTTGCAGGGCACAGAGCAAGCTGCAGAGCGAGCGGCAGTGAAGTGTCAATAAAAAGGCTGGAAGTGATAATAAAGCAGTTTCGCGGCGGCCCCCCCCGCACAGGACCGCCGACATGATTCACTCTCCACTGTGTCGGGGGCTGCACTGAGGGGCCCCAGGGGCCGCATGCGGCCCGCGGGCCGCGTGTTTGAGACCCCTGCTATAGTGCATTGGCAGCCAGTGCAATGACTGGCACAGAGCGGAGGCATCTGAGTAACGATTAGCTAGATAGGTGATCCTGGCTGCTGCATTAAGGATGGACTGGAAAGGGGAGAGTCTAGAGAGGGGGAGGTCAATTAATAGAGGTTAGAGGTTGTATACAGGAGGCGAGGGAAAGATCGGTGTCAAACATAACGCCTAGGCAGCAGGCTCCGCTGTTTGGGTGTTATCGCACAGTGAGAGGGTGATGTCAGATTTAACCCCTTCATGACCCAGCCTATTTTGACCCTAAAGACCTTGGCATTTTTGTCAATTCTGACCAATGTCCCTTTATGAGGTAATAACTCTGGAACGCTTCAATGGATCCTAGCGATTCTGAGACTGTTTTTTGTGACATATTGGGCTTCATGTTAGTATTAAATTTTGGTCAATAATATTTGCGTTTATTTGCAAAAAATCAAAAATTTGGCATAAATTTAGAAAATTTCGCAATTTTCAAATTTTTTATTTTTATTCTGCTAAACCAGAGAGATATGTGACACAAAATAGTTAATACATAACATTTCCCACATGTCTACTTTACATCAGCACAATTTTGGAAAAAAAAAATTTTTTGTTAGGAAGTTATAAGGGTTCAAAGTTCAGCAGCAATTTCTCATTTTTCCAGCAAAATTTACAAAACCATTTTTTCAGTGACCACATCACATTTGAAGTCTCTTTGAGGTGAGTACATGACAGAAATCACCCAAAAGTGACACCATTCCAAAAACTTCACCCCTCAAGCTACTCAAAACTACATTCAAAAAGATTATTAACCCTTCAGGTGCTTCACAGGAACTAAAGCAACGTGGAAGGAAAAAATTGACATTTTAATTTTTCTAACAAAAATGTTCTTTTAGCCTCAATTCTTTCATTTTCTCATGGGCAACAGGATAAAATGGATCCAAAAATTTGTTGGGCAATTTCTCCTGAGTACATTGATACCTCATATGTGGTCATAAACCACTGTTTGGGCGCACGGCAGGGCTCAGAAGGGAAGGAGCACAATTTGACTTTTGGAGCTAATTTTCCATTCAAAAAGTGAAATGGCGCTCCTTCCCTTCTGAGCCCTGTCGTGCGCCCAAACAGTGGTTTATGACCACATATGAGGTATCTGTGTACTCAGGAGAAATTGCCCAACAGATTTTAGGATGCATTTTATCCTGTTCCCCATGTGAAAAGGAAAAAGTTAGGCTAAAAAAAAATATTTGTGAAAAAAAAAGTACATTTTTATTTTTACAGATGAATTTGTGAAACATCTGGGGGTTCAAAGTGCTCACCACCCATCTAGATAAGTTCCCTGGGGGGGTCTAGTTTCCAAAATGGGGTCACTTGTAGGGGAGCTCCAATGTTTAGGCACACAGATGTTCCCCAAATGCGACATGGTGTCCGCTAACAATTTGAGCTGATTTTCCATTCAAATTGTTAGCGGACACCATGTCGTGTTTGGGGAGCCCCTGTGTACCTAAACATTGGAACTACAAAAAGGGGGGGTTGGGGGAACAAGAGGCGCAATAGTGCCCTTATCACTAGACACTAAATTGGAAACTCAGTGAGCAACAGGGGTTCACTCACCTGATCCAGTTGTGTCACCCACAACTGGTTTAAAGACGTGTTAGGAATTATATCCTGATGGCTGCTGCTGGACCTTCACCGACCACTCAGACATGGAGAAGCATCAGATTACTTGGGAAAGGTGTTTTGCGATCCGCGCTGCCAGACTGACTCGCATCAAAGAAGACACTTGTAGATGAAGTGTTAATCAGATCCTTCTTTTATTCACCGACGCGTTTCGGTGCCCACCCGGCACCTTCATCAGGGTAACCCTGATGAAGGTGCCAGGTGGGCACCGAAACGCGTCGGTGAATAAAAGAAGGATCTGATTAACACTTCATCTACAAGTGTCTTCTTTGATGCGAGTCAGTCTGGCAGCGCGGATCGCAAAACACCTTTCCCAAGTAATCTGATAAACATTGGAACTAACCCTCAAGTGACCCCATTTTGGAAACTAGACGCCCCAAGGAACGTATCAAGATGCATAGTGAGCACTTTGAACACCCAGGTGCTTCACAAATTGATCCGTAAGAAGGAAAAAGTACTTTTTTTTTCACAAAAACTTTCTTTTTTAATTTTTACGGATTAATTTGTGAAGCACCTGGGGGTTCAAACTGCTCACTATGCATCTATATAAGTTCCCTGGGGGACCTAGTTTCCAAAATAGGGTCACTTGTGGGGGAGCTCCAATGTTTAGGCACACAGGGGCTCTCCAAATGCGACATGGTGTCTGCTAACAATTTGAGCTGATTTTCCATTCAAATTGTTAGCGGACACCATGTCGCATTTGGAGAGCCTCTGTGTACCTAAACATTGGAGCTCCCCCACAAGTGACCCCATTTTGGAAACTAGACCACCCAAGGAATGTATGTAGATGCATAGTGAGCACTTTGAACACCCTTGCGCTTCACAAATTGATCCGTAAAAATGAAAAAGCATTTTGTTTTCCACAAAAACTTTCTATTTTCATTTTTACGGATCAATCTGTGAAGCACTGGGGGGTTCAAAATGCTAACTATGCATCTAGATACGTTCCTTGGGGGCTCTAGTTTCCAAAATGGGGTCACTTGTGGGGGAACTCCAATGTTTAGGCACACAGGGGCTCTCCATACATGACATGGTGTCCGCTAACAATTGAAGCTAATTTTCCATTCAACTTGTTAGCGGACACCATGTCGCGTATGGAGAGCCCCTGTTTGCAACCAGCGCAAGGGCAACTGGAAGAGTTGGGGTACAGCACCAGAAAATGGTGCCTCTAATGAATGTGCTATTTTCTGGGGTGGCTGTGGGTTGCAATTTGCAGCATGGGGGACCCACAATGTTTGAGTCTCTCCATGCTGAGGATTCCAGCCCCCCAGCTGCCAAGTTGTACCTGGCTGCAGTGGCGTAACTACCGCGGTCGCAGCGGTCACGGCTGCGACCGGGCCCGCCCCCAGGGGCCGGAGAGGAGCTCAGTCTGCCGACCTGGCATGCTCTCCTCCCACAGTCATCACCTGCTTCACTCCTTCCTGGGCCTGGCTGAATACAATCATCTACAGCACAGAGGAGGAAGGTGCCTGTGTGTATAGTGTGTGTAATGTGTGCTGTGTGTATAGTGTTTGCAGTGAGTGTGTGCAGTGTGTATAGTGTGTGCTGTGCAGTGAGTGTGTGCTGTGTGTATAGTGTGTGCTGTGTGTATAGTGTATGCAGTGAGTGTGTGCTGTGTTTATACTGTGCAGTGAGTGTGTGCTGTGTGTGTATAGTGTGTGCAGTGTGTATAGTGTGTGCAGTGAGTGTGTGCTGTGTGTATAGTGTGTGCTGTGTGTATAGTGTATGCAGTGAGTGTGTGCTGTGTGTATACTGTGCAGTGAGTGTGTGCTGTGTGTGTATAGTGTGTATAGTGTGTGCAGTGAGTGTGTGCTGTGTGTATAGTGTATGCAGTGAGTGTGTGCTGTGTGTATACTGTGCAGTGAGTGTGTGCTGTGTGTGTATAGTGTGTGCTGTGTGTGTATAGTGTGTGCAGTGAGTGTGTACAGTATGTATAATGTGTGCAGTGAGTATGTGCTGTGTGTGCAGTGTGTTGTGTGTATAGTGTGTGTATACTGTGTACAGTGTGTGCAGTGAGTGTGTGCTGTGTGTTCAGTGACTGTGATGTGTGTATAGTGTGTGCAGTGAGTGTGTGATGTGTGTATACTGTGTATAGTGTGTGTTTGTATAGTGCGTGCTGTGTGTATAGCGTGTGCTGTGTGCAGTGTGTGTTGTTTGTATAGTGTGTGCGCTGTGTGTTGTTTGTATAGTGTGTGCAGTGTGTGTGCTGTGTGTTTGTATAGTGTGTGCTGTGTGTATAGTGAGCAGTGAGTGTGTGCTGTGTGTATAGTGTGTGCAGTGAGTGTGTTGTGTGTATAGTGTGTGCCAGTGGCGTAACTACCGCGGTCGCGACTGCGATAGCGCCGGCCGGAGAGGAGGGAGGACGGGAAGTGAGAGAAAGCTCACTTCCTGCTGCTGTGCCCGTCCCTCCTCTCCTCCTCACTGCGGACCGCGGGACAGAGGAGTGTGCGCTGGTGAGTGTGAATGCCAGCGGACAAACACCGCTAGCACCCTTCCCCCCCGGTACTCTGACAGCACCCCCCACCGGTCACCACATGGGGGGCCCAGGGACTGATCTGAGGGGCCCTCAGCCTGCCTCCACTCTTAACCCCCCTCAGCCTGCCTCCACTGTTAACCCCCTCAGCCTGCCTCCACTGTTAACCGGGTTAACAGTGGAGGCAGGCTGAGGGGGTTAACAGTGGAGGCAGGCTGAGGGGGGTTAACAGTGGAGGCAGGCTGAGGGGGGTTAACAGTGGAGGCAGGTTGAGGGGGTTAACAGTGGAGGCAGGCTGAGGGGGTTAACTTAACTGAGGGGGGTTAACAGTGGAGGCAGGCTGAGGGGGTTAACTTAACCCCCTCAGCCTGCCTCCACTGTTAACCCCCTCAGCCTGCCTCCACTGTTAACCCCCCTCAGCCTGCTCTCCACTGTTAACCCCGTCAGCCTGCTCTCCACTGTTAACCCCCTCAGCCTGCCTCCACTGTTAACCCCCCTCAGCCTGCCTCCACTGTTAACCCCCCTCAGCATGCTCTCCAGTGTTAACCCCCTCCGCCTGCTCTCCAGTGTTAACCCCCTCCGCCTGCCCTCCAGTGTTAACCCCCTCCGCCTGCCCTCCACTGTGCAAACTCTCTCTCCTACCATGCGCTGTTTGTCTGTGCGCTCTTTTCTCCCTTTGTATGCTCTGTCTCCCTTTGTGCACTCTGTCTCACTCCATGAGCTCTCTCTGCCCCCCTTGCGATCTCTTTCCCTCCATGCGTGCTCTGTCCCCCTTTGTGTTCTCTCTCTCCATGCACTCTCTCTCCCTCCGTGCACTCTCTTCATCCATGTGCTCTCTACATCTGTGCGCTCTGTTCTTACTGTGCTCTTTCTGCCCCACTGTGTGTTCTCTTCCCTCACCCCTCTCTCTGCCCCCCCATGCGCTCTCTCCCTCTGTACGCTCTCTCCCACTCTCTGTGCCCACCAGTGCCCTCTTTCTGCCTCACCATGCCCTCTCTGCCCCATTGTCTTTGCCCACTGTGTGCTCCTTGGCCTCCAGTGCTTTTTCTGCTCCCTGGGACTTATTGTGAACACAACAAGCAAGCAGTAGCTAGCAGGTGAGGGGGGGCCCCTGGCAGTACCAACAGTGTGTGTGTGCCAGGTTGCCATCACCACCAGCTACAGTGTGCTCGTGACTGGCAGCAGGTGAGGGGGGAGGCCCTGGGCAGTGTCAACAGTGTGTGTGTGTGTGTGCCAGGCTGCCACCACCACCAGCTACAGTGTGTGTGTCATTGGCAGCAGGTGAGGGGGGGGGCCCTGGCAGTGCCAACAGTGTGTGTGTGCCAGGCTGCCACCACCACCAGCTACAGTGTGTGACTGGCAGCAGGTGAGGGGGGCCCCGGGCAATGCCAAGAGTGAGTGTGTGCCAGGCTGCTGCCAGCTAGGGTGTGTGAGCAGCAGGTGATGGGAGCTCCGGAGCAGCATGCTGGCAGGCAGTGCAAGTGTGTGCCAGCCAGTGCCAGGGTGTGTGACCAGTAGGTGACTGACTAGGGCTAGCCTGGGCTAGGGACACATTTGCGGCAGGGCACTGCAGATCCTGATCCGGTTTTGAGCAGTAAAAGGAACTGCAGCACATAGGAGCCCATTATGGTAACCGGATTGCACTACATGTAGTCCGGTTACCGGTTCCGGTTTCGTTGCCTGCATGAAAAATCATGCAGGCAACGTTTTTCGGAGCGGTAACTCTGTCGCAGCAGAATTCCTATAATGGGCTCCTACGGGAGTCCATGTGGCTGCCGCAAGGCATATGTGAATGCCTGTGGCAGCCGTATGCTTTGCACATCCCTGCTGCGGCAGCAGGGATGAACAAAGTGTCCGGCAACCGGATTGCACATTCAGTGCAATCCGGTTGCCGGATTCCGGCTTAGGGACACAAAATGTGTCCAAATTGTGTGTGAATGCAATTGCGATCACTGCATCTGGATGTGGATGCGGTAACCGCAATTGCACTTCCAAGTGTGACCCTAACCTACCACAGTGGCACTGGTCTAGCTGGTGGTGCAGGGCACAAAAGATTTGTGACTGAGAAGAAGACTGTATTGTGCCTTCCTGCTCGTCCCAGCAGCACAAGACACTTGCTGGTAACGCTATCCGCTGCAGCGGAATTTGCTCAGCATTTAGCGCTGCCGTCAAATGTCCCAGACCCTCCAAGTGTGACCCATGGCTTATCTATATATATAAATATATATATTCCTTGTATGCTATCTCCAATAGTGCATTAAATGAAGGTTAGTGAGGGTAGTGAATGTAAAATGTTTGGTTTTAGGTCTGAATTTAATTATGGGTCTCAAGTATATTATATTGTTTTATCTTGTATTTTATACTGTGTCTGGTTCTTATGTTTGCCTTTTTTTCAGTCTCTTCAACCTTAGATTGCACAAGTTCCTGGAATCTGGATATTTTTGTAGAGAAGCAAGTAGTCCGTGAAGCCTACAGACAGGAACAAGCCAAGCCAAGACCAAGTGAAAGACATTGTTTGAAAGAAGTAAGTACAGATGACTCTTCGCCATATGCATTTTGGGGGTGATTCATCAAGCCTTTTGCCAAACGCTTGCGCACATGCATTCCTATGTTTAACATGGGAACGCATGTGCCTGCGTATGGCTGAGTTTGGCCGCATTTGCGTACGGATGCGCATAATTTATGCGCCCTCCTCCGCACTCAGAAAGCAGCATGCAGCATTTTTTGTGCGTTCGCGGGCGCTTGTTTTATCTGCGAGCGCACAAAAAATGCATGGATCTCAATGGATCCGCAGTGTCCTCCGCATGACAGCGCAGGAGAACGCTGCAAATTACATTGAAATCTGAATATGAATATTACTGAATATTTTTTTCTTTAAATGCTGGATTAGTTAACTATACCTATATTGATTAAATATTACACTATAAAACATTACAACAATACTATAGCGTGCGAAATGAATAGAGAAATTGTGAATTTGGGTTGATAATATTTTGGTATGGGGGGGGGGGCCCCATTTGAAACTTCGCACCGGGGCCCATAAGTTTGTAGTTACGCCACTGCCTGGCTGTCTACCAAAAATACAGCGAAGGGCTTTTTTTTGCAATTTGCAGTGTGGGGTCTCTCCATGCTGAGGATTCCAGCCCCCCAGCTGCTAAGTTGTACCTGGCTGGCAACCAAAAACACAGCAAAGCTCCATTTTATTTGTTAAAAAAAAAAATGTTGTGGGGCTTTGCAATATTTTTGGTCCAGCCAGGTACAACTTGGCAGCTACGGACTGCCACCAACCCCCAGCTGCCTTGTTGTACCTGGCTGGCAACCAAAAATACAGTGAAGCCCATCTTTTTATTTCTAGAACCAATTCTAGAAAAAAAATGACGTGGGGTTCTGCCATATTTTTGGTCCAGCCAGGTACAACTTGGCAGCTACGGGTTGCCACCAACCCCCAGCTGTCTCGTTGTACCTGGCTGGCAGCCAAAAATACAGCGAAGCCCATTTTTTTTTATTTCTAGAATTCTAGAAAAAAAATGACGTGGGGCTCCGCCATATTTTTGGTCCAGCCAGGAACAACTAGGCAGCTGGGGGCTGGAATCCTCAGCATGAAGAGGCCCAAGCGTTCTGGGCCCCCCATGCTGCAAATTGCAGCCCGCAGCCACCCCAGAAAATGGCACATTCATTGAAGCGCCATTTTCTGGCGCTGTACTCAGACTCTTCCAGTTGCCCTGGTGGCAAACTGGGTAATAAAGGGGTTAATACCAGCTTTTTTATTGGCAGCTGGCACTAAGCCCGAGATTCTTAATGTCGGGCCAATGTTAGACTCGGCCATTAGGAATTTAGGAATGTAGTAAATAGTCAAAAAAAATACACCACATAGAGAAAAGAATACACCACATATTTGAAAAAAAACCACAAACAAAATTTGGACTCCATCTTTATTATAAAGATCCGACGTAGTCCACAACAAAGGTCCCACGACGCTCCATCGCCTCTGCTACATCCACCGTTCATAGCGAATCACTACGCCCGGGCTGTCAGATCGCTACTCTGCAGCCCGATCACCCTGCATGGAGATCGGGCTGCAGAAAGCGATCTGGCAGCCCAGGCTAAGTGTATAACTGTGGCCGGGCTGCCAGATCGCTACTCTGCAGCCCAATCCCCCTGCATAGGGGTTTGGCTGCAGAAAGCGATCTGACAGCCCAGGAATAGTGATCCACTAAGTGGATCACAGTGCCTGGGCTGCCAGATCACTTTCTGCAGCTCGATCACCAATGCAGAGGGATCGGGCTGCAGAATAGCCATCTGGCAGCCCAGGCACAGTGATCCACTAAGTGGATCACTGGACCTGGGCTGGGCTGTCTTATCCTTTCTGCGGCTCAATCACCCATGCAGGGGGATCAGGCTGCAGAATAGCCATCTGGCAGCCCAGGCACAGTGATCCACTAAGTGGATCACTGGGCCTGAGCTGTCAGATCCTTTCTGCGGCTCGATCCCCCATGCAGGGGGATCGAGCTGCAGAATAGCCATCTGGCAGCCCAGGCACTGTGATCCACTTAGTGGATCATTGTGCCTGGGCTGTGAGATCCTTTCTGCATGGGGTATCGGGCTGCAGAGAAGCAGCGACTCACCTGGCGGCGGCGGGAAGCAGGCAGCGAAAGCGGTGGAGGTGGTGGGAACAAGTGGCGGCGGCCGGCAAAAGTGCCTGCGCCGCCGCCATCTTGATGAAGATGATGGGGAGTGTCCCCATCAGCGCTGGAGGGGGCGATCCCCGCCCCCTCCAGCGCTCCAGCCTATAGAAGGGGCTCTGACCGCCCCTTCTATAGCTGGACACAGGATCACTGTGATTGACTGTTTCAACTGCCAATCACAGTGACCCTGGGGGCGAGGTGGGGAATCCACTCCCCCTGACCTCGAGCCTCAGTCCTCTGTGATAGAAATCACAGAGCATCGGGGCCCGATGGCGGTTACCTCTGCAACGGTGCCGCGGTAACCGCCATGACATTGTGCAACGTCATGGGTCGTTAAGGCACCGACTTTCATGACCTTGCACAACGTCATAGGTCGGGAAGGGGTTAAAGAGGTGAGTGGAGAGCAGGAGAAGAAGCTCAGTTTCGGAAAGGTTGCGTTTCAGATAGAGAGCGGACATGATGTTGGAAACTGTGATTAAACAGTCATTGGCGTTATGTAATATAGCGGGGGTAAGGTCAGGGGATTAATTGTATAGTTGTGTGTCATCAGCTTAAAGATGTAACAGAAAATAAGAAGGGGCGCAATGTGAATCTCCACCTGATGAAGACATTCACTGTCGAAATGCGTTGTCGGATGTAGAGGGCAAATAAAGGTTTGTTAACCATAATCCTAAAGGCCCAGTTACACACACAGATAATTGTGCAGAGATTGTTCACAGATCTCTGGTTGCAGTGAAATCATGGACACATTGTTCCATTTGTACACAACCACAAAATGGAACAATGTGTCCATGATTTCACTGCAACCAGAGATCTGCAAACAATCTCTACACAATTATCTGTGTGTGTAACTGGGCCTTAAATCATCTCAATTTATTGCCCAGCTGCCTCAGCGCTCCTAACCAGACCGCCTCAACTCCTTTCCATCAGCATAAAGATAGTACTCAAAACCAAATTTGCTGATGTTGTCCAATAGGGGCTGTGTATAGAGAGAAGAGGGCCAAGGACCAAATCCTAAAGGACCCCAATAGTGAGAGGAAGATGAGAAGCCAGTGAATGATATACTGAAGGACCGGTCAGAAAGATAGGAAAAGAACTAGGAGAGAACTGTGTCCTTTATGCCGAGGGTGTGTAGCATAGCTAGTGGGAGATGGTGGTCAACAGTGTCAAAAGCTGCAGAAAAGTCAAGAAGAATAAGCAGAGAGTGGTCACCATTACATTTTGCCATCAGAAAGTCATTGGTCACTTTGATGAGGGCAGTTTCTGTAGAGGGCGAAAACCAGACTTTAATGGATCTAGAAGAGAGTGAGTGGAGAGGTAGCGGGTGTGGTGGGGGTAGACCAGGCACTCCAAGAGTTTAGAGATGAAGGCGAGATTGGAGCTGGTCTGTAGTGTTTTGTACAGGATAGGTCAAAAGAAGATTTCTTTAATAACAGGTTAATGATAAAGTGTTTGAAGGAGGAGGGGAAGATACCAGCAGAGAGGGAGAGATTGACGATTTTGGTTTGGTGACAGTGCACCTACCCATTATGGGTGTTGGGTCCTAACATTCCTACATGAACAGTTTCCTGGAAAGTGGATTGGTCGTCGTGGGCCAGTTGAATGGCCAACAAGGTCTCCCGATCTGACCTCCTTAGACTCTTAAACCCCCATCAAACCCCCATATACACCTCACAGCACAAGAACCAACATTTTCAACATAATTCAATTGTTTAACAGCCATTTAACCCATATGAGGCAAAACAACAATTACACAGATGGCCGAAGCTACCAATAAACCATGTGCAGCATAAACACATATAACAACTGGGTCTCCATTTGTGCAAAGACTATTATTATGTTCGGTAAACCATCCTCACAGTGTTTTACAGGCCATATAACCTGCAAAGACATGCATGACGCCAGGACTATCACAAGCACACAGTCCCTATGAATTATTATATTTTACACAACGTCCAGTACATGGGAACACTTTGCACA
Organism: Allobates femoralis; assembly: GCA_033576535.1. Lineage (NCBI taxonomy): Eukaryota > Metazoa > Chordata > Amphibia > Anura > Aromobatidae > Allobates > Allobates femoralis. The sequence goes on from JARQOC010000006.1 coordinate 259,194,333, forward strand.
TCGTCTAATCACAATTGGACATGCAGGGCTATTATAGTACAAAACGCATTAACTATGGCAAAATTACCAGTATAGATTATAAAATGAAGAGCATTCCTTACCTCAATGGCGCTGGGCAGAAAACCTAATTGCGTTCAGCTGTGTGCCGTTTATCAAGGGTAAAACACAAAGTAATTAGGCAACACACTTGCGTCGGCCAATGGTAGTGCGTCTGGAGGGACAACGCCCAACGTCGTGGATTGGCCAGCTAATTAACGTTTTGGATTGGCTCTGTGGCCTTTAAAAGACGACTTTTCCATCATCACCACACCAACACATGCAAACACACCGTGGTAGCGTCCCCTATTGTCGCACAGCAGGATTGACGGTATGTATTGGTGACTCTCGGTCGTCATGGATGTTTTGTGTAATTGTGATGTTGTATTTTAAGTGTAGTGTGTTTGTTTGGTGTTTAAAAGTGTTTTCAATGCTTGCAACTTTGCATACCTTCACAATTGAAATACTCAGCTACATATTTTGGTTTTCCCTGTTCAACCATGCACACATCTTGCTCCATTTGTGTTGCTGGCACACAATAGCAAAATGTGTACATGATTGTATTTGGAAACACATATATGTCACTACGTTCAAAAGATATGTGTGTCTGTGTGCCTAGTGTCGTTCCCTTTTTTTTTTGGCCACCTACAAACCCCAGTTAGTTGCAATTTTCAAAGTGAACAGTGTTAGCATACGTTTTGGGATTACATAAACACTGCAAGCAAAGTTGCCTTCTGCACATGTTGGCAAAGTCGTCCCTTTTTTTGGTGGGGTTCGATTGATCCTCAATTTTCTGCAAATAACTTAGCAAAATGGCCTTTCTACTAAAGTATTAGGAATTTGCATGTGTGCCATGGTGAGAGCTCCACAAGGGGACAATGCCAACTACCTGATAGATTCTGTTTGTTTTTTTATGGGTGCGTTAAAGTAATGTTTGTAAAATTTTGTCACTTTGTAGGATTTGTAAGTGCCAAAATGCAGTGTCAATGTTGATCCTAAAACTCAAAGACATCTGGGATACGGGGTATTGTGTGGGTGTTTAATGGGTAATGACCAACACACTTCCAAACATTAGTCAACAGTGTCGTGTAACAAGCATGTGACCATAGTGGTTCAGTTATCTTGTTCCAACATGTCATGTGGTCATGCTAACTTGCTGTCCCTCTTGTCGTCACATGGTTGTTCACTACCAACTCTCATTACATTTGTGGCCAACAATGTAATCTTAAAGAACAAGTTGAACCACAGTACCCGTTAGGCACTGTCTGGTGAGACTGTTGCATTTGAGACGTGAATGTAAGTGGGCTACTGGTTTATGTTGAGGTTGCACCTTACAATCTTTTAACCTTACTTGGCCACATTGGCTAAGTATTGATAAGCTGGCTATGCACACAATGTAACTTATCAACCACAAGCAACATCCTTGGCTGGAGGGATATGTGGCTGTGGTGCACTTTGTGAGCCTTTATGTTGTGGTACACTGTTTTTGTGTGCAGGAACCCATCAGTGTGTTCTAATGGGCCCTGCTGCTGCTGCCGTCAAGATGTTAGTTTTTTTTATTGCCTTGTTTAAAATGTACATGAGGCCAACACTATTTTCCCATAGTTGTTTTTTCTTTTCCTTAACATGCATGTTTGCTTTGGCCATGTACATGTTTATTTATCAAATGGCCTAAGCAATCAGGCCTTTCCCTAGAGGCCGATATACATACCACCTCCGTGACGCTAATTTAGCTGATTGTGTGTTGACACGCAAGGTGCAAATGTTGGCCTTACATCAATTTTTCCAGAGTGCCATACAGACATACATATAGCCTATGTTGCTTAATGGCCTTATTGTCAAATGCGTGATGTTGAAATTTGTAAAAATCGGACCCCTGAATTACACTTTTATAATGGTTTCACAGGAACACATGTAGACACATGCAAACACAGGAAAGGAAATGATCCATGCCTGTGTGTGATGCTAGCCTTTTTCTGTGTTCACAGATGACAGACAACCATGAATATATCCAGGCCAAATACCAGGAGCTGGAGTGCTTGTGGCGGATAAGAGCGCCGGAATATAAGAACAGTACGGCGCGGAGAGTGGCGTATGACGAGCTCATCGCACTCACCCAGCAGCACAACCCGGGGCTGAGTGTGGATTTGCAGTTTGTGCAAAAGAAAATATCTAATCTGCGCACAGTGTACCAAAAGGAGCTGAAGGAGGTGAACAAGTCCATGCGGTCCGGGAGTGGAACGGGGGAGGTTTATGTGCCACGTTTGTGGTACTATAACCTCCTCCATTTCCTCAAGGACCAGCATGTCCCTCCGAGTACACTGTGCAGCAGGAACTTTGCACAAACTGCTTCCGCCACTCTCCAAGTCTCCGATCCGCCACAAGAGGTATGTGTTTGATCTTCTTGTTTCTCACTCTTGGCAACGGTGGTTGTAGACACTGGTGTTGTGTGCCACTTTTCTAACATATGATCGTGTGTTCTTTTTAACACTGCACCCTTGGACAAATAACGTGGTTTTTGCCTTCAAAAAGGTACCAGACCTAGTCTGGTAGAAATATGCTGCTTACTTATGTAAGTATAGTAAGCAGTGTGTCTTGCAAGACTTTTCAATCTGTGTCAAGGTTACTTTTGGTGTTTTTTAACATTGCTTACATTGCATGCTTAAAGTGGTGGAAGGGATGTTGCCTGTTACAGCCTAGATGTTTCTTGCTTTTCTTATTTTGTTTTTTTTTTCCTTCTTATTTCCAGGACCCTCAAGGCGCCGGCCCCAGCCAGGAAGAGGCACCCGTTCTGGAGGAGCACCCCACTACATTGGGGCTGGAGCCTGATCCCGGTCCCACCATGCAGCACCCTCGGCCCAGGGAGGGGGCCAGGGCACGCCGAAGACCAGCTCCCCCCTCTACCCAGCTGGGTGACTGGGCCAAGAGGGTGCTGCTGAACCTGGAACGTGTCCCTTGGACTGGGATCGGGCTTATGGTCAGTGAACGGGTGTCGGAGCTGGGCCGGCCAGAAAGAACTCACCTTGAGAGGATTATCACTCTGGCCCTGGAGGCGTCGCGGAATGGGACACTGAACGGGGAGACAGTGTTGTCCCAGCCCACCCCCACCCCCCACAGCCCCCACCCCGACCACCCTGGCCACCCAGCAGCCCCAGGCCCCGTCAGTGTCCCATCATTGCCCGCCAATGGCTATGTTTGTGCCTGGACATATTCATGGTGTGCCGAGGGACCCATTTCCATCTTTCCCTCGGCACAGAACATACCCTGTTCCTGCAAGGTAACAGGGTGAGTCTGCCATCGCCAATCTGGCAGCAGACTATGAGCCTGAGCCTTATTGGGGACGCTACCAAGATCTGTGATTTGCTTTAGCCAGGATAGTCTTGGTTTTTGTTTTGTCCCATTTTGTTTGGGAAACAGTTTCAGGCAAACAATCTTTGCTTTTTTTTTTGTTTGGGTGCAAAATAAATGTACTTTTACAACTAGTGTTGTGTTTCTTTTGCTAATAGGTACCAGTTAGCGAGCAGGTGCAAGTATGTCCCCAGCTCAATAATGTCCCACACAGGTCTAACACACACTACAAGTAGCTGCCAAACCCTTTTTTGTTTTAAGTGAAAATGTAAGTGTGTGGTAAGGCCACTTTACACACACACACTGTTGTGTCAATTGTGTGACCAAATTTGGGCTTTCAGTGAAATCATGGACACATTGCTCCATTTTGTGGCGGTGGTGAAATGGAGCAATGTGTTGATTTTTGCACTTAAAGCCTATTTTTTTACAGTACTTTGACCCCTAACTTTGTGTCAGAAAAGTGGACGTTACGTTGTCCCCCCCAGAATGTGCCATTCTGTATGTGTGCGGTATTCATACAGTGTTCAACAATCCAAAATCGGTGTCTGCCCTCTGTCCTCATTTTTTTTCAGAGTTAAGGGCACTTTACACACACAGATCTATGAGTCCAATATCTGAACAGATCTCTGGTTGCAGGGAAATCATGGATACCTTGCTCCATGTTCTACACAGCCACAAAATGGCAAAATGTATCCCTTATTTCACTGCAACCATAGATCTGTTCAGATATTGCACTCACATATCTGTGTGTGTAAAGTGGCCTTTAGGCCCACATTAAATGACTGTTTTATAATTTATGTAGCATCTTTGACGTGAATCAAGGTGTTTTGTAGGTGTAGTTATTTCTAAAAATTACAACGCACACAAGTTTTTTTTCTTTTTTAGTTTGGTATATTTTGCGGCTTGCACAAACATGCAAGTCACACACCTTTTTCTTGTCAAAACTGTTCTGAAAACAACAAATATTAAAATGTAGCATGGACAAACATTGGTCATAAAGTGCAAATGTGTGTAAAAACATGACCAAGGGCGTACTGCGGAAACATTCCGCAACACTTTACGGGCCAACATGACCTGCTAAGAATGTAAAAATTACAAACCAATATTTATGTCAACATGACACAATTCGAATTCCAACTTGGAAACAATGCAAGAAGCAAAATCATTATTCTTGGCCAACAGGGCCCTGACTAGAAGCTTTGCTGACAAAGTGATGCAACATGGCACCCACCACCTCCAGCTGCGTGGTTGCCTCCGGTAGCTTCACCAGAGCCTCTTGGAAAGCCGGAATTAGTTCCCGGTAAGATCTTCCACCTACAGTGTGAAAAGACAAACATCATTGGCCATAATTTTTCAATACATTGCCTAGAACATTGAAAGGGTGGCCAACAAACAAACTTACCAACCACAGGAGGGGAGCCATTGACAGAGGAGGGTGATTGCCGCAAGTTTGCAGGTGAATCAGCAGCTGTTGGGCCTAGTGGTTTGGCAAAAACAAAAACCATAATTAACAACATGCCTTGGTTAAGGGCCACTTTACACACAACAACTTATCTGTCCGACTTCTGAAAACTTTAACTGGTTGCATTAAAATCATGGTCACATTATTACATTTTGTGGCTGTGTCCAAATGGAAAAATGTGTCCATGATTTCAGTGCAACCAGTAAGGTTGTACACAAGTTTGACCAATAACTTTGTGTGCGTAAATTGGCCATTACATACATTCAAATTTACTTTAGCAAACAAAAAAAGCCCAGGAATCATTTCACAAGTACCTGAAGCACTGCCATGTTCGTCACTTGATGAGTGTGGCTGTGCAGCTCCATATGCCTCCATTATTGCCTGTAAGGCAGATTGGCCATGGGGTGTGCCCTGATCACCCGAACCAGAGGCCACACACACTCCCAGATGGCCATGTTGTTCCGCTGCCAGAGGGGAGTATGCAGGAGCTGGGTCCGGGGAGTGTCCGACATCTGCTTGCGGTGATGCTGGTAGTGAACCATGTGGAGATCCAACTGGTGCTGATGGCGAGGCTGGGGACAATGTTCCCCTTGAGGGAATGGTAAGTGGGGATCTGGAGGGTGCAGGTGATGGCTCGGGTGACCTCACCGGTCCTTCGGCGGGCTCTACAGCTGGAGCCTGGTCTGCCTCATCTTCTGCATCTGTGTATTTTGAAGGTAGCATTTATTAACAACTATTTTTGACATTTCAACATAGTGTAGTGTGTGCCTACTACCCTTTGGTGTGTAAATTACCTGTTACATACATGATGGCCTTACGTCCCTGATGACATAATAGTGTGTCTGCTGGTGTATGTACTGGTCAGTTTTATTGAACCTTAAAAAATAAAGTTATTTGGACATTACAACATAATGCTCATAGGTATGGGTACTTGACTTGGTTAACACACTATTGCTTACTTAATGACACGCACCAGCAAGATTGATTATGTCTTGCTACCCAAATATTGTAATAGCTGGAGTAGGAGTCATTGGTGTAGGAGACAATAGATGTTTGCTTCTGTGTTGGGTGTACTATGCTATATTGTGTAATGATGACACATGTCTGTATGTATCATGACATAATACTCACCACGCAAAGTCTGGATGTGTTCCCGGATGGCGGCAATGCGGTCCCTGCCCTTATGTTTCATGTCTGCTATTTTTTTGACTATTTTCTTGTATGTTCGATCAACATGTAGGTCCCCCATCAGGGCCCGTTGGATCTTCCGCACAATGCGCTTTTTATGCAGCCTGGGGTGCTGGTGTGGTAGGACACACCAGTAACCTTCTTTGTCAAAAATGTCAAATAAAATGAGCAGCTCTGGCTCGCCCCAGGCTACTGCGCGCCATCTTTAGTGCTGGGACTTCACTCCACCTCTAAAGGGTGGGCCTGCTGCAAGGCAACGTCATGACGTCACGGCACAAATGGCGGGAGCGGTGCATAATTTCTCACTCCGCAAAGGAGTCGCACACACATACAGCCGGAGGCCAGGGCACGCTCTGCGGTCCCGAAATGTGCCCAGCACAACGCATTTGCGTCGCCCAGACACCATGTGTATAGTTTACACTATATGTGGAGGGAGTTGTGAGATGCAAAGTACTGTTTGTATGATGTTCCTTTTAATTAGATTCACATTGAAAACATGTGTCCGACAACAAACCCGTAACAAAATGCGGACATTACATGGTACAGTCGTCGTGACAAGGTCCAACAACTATTTGCACGAGCAGTACAGGAGATGTGGAATTGTGTTTGGCGAAATTGTGGTCGGCACCTTTGCGCAGCTCCATAAACTATTCAGTAATGCAGCGCACATCACAATAATAAACTGCTTACCAAAAAAAATGGCTGCTTCGCAACGCTCAGCCAATCCGCATAGACTACCTAGCCACCAATCATTGGAGGTGGGCGGCTTAAGAAATTAAACATTAGCAACGCCTACGGGACTTCCGGGAACGACCAAACAATCTGGATTGAAATCGTAGTTGGCCTGTCACACAGCACGATCCGGCTCCAATCTCCATTCAATATCGGACCATTGAATAGCACGCTCATTCAATCCCCGATATCGCATTGACATCGTTCCTGCATCTTATTGGACGTTCACACCATCCAAAGCAGGAACGATATCGGGTCCAACGATCGAACCACGTGACTTTTCGTTGAAATTGGACGCCGATATCGCGACGTGTAAACCCACCATTACTGTTTCATAACCATCTCTAATAGGGACAATTAGCTTATGCAGCTGTTTGTTATAATGGCCCATAACAATGTGTTTAAAGCACTTCAGATTATTTCAGATTGATTTCAGTGATCCAAAGAACTCTGAGGCTGGCTTCACACTGCAGTTTTTCACTGATCAGTGTCCATCAGTGTTTGGGTGCCAAAATCAGGAGTGTCTCCAAAACTCAGAACAGGTGTCAATCTTTCAATTATAGCTTTTCTCTGCAAATTCCACTCCTGGTTTTGGCACACAAACACTGATGGACACTGATCAGTGAAAAACTGCAGTGTGAAGCCAGCCTGAGACACAATACCATCACTGGGTTTCATTAAAGAAAAAACCCTATGACTAGTGATGGGCGAATCCTAAACTACTCGGAATCGCTAGACTCTGACAAGTCTGAGTCCAGGACTCGCTACTCGTTGAGAGTCTAGCGATTCCAATGTTAATGAATGGGGAACGAGTATTGCAGCGATTCCTCTGCTGCCGGACCCTATAAGGGGTCTGGCAGCAGAGGAAAAACCTGCAAATCCCCATGTTATTCTTTTAAAGCCAGCGGCAAAAAGCCGAGCGAGTCTGGCTGACAGCAGAGTTCAGCTCAGGTCATAATGACCTGAGCTGAACCCTGACTGTTTAGTCAGTTCTCAGCTCTGCTACATCCCTGTCTGTCTAAGCACAGATAGGGATGTAGTAGAGTCGAGATTGCGTTTTGGACTACGTCGGACGGAAGAGGATTTTTTTAATTAAAGATGGAGTCCCTAATGGCTTTTTTTTTTTATTTCTAATAAAAAAAAATTTCTGTGCATAGACATCTAGATATAGATGTCTATGCACAGGGAGTGAGCAGACTGAGAACAATCTCAGCTCTACTACATCTCTGTGTACAGACATAGATGTCTGTACACAGGGAGAAAAGGCGGGTTCTAGGACCCTGGAGCTGCGGCAACCCGCAGGACCCAGAGCCCAGCAGAGAGCAGACAGCTGGAAGACGGAAGAGAGGTAAAGAGAATTTCTCCCCCCTCCCTTCCTTCGCTCCCTGCTTGCTCCCCCAGCCCAGCCCCCAGCCCAGTTTACTGTGCGAGTAATCCCTGCGATTACTCGCACAGTAACGAGTCGGGCGAATCCCCTACTACTCGGCGAGTGCCGAGTAGTAACGAGTAGATTTGCTCATCCCTATCTATGACACTTACAACCAATTTGCATAATAATTTGGAACATGGTTTATTTAGTTCACGTTTTTATAGCATTTACAAGGAGGTGTGCCTACAGGGTAATTATGCAGAGCAGCCTAAAAACACACTCCAGATAGTCTTGTAAGGCTGTGTTCACACTATACGTATTTCCTGCAACTTTTTACATGCGCTTTGCCCCAAAAAGCGCATCTGCGTCTGTGTTTCCCGGCAAAGTGAATTGAAATTCCCTTTTGCCATTCAGACGCTGCACTTTTTCGCCCGTGCTTTTGGGTCTGAAAACGCGCGTGTAAAAAGAATTAACTTATAATTGTTTGCGCAAATATGTGCGTGCTTTCTCCCATAGGCCCCATTATAAGAGCTGGAATTACATTCAGATAATGCTCTATTCCAGCGCCTATAAACGTGGGAGAAGAAGCAGGATGTGATGTCACACGGGGGGAGGAAGAATCTTTCCTTCCCCTGTGTGACATGTCAGGGCTGCAGTTCTGCTTTCCCAGTATACCTACATACACTGTGAAAGCAAAATAAAAGAGAAACAAATGGATTAAAAATAAAAAAAATAATTGCTCACCTCTCCGCCAGCTGTCCGGGACCCGAGGAGAAGACGTCTGATCGTTTCCAGGACTTTAAAAATGTGATTGGCTGGTAGCGATCAGGTGGTATGTCACATGACGTATCAGCTACAAATTCAAAATGGTGCACATGGTTAACAAATGTTATGCCAAATTGCTCTACATTTGCCTTTTACCTCTTTTGTGTTTTGCAACTTCTTAACCCTGTTGTATACTCCACAAAAATGGCATAAAATCTGTGCAAAATTTTCAGACTTACATAAAATTAATCTAGGGGCCATCTGTGTAAAAAAAAATTCTGGCTTTCTAAGGCTGGCTTCACACCACGGTGTGATCAGGTCCGCGGCTGTCCGGTGTAAACCAGACAGCCCCGGTCCGGTTTTTGACCCCATAGTAGCCTATGGGGCTGGATGGAGCCGGATGGCAGCTCTCTGCCATCCGGTTTCATCTCTGCGGTGGAATCCAGGAGAATTCAGATTATTCTCTTGGTCACAAAAATGTTGCTTGTAACATTTTTGTGTCCGGGGAGAAAAATCTCCCCCAATTTGCCGGAGAGAGCAGCCATCCGGCTCCATCCGGCCCCATAGGCTACCATGGGGCCAAAAACCGGTCCGGGGCTGTCTGGTTTACACCAGAGAGCCCCGGACCGGATCACACCGTCGTGTGAAGCCAGCCTAACTCACAACATTAGAAAACCCTATACTCCACCAACAGGGAGGACTATAAAACAAAAAAAAAAACACATAAAATAGATTTAAAAAGTACAAACTAAAAGAATAAGAGGCACAAATTAAAATACTAAAAACTAGGTTAACCCTTTCACCCCCCAACCTTTATTTAACCTAATGACCTGGCCATTTTTTGCAATTCTGACCAGTGTCACTTTATGAGGTAATGACTCTGGAACGCTTCAATGGATCCCAGTGATTCTGAGATTGTTTGTCTTTTTTGTGACATATTGGACTTCATAATAGTGGTAAATTTAGGATTATAATTTTTGCACTTATTTGTTTAAAAAAAAGGAAATTTGGTGAAAATTGTTAAAATGTAGTAATTTTCAAACTTTTAATTTTTATACCGTTAAACCAGATCATACAAAATAGTTATTAAATAACATTTCCCACATGTCTACTTTATATCAGAACAATTTTGGAAACAAAAATTATTTTTGTTAGTAAGTTAGAAGGGTTCAAAATTCATCAGCAATTTCTCATTTTTCCAACAAAATTTACAAAGCCAATTTTTTAGTAACCACATCACATTTCAAGTGACTTTGAAGGGTCTACATGACAGAAAACACCCAAAAGTGACACCATTCCCAAATTTGCACCCGTCAAGCTACTCAAAACCACAGTCAAGAAGTTTATTAACTCTTCAGGTACTTCACAGGAACTAAAGAAATATGGAAGGAAAAATTGAACATTTTACTTTGTCCAACAAAAATGTTACTTTAGCCTCAAATATTAAATTTTTACAAGGGTAACAGCAGAAAATGGACCTTAAAATTTGTTATGCAATTTCTCCCAAGTACACTGATATCCCACATGTGGTAAAAACAAAACAAAACACTGTTTAGGTGCACAGCAGGGCTTAGAAGGGAAGGAGCAACATTTGACGCTTCAAGCGGAAAATTAAAAATTAGCTGGAATCGTTAGAGGACACCATGTTGCATTTGGAAAGCCCTTGATGTGGCTAAAAATTGGAACTCCCCCACAAGTGACCCCATGTTGGAAACTAGACCCCCAAGAAACTTATCTAGCTGTATGATGAGCACTTTGAAGCCCCAGGTACTCCATAGATTAAGCCGTGAAAATGAAATAGTATTTTTTTTCCACAAAAATGTTCTCTTAAATTCTCATTTTTTTTCATTTTCACAAGGGCAACAGGATAAAATGGATCCTAAAATATGTTGGTCAGTTTGTACTGGGTACGCCGATACCTCACATGTGATGGAAGACCACTGTTTGGGCGCATGGCAGGGCTCTGAAAGAAGGGAGTGACATTTTGGAACGCACATTTTGATGGAAATGTCTGTGGGTGTTCTGTCCCGTTTGGAGAACCCCTGTGTGCTGAAACTGTGAAAACCCTCCACAAGTGATCCTATTTCGGAAACTAGACCCACAAGGAATTTATTTGGATGTGTCGTGAGCACCGTGAATCCCTAGGTGCTTTACAGAATTTTATAATGTTGAGGTGTGAAAATAAAAATATGGAAACTAAAAGAACATTTTTGTGGAATAAATTGATTTTTTCATTTTCACACAGGCAGCATGATAAAATGGACTCCAAATTATGTGGGGCAATTTCTCCCGAGTATGCTGATACTCCATATGTGGTGGGAAAACAACTTTTGTGCGCTCGGGAGGTAAGGAGTGGCATTTTTGAGCGAGAACCTAGTATTTTTGCCTTGATTTTCCCCATGTTTTATCAGTGTATTTTTGACAATTCCGCAGTACAGCACCTTCCCTGCAAATTGTATAGGAAATTAGAAGTGTTGTGCCCATGCTGCAGATTTTCCCGTGGCGGAAATTACAAAATTTCCAGCAGCAAAAATATGCAGCATGTCAATTCTATCAGGGTATTTTGCTGCAATTTTCACCCATAGAGCTCAATGTCAGCTCTAAAATACTTACCAAATACACAGCACTGTTAACACAGTGAGTATTTGTTGCGTAATTAGGCTGGTTTCACACTATTGTTTTCAGGTGTCCGTGTGAATCCAGCTTGAACTGGATGCACTTGCATCCATTATTGGTCCCATTGACTTTCAACACGGCCACAAGCACTTGCAGTTGCATCCAGTTCTTTACGGTTCCACCTGATCCGGGTGTTCATGTTTTTTTTCACTGAGACCAAAATCACATTTTGTAGGGATTTTTGTGTCCGTTTCAAAATCATAAACACCCAAATCCGGGGCACTATGGGTTGAAGCTGAATGTGGCTCTATGGAACCCGGATCCGAGGGAATCCTGATATCACTTGATCCGAATGCTGGATACGTTTTTTTGAACGCAGGGGAGAGACAGCCACAGAGGAGAGACAGGCGCAGGGGACAACCACAGAGGGGAGTGACAGTCGCAGTGGAGAGACAGTGCAGAAAAGGGGAGAGCCAGTACACAGAGGGGAGAGAGAGAACACAGAGGGGAGAAGCAGGTGCAGGGGAGAGACAGCACACAGAGGGGAGAGATGGCCACAGCGTACAGACAGCCACAGAGGGAAGAGACAGCCCATTGGGAGGAGAGACAGCACATTGGGATGAAACAAGTACAGGAGAGAGACCACGCACATGGGAGAGACAGGCACAAAGATGAGAGACGATGCACATAGTGTACAGGGCAGAGATAAGCGCAAATAGAAGAGACAGCACAGATGGGAGAGACAGCACAGATGGGAGAGACAGGCACAGGGAGGGTAGACACAGTGCACAGAGACTGCCCTCTCAACGCGATAGCATCAGGACCACATCTAGTATATATATCTGTGGCTAGAAGAATCACAAAACCACCTGGGCCAATAAAAGTCTGTAACAGAACATATATATTTATATACATATATATATTGGTTGATGGCAATGTAAATGTGAATGCTTTCACTGTGACTGGCAGCATTACACATAAGAGTTAATGCATGCAAGTAAGTTTGTGTGGGTGAATACACCTCTCCACCTGTAAGTATAACAGGTGGTATATCATGTGACTCCTTCCTGGTCATGTGACTGTGATACAAGCAAGGTCCTGCACTTCCTGCTTGGTCCACATGGCAATGTCTGAGAATGGAGCTGGCCAGGGCACCTAGAAGTCAAGTTGGTAATTGAGGCCTGGTGGATTTGGACTCATGACAGGGAATCCCAGTGTGCCACCTCTTGGATGGCAGGATTGGCAGGAGCCAGTCTGAAACCCTGCTAAGCTGCAAGTGGAGGTAAACCCTGAGTGGGACTTTGTGTGTTGACTGAGGTCAGTTTATAATTGTATACAGACGTAGCTGCTTAAGTGAAGGACTATATGCTGTGTACTCTTCCTTGTGTGAACTGTGGTCATGATTATCGGCTGCACAGCCGGAGTAGCGTTTTATGTCTGATAAAAAAACAGAATACACTATCTTTTATAGAAGACTGTCTTTGTGTGCTTGAACTGTGCAGTAAGTGAGTGCCCCCAAACACACTCAGTAAGTGCTAATGTAGTGCCCCACCAATATGGTCGCCACAAAGGGGTACTGCACTCATTAACCAGGTGTTCCAAAAGGAAATTGGATGGTGAACCTAGACCCCCACCAAACAAACCCACACACCCTAGGACCCAGGGGACCATGGGCGAACCCGGGGGGAGGGCCTAGTCAAAGGGGGACAAGGGAAGAACAGGCGGTGGGGAGTTAGTAGAAGTGAGAAGAAGCGTGCAGGCAAATGGAGGAAGAGAAACGCAGGGGCACAGGTGGAGTGGGAATAGCCTGGGCGCCCAGATCTGGGACTAAGATAGTCAGACGGAGGGGTGGTCAAGAACCAGGGAACTGGCCCTGAGAGTGGCGCAGATGTTGTAAGCCCGAACCACCGAACCGGGGGCCACGCAATCTCCAGGAGTGGTGGCCGTAACCCGACGCACCCGCTGAGAAGGCAGTTGAACTAGGGTCAGGAGACAGGTACCAGTCACCCAACAGGATCCATGGCTGCTAGATCGGGGCACTGCGTGTGGAGACGCTGACAGGAGAGATGAAGAGGTAGCAGTGGGAGAGTGACCAGAGAATGGAGAGGCACATAAAGGGGTTATGGGTGAGCTATCCTGATTCCTTGTGGAAGAGACCAGACTGGACTTAGTACCGTATTTTCCCGAAAGTAAGACCCCCCCAAAAGTAAGACAGGGTAGGGGGAACGGGGGGGGTCTGCTAATATAAGGCCGCCCCCCCGAAAGTAAGGCCGCCTGGGGGGGGTGCTGGGGAATATAAGGCCGGTACCTGTCCCCTGTTGTGTCCAGGCTCCTCCAGTGTCCTGCAGGTGCAGACGCTTTGGAGCAGATGGGGTTAATCACAGCCTAACATGGTGTGTGCCCCTGCTTAACTCCACACAGCCCGGCTCGAGCTCTGATTGGCTCCAGGAACCAGCGGGCGCGGCCAGATGACGAGCCAATCAGAGCTCAGGACGTCATCTGGCCGCGCCCGCTGGTTCCTGGGAGCCAATCAGAGCTCGAGCCGGGCTGTGTAGAGTTGAGCAGGGGAACACAGCATGTTAGGCTGTGATTAACCCCATCTGCTCCAAAGCGGCTGCACCTGCAGGACACTGGAGGAGCCTGGACACAACAGGGGACAGCGAGGACAGCAGGGAGCGGTAAGAAGCAATGTGTGTATGTATGTGTATGTGTGTGTGTGTATGTGTGTGTGTATGTGTGTGTGTGTATATGTGTGTGTGTATATGTGTGTGTGTATATGTGTGTTTGTATGTGTGTGTGTGTATGTGTGTTTGTATGTGTGTGTGTGTGTATATGTGTGTTTGTATGTGTATGGGTGTGTGTGTGTGTATGGGAGGCTGCAGTGGCTGGGGCTGCCAATATAAGGCCCCCCCGAAAGTAAGACAGGGGGCCACTTTTGGCCCCCCAAAAAATGTAAGACAGGGTCTTACTTTCGGGAAAACACAGTAGAGAGAAGTGCCAGGTGGCAAATTGCAACTGAAGTGAGTAAATCGGGTACAGAATTCCAACGCTGTGTGAGACTGTGTTACTCCCTACCTGCGGAGCCGCCGACTACCTCAGTACACGAGACATGAAGGCCCAGTGTAATCACGGCCTTACACACTCTGTCAACTAAACATGTCTGCCCTGGGGTAACGCTCCACCTAGGGTGAACAATGACCTCTAGCTGCCATTCAAACAACCCAGGAGGTCTGACCCGCAGCGTCGGTCCCTCTTGACCAAGAACCATAGGTGGCATCACGAACATTTACCCTATAAACTTTATTCCCCTCCAACACAACCCCAAAACCTGATTCCCCGCCAGACAGGTCAGTACAGTAACACCGACTCTCCCAGAGTCACGGAAGCCAGGTCTCAACCCCTGTGACTCCCCCGGCAAACTCATAGCCCGATTCCGAGTACCCCACAGTCCCGGGGATGGGCGAGTTACTACCTCACTATATATATAAATAAATATATATATATATATATATATATATATATATATATATTTATTATACACAGTGCCTTGTGATGCAATGTAATGATAAATAGAATCCACCTGTGTGTAATCAAGTCTCGGTATAAATGCACCTGCTCTGTGATAGTCTGCAAATCTACCAAGACCCGGCCGTCCCTCTAAACTTTCATCTCGAACAAGGAGAAGACTGATCAGAGATGCAGCCAAAAGGCCCATGATCACTCTGGATGAACTGCAGAGATCTACAGCTGAGGTGGGAGAGTCTATCCATAGGACAACAATCAGTCGTACACTGCACAAATCTGGCCTTTACGGAAGCGTGGCAAGAAGAAAGCCTTTTCTCAAAGATATCCATAAAAAGTCTAATTTGAAGTTTACCACAAGCCACCTGGGAGACACACCAAACATGTGGAATAAGGTGCTTTGATCAGATTAAATCAAAATCGAACTACTTGGCGACAATGCAAAACGATATGTTTGGCGTAAAAGCAACACAGCACATCAACCTCAAAACACCATCCCCACTGTCAAGCATAGTGGTGGCAGCATCATAGTTTGGGCCTGCTTTTCTTCAGCAGGGACAGGGAAGATGGTTAGAATTCATGAAAAGATGGATGGAGCCAAATACAGGACCATTCTGGAAGAAAACCTGTTGGGGTTTGCAAAAGACCTGAGACTGGGCCGGAGATTTATCGTCCAACAAGACAATGATCCCAAACATGAAGCAAAATCTACAATGAAATGGTTAAAAAATAAACGTATCCGGGTGTTAGAATGGCCAAGTCAAAGTCCAGACCTGAATCCAATCGAGAGTCTATGGAAAGAGCTGAAAACTGCTGTTCACAAACACTCTCCATCCAACCTCACTGAGCTCGAGCTGTTTTGCAAGGAAGAATGGGCAAGAATTTCAGTCTCTCGATGTACAAAAGTGATAGAGACATACTCCAAGCGACTTGTAGCTGTAATCGCAGCAAAAGGTAGGGCTACAAAGTATTAACTCAAGGGGGCCGATTAATATTGCACGCCTCGCTTTTCAGTTTTTTATTTGTTAAAAAAGTTTAAAATATGCAATAAATTTTGTTCCACTTCACGAATATGTCCCACTTGTTGTTGATTCTTCACAAAAAAATTAGAAATTATATCTTTATGTTTGAAGCCTGAAATGTGGCAAAAGGTTGAAAAGTTCAAGGGGGCCAAATACTTTCACAAGACACTGTATATAAATAAAACTAAATAAATAAACTTTTGCAGCTTACATGTTCCTCCCAGTTATGTGGTATCGTCTAGACATTGTGGGTGTTCTCTCCAGCTCCATGCCACCCTTGTTCCCTGATTATCATGCCACTGTGGGCGTAATAACCTAATTTCCCGTGCACTCCCGGAGTTTCAAATCTAATGTTGTTTCTTCATGGTATTACGCACGTGAGCATTTCTGGTCCTGTGCATTGGGTGTGTATTGCATATGCTGGCTGGCTTCCGAGCATGCGCACTGCACATTCTGAAGCTGGCCAGTACACCAAATTACTCACCCACAATGCACAGAACTACAGGAGTGTAGGCCTAAGGGGACTTTATGAATCAGAGATTAAAATATCACTTTAGAGTGAATGTCTATGTCATGTCCGATTTCCTTACGTTTTACTTGGCATTTCATAAAGACCGTTTGGCACTAGAGTTCATCTACTTTCCCCCTGACATTACAATTTACATATTTCCCAGAGGAGCATTGCGGCTAAAATTCTCCTCACTGCTGTCATGCAGGATAATCTCCATAAGGAGAGTAGCTATTCCCTGATAGTGACCATTTAACACTGTTCGGCAAATTTTTAATTATGACAGAAAAATGAAAATTTGCAACCTGAATATGTATGTCAAGCACTGAAAAAGTACAAGAAACCTAAAATGAATTTATAGAATTTTATTTAATATTGTATAAATACAAAATTTGTTACAAAATTGGAAAACTTAACAAGAAAAATCACTAGATTTGAGGTTACAGTGATTTGAGGTTACAGTGGTAGAAGCATAAAAAACCTTCATTACAAAGAGATAAATTTGAACATCCGGCTTTCATTGAAAGCATTTATTTAAATGGTAACTCCCTTTACAGCATGTGTAATGTCTGAACAATACACGTCCCACCTCTGATCCAATTGTCACTCAACATTTATAATAAGATCGTCATTGGGGGTTGCCCTATACCTGCACATGCATGCAGTTTACTTATTTCACTCAATAATTAATATAGCCACAACAAAAATTACTAGTGGACCTAAAAATACGTTTGATCACCTTGGACAGCAGTGTCTCTAACAGCTCTCTGAAGCAGAGAAATCTTATTGTCATCGTCACTTCATGATAACCTACAGATTACTATTTACCCAAGAGGGTGTCTTTATCAGCAACTCCATAGTTTATTAATTTGGGGGGGAGAGAGGGGTTGTCTGCTGTTTGTGGGGGAAAAGATGCTCTTTTCACAGTAAATACTAAACTGGCTGCCAATCATCTGACGATTAAGCAAAATTATTTTTTCCTCTTCTTAAAGGATTAAGGTTCTTGCTATCGCATGTACTGATGTATAAAGGTACCGTTACATGGCAGGACATTAAAACAATGTCGGCAAAGATCTGGAGGGCACGCAATCGTTTCCGACATTGTTTTGACATTGTTTGAGAGATGTCACATGTCTAGATATCATGGACGACGCACCAACGATGTAGTGAGCAGGTATCGTTCATACCACCAAGCGAAAGATACCTGCTCATTTCTGTGAATGGGCGAAGTCGTTAACGACATTGTTATCGCAGTGTCAAACACAACGATATACCAGGTTGGCTGATCGTTGGTCGTGTGATTTGAGAAAATGTTCTCAAACCAGCGATCAGTGATCCAACGTTTTATCGTTACAACTTTGCAGAGTCACACGCAATGTGATTGTAACGACTCCAAAGCCGTGACGTTTAAGCGATATTGTTAACGATGTTGTGCCATGTAACGGGGCCTTAAACAGAACATGTCTGGCAGTGAATATTTTTTTTTAATTAACAGAAACATGATTAGAATAATCTGAATTAAAAGGGGGCCTTGTTTATAATAGAAGACCCTCATCATTAAGGAAACCCTATAATTATTACATTTCTTCCCATCCATCCCAAGGTCCAAACACTGCTGGTGACCAATATACGGTACCTTAATTGCCAGATATTTTGAACATAAAGTAACATAGGAAATTAGACAACAATTAGAGACTTTAAGATTTTTTTTCTTAGTTAAAATTACCAAATAATGTAATTTTAAACATTTCTTCAACTTTAACCTAGATGAGAACCATCTAGACAGCTATTAGTCCCTCATTCTAGAGTGAAATATACACAACTCAACTTAACTGAAGGAAAGAGTTTCCCCAATTTATAAACTCGTGCAATGAATATAATGTGAGTGTGGACAGTTACAGTCCAGCCGCAAAAGCCCAATGTTTCACAGCTAAATACCACTAGGGCTAAACAAATCAACAAAAGTATTGTTTCAGCACAATTTGTATTCTGTGCTCACCATATTCACAGGTAAGTCACATTTATTGCTATATGTGAAAATCTTTTACCAAAATCCTTGTTCACACAACGTTTTGAGGGAACATTATAACCATTTACTGGTAAAATTTCTCCTTATATTAACTGTTACAAACTTTCATTAGTTACATGCAAAGAGGAGATAAATCTTTGAGATAAATCTACTATATAAAGTTGGCATGTCATACTTTTTCTTGTTTCTAATGAGAGTGATTTGCAAATGTGGATAAGCGTACATTTGCAAACCCCCCTGGGAACCCCTCCAAGTAGAGCGCTTCAAGTGGTCCTGCCATATATACCACTGAAGATACAGCAAACAGAAAAATCACATCACAGAGATTCTAACCGGGAGACATCCCACCATGTATCATCATTTTTACTGTGACTTTTATTATTCAAGTTGACTGATCCATAGATGAAACATTTCATTCCCCCAGTGGATATCTGGATTCTGTTAATGATCTTATTATGGAGATCATAAGAACTATGGAAAGCAATCTTAAGGACGACTATCATCTCAGGGAATCATGTTACCGTAATCACAGACAGCATGAAATACACAGACTACCTCATTAAAAGCAACCATGTTTTACTCTTAAAAGCCTATAAGGAAAAGTTATAATCAGCAAAAAATTCCTTACTGCTTTCTTTTAACATGTGCTTTAATTATGAGTTATCAAAAGATACTTTTACAAATTTCACATACATTTGTATCAGCACCAAAAATCTAATCCCCTAAAATAATTTACACATTTTACCAGACAATTAACCCTTTTATGACCTATGACATGCTGGTATGTCCTAAGTCATGCCCCTTGCTTTAATGCGGGCTTGCACTCCAAGCATCTTTTCCTGCACATGTCAGCTATCTGATGGGTTTGTGACACCCTAGGTGTCAGCTGAGGACCCCTGTGTCTGTCATAACGTCTTCTGCTGATTTCGTGATCGATGAGTACAACTTCAAGTCCCCTTGGGGGAATAGTAAATACAACAAGGAATTGCACTTTTTAAAAATTTCACTGCACTTGAAATTTTTTCCCAATTTCCATTAAACTATATGGGGAAAAAAATGGTGACATTCAGAAGTCCCACAAAAAAGCAAGCCCTCATATGGCTATATTGACGGAAAAATAAAAATGTTATCACTCTTGGGAGAAGGGGAGGAAAAAACAAAAGCACAAAATGGAAAATCACAATGTCGTTGAAGGGGTCAAATAAACTAGAGAACCTTTTTAAGATTTCTAGGGTAAAGCCTCATTCAGGCATAAATTTTTTTTTACTTATATGAAAAAAAAATTATTCAAAAATATTTTCGATACGATTTTCCCACAGTTTGGGCAGTGTGTCCATTTTTACCATTAGTGATTTTTATGTGAGGAAAAACAAAAAAAAATATTTCAAATCTCCTCCCCATTTCACAATTCATCATGGACAGCACATGGACTTCATACTAATGCCATCCATGCTCCCTCACTGATTTTCATGGACCCATAAACTTCAATAGGTCATTTTAGATCAAAAATGGATATCTGTGTTGTTTTTTTGTTGACAAAAATAATCAGATGTTAGCTGCCCCATAGAATACATACCTTTTACAGTCTATCTATAATAAATGGATTTTGAATGAAGCCTAATTGTTAGCATTTTGGTAATTATAGAAGACGCTTTAGATATAACTCAAAGTGAGTAAGTAGGGTTGAAGAACTTCCATTCTTCTGAGTTGAGCTGAAACTTCCGAGGCAAAAGGAGGTTTTTGACTCTCCTTTTCTTTTCATCCTCATATTTTTCTTTAAATGCATTCTCTATTTCTTCCCTGTTCATCAGTGTCTCACCATTATCACCCTTGATGCATGTATTTTCCCTCACACTTCTGTCACTTTGCAGCAGTCTACTGAACGATTCATTTTCAGCACAGTTTCCATACATCCAGTCTTCCTTCTTATTATGTGCTAGGTATCCTGGAATAAACTTTACACCAATATACATCTTGTTACATTTTGTGCATGGAGAAACTTTTACGTATCCCCCTTTTTGAATTTTTAAATTATAGGCATTACATTGGACTTGATTTGGGAATGTTATGGGTAGACCATTACCCGCGCACACACTGCATATGAGATCGCCTTGTCCCACACATACAACGTTGATATAGCAATCATTATTTCCCTTTGGACCTTTCCTTTACAGGACATTGAGGATCCATAAGCTTTCTTAAGAACTTTTGCATCACTAGAATCTTTAACACAGCAGTATGTAACTACTGAAGCTGCTAAGGCAAAATCATTGGCAATGGGTTGGTTTCCTTCCTCATCAGTAGCCTTCCACAGCGATTCATTGATAACTGCCAGTTCTTTCAATAATAATTCTGGATCTTCTGGTTTCAAATATTCAGTCATCTAGAAAGGAAATAAAAAGAAAACATGCATTTAATAGGAAATTCATTCATTGTCATACATGCCAAGTATGTAAGTGGGGATTTGCCTTAACCACTTCCTGTCCAAAGCCAGTTTTCAACTTCCTAGCCTGGACAAATTTTTCAAACTTGACCAGTGCTACATTGTCGTAAAAAATTTGCAAATACTTCCACATATCCCAGTGATTCTGAGATTTTTTTTATAACACACTTTACTTTGTTAGTGGTAAATTTAGGTAGGTATGATTTGCAGTTTTAATGAAAATTCAGAAATTTAAAGAAAATATAGAAAAAGGAATAGTGCCTCACCGATATTCAATTACACCACAGGTGCCTGGATAACATGCCAGGCTTAAAGCCACTTCACACTCTAGGATATCATTAACAATGATGAAAGCTTCAGCAGGATCAAGTCAGAGAGAATAGAGCATGATCTGAGTCTGGTTATGAATGGTGCAGACTGACTCTGAAAAAGCTTTAAAGTGCTGTCCCTTCAGCTGACAAGTGCTGTGATATACTTTCTAATGATCAGTGCTTCTCAGCTGAAGAGACGGCCCTTCAAAACATCACTAGGATGGAGGCCGAGGAAGAGAGTGAAGTCTGATCTGAGCATGCATGCTCAGGCTGCTGTCAGTCAGTGAGAGGTAGCCCTGCCTCCACCAATGATATTCCATGCTCAGATTGTCCGCCTTTGGTTCCAAATAGGATGTAGCAGTGGCTGCATCACAACACAGGAATATAGCAGCCAGAGAGGCTCATAGAAGCAGGCTAGGTAATAGGAGTATGTTAGAAAAATGATTATAAGGAAAAGGTAGATAATATGAAAGGGGTTTAATTTAGTAGTGGAAAACCTCTTTAACTTAGTGACATATTCTATTTTGAATTTAATGACCAAGCCCAAGTTTAGAAATCTGACCAGTGTAATTTTGTTTAAATTAGCTGTAGTCCCCGGCATTGCCTCGGATGGTAACTAACTGTTCTTTGCTTTAACAAAATAGAATGAGCAAAGTCTTGCTTCTCCCTGCTGCGATACACAGGCTCCAAATGTAATATAGGGGCTATGTGTGGGCACCTGGTGTAATACAGAGGCTGTGAGTGGGCTCCTGGTGTAATACAGGGTGAGCACAGGCTTGTAATACAGGGGCTATGTGTAAGTACAGGCTTGTAATACAGGGGCTATGTATGAGCACATACTGTAATACAGGGGCTATGTGTGGGCACAGGCTGTAATACAGGGGCTATGTGTGGGCACAGTCTGTAATTTAGGAGCTATGTGTGGGCACAGGTGGTAATACAGGGGATATTTACGGCACAGGCTCTAATACAGAGGCTATGTGGGGCACAGGCTTTAATACAGGGGCTATTTTAAGCACAGGCTGTAACTGTAATACAGGGGCTATGTGTGGTCTCCTGGTGTAATACAGGGGATACAGGCTCTAATATAGGGGTTATGTGAGGCTTCAACTGTAATACAGGGGCTATGTGTGTGTTCCTGGTGTAATACAGGAGCTATGTGTGGGCACAGACTGCAATATATGGGCCTATTGTGAGCTCCTGCTATAATCCAGGGGGCTATTTGTGAGCTCCTGGTGTGATACAGAGGCTATGTAAGGCCTCCTGTTGTAATACTGGGGACTGTATATGGCCTTCTGCTGTATACAGGGGGCTGTTTATGGACTCTTGCTGTATGCTGGGGCTGTGTGCGGCCTCCTGTTGTATACTGGGGGCTGTGTGTGTCCTTCTGCTCTATACTGGAGGCTGTATATGGCCTCCTGCAGTATACTAGGGGCCGTGTGCGGCCTCCTGCTGTATACTGGGTGCTGTGTGCAGCCTCCTGCTGTATACTGGAGCCTGTGTGCGAACTCCTGCTGTATACTGGGGGCTGTGTGCGGCCTCCTGCTGTATACTGGGGGCTGTGTGTGGCCTCCTGCTGTTTACTAGGGCCTGTGTGCGGACTCCTGCTGTATACTGGAGCCTGTGTGCGGACTCCTACTGTATACTGGGGGTTGTGTGCGGCCTCCTGCTGTATACAGAGGGCTGTGTGTGGCCTCCTGCTGTTTACTAGGGCCTGTTTGCGGACTCCTGCTGTATACTGGGACTGTGTGTGGCCTCCTTCTATATATAGGGAGCTGTGTACAGTCTTCTACTGTATACTGGGGGCTGTGTGCGAGCTCCTGCTGTATACTGTGTTGCAATGTTGGTGCACTGCAATACATCATACCTACAAACAGACTACCGTATATACTCGTGTATAAGCCGAGTTTTTCAGCACAAAAAATGTGTCCATATACGGTACCCGGTTGTATACAGTCCCCCCCCGTGGTATACCGGGCCCCCCCTTGCTGGTGGCAACCTGTAAAGGAAGAGATCATTATACTTATCGTGTCGCTGCCGCCGCCGCCGCTCTGTCACCGTCCGTCAACGCGCTCCTCCTGGTCTTCCAGCTTCCTTCACCGGCGCACAGGAAATGACGTCATTGTCTGTGCACCGGAGAAGGAAGCTTGAAGACCAGGAAGAGCGCGGTGACGGACGGTGACAGAGCGGCGGCAGCGACACGATAAGTATAATGATCTCTTCCTTTACAGGTTGCCACCAGCAAGGGGGGGCCCGGTATACCACGGGGGGGGGGGGGGGGGGCTGTATACAACCGGGTACCGCTGTATACAGCTGGGGCTGCTGTATACCCCTCTGGGGCTGCTGTATACCCCTCTGGGGCTGCTATATACCCCTCTGGGGCTGCTGTATACCCCTCTGGGGCTGCTGTATACCCTTCTGGGGCTGCTATATACCCCTCTGGGGCTGCTATATACCCCTCTGGGGCTGCTGTATACCCCTCTGGGGCTGCTGTATACCCCTCTGGGGCTGCTGTATAACCCTCTGGGGCTGCTATATACCCCTCTGGGGCTGCTATATACCCCTCTGGGGCTGCTGTATACCCCTCTGGGGCTGCTGTATACAGCTCTGGGGCTGCTGTATACAGCTCTGGGGCTGCTGTATACAGCTCTGGGGCTGCTGTATACCCCTCTGGGGCTGCTGTATACAGCTCTGGGGCTGCTGTATACAGCTCTGGGGCTGCTGTATATACCACTGCGGAGGCTGCTGTATACTACCACTGGGGAGGCTGCTGTATACTACCACTTAGGGGGCCTGTATACCACACTGCTGGGGGCTGTATACCTGTGCTGGGGTCCACCCTCGGCTTATACACGAGTCAATAGGTTTTCCCAGGTTTTGGGGGCAAAAGTAGGGGGGTCGGCTTATACACGGGTCGGCTTATACACGAGTATATACGGTAATAAAAGTTAATATCCCATGAATGGACTAAATATAAACGTTTACAAAAATTGTGAAAATATTTTTTCAAAATCAGAAAATAAAGAACAAAAAAAGAAAAATATATATATTATACCAATAAATGCATATATTTATGTACAAACAAAAATAAACAAAAGTGCGCATATTTGATATTGCCGTATCCTAAACCAAATTTATAAAACTGTCACACTAGTTAATCCCTTCAATGAACACCATAAAAATAAATAAAACAACATAGCGAAAACTTTTTCATCATACAGGTGACAAAATAAGTTGAATAAAACATCATAAAAAAGTCAAATGTAAATAAAAATGGTATAGCTGAAAACAACCTTTTGTCTCACAAAAAACAAGCCGCCATACAGTCCCGACAACAAAAAAAAGTAAAAAAAAAAGCTATAGCTCTCAGATTACAGCAATACAAAAAAAAATGTTATAAAATTGTTTTATTATGTGAAAGCATTAAACAGGAAAAAAAATATATATAAATGTGATATCGCTGTATTTGTGTACTGTATTTTCACTTTTATCACATCATGAAGAGCGTAAAAACAAAGCAAAAAAAAAACTATTTCTGAATTGCTTCTTGATTCTGCCCCATAAAAAATGAAATAGAAAGTGATC
This sequence comes from Allobates femoralis, assembly GCA_033576535.1. Taxonomy (NCBI): domain Eukaryota; kingdom Metazoa; phylum Chordata; class Amphibia; order Anura; family Aromobatidae; genus Allobates; species Allobates femoralis. The sequence goes on from JARQOC010000006.1 coordinate 259,219,269, forward strand.
AAAAAATATTATGTGGCCCAAAATGGTACCAATAAAATCTCCAACTCATCGTGCAAAAAAACAATCCTTCACGTTACTCTGTTGCCAGAAAAATAAACAAAACTATAGCCTTAAAAATTCAGTGATGCAATAAACCTTTACTTTGTATAAAAAATATATGTTTTTAGTGTGATAGCAGCCATACCTAAAAAAAACTATATTAGGCTGGGGTCACAGTTGGCATGCATTTTTTTAGTGCCTTTTAAAAACGCATGTGTTTTTACATGCGTTTTTCATGTCAGCATGAGTTTTTTAAGGTGTGTGATGGCTCCCTGCGTTTTGGCTGCGTTTTTAAATCCGCACCAAAAAATAGTGCATGTACTATTTTTTGGGGCGTTTTGAAAAACGCATGCGTTTTTATAACATGGGCCCCTATGGAAAACGCATGCAAAAACGCATGTACAATTAGTACCATTTAGTGCCATTCAAAAACGCATGCGTTTTCCATAGGAGCCCATGTTAAAAAAACGCATGCGTTTTCTAAAACACATGCGTTTTTTTAACATGGGCTCCTATGGAAAACACATGCGTTTTTGGATGGCATGCGTTTTTGCATGTGTTTCCCATAGGGCCCCATATTAAAAAATGCATGCGTTTTTGGAAATGCACCAAAAATGCATGGTACTGTCACACATGCGTTTTTGCTATTAGGGCATGCGTTTTTTTAACATGGGGGCCTATGAGTGCGTTTTTTACATGCGTTTTTGAAAACGCAGGTCTCCAAAAATGCTTGTAAAAAATGCAACTGTGACCCTAGCCTTAATCTGGTTTCACAGTAATCGCACTGACCTGAGGAATAAAGCCGCCCTTATACCGCAAGGTAAACAGTGTGAATAAAATAAATAAAGTCAATTCTTCAAATGCTGTTCATTTGTTCATTCTGCCTCCCAAAGATCGCAGTAAAGCTCGGCTCACATTTATCCTGTGCTTACACTGGGGATTATGTGGAATCTTTGAAAAACGTGATTGAGACAAAATTCCCAACAGAAAATTTACTGTAGAGAGGCGGAGAGAGTAATTGTGAATTCACATCTGGCTGGCCTGTGCTCCGGTGTTGTCCATCCTTTTATGTGTTCTTTTAGTCGAGCACAAAAGTTTGATCAACAATAGTTTGGTGCACCTCTGAAAAGATGGATACAGATGAGCAGATGTCAAGATGAGTCCGGAGTAACTCTGCTGCCTCAGTGTAATGAATTGATCCATCAGGGGTTTCACCTGAATCATGTATTTTGGAGATTTAGATGGAAACCCCAATGTAAGTCTTAGCATAGAGCAGTGGATAACTGTGAACTGATCAAAAATGTTCTGTACCCAAATTTCCACCAATAGCATCCAACTCAACCCACAAAAAACAATCCCACTCATCTGTTAATGGAAATATAGGGGGATTTCGTGTTACTGGTAGCCCAAAGGCTTTGGAAAGCTGTATGGCTTCCCCCTTCAAAAAAAGAAATCCAGCAAAATCAGCGCTCCAAGATCCAAATGTTCACCTCCCTTTTGATCCCCACAGTGTGCCTAAATACCAGTTAATATCCACATGTTTGGCATTGTTGTAGTGAGGAAGTCTGCTTAATTTACAGGATTTGTGTCTCCAGAAGCACAAGCTGGGCACAATTTATGGACATTACAATGTACCGTCCACTGCAAGGGCTTATTCACAATTTTTTGGTTCTGCAACATTCACTACATTTGAATCCATGGGTTTTTTCCTCAGATAAAATCATCACTACACTTGTAGATGAATGATTCCCAGAGGGGTGTATTTTCCAAAATGTGGTCAACTGAGGAGGTTTTTGCTGTTCTGGCACTTAAGGGCTCTGTAAATGGAAGCCACAAACTATTCTGGGAAAATCTATGCTCCAAAAGTCAAATAGCAAGTCTTTCCTCCTGAATCCTGTGGTGTGGCCAAACAGTACTCTATAGTCACATAGGGAATATTGACCCATTCAGGAGAATTTGTGTACACACTTTGAGGCCTTTTTAGATATTCTCTTTGTGAGAATTGTAAATTGGGACTAAAACAACATGTCAGTAGTAAAAATGTATGATATTTTTTGGATTATAAACACATTTTTTTCCCTAAAAATGGGGGTGCGTCTCACAATCCGAATCTTGTTTTTTTTTTACTTACTGAGCGGGAGGGTTGCAGTGCTTGAGCAAAGGTGCAGGAGGCAGGGTCCATGGAGGATCTAGGCAGTAGAGAAAGGCTGTGCGCCAGAGTTGTGGGGGTGTTGCGGTGATTTGTGATGGTGGCCACCATTTTCTGGGTTCCTGCAGGCATTGACAAGCTGCGACTCTTCCTCGACTGCCCAGGACTTCCAGAAAATGGCTGCGGATCTCGATCTGCCTCCGTGGCCATTTTCTGAAAGTCCTAGGCGGTAGAGGCAGATTCGCAGCTTGCCAATGCCTGTAGAAACCCAGAAAATGGCGAATGCCAGTGCCCAGCACTGCAACAACCTTGCAGCTTCAGACCCACAGCCTTGCCCCACTGCCCACATTCTCCATGGACCATGCCTTTCACCTTCACTCCACCACTGCAACCCCCTCTCAGCCATGGTGAGTTCAGGATGGTGGGCCATGTATAAGGATGGAGTACATATATATAACAGGAGGAGGAGCCATGTACAAGGATAGGGGACATATATACCAGGATGGGGAACATATAAACTGTTTGAAAGACGGAAATTGTCATTCTAAGACAGGACCCCATTTTACATAAAAATAATTTTTATTCTCGTCTCCTTGACCAAATGTGGGGTTCATCTTATAATCCCATGCATTTTATGAAGCAAAAAATACAGTAATTATTTTTTCTTCACCGTCCAATAATATATTATTTTGTGAGACACGTGTGGTATCAGTATGCTCACTGCACCCCTAGATTAAATCATTAAGGTGGTGCAGCCTGAATAATTGGTCACTTTTGTGGGGTTTCTGCTGTTTTGGCATGTTAGGGGATCTTCAAGTGTGCACAGCTTCTGCAATCTATTTCAGCCAAATGGTGCTCCTTCCCTTATAAGCCGTGCCGTATGCCCAAAAATTAGTTTTCCACAACACATGAGGTATCGTGTATTCAAGAGAAATTGGACAACAAATTGTATGGTTCAGTTTCTCCTTTTATCCTTCTTAAAATGAAAAATTTGGGATTAAAACAACATTTTTGTGGTAAATATATATATATTTTTTTATTTTCATGGTTCAACATCATCAATTCACCTAAGGCTTCAAAGTGCTCGCCACACATCTAGATAAATGTCTTGGAGTAATTAGTTACCAAAATGGGGCTAATTATCTTTTTTTTTTTTTCACTGTTTAGGCATATCAGGGGCTTTAAAACACGACATGGTGTCTGCTATCGATTCCAGCCGATAACACATTGCAAAAGTTAAATGGCGATCCTTCCATTTCGAGTCCTGCTGTGCGCCCAAACAGTAGCTTTCCACCACTTATGTGATATCTGCATAATCAGGAGAAATTCACAACAAATTTTATGGTTCAATTTCTACTGCTACCCTTGGGAAAATAAACATTTGTGGGTTAAAGCAACATTTCTGTGGTAAAAATTATTTTTTTCATTTTTCGGCTCAAAGTCATAAAATTCTGTGATACAACTAGAGGTTCAAGGTGTTCACCACATATCTAGATAAATTCCGTGAGGGGTCTAATTTCCATAATGGGGTCACTTGTGTTGGGTTTCTACTGTTTAGGCACATGAGGGGCTCTGCAAATGCAACATAGCATCTGCTTTCTAGTCCAGCCACATTTTCGCTCCAAAAGTCAAATTGTGCTTCTTTTCTTCTGAGCCCTGTCGTGCCCTTAAATAGTAGTTTTCCACCACATATGGGTTATCGGTGTACTCAAGAGAAGTTGCATAACATATTTTATAGTACATTTTCTCTTGTTACCCTTGAAAAAATGCAAATTGTGGTATTAAAGTAAGATTTTTGAGGGAAAAAGCTTCATTTTTTCCTTCCACATTGCTCTGAAGCACCTGAAGGATTAGTAAACTTATTGGATGGGGTTCTGAGCAGTTTGAAGTATGAAGTTTTTGGAATGATGTCACTTAGGGCCACGTCACACACACAGATATCTGTGCAGATATTGTTTGCAGATCTCTGGTTGCAGTGAAATCATGGACATATTGTTCCATTTTGTGGCTGTGTACAAATGGATCAATGTGTCCATGATTTCACTGCAACCAGAGATCTGCAAACAATATCTGCACAATTATCTGTGTGTGTGACATAGCCCTTATGGATATTTACTGTCACATAGGTTTTGTAAATTTTGTTGCAAAAATGAGACGTTGATAATTCTTTAACTTTTCTTACTTCTTAACAAAAAAATATGTTTCAGAAATTGTGCTGATGTAAAGTAGATATGTGGGAAATGTTATTTATTAACTATTTTATGTGACATAACTCTATGGTTTAGAGGCATAAAAATTAAAATTTAGAAAATCGCAAAATGTTTAATTAGGTAAAAAATGTTTGTACCGTGTTAGCCAGTAGATAGAAAAATATCAGTATCTGAGAGTCATCAGTGGTTGATACCTTTTAATGGCTAACTGGAAAAATGGTAAATATAGCAAGATTTCGAGACTCTAAGGCCTCTCCATTAGGCTGGGGTCACACACACAGATATCTGGGCAGATATTATTCACAGATCTCTGGTTGCAGTGAAATCATGGACACATGGTTCCATTTTGTGGCTGTGTACAAATAGACCAATCTGTCCATGATTTCACTACAACCAGAGATCTGTGAACAATATCTGCACAAATATCTGTGTGTGTGATCCCAGCCTTAGGCTAATAATGACATAAAATGTGAACACAGCTATCCATTTGTATATATGTGTGTGTTCAAAATCTGTGTCAATATTGGCCTGATGAAGAGGCCTTATGGCCACTTTACACACACCAACTTATCTGTCCAACTTCTGACCAACTTACTGGTTGCAGTGAAATCATGGACACATTGTTCCATTTGTACACAGCCACAAAATGGAGCAATGTGTCCATGATTTCACTGCAACCAGTAAGTTGGTCAGAAGTTGGACAGATAAGTTGGTGTGTGTAAAGTGGCCCTTAGGGCTGCTTTACACACACCAACTTCTGTGTCCAACTTCTGAACAGATCTCTGGTTGCAGTGAAATCATGGACACATTGTTCCATTTGTACACAGCCACAAAATGGAACAATGTGTCCATGATTTCACTGCAACCAGAGATCTGTTCAGAAGTTGGACACAGAAGTTGGTGTGTGTAAAGCGGCCCTTAGTGTTTCAAAAACATGCTATTTTTTACATTCTTTTCATTTAGCCATGGTAAGGTACCAACCACTGAGGACTCTCAGATTCTCATATTATGCAAAATGTTTAAAATTTTCAACAGATTTCCAATACTTTCACAAATAAACATGAGAAAATGTGACCTAAATTTACCACCATCATGAAATACAATATGTCACAATTTTTTTTCACTGGGATCCATTGAAGTGCTCCAGAGTTATAACCTTATAAAGTGATGCTGGTCAGAATTGTAAAAGTTTGCCAGGTCAGGAAGTTGAAAATAGGCTTTGGCGATAAGGGGTTAAGTGATTTGGTGATGAGAGGGTTAAGCAGAAAAAGAAAAACAGAAGAGACCTAATTTTGGAAATTGCACCCCGCAATGAATTTATCTACAGGCACAGCAACTATTTTGGTTTCACGAGTGTCTTCCAGAAATAAGCATGGGTTGAGGTTGATGTTGCAGAGAGAAATTAGGTGGGGGGGGGGGGGGGGGATTTGGAGCCCTTTCGCTTTTCCAGAGTCTTTGTGCTAACAGTAACAAGGAAACCCATGTTTTTTGGTTGACAGATAATGGACCGCAGCGTTGACTTTTTTTGTGGGTTGTGTTGATGCTTTTGGTGCCATTTAGGGTACATAACATTTTGGATCACTTTTGTCTCACACCAGCGTTTTTTTTTAAATCCGGTTTGTGAGCAAGAACAGAATCCTGCAGAGATCCAGTTTTTGCTCTTAGACTTATAGTGGAGTGTGGTTTCATCCAGTTTCTGCCAGATCAGGGTGGACACGTTGTCCTAAAGACACATGATGTAACGTGTTTTGGGATCAATAATAAAACGGATCCAGCATCAATTATAATGGAAATCAATGGACACCGGATCTGGTTTTGCCGGATCATGCTTGGTACTAGAAAGTAGATAGACTTCTGACTAGAAGGTAGGCGGCCGTCACACGCACAGATATCTTGCCCGATATCGTTTAAGCGATCTCCTTTTTGATCGCTTAAGCGATATCGGGCAAGATATCGTTGCATGTAAACAAGCGATTCACGATGTGACATCGCTTGATCGTGACATCGCTGATCTGAGGTTCGGTTCTCAGATCTAGCGATGAACGATGCAACGATCTGCATCATCGTGGTGTGTGACACCACGATGATCCATCTCCCAGCGACCGCGCCTATGCTGGGAGATGGTAACTATGGTACACGTCGGGTAACTAAGCGACGCGCGGCGCCTAGTTACCCGATGTGTACCATAGTAACGAGCGAGATCGCGGCTCCGCATCGCTGGTGAGTCTGTCTGTGTGACATCTCACCAGCGATGTGAGCGATATTGTAAGCGATTGCGCGTGCACGTGATCGCTTACAATATCGCTAAAGATATCTCACCGTGTGACGGCCGCCGTAGATAGACAATAGATAAACAGAGCTGACCAGTCTCTCACTTTCCTGCTGCTTGCTTCTGGGGCTGCTCATTAAGCTTCATGAATATTGACGGCACTGAACTGCAGCTGTCAATCAGAGATGCTCTCTCTCTGTGAGAGTGTCTGTGATGATTGGTTTTTGCACTCAGACTATGCCCCCACAATCTGTAATGGTGTCTGTGCTTGGTTGCCATATACATTATTGTATGGCAACCAACCTGCCATCATAATGTGGAAAATAAAGGATGGGAAAAAAATTGTGTAAGGGTCACCCATATTTTTTAGTCTCAGCACAGGTAAAGCATACAGCTGCGGACTGCAGCCCCCAGCTGCCTAGATATTTCTTGGCAGGCAATTAAAAATACAGGGGACTTCATTATTATTATTATTAATTATTTAAATAAATAATAATTAAAAAAAATGTGTGGGCTGCGCCCTATTTTTGATTACCAGCCAAGGTAAAATCAGGCAGCTGGGGGCTGGTATTCTTAGCTTCGTGAGGCCTATAGTTATTGGACCCCCATGCTACAGAATAGCAGCTTGCAGACACTTGAGAAATTGGCACATTCATTAGAATCACCAATTCCTGGTGGATTACCCAGTTCTTCCCTATGACCTGGTGCAGTGGCATTGGGATGATAGAAGGTATTTAATTGAAAGAAGGTATTGAAAGCTGTCATCAAGCCCTAAATTGGTAATGTTCACTCTTTTATGAGACCCGCACATTACTAACCCTAATCCTTTATTTTAAATAAAACACACAGGCAACCCTCGTTTGCCCATTTATTAACACCAAATATACCCTCCAATGTTAATCCATAGCGATGTCCCTCAGAACTTCTCGACTCTGCCACATTTTGGGGAGCAATCACAGTACAGTGCTCACTCACTGTGAGTAGCGCTCTCAGACTGACAGCTGGCTATGTGAGTGGTGATGATAGAGTCGAGTTCATCTGAGGGCACAGCTGTGACCTCAGATTAACTCTCTGATGTTACTGCTCACACAGCCAGTGGTTCTAGGCCATGGTCCCAGTAGCGTGAGATTTGCTGTAACTCGCATCAGCATTACCAAGCAAGGCTGCATGCTCCTTGGACAGGAGTGTGCAGCTCCATAGAAATACATGCAGTTGCACACTCCTGTCCAGAGAGCAGGCGGCCGTGCCAGGGTGATGTGATGCAAGACTCACGCAAGTCTTTCACAAGTGGGACCACAGCCTAAGTGTTTGTTTGACCACACACTGCAATGTAGCAGAGCTGAAAAAGTTTCGAGGGACATCGTTGTGGATTACAACAACCGATTACCGTCCGAGGGTATGTTTGGAGTTAATAAATGGGTGAAAGAAAGTTGTCTGTGTTTTATTTCGAATAAAGGATTTTTCTCTGCGTGTTTTAATTATTTACTCACAGGATTGGTAATGTGCGGGTCTCATAGAAGCCTGAACATTACCAATATAGGGTTTTATTGACAGTTGTCAATATTCTGCTATCATCAACCCCTTCTTTTACTCCGATTGCCACTGCGCTAGGGCATTGGGAAGAATTGTACGGCTGCTGTGGGATACTTATTCTGTAGCTTGTGGGGCTCAATAACTATAGGCTTTACCACGCTGAGAGTACCAGCTCCCAGCTGCCTTGTTTTACCTAGGCTGGTAATCAAAAATAGGGTAGAGCTTTTTTATTATTATTATTTATTAAAAAATTTTTTTTAATAATACTAATAATAAGAAAAAAAATAAATTTGCTCCACTGTATTTTTGATTACCAGCCAAGGTAAAACCAGGCAGCTGGGGGTGACGGCCCATAGCTGGATGCTTTATCTGCTCTGAGACACAAAAATACGGAGGACCCCTACGCAATTTTTTTAAATTGTTTATTTTCAAACACCTATGATGACGGGTTCGTTGCCAATACACCAATGTATATGGCAACCAATCACCGACACCAGCACAATGGGTGGGGGCGCAACAGCCAATCACAATCACAGACGCTGTCACATAGAGTGGGTGTCTGTGATTGGCTGTTGGAGTCGGAGTGCTGTAAATAAACATGAGGTTAATGAGCGGACCCAGACGCTAGTGTGACCACAGTGCCAGTAATTGATAAGTATAATGTTCCTGCATTAAAGTTTGCTTCCTTTAGGAGCCCTCTAGCCCTTACTGCCACCAATTTTTATTACAGTAAAGTTCAGGTCGCCATAGACTTATATGGGGTTCGGGCTCAAATTTGGGTCAAGCCTGGTCTCAAACCTATACTTTAAAAAAAAGTCTGGCTGGATCCACTGAACCTGAATATCTGCGGGTTTGCCCATCTCTACTCTTCACAACACCTTGAAAGACAATTTACCACTCCCACACGTTTTGACAGAGGAACAATGTTAGTTAATGATGAAGGCCTTTATTTTGTTTAGAGCAAATGTATCCCAATCTATGACCTTATGCTGAAATCCAATGCAGACAACCCCAATAGTATATGATGGAGGGTGTATAGGTGCAAAACGCTGATCAATATCTACTTATACACCTCCACTAACTGTGGCTTACCTTCTATAGAACGTTTATTTGTGTTAAATTCATTATATATAGTGCTTCTCAACTCCTGTATGGGTGATAGATGTGTGCGTGGATATTTTAACCTTGTACCTTGTCTTTTCAAATTTTTACATTTTGTATTCACAGCAAATTTTCAGCTTTTATATTTCTGTAATTATTCATAGGACACCGTGCATCTTCAAAAACTAAATTAAGCAACTTAATGAATGAACCCTAATAATTTGCATTAAAAATGTGATTATTTTAAATGTAATTAGAAAAGATTTTAAAAGTGACAAGTTTATACAGTCTTGTATATGAAACCAAAGATTTGACTATTATGGTCTGAAAACCTGTCTGAATTTATTAGCCCTTATTTTCTATGTGCCAATACTTCTGCTCATTATATATGGCTATAGATTAGTAATATTGCTCGCTGTCTTGCAGCATTAGACATTCTATAATAATAACAAATAAGGATGTAACAGTTGTAAAAGAAGCACACTTACAAATTCCAGGAAAATGGCATATGGGGTATAATAAGGGAGATGAGTATTGTACTCATTGAAAGCTTTTGGTACAACATTTCTAAATTGGTCAATCTTCTCATCAGGAAGAAATTCATTTGGTGAGATTGGTGGGATGTTAATATGTCCAATAAAGAACATGGAATGTAGGAACTGGGGAGAAAAATGCACAAATTAGTGTTTACAGCATGTATACATGTATGATTTTACACAGTCTCTAAAGGCCCCGTTACATAGGGCAACATCTCCAGCAACTGAGGGGCATGGCCAAGTTGCGGCGACATTGCCGTAGAGTTGCCCTGTATAACAGGGTGATTTCAATGGCGATAGTTGCTTCAGCAACATCGCTCGTTTCCCAACAATGTTGTGAAACCAGGCGATGTTGCTCAGGCGTTCTGAATGCATAACCCGGTCTGACGTGGCAACAGCGATGTTGCTGGCAACTTCCCCCATAAACTCCCATGTTAAGGATCGCTGCCAAAAACGTGCGCGCTCCCGGGAGTTGCCAGTGATGTTGCTGGCGATGTTGCTCCATGTGACGGGCCTTTAGCTGTTCATAAGATACAAAAATAAAACATATTTTGATAAAATACACTTGAAATAATAGTTGGTGCCAGTACCAACCAATCAAATCACAGCTGTCACCAAAAGTTGGAATCTTATTGGCTGTTATAGATTATAGCTACCTCTACTTTTACCAACCTGTTATTTTACAAATGATTATATTAACTTTTTTGCGACATTGGATGTACTGGGTATGATTAGTGCACATCTGTGTCTGTCTGTGTGGTGTGTGTGTCCCTGTGGGGTGAGTGCATATGTCCCCATAGGGTGTGTATGTGTGTGTGTGCCCTGTGGGGGGGTCTGTGTGGTGTGTGTGTGTCTCTGTGTTGTGTGTGTCGCTTTGTGGTGTGTGTGTGTCCCAGTGGGGTGGGTGTGTATGTGTGTGTGTGTCCCTGTGGGGTGACTGCATGTGTCCCCATAGGGTGTGTATGTGTGTGTGTCCCTGTGGGGGGTCTGTGTGGTGTATGTGTGTCTCTGTGTTGTGTGTGTCTCTTTGTGGTGTGTGTATGTGTCCCTGTGGGGTGAGTGCATGTGTCCCTATAGGATGTGTATGTGTGTGTGTGTCCCTGTGGGGGGGGTGTCTGTGTGGTGTGTGTGTGTCTCTGTGTTGTGTGTGTCTCTTTGTGGTGTGTGTGTGTGTCCCTGTGGGGTGAGTGCATATGTTGCTATAGGGTGTGTGTGTGTGTCCGTGGGGGATGTGTGTGTGTCTCTGTCTTGTTTGTGTCTCTTTGTGGTGTGTTCGGGTGCGTGATGAGTATCCAATGTTGGGGCTGCACCTTAGCGACTATGCATTGCTGTTACTCTTTGTGTGCGTGTGGTGTGTATACATGTCCCCATGCGTGGTGAATATCCCATGTTGGGGCCCCACCTTAGTGACTATATGCTGGTATATGCTGTTAGTCTTTGGCGCTGTCATTAAGCCCCTCTCATTCACAACTGTCAACTGGTAACTGTCACTTTTTCCCCATTATGTAGATAGGGGCAAAATTGTTTGGTGAACTGGAACACGCAGGATTAAAACATAAACTCACAACATAGCCTATGTCGCTCTCGGGGTCCAGATGTGTGACTGTGCAAAATTTTGTGGCTGTAGTTGCGACGGTGTAGATGCCAATCCCGGACATACACACATACACACATTCAGCTTTATATATTAGACTAGCTGTACTGCCCGGGTTAATAAATAACTGCTGTTAGTAATAACAAAATAGAATTTGAATATGTCATATTAATGACCTGTTGGAAAATAGAAGCTGAGCTGTGATTGGTTGCTATAGGCAGCCTGATAAATCTCCAGCCAACAGTAAACCTTCCCCCCGACCGGGCAGTATATATTACCTCACACATACACATAAAAGACAGCTCATGTAACTGACATCTGCCTTAATTCTCTATATGGCACATGTCTTGCACATTGGCTGTTTTTAATCAGATGTTTATTTTTGGAAATTAAAGATAGCACACGTATGAGGCGAGTTGTGTGAGGCGATTTGTGCACATCTATGTCTGTCTGTGTGGTGTGTGTGTGTCCCTGGTGGTGTGTGTGTCCCTGGGGGTGTGTGTGTGTTCCAGTGGTGTGCGTGTGTCCCTGTGGGGGGGGTCCCTGTGGTGTGTGTCCTTTTGGGGGGGAGAGGTGTCCCTGTGGTGTGTCCTTGTGGGGGAGGGGTGTCTCTGTGGTATGTGTCCATCCCTATGGGGTCTGTGTGTTCCTGTGGGGTGTGTGTGTGTCTCTGTGTCCCTGTGGGGTGTGTATGTGTGTATGTCCCTGTGGTGTGTGTGTCCCTGTGGGGTGAGTGCATGTGTCCCTATAGGGTGGGTATGTGTGTGTGTCCCTGTGGGGGGAGGGGTGTCTGTGTGGTGTGTGTCTGTGTGTTGTGTGTGTCTCTTTGTGGGGTGTGTTTGTGTTCGGGTGCGTGGTGAGTATCCAATGTTGGGGCTCCACCTCAGCTGTTACTCTTTGTGTGCATGTGGTGTGCATACATGTCCCCGTGCGTGGTGAATATCCCATGTTGGGGCCCCACCTTAGTGACTATATGCTGGCATATGCTGTTAGTCTTTGGCGCTGTCATTAAGCCCTCTCATTCACAATTGTCAACTGGTAACTGGCCCTTTCTCTCCATTATGTAGATACGGCCAAAACTGTTTGGTGAATTGGAACGCGCGGGGTTAAATTTTGCCTCACAACATAGTCTATGATGCTCTCGGGGTCCAGATATGTGACTGTGCAAAATTTTGTGGCTGTAGTTGCGACGGTGTAGTTGCCAATCCCGGACATACACACATACACACATTCAGCTTTATATATTAGATTGCGCTCCTCTGACAAGCAATAGGCCCCAGTGACGCGATCACGAGGACACGATTGCTGTCATGGTGACCCAGGGTCATTGCCATGATGACCCCCTGGTCACCTGACTACAGAAAGCTTCGTGCACCATGCATCATTCTAGATGCATGGTGAGTGGCAAAGTGTCAGAGCTGCAAGCAGTTTTAACATTCATATAATAATCCACTGCAGTTGATTAAATGAGTAATCAGGTTGTCGCAGAGGATTGTGGAAGGTTTGTGTGGGAGTAATGAAGATGGCAGAAGAGGGCTGTATTTGTGTTTTTTTTTCCAAATAAATGATTTTTCACAGTGTGGTGTATTATTTACTATTTACTTAAAGGTTCATAATGGCTGGATCTAAAATTGGCCTGACATTATGAAACTCGGGCTTAGTGCCAGTTGAACAATACATAGATGACATTAAACCCTCATTACCCAGTCTGCCACTGATACATGGCAGCTAGAAGAGTTGGGTACAGCGCCATTTTCTGGGGTGGCTGCTGGCTGCAATTTGCAGCAGATGGGGTGGGCCAGAAAGTTTATTTATTTATGTCCCCCATCCTGGATATGGACCCCCATTTTGGTTTATAATCCCCATCCAGGATATGGCCCCCTATCCTGGTATATAGCTCCCCATCCTGGATATGGCCCCTTGTCCTTGTATATAGCCCCCCATTTTGGATATGGCCCCCCATCCTGGATATGGACCCCCATCCAAGTACACAGTGAAGGAAATAATTATTTGATCCCTTGCTAATTTTGTAAGTTTGCCCACTGACAAAGACATGAAAAGTCTATAATTTTACGGGTAGGGTAATTTTAACATTGAGAGATAGAATATCAAAAATAAAATCCAGAAAATCACATTGTCTAAATTATATAAATGTATTTGCATTTTGAAGAGAGAAATAAGTATTTGATCCCCCTACCAACCATTAGGATTTCAAGGCTCCTAAAGACCAGTTAGACGCTGCTAATCAACTTGTTACCTTCATTAAAGACAGATGTCTGAAATTGTCAACTGTATAAAAACTCCTGTCCATACACTTACGTAACTAATCAGTCAGATTCTAACCTCTACAACATGGGCAGGACCAAAGAGCTTTCTAAGGATGTCAGGGGGAAAAGATTCTAGACCTGCACAAGGCTGGAATGGGCTACAAAAGCATAAGTAAGATGCGGGGATGAGAATGAGACAACTGTTGGTGCAATAATAAGAAAATGGAAGAAATACAAAATGAGTGTCAATCTACATTGATCTGGGGCTCCATGAAAAATGTCACCTCGTGATGTTTCCAGGATCATAAGGAAGGTGAGAGATCAGCCTAAAACTACATGGTGGGAACTTTTTAATGATCTCAAGGCAGCTAGGACCATTGACACCAAGAAAACCATTGGTAACACATTATGCTGTAATGGATTAAAATCATGCAATACCCGCAAAATCCCAATGCTCAAGAAGGCACATGTGCAGGCCCGTCTGAAGTTTGCCAATGAACACCTGAGTGAGAGAAGATGCTGTGGTTTAATGAGACAAAACATGAGCTCTTTGGCATTAACTCAATTAGCCATGTTTGGTGGAAGAGAAATGCTGCCTATGACCCAGAGAACACTGTCCCCACACTCAAGAATGGTGGTGGAAACATTATGTTTTGGGGGTGTTTCTCTGCTAAAGGCACAGGACTACTTCACAGCATCAATGGGACAATGGATGGAACCATGTACCATAAAACGCAGAGTGACAACCTCCTTCCCTCCGCGAGGACATTAAAAATGGGTTGTGGCTGATTCTTCCAGCATGACAATGACAAAACAAACAGCCAAGAAAACAAAGGAGTGTCTCAAAAAGAAGCACATTAAGGTCATGGAATGGCCTGTCCAGACTCGAGACCTTAATTCCATAGAAAACTTATGAAGGGAGCTAAAGCTCCAAGTTGCCAAGCAACAGCCTCAAAATCGTAATGATTTAGAAATGATCTGCAAAGAGGAGTGGACCAAAATTCCGTCTGACATGTATGCAAATCTCTCATCAACTACAAAAGCCTGACTGTTGTGCTTGTCAGCAAGGGTTTTGCCACCAAGTATTAAGTATTGTTTGCCAGAGGGATCAAATACTAATTTCGGTCTGCAAAATGCAAATATATTTATATAATTTAGACAATGTGATTTTCTGAATTTTATTTTTATATTCTATCTCTCACTGTTAAAGTTAACCTACTCCTAAAATTATAGACTGTTCATGTCTTTGTCAGTGGGCAAACTTACAAAATCAAATAATAAGGGATCAAATAATTATTTCCTTCACTGTATAGCCCCTCCATTCTGGTTATAGCCCCCCATCCTAGAAATAGCCCCCCATCCAGGATATGGCCCCTCATCCTGGAGAACACTCAAAAAAATAAATGCTGCCTCTGAAGCATTGCGATGTCCTCCTGTGTGCGGCGTCCCCGTCTGTTCTGGCATCCGATCATGTAAGCGGCACATTATATTGTGATATCGCTGCTCACACTGCTCATGGATGCAGGCACACACACGGGGGTGCTGAACAGGAGGACTGCTGCAGAGGGAGCAACGAGAGGAGCATTACATTGTTTATTTTTTGTGTGTGCACCAGGATTGGTGGGTGAGTATACGTAGTGTAATGTAATGTGCGCCGCTCCCCCGCCCACCTCACAGTGTCGGCGTCAGTGCTGAGGGATGATAGAGGGATGCAGTACATATTACATTAGTCTAAGGAGCAGGCCCATCTGACCTTCTGCTGCCTCTGCAGCCCACGCCAGCCTCCAGACACTGCTCAGAGCTGCTGCTCCCCCAGCACAGCCCCACAACCAGAACAGCCCCCCAGAAATTTGAACTATAGTATGCACCCCCACTTTCTCCCAAAATGTTTGTGGAAAAAGTGCATATTATAGCCCAAAACATATGATAACTCTCTGGTTTAACAGTACAAAAATTAAAAGTTTGAAAATTGCTAATTTTTTGGCAAATTTCAGTTTTTTTTCACAAATAAACACAAAAAATATAATCCTAAATTTACCACTGAAGGCCGCTTTACACACACAGATATCTGTGACCAACTTCTGAACAGATCTCTGGTTGCAGTGAAATTATGGACATATTGCTCCATTTTGTGGCTGTGTACAAATGTAACAATGTTCCATGATTTCACTGCAACCAGAGATCTGTTCAGAAGTTAGACACATACATCTGTGTGTGAAGTGGCCTTAATAAGAAGTCCAATATATCACAAAAAAACAAACCTTAAATCACTGGGATCCCTTGAAGCGTTGCAGAATTATTACTTTATAAAGTGAGACTGATTGTAAACAATGGCCTGGTTATTAAGGTGCAAACCATGCTCTGGGTTAACATAAGGTTTAGTATCTTTAGTAACTATTAATATTTCCCAAAATGTATAATATTGATACACATACCCGTTCGAAGTAGTGAAACATGACTTCCTTACTAGCCTTCTTCTTCTGCAGCAGCTTCATAAAGGTGATAATAAAGAGGTTTCCGCTTGTTACTAGGTTTTCTTTTTGTTTTTCTCTATTCACTTTGCTTTTCTGGAGGAGACAATCCATATTAGGGATTACACAGACTTGATCCCTTTATTCAGTGTCATATATGTTGACTACTATGCAGAATATACAGTAAAATATGTACTTCATACAATGGAAATCTTCCATAAAGAAGATTCTTCCTTAAAGAAGGTTTTCCCTTTCAAAAGATGTTTAAGCTTCAATAGTTGCAAAAAATCCTTTAACTTAATAATACTTATCCTCCCCAAGTCCAGCGCCCTTTCCATCACTGCCCTGGACTCTTTTTTTGTCTGCAGCACTAATGTCACATGAACAGCCCTGCAGCCAGTCAGTGAGCTCAGCAACTCATGCCATCCACATGGGCAAATCTGCAGAGTTCTGCAGACAGAGGCCAGTGCAGTGATGGACAGGGTGCTGTAACCAAAGGAGGGTAAGTAAATCTTAGCCTTTGTTTTTTGTTTTACAATTACCAAAGCTTACACCCATAATTTTCCGAAAAGGGCCAGCTTAGCTAGATTTTTCAGGTTCAGTGAATAAAGCCTACTCATTTGACAAGATATAGCTAATCAACCCCATACACATCAAACCTTTTGAAAAATGTTAATCACAAGCATCATTAAAGGGATTGTTCAGTGAAAACAATTTATGACCTATCCAGAGGACAGGTGATATCTGAATGGTTGCTGCGGTCTGACTACTGGACCTTCACAGATAGTCCAAATAGGAAATTATTATTTCCGACAGGGCAATTTTATAGAAACTGCCATTCCATTCATTCTCTATGAGGCTGCTGTGAAAAAACTCAACAGAGAATGAATGGATCAGTGCTTAAGCATGGATACTGCAACATCATTTTAACAGGGATAAAAATGTAATCATTTGGTTTCACCAGACAACCGCTTTAAAGGGAACCTGTCACTTCCTAAAAGCCACCTAACCTATCAATACATGCCCCTGCACCTTCCTATTAGCATTATAACCATCCCTCTCTGTGCTAAATGCTTCCTTTCAAAGTTGAAATAAACACTTTGATACTTACTCATTAGGATGATAATGAAGTAGGGACAATATGCAATAGTCTCCCTGGGAGTGTTGTTTTGCAGCCTCCATGACCCAGCCTCTCTGTGTTTCTTCTGCTGTGATGTGGAGCTGATGTTAGGACAAATGATTTGCATTCTGTGAGTGACAGAGGAGGAGGGCAGAGCCTGCGCAGTAAAGCAGGACAGAGAGGCTGGGTCATGGAGGCTGTAAAACAACACACCCAGGGAGACTATTGCATATAGCCCCCGCTTCATTATCATCCTAATGAGTAAGTTTAAAAACGTTTTTTACAACATTGAAATCAAGCCTTTAGCAGAGAGAGGGATAGGAAAAATGCTGATAGGAAGGTGCAGGGACATGTATTGATAGGTTAGGTGTTTTTTAGGAGGTGACAGGTTCCCTTTAATGTTTATAGTATTTGCATGCCTTCCCTTCAAGGTGTCCCAATAAGCCCTTGGTCTCTCATGTCCCAATCACCAGTTCATGGAGTGCCCTTCCTTACTAACTACTGCATGTCTCTAAAAGACAACACTTTTTAGCCCTTGATTTTGCCCACTATCTATATGTTTGTTTACAAAGAAAACTTACCTTTTCTTCTCCATCTTTTCATTGTCCAAACTGTTATTCTGTTTTGTGGGAAAACAAAGAAAGACAGTCACACATAGAATGTATGGGTTTAGTTTGACTATATCTAACAGAAACTCACATATTTAATTTGGAGAAATTAGCAATGAGGGTATGGGAAATGCAAGGACATTTACTACCTGATAGAGTGGGACCCTTCTCTATAATGTATACATACCCTTATAAGATTTTATACAGACTAATTTGTAGTGGCATACTATCTAGATGAAAGGCCGCCAACCTTTTTTGTACAGAGTGCTGATTAAAAAAAACTAAGCTCCAGTACTTAGTGTGTTGTGAAATATTTCAGCCATTTTATGAAATTGGGCCAGCTGTGGCTTGTATTGAGGATATGTTAGCAGTTGTATTACAAGCTATGTGGCTGGTGTTTTCTATATTATTACAAGCTATGTGGCTGGGTTTATTATTACAAGCTATGTGGCTGGGTTTTCTATATTATTACAAGCTATGTGGCTGGTGTTTTCTATATTATTACAAGCTATGTGGCTGGTGTTTTCTATATTATTACAAGCTATGCGGCTGGTGTTTTCTATGTTATTACAAGCTAAGTGGCTGGTGTTTTCTATGTTATTACAAGCTATGTGGCTGGTGTTTTCTATATTATTACAAGCTATGTGGCTGGTGTTTTCTATATTATTACAAGCTATGTGGCTGGTGTTTTCTATATTATTACAAGCTATGTGGCTGGTGTTTTCTATATTATTACAAGCTATGTGGCTGGTGTTTTCTATGTTATTACAAGCTATGTGGCTGGTGTTTTCTATATTATTACAAGCTATGTGGCTGGTGTTTTCTATATTTTATTTGGACACCTGAAGACATCTTGCGCATCAATTTATATAATGTAAGTAGAGATGAGCAAATTGTTTTGTGCAAAACTGATCCATGGTTTTACCCTGATCTTCCCCTTGTTCTCCAATCCTTCCCTTATTTTCCCCAGATTGGTGTTGTTATTTTCAAAAATTCAATAAAAAATATCTGTGAATACAGGTTAGTGCTCTCTGGCAATGGACCGGAGCTGTGCAAATTCCTGAGGTTTTATGTTCCCTGATGCAGTGTTTGGTTCAATGGGCTGACATGACATCATCTACAAGGGGAAGTAGTTCTATGAATATTCATACCGCTTCTAATTAACGAAATGAGAATAATAAAAACAACCAATAATCAATGGATTGTCATGCTGATAAATTCAGTGTTCTAATGCACAAAGAGAAGCTTTGTTCATAGGTGCATTGATGGCTGTGTTAGGAGTCTTTTACAGATTACATGATTTTTGCCAGAACAAATATCACAGGTATGTCAGGTAATACGTCATACAAAATGACGAAAACCCAATGGAAGCCTTTATAGATGTGTCCATGAGAAACTACTCGTATAAACAGAGCCTGATCCTGTTTTAAAAATAGACACCACATTTGAACAATGACGAAATCGCTAAGTAGAAAAGAACATACGGTACTTGCTAAATTAACTAATGCAGAGGAACGTAAAATGTAAGCTTTATCTATCTGTGAACAAACTTACAAAATTTATATTTCAGGGGATTTTCTTGTATCAGCAAATGAAGATTATTCATTCCATAATGAAATGTAGAGGAGTTTTATAAAATGTTTTATCCTTTTTCAAAATCTCTGGACATGGACTATGGACACTGAACAAGAACCTTATCCCCTTCACCACCTGGGGTGATTTTTCCGTTGTCCGTTTTTTGTTTTTTCCTCTCCTTCTTCAAAAAACCATAACTTTTTTTATTTTTCCATAAATATAGACATATGAGGGTTTGTTTTTTGTGAGACAAGTTGCATTTTTTAATTACATTCTTTATTTTACCATATAGCGTACTGGAAAACAGGAAAACAATTCCAAGTGCGGTGAAGTGCAAAAACAGTGAAATTCCACAATGGTTTTGGAGGTCTTTCATTCACCATATTCATTATATGGTAAAAATTATGCGCCAGTATGATTTCCCTGATCAGTGCATAGATACCAAACATGTATATGGTACTTTTACTTTTAACTAAGGGCACCGTTACAGTCGCAACATTGCATGCAATTTCACTTGCAATTTGCTGGTTGCAGTGAAATCATGGACACATTGTTCTATTTTGTTGCTGTGTACAAATAGAACAATGTGTCCATGATTTCACTGCAACCAGCAAATTGCAAGTGAAATTGCATGCAATGTTGCATCGTGTAACGGTACCCTAAGAGGTGAAAAAAATTCTGAAGTTTGTCAAATCAAAGAATTGCGCCTTTGGCACCATTTCCGTTCTCCTTCTTCGGGATGTGGGGCTGTGTGTGGGCTTCTTTTTTGCATCTTGAGCTGAAGTTTTTAAAATGATAAAAAGTTTGGTTAGATCTATTTTTTTGATCGCCTGTTGCTACATTTTATTGCAATGTTGCGGTGACCTAAATAAAAAAACTGTAATTTTGGCGCCTTTACTTTTTTGTTCATTGTGCAGTTTATTGATGAGATTATTGATTTTATATTTCTGAAAGCAGCGATACTAGATAGGTGTAATCTTTTTTTTTCATATAGTTTTATTTTCAGTGGGTTAAAATGAGGTGATTTGAACTTTTTTTTCACATTTTGTTTTTTTTCATATTTTTTAAATCTTTATTTATACTATTTATTTATACTTCATGCCCCTAAGGACGCCTCGACACTATGATGTCTGATTGCTGATGCTCAGCTCTGTACTGAAGAAATTATAATACATCTTCGCTTGGCCAGCATTGACTGGAAGTACGACTGCTACAGGGCTCATCATCTGACCCCTCGTTGACATGGCAACACATCGGTGTACCGTGAACGCTGATGTTGGTGGGGAATAGCTCGATCCTTCTGCAGAGCTTTAGATCGTGCTGAAGCGATGGCTGGGAGGACCACCGCGGTGCAGAATAAGGTACGATACACAAGATGGGAGTGCAAACCACAAGGGTGAATTTATTAACAGGCAGGGTAAGATGTGAAGAAGGAAGGTTCAAGCAGGGGTAAACAGTGGCAAACGAGATTTAACAAACTTTTTGCTTTCTCTAGCTGGTCCGCTCAATAGCACGGTTCTCCAACTATCACAAGTTAAGAGCACACAGATAAATTCACAACAGCAAGGTACAATGCTACTCTACGTGTAACCTTTCTGGCCTTGCTACACAGGCCACACGGCTGCCGTGTTCTATCTACTGAAGCCTATTCTACCCTGAGAGGTGCACAATATTCAACTCACAGTGATGCAGGGATTTGGATGCAGTCCTGGGGGCCCCCAACAACAGCAGTCTTATCCGAAGGTGCACACGGCTCCTGTCTCGAGTCGATGGGCTGCAAATCTTCTCCTTGCTTCAGGTTCTCACTGGATCCCAGGCATGTCTGTGTCCCACTTTCATTTCACACGAACACTGCAGTCCTTTCCAAAACACACAGAAGGTCTGTTCCTCTCTACACATAAACGGGCTGTTCCAAAAAACACACTCTCCAAAGGGGGGAAAACAGGACATACCATCATCCCACAGCTGGGGGGTTTCTGTCTCTTAAAGTGGAAGCTTGTTTCTTTCGGTCCCACACAGGCAGGGATTTCTTAAAGTGGCAACGCTTCTCTTACTGTCCATAGCAGTAGCCCCCAATATGCCTCCCTACTTAATGATGGTCGTCCTCGGCCATCACAACATCAGGTCCACGGTGTAATGACGGGCCGTTCAATGTGAACACAGCACCTGTGGAGGAGACAACAATGGCAATACAGCAGACTGAGTACATTGTTCAACATATCGGATTGGTGGAACCCCTGCAGTAGACCTCTGAGACCTTCTAAGATCTTGACTATCAGGCCAGGCCTGGCTAGCTCCCGGAGGAACACCTGCTGCAGGAGCCACAGTGGAATCTTGGCTGGGCTCTTCTTCACGTGGCGGTAGGGGCTCATCCATGGGCTCCCCGCTTCTGGAAGGCTGAGGGTCCCCCACTGTGTTGGGGACTGTCCACCAGTCATCGTCGACTTCACACACAGGTGACGTGAGTTCAGGGAGCGGGGTAGAGAATGTAGGAGATATTGGCGTAGGAGAAGCCTCGGACCGACATGGCCGCAGCATATTTCTGTGTAGTACTCTAGGGCCGGACACCCCATTCTCAACTTGCACCTTGTAGACTGGGCCATCAGCATATACCCGTCCAATTACTCTGTAGGGTTGTACTTCCCATCTCTCACTCAGTTTGCCCTTGGGGCGCTTCTCTCTGACTAACACTCGATCTCCAGGTTGCAGCGGTATTTCCTGAATTGGTTTAGGGCTCGTATGTTCTTTCTTCTGTAGCTGTTGACCGGCCAACCGACGGATCGTTTGTAGTCGTTGTCGATGTTCTTTCACCCACGACGTGACAGTTCGTTCCATGAAATCCTCTGGCTGCTCCAAATTCAGCTCGATGATTTCTCGCCCAGCTCTTCCAAAGAGCAACAGATATGGGGTGTAACCCGTAGTGGAGTGAACTCGGTTATTGTAGGCCCAGACCAATTCTGCCAGGTAATCCGGCCAACATGCTTTCTTATCTTCCTCCAATGTCCGCAGCATCTGAAGTAGGGTTCGGTTGAAGCGTTCACATGCTCCATTGCCTTGGGGGTGGTAAGGTGTGGTCCGAGATCGCTCAATGCCATACATACGATATAGTTCCTCCATCACCTTGCCTTGGAAACATGCCCCTTGATCGGAGTGGATTCGCTTCGGGCATCCATACACCCGGATAAAGTCTTGGCAGATAGCCCGTGCCGCCGACTCTGCAGTCTGGTCTCTAGTCGGGGTGACTACAGCGAACTTGGAGAAATGGTCAGTCATAACCAAACAGTATTGTAGTCCCCGAGCTGAGTGTCCCACGAGGAGATAATCAATCATCAAGATTTCTAGCGGTTCCTTGGTCTGTATGGTCTGAACGGGTGCCCTCTGTTCGGTGCTTTTAATGAGGTCGCATACTCGACATCGCCGGCAAACCTCTTCTACCACAGACTCCAACCGGGGGCAGTACACGTACCGCTGTAACCATTGGTAGGTCTTTGCAGGTCCGAAGTGAGCGCCAAACTCGTGTGCTTCTTTAGCTACCTCTTGAGCCATTTTTCCGGGGATGACCACCTGCCATCTTGCTTCTATTTCTTTTGGCTGTTGTCTCTTACGATATAACACTGATTCTCGAACTTCTAGTCTATCCCACTGGTGTAAGACGCTCTTCATCTCGGTGTCCAGGTTAGCCCTTTCTTGCTTGTCGGGCTTCTGCTTCTCAGCTACCCAGTGTTTCATCTGTTGTAGCCCTTCGTCTGCAGCTTGAGCACGTCCCCATTCTTCATTGGTTTTTCCCAGGGACCGGGGCAGTGTGCAAGCCTCCCTACTTAATTGTGACGCAACCACTGGGGGCCCAAACTTGCTAAAGTCTGGCGTCTCTTCCTCCTCTAGTTGTTCATCGAGATCCCCCACTGGGATCTCCACCGTCACTCTCGACAGTCCATCCGCATTTGCGTTTTCGGTAGCGGGGCGATAACAGATGGTAAAGTCGAACTTTGCAAGGCGAGCCACCCACCGTTGTTCCAAGGCTCCCAATTTAGTATTCTCAAGGTGGGCCAGAGGATTATTGTCTGTTCGGACCTGGATCTTGGTCCCTGTCAGGAAGCCAGCAAATTTCTCTGTCATGGCCCACACTAGGGCCAGGAGCTCTAGTCGAAAGGAGCTATAATTGTGGGGGTTTCTTTCATTGTCCCGCAAGGACCTACTGGCGTAGCCGATGACTCTTTCATGTCCGTTCTGTATCTGAGACAATACTGCACCGAGTCCATGAAGGCTACCATCCGTGTACAGCAGGAATGGTCGGTCGAAGTCCGCATAGGCTAGGATCGGGGCTGAAGTAAGGGCATTCTTCATAGCCTGAAAAGCCTCATCTTGTCTCTGAGCCCAAGGGATGCCCTGGTTCTTTGACACTCCGGCGGTCCCCCTCAGCAGCTCATTTAAAGGACCCGCCACCTTTGCAAAGTCTTTGACGAACCGGCGGTAATACCCGGCGAGTCCAAGAAATGCCTTGAGTTCTCTCACCGTTTGAGGGACTGGCCACTTCTGGATGGCCGCCACCTTTTCTGCAGAGGGCAGGACTCCATCTTGTGAAACTGTGTGGCCCAGATACTCGATCTCTCTCTTGAAGAGGTGGCATTTTTTCGGCTTCACCTTCAGGTTATGAGCCTGCAGTCTTCCGAGTACCTGTCCAAGCCGGTCAAGGTGTTCTTTGAACGAGGCCGAAAACACGATGATGTCATCCAGATAGATCAGGGTAGCTTCGAAATTTAAGTCCCCCAAGCACTTTTCCATCAGCCGTTGGAACGTGCCCGGAGCATTGGAGAGTCCGAAAGGCATCCGGTTAAATTCAAACAATCCCATCGGGAGAATGAACGCGGTCTTTGCTTTGTCTTTTTCCGCCACAGGTACTTGCCAGTACCCGCTTGCTAAATCCAAGGTGGAGAAGTACTTGGCCTTCCCCAATGCCGTCAAGGATTCTTCGATTCGTGGTAATGGGTACGAGTCACGAACGGTACAGGCGTTGAGTTTTCTGTAGTCTACACAGAACCGGATGGTCCCATCCTTTTTCTTGACGAGTACCACCGGAGCCGCCCAAGGGCTCTGACTGCCCTGTACTACTCCCGCATCCAGCATTTGCTTCAGTAAAGTCTTCACCTCTTGGTACATCTTGGGAGGGATCTGTCGGTACCGTTCTCGAATCGGACGAGCTTCCCCGGTCGGTATCTCATGCATGATAGCTTCAGTGCAGCCGAAATCTTCAGCGTGGCGAGCGAATGCAGCCTGGTTCTTCCACAACATAGCTTCTACTGCTTGCACACGCTCGGGGCCCAGCGATTTCACATCCACTTCCATCTGATCGAGGATGACCTTTCCACTCCACTCTGGGGAGGGCATCTCTTCAGCCCTCGCAGAGACTGCTAGGGTCCACCCCGTACCTTCTATCGGCGATAGGGATATATCTTTTTGGCTCACCACTTCGCCTTTATGTAAGTATACCAGGGCCAGATCTGTCCCTCGGGGCAAGGTGACCTCACTGGGGCCCACATTCAAGGCTCTGATAGGGACGCGTCCTTGTTGGACCACAGCTACCGTACTAGCTATCATAACTTCTTGGTCCACTCTTCCGGTTGCTACAGGCTGCACAATCACTTCTACCCCATCGAGATTGCGATAGGTTCCCACTGGGAGGTGTAATATACTTTCTCGTCCGGGAGGCAGGATTATAGGCACCTTCCCAGGAGCCCTGATGACCCCTACCGTCTGATGAGATGGCACACTCTTCTGCGTCCCACAGACACGAATCAGTCGCTGAAGTGCTTCTTGAGTAGGCTTATGTGTATTAGCCTGCTTCCAGTATCCGGGTCCCCGTTTGACGAACATAATCTGATCTAATTCACGTAGGACATTCATCCCCAGTATTACAGGTACATCTCCTTTGACGGGCTCGGGGACTAGTAGGATCCCTTTTTTCCCCACTTCTTGCCCACAGATACGAACATTCATCCACACAACCCCTGTGACCGGGATCGGTTGCTGGTTAGCAGCAATCACCCAGATCAATGTCTCTTTCTCTGGCCTGGCCAGTGCCTGGAAATGTTGATTGAAGTATGCTTCTGGCATCGTCGTCACTTGTGACCCGGTATCTATCAAGCAATCCACTGGGACACCCTCGAATTCAGCACGTATGATGGGACACCCAGCGATCAGATGTTCGTCATGATGTGGAGCGGCCTCCCTTCTCGCCTCCCCCGCAGAGTGCCGCACTACTGCGGGGGTTGGTAGTTTAACGGAGGCTTCTGTTGGCCTTGAGTGCTATTCCGGCACCCTGGGCAATATGCCCCCGACCTCCACAATCGCCAGCATTGGATGTCTTCTCTTCGTTGAGGAATACTCGTGCCTCTGGTGGCTGCTGAGAGGAAGCCTGCACCCTCAAGTTTCCCATTGGTCGCGCCGGGGAATTATTGCGTGCGTACGATGGGCCAGGTTGAAAGGAGGATGGTGCAGCTGGGTAGGGAGGTGCAACAGACAGATCCCTCATTCTTTGCTCCATCTGGGTCAGCTTCTCCTGTACATTGAGAACGGATTTCTGTAAATCCTGCACCACCTGGACCAGCACCTCTTGGCGGTTTGGGTCCACGCTGGACTTGGCGGCTTGGATGCGCACCACCCCAGAAGCGTAGCTTTCTTCTTTACTTCGGGCTACTGTTTCTGCCAGGATTTGACGAAATGTAAGAGCCGGGGTCGCTGGACCCGTTCTGACAGGGCTCGCCTCAAGGATATGCTGTGTAATCCTAGAATAAACTGCTCTCGGAGTATCCGTCTGTGGAGCCTATGCCGCCGAGTTCAGCTGCCTCCTTTTTCTGCACCTCTGCTAACACTTCTTGTAGTGCTGTGGCATACTGAGAGATCCCTTCTTCTTCCCGCTGCAGCCTCGAAAAAAATTTGGCGCAAAGATGTCCCGCACTAGCAGTCTCGCCATAGATTTCTTCCAGGAATCCAACTAACTCTTTCAGGGTACTACGGGTGGGTTCTGGTTGTAGACAGACGTTTCTACGGGCTTCTCCTTCTAGGGCAGTCAAAGCGATGTCCACCTCAAGCTCTGGTCCAATGTTATAAACCTTCAGGGTGCTCTGCAGTCGAGACACCCAGTCACACAGTGCCATGTTATTGCCGTCAAACTTTGGGAGTACACTAAATATAGTGCCCATTGGGAGTGTCCTTGCAGGGGTTCCACCATTGCCCACATTACCCCCGTTAATATTAGCATTCCCGCCGTTGCTGTCTGCTGCCTCCATCTTGGTGACCGTACCCTGCTCGCAGCGCCACTTGAAGCGATGGCTGGGAGGACCACCGAGGTGCAGAATAAGGTACGATACACAAGATGGGAGTGCAAACCACAAGGGTGAATTTATTAACAGGCAGGGTAAGATGTGAAGAAGGAAGGTTCAAGCAGGGGTAAACAGTGGCAAACGAGATTTAACAAACTTTTTGCTTTCTCTAGCTGGTCCGCTCAATAGCACGGTTCTCCAACTATCACAAGTTAAGAGCACACAGATAAATTCACAACAGCAAGGTACAATGCTACTCTACGTGTAACCTTTCTGGCCTTGCTACACAGGCCACACGGCTGCCGTGTTCTATCTACTGAAGCCTATTCTACCCTGAGAGGTGCACAATATTCAACTCACAGTGATGCAGGGATTTGGATGCAGTCCTGGGGGCCCCCAACAACAGCAGTCTTATCCGAAGGTGCACACGGCTCCTGTCTCGAGTCGATGGGCTGCAAATCTTCTCCTTGCTTCAGGTTCTCACTGGATCCCAGGCATGTCTGTGTCCCACTTTCATTTCACACGAACACTGCAGTCCTTTCCAAAACACACAGAAGGTCTGTTCCTCTCTACACATAAACGGGCTGTTCCAAAAAACACACTCTCCAAAGGGGGGAAAACAGGACATACCATCATCCCACAGCTGGGGGGTTTCTGTCTCTTAAAGTGGCAGCGTGTTTCTTACGGTCCCACACAGGCAGGGATTTCTTAAAGTGGCAACGCTTCTCTTACTGTCCATAGCAGTAGCCCCCCAATAGTGCTGCCAGAATTTGACAGCACAATCTAAGGGGTTAACAGGAGCGGACAGAGCTCCAATCCATCCGTACCTGTTAGCTGCACATGGCTGATCAGATCAGCTGGGATGTGCAGGGAATTATGCGAGCTCAGTGTGTGATCTCGCATCAAAGGGAGGGAGGTGACCTAGGATGTATTATTATTATTATTTATTTATAGAGCACCATTGATTCCATGGTCCTGTACATGAGAAATTGTTACATACGAACAAGTTAGAGATACAATGAACTTACTAACAGTGACAGACTGATACAGAGAGAAGAGAGGACCCTGCCCTTGCGGGCTTACATTCTACAGGGCAGTGGGGAGAGAGACAGTAGGTTGGGTCTGCTCTGGTAGTGGTGGAACGTCAGGTCCAGTGGTGGTGAGGTGGCACCGTCGTCATTGCAGGCTGTAGGCTGTTCTGAAGAGATGGGTTACGTATGGGTATGTCCTAAGTCATAAAGGCGTTTTTTCAACAAAGTAAAATTTAAAGATGCCATCATTTTACTCAATAGATCTTGGAGTAATCCTAATTTCCCCAATTCATGTTTAAAAAAAAAAAAAAAAAACAAGGTTCTTGTGCTAAAATAATCTTCTATATGTGTCCCTGCTATGTACTGCGTAATGGCTGTGTCTGACTGTACAGGGACATGATCTGATCACCCCACATATCCTGTGCTGTGGGTGACATGACAGAGTGTACAAACAGGACATCATGGGATCGCAAATTAATTCTTTGAGGTGAAACATTTTCTAAAAATAGGCAGGGAAATGCTTTACCTCATAAAAAAGAATCAGCTATGATCTCCTGCTGTAAAGTCTGTATACTCTTTTACTTCCCAGGAGCTGTGGTATGATCAGACCATGTCCCTGCACAGTCAGACACATCCATTACATAGTACATAGCAGGGACACATATATAAGATTATCTCAACACAGGAGCTGTGGTATGATCAGACCACGTCCCTGCACGGTCAGACACATCCATTACACAGTATATAGCAGGGACACATATATAATATTATGTCAACAGGAACATTTTTTATTGCATCCAATTGTGAAATTTATTTTTATTCCAATATCTATTGATTAAAATGAACTGTGTTTGTTGTATAACCCCTTTAATTATTTACTTCCAAAGAATATAAATTTGTCCTAGTCATACAATACACATATACATGACGTTACTCATGTATGTAAAGTGCTATGGAATTAATAGCGCTATATAAATGAATAAATATTATTATTATATTATTATTGTCTTAGAAGTTAGTGTCCTGTTAGGGTATCTGGGTTTATATATGTTGTTTTTTTTCAATGGTAATGAAACTCTTATTCTTTTATACATGGGAGTATTGTAGGTACATAAACTCATAGGAATATTATAGTGTGATACACACTGTATGGGCAAAAGTATCCAATCCATCACACCTGTTAAAGCTAGTGGTATAGATTTTTCAAAAGTTATATCTATTTACGTATATTCTTGCCTAATATATACAAAAGACATACCGTAATGAACTTGTTTTTATAACCAGAATGCTCTACTTACATCATCTTTTATATTCTGATTTGATTCCTCCGTGTCCATGGGTTCTGGCTCTGAATCTCGGCTGTTCATAGTTGTCATCTACAGGCAAGACTGATCAAGAATATCAGGAGCAGATTCAGTATAATGTACCTTTTACATAAAATTCAAGCCCTTTTATTCCCGGTACTAACAAAATCCACCTTTGTTTAATCTACTATCCTATATGAAAGTAGCCAGCCTTATCAATGTGCGAACAATTAATCAACCAGATATCTATATCTCTACTTTTAATGCACGCCCTACTAAAAAAAGTTTCTGAAGCTCTTCTAGATAGTTTTGGGAAGTCACAGAAGACATATTTTGCCCAGATTATCTAATATGCTATTCGAAATTCTGTGAGTCTTACCTTCACTATAGTCTGATAATCTTCGTTCACAGTATTCCACTGGAGTCAGTGAATGAATGCACTTAACGTGAAATGGAAACTGAACTTCTAGGAGGAGGGAGGAATCACACCATACCAGAAGTAAGACCAAGCTGAAACAGGAAGAGCAAGTTGTATTTACTCACAGAGCCTCCCACCCAGCTGATATCACAGAGCTTATACATACCACGGACTTGTGTAGGGGATTTCCATTTTTAGTATGTAACATAAATAGAATAATTCTAGACTACTGCATACTAATATTACTGTGTTATGATAGTATTTACAGTTAATTAAACTATTAGAGGATGTCAGACAGGCAAAAGTGATAAATGAGCACAGTTATATCTTTCTTCAAATGAAAGGGCATATAAAAATGACCAACATTTGTAATCACTCTTAAATTTTTGTGAAGGAAAAGAGAAAAAAAAATAATTTTCAATGTTAAATGGGGTCCATCTTATAATGCAAGTGTCCATTTTATAATCAGTATATATGTCCCTCATCCTGGTATAAATGGTCCCCATCCTGATATATATGTCCCCCATCCTGGTATATATATCCCCATCCAGGTATATTTGTCTCCATACTGGTATAATTGTGCCCCATCCTGCTATCCATGTTCCCCCATCCAGGTATATATTTCCCTCATTCTTGTACATAGCCCCCCATGACTTACCGAGGGATGGAGCGGTGGTGCAAGAGGCAGGTTTCATGTGTCTACTGAGGGTGGTGACAAACTGGGAGGGTCACGGCAGTGTCTGGTGGGTGCCATTCTTGATGTCCCAACATGCATTGCCGATTTGCAATTCGTGCTCTAGTTTGCGTATTCGCACCCTCCGCGGCCAGTCTGGACACTAGAGCATAAATTGCAGCTCGGCAATGCATGCTGGGACATGGATAATGGTGGCACCCATTTGTCACTGTCGCCATCCCCATGCTGCTCTGAGCTTTGCCCTCACCCTCTTTGGACCCGTAAAACCTGCCTCCTGCATCCATGCAAACCCCCTCGGTAAGATTTTTTTTTAAAGATTCCGATTTTAAGATGCACCCTCATTTTCCCCCCAATTTGAGGAGAAAAAAGTGTGTTTATAATCCCAAAAATATGGTACCTGGTACCCCCATTGATGAGTTGTTGCAATGTTAGGTGCTCTTACAGTGGCTGGATGTAAACAGTGTACAAAGTAAAATACCACTGATCCAGTCATCAATATACTACTACTGGTGGACAACCCCTTTAATATTTCTGCACAAATGCGGCACATGCTGTATATTTTGCCCACAATTCAGTGTTAGAATGGAGTTAAAATGGTTGTCTACTACTCAGACAAACTGTCTTTAAGCAGTATGTTTCCCCCAAGTAAAGTAATAATACCTATACTTGCCTACGGTGCCATTGCCATTCCATAGGTGTTGGCACTGTCTGTACCGGGGCTGACGTTATATCATGTGATCACTGCGGGGAACTTCATTGCCAATTTGTGGGTGCAGGAAACAGAGTGGAAGTCGCAAATGGATTGTCCAGGTAGGAAGAGCCCTGAGCCATGCCAGCCATGACTACGTGTACTTGACAAGTGATCTGTTGAGATCATTAGTCCATACACAATTTGAGGGGGCTAGGGGTTGTCACAGTGTCCCCCTGCCAGCCTGTTTCATGTCCTCTAATGTAATAAAGCCTGCTTTAGTATTTCGTGGCCTGCATCTAGTGGGAGAATCCGCCTTTGTTCTTCTCTGCAGGGGGGTCCTCCAATACGCAAACATGTAGGCAGGATGGAGCCTGGAGCCACTAAAAACATCTCCTTGTAACCAAATGTTCAAATGGGAGTGTGAGCCCTTCTGCCCATCCAGGGGCTGATCCAAGGAAAGAGAACAATAGACACATGTTTGGCCAGTCAATTGGTGTTGTGACTTCCGAAGGACTAGGATCTGAATCTCTGCTAGGGTCTGAATCTGGTGCCCATGTGTGGATTCTTAGAAGTTGCCACGTGGGATTTTGTTGTGTTACTCACCTGCTGGACTTAACAAACTCATGTAAAGACTATTGCTGCACTTTCCTAGGCATTAGATTACTGAGTGGTGCCCCGGATTTATGTCTGTTGTTGTGAACTCATTAGAGACTCTCCAGAATTATCTTCATGTGTGGTGTCCCATTTTTCCTGTCCCAAAAAAGTTCCTTGGATTGTTGATAGGCCTGGTATCCCTTCCTGGCTTTGTTACACACCCTGTCACAAACTGGTTGGCAGCAGAGAGATAAGAGCAGAGGGAATGGAGGACAGCGGCCCATCAATGAATGGAACCAGGACCTCAGAATACAGGAACTAGACTATGGGGAACCTACAAACAAAGGCCGCTAAATTAGGGGGCTTCTACAAAGGAGTGTCCAAGGATCAACTATTTGAGGATTTGGAAGGAGCTTGCCTTTAACATGGCACTGAAGAAGGATTCCCAAAGCAATGGGAGGAAATACGGGAGATGGAGGTATATATCTGGAAAGGTCAGTGGATTGTGTGGTATGAGGAGGAGAAGGCATTGCTGGGAGATGAAGCTACCATAGAAGATAAAAGGGAGGCCATTCGCAGAGCTCAGGAGAGGCAGCTCGTGGTGGAAGCAGCTAGAACCTCCAGGTAGACTGTTGCCACAGTACCTGCCATGAGGGAACCCCCAAGAGTGTTCTGCAAGGACTTTAAGACATTTAATGAGGCTACAGGTGACATTGAAGGTTTCTATCAGGACTTCAAACACCAATGTCAGTTACTGGAAGTCCAAGAAAGAGAGCGGGTTGGACATCTGGTGGAGCTCTAAGGGTACCTTTACACACGGCTACATTTGTAGCTTGTCACCAGGTAACTTACTGGTTGCAGTGAAATCATGGAGAGATTATTCCATTTGTACACAGCAACAAGATAGAACCATGTATCCATGATTTCACTGCAACCAGTAAGTTACTGGTGACAAGCTACAAATGTAGCCGTGTGTAAAGGTACCCTTAGAGGTTGGAGCTGCAGAAGCATATAGAGCCATGGACCCTCAATGGAACTATGAGTATCAGGACATTAACCCTTCACCACCCAGTGATTTCTCGTTTTTCATTTTCGTTTTTTGTTCCCCTGCTTCCAAGAGCCATAACTTTTTTATTTTTCTGTCAATATAGACATATGATGGCTTGTTTTTTGTGGGACAAGTTGTACTTTCAGATGCAATAATTTATTTTACCATATAGTGTACAGGGAAGTGAGGAAACAAATTTGAAGTGCAGTGAAATTGCAAAAATAGTGCAATTACACGTTTGTTTTTTGGGTTTTTTAGTCGCCCTGTTCACTATATGGTAAAACTGACATGACAGTGTGATGCCTCTGGTTAGTACGAGTTCGTAGATATCAAATATATATACTTTTAATGGTATCTAAGTGGTGAAAAAAAAATCAGAACTTTGAAAAAAAAAAAAGAATTGCACTTTCTGCACCGTAGCATTCTCATTTTTTGGGATCAGGGGCTGTGTGATGGCATATGTTTTGTGTCTTCAGCTGATGTTTTTAACGATACCATTTTTGGGTGGATGCGCTGTTTTGATCGCCCGTTATTGCATTTTATAGCAATGTTAGGGCAACCAAAAAAACTTAATTTTGGCGTTTGGGCCTTTTTTTCCATTACGCAGTTTACGGCTCTCAATAATTGATTTTATATGTTGATAGATCAGTCGTTTCTGAATGCGGTGATACTAAATATGTGTATTTTTTAATTTTTTAAATACTTTTATTTTGAATGGGGAATAAGGGGGTGATTTGAACTTTTATGGGTTTTTTCCATGTTTGTAAAAACTTTATTAATTCATTCTTTTTACACATCCCCATAGGGATCTATTATCGCGGGATCACCGATGCAGGTGGGGATCAGCGCGTTCCCTGCCACGGCAGTTTTGCATCCCACTGTCAGTGAATGACAGCGGGATCCAAGAAGTTAACAGCACCGATCGGATCCCGAATCCAATCGGTGATGGAAGCCCGAAATCGCAGCTGATGAGATCAGCTGAGATGTTGGGTGTTTGATGTGAGCGCCACACCGATGTATTACGTCAAGGGTTGGGAAAGGTTAAAGAGACCATCCTGGAACATTATGCAGTAACTCTAGACACTTATAGGACTCGTTTCCAAACTTTACCCTGTGATGAGAAGTATCTTTTAAAATATATGCTCATAGGATTAAGCAAGCATGTCATCACTTGCTGGAGGGAGAAGGGGCCTTAACTTGGTAGATTCTCAACATCAAGCCTCAGTAGAACAAGCTGCTGAAGGATGGAGACAGGACTACTAGCTCCCCAACACTGGTGGTCCCTTGTCCTTCTTTCCCCGATGTTCACTGTTCCCCTAAGCCACCACCTCATGATGATACCCATGGGAATGTGCCTCCAGCTGCTCCTTCTGCATATTCTGGAATGTGACAAGGAGAGAAAGTAGCAGAGCATAGGTGAACACTTGTGGGCATCTGCAGGCTACATCCTCAAATCCATCAACCACCTCCTGCCCCTTCAGGTGGGTGCTGACCTCAAGGCTCCCTTACCCCCACTCTAGAATGCAAATTGGTAGGAGTGAGATACAGCCCAGATGTTATAGATGTGGGTATTCTGGGCATCA
Organism: Allobates femoralis; assembly: GCA_033576535.1. Lineage (NCBI taxonomy): Eukaryota > Metazoa > Chordata > Amphibia > Anura > Aromobatidae > Allobates > Allobates femoralis. The sequence continues at coordinate 259,253,423 of JARQOC010000006.1, forward strand.
GCATGCCACCTGCCCTGCTGATCAAATGAGGAATGACCTTTCATCAAATCGGACTAATAGTTATTTACAACCAAGTACAATGGATAAAGAGGTGTCACCACTATGTGAGGACTTGCCTAATGACTTAAACAACTATGTTGAACCACTAGGGGTTTCTGGGGTGCAGCCTGCAGCCACAACTTCCTCCACTCATCAGGGTAAGAATTTGCAGGAGGTTGTGTTGGATGGACGGAGACCTATTGGATTTTGTGACTGTGGGGCATTTCTCACACTAGCTGATCCCCGAGTTTTTATGCTTGAGGCAATCCAGAAAGGACCTTGGATTGTCATTGAATTGGCTGGAAGCAAATTCCCAAAGCATCTGTTTGTTTTGGGGTCAAGCATTGTGTGGTTGGGGTGATGAGCGACCATTTTGCAGGTGTTCTCATAGGCAATGATGTGGGAGAACTTCAATGCCAATTTGTGGGTAACAGTGCAAGTCACAAATGGATTGTCCAGGCAGGAGGTGCCCTGAGTCATGTGAGCCATGACTACGTGTACATGACAGGCGACCTCTTGATGTTATTGGTCCGTACACAATTTGAGGGTGGAAGGGGTTCTCACAGTGTCCCCACATCCCAGCCTGTTTCATGTCCTCTAGTGTAATAAAGCCTGATTTAGTATTTCCTGGCCTGCATCTAGTGTGGGAATTCGCCTTTGTTCTTCTCTGCAGGGGGCCCCACCAATGCACAAACATGTAGGCAGGATGGAGCATGGAGTTTCTAGAAACTTCTTCATGTAGCCAAATGTTCAAAGGGGGGATATGAGCTCTTCTGCCCTTCCAAGGACTGATCCAAGGAGAGAGAACAATAGAAACATGCTTGTCCAGTCAGTTGATGTTGTGACTTCTGAAAGGCAAGGATCTGAAGCTGCGGCCAGATCCTGGTGCCTGTGTGTGGATTGTTAGAAGTTGCCACGTGGGATTTTGTTGTGTTCCTGATTTGCTGTATTCAACAAACTCATGTAAGAACTATTGCTGCCCTTTCTCTGACATCAGATTACCAGGTTGTGCCCCCAGATTAATTTCTGTTGTGGACTCATTAGAGACTCTCCAGAATTATCTTCATGTTTGGTGTTCCATTTTTCCTGTCCCAATAAAGTTCCTTGGATTGTTCATCAGCCTGGTGTCCCTTCCTGCTCTGTCAGACTCCCCGTCTCAGAAGGGGCATACAAAAATGACCAACATTTGTAATTACATTTCTGTACTTTGATTGGCAATCTGCTCTACGTTTATTAACTAAATCAGAGGTTCCCAAGCTTTTTGACCTCGAGAGCTACATTTAGTTCTGAAAGAGGGTCGTGAGCCACATTCAGCTTTCGCCTCCCCTCAGAGTAGTGACATTCAGAGTGCACATTACAGGTATAAATACAATCAAAGCTTGTTCACAGAAATCATACCTAGTCAATATACCAAAATTCAGGGGTTCCCACAATACCCCAATTCAGATCTGCTCTTCTATGTGCAGCTACTCATTAAAGTCACCATCTGGACACCTGATCTTCTTAGCTGTTTGCTAGACAAAGTGCTAATGCACCATTATATCATCAATACCAAATTGTTGGTGGGCTATTACCTGGTACCCCCACTGATCAGTTGTTGCAATGTTAGCTGCTCTTACAGTGGCTAGATGTAAGCAGTGTACGAAAGGAAAACACCACTGCTCTAGTCATCAATATCCTAGTGGTGAACAACCCCTTTAATAGTTCTGCGCAAGTACTGCACATGCTCTATGTTTTACCCAAAATTCAGTATAGAGCAAACTGTCCTTAAAGGGATCCTGTCACCCCCAAAACGCCTCATAAGGTATTAAAAGATGTTCCTAGAGCATATTAACACTTATCCTACACTCCTTTTTGCTTCTAAATGTATCTAGTGAAAATGATATAAAAACGTTATTAAACTCTCACCATGGAACTGGCCCTACTGAATCTCCATCCTATGTCCAACAAGGGTTTTAAGGAAAGGTTTGCTGAGGTTCTTTTTGACATCGGCCAGACCCTCATACCCAGGTGGTGGAAAAAGACTAGATGCCCTTCACGTTGGGAGTTGGTAGCAGAACTCAATGAGGTGTGCAGGATGGAGGAATTGGCATCATGTGCCTCACGGACCCCGGTAGTCTAGAGGGACATCGAGAGAGATGGACCTCTTGGTTTCTATACAGAGACTCTGTTGATCTTCAATCTTGGGTTTCTTCTGTGGATTGAGTCCATACAAGTTCAATATGGAAGAATTAAGTGGTCATAAAGATTACAGCCCCGACTCTTCAGGTCTATGAGACACTCGGCATCTACACCCTCTCCCTTCTTCCCACCACTTCTTTAACCTCTTTTCTTTCTCTTTTTCTCTCCTTTTCTTGTTTTTTACCCTTTTTTTTTTGTTTGTGTTGGTTCTCTTTCCCTTTTTCCTAGGAATGTTTGGAATGTTTGGTCATGCTTTCCTGATTTTCAGTAACATAAGAAGAATAAAATATGGACACTTGTTCATAATACTTGATAGATTTATCCGAATGCACAAATGGATATGGCACATAGATGAGACATATTTAATGCGAGAAAAGAAAAACTAGTTTGTTTGTTCATTTGGAACTTTTGTTAATATATCTGCACACAAGAGCCATGTTTTACAGTTAAAGTAATGTTGACCTATGTGTGTGATAAAACGAATAAAATGTGATTTAAAAAAAAAAAAAAAAAATGTTATTAAACTCACTCATTAGCGATGTTAATGAGTGGCTACTGTATTCATAGTCACCCAGGCAGGCTCTCCCTCTTCATAATATCACGCCTTAATAGGCGTGATCTTCAACGCTGATTGAAATGCGCGCCTCCCCGCTCTCCTGTGTGTTGGCGTGGCTGCAGTGCGGCTGTATGACGCGAACCACGTCATTTCCAGCTTCGGGTGACAGTATGTACACCCGCGCCACTTCTGTTATGCCTCCAGCACGCATGCGCAGAGCGGCGCGGGTGTACAAACGTCACCCGAAGCCGGAAATGACGCGATTCGCGTCACTACAGCCGCACTGCAGCCACGCCGACACACAGGAGAGGGGGAGGCGCGCATTTCAATCAGCGTTGAAGATCACGCCTATTAAGGCGTGATATTATGAAGAGGGAGAGCCTGCCTGGGTGACTATGAATACAGTAGCCACTCATTAACATCGCTAATGAGTGAGTTTAATAACGTTTTTATACATTTTCACTAGATACATTTAGAAGCAAAAAGGAGTCTAGGATAAGTGTTAATATGCTCTAGGAACATCTTTTAATACCTTATGAGGCGTTTTGGGGGTGACAGGATCCCTTTAAGTAAAATAATAACACCCATACTTGCCTACAGTGCCATTGACGTTCAAGAGGTGTTGGCACTGCCTCTACTGGGGCTTATGTTATATCATGCAATCACTGCGGGAAACTTCAATGTCCCCCCAATCAGACATCTGGAAAAGAGAGAGAGCAACTGCAGCTCTCACTTTTTACAGATGTCAATTGCGTCTAAACAAGAGGACAATTGCAGTTCCCTGCAATGATCGCATGACATAACATAAGCCCCAGTAGAGACTGTGCCAACTCCTCTTGAACGGCAATGGCACTGTAGGCAAGTATAGGTGTTATTTCACTTGGGGGAAACATACTGATTGAGAAAGGGTTGTCTGAGTAGTGGGTAACCTATTAGAACTAAGCTTGCTTACTAGAATTTTATATTACAAGGCAATTTTATTACGGTACGACTTTACCGAAAAAATACCTCTTCTGCGTTATATTTTGTAACATAAAAATCATAGCTAAAAAAATAAGTGAATGCAAAAAAATTCCAAGAAAATTAATTTACAAACTTAGCAAAATGGCAATGCTATTAACCAGCTAAATTCATAGAAACAAATGCACAGACAGGTGCATATATATTGACAAAATAAACACTCTTAATCTAGTAGTTCATACAGAGGGTGATTGCCCAATATGAGAATTGCACACAGATGAAGCTTGCAATAGGGCGCAAATCACACACATATGAAGCACAGCGCCTAGCTTACAGCCTATTACTGGCCCCTCCTATTCGATTAGGCCGGCTGCCGGGCACTCAGTGCACCACAGAGGTACAGGCCCCTAATTTACAAGGTCACCATTGATGGGCCTGGCAGCACCCCGTAAACAATATATATAACATGTGAGGAAAAATAAATATGAGGTATTGATTTATATTTTGGTCAAAATATGCAAGTTTTGCAACCCAGTGTCACACCCTAATACAAGCTTCATCTGTGTGCAATACAAATACTAATACTAGTCAATCACCCCCGCCATAAACTGACTGAGAGTGCTTGTTATGTCAGTATTTTGCAGCTGTGTTACCTCATTTAGTAAGGGGGCTGCTGCATCCTCTCTGTGCATTTGTTTTTATGACCTTGGAGGATATATATGTCTATAGATATATTTGGTTAGCAGCACTTTTGAGATCAAGTTTTTTTATGTACATAAATAAGGCATTTAAATTAAGTGAAATTTTTATTAGCTGTGTAGAAGGAGAAGAAAATATCTCTGGAAACATGCAGGGTGATGCCCTTCATATAATTATGGTAGGATTCATCATGAGTTCAGTAGACTGGATGTGGCAGGAGATACTTTCATTTCCATAAAAATGAAACTTAGCATAATGTTGCATAAAGCGTCCTGTAGAGGCAGACTTGTACAAATTCTGCTGGATTGCAACCAGTTGTCAGTAAATGATTCTGATTAAAGATAGGCCGTCACTGTAGCCACAGGTCATCCTTCCATGTACGTTAAGAAATAATTAATGTTCTTCCTTAGCAGCAAACTGAAACTTTGCCATCTTCTGTATAAATTAGTAGACCTAGAAATTGGATACAGAAGTTATCGGGCAGACATGAATCTGCATTTATAGTACTGACCTGTGTATCCTGAAGAGCATGCTCAGCACATTTACACTAGTTATATCACTATTTGTGTACAGTATTGTTTCTCAGCTTTTAGTTGACACTATTGTTGCACTTAAATGCCCAAATACCCATATTTTTTAATGTATGTGCAATGGTTCATCTCATTTTATAAACATTTTGCACTGCAGGTCACTGTGCAACATACAGTATGTATAGACCTGGATCATAAACTATTTACACCAAGCACTTGGAAACAAACAAGTCAAGTCCAGCGGAGGAACCCTTATTTCGGCATTTTATCTTAAAATCTTTTTATTCTTCAAACATCGTTAAAAAAGCATCATTACTTTTCGGACCAGGTATGAACATACAGTGGGCTCTTTATGACAGTATAGAAGACACAGATGTCTAGGAACAGACTATGCGTTTCAACTTTATAGGTCGTCTTCTAGATTTAATTTATTTGCTATGCCACTGCTCAAGAATACTCTAGGTATGGCTAAGTCCAATTCGGATAATTAAGTGGCGTTTTTTATATTGTCAGAGTAAAGGCCACTTTCACACGCTAGATGTAGGTGAATGAGATCGTTGCTATGTCAGTGACAGATCCTTCGGACATCGATTAGCTGCGTTGTCACACAAGGCATAAAATTGGCAACGCACATGTCTACTTGGAGAAGAACGATTGAACGAGTTAACGGGAGGATAGGAGAGTTATGAACGATCTTGTTCAAAAAGTTAACTCAACAATGTTGCTGCTTCAGAGTTAAGGGTATGTGCGATGGCGCGGTTTGGTCGGCGGTCTGGCGACGCAGTAAAGTCGGAGCCGTCACCGGCTTCCTGGGGTATGTCGGAGGGTGACGGGGGGACGTGCGGTGGCCAGCGGTGCGCGCGGTTTGCGGGGCTGAAGCAGTACTGTTATGCTTGCAGCGACTGCAGAACGGCCAGATTATAGAACATCTTATTTGCTAACCGCTGAACCAGCGGGTTAGCAACGATAGCATGTGTAAACGCGGTGTTGAACCAGGTGTCGGTTTAATAGGTTTCAATGTTAATTCAAAAGCGTTTGGATAACATAATTCATGAATTCATTAAACGACGGCGGTTACACACCTAATCGACCTAACCCGGCAGTGTGCAATACCTAATTGGATGATGAACGATAGATTTGAGGTCTGAATCTCAAATTTTTGCTGAACATACAACGATTTTTCCTTCCAACATCAGTGGTTTACATGCAACGACGAACTAACAATATCGTTTGAACAATCACAAATCCGTGACGTTTCAATGATATCGTTAACGAGATCCTAGCATGTGAAGTGGCCTTAAATCTCAAGTTAATGCGTTACTAAGGCCCCTTTCACACCAGTGTTTTTTTCAAATTGCGGCAGATCTGGCAGATTCGGTAAATCTGCCGGATTTGCCGCAATTTGAACGGTCGCACTTGAGGCACACTTGCTGCAAGTCACATGCATTGTCTATGGGGCTTGCGGCAGTTGCGGCAAATGCCGTATAACCGCTGTTCCGGCACTTGAGGCAGTTGCGGCTGACCACGGGTTTTTTTGCAGCCACACCTGCTGCAAGATCATAGACAATGCATGGGGCTTGCCGCAAGTGTGCCACAAGTGGAAAAACGCTGACGTGGAAGGGGCCTAAGTTACTATTTAATTCCTGGACATTCTATATCTCTATCAATATTTGTTAAAAAACAACACATAGATTATATATTTACAATATCATATATATTTACATAGATGTTACAGGAAAGGATTAAAAAGATATTATAACTCTAGACATCAATGCAATATACTAAAATAAAGACTTTGCAGCTTTTTTTGGTGATGGGGAACATTTTCTAGGTATTGAAAAATATGGACAAAAAAAGTGAGGAAGTTTTTTTGGGGGGATAAAAAAATGTAAAAATAATAGTAATAAAGGAACTTATTGATATATTCATTATTGTATTATGCATGGTACCGCAAGCCAACAGCATGTAATACAATTTTATATGCAAAATCAAGTCATCGAAAACATTTATTTTACAACATAACAATAGGGGAACTTATTAGGATACGTAGAAATAATATTACAACAGCTGAATATAATGAAGAGAAAAAGAAAATGGTCGTACCGCAAGCCAGCGAGTTGTGGTGCTACATGAAGAGGGTTATACTGGCCCCCAGATCCAAGGAAGGTTGGCTGTAATCAGAGTACAGTCGTAAGAATTTTGCAGAAACATAAGCAGCTTGGAATTACCCAGGACAGGCCCAGATCTGGTCGGCCCAGAAAGTCAACTAAAAGGGAGGATAGAGTACTGATAAGAACATCCCTTACCAATGGAAAGCTCATCTCTCCTCAGCTTCTGCGAGAATGGCAAGAAAAGTGCAATATTGAGGTAGCAACATCAACTGTTAGGAAGAGATGTTTGGAAGCAGGATTGAGAGGGTGCAAGGCCCGAAAGAAGCCATTGATGACAGCCATACAAAGACAAAGGTTAAAACTGTGGGCATTGAAATATTCAAAATGGAGGAAGGAGGAGTGGGAAAAAAGTGCTATTTAGTGATGAAAGCACTTTTTGCATTTTAGGAAATGATGGCAAGTCTTATGTGAGATGGTTTCCACATGAAGAGTACAGCCAGAGTGTTTGAGCTTCACTGTGAAACATCGATGAAAGTAATGATCTGGGGCTGTATGGCAGCCAATGTGTTGGAAGGCTTCATATTGTGGAGGGTATGGTTAATTCAAAAAATACATGGATATCCTTAATGAGAAAATGCTGCCTTCTGCTCAACACCTGTTTTCAGGGGATTATATCTTCCAGGATGATAATGCTCCTTGTCACAGAGCTAAGACAGTAACGGAATGGAAAAAAAAGAACAAGGTGGCTACATTGACTGGCCAGCCCAGTCCCCGGACCTCAATCCAACTGAAAATTTGTGGCACAAGGTATCATAGAGATATCTAAAAAACAGCTAAGGACCAAGAGAGAGTTGATTGAGGCTCTGATACAGGCCTGGAACCACATCATCACTCGTGAACATCTGCAGAAGCTTGTTCACTCAATGCCACAGGGATGCAAGTTGGTGCTCAAGAGCAAAGGCTGGCCAATAAAGTATTAGAAGCTAAAGATGCACTCAAAAGGCCCTTTTCAGGACTCTGAATTAAATTAAAAAATAATAATTCTTAAAAAGTAAAATTTAAGTCTGTGTGAACTTGCATATTGGAAGTTAATGAACTTAGAAACCTGCTCACCATTCTACACACTGTACTGGTGTAGGTATGGTTATGCTGTAAAAAAAATTATAAAAAATGCGCATACCATAACAATTTATACACTTGGGACATTCAAAAATGAGTATGGCATACAATGAGGGATTACAAAAACATATACAGTTAGGGCCAGAAATATTTGGACAGTGACACAATTTTCGCGAGTTGGGCTCTGCATGCCACCACTTTGGATTTGAAATGAAACCTCTACAACAGAATTCAAGTGCAGATTGTAACGTTTAATTTGAAGGGTTGAACAAAAATATCTGATAGAAAATGTAGTAATTGTACACATTTCTTTACAAACACTCCACATTTTAGGAGGTCAAAAGTAATTGGACAAATAAACATAACCCAAACAAAATATTTTTATTTTCAATATTTTGTTGCGAATCCTTTGGAGGCAATCACTGCCTTAAGTCTGGAACCCATGGACATCACCAAACGCTGGGTTTCCTCCTTCTTAATGCTTTGCCAGGCCTTTACAGCCGCAGCCTTCAGGTCTTGCTTGTTTGTGGGTCTTTCCGTCTTAAGTCTGGATTTCAGCAAGTGAAATGCATGCTCAATTGGGTTAAGATCTGGTGATTGACTTGGCCATTGCAGAATGTTCCACTTTTTTGCACTCATGAACTCCTGGGTAGCTTTGGCTGTATGCTTGGGGTCATTGTCCATCTGTACTATGAAGCGCCGTCCAATCAACTTTGCAGCATTTGGCTGAATCTGGGCTGAAAGTATATCCCGTACACTTCAGAATTCATCCGGCTACTCTTGTCTGCTGTTATGTCATCAATAAACACAAGTGACCCAGTGCCATTGAAAGCCATGCATGCCATGCCATCACGTTGCCTCCACCATGTTTTACAGAGGATGTGGTGTGCCTTGGATCATGTGCCGTTCCCTTTCTTCTCCAAACTTTTTTCTTCCCATCATTCTGGTACAGGTTGATCTTTGTCTCATCTGTCCATAGAATACTTTTCCAGAACTGAGCTGGCTTCTTGAGGTGTTTTTCAGCAAATTTAACTCTGGCCTGTCTATTTTTGGAATTGATGAATGGTTTGCATCTAGATGTGAACCCTTTGTATTTACTGTCATGGAGTCTTCTCTTTACTGTTGACTTAGAGACAGATACATCTACTTCACTGAGAGTGTTCTGGACTTCAGTTGATGTTGTGAACGGGTTCTTCTTCACCAAATAAAGTATGCGGCGATCATCCACCACTGTTGTCATCCGTGGACGCCCAGGCCTTTTAGAGTTCCCAAGCTCACCAGTCAATTCCTTTTTTCTCAGAATGTACCCAACTGTTGGTTTAGCTACTCCAAGCATGTCTGCTATCTCTCTGATGGATTTTTTCTTTTTTTTCAGCCTCAGGATGTTCTGCTTCACCTCAATTGAGAGTTCCTTTGACCGCATGTTGTCTGGTCACAGCAACAGCTTCCAAATGCAAAACCACACACCTGGAATCCACCCCTGACCTTTTAACTACTTCATTGATTACAGGTTAACGAGGGAGACGCCTTCAGAGTTAATTGCAGCCCTTAGATCCATTGTCCAATTACTTTTGGTCCCTTGAAAAAGAGGAGGCTATGCATTACAGAGCTATGATTCCTAAACCCTTTCTCCGATTTGGATGTGGAAACTCTCATATTGCAGCTGGGAGTGTGCACTTTCAGCCAATATTATATATATAATTGTATTTCTGAACATGGTTTTGTAAACAGCTAAAATAACAAAACTTGTGTCACTGTCCAAATATTTCTGGCCCTAACTGTATGTTCCACCAGTTTCACTGTAGATGATGCAGAATTACGAAAATATATAGTTTTCTTCACGCCTATGCAGGACTTTTGAACACCACTGTAGATGGAGCTGTCTAGAGGGGTAAGGGGATGGGGGGAGGGAAGGGTATTACTAATGGTGTATTGTATACCTGAACAAAATATTGAAATGTTGATATGGGTTGTAATGTTATGACTAATTGGTTAATAAAAATATCTGATAAAAAAAAAGGAAGAGCTGATACCTGTACCTTGAGGGTACTAGGTCAAGGCCATCTTGTAGGAAGTCTAAGGTCTTGGCAATATTAGGGTGAAATGGATCCGGAGGGGAAGTGCCACACCAGCTGTTAAAGACCTTCTACACCTTTGAGTAGATTGCGTTTGTGACTGGTTTCCTACTACTCTGAAGGGTAGTGATAACTTTATTCGATAAGCCCTTTCATCTTTAAAATCTTGGCTTCAGAAGCCAGGCTGTAAGATGTAGGTACTCTGGGTTGGAGTGAAGGATCTGACCCTGATGTAGAAGGTTGTGAGTCAACGGCAGTAGAATCGGTTCCACTGCCTTCAATGTGTCGAGAATGGCGAACAAACTTTCTTTTGTCCAGTAGGGAGCAATAAGTATTGTGGGCACCCTCTCCATCCTTATCTTTTGGATTTTTCTGGCATACGCGAGATTGTAGTTCCACGAGTGAGCCAGTGCATCGACTGCGAGACATCGGTCTTCCTGGTGAAGAAAAAAATATCGATTGGTCTTCGCACTGAGGTGACTTGGAAGACATCCACCTCCGAAGATCCCAAATTTTGGTCAGCTGCTGAAATACATCCCAGTTGAGACACCATTAGCCTGGAAGCAGCTCTTTCCTGCTGAGGTAATCTGCTTGAGTATTCTTTGGGCCCTTCAGATGAAAAGCTGAAATGGAGAGGTGTTCTGCAGCCCAGGAGAATATTCTGGATGACACGTCCTAAAGACTTCTGTACCATGTCCCTCCTTGGTGTCACAGATGAGCCACTGTGGTCATATTGTCGGAAAATATTCTCACATGTTTTCCTTGAGTTATTGACTTCGAGAAATTGAGGGCTTCTCCACTGCCCATAGTTCCTAGAAATTGGAGGATTGGTCTTTTGTTTGGTGAGACCATTGGCCCTGAAAAAAGAACTTGGACACCATTGCTCCCCAGCTTCTTTTGCTGGCATCCGTGTAAATAGTTACAAGCGGCGACTGCACCCACTGAATCCCCTTAACTCTTGTGAGTTGGTGACAGCTTCTTATTACAGACACCCCATCTACGGAGGGGGTCTTCTGCTCCAGTACCTGTTCCTTTCCTCCCTGTAAAACATAACAGGGAGAGAAGAATGACAATCCAGCCCTAAGGAGGGACTGTACATACCTCCTACCAAGTAACTTAATGGCCCAGAGGTAGCGCTGGGCTCTGCATCTGCAGCTCGGTAAACACCTTCCACCTGGGTAGACTGAGACATCATGCAAACATACAGCTTGTCCTGAGGTGTGTGTCCCGCTAGGGGTCCTTATGTAGAGGATCCGTGGCTGTAGCGCTTATAGCACGTGGTGCTCCCCTCCCTTCGGTCTCCTGCAGAGGCCACCATTTGCCAGAGGTCGGCGCACAGGGAGATCCTGGAAGTGCCCTGTGTTCCACAGTGGAATGTTCCCCCCCGAAAGTGACACGTCAGCATCTGATGTCACTTCCGGCCGCGAAGTCCACACAGCATACAGGCAGCAAGAAGCCGAGGAGCTGCAGGAGGATCCCCGGCCTTGTGGCACCACTCAACGTTGCCTTCAGGCGTCGGAGAGTGGTGCGGCCCCTCTCCCCTGGAGCAGCACTGGGGAGGAAGGAGCCATGCCCGATTGATTCACCGCCCAGCTAGGTAAGAGGATTGCTTCGCCGGACACCAGCGCCAGGAGAACCTCTTTGTGCCCCTCAGAGACAGGAAACACTGGTGATAGGAGGTGCTATTTAACCTTTTTGTGTTTCCTGCCCCTGTTAGGGCCAAGAGGCAACCTCCTGTTGCGCTGTCGTGGAGGATGGGAGGAGAAAATTAACCATACTGGGCTCCTGGATTCAATCCCCGCCAAGGACACCATCTGTAAGGAGTTTGTATGTTCTCCTTGTGTTTGCATGGGTTTCCTCTGGATACTCCAGTTTCCTAACACATTCCAAAGAAATAGTGAAATCTAGAGTGTGAGCCCCTATGGGGGCAATGAAGATGATCTCTGAAAAGTGGAATTGTGGAATTAATTTTGCTATTTAAGCGAGTACAATAAATAAAATATGTTGTGAGTTATCATATAGGGTTCATGTGTATCTAATCTGTTATCAAATATGCCAATACATTAAAGTGGCTAAAATTATTCCTGTTTTGATATGTGGATCTGTTGTGCAGAGACAAGGCTGAGATGGGTCACTATAAAGCAGCAGGGGATGAGACAAATCATGGTTATGATAAATACTGCACATCGCAGACCCACGCTGACATCTCTAATACGTCATACCCACCAATGTGATCTAGTCATGTCTACCAACACATGATGTTCCACATCGTAGGGGTACATAAAGTCAGCTTAGCACAGTTTTTGCATTGACACCCTCTGTCCACATGGCCACAGGGAGGCATGAGGAGTGAGAAAGGGTGATTCATGCAATCTTACAGCATGGCACCACTCTGATTCACAATCCTGACAGGCTGGGAGACGCTTTTCACTGCCCCAGCAAGTCCTGCCATCCTGACATCCGTTACAGGTTATACTGGGTTAGAAACCAACCAAGATAGTATGTAATATTAACCGTGGACAAGGACCTGTGTGGGATCATGGACTGCGATAAAAGAGCAACCCAGGATTAAATTTTATATTTAATAGCCGGAAGGGTTCACTAGATAATAGCAATAAATACATGAAGAAGATACAGACATTATTATTAGTATTATTTATTTATATAGCGCCATTAGGTTCCATGGCGCTTTACATGAGGATAAGGGAGAAAAGAACAAGTACACTAAATCTAGGCGATCAGGACGTACAGGTACAGGAGGGGCAGGGACCCTGTCCACGAGGGCTAACAGTCTACAACATTACAGTCAGATATGCAAATAAAGGTGATAAATAAGGTACATGCAGTCAAATGTAAGTCAGTTACTGGTTTCTCGTTGATGGCGGCCACACAGAGGCAGTGTAGAGCCACAGGATTTTCTTGGTCACTCCCAACACAAAACATGACTTCCTTGACAGCAAACACTGGTGGAATATGGCAAATAAACTTTAACCCCTTGGTTGGTCACTCCTTCTCAACCCCCGGGATGTCCCTGATATCCCTTCCCTGGTGCTTTACCTGAAAGATTCCAAAAAGGTATGATGAGTCATACCTTCCCACTGGGAGGTCAAAAGAAAGAAGGTTCTGGTGCCATCATATCTGGATGGATTCCTTCTATGTTTGAAGATCATACATGGTTTCCCTAACTGGCTTCTATTAGCCATTCTCCGTAACTCCTCACCTCAGAGCACTAGCAAAAATCAGGACCCTGGTGTGTGTGTGTGAATCGTTCTCAATATTTTGGGAAAAAAATCTGGTAGGGTAGGATATATGGTAGTTTCATAGGCTCTCTGAGAATAGCAATCACCCACTTCTCTGAACTTTTCCTGGCCGTAATTGCCACAGCAGGGGTCCTAAGTAGAGATGAGTAAACTTCCCCCTATGTTCGCCAATTTCCAAGTCAGCACGAACATTGACAATTCGATTCGCGATCGGATACCTGACCAATTTACAAAAAATTGGTGAACACAGCTTTGTTCAGGAAAAAAGTTTAATGGCCTTAATATTTTCCCTGATTATTTGGGGCTAAAACACTTGCCGTAAGACGCGCTGACTGGAAACAACACCTAAATATGGTTAGGAGTGTTCCCAGCCATTGGGTCTACTGTTTTCTTTCAACCTGTAGAATTGTTTGGCGCACTAAAATAATTTTTTAAGCTTCCTGGATTGCAAGTGTTTTGACACCTGCAGGGTGTGAATTTTGAAAACAGTGTCAGATGTGGCAGCAGGTGTGAAGTTCAGGAACCTTACAATGTCCTTTAAACATCCATTTAAGAGAGCTTACACATTTTTTGGGGGAGGGGGGATTTTTGTTTTTAAATGTTATTATTTATTTAAATTTTTTTTTGTTGGAGATCAAACCTTTTATTATTGCGGAACGAGGCCATCTCTTCTACACTTATGTGATACCAATTCATATAAAAATAGTATATGGCCATTATATGCTTCATATACATGGCCTTATACAGTTGTGGCCAAAAGTATTGACTCCCCTGCAATTCTATCAGATAATACTCAGTTTCTTCCTGAAAATTATTGCAATCACAAATTCTTTGATATTATTATCTTCATTTAATTTGTCTTCAATGAAAAAACACAAAAGAGAATGAAGCAAAAAGCAAAACATTGATCATTTCACACAAAACTCCAAAAATGGGCCAGACGAAAGTATTGGCACCCTCAGCCTAATACTTGGTTGCACAACCTTTAGCCAAAATAACTGCGATCAACCGCTTCCGGTAACCATCAATGAGTTTCTTACAATGCTCTGCTGGAATTTTAGACCATTCTTCTTTGGCAAACTGCTCCAGGTCCCTGATATTTGAAGGGTGCCTTCTCCAAACTGTCATTTTTAGATCTCTCCACAGGTGTTCTATGGGATTCAGGTCTGGACTCATTGCTAACCACCTTAGAAGTCTCCAGTGCTTTCTCTCAAACCATTTTCTAGTGCTTTTTGAAGTGTGTTTTGGGTCATTGTCCTGCTGGAAGACCCATGACCTCTGAGGAAGACCCAGTTTTCTCACACTGGGCCCTACATTATGCTGCAAAATTTGTTGTTAGTCTTCAGACTTCCTAATGCCATGCAGACAGTCAAGCAGTCCAGTGCCAGAGGCAGCAAAGCAACCCCAAAACATCAGGGAATGTCCGCCATGCTTGACTGTAGGGACCATGTTCTTTTCTTTGAATGCCTCTTTTTTTTCTCCTGTAAACTCTATGTTGATGCCTTTGCCCAAAAAGCTCTACTTTTGTCTCATCTGACCAGTGAACATTCTTCCAAAACGTTTTAGGCTTTCTCAGGTAAGTTTTGGCAAACTCCAGCCTGGCTTTTTTATATCTCGGGGTAAGAAGTGGGGTCTTCCTGGGTATCCTACCATACAGTCCCTTTTCATTCAGACGCCGACAGATAGTACGGGTTGACACTGTTGTACCCTCAGACTGCAGGGCAGCTTGAACTTGTTTGGATGTTAGTCGAGGTTCCTTATCCACCATCCGCACAATCTTGCGTTGAAATCTCTCGTCAATTTTTCTTTTCTGTCCACATCTAGGGAGGTTAGCCACAGTGCCATGGGCTTTAAACTTCTTGATGACATTGTGCACGGTAGACACAGGAACATTCAGGTCTTTGGAGATGGACTTGTAGCCTTGAGATTGCTCATGCTTCCTCACAATTTGGTTTCTCAAGTTCTCAGACAGTTCTTTGGTCTTCTTTCTTTTCTCCATGCTCAATGTGGTACACACAAGGACACAGGACAGAGGTTGAGACAACTTTAATCCATGTCAACTGGCTGCAAGTGTGATTTAGTTATTGCCAACACCTGTTAGGTGTCACAGGTAAGTTACAGGTGCTGTTAATTACACAAATTAGAGAAGCATCACTTTTCTAACAGTGCCAATACTTTTGTCCACCCCCTTTTTTATGTTTGGTGTGGAATTATATCCAATTTGGATTTAGGACAATTCTTTTTGTGTTTTTTCATTGAAGACAAATTAAATGAAGATAATAACACCAAAGAATTTGTGATTGCAATCATTTTCAGGAAGAAACTGAGTATTATCTGACAGAATTTCAGGGGTGTCGATACTTTTGGCCACAACTGTAGGTCTGTTCTCACTCATGAAATACCATAGTATGGATATTGTTTCTTGAAAATCTGCAATCACTGTGTGTAATTTCAATCCATACTTTTAGAATACAGATTTTGGACATGTGCACAAGTGTGTTAGACTAGTACATCTCAATGAATTAGAATATCAAAAATTTAATTTATTTCAGTATTTTAATACAAAAAGTGAAATGTATATATTACCATATTTTTCGGACTATAAGATGCACCCATATTTTAGAAAAGGAAAACTGGGGAAAAAAATAAGTAAAAACTGTGGTTATAATTAACTGTTATGGGGAGGAAGAATCTTCTGCTGACACTGTTATGGGGGTAATGTCCCCATCCCTAGTCCCTTCCAGGTAATATATATAGCCTCCCATCCTGGTATATAGCCTCCCATTCTGGTATATAGCCTCCAATCCTGGTATATAGCCCCCCATCCTGGGATATAGCCCCCATCCTGGGATATAGCCTCCCAACCATCCTGGTATATACCCCCATTGTGGGATATAGCCTCCCATCCTGGTGTATACTGTCCATCCTGGTATATAGCACTCCATCCTGGTATATAGCTCCCCATCCTGGATATAGCCCCCCATTCTGGTATATAGCCCCCATTCTGGTATATAGCCCCATCCTGCTATATAGCCTCCCATCCTGGGATATTGCACCTCCATCCTGAGATATTGCACCCACATCCTGGGATATTGCACCCCCCCACCCTGGTAAATAACCCCCCATCCTGGTATATAGCCTCCCACCCATTCTGGTATATAGCCCCCCATCCTGGGACATACCCTCCAATCCTGGTATATCCCCCATCCCGGGATATAGCCCCCATCCTGAAATATAGCCCCTGTAAGGAATAAAGCATATTCTGGCTTATTCCTATAGCAACCACCTTTTGCCTGCGGCTTAATCAATCTCCTGGAATATGTGTCACGCTGGGAGCGGGAGAGGCACTCAGCGTAGGACCACGACGGGGGGGGGGAATAAGGAGTCCCTAAAACTATGGGCACAAGAAGGAGAGGGTAACCCCTGGTCTTACTGGGGCTGACCCTGTCTGCCCTAACGTCCCTATACAGTTTCCTCAACTGTCGCCGACCACGAACCTCGTCCCTCTCTGATCCTAGCACTACCTTAGCTAAGGATCAGATGGAGAGGTTCACTAGACCCTCCACTAACAACTAAAGACAACACAAGGAAATAACAGACAATGGGGAAAGAAAACACTTATCTTGCAGCAGATCACAGCAACCTCCACCACCTCTGCTTCTGCTGGAGCAAGTATAATGAGTGCACAAGGAAATATCACCTGCACTGAGGGAGGGCAATGAAACTCCTTATAAAGGTGGGAAGAACCTGCTGGGTCCTAGAGACCCAGGATACTGGTGTAGAAACCAGACCGAGCACAAGACCTTCCCAGCCGTCTCCCCATGATAGGGAGATCTTATCATACCTTCTCTTCATCTACACAGAAGGTAAATGCCCCTGAAAGACGGACCGTCCTCAACTCTTATGGCTGATTGGCCAACCGCTGGGACCGTCTGCGCGTGGTCTCTACCCTGTCATCCGTGCCACCCGTGACAATATGTTAATGAACCTGAGGAAATCATCTTCCTGGCCAGTTGTTGTCACACAATGAAAGTTTCCTACCCTTATACAAAAGAAAGATCACCCTGTGACTTTGTAGCTAGGTGTGAGAACCAATTCCCCGCTACCTGCAAAAGAAGCATCATACTCAGCCCAGACACATGGAGCCAAAGAAGAACTCCTAATATTTCACGACCCTTCACTCCTCTAAATACGACGAACATGCACTACCGTTCACAAGTTTGGAAATGTCCTTATTTTTGAAAGAAAAGCACAACTTGTTTGATTCCGTGGTTCCAATATCTAGAACTCAAATCTTTCATCTTGTCCGCCTCGCCCCCCACAGCCCTTGCAAGCAAGAAAACTGACTTCGAGTTGATTCTCCTGCAGGACTCGGTCCCAGCGCATGCAGTATCTCAACTTTACAATATCCTGTTATCTCAGGGTGACGTGAGGGAGTGGGATAGGGACCTGGGCACCGGGTTCTCTTCTCAGGATTGGAGCAAGACATTCCTATGTACTCACAAATTATCGATAGCTTGCAACAGCCAGGAGACTAATTTCAAAATTGTCTCAGGATGGTATTGCTGCTCTCGAAATACGCATAAGATTTTCCCCACTGTATCCGATCAGTGTTGGAGATGCGAGGTTAAAGTGAGTTCCTTCCTGCACATCTGGTGGCACTGCCTGTCAGTCCTTCTGTTATGGCATGGGTTGTTCCGCATTTACAGTCACGTCTCGGGAGTGTCTGTACCATGTACCCCCCAGATTGGTCTTCTGTCCATGATCCCAGGTGCAATTAATGCAAACAAACTAGAGCTACTCAGGCATTGTCTTACAGCAGTTCGGACCGTTATTCCCAGAATATGGAAATCTCAGACCGCTCCATGCCTATTAGATAGGGCTCGGGAGATGGACCACCTTTGCAGAATGGAGAGGCTCTCTGCACATAATGACAGACAGGTGGCTAAATACACTCAGACATGGGCTGCTTGGATTTTGTTTAGGGAAACGCCTGATTACTCAAACATTTTGTTGGAATAGCATGACGTGAGTTGGCCCAGTACCCCATCTAAACATGGAAGTTGTATGAGTGGTTGTCACATCATCCGCACCCACTCCTTTCCCCCTTCCCCATCTGACCCCTCCTTACCTTACTTCTCTCTTTCTTGTGTAAGTTTCTTCCCTACTACCACTTACTTCCCTTTTTCACATTTCTTATACCACTTAGGCTGGTTTCACCCCACGGTTAAATCCGATCTGGCACTGCCCGTTGTGAGCCGGACAGCCCCGGATCAGATTTCGGCCCCATAGTATGCTATGGGGCCGGATGGAGCTGGATGGCAGCTATCTGCCATCTGGTTTCCATCTGTCCGGGAGGATCCAGTGTATTTGGATTTTTCTTCCGAACACAAAAACGCTGCTTGCAGCATTTTTGTGTCCGGGGCAAAAATCTGCCCAAATTGGATCCTCCCGGATTCTCCTGTATCCGGGGCAATCCGGTGCTCCCTAACATGGGAGTCTATGGGGCTGGATTGCCCCGATCCGGGTGGATCCAGAAGGATACAGGAGGATCCGGGAACCGAATACCTGTGACTGAAGGTCAGTGTGAGATGCGCTGAACTTCAGCACCAGGGAGCTGTCCCCTGTGAAGCAGTTCAGCACCATTTTGCAGGGGACAGCTGCACTCGGCTGAATCCGGTTACAAAACAGGACCGGAGGGCATATTAGCCCTCCGGTTCCGTTTGCAAATTCGGTCCGGGGCTGTCCGATTCACATCGGACAGCCCCGGACCGGAACACACGTGGTGTGAAATCAGCCTTAGGCCCCATTCACACCAGCGTTTCTGTCCGGATTTGGCAGATTCGCATCTGCTGCATTTGCCAGCTAACGGCTGGACTTACAGTGCACTTGTGGCAAGCCCCATGCACTCTCTATGGGGCTTGCGGCAAGTGCGGTATTGCTGCGATCCAGCATTTGCAGTCATGAAAAAAATCGCAGCTGAATGCATCTTTTTTTGCGGCCGCAACTGTCGGATCGTGGCAATACCGCACTTGCCGCAAGCCCCACAGAGAATGCATAGGGCTTGCCGCAAGCGTACAGCAAGTGCAGCCACTAGGCAGCAAATGCAGTTCTGTCAGGATCTGCCGGATCCGGACAGAAACGCTGGTGTGAAGGGGGCCCAATTCTGTTTGATCTTTCTCTGAAGTACTACTTGACATTTGCTAATAGTAGTGCAGAGGGGAGTTTTGTCTTAAGTTATCCACTCATCTTAGGCTGGCTTCACACCATGGTGAAATCCGATCCGTGGCTGTCAGGGTGAACCTGACAGCCCTGGGCTGGATTTCGATCCCATAGTATGCTATGGGGCTGGATGGAGCCGGATGGCAGCTATCTGCCATCCGGTTTCCATCTGTCTGGGAGAATCCAGGACATGCATGCAGCATTTTTGTGTCCGAGGGAAAAAAGCTGATCCTCCCGGATCCTCCCGGTCCAGCGCCTCCTAACATGGGGGTCTATGGTGCCGGATTGCACCAGAGCCGCACCCGGGAGCCGGATGCCGGGTGCTTAAGCTCAGAGCTGTCCCCCGCTGACAGTTCATGACCGCGGCTCACGGGGTCCTGAATTATCAGAAGCTGTGGCTGCAAATGAGCCATCCGGCTGCACACCGGATCGGAGGGCATAATTGACCCTTGTTTAGAAACAAGAAATGTATCTAGATGTGTGGTGAGCACCCTGAATCCCCAGGTGTTTCTCAGAATATTATAAAGTTAAGTTGAGAAAATGAAACAAAAATCATATTTTTCCCTCAAAAATATTGTTTTCGCACCAAATTTAGTATTTTCACTAGGGTAACTGGAGAAAATGCACCATTCAAATTGTTGAACTATTTTTCCTGAGTACACCAATACCCCATATGTGCGCATGACAGGGTTCAAGAGGGAAGGCGCGCTATTTGACTTTTGGACTGGAAAACTGGAATTGTTAGTGGACACCATGTTGCATTTGGAGAGCGACAGATGTGCCTAAAGAGGGTAACCCCTCACACACACAAGTAACCCCATTTTGGAAGTTGTGTAAATAAAAAACAAATCACATTTCTCCCACAAAAATGTTGCTTTAGCCTCAGCTTTTTTTATTTACTCTAGAATAACAGGAGAAAATGCACCATAAAAAAAACACTGTTTTGGGTCTCCGCCATAGCTCAGAAGGGAAGGATAGCCATTTTGGCTGAAATAGATTGCGGATGCCATGTCACATTTGATGAGGAGCCCCTGACATACCAAAACAGCAGTAACCCTAACAAGTGACCCCATTCTGGACATAACATCTCTCAATGAATTCATTTAGAGTATTTGTGAGCATTTTTAACTGGGCTGAGTAAATTTAAATTACCATTTTTTTCATTAATATACCAAGATTCAAACCCCAACATTTCCTCCCTTCTTCCTGCCCCCATCTACCCCCAACATCTATTTTGACATCTGGTTGCATGAACTCCTGAACATAAAAGTAATTTCTCAAAGTCCAGCATCCCCACCCCATAAGATGCCCCGGACCACCAAATCATCTAGTGGCGAGACAGACTCCCGGAGTCCCCATGATATGCAATAGGCCAAGTGTGCCCTGTAGGTCCTCTAGAATGTACCATGCTGTATCATGAAAGGAATAAACCAACTGACGAATGTCATCTCTGGGTAATTGGGTTATTATAAATGTTCTCCAGTTCGCAAAAAAACTGGCTGTTTTGAACTTGTCCTCGTCTACCCTCCTACCATGTAAAGCGCCATGGGAACTAATGGCGCTATATAAATAAATAATAATTTTAATAATAATAATCCCCTTCGACTTCTACTTTTCAATTAACATCGCGTTTTTTAGATCAATTTGCAATTCTGTATGGGTTGGGTCGTCGTCATTAACCAATAGTCGCAATATGTCGTTTCTTCAGAACCATGATAGTGTGAAATAATTTTGTCTGTTCTCTGTCAATTTCTAAGTTGCCCAGATCATGAAAAGTCCACACCAGGTAATCTAGTGGGGCACAATGTTGCAACATGCTTTGTGTCCAATTCCTCACTAACTTCCATATATGAAATATAACCTGGCATTCCCAAATCCATGAAACAGTCTGTCTTATTTTCTCCACATTTTGGGCAAGACTGACTTCTATTCGGATGGGATGCACTGGGCGGTGTATTGAACGCCAGAATAGCTTTATGTACGAGCTATGTACTTCTAAACCAGGTGTCCCTCATCCTTTGTTCAAGATGTGTTTTCGGATCTCGTGCCAGCCCCTTAAAATCATATCTTCAATCTGTCTGTCCTGCAGTCTCTGCTCCCATCTTATAAAAATCTGTTTTGGACGAGAGGGAATCAGCTCCCGTCTTGGAGTGGCGTATATAGTAGATACACTGATATCTAACATTTCCCTTGTCATTAGAGTGTCCAACCCATTAGTTAAACATTCCCGTCTCAAGTCATGAAGACGATGGAACAGATGTCTCAATTGTTCGAATTGAAAAGTATGCGAGTTGTCGAGTCGCCACCACCTCAAGGTCTCCTCAGCTGTCAGCCACCTCGACTCCTGTGTCTGCATTAGGTCTTGCAGTGTTCTTACTCCTCTCGCCCTCCATACTTTAAAGAGTGCATTTTCTTTTCCCTGTCTGAAGTCAGGATGTTGCCATGGACTTTTTTCATATTTTTAAAAACTAAATTTGTAAAAAATATTTTACACTAGCCATAGAGGGCCTCAGTGCTGAACACATCCATCACTTGTCCTGTCCTTAGTAAGCTGCAGGTCATCGAAAGTCAGGGGGAAGTGATCACTCCCTGCTGGTGATGTCACTGGGTCATAACCTCCAGGAAGTGAATCAAGATAGCTTCTGGGGTCATTAAAAGACCCTGGGCTGTCCAGGTAACAGCATGGAGGTCTCGTAATTACTTCATGAGACCTGTGATCCCGGCGGGGATCAACGCAATCCTCGCCGGATGCTTTGGATCAAGCTGTCAGCAAGTGACAGTGTGATTCAAGGAATTAACAGCGCCGATCAGATCACAGCTCACAATGTGAGTTCGCATTAAATTGTGGGAGGCGACCTATGACTCACATGTGCATCGTAGTTCATGAAGCATTCCTGCATTTAAGTCAAGGGGGTGTGAAGAGGTCAGAGTGGTGTCAGACACCTTTTTTTGTGGTATTTTCTGTCTGGATATTCTTGGTCTGCAGCCAATCAGGGCACATAAAACATTCACAAGTTGAATACACAAGGGCTTGTGTCATTCCATGTTTCTAGCGATATAAGAAGCGGCCATTTGCCATTGTCGCCATTTTGAGAGTGTTACTGCTAGGGACAGTGCTGCTGCCACTCCGTCCTGCTCTGTGCCTGTTACACAATTGGATAGCTAGCTACTCTATCGATTTTTACATAGCATAGGAGGACGAGAGCGTGTGGCGGCCTGCCAACGCAGGTAACCCCCATATCTCTATACTGCACAGCTGGGTTTCCACAGCAGGCACTACTACGAACAACACCTTCCACCCCGGCACAGTAGGGGGAGCTCAATCTGCTGCGCTTAGGCAGGATCCTCTATATATACTGCTGCTGGGGAGGAGCTAGTCAGAGTGTGTGCAGACGCTAGAAGAGCTGCAGGGAAGCTCTGGTGATTGTTGCCACGTATAAGCCCAAGCCAGTAACCCAGGAGTAGCCTTTCAGCGTCCCACCAGCCTAAGTGGGACTGAAGGCAAGGAGCTTAGAGGAGAAGCAGGAACAGGGAACAGGTAGCTCCAGCCGTGAGTTCGTTCCAGAGAGAGACAGAGAGGAGGCGGATATTGGGGATCCGCACCAGTGGAGAACTACAAGTCCCACAAGAAACCCCTTGGCACCGTGAAGCTACAGCTACACGGTCTCCTGAAAGACTCAAGGAAAGGGAGCCAGCAGCAGTGGCTACTGCAGAGTCTAGAGAAGGTTGTCCCGTAGACCGCACAGGAGGGAAGGAGACACAGACAAGTGAAGAGAGTGGAGGCAAGTCAGGATTCAACAGACTGTGCTTCAGTGAATACACAGGGAAGAAGGCCTTATACCAACTTGCTGTGGGAGCTCACTGTGCAGCCCGGTCACCCGTCAGTGCTCTGGACTATTTACCTTAATTCCATCAGTAAAAAGACTATTGCTGTGTGCGTGCATCCTTTCCTTTCACCCACCGTGCCCCTCTATAGACTTTACCTACTCTCCTTAACAATCCCAGCTCTGTGGCAACCTGTTCACCTCACAACGCTGCCCCGGAGGTCCCAGTCCTGCCTGCGGGGACTATACCATCATAGCCGCAATCCCACTGACCTCCGGAGAACTGTAGCGGCGCTGATGATCCCTCACCAGACACAGCAGGTGGCGTCACGACAAACTTGTATATACTTTATTTTCACCCCTTATCATTTTGACCGCCAGAGCCACGGCTTCGGGCAGCCACCCGTGACATCCCTGACTGCAACCGCCCGAGAGCTGAGTACCCTACCCTGGGGTGTGTCAAGTGTCCATCTGGACATAGGCATTTTGTACTGAGAACACATGTGATTACTAAACCTGTATGCATTGGCAAAGTTACGTTTTTTTGCATACAGGAAGTGATTGCCAAAATCCTTCAGTTTCCCCTAAAAAGGCTTTTTTGCCTGTAACCTGTGAATCTTAAATCCTCCAGTTTCCCCTAAAAAGGCTGTTTGGCCTCAAACCAGTGAATCTCAAAGCCTTCAGTTTCCCCTAAAAAGGCTCTGTTTGGTCTTTAATTTGTGAATCTCAAATCTTTCCATTTCTCCTAAACAGGCATTTTTTGCCTTTAACCTGTGAATCTCAAATCCTACAGTTAACCCTATATAGATTCTTTCTTGGCCTCTACAAATCTCAAATCATTCAGTTTCCCCTTAAAAAGCTCTCTTTGGACTCTATCCTGTGAATCTTAAATCCCTGTTTCCCCTAAAAAGGCTCTATTTGGCCTGTAACCTGTAAAAGGCTCTGTTTGGGCTGTAACCTTGCACATTTCAAATTCTTCAGTTTCCCCTAAAAAAGGCATTTTTGCCTGTAACCTGTGAATCTCAAATCCTTCAGTTTCCACTGTAAAGGTTTTGTTTGGCCTGTAACCTGTGAATCTCAAATCCTTCAGCTTGCTCTAAAAAACTGGCCTCAAACAAGTACTTTTCAAATCTGTGTGTGTGGCACCCCTGCTGGGGATTGCCACAGGATCCACCGGTGCAAGGAGAGGCATACACCTTGGTACATACAGCACACAACACCTTCAACCCCAGACCTGGAGGGGGAGCTCTACTTGCTGCCTTAAGCAAGTTCCCCTATAAGGATCCTGGCCTGAGGTGAGGAGTCAGTTAGTTCCAGTCAGACAGCCAAAGAGAAAGGTACTGGAAGGAGCTGGTCGCTGGGATCAAGCCAGGCCCAGGACCAGGGAACACTGACCCAGCTGTGCTGCACCCTAGGGAGAGTGTTGGAGGCCAGTGTAGGAAGTAGGAGAAAAGAAGAAGGGAAGAGACCTGGTTTCCCTTTAGCCCACCCAGACACCGGAGTCCGATTCTGCTAATAATCTAAAGTGTAGCAGAGAAAGCCTGGCCAGACCAGGAGGATCTAATCCCCCTGAGGTAGAGAAGAGAAGACACTCAAACCTGACCAAGTATAGGACCAGGAACCTAAGCAGAGAATAGGGATCCCACAGAAAGGTCCTCATTGTCAGTTATGAAGTTATTAAGAGGGAGAAGGAGTGGCAAGTTCAGTTCCAGGCAGGACTTATCCCAATCACTGCACACAATAACAGAGGAGGCCTCCCAACTTTCCAAGGTGAACGTCGCAAATTGCACCGAGAACCTGGTTACTCTCCTGGACTGTACCTGTTACCGGACATCAGTAAAAAAAAGGTACCGAAACAGAGACTATTGTGTGTGTGAGTGCTTGCTTCACCGCCGCTGCCCGCAGCATTCACTGCAGAGACGCTACAATAACTCCCCTCATCCACTCTGCTGCCCTGAGACAAAGCTCCACCTGTGGGAGCTGTACTACTCTGACCTGCACCTCCATCACCTCAGCGGCTGGCCGCAGTGCTGGTATCCACGTTACCAGGTACCACAGGTGGTGTCATGTTACCGTCTCCCCATCCATCATCATTATCCTCCACCATCCCCGCCATTGAGGTTCCAGGGCACGGTACCAGGAACTGACCAGCCGTGATGCCCCATCGAAGTAACCATCAGCCCCGGTATCAGAGTACCCCCTACCCTGTCAAGCGACTCAATTCTGGCGTCATGAACAGGATCCCGTACCCGGTAAAACCAGGTACTGTGTGCCTAGAATTAGACTTTATTGACTGTTTGTGACCTGGAAAATCGGGCCCCCATTACTGCGCCTCAGAAATTCAACTGCGAAACAGAGAATTGCGGCTGCGCGGCTAAAAGAGCATGAAGATAAGCCCCGCCCCTCGCTCTGCCGGAGATCAACGAAGTGCAGCGTCTAGTTCCGGAAATACCCGAGGTGCTCCACTCCCTCTGTAAAGCCACCGAATACCGAAAAAGTTAACCGCACCGGCTGGCAGCAGTTAACTAGGGGGACACCACCATGAGTGAAGTGGACGATGCTCAGGTCCCTGACAGAAGGGATGTCTGGAACGCAGCACCGACCGATTCCGCAGCCAGTGTGGGAGCCGCAGCACCCGGAGCAGTGGCCCTGATAATGCTGCTAGCCTTGCCGTACATACCAGGCGCAAAATGGTTGTCAACCTACGAGGGCAAGCCTGGTCCTTAGCAGCCTTCAAACAAAAGATGTGTGCAGTGCTGGACATGTATGCTATGACAGAAAAGCAGCGAGCCGCTGTTGTGCTGGGACAATTAACAGGCGCAGCAGAGCTAGAGGTCGAGTCTTGGAGTGATGCTGACAGAGACTCCGTAACAAAAGTATTTTATAAGCTCAGGGCTGCTTTTGAAAAACGCACACAGTCTGAACTGAGGATGCTGTTCTACCAATGCAAACAGAGACCGCAGGATCCCATCAAAGACTTTGCCCTCCGTTTACAAGGGGCACTCCAGTCCTTAAAGCAGGCAGACCCGGCAAGTGTGCTAGAAGAAGATAAAATGCTTGCAGAACAGTTTATGGATGGATTGAGGTCAGACTACCACCGCCAGCAGGTACACATGTGGGTCTTAGATCATCCTGATGTGAACTTTAATGATTTAAAAGACCGAGCAATAACTGTGCTACGACACCAAGTGCCTGCAGAGCCTGCAGCCCAATCCTGGCAGCTTAACACCTCTCCAATAGACTTTGAACCTACCCCCAAAGACCCTGCAAAAGCAGTAGGGCAACCTGTGGCACCTAACCCTGATGATGACCTATGTAACCAGGTGCTGCAGCTGACTAAAAATATGGACTATGTGCTAAAACTCTTGCAAGCCAGGCCGAGGGCACAACCACTCAGCAAATTCCAGCTAGCTGATTGCCCTGAGGATGTCCCGTGGATGAGGAGGAAGCCAAAGTCGCCCGTGGAAGGGACCAACAAGTCGCTTGTTCAGGGGACCAACGCACCATTCCAACGCAGAGCCAGTGACTACATAGATTCTTCAGGACAACCCATCTGTCTACACTGCAACAAAGCCAGGCCACTTCGCAAGAGGATGTCCTTTGAACCCGAGATTCCTGGGTCCGAGGGCCAATCGCCCAGGAGTAGGACGACCAGGCCCATATGACTGGCAGAATCAGTACGTGGGAGGCCGTCCGTACCTCAACATTACCCTGGAAGGAATCCCCATGTCGGCCCTATTGGACACCGGGTCACAGGTAACCACCATCCCACATATACTTTACAAACAGTTTTGGTCTGATACTGATCTTAGACCCTCAGACCCCAGTTTTGTTATTATTGCTGCTAATGGACAACCACAGAATCAGGTGGGGTTCAGAGAAGTGACAATAAATCTGGTGGAGGGTGGAGTTAAAAGGCCAAGGGTTATGTGTGGTAGAAGATAATCCTGATAAAAAATACCCCTACATGGTAACTGGTACTAATGTAATTGAAAACTGCCTTGGAGAAGTGTTGTTTTTACTCCAACAGATTGCTGTAACTGCTGGTTATGGGTGGAAGAGAGTCCTCAAAGAGAAATCCGAGCCCTCATCTAAAGCAACAGGTAAATCTGTCTGGCTGAGAGATTGGTAGTGTGCGGGTAACAGATCCGTTTCCCATTGTGTTACCACCGGAAAAGTGAAATGATGATATGGTGCCGAGCAGCTATAGGTCTCAGAGGAAAGGAATACCAGGCAGTGGTAGAGCCGGTATATTCAGAGCATAGACCTACACTACTGACAGCCAGAGGGGTGGTGGATGTACGCAAGGGAAGAGTACCAATTCGTGTATTAAATTGTGGGGAAGAGGAAGCAAAACTACCCCGGTATGCTACTGTAGAAAAGCTGTACACTGTCTGTGACAACAACATACAGACAGTAGAGCCTTACACCCGTCAGACCAGGTGGAGGATAACAACTCCAAGGGACAGCTGGAGGAGTGGTGTCAGCAGTTGCACGTAGGAACTGATGCCACCCCTCCCCACCAGAAGCACGGAGTCTACCAGGTAGCAAGAGAGTTTAAACAGATATTCAGTAAGTATCCACTAGATTTTGGGAGGATTAAAGGGGTACCCCATCACATACCCACAGGAAATCATCCCCCAATTAAAGTGAGACACAGACCCATTCCACCAAACCACTACCAGTGTGCCAAAGAGATGCTGCGGGACATGAAGGAAGCCGGGGTTATAAGAGATAGCTGTAGTCCCTGGGCAGCCCCCTGAGTCCTAGTCAGAAAGAAGGATGGCACTATGAGGATGTGTGTGGATTACAGGGAAATCATTAAGATCACTCACAAAGATGCTTACCCGTTAACCCGGATAGAGGAGTCTCTTGCTGCATTAAAGGGAACCTGACCTCTACAAATGACCCCCCAGCCTGTTTTAACCTGTCCCTGCACCATAGTAATCCATTTGTAACCATCCCTTTCTGTCCCTAAAGCGCTATGTGAAAGTTTATAAAAGTAGTTTATTCACCTCTTATTCTGCAGCTTCACATTACATGTGAAGCCACAAAAGGTGGGCTTATGTGACTCTCCCTGCCGCCGGGTGTTTTTTTTAACCTCTTTTTATTGGTATTTCCAAATAAGCTTACATACAAAACTATATTTCGGCGTGTTAATTATGCACGCCCACATGCGCGAGCTATACAGCAGAGACAATGCTTGTCTGAAGGGGCGGTACAGGCGATATGACGAAAATCACGTCATATCGCCTGTACCGCCCCCTTGCGGGACAAGCAATGCCTCTGCTGTATAGCACGCCATGTGGACGTGCATAATTAACACACCGTCGGCGGGGAGAGCCACATAAGCCCGCCTTTTGCGGATTCACATGTACAGTAATGTGAAGCTGCAGAATAAGAGTTGAATAAACTACTTTTATAAACTTTCACATAGCGCTTTAGGGACAGAAAGGGATGGTTACAAATGGATTACTATGGTGCAGGGACAGGTTAAAACAGGCTGGGGGTCATTTGTGAGGTGGTCCCTTAAGACTGCTAATTTTCTCTACGTTAGATCTCACTAGCGGATATTGGCAGGTCTCCGTTGCAGAAGAAGACCGGGAGAAAACAGCATTCACAACGAGAATGGGCCTATGTGAATTCAACAGCATGCCATTCGGGTTATGCAATGCACCGGGAACGTTTCAAAGACTCATGGAATGTTGCCTGGGACACCGGAACTTCGAGACGGTGCTCTTATACCTGAACGACGTTGTGTATTCCAAAACCTATGGAATACATCTGGAACACCTGACAGAGGTATTTACAGCTTTAGCAAAGTACGGAATGAAGCTCAAACCATCTAAATGTCACCTGCTTAAACCAAAAGTCCAATACCTCGGGCATGTGGTCAGTGTAGATGGAGTAGCACCAAACCCGAAAAAAGGGACAGCTATCCAGGACTGGCAAAGGCCAACCACCGTCAGCGAGGTACATCAATTGTTAGGTTTGGTTGAGTACAACAGAAGATTCATTAAGGGCTACACAAAGATGGCAGCACCCCTAAAAGATCTTCTGGTAGGCCAAACTAAGAAGAGAAGGTCTTCAGAGCCACCATTGGAATGGGGAAAGGAACAAGAAGACCGATAAGAAATCCTGGCTTATCCCGATTATAACCTACCCTTCGTCCTCTACACCGACGCAAGTAATGTAGGCCTGGGAGCAGTACTATCCCAGATACAAGATGGCAAGGAAAGAGTAATTGCCTACGCCAGCAGAAAACTTCGACACACCAAGAGGAACCCGGAAAACTACAGTTCCCTTAAGTTGGAGTTCCTGGCCTTGGTCTGGGCTATAACAGAGCAGTTCAAGCATTACCTGGCAGCTTCAAAATTTACAGTCTTCACGGACAATAATCCTTTAACACACTTGAATACCGCGAAGCTTGGTGCATTGGAGCAACGCTGGATGGCCCGACAATCGAACTATGACTTTACCATCCAGTACCGGACTGGCCGTAACAATGCAAATGCTGATACCCTCTCCAGAAACCCTCAGTTACATTGCAAGGACTTGAAGAGGAGGTA
This sequence comes from Allobates femoralis, assembly GCA_033576535.1. NCBI lineage: Eukaryota > Metazoa > Chordata > Amphibia > Anura > Aromobatidae > Allobates > Allobates femoralis. Next base: position 259,283,568 of record JARQOC010000006.1, read on the forward strand.
GATGAATTGGAGGAAGTAGAACTCCCAGCTTTCCATAAAAGTAGAAAATGGAAAATTACTGAAGATCATATCTACCAGAACCGTCAGACTGTTGCACTAAACCCGTTGCCTCACTATGGATGGAAAGAGACACAAGAAAGTGATCCGGCAGTGAGCCTAGTAAAGAAGCTGATAACCCAACCGGACTCCCAACTTGAAAAGAATGCTCCACCAGAGGCCCAATACCTGTGGAAAGAAAGAAGCAGGTTATTCATCTATCAAGGTCAATTGTGCAGACGGTATATCAACCCAAGAACACATGAAATGGTATGGCAAGTTCCAAAGAGAGACGACCAAATGGTGTTGGAAGCGTACCATAATGGAGCAGGACACTTTGGATGGATAAAACTGGAGATATTGTTACGTGAGAGATTCTATTGGATTGGCATGAGGTCCTCCATAGAGAAATGGTGTAAAAATTGTGGACCATGCTCATTAAGAAGAAAAGACCGTAACAGCCAGAAAGCACCACTACAGCCTATCATCATTAAACAGCCATTAGAATTGGTAGCCTTAGATTACATCAAACTCACACTCAGCAGATCGGGCTATACCTATGCTCTTACCATGGTGGACCACTATTCCAGATTCCTAGTGGTAGCTCCTGTGAAGGACTTAACAGCTCAGACAGCCGCCAGAACCTTTCAAGCCTATTTCTGCAGACCACACCGTTATCCAGAGCAGGTATTGACAGACCAAGGTCCTGCCTTTGAAGTGGAAGTATTTTAAGAGTTCTGTAACCTATACGGATACAAGAAAATTCTTACCACGCCTTACCATCCTCAAACCAATGAACTATGTGAAAAGATGAATCACGTGGTAAAAGAATTGCTGAAGACTCTGCCCTTAGAAGAGCGAAACAGATGGCCAGAGAAGTTACCAAACCTTGTTGACATCTACAACAACATCCCAGTAACCTCAACAAATTGTACCCCTGCATACCTCATGAGAGCAAGACCAGGAAAATTACCAGTAGACCTTGAAATGGTTCCTGAAGAAAACAACTCATATGCAGATTGGGATACTAGTAGAACAGAACAATACAAGAAAATACAGGAATGTGTTGAGAGAAGTCTGGAAAAATCAAGGGAAAAACAAGAAACCAACTTTAACAAAAATGCACAAGGAACACCCTTAACACCAGGTGAATTGGTTTTGAAAAGGAAGAGAAGAATGCACAAGTTAGATGATTAATGGGAAGACATACATGTATACCATCCAGTTTTTACAACCAGAAAACCTGTCTGATCAGCAAAGGCAACGGAGAAACAACAACTACAGTGTCCAGGGATCATTTAAAGAAGTGCCCTCAACAGTTACAACCAAAAGAAGATGTACCTTGTCCAGAACCTGAAAAAGAGTAGCGAAAGACAGTCCAGACACTTATAGGAGAATTACCAGCAGACTGGCCCCAAATAGGAGGTGCATACCTAATCCAATGTTGACATTTTCCCAACCACCAGAAGAAACGCCAAGAGCAGAAGAACCACCTGTTGTACCGGAACCAGAGAATCTTGCAATCGGTGTACCTGCCATTCCTACTGTGAGATCAGGTAGTCGCAGACTATTACCCAGTTTACCTGTGACACATAGACCCACTGACACTAATCATACACTAGAATTACGTAGATCCACCCGTGTCAATTTCAGACACCCACCACTCAGATACAGAGAATAAGACATAACATGTGGGAAAATGTAAATATGTTCCAAACGTAAATATGTAATTAATATTAGTGTACAGAAAAGGGTGAAGAATAGGCTAAAACAACCCAAACTAGGTACACAAGATCAGAATGGGTGAGAGGAGTTGGCGTAAGGAGCTGTCTAGGGAGAGCAAAATCTTGGCCAATAGGTGACCCCAGGGCCAGGAGGCCTACAGTGCTTATGACCCGTTAGAGGACCCTACAGTACCTAGGACTCCTACGCCGAGACACCCTTAGTAAATGTTGTGTAACTTTGAACTTTTAAGCCTACAGAGGCTTTACCTGTTGGACTTTTTGAATTTGCTTTTTCTAATTTCAAAAATGGACCGTAGCCACAGGACTGGTGGTGGTAAAAATACTTTAAACAGCCTGCAGTGGATGGACTAGCGCTATATAGACTGGTTACCCGTTTTCCCATTTTTCCCTGGTTTTTGTAAATTTTATTCTGTTCAAATTTCAAATGTAAATAGTTATGTTACGTTATGTTTGTGAAAAATGTTTCAGTCCCGTAGGACTGAAGTCAACTAGGGGGGGAATGTGGCACCCCTGCTGGGGATTGCCACAGGACCCGCCGGTTCAAGGAGAGATATACAGCTTGGCACACACAGCACACAACACCTTCCACCCCAGACCTGGAGGGGGAGCTCTACTTGCTGCCTTAAGCAAGTTCCCCTATTAAGATCCAGGCCTGAGGGGAGGAGTCAATTAGTCTGCTCTGAGCAGTGAAGGGAACAGTTAGTTCCAGTCAGACAGCCAAAGAGGAAGGTACTGGAAGGAGCTGGTCGCTGGGATCAAGCCAGGCCCAGGACCAAGGAACACTGACCCAGCTGTGCTGCACCCTAGGGAGAGGGTCGGAGGCCAGTGGAGGAAGTAGGAGAGAAGGAGAAGGGAAGAGACCTGGTTTCCCTTTAGCCCACCCGGACACCGGAGTCCGATTCTGCTAATAATCTAAGGTGTAGCAAAGAAAGCCCGGACAGACCAGAAGGATCTAATCCCCCTGAGGTAGAGAAGAGAAGACACTCAAACCTGACCAAGTATAGGACCAGGGACCTAAGCAGAGAAATAGGGATCCCACAGAAAGGTCCTCATTGTCGGTTATGGAGTAGTACCCTGAGAGGGAGAAGGAGCAGCAAGTTCAGTTCCAGGCAGGACTTATCCCAATCACTGCACACAATAACAAAGGAGGCCTCACAACTTTCCAAGATGAACGTCGCAAATTGCACCGAGAACCTGGTTACTCTCCTGGACTGTACCTGTTACCGGACATCAGTAAAAAAAAAGGTACCGAAACAGAGACTATTACATACATAGTAACATAGTTTTTAAGGTTGAAGGAAGACTTTAAGTCCATTTAGTTCAACCCATAGCCTAACATGTTGATCCAGAGGAAGGCAACACTAGCTCCACATTGGGGGAAAAAATTCCTTCCTGACTCCAGATATGGCAATCAGACTAATTCCCTAGATCAGGGGTGGGGAACTCCAGTCCTCAAGGGCCGCAATCAGTGCAGGTTTTCAGGATTTCCTTAGTATTGCACAGGTGAAAACATAATCACTTGCACTGGTGATGATTCCAATCCCTGTGCAATACTAAGGAAATCGTGAAAACCTGAACTGTTTGCGGCCCTCGAGGACTGGAGTTCCCCACCCCTGCCCTAGATCAACGCCCTATTAAAGGTATATATTACTAGTATATATAACTGGTAATATTATAGTTTTCAAGAAAGGGATCTAGTCCTTTCTTAAATGTTAGTAGTGACTCACTCATTACAACATCATGTGGCAGAGAGTTCCATAGTCTCACTGCTCTTACAGTAAAGAATCCACGTCTGTGATTATGATTAAACCTTCTTTCCTCCAGACGTAGAGGATGCTTCCTTGTCCCCGTCTCAGGCCTAAGAGTAAAGAGATCATTAGAAAGTTCTCTGTACTGTCCCCTCATATATTTATACATTATTATAAGATCACCCCTAAGCCTTCGTTTTTCCAAGCTAAATAACCCCAAGTTTAATAACCTGTCTTGGTATTGCAGTCCCCTCAGTCCTCTAATGACTTTGGTCGCTCTTCTCTGGACCCGCTCTAGTTCAGCTATGTCTTTCTTATACACCGGAGACCAGAATTGTACACAGTATTCTAAGTGTGGTCGCACTAGTGACTTATATAGAGGTAAAATTATGTTTTCTTCATGAGCATCTATGCCTCTTTTAATGCATCCCATTATTTATTTTGCCTTTGCAGCAGCTGCCTGACACTGGCCACTAAATGTGAGTTTGTCATCTACCCATACACCCAGGTCTTTTTCAGTGACAGTTTTGCCCAATGTTTTACAATTAAGCACATAATTATACCTTTTGTTTCCTCTGCCCAAGTGCATGACTTTACATTTATCCCGATTAAAGCTCATTTGCCATTTATCAGCCCAAGCATCTAGATTACATAAATCCTCCTGTAATATAAAATTGTCCTCCTCTGTATTGATTACCCTGCAGAGTTTAGTGTCATCTGCAAATATTGAGATTCTACTCTGTATGCCCCCTACAAGGTCATTAATAAATGTATTAAATAGAAGCGAGCCCAACACTGACCCCTGTGGTACCCCACTGTTAACTGTGACCCATTCTGAGTGTGTTCCATTAATGACCACCCTTTGTTTCCTATCGCTAAGCCAGTTTTTAACCCACTTACAAATATTTTCCCCTATCCCCATTGCTCTCATTTTATGTATCAACCTCTTGTGTGGCACCGTATCAAAAGCTTTTGAAAAGTCCATATACACCACATCCACTGCATTTCTTTGGTCCAGTCCAGAGCTTACTTCTTCATAGAAGCTTATCAGATTAGTTTGACAGGAACGGTCCCTCGTAAAACCATATTGATATTGGGTCATAAGGTTATTTTTGTTCAGATACTCCAGTATAGCATCTCTTAGAAAACCCTCTAGGATTTTACCCACAGTAGAGGTTAAGCTTACTGGCCTATAATTTCCAAGTTCAGTTTTTGTTCCCTTTTTGAATATTGGCACCACATTTGCTATACACCAGTCCTGTGGTACAGACAATGTTATTAAGGAATCTTTAAAGATTAAAAATAATGGTCTATCTATGACAGTACTTAATTCCTGCAGTACTCTGGGGTGTATCCCATCTGGGCCCGGGAATTTGTCAATTTTAGTGATTTTTAGACAATGCAGTACTTCCTGCTGGGTTAAACAGGTGACATTTAATTGACAGTTTTTGTTATCACTGATCATATTGTCTGTCATGGGATTTTCTTGTGTAAATACTGTTGAAAAAAAGTCATTTAGCATATAGGCTTTTTCCTCATCCTCATCCACCATTTCACCCAGACTATTTTTAAAGGGGCCAACACCATCATTTTTTAGTTTCTTACTATTTATGTAGTTAAAAAATATTTTGGGATTATTTTTACTTTCTCTGGCAATGAGTCTCTCTGTCTTAATCTTTGCTGCCTTGATTTGCTTTTTACAAATGTTATTTAATTTTCTGTATTTATTTAATGCCTCATCACTACCTTCTTGCTTTAATTCCCTTTTTGTCACTTATTGCGCCCCTTACAGCCTTATTTAGCCATAGTGGTTTCCTCCTATTTCTAGCATGCTTATTCCCATAGGGTATATTTTGTGCACAGGCCCTATTCAGGATGCTAATAAACGTCTCCCATTTGCTTTGTGTACTTTTATGTCTCAGGGTATCGTCCCAGTTTATTGCACTAAGATCATCTCTCAACCGTTGGAAATTTGCCTTCCTGAAGTTTAGTGTCCTTGTAGCCCCTCTACTACACATCTTATTAAAGGATACTTGAAAACTTATTATGGTATGATCACTATTACCCAAGTGACCTCCAACCCGTATATTTGACATGCGGTCTGGCCTGTTGGTTAATATCAGGTCCAGCAGTGCACCCCTTCTTGTGTGTGTGAGTGCTTGCTTCACCGCCGGTGCCCTGCAGCATTCACTGCAGAGACGCTAAAATGACTCCCCTCATCCACCCCACTGCCCTGAGATAAAGCTTCACCTGTGGGGAGCTGTACTACTCTGAGCTGCACCTCCATCACCTCAGCGGCCGGCCGCAGCGCTGGTATCCACGTTAGCAGGTACCACAGGTGGCGTCACGTTACCATCTCCCCATCCATCATCATCATCCCCCACCATCCCTGCCATTGAGGTTCCAGGGCACGGAACCGGGAACCGATCAGTCGTGATCCCCCATCGAAGTAACCATCATCCCCGGTATCGAGTGCCCACTACCCTGTTGACCGACTTGTGCATAAAAGATGAACGGGAAATCCCAAGGTCGTGGTGGAAAGGGGAGGGGCAAAAAGGTTGTTGGAAAGGGGAGAAGGCTTGGTGTTGGTGGTGTACATGGGGTAGGTGCTACTGCTAATGTTTATTAAAGCTGTAGTAACCAAACATTGGCACATCGTCATATCCGAAGCAAAGTGACAACTCCTGTTACTGGACAGCCTATGCCAGTCTCTTTGTTTACCAGTAGCAGAGCGATACGAGTTGTTCATGGAAACCATTGCATCAAATTGCCTGTCCTTCTGTCCCTACACCTCAACATCACAAACAGTACAGTCCTCAGCGGTGGAGACCCTATTACCGATGTGTCATCCCGTGTCACAACTCTCCAACCGCACAACTGATTTTGGGGAAACAGGCGCTTCTGCAGAGTTGTTCACACATTCTATTCCATGGGCATTTTAGATCTGCTCCAAACATACTCCAGAGGAGGAAAACATCTGCACCGATGGCCAAAATATTTTGGAGTTGGATCCAGCGATATAGGAAGAATGGTCCCAGCAGAATTCAGACTCTTGTCACCATGTTTACCCCTAAGGGTGGAGATGATGTTGAGACTCAGATACCTGAGGAACACCCGCACTGTACTGTGCGTTGAGGGTAGGAAGTAGAGATGGGTGACTCTCATCATGAGGAGCGGGACAATAGAGAGGATGATGATAATGAAGTCCTAGTTCCCACTTGGAATGAACCCAGTGTCACACAGCTGAGTAGTTCAGCAGAGGAGGAGGAGGAAGACTGGAAGGTTAGGTTATGTGTCCCTGCAGAGAGTCTGACGGCTGCAAGCATGACAAGTTCTGCATTCTCAGCAACAACTTTGCCTCTGGTCAGCAGTGGTCGCGAGTCTACAGTTGTCCGAGGTGGCAAGGGTTTCCTAGCCTGGTTCTTTTTTGACATTGCAAAAGATGACCCAACTTGCTTATTTTCAATCTTAGTACCCAAAAATTGAGTAGAAGCAAACCCCCCTCCACAATTTGACTACTACATAAATGAGCCGCCACATGGCCCAGCACCATGGGTTAGTCTGGGAAAAATACAGCGTCAAAACTGTGCATCCCATCTGCTGCTTCCTCCTTCATCACCATGACAGGAGTTTTCCGACAGGTGTCTGGCCGCAGAACCTTCACTTGCTTACCCGCTACAGTTGGGCAGACTGACAGACTTTCAGCTGTTAGAGAAGTGGACATGTTTAGTGGTTTGGACCAATCCCAGGCACAGAGCACACCACTTGTTGTTTGTCAACCCACCAGGACATCTGACTGCACCTCCTTCACAGTACAGCAGTTTGCCTGGTACACCCTACTCCACCTTGTTCATCACAGCAGCCAGCCCTCGGTCCCGCTGTTGTTGTCACAGAAAAGATTATTTCCTCCTACACATCCCACAGCAAAGAGCTTGAACTTCACCATCTCCCATTTGTTGGTCACGGAAATGCTGCCTTTCCGCCTAGTGGATACAGACTGTTTCCAAAAGCTGGATGACCTTCGCTGCTCCCCAGCATCAGTTGCCCAATTGTCACTACTTCTTGAAGCAAGCAGTGCCTGCGCTACACCAGCATGAGTACAAGTCTGACACATAGTGAATTACTGGAGACAATAGTGCAGGAGTATCTAGAGGTCAATATCCATGCCATTGGGGGGGTTTGGACCCTTTTGCATTTTGGGCTTAAAAAATGCGGGCGTGGCCTGAGCTCACCAGTCATGCCTTAGAGGTTTTCTCATGTCCTGCAGTCAGCATTCTCTCAGAATGCGTCTTCAGCACTGCTGGTAGTGTTCTGATGGATAAGCGCATCCAGCTGCCTTCTGAAAGTGTAGACCACCTAACGTTCATCAACCAGAATATTATTATTATTAAGTATTTATATAGTGCCATTAGGTTACATGGCGCTTTACAAGTGAGAGGGTAGACAAAGACAAGTGGTAAAACGACAAATCAGTCATACGGGCACAATAGGGCAGAGGATCCTGTCCGCGAGGGCTCCAGTCTAGAGGGGGTGGGGAGGGAAACAGTAGGAGGGGGAGAGGTGAGATGGTGCAGCGGATTAAGTCTCAGTGTATGTTATAGGCTTGTAGGAAGAGGTGGGTCTTCAGGTTTTTCTTGAAGGTTCCCAGGGTAGGGGAGTGTCTGATGTGGTGGGGGAGGGAGTTCCAGAGTATGGCAGACGCACGAGAGAAGTCTTGTATGCGGTTGTGGGAAGTGGAAATGCGGGGGGTTGATAGAAGGAATTCTTGAGAGGAGAACAAGTTGCGCAAGGGGAGGTAGCGGGAGACCAGGTCGGAGATGTAGGGAGAGGACAGGTTGTGTATGGCTTTGTATGTCAGGGTTAGGGTTTTGAAGTGGGATCGCTGGGGAGTGGGGAGCCAGTGGAGGGCTCGGCGGAGAGGGGAGGCAGGGGAGTAACGGGGAGATAGGTGGATGAGTCGGGCAGCAGAGTTGAGGATTGTGCGGAGAGGTGCAAAGGAGGAGGCAGGAGGCCGGTGAACAGGAGGTTGCAGTAGTCCAGGCGGGAGATGATGAGGGCATGGACAAGTGTCTTAGCCATGTTGTGGTCAAGGAAGGAGCAGATACAGGGCAATGTTTTTTAGTTGGAGTCGACAGGCGGTGGCGAGGGCTTGGATGTGGGGCTTGAAGGAGAGGGAGGAGTCGAGGATTACCCCGAGGCACTTGGTTGGGGGACCGGTGAGAGAGTGCAGTCATTGACGATGATGGAGAGATCAGGAAGAGGGGAAGGGTTGTTCGGGGGAAAGACGATGAATTCGGTCTTGTCCATGTTGAGTTTGAGGAAGCGGGTAGAAAAGAAGGATGCAATGGGGATAGGCAGTGAGGAATTTTGGATAAAAGGGAGGAGATATCAGGGCCAGACAGATAGAGCTGGGTGTCGTCGGCATAGAGGTGGTATTGGAGGCTGTGTGACTCGATGAGGTTGCCTAGGCCGAGGGTGTAAATGGAGAAGAGTAGTGGTCCAAGGACCGAGGCTTGGGGAACGCCTACAGAGGGGGTGGGGCGAGGAGGAGGTGTGGGAGTGGGTGACGCTGAAGGTCCTGTCCGTTAGGTAGGAGGAGATCCAGAAGAGGGCAAGGTCAGAAATGCCAAGAGATTCAAGGATTTGAAGTAAAAGGGAGTGGTCAACAGTGTGAAGGCAGCAGAGAGGTCGAGAAGGATGAGGACGGAGTAGTGTCGTTTGCTCTTGGCGATCAGAAGGTTGTTAGTGACTTTGGTTAGGGCTGTGGAGTCGTGAGGTCGGAAGCCGATTGTAGTGATCAAAGAGAGCACAGGAAGAGAGGTGGGAGGCTAGATCGGAATAGACGTGTTGTTCAAGAAGTTTTGAGGTGAATGGAAGGAGAGATATGGGGCGATAGTTGTAGACATTTGTAGGGTCGAGGGATGTTTTTTTTAGGATGGGCGTGATTAGGGCGTGTTTGAAGGGTGAGGGGAATGTGCCAGATATGAGTGATATGTTGAAGAGGTGTGTTAGGGCAGGGATGAGGACTGTGGTGAGGTTAGGGATGAGGTGGGAGGGGAGTGGATCAAGGGCACAGGTGGTGAGGTGTGATCGTGCTAGAAGGGAGGAGAGGGGGTATGAGCTGGAGGTGGGATGGGGCGAGAGGAGTGTGGGTGGAAGCTTTGTCTGAGTTTGTCAATTTTGTCTTTGAAGAAGGTGGCGAAGTCGTCGGCGGAGATGAGGGGTGAGGGAGGAGGTGCAGGGGGACGAAGTAAAGAGTTGAAGGTTTTGAAGAGTTGTTTGGGGTTGTGAGACAGGGCGGTTATTATGGAGGAGCAGTAGACTTGTTTTGCGGAGTCAAGGGCAGTCTTGAAAGTATTGAGGGAACGCTTGTATAGGGTGAAGTGCTCTGCGGAGTGGGATTTTTTCCATTTCTGCTCGGCTTCCCTAGTTGTCCGTCGGAGTTTTTTGGTGACGGTCGTGAGCCAGGGTTGTTGTTGTACTCGTGTTGTGTTAAATGTGAGTGGAGCAGCCTGGTTGAGGGCTGTAATGAGAGTGGAGTTGTAGAGGGAGGCGGCTGAGTCAGCGTCTTGAGAAGAGGCCAAGTCTGAGGGGGGAGGAGAGATTCTGAAAGTGAGTGGAAGTCTATGAGCTTAAGGTTTCTGCAGGGGTGGGGGAGTGTCCGGAGAGTGGGGAGCGTGGTAGGGGGGAGAGGGATGAGAAGGACAGTAGGTTGTGGTCGGAGTGGATGAGGGTTGAGTATGCAAGGTGAGGGAGCAGAGGCGGGTGAAGACTAGGTCAAGTGTGTGGCCACCAGTGTGCGTGGTGGAGGAGATCCATTGGGAGAGGCCGAAAGAGGAGGTGAGGGATAGGAGTCTGGAGGCAGCGGCTTTGGGGGTGTCAATGGGGATGTTGAAGTCACCCATGACGATGGTAGGGATGTTGGAGGAGAGGAGGTGGAGGAGCCAGGTTGTGAAGTGGTCAAAGAAGGTGGAGGGGGATCCAGGGGGGCGGTAGACAATGGCCAGTTGAAGGTTGCAGGGGGAGTAGATGCGAACAGAGTGTGCCTTGAAGGAGGGGAGGGGGGTGGAGTAAGTGGGGAGAAGGAGCACTCGTTGGCCAGATGTAGGCCAACACCTCTGCCGTGGGTGTTGGTGGGGTGGGGAGTGTGGGACAGCGTGAATCCACTGTATAAGAGGGCAGCCGGGGAAGTTGTGTCAGAGAGGGTAAGCCAGGTCTCCGTGATGCCGAGGAAGGAGAGTTTTTTGGAGATGAAGAGGTCGTGGATAAGTGTGAGTTTGTTACAGACCGAGCGGGCATTCTAGAGTGCGCCGGGTAGGGGGACAGGGGAAGCTGGGTTGGGGGAATGGGTCGAAGGTTAAAGGGGTTACGAGGGTTGGTGATGGGTCGTCGGAGTGGGATGGAGGAGAGTGAGGTGGTATGGTGGGGTGGGCCAGGATTAGGGGAAATGTCACCAGAGAGTAGGAGGAGCAGGGAGAGGGTTAGGAGGTGGGAGCAGGGGAGCTTGCGTGGTGGGCGTTGTGATGAATATTGTTTCATATTCCCCATATTCCATCCAGGAAGCAATTTGAAGACACATCTCACTCACAAGGAGAGAAGCCCCACCCTTGCACTGGCAAATGGTAGAGTAATTAGTATGTAGATGAAAGCTGACTGTCCACACAGCAGGACCCATCCTTAACTTTGATGTGGTAATTAGGTAGAGGTATGGGGCTTCCTCTGGACTGAGGTTATGCCAAAAGGTGACACATTCAATTTAAGTCTCTTCCTTCCCAGGCAGACAAGAAGGCACCGTGACTATAACCTTAATATTTCATGAGCCGTGCGGTCTATGAACATGGCAAGCGTAGATCCATGATCGTGACGTCTAGGCGGTGACAAGCATGGTATTCACATGGATGTAGGATAACTGTAAGCCATCTAAACAGGATATTGGCTACTTGGCGGCACTCAGAGTAGGCATGTTTCCCATCCAGACGAAGATAAAATCATAACTAAAAATATGAAAGTATTATCTTCTGTCTGCGATGCCCATGGACCCGGCTAGGGAACATTGTAGAATTCGGGTGTCCATATCTCCCCTCAGAGGGGTGGGAGTTGTGAGACATCCCAGAGGTGTGAGATGGGTGGAGACAGGGGCAGCCCATGATGTATAAAACTCATCTGCCCCATCTCCACCTTGTATTTCTTCTGAATGGGCATTTTTCCATCAAGGCCAGAGATTACCCAAGGAACAGATTGATGCCACGCCGCCCATGTGGTGCCATCAGCACTAAGGTAACTGCTCACATGTGTATGTAATTCTGTGTATTCCATTCCTCCTTTTATTGGCATATCTGACTGTAATATTTGTAACATCTGAATAATAACTGTAAATATTAATATCTAGTGTACCATTAGGGTGATTAAATATATAAATTTAATCTTGAGTTGCTCTTTTTATCTTGATCACGATTCCCACGTCCGTGTGCTCATATAACGCTACCTGGGTTGGTTTCTGACCCAATATAAGCCCGACCACGGACCGGACTTATATTAAACTAGAAGCTGGTGGCAGCATTTGTGCGTGGGGTTATTCAGGGCCTCTGGCAGTGACGGGGTGGAGGAGATTATATGTGCTTCTAGCTGCGGGCTAGAAGGCATATACCACACTCACTGAGAGGTGCCTTAATAAACCAGCACAGGCAAGGCAGCTGCGGCCCTTCTTTATCCTCAGGCAGTTCTCTGACTGACCTGGGTCTAACAGGAGGCGCTGTGGAGCTGCCAGGTTCAGGTCACGATTCACCACAAGTGGTGGCAGCGGTGGGATCAAGATAATAGTGTTGTGGACCCAACTCTCTAACACTAGGGGCTGCTGGCAGTAGCTTCTGCTGTCAGGGTCCTAAGATCAACTCAACACTAGACAGTCAGAGTGCAAATATAAGGTGTGTGGGTGCATCAGGTTGCAGCTGTGTGTCAGTGACCAGGAGGTGCTAAACTGGCCCAGGGTACCAGGAGCCAAGCGCTGCAGAGGGCACTTGCTGTGGCTGATATGGAAGAGGTGGTGGAGGACACTGTTGGTCTAGGCGAGGAGGATACCATGCACAGGTCCTCAAGGAGCCAATCCCCAGTGGTCGACTCTGCAGTGGGGCCAATACCCCCTGTCCTCAGCCCCGCAGTGGGCAGATCACCACCTGCTGGTCGCTCCAGCCAGATGGGCTCGGATGCCCTTTTTCAAGCTGCCCTGGCTCGACTTGTAGCTGGAGACCAGAGCGCCTATGAGACCCTCATGGCAGCTGCAGAACGACGCGAGGCTGTGGAGCGTGAAGCTGCAGAACGACTTGCAGAGCGTGAAGCTGCAGAGCGACGTGAGGCTGTGGAGCGTGAAGCTGCAGAGCGACATGCAGAGCGTGAAGCTGCGGAGCGACTTGCAGAGCGTGAAGCTGCAGAACGACTTGCAGAGCGTGAAGCTACAGAGCGCCGTGAGGCTGCAGCGCGCCACCACCAGCTCACCTTGGCTCAGCTCGGGATCTCGCAGCCCGTTCCAGCCAACCAGGAGTCCAAGCCACCGAAGGTCCGAGCTGAGAACTTTCCCCTTCTGGAGGCAGGCGGAGACCTGGATTCTTTTCTGCTGGCCTTTGAGCAGACCTGCAGGCAGTACAACCTGGACTCAGGCCAGTGGGCCCAGTACCTGACCCCCCGTCTGAGGGGTGACGCCATGAAAGCCTTGGGGGACTTCCCTGCCGGGGAGCTGCAGGATTATGCGAGCATCAAGAAGGCCCTGATCCGACAGTTCAACCTCACCCCGGAGTCCTACCGCAAGAAGTTCCGAAGCCTGCAGAGAGGTCCAAAGGAAACCTGGACCGACCACATGCGGGCCCTCCTGAGAGCAGCTGACCACTGGATCAAAGGTTTGGAGCGCAGCACAGCCCAGGAGATCCAGGAGTTGTTCGTGATGGAGCAATTCCTGTGGAACTGTCCCGAGGACCTCCAACAGTTCATCCGCGACCGGAAACCGAAGGGGGCCTGTGAGACAGCGGTCCTGGCGGACGAGTACACGAACAACAGAGTACCTGAGACCAGGAGGACCAGCAGCAGCACCTGGAGAGGGGGTAAGACCAACCCTGCACCCGTGACCCCAGCCCCCAGAATGCAGGGGGCAGCCCCTCTATTACCCCCTGTTCCCCTCTCCAGGTTGGCAGCAGAACCCAGACGGTGTCATCTCTGCAACCAACCAGGACACTTCAAGGCTATGTGTCCCCAGCGCCAACAGGCCCCGTCCCCGACCCAGCAAACGGCCACTGTTTTGTGTGTGGGTGGGGGTGGTGGTAGGTCCCTGGACAATTTTCAACCCGTCACCATAGGCTGCTCAGTGGCCATGGGACTGCGGGACACCGGCGCTGAACGGACTTTGGTGCGACCCGAAATGGTCTCCCCCCAGGACTTGATCCCCGGAAAGTCCCTCGCCGTCTCCGGAATTGGAGGCGTGGAACCCGCATTGCCTGTTGCCAGGGTTTATCTGGACTGGGGTGCGGGGAGGGGAGTGAGGGAGGTGTGGGTGTCTGCTAATATTCCGGCAAATGTATTGCTTGGATCAGACTTGGGGCGGCTAGTGTCCAAGTATGTGGCCACTGACCCCCCCAGTTCTGATCCCCCAGAATATGTACTGTCCAATATTGAAAGTGTTGATGGGGATGACGTTATTAATGATGGTGTTATTATTGATGATGATGATGTTTGCAGTGACACTCCACACAACACAGCACACAAAGGAGTGACAGGGAGGGGGGAGGAGGATAAAGAGAATTGTAGAATGGCCTTAGGCCAGGATCAGCCAGCACACCTTTTGTTCTCAGAGGGGAGACAAAGGGGGCTGAGGGGGCTGAGAGCTGCAGAAGGAGCAGACACAGATGGCTGTGACACTGCTCTCTGCTGTAATCAGCAAGGTATTGTAGCCAGGGAGTCAGCGGTCGAGGTCGGAGTACCCACAGGGAATGTGGTGCTGCCAGGTAAGGCCCAGACGCTACGCTCTGAGGAGCTGCAAGGGGTGGAACATGTCGGGGAGTATGGGGCTGTCACAGGAGAAGTGAAGCCACCAGGTGAGATCCCAGGGCAGGAACCACCCACCACCGGGGTGTCAGGAGGCCAGGATAGTCCGCCTGAACCGGCGACTTGGTCAGGAGCGGAGGGGAAGCATGCACTGCCCATGGTTACAGCAGCCATAGCCGCTGTCACCAGGAGTGGGGGTGCTGGAGCCCAGGGAACCTCGTGGAGGTTCAGAGGCTTCTCCCCTTCAGACCAAGTGGCTGCCGAGTCAGACGGAGGCCAGGAGACAGGTCCCGGGGAACTGATAGAGAACGTGGCAGTTTCTTCTTCGCTGACCACGTCTCGTCAGGGGTGTCAGGTGGCGTCAGGGGCTGACGACCGCCTGGAAGCTCTCCAGGAGCAGGTGGCACAGCTTTTCTCAGAATCTGACCACGAGCAGGTGGTCCGGAACCAAGAACGGCTGTACCAGGTAACGGTCCAGCAGGGGTCACCGGAGGTGTGGCCCAGGGACCAACCGGTAATTGTACCCACTGGCTGCCAGGAGGATGGGGATGCGGTCCCCATAACCTGTCAGGGCAGTGGGGAAGGTCTACACGGAGGCCAGGAGACAGGTCCCGTGGAACTGACGGAGGACGTGGCAGTTGCTTCTACTCTGACCACGTCTCGTCAGGGGTGTCAGGTAGTGTCAAGAGTTGACGTCAGCCTGAAAGCGCTCAAGGAGCGGGTGGCACAGCCTCCCTTGGACTCAGGCCTCAAGCAGGTGGTCTGGGACCAAGGACGGCTGTGCAAGGTCAAGGTCCAGGAGGAGTCACCGGAGGTGTGGCCCCGGGACCAACATGCAGTTGTGCTCACTGACTGCCACGGAGATGGGGAGGCGATCCCCATACCGTGTTGGGGCAGTGGGGCAGGTGTTCCTACAGCCAGTCAAGGGGATGGGTGGCTCAAGCCCATAACCTGTCTGGATGATAGGGAAATGGTACCCACAACCGGTCAGGACTATGGGAGAGTTGTACCCATACCCTGTCCGGGTGCCATAGGGGTACCCCCTGTCTGTCAGAGTGATGGGACCTCAGTGCCCAACACCTGTCAGAAGGGCGGGGACGCGTTTCCCGTGACCTGTCAAGATGAGAGGCAGGGGCTGCCCCTAACTTGTCAGGATGATGGGAAAGCTGTATCCCCGGCCTGTCAGGATGATGGGAAAGCTGTATCCCTGGCCTGTCGGCATGACAGGAAAGAGTTGTTACAGGTCAGTAGGGCCGATGGGAAGGTGACGTTATCCCCCGGGGAGACAGCTGTCCAAGGCGCTGTCGTCCCTGGACTGAGGAGCGAGAATGCAGGTCGTACACTGCTCTCTGGGCCCTCACTCTGTCGAGGGATAACTGAACCCATGTCTGACCCAGGACAGGTCCCAGAGGGTCCCTGTGGGAGTGAGGCATGTGCACCGCTTCTGGCTATGCCTAGCCAGGGGTTTGAGACTGCACTACCAGCGAGTGCCAGTCCTGAGGTGCCGAGCCGCCTCGCGGAGGCGGCTGTCTCCACCACCAGAGGAGAGAGGGTACTGTGGGATCCAGGGAGGGAGGCGGCCTGCTCCCCGATGGAAAAGGGAGTTTCCGGCAATTGTGTGGGCCCTGCAGCGTCTGCAGCCACACTTGAACGGACGCCACTCCATCGTGGGGACAGACCACAACCCCCTCAGCGGTTACACACGGTCCCCGTGACGAATGGAAGGTTGTTACATGGGAGCCGTGCGCTCCAGGAACTCAACTTCACCATTAGCCACAAGAGTGACCATGACCACGGTAACGCTGACGGGTTACACTGCCAAGGGAAGGTAGCGGACGGGCGCACGGTGAAACACAGGAATGTGCCATCCCCTAGCGCCGTCTAAAAGGGGGAGGTGTGATGAATATTGTTTCATATTCCCCATATTCCATCCAGGAAGCAATTTGAAGACACATCTCACTCACAAGGAGAGAAGCCCCCACCCTTGCACTGGCAAATGGTAGAGTAATTAGTATGTAGATGAAAGCTGACTGTCCACACAGCAGGACCCATCCTTAACTTTGATGTGGTAATTAGGTAGAGGTATGGGGCTTCCTCTGGACTGAGGTTATGCCAAAAGGTGACACATTCAATTTAAGTCTCTTCCTTCCCAGGCAGACAAGAAGGCACCGTGACTATAACCTTAATATTTCATGAGCCGTGCGGTCTATGAACATGGCAAGCGTAGATCCATGATCGTGACGTCTAGGCGGTGACAAGCATGGTATTCACATGGATGTAGGATAACTGTAAGCCATCTAAACAGGATATTGGCTACTTGGCGGCACTCAGAGTAGGCATGTTTCCCATCCAGACGAAGATAAAATCATAACTAAAAATATGAAAGTATTATCTTCTGTCTGCGATGCCCATGGACCCGGCTAGGGAACATTGTAGAATTCGGGTGTCCATATCTCCCCTCAGAGGGGTGGGAGTTGTGAGACATCCCAGAGGTGTGAGATGGGTGGAGACAGGGGCAGCCCATGATGTATAAAACTCATCTGCCCCATCTCCACCTTGTATTTCTTCTGAATGGGCATTTTTCCATCAAGGCCAGAGATTACCCAAGGAACAGATTGATGCCACGCCGCCCATGTGGTGCCATCAGCACTAAGGTAACTGCTCACATGTGTATGTAATTCTGTGTATTCCATTCCTCCTTTTATTGGCATATCTGACTGTAATATTTGTAACATCTGAATAATAACTGTAAATATTAATATCTAGTGTACCATTAGGGTGATTAAATATATAAATTTAATCTTGAGTTGCTCTTTTTATCTTGATCACGATTCCCACGTCCGACTGCTCATATAACGCTACCTGGGTTGGTTTCTGACCCAATATAAGCCCGACCACGGACCGGACTTATATTAAACTAGAAGCTGGTGGCAGCATTTGTGCGTGGGGTTATTCAGGGCCTCTGGCAGTGACGGGGTGGAGGAGATTATATGTGCTTCTAGCTGCGGGCTAGAAGGCATATACCACACTCACTGAGAGGTGCCTTAATAAACCAGCACAGGCAAGGCAGCTGCGGCCCTTCTTTATCCTCAGGCAGTTCTCTGACTGACCTGGGTCTAACAGGAGGCGCTGTGGAGCTGCCAGGTTCAGGTCACGATTCACCACAAGTGGTGGCAGCGGTGGGATCAAGATAATAGTGTTGTGGACCCAACTCTCTAACACTAGGGGCTGCTGGCAGTAGCTTCTGCTGTCAGGGTCCTAAGATCAACTCAACACTAGACAGTCAGAGTGCAAATATAAGGTGTGTGGGTGCATCAGGTTGCAGCTGTGTGTCAGTGACCAGGAGGTGCTAAACTGGCCCAGGGTACCAGGAGCCAAGCGCTGCAGAGGGCACTTGCTGTGGCTGATATGGAAGAGGTGGTGGAGGACACTGTTGGTCTAGGCGAGGAGGATACCATGCACAGGTCCTCAAGGAGCCAATCCCCAGTGGTCGACTCTGCAGTGGGGCCAATACCCCCTGTCCTCAGCCCCGCAGTGGGCAGATCACCACCTGCTGGTCGCTCCAGCCAGATGGGCTCGGATGCCCTTTTTCAAGCTGCCCTGGCTCGACTTGTAGCTGGAGACCAGAGCGCCTATGAGACCCTCATGGCAGCTGCAGAACGACAGGAGGCGCTGTGGAGCTGCCAGGTTCAGGTCACGATTCACCACAGGCGTGTCTAGAGATGGTGGGTTGAAAGTGGGGGAATAGTTTGGAGGATTGGGTGAGGTGGGTAGGAAGGATGGAGTATGAGAGCAGAATTTCTTTGCTCAATGGGGGGATGAGTGGGGGTAGTAGGAAGTGGAGCAGGATGGGAGTGAAGGTGAGAAGAAGCAGGAACATGGTGGGATGAGTAGGGGAGGAGATGTGGCTGGGGTCAGAGGTAGCCGGTGATCTGGTGTAGCAAGGGTGAGTTCAAAATGATGAGTGGTTGGCTGCGTTTGAGGTGCGGCCAGGTGATGAGATGCAATCCGGGGAAGGAGATGCAGTTCCGGGATGAGATGCAGTCCGGTGAAGAGGTGATGCAGCCAAGGACGTCACGGCCAGTATGAGTTGGCGCAGGTGAAGCAGCCAAGGATGAGGTGATGCAGCCGAGGATGAGGTGATGCAGCCGAGGATGAGGTGATGCAGCCGAGGACAAGGTGATGCAGCCGAGGACGTTGTGATGCAGCCGAGGATGTGGTGATGCAGCCGAGGATGAGGTGATGCAGCCGAGGATGAGGTGAGGCAGCCGGGATGAGGTGAAGCAGCCAGGATGAGGTGAAGCAGCCGGGGTGGGGTGAAGCAGCCGGGGGTGAGATGATGTAGCCCAGGAGGAGATGATGCAGCCAAGGGGGGTGAAGCAGCCAGGGGATGAGATGAAGCAGTCAGGGGGTGAGATGAAGCAGCCAGGGGATGAGATGATGCAGCCAGAGGATGAGATGATGCAGCCAGAGGATGAGATGATGCAGCCAGAGCATGGGGTGGCGTAGCCGGTGGTGAGGTGGCGCAGTCAGGGGTCGGAACCAGCCCGGCGTCGGATGTAGTTGGTGGATTAGGTGCAGCCAGGGGCGAGATGCTGAGATGCAGTCAGGATCAGATGTAGCCGTGGGTAAAATGCAGCCAGGGGTCAAGTGCAGCAAGGGGGTCCATATGGCAGATGGGTCGCTGCAGCCAGAAGGGTCCGAGGGGGCCTGTGCAGTAGGGCAAATGCAGTCGGGGCATCAGTGAGGCAGCCGGGGTAAGATGCAGCCAGAGGGGTCCATGCGGCAGAGGGGTCACTGTAGCCGGGGGGCCGTGAGGCAGAGGGGTCTGCAAAGCAGAGGGGTTAAAGCATCTCGGGGGACCATGAGGTGTAGGAGATAGGCACCTCTGAACAGTCAGCAGGCTGTGGCAGGCTGGGGGCTGCTGTGGAGCATCAGGCAGGGGGACCGATGGAGGCAGGGCACCGCAGGTGGCATCGCTGATCCCTGCTCAGCCTACAGCCCCGTGCCGCTGTGGAGGGACCTGAGGGTAGCGCTGCCGGCCCCACTGGATCCACAGCTTAGGTAGGCAGCGGTGGGCTCCGTGAATAGCGCCATGTGTCCCCCGCAGCATGGTAGGCTGCCTTGAAAAGATGTGTTTTTAGTGAGCGTCTGAAGCCATGCAAGTTGTGGATGGTCCTGATTTCTTGGGGTAGAGCATTCCAGAGAATTGATGCGGCTCTAGAGAAGTCATGGAGCCGGGAGTGGGACGATCAGATTAGTGCAGATGTTAGTCGAACGTCATTTGTAGAACGTAGAGAACGGGTGGGGTGATAGAGATGAGGGAGGAGATGTAGGGGGGCGCTGCATTGTGAAGAGCTTTGTGGGTGAGAACAAGCAATTTGAACTTTATCCTGCAGTGTATAGGCAGCCAATGCAATGACTGGCACAGAGCGGAGGCATAACAATTGGCCAGGTAGGTGATCCTGGCTGCTGCATTAAGGATGGACTGTAGAGGGGAGAGTTTAGAGAGGGGGAGGCCAATTAACAGAGAACTGCAATAATCAAGGCGGGAGTGGATTAGGGCCACGGTGAGGGTTTTAGTTGTTTCCATGGTGAGAAAGGGGTGGACTCTAGAGATGTTCTTCAGGTGTAAGCGACAAAAACGGACGAGAGATTGTATATAGGAGGTGAAGGATAGATTGGTGTCAAATGTTACACCCAGACAGCGAGCCTGCTGCCTAGGAGTTATCGTGGTACCGCACACTGAGAGAGAGATGTCAGATTTAGGAAGGTTAGTGGAGGGCGGGAGCAAAAGAAGTTCAGTTTTGGAGAGGTTGAGTTTTAAATAGAGAGCCGACATGATGTTGGAAACAGCAGCTAGACAGTCATTGGTGTTCTTTAACACCGCAGGGGTAAGGTTAGATGCTGAAGTGTATAATTGTGTGTCATCAGCATACAGATGGTACTGGAAGCCAAATCTGCTGATGGTGTGTCCAATCAGGGCTGTGTAGAGAGAGAAGAGGTCCAAGGACTGAACCCTGAGGGACCCCAATAGTGAGAGGAAGAGGGGGGGAAGTAGAGCCAGCAAATGATAGACTGAAAGAGCGGTCAGAAAGATAGGAAGAGAACCAGGAGAGAGCGGTGTCCTTTATACCAATGGAGTGCAACATAGAGAGTAGGAGATGGTGGTCAATAGTGTCAAAAGCTGCAGAGAGATCTAGAAGAATAAGCAGATAATGTTTCACCCATTGCCCTGTTACTAATGGATATTTAACCTATAAATGCTAGGCCAGATCCTGTGCCATACATGCAAGCTGTGCCATTCTTCAATTTTTATTCTGGGTCAATTGATGCCACTTTGGTAATTTTTTGAAATATGGACACTTCTTGGGGTGTGTCTTTGTTGTGTGTTTCCTGAATTTAGCAGGGGTCTCTGAGCACCATGCCTATACCTGAAGCTTGAAATAATGGGCAGCCTTTGTCCCTTGCATCCATAATGCAGAATGAAAATGTTAACTCTAGGGAATAATGGCACTTTTCCAGGTGTCTATCCCCAATTTGAGCTGTTTGGAAGCTTTTGGGCCCCTTTTAAGGTGTGTTCTAGGCCCCTGATATTGCCTCCCATTAATTTGAACGTGGTTCGGATGTTTGGCAAACATAACCAAATTCAAACTTCCAAAAACTCACTCTAATTATTACTTCATAAAGTGACACTGGACAAAATTGAAAAAATTGGCCTGGTTAGGAAGGAGAAAACAGGATGTAAGGGCTCAACTGACTTACTGGAGTTAGAAAATTTGCACTTCAGTAAGGAAGTGGAATAACTCCAGTTCCACCTTTAAGCAGCTCCTCAAAGTCATAATCACTTTCCAACAAGCTTTTAAATATGACTAAGGAATTTGTGCCAGATCAGAACACCACACTACAAACACTGCATTTCAGGATACCTGCCCCTCATCAGTGTAGTGTGTGGGATATTCTGATCTGGCTGTGTGAGTGGGCTAAGACAAGGTCTGGGAACTTGCTATCTACCTTATGGAGACAGCTAATTAAGTGAGGAGATTGTAGCCACATCCCTCCTGTAGGAAATATGCAAATTTGCACTTCAGTAAGGCCGATTTCACACATTCGGGTTACCACGGACATGTGGAACAAGGTCGTTTGGGGGTGGGGTGTTCACACGTGTCACAGATGTGTGACACATGTGTGCAGTCCGCGTGCTATCCGTGGGGCCATGGATAGCACACGGACAGCCTGTCACCCACATACTTACCTCCCTCCAGCACCGCTGCTCCTCTCTCTTCCGGTCCGCTCTTGGGCTCAGTAAAGTTAATATTCATGAGCTCTAATGAGCGGCATCAGAAGTGAGAGGAGCAGACACCGCTGGAGCGAGGTGAGTATAAAATTCTTTATTTTGAAGCTTTTTGCTTTTGTCCGTGGTCCGTGCACACGAATGTCACACTGTGAACATCCGTGTGCAGGACGTTTGGACGTAAATGCGGTCCGTGGCTCTGCAAAAAAATGGACTTGTCGCTGTGTGGAGCACATGGACACGCATGTGCTCCACACAGAGACACGGTCCGTGCAGAAACACGGATGTCAGCACGGACTGTACACGTGCCTGAGGCACGGATGTGTGAATGAGGCCTAAGGAAGTGGAATAACTCCAGTGCCACCTTTAAGCAGCTCCTCAAAGTCATAATCACTTTCCAACAAGCTTTTAAATATGACTAAGGAATTTGTGTCAGATCAGAGCCTCAAACTACAGACACTGCATTTCGGGGTAACTGCCCCTCATCAGTGTAGTGTGTGGGATATTCTGATCTGGCTGTGTGAGTGGGCTAAGACAAGGTCTGGGTAGATAGCAAGTTCCCAGACCTTGTCTTAGCCTACTCACACAGCCAGATCAGAATATCCCACACACTACACTGATGAGGGGCAGTTACCCCGAAACTCAGCGTCTGTAGTTCGGGGTTCTGATCTGGCACAAATCCCTTAAGGTACCTTTACACGCCGCGACGGCACGCTGGATACATCCCGCTACTTCACGTGCACGAGCACGCTCAAACGGCTACAAACGGTCAACGCACCCTCTTTACACGCCGCCATAAGGTGCGCTACGCTACGCTACATCTATAGCTAGATACATCGCCGGATGTATCTGTAGCTTAGCGTACCACATTTACACAGCGCTACAACAAGCTAATATGGGCGGACCTGGTACAGCAGAGACAGCACATAGGCGTGCCACAATCTTGGCTTACAAGCCGTCCGTACGATGATAGGACGGCGCAATATCATCCTGATTGGCCAGGCATCGCAGGAGGCTGAGAAATACAGCATGCTCGAGCGATTGTGTTGTGTGACTGGTCAGCTCCTTAAATATGCCGCCCTAGGCAGCGACTACCAATCGTCATGCAGGAGCTTCCACCAATGATCGCTGATGGGGCGCGGTATCCGGAGCCTGGGTCACGCCTTAGCTACATTGCAGTTACAGCCCCGGGTGTCCAGAGTTCCCTTCCGTTGCCTCTTTACACGCCGATACAGCTCGCTACCATCGGCGATGTAGCCATCAGTTTTCGAGCAGAGCTAGGAAACAGATGTATCTGTTGCCGGCTGTAGCGTCACGTCTTCAGACGCCGCTACGACGGGCTACATTGGCGCTACAAGCTACATTTGTAGCCTGTAGCGGGATGTATCCAGCCTGCCGTCGCGGCGTGTAAAGGTACCATTAGGCTGCGTTCACATGCTGCATATTTGGCGCGTTTTTTTTACGCGAGTATTTGCTTCAAAAATGCATGTGCGTCTGCGTTTCCCTGACAAGTGAATGGACATTCACTTTGTGCCATTCAGACGTCGCGTAATTTTACGCAGAGTTTTTGGAGCAAAAAACGCGTGCGTAAATGAACATGTTGATTCTTTCCAGTTTTTTACGCGCGTTTCTTCCATAGGCCCCATTATAAGCACTGGAAGAAACGCGCATAAAAAAGCGCAATTGAAGTTGTTCTGTCGCGCTTTTTCTTACGTACGTTTTTCCCCTTAAAAAAACGCACGTAAAAAAACGCGACAAATACGCAGCGTGTGAACGCAGCCTTAGTCATATTTAAAAGCTTGTTGGAAAGTGATTATGACTTTGAGGAGCTGCTTAAAGGTGGCACTGGAGTTATTCCACTTCCTTACTGAAGTGCAAATTTGCATATTTACTAGAGGAGAGATGTGGCTACAATCTCCTCACCTACTTAGCTGTCTCCATAAGGTAGATAGCAAGTTCTCAGACCTTGTCTTAGCCCACTCACACAGCCAGATCAGAATATCCCACACACTATACTGATGAGGGGCAGTTACTCTAAAATGCAACGTCTGTAGTTTGGGGTTCTGATCTGGCACAAATCCCTTAGTCATATTTAAAAGCTTGTTGGAAAGTGATTATGACTTTGAGGAACTGAAGTGCAAATTTGCGTATTTACCAGAGGAGGGATGTGGCTACAATCTCCTCACCTACTTAGCTGTCTCCATAAGGCGGCCGTCACACGCTTCAATGTTTTGAGCGATATTGTTAGCGATCACATGCACGCGCGATTGCTAACAATATCGTTCACATCGTTGGTGAGCTGTCACACAGGCAGACTCACCAACGATGTGGACCAGCGACATCGTTGGTAACCATGGTACACATCGGGTTACTAGGCGCCGCGCGGCGCTTAGTAACCCGAAGTTTACCATAGTTACCATCTCCCAGCATAGGCTCTGCCGCTGGGAGATGGATCATTGCAGTGTCAGACACCATGATGATGCAGATTGATCAAGCGACTATCGCTTGATTTGAGGTCCTGCTCACAAATCTGCGATCAAACAATCAAGCTATTTTCCATTGTAAAATCGCTTGATTACACGCAGCGACGCACAAACGATATCACTTAAGCGATGAAAAAAAGCAGATCGCTTAAGTGATATCGTGCAGGAAATCGATGCGTGTGACGTGGCCCTTAAGTCATATTTAAAAGCTTGTTGGAAATCGATTATGACTTTGAGGAACTGCTTAAAGGAGGCACTGGAGTTATTCCACTTCCTTACTGAAGTGCAAATTTGCATATGTACTAGAGGAGGGATGTGGCTACAATCTCCTCACCTACTTAGCTGTCTCCATAAGGTAGATATCAAGTTCCCAGACCTTGTCTTAGCCCACTCACACAGCCAGATCAGAATATCCTACACACTACACTGATGAGAGGCAGTTACCCCGAAATGCAGCATCTGTAGTTTGGGGTTCTGATCTGGCACAAATCCCTTAGTCATATTTAAAAGCTTGTTGGAAATCGATTATGACTTTGAGGAGCTGTTTAAAGGTGGCACTGGAATTATTCCACTTCCTTACTGAAGTGCAAATTAGCATATTTCTTAGTGGAGGGATGTGGCTACAATCTCCTCACCTACTTAGCTGTCTCCATAAGGTAAATAGCAAGTTCCTAGACCTGGAGTTAGAAATGTTTTCATGTATGAATGAAGCAGAAGTAAACTGCAGTACAGTGGCCAAGAAAATATCTTTAGAAATATGCAGGGTGCTTCCCTTCATGGAATTATAGTATGATTCATGAGCTCTGTAAACTGAATGTGACATAGATTGTTTCTTTTCCATGAAAATGAAACTTACAACTTTGCACTGAGCATCCAGTTTTACAACCTGTAGTGGGCACTACTGTGACATTGAAAGGCAGATGCATACCTATATTTTACAATTTTTCCTCTCGTGATACATTTTACTTAAATTGTGTGTCGACATGTTTGGCGTGTGTGTGCGATCCTCAAAACCTAGACAGTAGGCGTGCCTTTCGGGTTTGGCTTGCCTCACATCCTCAGCACCGATTGGATGTGAGATCTGCGTTCCTATTGGCTTGCGTTTATTAAAAATGGCGTCTCACAAATTTGTTGTGGCTGAGCGTCATTCTCCGCTTACTTGTCCTGTTGCAGTCTACTTGTGTCCGCGCTTACCTGCCTGTACGTTTCCACCCCCCTGATCTATCTTTGACGCTACCAAGGCTGTCATATACCACTGGCAACCTGTAGTTTTTTTTTTGGTCGCTGCTCCACATATGTAGTCTTCTAACATATAAGATGATTATATGATAGTTATGTCAGTGTGTGGATGGGCATACCTACAATGCGTTTGAAATTGACTTTTTGTGATTGTGGATCAGAAGTGTCCTGAGTACTGGGACAGATAGCCCCAGCAACACATGGCCAAGTTCTCCGCCCACAGTATTCATAATTGTCGTCCACATTCCCTCTCAGTGCCACACACATCCTTTATGGCAGATACCAGTGGGTCTGTCA
Organism: Allobates femoralis; assembly: GCA_033576535.1. Lineage (NCBI taxonomy): Eukaryota > Metazoa > Chordata > Amphibia > Anura > Aromobatidae > Allobates > Allobates femoralis. Next base: position 259,309,438 of record JARQOC010000006.1, read on the forward strand.
TTCCTAGCACATACACATACAATAGCTTTTGTCCAGAATGACGGCTGCTTGATATTTTTTGGGTTGGTGGGTGACACTGTGAATGCGAACAAAAAAGGGCCACTTAATATGGTGGTTATGGTGGTCTCCGCAAGGATTCCACCCCAGGGCTAGGTCCTTCCCTGGAGGGATATCTGGCTAGTCCTGTGTTTATTATTATTATTATTTATTATTTATTCATTTATATAGCGCTATTAATTCCATAGCACTTTACATACATCAGTAATGCTGTCTCTCTCTTGGAGCTCACAATCTAAACATCCTATCAGTATGTCTTTACAATGTGGGAGGAAACCGGAGTGCCCGGAGAAAACCCACGCAAACACGGGGAGAACATACAAACTCCTTGCAGATGTTGTCCTTAGTGTCCTTGGGGGGAATTGAACCCAGGACCTCAAGACCCCAGCGCTGCAAAGGCTACAGTGCTAACCACTTGAGCCACCGTTTTATGACTCTTAATCGAGGCTCCACGGACTCTATTTGCATATTTAAATTTCCAGGGAGCAATGCATCATGGATTTCACTGTGTTTGAGCGCTTTAGCCAGCTGCCTGCAGTGTTTTCCTTGACTGGTCTCCCTGAGATCAGTGAGCGCTTTATGATGTTGGTCTACCAGGCATTGCTCCCACCTAGCCAGAATCTGATGCCACACTGATGAGGAACAATACCCCGAAACAGCTGTCTGTGGATGGATACCTGGCTCTGTTAATACCCTTGTCATATCCTAAACTCGTAACCGAGTGGGATATTGACTGAAAGGGCCACTTAATATGGTGGTTATGGTGGTCTCCGCAAGGATTCTACCCCAGGGCTAGGTTCTTCCCTGGAGGGATATCTGGCTAGTCCCGTGTTTATGACTCTTATCAAGGCTCCACGGACTCCATTTGCATATGCGAACAAAAAATGGCACACTACTAACGCCAGGCGGACCAATGGCAACGCGAAACTAAACACCAATCACAGTGTTAGGGGCGGGGAAAACAAAACTCTGGGACACCTACCTGCCATGATGTGGCAAAATGAACGCCCACATTGAGAGGAAGATCGATGGAGATGCTGTTGTGTGACTCGGTAGAAGCGACTGGGAAAAAAAATTCACTAGCTGGGTCACCCAGAAGATCGCGGCATAGTTGATTCGCCGTGAACGAGATCTTGGCGTGTGACATCTTCCACACGATAATTAGACATCGATTAGGCAGAGTTGCATCGCTCATAGGATTGTTAGCAAAATTGATGTGTGTGATGGCCCCTTAATTCTACTATGGAACTTACTTTTAGATTTTAGAGTCATTTGCACCAGGAACATCAGTATATGAAAGTGTAATCAAAAGTTGGTGTGGCATGGCACTTGGCAGGACTGAGGCTCATTTATGAAGTGTAAACTTTTAAAACACAAATGAGAAAAAAAATTGTACTTTTATGCAGACCATGGTGTAGAAAAAGTAATGTTAGAAAGTAGTGAAAAACTAACAGGAGTAGCATATCCTACACATTCTTTCCATTATTTATTTTATACACTATGATGGCAAGTTGGTTGCCATACACTATTGTACAGCTCTGGGACCACTGGACAGTTTTCTAAAAATCACTATCTCTACATGTCTGACAGCCATTCCATTCCAGTGACAGTTGAATTCCAACCAAAGTACACATTATTTTACTTAATGTGCTTCTGATTAGGTGATCACCTGAACAAAATCTTATTTGGTTTACTTTCCAGGTCATCCCCCCAGCTCCATCACTTTCATTCCCTTCTTTTGAGGTCCACACCATTAGGCTCTTCCATCCCCTCCCCCTCAGATAAGCAGTGGCATACCGCCCCCAGGGTCACCCACCCAGTTCCTTGACCATTTCTCCGCGTGGCTGCCGCATTTCATGTCCTCAGAATTACCCTTATTCTGGGGGACTTCAACATCCTCATAAACAACCCCATCTCCCCATCTGCATCCCAGCTCCTATCTCTAACCACACCTCTCACAGCTCTCAACCTCTGAGACACACAAGGATGATAACACCCTTCAGCTGATCTTTGTCCGGGTCTGTTCAGTCTTCTCCTTAGTTAATTCACCTCTTCCCCTCTCTGACTACAACATTCTCTCCTTCACACTCACAAATCCTTGTCCACCCCAGCACAGTCCGACCTATTACACATTCAGAAATCTACAGGCTCTTAACCCTCATACATTCACAGACTCTCTACACTCATCACTGTCCCCAATTTCCTCATTCTCCTGTTCCGATCTGGCAGTAAATCACTTAAATGACTCTCTCAGAAGCTCCCTGGACCAAGTAGTGCCCCTCACCCTCAGAACCTCCAAACACATCACAAACTCACATCACAAACTTGATACCTTCAGCGGAGCTCTAAGAGTGCTGAATATCTATGGAGGAACACCCACAAACTAGAAAACTCCATTCACTATAAATTTATGCTGAGAATTTACAACTCTGCCCTTTACCTCACCAAAGAAACCAACTTCACCACCCTGGTCTCCTCACTATCCAACAATCCCCCCAAAAAAAAAACTGACACCTTTCACTCTCCTCAGTCCTAAAGGGCAGGTCCTTATCACTGACCTCTGTGCTGACGATCTGGCTTCTTACTTTGTAGACAAAATAGAAAACATTAGTCAGGAAATCAACTCCCAACCTCAAATTGCTGCTACCCCTACCTCTCCCCACATTTCCTCTGGCTCACTCTCCACATTCGACCCAGTCACAGAAGTCTCCCAGGCTCCTCTCTCTTCTCGTTCCACCACATGCACAGCTGACCCCATCCCCTCACGCCTACTCCAGTCTCTCTCTCCGGTGGTTACCACTCACCTAACCAAACTCTTCAATCTCTCCCTCTCTTCTGGCATGTTCCCCTCCTCCTTCAAACACTCGATCATTACTCCATTACTTAAGAAAACTTCTCTCGACCCATCCTGCACACACAACTACAGACCAGTCTCGAATCTCCCCTTCATCTCTCAACTCCTGGAGCGCCTGGTCTACTCACGCCTCGCCCATTACCTCTCCACTCACTCTCTTCTAGACCCATTACAGTCTTTTTTCCGCCCCTACATTCTACATAAACTGCTCTCACCAAAGTGACCAATGACCTTCTGACAGCAAAATGTAATGGTGACCATACTGCTTATTCTTCTTGATCTCTCTGCAGCCTTTGACACTGTTGACCACCATCTCCTACTCTATGCTGCACTCCGTCAGCATCAACGACACGGCTCTCTCCTGGTTCTCTTCCTATCTTTCTGACCAATTTTTCAGTGTATCATTTGCTGGCTCCACTTCCTCCCCTCTTCCTCACACTATTGGGGTCACTCAGGGTTCAGTCCTTGGACCTCTTCTTTTCTCTCTCTCTACATTGCTCCAATTGGACAGACCATCAGCAGATTTGGATTTCAGTACCATCTTTATGCTAATGACACACAACTATACACTTCTTCCCCTGACCTTACTCCCGCTCTAATAAAGAACACCAATGACTGTCCAATATCATGTCCGCTCTCTATTTGAAACTCAAACTTTCCAAAACTAAACTTCTTCTGCTCCATCCCTCCACTAACCTCCCTAAATAGGACATCTCTCTCTCAGTGTGCGGCACCACGATAATGCCTAGTCAGCAGACTCACTGTCTGGGTGTTATGTTTGATACTGTTCTTTCCTTCACCCCATATATACAATCTCTCACCCGCTCTTGTCGCTTGCATCTGAAGAACATCTCTAGAATTCGCCCCTTTCTCACCTTGGAAGCCACAAAACCCTCACTGTGGCCCTGATTCACTCTCCCCTTGATTATTGTAATTCTCTATTAATTGGCCTCACCTGCACTAGACTCTCCCCTCTCCAGTCCATCCTTAATGCAGCAGCCAGGATCACCTATCTAGCTAACCGTTACTCGGACGCTTCTGCTCTATGCCAGTCATTGCACTGGCTGCCTATACACTATAGCAGTGATGGCGAACCTTTCTGAGGCCGAGTGCCCAAACCGCAACCCAAAACGAAATTATTTATGGCGAAGTGCCAATACGGTAATGTAACCTAAATTACTGCAGCAGTGGTAATCACAAGCGCTGCACAGGGGGGAGAGCCAGCAGATGCTAACTCTCTTCCCTGTACAGGGCTTGTAGTCCTGAAACATTAATGATCAATTCAATTATTTTAACAATTAATTGATTTTAAACTTACCTTTGCAGTCTTCTCTTCTCCTGCACATTGAAGCTGAGCCGCTGCCACAGCCCTTTCTAGAAACAGCAGGTGGATTGATCTGTATGGAAAAAATGCAGAATATTAGACAGATAGGAGATAGATTTTATCATGGAATGCAAGCAGATTTCATGCTGAAATCCTGGTCCCTTTCCTTGCAGTAATGTGCTCCATCCTGACCCTCTCCTTGTAGCTATGTGCTCCATCCTGACCCTCTCCTTGTAGCTATGTGCTCCATCCTGACCCTCTCCTTGTAGCTATGTGCTCCATCCTGACCCTCTCCTTGCAGTAATGTGCTCCATCCTGACCCTCTCCTTGCAGTAATGTGCTCCATCCCGACCCTCTCTTTGCAGTTATGTGCTCCATCCTGATCTTCTCCTTGTAGCAATGTGCTCCATCCTGATCTTTTCCTAGCTATATGATCCATCCTGACCATCTCCATACATTTATGGCCCCATCCTGACCCTCTCCTTGCAGTTGTGCTCCATCCTGACCCTCTCCTGGCAGTAATGTTCCTATCCTGACCCCTTCTTGTAGTAATGTCTTTATCCTTATCCCCTTGTAGTATGCCCCATCCTTGTCCCCTTCGGTAATGTCCCATCCTTGTCCCTTGTGGTAATGTCCCCATCCTGCCCCTATCATGTAGTAATGCCCTATCCTGCTGTAATGCCCTATCCTTGTCCCCTTGCAGCAATATGCCCCATCCTGCAGTAATATGCCACATTCTTGTCCCCTTGCAGTAATATGCCCCATCCTGCAGTAATGCCCTATCCTTCTCTCCTTGCAGTAACATGCCCCATCCGTGTCCCCTTGAAGTAATATGCCCCATCCTGCAGTGATGTGTTTCATCCTTGTCCACTTGCCATTAATATGCCCCATCCTTATTCCTTTGCAGTAATATGCCCCATCCAGCAGTAATGTGCCCCATCCTTGTCCCCATCACATAGTAATATGCCCCATCTTGCCCCCTGGTAGTATTGCCCTATCCTTGACCCCATCACATAGTAATCTGCCCCATCCTTGTCCCCATCACATATTAATATGCCCCATCCTTGCCCCCATCACATATTAATCTGCCACATCCTGCCCACATCACATAGTAATATGCCATATCAGCCCCATTACATAATAATATGCCCCATCAGCCCCCATCACATAATATGCCCCATCAGCCCCCATCACATAATATGCCCCATCAGCCCCCATCACATAATAATATGCCCCATCACATAATATGCCAAATCCTGCCCCCAGCACAGAGTAATATGCCCCATCCTGCCCCCCTTAGTAATGCCCCATCCTGCCCCAGCAGAGTAATATGCCCCATCCTGCCCCCAGCAGAGTAATATGCCCCATCCTGCCCCCTTAGTAATGCCCCATCAGCCCCCTTAGTAATGCCCCATCAGCCCCCTTAGTAATGCTCCATCAGCCCCCTTAGCAATGCCCCATCAGCCCCCTTAGCAATGCTCCATCAGCCCCCTTAGCAATGCCCCATCAGCCCCCTTAGCAATGCCCCATCCTGCCCCCTTAGTAATGCCCCATCAGCCCCCTTAGCAATGCCCCATCAGCCCCCTTAGCAATGCTCCATCAGCCCCCTTAGCAATGCCCCATCAGCCCCCTTAGTAATGCCCCATCAGCCCCCTTAGCAATGCCCCATCCTGCCCCCTTAGTAATGCCCCATCAGCCCCCTTAGCAATGCCCCATCAGCCCCCTTAGCAATGCTCCATCAGCCCCCTTAGCAATGCCCCATCAGCCCCCTTAGCAATGCCCCATCAGCCCCCTTAGCAATGCCCCATCCTGCCCCCTTAGTAATGCCCCATCAGCCCCCTTAGCAATGCCCCATCAGCCCCCTTAGCAATGCTCCATCAGCCCCCTTAGCAATGCCCCATCAGCCCCCTTAGCAATGCCCCATCCTGCCCCCTTAGTAATGCCCCATCAGCCCCCTCAGCAATGCCCCATCAGCCCCCTTAGCAATGCTCCATCAGCCCCCTTAGCAATGCTCCATCAGCCCCCTTAGCAATGCCCCATCAGCCCGATTAGTAATGCCCCATCAGCCCCCTTAGCAATGCCCCATCCTGCCCCCTTAGCAATGCCCCATCAGCCCCCTTAGCAATTCCCCATCAGCCCCCTTAGCAATGCTCCATCAGCCCCCTTAGCAATGCCCCATCAGCCCCCTTAGTAATGCTCCATCAGCCCCCTTAGCAATGTCCCATCAGCCCCCTTAGCAATGCCCCATCAGCCCCCTTAGTAATGCTCCATCAGCCCCCTTAGCAATGTCCCATCAGCCCCCTTAGCAATGCCCCATCAGCCCCCTTAGTAAGGCTCCATCAGCCCCCTTAGCAATGCCCCATCAGCCCCCTTAGCAATGCCCCATCAGCCCCCTTAGCAATGCCCCATCCACCCCTTAGTAAGGCTCCATCAGCCCCCTTAGCAATGCCCCATCAGCCCCCTTAGTAATGCCCCATCAGCCCCCTTAGTAATGCCCCATCCTGCCCCCTTAGCAATGCCCCATCCTGCCCCCTTAGTAATGCCCCATCCTGCCCCCTTAGCAATGCTCCATCCTGCTGTAAATAGAGAAAAAAAAAAAAGTCATACTCACCTTCCTGCTGCAGTTTCCTCTTCTGCTGTGTCTTCTCCTCCCGACCCGCGCTGAATGCGGTCACGTGACGCCGGGTGCGTCACATGACCGCTGTCACATGACGCTGGCCGGGAGGGCGGGGCTAGGCAGAGTGTCAGAGAGAGGAGAAATGTTTCCTCTGCTCCGACACAGCTTTGATCTGCCGGCACCGCGGCGCGCGCGCCGGCAGATCAATGCGGCAGTGTAGTGGCGAGGCCGCGTGCCAGGGGAAGCGGCTCTGCGTGCCACCCGGGCACGCGTGCCATAGGTTCGCCATCACTGCACTATAGGATCCAATTCAAACTGCTCGTTCCCACCCACAAAGCTCTTCGCAGAGCAGCAGCTCCCTACATTTCCTCCCTCATCTCTGTGTATCACCCCACCCATTCTCTTTGCTCTGGAAGTGACTTTAGACTCATTTCTGCATTAATCTAAATCTCCCACTCCCGACTCAAAGACTTCTCTCGAGCTGCACCAATTGTCTGGAGTGCTCTACCCCAAGAAATTAGGTGTATCCACAGCTCACATAGTTTCAGGTGATCTCTAAAAACACATCTTTTTAGGGCGGCCTATCATGATCCCTAGTCAAAGTCATTTAGACAAAGCCTATCCGCTCCACCAGTCTCAAGTGGATCACAAATAATGGTTGGAGGCCACTTATACTGCTATCTGTTCCCATTTTCCACAAGTTGACTATACCATCATTGTAAATAAGCACCTGTACTTTGTGTCACCCCCTCCTCATTGCTAGATTGTAAGCTCTTATGAGCAGGGCTGTCATTATTTTGCTTTAATTATTGTATTATGCTTTGTATTGTATTGTGTTTTCTGATAACTGTTTCTTATAATTATTTAAATATGAACATCTGAATTGTGAAGTGCTGCGGAATATATTGGCGCTATATAAATAAAGATTATTATTATTTTACTAGAAAAGATATAAAAAAACACTGCTGTGGTCTTCACAATCCTCTTGCAATAGGAGAAGCTGGAATGCAAAACAAGCGCTAGGAATAGCCCAAAAGTAATTTGAATGAAAAAAATAACTTTTAACCATACCAAAAGAGTTGAAAAGTCTTGAGTGAAGAAAACAAGGGCTCAATTCTGGCTTTATTAGAAGAGGGATACAGTGAGCGTCATGTTGCCTCCATCCTTAAAATTTCGGAGACGGCAATCCATTACAACAAGGTCAAGCAGCAGACATTGGGGACAAAAAAGCTACACACCAGCAAAGGGCGAAAGCGACTCTACACTGACCAGCATCTTATTTGAATGTCACCCAGCAACTGCAGAGCTGGGGTGAAGGGCACGGCAAGAATAGGTCGTAACAGGCTCCAAGAGACAGTCATGTAAAGCTAGAAAAAAAGCCTTTCATCAATGAGAAGCAAAGCAGAGCCAGGCTGACGCTTGCCAAAAACCATGAGGATTGGACTATAGAAGACTGGAGTAAGGTAATCTTCTCTGATGAGTCAGATTTTCAACTTTGCCCAACACCTGGTCATCTAAGGGTGAGACGAAGACCTGGAGAGGCGTAAAAGCCAGTGTCTTGCACCCACTGTGAAATTTGGTGGAGAATTGGTAATGATCTGGGGATGCTTCAGCAAAGCTGGAATTGGGCAGGTTAATCTTTGCGTAGGACGTATGAATCAAGCTGCATACAAGGTTATCCTTGAAAAACACTTGCTTCCCTCTGGTTAGGCAATGTTCCCCAACTCTGAGGACTGTATTTCTTTAGCAGGACAATGCTCCATGCCACACAGCTACGTCAATCAATGTGTGGATGAAGGAGCACCACATTAAGACCCTGTCATGGCCAGCCCAATCTCCAGACCTGAACTCCACTGAAATCCTCTCGAATGTAATCAAGAGGAAGATGGATAGTCACAAGCCATAAAACAAAGAACTGCTTAAATGTTTGTGCCAAGAGTGGCATAAGGTCATCCAAAAGCAGTGTAAAAGATTGGTGGAATGTATGCCAAGACACATGAATGCTGCGATTAAAAATCATGGTTATTTCACCAAATATTGATTTCTGAACTCTTCCTGAGTTAAAACATTAGCATTGTTGTTTCTAAATGAATAAGAACTTGTTTTCTCTGTATTTGAAGTATCTTTTTTATTATGTTGACGATTTCTATTTGCTGCAAATAAATACAAAATGTTTAACTTTGAATTTAGGAGACATGAGGTCAGTAGTTTATAGAATAAAAGAATAATATATATTTTACTCAAATATATACCTATATAGAAAAAAAATAAGAGAAACTGAAAATTTTGCAATGGTCTCCTAATTTTTGCCAGAGCTGTATATGGCAACCCAGCACAGACAGATTGGCTGTTGCACTCAGACTGGAACCATGCAATCACAAATGCTCTCACAGAGTGAGCATGTGACTGACCATTGCAGTTCAGTGCAGTGAATATTCATGAATGTTAATGAGCTGACCCGGAAGCAAGCAGCGGGAGACGGTAAGCTCCATCTTCTAGTAAGACCCACATGCTCAGTAGGTATACCGGATCCAGTTGTACCGGACCCTGCCTGATTCGGTATAACCACATCTATATCCCATTGACTTCCATTTGAATTTATTCTGGATCCTTCTGCATCCGGGTAAGGTCAGGTCCGAGTTTCAACCACCTCAAAAGTGTCATTTTGTGTTTCTGTAGGTGGTTAAAAAAACACTTTCTGCCAGATGTGGCAGAAACCAGATATAACCAAATGCAAACGAACAAGCCTGAATGCCCATTGAAAAATCAACGGACACTAACCAGATCCAGTTTGCATTCTAATTTTAACATTTTGGACCCTCTCCCCATTGAAATAAAATAAAAGTTGGATCCAAAATGGCCAACTTCAAAATAGTTGCCATAGTCACCACCCATCTGGAAAAGTTTCCCCCCCCCCCATATACTAATGTGCCAAAAACAGGTAGTTGATATCACCAACCATTCCCATTTTATTTAGGTGTATCCATATAAATGGCCCTGTAGTTATCCACACTCACATATTACTTCACTTAAAATTCTCATTATAAGCATCCGAGTTGCAGCACATGCCTGGCTTTCGTCCCGATTCTTCAGGAAGTGGAGATCTCGAATGTTTCCACATGCAGCACTTGCATTCTGAGAGTATGTGAACTGAAGATATAATTCCGGCAGACATGACGTCAATGAAGCTTGATCCACAGTCCAAGGACACTGCTGCCTGCCCACATAGTGATTGATTACACATACCCTCTGCTCCAGACTGTTCAATGGCGCTTCCTGTACTTTTACCCTAGAAATACAATTTTTGTAATAGATGAGATGTTCTGATTGCGTTATTGCAGCAAAAACATTCATGATTGATAAACTGCAAATGAAAAAAAAAAATCACAATCAGATTATTTATATTTTAATAGATTGGACATTTCTGAACGTGTATTTTTTTTTTATTAATGTATTTTCACTGGGGCAAAAAGGGGTGATTTGAACTTTTGTGTGGATTTTTTTTTTACATTTCTTATTGTTATTACTAGTCCATTTAGGATGATCGCAGCTTCAAGTCCCCTATCACTATTGTTATACAGAACAGTGCATCATCACCACTCTACAGCACAAATCCCAACTTCCCATGACGGTCGTCTCACAGCCAGCGTTAACAGGAAGTATATCATGATAGACACAAGGGTCATTAGGTGACCTCTGGAGGTCATGACAACCCATTGGCGCCTAGCGATGACGTCATGGGGCTGCCGGTGGGAGTGGGTAATGATGCGCTCCTCACAGGAGTGTGTTAAATCTCACGGTTGGAGAATAACAGCGGTGAACAGATCTCTGATCAGCCTGCCGCTGTGAAGGTACCGTTACACAGCACGACGTTGGAACGATGTCGGCAATAATCTCGTGGGCACGCGGTTGCTTCCGACATTGTTTTGACATTGTTGGTGAGGTGTCACACGTCTAGATATCGTGGACAACTCACCAACGATGTTGTGAGCAGGCATCGTTCGCACAACCCAGTGAACAATACCTGCTCATTGCTGCGAATGGGCGAAGTCATAAACGACATAGTTATCGTGGTGTCGAACACAACGATATACCAGGTTGGCTGATCGTTGATCGTGTAGTTCGAGAACACGTTCTCAAACCTGCGATCAGCGATCCAACGATTTATCGTTACAACTTTGCAGTCACATGCAACGAGGTCGTAACAATGTCGCTTGAATGACTCCAAATCCGTGACGTTTAAGCGATATCGTTAATGATGTCGTGCCGTGAAGAGGTCAGCCGACATGTGCAGGGAAACATACGGGCTCAGATATAAGAACATCTTCACATGAACACACTCACAATAGCCTGCAAATCTGATTACACGAATATGTCCATGTCTAGGTAGACCTGTACTTACACCTAAAGTGTCTATATGCACACGCTATTTCAGTAGGGGCGATGAAACTCATTTACAACGAACAATATTTTTATATGTTTGGGTAAAATACATATATATTGTATTCAGGATAAAGGACAAGATTTGTCTTACGTTCTTAAGACACCGTCTCTGTCTGAGTTTAAAGGGGGTGTCACACGCGTCAATGTCGTCAGTGAGATGATCGCTGACGACATTGACGGCTGATCGCTGGTGAGCTGTCACACAGACAGACTCACCAGCGATCAATGGACCAGAGACATCATGGAAACGATTTAAATATCGTTTCCACGATGTCTTGCTCCCGCTGCCAGGCTGCTGGAAGCGGGAGCAGGCTGGTCTCCAAGGTACACTGCGGGTATCTAGGCAGCGCGCGCTGCCTAGATACCCGACGTGTACCTTAGTTACCAGCCTCCTCCGCTCACCGGGTGGTATCTAAGGTACACAGCGGGTAACTAGGGTCCCTAGTTACCCGCTGTGTACCACCTCGGATGACCCTCATACACTGTTAATATGTGCCCCTGCAGCCTAGTAAACCATTTGCAGTACTGCTTTTGTGTGAAAAGTGGCTGCAGTAGAAGTGAGATAATGATTTTATACACTTACATGCCTGTGTACTTCTGGGCGTCTCCCTGTGTGTGCTGGGACTTGTGGGCTGTGCTCATCATGCCTGCTCTCCCCCTCCCTTATGCACGCCCCCTCTCAGCCTGCTATACTGTGTGAGGCTGATTGCGTCATAAAGGGGGTGGGGCTACCGGGATGCCGCGATTTAGCCCCGCCCCTTTATGACAAGTTCAGCCTCACACAGTATAGCAGGCTGAGAGGGGGCGTGCATAAGGGAGGGGGAGAGCAGGCATGATGAGCACAGCCCACAAGTCCCAGCACACACAGGGAGACGCCCAAAAGTACACAGGCATGTAAGTGTATAAAATCATTATCTCACTTCTACTGCAGCCACTTTTCACAAAAAAGCAGTGCTGCAAATGGTTTACTAGGCTGCAGGGGCACATATTAACAGTGTATGAGGGTCATCCGAGGTGGTACACAGCGGGTAACTAGGGTCCCTAGTTACCCGCTGTGTACCTTAGATACCAGCCGGTGAGCGGAGGAGGCTGGTAACTAAGGTACACGTCGGGTATCTAGGCAGCGCGCGCTGCCTAGATACCCGCAGTGTACCTTGGATACCAGCTCCCAGCGCTTGTGAGAGGCGCTGGGAGCTGGAATATCGCTACTCCCGGTGTCACACGCAGCGATGCTGCGTGTCCACCGGGCGACAATCGCCAGGTTTTAGGACTGATTCCAAAACCTGGCGATCATCAACAAGCGATTTATCGCTGGTTGATTCAGTATGTCACACGCATCAATATCGCTGCAACGTCACGTGCAGCCGAGATCGTGCAGGCGATATTGACGCGTGTGACAGGCCCTTAAGATTCACACCCAGACCTCTGTACAAGTGGACGGCCTGTTCTTTGATCCTTCTCTAAAGAAGGATCATATACATGATTATGATCATGACCAAGAGGACAATAACAGGATGAATATTAGGGTAAAGAAAGATGTAGTTTTGGGGCTATATCAGCCTATCATGATGCTGTTGAGTTCTCACTAGATCACAGTCTCCTTCTCATGGCTAAAATCTGACAGATGAGTTCAGTTCAGTACCATACCAATAAAAGGATCTTCTGGAGTACCAAAGAAGTGTCTGGGTGACCTAAAATGAGATTAAAAAGGTACAATAAGCTTCTGGGAATTCTCCCAATGCAGCTATAAAACATAGTATGTATTATAATCTTACAACATTGGGTTGACCTTCAACTCACAGGCCCCTTGGTCTATTTGTTGTCTTTCCATGGGGTGTAATTTTCCTTCATCTACTCTAAAGCAAGTTTCTAATCCTTGCTCCCCACGCTACCATGTCTGGCACCAAGCTCTAACACCCTGAACATTTGTATGAATGCTAGCAAATATTTTCTGTGTATAAGATCAGCAACAACCACTTAAAGAGGTACTCCGGGAAGATAAAACATTTTATAGTATCCCAGCTCTCATCTAATATATAAAGTTGAGTAAGCGTGTGTATGTGTATCAAGCCCCACCCACTTCACAGCCATGCCCACATCTCCCCACCTCCTCCACACAGCCCGGTGGGGCTATTTAATGGGGTGGAGCTATAATACAAACCAACACCCCTGCCCCCCCTCCCCAAAAAAAACAAACAAAAAAAAAAAAAACACCCCTACACTTTCACCACCTCCCCAAAAAAACCTAGGACAAACCTGAACTCCTGCCCCCCAAAATGTTGGCCCACCAAACCCGCAATCTTTAAAAAAAAAAAATACCACCCCTCAAACCTGCACCCCCCCCCCCCCCAAAAATGCCTCCAACCCAAACCTGCTCCCTCGCCACCCAATGAAAACCCAAAACACTGCCCCCCCAATCCGCACCCCCCTACAATCCCGCTTTCCCCCCAAAAAATCCCTTAAAAACAAAACAAAAACAAAACAAAAAAAAAACACCCCTCCCAAAACACCGCCACGGCAACCACTCCCCCCCCCCCCCCACAAAAAAAATGCCCCCCTCAGAAAAGATGCATCCCCAAAATGCCCCCTTCCAAAATAACTCATACCTGCACATCACAACTCTCCCATGGTCATATCATTGACCGATCATTCTTGGTATGTGTCCGAGAGCACGCCAAGTGCTTTTGTGTTGCAAATATGTAGTGTTGAATAAATGAAATGCAGTCTGCCTGGATGCATATGGAATTGTGATGCATGTAGCCTATACATTTCAGTGTATAAATTTCAGTGTCATGTCACTGCCTGATCATTCTTGGCAGTTAATATGATGTAAGAGGCTGATGTAAGTCACGTGACGCAAAAAGGGAAAAAAAAAAGCCATATTACATCTCAATCAGCAAATATGAGAAAAGGGAGGCAAGGCACACAGAAATGAGAGGAAGGGATGCTTCCTCAAGGGCCACTGAAACATCTCAACAGAGAGAAGCAAGGCTTGGGCTGATTTCACATAGCGTATTTTTCCTGTCCGTGGGAATCCTACTTTTTGCAGGACCCCACGGACCGGAAAGGACAGCATTGGAGATGACCTCCGGATGCACTTTCTGTGTCCGGGTCCGTGATTTTCACGGATCTGGACACAGAAAGCCTGAGCCTGCAAAGTGTAAGCATGCCGGGCACGGTCACTGCTGCAATGTATATATACATACATTGTGGGAGTGAACCAAAGGTCCAAAAAAAAAAAAATACCCTCACCTCTCTGGCGTGTCCTGCACCATCTAGCTCCTGGGGCTTAAGGACCTGGTGGGGTGGGGCTGCCTGATCAGCTGATGCAGTCTTCTGCCCGAAAGTGTGAGGTCTGCTCTGTGAAATTACCCGCTTCGCACAAAAAGAAGCTGTGCCAACCTTGCACGGATGAGATATTACGTGCGGAACAACCCTCCCTCATGGACAGTATAAAGTCCCTAATTAGGCAGGAGGTCCAGTCTTCTGTCTGCTCTACCCCATCTGCCTCCCCCTGTTATTGCTCCTCCGCCTAAGAGGCTTAAGGTTGCCTTGGAAGATCCTTCGTCTGAGTCGGGCGAGGTGGTTTCCTCTGATCCTGACACTTTTGTCACGAATCCCACAATTACAAGCGCACAGGAAGCACGCTATATTATGATAGATGATGGGTGTGCTAATATGGCACAGGCTGGCGGCGGCACCAACAACAGAAGCCGCTGCTGCACACGCCACCCGCAGACCCTGCAACCACCGTTCCACCACCCCGCCGCATATGATGCTCCCACACAGTCTTCAGACACCCCCGCCGCTGATGCCGACCTGACAGGGCCTGCAGTGATGTCAGTCATGTGACTGATCACGACTGTGACATCACCACAGATCCTGTAATAAGCATAAAGAAGCCAGGTACTCTCCCTACTCAGCCCACACCCTCCCCCCTAGCCTGCACTCACCCCCGTCCGCCCCCACCCCACTCACTCTTACCCCATGCAACCCACTCTCCCCCTCACTGATCCCCCTCTCAGCCTGCACCCACCGACCCCCCCTCAGCCAAAGCTCGCTTACCCCCTCAGCCTGCACTCATCCCCATCAGACCCCACGCACTCAGCCCCCCTCAGCACACACCCCCACTCACCTGCATGCGCTCACCGTGCTACCTGTAGTCACAGCCTGCCATGAGGAACTGTGCCCCAGAGAGTGACTACAGGGGGGGCCCAGGAGCGTACACGGGGGAGAGGCGAGTGCGCATTGGTGGAGGGAACAAGAGGGACCACGTGTGGGGCAGAGAGACCAAGAGGGGGTCTGAGAGTGACCACATGGATAGGCTTAAGAGCGTGCACAGGGGGGACAGAGCAGTCAGCACAGAGGAGTCAGAGTGAGGGTGAAAAAAACAAGGAGAGACAGCCTATGTCCCCAGCAACACAGAGCCAACTCCATTGCGATGTCACCGTCCACCCGATGTGAAAGCATCGGACTCCCATCTAGTGTATATTTTATACTTCTCCATTTTCATTCGTGGCAACCCTTTTTCTTTGAGATATATATATATATATGTCATAATATAATCGCAGTCGTAGAGGACCCGTAGAAGCGGTAGACGACCGCGAAACGGTGTACCGTCGTCCTCCTCCTCGCACCCCTCCCTGCTATGTTGCTGTACCGCATTTATTGATTCAGCGAATAAAGAATGAAAAACCTGGCTCGGTGAGTGCGCGATCTTTCTTCTTGATTATATTATGAAATGTGAGCCTTATCGTACGCCAAGCACCGCCAGGCTACCTGCAGCTACGCCACGAGAGTGGAATCAGCCTATTGCACAATCTTTTAGTGCCCGGTGTTTCTTGATAAATGTGATATATATATATGTAATCTCAAGGAAAAAAAAAGTGTTGCCACATATGAAAATATACAGTATAAAAATAAATCGCAAAAAGAAAAGGCACTTTCACTACACTTGATTTAAGTTTCTGGCACATTGAAAATAAAATGTCATTCCAAACTACAACTTGTCCAGCAGAAAACAAACCCTCATGCATCGATGTGGATGTGAAAAAAACAAACAAACAAAAAACACAAACAAAAAAAACACTAGATATAATAGCTTCCGGGAAAAATAGAGGAATGAATCAATGAAAACTGGCTAGGTGGGGAAAGGGTTATGCCCGGTCTAAAACTATACACTATTCTATTATCTACTGTACAAAAGGCAAACAGGCAGGTTCGTGAGCGTATTTTCTTGTAATTTGCATTCTGGAAATAACTCAATAGAATAACTCACAGAAGCACACTTCATTATACAAGTTGATTGAAGGTTCTTAGGCGGCCGTCACACGCTACAATATCGTGAGCGATATTGTAAACGATCACGTGCACGCGCGATCGCTAAGCAATATCGCTCACATCGTTGGTGAGCTGTCACACAGACTCACCAGCGATGTGGGCCAGCGAGACGCTGGTAACTATGGTACACATCGGGTTACTAGGCGCCGCACGGCACTTAGTAACCCGACGTTTACCATAGATACCATCTCCCAGCATAGGCTCTGCCGCTGGGAGAATCGTTCATCGTGGTGTCACACACCACGATGAAGCAGATTGAACAAGCGTTTATCGCTTGATATGAGCTCCGGCTCTCATATCTGCGATATAACGATCAATGCGATTTTACATTGTAAAATCGCTTGATCGCACGTAGCGATGCACAAACGTATCGCTTAAGCGATCAAAAAGCAGATCGCTTAAACGATATCGTTCGCAATATTGAAACATGTGACGGCCGCCTAAGGGACATATCTCTCAATGGCAACCAAAAGAAGGATGTGTGAAGCTCTGGATATGAATGAAGTTTAACACGTTATAAATCAGCATTTGTACATTTAAAATTATTCAACTTTGTATACTGAACATATCTAAGCACAAATTAAAAAAAATACTCAAGATTTTACCCATATGCAGCAGTTTAAGGTTTTTTTCTGGGACCTTAACATTGATGGCCTATACTAAGGCCTATATTAAAGCTCACGTTACCAACAGCAGATGGAAATGCTCATTCAACAGAATTGACTGCGTATGGATTCTGCATATCCGCCCCCCAATTGATTAGAATAGAGGGCGACTATGCAGTATATAGCTGAATCCGCTATACAATTGATATTGTGCAGTTCACCAACTGAGCAGTTTCAGCCACTGCTGACACTGGAAACAGCTGATTTTAACTTTTGTGAATAGCTCCACATAGAGCGGATTTGGATGGAGGTAGGGTCAGAACCCCCAGATTTTGGTATACTGCTTCACTTTGATATCTGTGGAAAAGCTTTGGGTGCCATTACAGGTAATTGGGGCTCTGAATGTCACTACTCTGAGGGGGTGGGTGCTGGATGTGGTTAACGACCCTCCCTCAGTGCTAAATGTGCTCCTAAGGTCAGAAAGGCTGGGTACATCTGTTTTGCAGTGGAGGCCCACTTTCCTTAAAGTGATCATCACCTAAGATCGCACTGCTGATCACAGTTGCCAGTTTCCAGCCACAATGTGATGGCTGTGTCACCGCAGCTTAATGGTACATGTAGGTGAGCAGAAAAATTGCCTTGTTTTCATTTATCAGCCCAGCTACCCACATAAACATGCTGGTGAGCACCTGATGATCGAACACGAGTGATCAGCTGGTAGTCGATACCAGGACAAACTATTACCTGAAGCAACTCTTACTGATGTAAAAGAGGAATGTGCTGCTAACGAAGTGGTAGGGACAGAAGTATAGTACTTATCATTTTGTTCCCAGTTTTCATCAACATGTGAGACCAGTTGTGTGTGAAGATCAAGCCAACTCCATAAGCCATAAAGTTAGCTGGTTACCATAGGGTATGCAAACAACTAACTTCCATAAAGTGGTTATTTGTAAATCACTACTTTGTGGTTAGGATTTACTAGCTTCATTTTTCTTTCTACAAACATACATCCAAGTATATGCACACATACCATATTTTCAGACTACACTGAGTATACTCTCATTGGGAAGGATGAAGGTATCAGGGTTCTCCTTAACCACAGGTAGACTCCTCCAGGATATAAGACACACTTTGTAACATGGCATAAATTGAATATTTGTACATATGGCTGAAATGACAGATCAGAAATATTTTGTATGTAGACAGATCCCGCACAATCTTCAGAAGGTATTGTAGACTATTTTTTTCTTATTGGATAGTTATGAGAAATTTCTCCACCAGTAACTTAACTTCTTGACAAACTGCTTTAGCAAGTTGAAGTTTTTAGGATATTTTTCAAACGTTCTTTTAATTTCCACATAACCCAGATGTCATCTATATATTTTTCCTTGACGTAGACTTCTCATATCAGTAAAGCCATGAAAACTGACCTGCCAGCATTCCAATAGTTAGAAATATCTTCCAGGCACATACTTGGTTTGTGTAGAGTCCTTTTAGACAGCTTTCCAGATCTGCAAGACGAAGACACCCCATTTTTCACAGGTTTGAATGAAAACAACTATTGGATGTCGAGTAAAACAATAGGGATCAATGTAATGTCTACAATTTCTGGACAAGTTAAAACTTCAGGGGCAGTTTCATATTCTCATTTTAGAAAACATGGAAACTCACATGAGTTTACCAGCACATCAGGACGTATAGTACTGTGCTGTAGACATTTCTAATCTATAGCAAATGTTTTATGTATAGACTAGGTTTTAGAATAAAAAAGGAAAAGAAGAAAACAAAACCTGATATAAGTTTATTAGACAGTTCTATAAAAATATATATTTGTGTTCAAAAAGCAGTAATTTCACAATCATTAAAAATACTCTGCATTACAAATCAGCTCAAGAGGAAAGATCAAGGCACATGTAAAAGGCAAGGTGCCATTGTGACCCTTTTATTGCTCACAAACTGTACAGTCCTCTGACCATAAATCAATGTATTGTTATAGAACAGTGGAAGAAAAATATACATCATACACCACACAAGCCAATAAGTGCTTTCCTGATGCGATTACTACAGTAACATTTACAGAGGGAGAACAATCCTGCTCTGTCTTCACACAATGGATTTACAGTCCGGTGTGAATTATAGCTGAATGGACACTGTATACACATAATGCAGATCAGTGGAGGAATTCATGCAGCTACTGGCCATATACAGGAGACATGCAGAGAACTGCTGTACTCACCAGCAGTGAGGTGTCTCTAGAAAATACTGCTCTCTGAATGACAAGTAGCCATAGTCAGTACATTGTATACGAGTACTCTTCTCACTGTTCAGTAGAACTAGCATTTCTTTTTATTCCACTAAAAGCGAACACCCTGTTAAAGAGACTGCTCACTAACCAACGCCAGCTCACTGACTTCTCCACGCCCTCCAAATGGCAATGCTTTGGACGTGGTGGTTATGTACGTGAAATCCTAATGAAAATTAAAGATGGAGTAATACTTTAACATGTCTATCTGTAGTCATTAGCTAGTGGAGGGTCCATTATGAAAGTGCTTTTAGCCGTATACAAGAAGTAATTTATGAAGCAATGAAGACTTGTATGCAGTGCTCACCTGTGAGATCGAGGAGGTTATAGCAAATAGGGCAAGTTATGCACCAGTTATTGACAGAGTCCTCTAGCCCTGCACCAATCAAGGTCTGGGATATTAATAGAGGACACACACAAAGCTCATGTAACAAATCTGGGATGTATTCTTAAAAGATCCAAGCACATTTCAGATATTTGCTAGTGAGAAAGACTAGAACTGAGCTGCATAAGCAGATTACAATAGGTGACCAGGCCAAAGCAAGCACTTTATCTTTTCTATCATCCCTGTCTATGGAGATTGTAAGTGCTTGTGGACAGGACCACGGCTCCACTTGTGTCAATTAGTCAGTATTTGGTGTTGCTCTGATTTAACTCTTGCATACATCATCTTCACTGTAAAGTGTTGCAGAGTATGTTGATGATATAGATATATACACACATATACATAAAATAATAAATGAATGTGGGCTGTGTGTTATACACTATTTAACATTAAGATTCAGTGAACTGAATCTAGTAAACACCTACAATTACATCACTTTTTGGTGAATTTTTTATCCTCTATTTCTGCTAGAATGAAGCAGCAGTGTGCATGCCCAACCTGCCTGCACCCCTTTAATCCCTATGGAGAATGAATGGAAGTTGTAAACAGGCATGCAACGGCTGACTTCATTTGTTATGGGGGAAAAAAGTTTCCGATTGGAGATAAAAAATTCCCTTCTCCTGATCAGTTTTCTGACTACTAAAAGAACAATTGTAGCTTGAATTGCCAGAAACACTGAACAGGTAAATTGTAGGAAACATGTCTGGAAGCTAGGACAAAGAAAATCATTAAAAGTGCAACTATTCTGGATGCAATTTTTGTTGCCCCAGTGTAAAACTTGGAAGGGTGTAAAATAAAGCAGTTTTTACACTGAAAAAAATTGTGAATGAGCGGTTTTAAAATGTCATTTTGCAATGTTCTTGCTGTTTAAATAAGCTGCCGATCACAGAATTAGAAAACAAACTCAAATACATAAGTGGAACAGATGGGAAAAAAGACTAAGGCTATGTTCACAGACACAGCGTTTTTAACATGGCTTTATGCTAATCTACACCTGCATTTTTGATGCCCAGCAAATGATTCAAGGAAAAGCAGTCCACACACATTGGTGTAATTTCATTGCATAAACTGTAAACACCATAGGTTTTGCAGTGTTTTTGACATAATGAGCATGTCAATTATTTTGTGCGCATTTGCAGTGTTCTATGGCAAAAACGCAGTGAAAAAAACACAGGTCATCTGCCAAGTAACCAGGAGTTACTATAAACCCCTAAGGTTTTACTGCATCAAAAACCAAGTGTCTGGAAGTAGCCCAAGTCAAAAGCCAATCTTGTCCTACTTATGATTACAGCTGAGACCACCCCAGCCTCCAGAATAGAATTAGACTAATCCACTCAAAGTGGCTGTACATATCTTCAGGTCTATTCTGTCTCCATGGGATTGCCAGAGATATCAATACTCTGAACACATCTAACACGCCTTAAGGTACCGTCACACGAGGCGATGGCGCTGGAGAGGTCAGCGGCGACTGGCGGGAGTGCGCACATTTTTGGTGCCCTGCCAGCGTCGCCGTCCCCCACTTACATGGGGCGACACCTCCAGCACTGCACCGGGATCTGACAGGCGGCATCGCCGCTGGGGTGTCTGAAAATCCCAGCGGCGATGCAGTACAACGCCTGTCAGGTCGCCGGCGGCCGTTTACATGGGGCCGATGTGTGCACATTGCCCAGATCGGCCGCCTGGTTTCAGAGCGCTGCTCTGAAACCAGGCGACCAGAAAATGGCGTTGCGCTTGCCCATTACACATCAGGGGCGATATCGGAGCATGCACATCGCCTAATAAATCGGCGGTACAGTTGCCTCATGTGACGGTACCTTTAGAAAATGAACTGAACTGTGGGCTAATCTAGTGATAGATCCACTCTGATGGGACATCTCAGAATTTCATCCTCGGGATCTGCAGGGATACGTATCACACAGAATATATTTCCTTTAAGTAATCACTTATCCAAAAGGAGTGTTCTTAAGCACTTAAAGCCACTTTACACACACAGATATATGTGTCCAACTTCAGAACAGATCTCTGGTTGCAGTGAAATCATGGACACATTGCTCCTATTTTGTGGCTGTGTACAAATGGAACAATGTGTCCATGATTTCACTGCAACCAGAGATCTGTTCAGAAGTTGGACACAGATATCTGTGTGTGTAAGTGGCCTTTAATGTTTAGATACAAAAGACTAACAAAGTATAGCCACACAAAGCAGATTTGTGTACCCAATTAAAGGTTAGCAGAAGTTAATTTGCTTACTGTCAAGACGCCTACATTCAGATTTAACAGATTTTCAGGTGTGGAAATTTCTGCAACAAATCTGTTATGTGCCAGGGGATAACACTTCCTGGAAATTCTTCTCCAATTAGTTCACCTTAAGTACAAGATCATTACAGCTAATTTTTCTGTTTTAGCATTGTTGCACCTGAATTATATATATACATCCAGCATGCGACAGTTAGGGTAGGCCAGGAATGCGATCTCCCACCACTTTGGTCAACCATGACATTGCCCAATCTCCTTGACCATTCATCACCAGAACACCTGTCCCCTCAGATAGATCCAGTTCTTAAATAGGTGACAGATCCCATGTCCAGATGGTACATATTTATCTTGGTATAGCGGTTCTTTTATTCTGTAACAGGATAGATATACACCATCAGTACCTGACATTGTAATGAACAGCATAGACATAGCTGTATTGACACTATAATACTTATTACATTGATACCTTTGGTGTAGAATTCACTTTGTGGTACTTCTGCAATCAGCATTTGAAGGTTTCTGTTTATTAGGTCTTCTCCGCCCTGTGTGCAATTCCCAAGCACCTCGTCATGCCTCCCGTATGAAAGGCCTGTTTCACACATCCGTGCCTCCGGCACATATGTGGTCCCTGCCGACACATGCCGGAGACACGGACATACCGGGATATACGATCCTCTATGGCCCCCTTCAGATGTCCATTACTTGGCACGGACAGTGTCGCCGCATGGAGCAGATTTGTATCCGTGTGCTCCACACGGCGACATGTCCGTTTTTTTTTTGCCGGCAACCACTTGTGCCCACAAAAACCCATGCACACAGATGTCATCTGTGTGACATACGTGTGCACGGACCAGGGCCAAAAGTTTAAAATACAAAAATAAAGAATTTCATACTCACCTCCCTCCAGCGCTGCCAGTTCCTTTCACTTCCAGGGCCGCTCATTACTCTCATCTAATCTTCACTGCATTGAGAGCAGCAGCTGCCCCGGAAGAGAGAGGAGCAGCAGCGTTGGAGGGAGGAGAGTATGAAATGACAGGCTGTCCGAGTGCAATCCATGGATAGCACACAAATGTGTCACATGGATAAACCCCCCCCCCCCCTCTCAAAAACAGCCTGTTTCCACAGATGTGTGAAACAGGCCTAAGTCACTGCTGAGATCACACACAGAGGAGACTGGAGGAAGGCAGAGAGGATGGGCAATCACAAACAGGGAGCAGAAGACAAGTGCACTGTGCACAGAAATCTAATAAGCTGAAAACATCAAATGGTGATTAAAGAAGAACCACAAAGAGGATTTCTGCACCAAACATATCAATTCAATTAGTATTACAGCCACGTTTTTACTGTACATTCACAACATTGTGCCAACAGGCTCTCTTTATATGTCTAATGTATATTTGCAGAACCCAATGTCAAGATGACCATCTAATGTTCTTCCTAACTGTCCTTTCAGAAATGATGTTGGGAAACATTAGAATCCGGCAGATGAAATTAAATCTCCTAATCGCTTTGACAGGAATATTAATTGCTGACATTATTCTAGTGTGCAGAACACAGTCAAGTATGTCAGAGTCAAGCGATTGTGTATCAGACTTGGGAGAGATGGCTGTCCACCACAGCCATTTAGTGTGTACGGCAAGCTTTAGTGCAGCATTAAAAGGCATATATAGAGTCTAACTGCAAATTGTTTGCTCTTAAAATCACTGGCATTTTCTTGTGGAGCATACATGTCCGCTACACAGATTCCCTCTACAGAATACAGTCTGTTTTTGGATTATCTTCCAGATCCTGTTTGCAGCAGTGATGGAAGCCGCAGCCTTACACTTGCAGTTCTCAGATGTTCGTGTTCTTAGTGGTGTATATTCTCTGCACCTACCAACAGGAGTTTTCATAGCCTTCCACTCAATACTGCACTAATGTGCATCACTTGTTTGTCTAGATTTCTTCAACAGCAATCAGGAGATGTCAGTAAGTTTAAAAGCAAATAATCTGCAGGGTTTTCTCTAAAATGTTAAATTTGGATACACAGAAAAACACATGCATTCATTTCGTAAATATAATTGTGTGAACACAATAACAGCGGAGATTACTAAACTCATTGAACAGGGCATCACTTGCATGGGTTCTTATTTATCTCTTGGTACAGTTCTTATGAGGACAGAAAACTCAGGAAATCATCAAACTCATTTGCACTTTTGTTGACAAATTCCTTTGTTCTTTGTCTGATTTTCAAGATTTCTTCATCTTGTTGCAAAGATTCATCTTCCTGCAAGAGAAAAAAGGGAAACAATTTTACAGAACTGGTAAAGAGGTTTACCACAGACAACCTTCTTCTTAATCACTGCTCTCTTAAAGTGAACCTGTCACGTGGAAAAAAAATGCTATCAACCCGTAGATATGGCGTCAATCTGCAGGTACCCAGCGCCTGCACAATAATCCCCGCTGGCAGGAGGAAATTAACTTTGATCCTCTCCGCAACATTCAGGTTTTGGTAAAGGGGGCAGCACTGGCACAGATTAAGTCACCGCCCTGTATAGGAGAGTGGTGGCTGTGACCTCCCCACTCCCACACTGACTGATGTCGCCGTCCATACACAGTGCAGTGACTGAGCCCGTATCGACTTTGCCTCAATGAATGAAGCCAGGAGGACTCAAGTTACTTTCCTCCTCACAGTGGAGTTTAATGTGCAGGCACTGGGTAGGTCCAGAATGCTATTCACCTGCATATTAACCTCATATTTGTAGGTTATAAGCAATTTCACGTGACAGGTTCCCTTTAAAGTAAAATAACAGCAGCTATACTGATCATTCCAGCGACGTCTGCACCTGATGTCCCAGGGTTCATGTGGCATGGTTATGCCATGTGAGTCCTGGGAGAGGCACTGCCGACACCGCTGGAATGGCGATGGCACCAGAGAAGTGTATAGCCATTTTACTTGGAGAGAATATAGTGATTGAGAAGGGGTTATCTGAATGGTGAACACCCTCTTTAAAGTAATACAGAAGATCTGATATATACATCTCCCACAAAAAAAATGGCAGAAGCATGGTTAGATTGCACCAATGGGTATTAAATTCTGGCAATTTAGTTTAATAAACCTCAAGTAATTCAAGTTCATTTTTCATATACTCCCATTAAAGGGCTTGTAGCATAATCAACTACCTACAGTGGAGATAATCCATGTATAATTGCTGGATCTGACTGATTCAATTTCCCCTCCCCCCATCTATTACAAGGGCTCCTTTAAAATGTGTTAATGAGCATGTGCAAATACTGCACCATGAACTGTACATAGTAATGAAGGCCACACATTAAAGATTCCTTCAATCTTTGGGTATGTGAAGGTCTCAGTCATCATGCATTTAGGATTCATTCTGTAGATAAGCAATGCATGTGTTAATGGGACATTAAGCTATAAAAAAGAGGTTTCCTATAAAAGTATAGTTAGGATACGACATTTAGGATCATTGACCAAGACAATAATGAGTCGTGCACACTGATGAATGCGATTAAATAATCATCCACCACCAAAAAAACTGCAAAAACTCTGTTTTAATTTCATAGATCAGCTAGAGACTGCCGTGGTCAGGGCAACCGTGAGGAGGTGAGGCAGCTTGCAGTATATTTTTTGCAAAAAACGTACAGACCAATAGCCCTATTTTTGATACCTTTTTGATAGCACTTGCTAAAAACTGAAAAAATAATTTATTACAACAGAGCTTTTTGTGCAATTCCTGTGCGGATTTTTTGCACTGAGTTTTTGACATTTAGGATCAGTAGAAATCAAATGCCTAAAACTTTAATCACCAATAGTTATGATAAATGTTTCTGGAAAAATAATCAATAACCAAGTCTAGGGCTGATCTCAGCCTTGAAGAGCCAGAAGAGAATTGGAAAATAGACCATAAACAAAATATATCAGATCATCTTACCTCATCACTAGCATCAGACAATGTATAAGTTGATTGAATACGACTTATGCCACCTTCTACAAATTCTCTTAAGCTTTTTGCAATTAAATACAGCTCTTCCTCCCCGTAAGCATAGATACATCCATCCTCTCCCACAAGTATAATCCATTGCACACTAGGCAGCATGATATGAATGTTCTCCAATGTACCAAAGACCTGCATTTTGGTTGGTTTCGGGAGATATAACTCTTCCCAGCCTTCTTGCATAAACTTCTGCCCCATGTAAATAGTACCACTAAGATCACACAACCGCAGGCAATAGTCGCTGTTCTCCCATTTGATTGAAGTGTCCTTATGGCTCTGCACAAATCTTGAGACGGCTTCAAGGTTTTTTGCTGTTAAACAGAATTTATAATCAGATTTCTAAAATTACTTTCTTACTGTTGATAACTACAGACTGCTGAAAAATTAAGTTCACATTTGTATTTGTGGCCATTAGTCATTTGCTTACAATACTAAAAACATGTGCAGAGAGCCACAGGATGGTCAAGTGGCAATGGTCATGCGTCACCTGTGTGCCATTCTTTCCATATGGTGATGCCAAACACTGTGCTAAGCTTTTGCTGGCAACCCCTTAAGGCCCAGTCTCACACAACAATCACTCCAGCGATCCCGACAGCGATAATGACCTGCCGGGATCGCTGGAGCGTCGTTACCTGATCGCTGGGGAGCTGTCAAACAGACAAATCTCCCCAGCAATCAGGGACC
This sequence comes from Allobates femoralis, assembly GCA_033576535.1. Lineage (NCBI taxonomy): Eukaryota > Metazoa > Chordata > Amphibia > Anura > Aromobatidae > Allobates > Allobates femoralis. The sequence goes on from JARQOC010000006.1 coordinate 259,336,300, forward strand.
TGGGAGCAACCTCCCACATCGCTGAAGGTGATGTCAGCGTTCTCCCTGCTTAGCGCTGCCTGTAAGCAGGGAGAACGCTAGTAACTATGATAAACACCAGGTATCTAGGCAGCGCACGCTGCCTAGATACCTGATGTTTACCATGGTTACCAGCCCTGAGAGGTCACTGATCGCTGGTTTCTTGCGGTCACACGCAGCGATGCGTGCTGACCAGCGGGAAACCAACAATCAAAAAATGACCAGCAGCACTTTGCAACGATCAGCGACCTCACAGCAGAGGCCTGATCGCTGCAAATTGTCACACATAACGACATTGCTGGAGAGATCGTAACGTCACAGTTACAACGATCTCTTTAACAATATCATTATGTGAGACAGGGCCTTAACACAATGAATTGGGCAGTATTCATACATACAACATGCACTCCATTGTGCAACAGGAGTAAAAGTTGCCATGTTAAAGGCTGGTTTACATGTAGCGACGCACTAGCGATCCTGACAACGATGCGACCTGGTCGGGATCGCTGGTACGTCGCTATGTGGTCACTGATGAGATGCCAGACAGGCAGATCTCACCAGCGATCCCCAGCGAAGCGCCGACACCCGACGGTCGTTGGGATCGTTCAGGGCCTCGGGCGCAGACTGGGGATCGCTGGTCGCTGCCCCTGTCACACACAGCGATGCAGCATGGCCAGCAGGAGATCGCCGATCGAAAAATGGTCCAGGCCATTCAATAAAGATCAGCTATCTCCTAGCGGGGGACCGATCGCTGCTAAGTGTCCCACGCAGTGAGATCGCTAGCAAGGTCGCGACTGCGTCACAAAACCGGTGACGTAGCAGCGACCTCGTTAGCAATCTCCCTATGTGTAACTGGCCTTTACTGATTGATGCGGGTCCCCAAGAAAGGCACCCTCTGATTAGCAAGTTATCACCCATCCTGTGAATGGATAAAGGGGATGTCCAATGGAAACAAGGTGCCCCGTAAACAGTAGTCAGTCAGTTGTGGAATTGTTTGGCAGACAGCCATCTCTCCGAACTCTGCCACACAAGAATGCTTGGTGCGTTATTGTATTCTCTATTAAGAGTGCAGATAAGATTACTCTGGCAGCAGCTAATCTTCAGGAAGAACAAAATAAATAAACAATTGAAAGCAAATTTGATATAGGGTCATATGGCTGTTTACATTCTAATAGAGTATTAAGACTGAGCCCAAATAGGGACAGTGTTGCTGATGTATAAAAAGCGAGGAGGAATTAATGGTGCTATATAAATGAGTAAATATTGTTTATGGCAAGATGCAGGTAAAAGGGGCTAACGACTAAAGCCAAAAAAACATTGAAAGCCTTGGATACAAGTAGAGTTTATGCAGCACTATGGGACTTTTAAAAGGGGTTGTCCAGTAATGGACAATTTTCTCTGAAAGGAAATTCTAGTGTTTCTCATTTTTGCCTCTGAGAGTAAAGGTGCAGATGACACTATGACTGTGCCACATACCTACTGAGACATATGCCGAGTACCTTGCTGACCATATGACCATACAAACAAATCTTGGCAGGTATGTGAAGTCAGAATGTCATTAGCACCACTTGATGTGGACATTAGCAGAACTCTGAAATCCCTTTAAAAAAGAAAATAAAAAATGTTATTAACCTGCAGAAATAGGATTAATAGCATTTAGAACCAGCCCAGTGCCTGCATACTAAAGCCCTCCGCCATGAGAAAATTGACTAATCCTCCTGGTAGCGTTTTGTTTTCAGTCATCACTCATCAGTGTATGGAGAGCTCAGGCGGTACCCATCACACAACCAAAACACTGACTGACAGCCTCCTCTAATGCTGAGCGGTTGTCAGTCAGTGCAGGCGGAGCTTGGTTACAGCTGCCGCTTTCCATACACATTTCCTCCTAGCAGCTGGGTTTATTTAAAGTGCAGGCACCGGCCAGGTTCAGAATGCCATTATCCTTCAGAATAACCCCATATCTGTAAGCTAATAGCATGTGACGGGTTCACTTGAAAACTATTTAAAAAATGACAATATTTAGCCAGAAAAAAATATTAAAATCTGAGAGTCCTCAGTATTTAGCCAAGAAGAGGTCACAGACTGAAGATACAATTTACTTGGATTGGTATCTCCTCCCTGCTAATGGAGGTGTCATACACATCCTGGAAGGAGTCCTCACGTGTCAAGGGGGTTCAGAAGCTGAGCTTGCTCCACACACTGCAGATACAGTCGGTGTTACATTGCTAGCATCTGTCTCTAATAGTAGCAACCAAGTTAACCTGTCACCAGGAAAATAAAGTCCCATCTGAAGGAACTATGTTATAGAGCAGGAAGAGCTGACTAGACAAACATTCAGTATAATTGTGTTTTAATCATTTAAACCTCTGCTCTGAAACTTAAGTCCAGTAGACAGTCCTATTAGTGACTGCCTGCTATCTCTGCATGTGCACTGTTGTGCAAAGACAACGGTCACTGATGGGCTGCTCACTGGACTGAAAGTCCCAGAAAAAGCAGGCTTAAATGCAGGGCTGTGGAGTTGGAGTCGCTGCCCATTTTGGTGGAGTCGGAGTTGTTAGAAAATGTTCCGACTCCTAAAATATACAATAGTAGTTCAATGCAGAATGTGCTGAATATTATTATTATGATTATTATGTTCTAACTATCTTGATTATTATGTCATTATAATGATTAAAGCCTAATGTTACCATTGACCTACAATCATTTTATCACTTAAAAACGAGCCATGAATGAAGGAGTTGGAGCCAGGGAAATTCAGGAATCGGTGGTTTGATTTTCCGACTCCACAGGCCTGCTTGAATAATACAGGTTATACTGAATCTTCTCTCACAAAACTATGTATCAGTTTCCTCAGCTCCTCCTGCTCTATAACATGGTGCCTACACGATGACAGACTCACTTTACATGCCACAGGCAATCTCTGACAGCAGCATTTAAATAAAACGTGTCAAACTCAGAAGGCAAGAATGGTATTGACGGGTACAATCAGGTTGTTTTTCTACCCCTCCACCTCTATGAAAGAACTGCTTTTTTTTCACCATGTCTTCACACTTGATTTTTTTTTTCAATTCTTCATTACATTGTATGGTAAAAATAATTGCGCCATTCAAAACTACAACTCAACCCACACAAAAAACAAGATCTGGTACGGCTGGATCAATGGAAACGGCTCTTGTAAGCAGGAAAGAAAAAAAATAAAAAAAAGCTAATTAAAAAAAAAAAATCCTGGTCCTTAAATGATTAAAAAAAACCACACTATTTTTTTTCAGAATCTCCAGGTCCCTGATCGATGCTATGTTTGTGATTAATGACTTTTGCAAAACATGGAAGGATAATATAATTCCAAATTACAGCAGTCTCTAAGCAATGTTATAAGCAAGAAATACACAAGGGCTCATGTAAATGAGCCAATAATCTAGTAACAATCATTTACAGGATGGGGCTTATCTGTGCTCGACTGAAAGAGGCCTGAAGCTACATGGCTCATAATACTTACAATCCTTTTCCAGAATCTGAATCAGTTCTTTTCCTTTATAGTGAAATTCAATGAATGGTTCTTTGATGCTGTCTGGAGACGATAACTCCTGGATAGACGAAGGATCTTTAGATTTAGAGAGTGCTTTTCTTGAGGGGTTGCCATTTGTGATTTTGTAAGAAAACTTTTGAAATCCATTTTTTCTATGTAAAATAATATAAATATAAATCAATCTACACATACATATGTAGATGAAAAGATATATTTTAATTTTAACCCAAATCAGCAATCACAATTCTGTTTAATTTACCTAAATGTATATGACAAAAGCATATTTTTTTTTATTAGAGATGAGCAAATAGATTTTCAAAATCCTGGACTAAAAGCCATGTCAGTACTCCGGGGCAACTGGATGGGAACCCTGTGAACCTATTCATACCTGCTGGAATCCATGGAACATCCTCCGACATGCAGGCCTGACGCATCATCACTGTTGTGGTGTGACCAGCATGACATCATGCAGGGCCTACAGATGCGCTGGTATGGATTTTACCAGGAAGGAGCCTGCAGGCGACATTGCTGCTAAAGCAATGTCCTGCAAATTGACTCACTCATCTGCCTGTAAATTTGCACTTCAGTGAGGAAGTGGATCACTGAAGTGAAAATTTGCATGTTTCCTAGAGGAGGGATGCGGCTTTAAATCTCCTTACCTACTTAACTGTCTTCTTATGGTTGTAGGCAAACTTCTCTACATAAGGTAGATAGCAAGTTCCCTAGAACTCATCTGCCAGTAGGCTTGAGAAAATAAATTAAGAACAAAGTTTTATAATAATTTTACCCAACAATTGAGTTCTCTGCTGTGTAGGGTGTTTGGAAGCCTCTTTACACCAGACAATTATTAGGAATGCTCGTTCACAATAAATCGGCAGAACTAAACGTAACCCAAGGGTCAGACAAGCAGCACCTCTCCCTGCACTGCCTGTTTGTGGAGCAGAGTGACGAGCACAGCGCATGCGCGTAAATGACATATTGCCAGCAATGGCTGCGCATGGCCATCTGCACCCGAGCGCAGGCACTTGAGTCCCCATGTTAAATAAAGGGACGTGCGGTGCCTGCGCTTAGCTTGCGGATCCTCTGCGCAGGACGCTGCGGCGGGGAGCGCAAGTGTGAAACCAGCCTAAACATGATCACAGTGCTTATATGATTGAAAACATCAGGATAAAGGGCATGTAATACTGCTCCTCCATATACAATCACAGAGCGACTAAAGCAAACCACTAAAGCAAAGTCCATATGTGAAGCAGCTACAGTGCCTACAAGTAGTATTCAACCCCCCGCAGATTTAGGTGGTTTGATAAGATGCAAATAAGTTAGAGCCTTCAAACTGCAAACGAGAGTAGGATTTATTAACAGAAGCATGAATCTTACAAACCAAAAAGTTATGTTGCTCAGTTGAATTTTAATAAATTTTAAACATAAAAGTGTGGGTCAATTATTATTCAACCCCTAGGTTTAATATTTTGTGGAATAACCCTTGTTTGCAATTACAGCTAATAATCGTCTTTTATAAGACCTGGTCAGGCCGGCACAGGTCTCTGGAGTTATCTTGGCCCACTCCTCCATGCACATCTTCTCCAAGTTATCTAGGTTCTTTGGGTGGTCATGTGGATTTTAATCTTGAGCTCCTTCCACAAGTTTTCAATTGGGTTAGGGTCAGGAGACTGACTAGGCCACTCCATCACCTTGATTTTTTCCCTCTTGAACCAGGCCTTGGTTTTCTTGGCTGTGTACTTTGGGTCGTTGTCTTGTTGGAAGATGAAATTACGACCCATCTTAAAATCCTTGATGGAGGAGCGGAGGTTCTTGGCCAAAATCTCCAGGTAGGCCGTGCTATCCATCTTCCCATGGATGTGGACCAGATGGCCAGGCCCCTTGGCTGAGAAACAGCCCCACAGCATGATGCTGCCACCACTATGCTTGACTGTAGGGATGGTATTCTTGGGGTCGTATGCAGTGCCATCCAGTCTCCAAACGTCACGTGTTTGGCACCAAAGATCTCGATCTTGGTCTCATCAGACCATAGAACCTTGAACCAGTCTGTCTCAGAGTCCTCCAAGTGATGATGAGCAAACTGTAGACGAGCCTTGACATGACGCTTTGAAAGTAAAGGTACCTTACGGGCTCGTCTGGAATGGAGACCATTGCGGTGGAGTACGTTACTTATGGTATTGACTGAAACCAGTGTCCCCACTGCCATGAGATCTTCCCGGAGCTCCTTCCTTGTTGTCCTTGGGTTAGCCTTGACTCTTCGGACAAGCCTGGCCTCGGCACGGGAGGAATCTTTCAAAGGCTGTCCAGGCCGTGGAAGGCTAACAGTAGTTCCATAAGCCTTCCACTTCCGGATGATGCTCCCAACAGTGGAGACAGGTAGGCCCAACTCCTTGGAAAGGGTTTTGTACCCCTTGTCAGCCTTGTGACCCTCCACGATCTTGTCTCTGATGGCCTTGGAATGCTCCTTTGTCTTTCCCATGTTGACCATGTATGAGTGCTGTTCACAAGTTTGGGGAGGGTCTTAAATAGTCAGAAAAGAGATAATTAATCCACACATGTGAAGCTCATTGTTCTTTGTGCCTGAACTACTTCTTAATACTTTAAGGGGACCAAACAGAATGCTTGTGGTTTGAGGGGTTGAATAATAAATGAGATTCAAAAAAGAGAATAAAGAAAGGCGGCACTCACCGTATAGGCTGGTGGAAGGGTGTTTTAATCCAGGAATCCGGGTTCCAGCAGAAGTATCACTACACGATACGAAACGGTACCGTCGTTCCGACGGCCTCCCACTCCCTCTCCCCACCGCAATAACAATGTTTTAATGCAGGGTGGGGAACTCCAGTCCTCGAGGGCCGCAAACAGTGCAGGTTTTCAGGATTTCCTTAGTATTGCACAGGTGATAACATAATCACTTGCACTGGTGATGATTCCAATCCCTGTGCAATACTAAGGAAATCGTGAAAACCTGAACTGTTTGCGGCCCTCGAGGACTGGAGTTCCCCACCCGTTTTAATGGATTGATTTTCCTGGATTAAAACACCCTTACACCAGCCTATACGGTGAGTGCCGCCTTTCTTTATTCTCTTTTTTGAATCTCTGATTATTCTTTTAAGGCTGTGCAACACCAGGCACCGGGGATAGCCGACAGGCTTTTAGCAGAGCTCCACAGGTGTAGTGCCCGGTCATTGGACTCTTTTCCTGCATTAGTTGAATAATAAATGACCCTCTGAATTAACTTTTAACGCTTTAAAAAAAAATAAACAAACAATAAAAAAAATCTTTTTGGCTGCAGTGCATTTCCCACTTCCAGGCTGATCTACAGTCCAAATGTCACAATCAGGGTGGATTGATTTAAATCACGCCGATTTAAATCATGATTTAAATCACGATTTAAATCAAAAGGTTTTTTTCTATTTAAATCGGATCGATTTAAATCATGATTTTAATCATGATTTAAATCACTGATTTAAATCAAAAGTTTTTTTTTTAATATAAATCACGATTAAAATGAGAAGTGAGAGCAGTGTGCATGTGCGCCCATAGTTACACGGACGAAACTAGGGGCAACGATCTAACGCCAGGGTGAGGGGGGAACCCAAAGTAAGTAAAAATCTTTTTTGTTTTACTATATGGCAATAGGTAGGTGTTTAAAAGCAGCATGTCTTAATTGTATAAAATATTAATAGCCTCCACATTTTGTTCATACTGCCCCTTTAATTCCACACTTCTAGCTTGGTTTCAGTTTTGGTTTAGTTTCTTTTTCCCTGCATTCAGTTGACATGCCCAAACTTGTTGGATAGTCAGCAGTACTTGGCTCAGGCTGTAGTAACATCAGCAGTGCTTGGCTCAGGCTGTAGTAACAATCAAACTTCATAAGTGATCTGTGTGAGCCATGGCAGCAGGTCGTAAGAGAGACCCTATTTGGGTTCATTTTGTTGAGATGCCAGCAGCAGATCTTGGAAAGAAAGGTGCAAGAGCAAAGTGCAAATACTGTCAAAAGGATATCCAAGGACTTGTTTGCCGTTTGAAATCACATTATGAAAACTGCAACCAGAAGGGAAATGAAGATGTTGATAGTGATACAACTAATGTCAATGAACCCCCACAGCTTCTTATGCACCAGGAGCCTAGTACTAGTGGTAAGTCTGGCAATTAATTTACAACCTATTTTTTTAACAGACATTTTACTGGGATGGTTAAAGTCTATGAAAAGAAAAATTTCTAGCACTGGTAGTTCTGGAGTATAGAATTTAAATTTATGTTCATCCGCAGGAGTAGAGAGATTGTTTTCTTCATTTGGTTTTGTGCACACAACAGTCCGAAACCGCTTAGGAACTGCTAAAGCAGGACAACTGGTTTTCCTATTAAAAGTCCTAAATAAACAGTAGGCTTAAAGGACTGATGTATTCACTGAAGATGTTTGCTTACTTCAAACGTTAGAGATAGGCTATTGTTAAAAAGTACTTACTCTCTGTAGTTCAATTCTGAGTGTTTAATAGTGCAAATAAAAATTATTAGGTTTCATAATCAACTGTTTTAATATTTTTATTTGTGTAAAACAATTAGATTTGCAAAAAGACAAAGTTTTGCTTGTGTACAACTTGATTAAAAAATCTGATTTAAATCAAATGATTTAAATCAAAAAAATCTGATTTAAATCAAAAAAATCTGATTTTTTTGATTTTTTTAAAAAAATCAAGATTTTTATCCACCCTGGTCACAATGCCAAGTTAATTCCGCATGTGTCAATCAGCTATATCTGCAGGGGGTTGAATACTACTTGTAGGCACTATATAATGCACTTACTTGTCTATATCTTTGGACGGATGATCGGATGAAGAAAAGCTCTCCACGTGGTCACCACAGGGCAACATCAGGTGTTTATCCAGAGTAAAGCAATGCATTCAGTCCAATTCTGTTAAAACAAATCATTTATTTTTAGTTATTCCGATGAAAAAAGGCTGATTAGAAACTGCCTATAGTAGATTACTCGAAAACCAGACAGGAAGCATTCTAACCTGCCCTGGTTTATTGCCAAGAGACTACCGTAAGTGCACAGACATACTGGCGTGAGAAGAAAAAATAAAATAATCAGCTTTTTTCTCATCCAGGAGAGTCACGAGTGACATCCGATTTTTGCTCCGTTTGGCATGCAACTGCTATGCAGGTGTGCGCTTTTTTTTCACAAACGACATCCGAGTGCTGTCCGTGTAACATCAGTGTGTTGTCCGAGTGTAATGCGTGTTTAACATGGCATTTCTCATGCTGTATAAAGTTAAAAAAAAGTAGACAAGATGGACAGATGCTAGAATAGCAAGGTCGGGCTCACCTGTCTCCCACTGCTACTTCCAGGCCACCTATTACAGGGAACCCATCACCTAGTTTAAGCCCCGCAAGCTGTCACTACCTGTCCATGGAACCTTCCCTATTACTAATCTAACTATCTTTCTCTGTCCTAACTGTGTGCTGTGATGGTGTATAACAAGCATTTTATACTTACAGGTTGTCATGGTAATGAAGCAGTGGGGCTACTGTTAGTAGCCCCTCTGAGCGTCCTCTTTCGCTCTCTGTCCCCTCCTCGATCCTTCTTTATGACCTCCCATTAGGCATCTTCATTTCGTTCTGTAAATCCTCCTAGTTTGAAATTACCGCCCCTTCTCGTAGCATTGCCCCAAGCCGGAGCATCATATTCGGCCCGGTGTATTATGGGGCTGATCACATGGGACGGCCCGGCTTCAATATGTGCAGTGCGCATGTGCCGGAAGCATGTGATCAGCCCCACAATGCACTGGGCCGGATATGACGCTCCGGCTCGGCGCAATACTACGAGAGGGGGCGGTAATTTCAAAACAGGAGAATTTACAGAATGCAATGAAGACGCCCATCGGGGCGTCATGAAGAAGGATGGGACAGAGAGCGAAAGAGGACGCCCAGGGGGCAAAACATGCCAGAAAAAGTTTTGGTTTTTTTTTGTCTTCAATCTTCTTACACCACTTTGAAACCAGTAAAGTTATACATATTTGGCATCTATGAACTTGTACCGACCTGAGGCATTACACCATCACATCTATTTTACCATACAGTGAACATGTTGACTAAAAATCCCCCCCAAAAAACGGGTAATTGACCTTTTTTGGCAATTTCACTGCAGTTGGATTTTTTTGTGTGATTTCCCTGTACACTATATGCTAAAATAAATGATTGCATCTGAAAGTACAACTCATCCCGCAAAAAACAAGCCATATGTCTATGTTATGGTTAATCTCTTTTTATTAATTATAGAAGAAAAAGGCAATACAGTACAAGTTATATGAGTAAGTATAGATCAGAACATCAAATAGGGAATTCACATTAGGAACATCAGTACAAAGTATTATTTAATGTACAATCTCAGATTTATATACCCTCCTCAGGTATAAGGTGATCTATTATCATATGTCTATGTTGACGGAAAAATAAAATAGTTATGGGTCTTGGAAGCAGGGGAGCAAAAAAAAAATTTTTTAATGAAAAACGAAGAATTACAGGGTCATGAAGGAAAGGGTTAAGTGTTACATTTTAAATACACACACATAAATCTATATATATGCACTGCTCCAAAAGATAAAGGTATTATATATATATATATATATATATATATATATATATATATAATCTAAATTACTTACCGGTAATGGGTTTTTCCGGAGCCACGACAGCACCACCTGAGAGAGAGGACCGCCCATCCAAGACAGGAAACCTCTGAGATAAAAAGGCGGGACCTCTCCTGGACCTCAGTTTTGGTTACAGAGACCGGAGAGGGGAACCCAACAAATCATTAGTACACAACCACCACCAAAAGAAATCAACAATTCAAAAACCCCTCAAACGTGACCACACCAACAGGCAATAGGGAGGGATGCGGTGGTGCTGTCGTGGCTCCGGAAAAACCCATTACTGGTAAGTAATTTAGATTTTTCCATCATCGCCACAACAGCACCACCTGAGAGATTTCAGAGAAAAGAAAATTAGGGAGGGACCACCGCTTGCAGAACCCGTCTACCAAAGGTCACCTCCTCGGTGGAAGAAAGATCAAGCCTGTAATGCTTGAAGAAAGTAGAAGGAGAAGACCATGTAGCGGCCCTACAGATCAACTCTAAGGGGACATCAGCCTTCTCAGCCCAAGACGTAGCCACCGCCCTGGTGGAATGTGCAGTAAGGCCCACTGGGACCGGCACCTGACTAGAAGAATAAGCAAGAGCAATGGCCTCCCGCAACCACCTAGCCAGGGTACCCTTGGAGACTGCCTTACCCCGAGAGGCCCCCTGAAAGGAAACAAAGAGGGACGGGGACTGACGCCAGGCAGTGGACACGTCCAAGTAGGTAAGCAACGCCCTCCTGACATCTAACGTGTGGAGAACCTCTTCCTTCTGATTTGCAGGATGATCACAGAAGGAAGGGAGGACAATCTCCTGCATCCTGTGGAACTTGGTAGCCACCTTGGGAAGAAAGGAAGGGTCCAGGCGGAGGATGACCCTGTCCTGCAAAATCTGAGTATAAGGCCCCACCACTGACAAGGCCTGCAGGTCACTAATACGTCTGGCTGACGTCAAAGCCACCAACAGGACTACCTTCAGAGTAAGGACCTTAGGAGAAGCAGAAGATAAAGGCTCAAAAGGAGGCCTGGTTAAGGCATCAAGAACTAAATTTAGATCCCAAGGAGGCACCCTCGGACAGGGAACAGGAGTGGCCCGCTTGCAGGACTGAATAAACCTCGTCACCCAAGAAGACCCAGCGAGGGGACAATGGTACAGTGCCCCCAAGGCCGAAACTTGGAGTTTCAGGGTATTGACAGAGAGACCCATCTCCCACCCCCTCTGGAGGAATTCTAAAACAGCCGGCACAGGAGCCTCCCCCTCTGGACTCGCCCCCGAAGAGGACAGGAATTTCTTCCACACTTTACCATAAATATTGGTGGTAACCGGCTTCCGACTGGACATCAGCGTACGAACAAGGTCGTCCGAGAACCCCCTACGCGACAGGAGCCGGCGTTCAAGTTCCACGCCGTCAGCCGGAGACCCGAGACCTGCGGATGGTGGATCGGCACCTGAGACAGGAGAGACGGGGACGGGGGGAGAGTCCAAGGAGCCTGCACGGACAGGCGACTGAGCCAAAAGAACCAAGCTCTCCGGGGCCAGAAAGGCGCTATCATGATGAGTCTTGCCCCGTCCTCCCTGACCTTCCGAAGGACTGCAGGAATCATGACTAAGGGAGGGAAGGCATACAGAAGACCCGAGGACCAGGGGATCAGCAGAGCGTCCACAGCAAAGGGCCAGTCTCCGGGATTCAGAGAGCAGAACCGGCAAACCTGCCTGTTCTCCCGAGTTGAAAAACAAATCCATCTCCGGAAGGCCCCACATGTCCACAAACTGATCGAAAACCCTCGGATCCAGAGCCCACTCCCCTTGTCGGAGCTGCACCCTGCTGAGAAAATCCGCCCGGGAATTTGCTACCCCCCGTATGTGAAGGGCAGAGAGGGAAACCTGACGGGCTTCCAACAACTGACAAATGTCCCGTGTAACGCCCATGAGAGCCTGAGACCGGGTGCCCCCCTGATGGTTCAAGTAAGCCACCGACACGCTGTTGTCGGAGAGAACCCGCAGATGGCGCCCCCGAAGGGAAGGAAGGAACACAGAAACTGCCTCCCAAACTGCCAGGAGCTCTCGCATATTGGACGACATCCTGGAGAGGCACGAGTGCCAGGCTCCCTGAGCGGACAGGTCCCGAAGGTGGGACCCCCATCCCCAGGAACTGGCGTCCATGGTGAGTACGTCGGAGACCGGACAACCCCACGGAACGCCCACGGACAGGTGCTCGGGGACCAGCCACCACCCCAGAGAATCTAAAGTCGGAGGGGATAGAACAATCTTCGTGTCCAAGGCCACCCCCAACCTGCGTTGATGCTGGAGAATCTCCCACTGAAGGGCCCGAGAGTGCAACTGTGCCCAGGGGACTGCCGGGATACAGGACGTGAGGGAGCCCAAGAGAGACATAGCCCTCCTCAAGGTCACTCGCGGGGAAGCCCGAACTGCAGAAAGGGAAGACCGGAGACGCACTTGTTTGTCTTCCGGAAGGAGGCAAAGCTGAGACTGCGAGTCCAGAATCATACCCAGAAACAGCTGACGCGTGTCGGGAACCAGCCTGGACTTTTCTAGATTGACAATCCAGCCCAACCGACCCAGGGAAGACTGAACCATCTGCAGATGGGCGAGGCACTGACCCCCGGAGTCCCCCACAATCAGCAGATCGTCCAGATACGGAACAATCAAAATCTGCTGACGGCGGAAGTGAGCCATTACTTCCGCCAGCAGCTTCGTGAAAATCCGAGGGGCCATTGCCAGCCCGAAAGGGAGAGCTCGATACTGGAAATGGCAGAGGGAGCCCTCCATGTACAGGGCGAACCTCAGAAACTGCTGGTGGCGACGATGAACCGGCACATGATAGTATGCATCCTTTAGATCCAGTACTACCATAAAACAATCTGGAAACAATAGCCTGATTGCCGAGTTCAAAGTCTCCATCTTGAATGACCGCTGAACCAGAAAACCGTTCAGACGTTTCAGGTTTATAATCGTCCGGAACGAGCCGTCTGGCTTCGGTACGAGAAACAGTGTGGAATAGAACCCCCTGCCGCATTCGGCCGGAGGAATCGGGGAAACAACCCCTTTCTTCACAAGGGCCCGCACCTCGCCCATCAGAAAAGTGCATTTTTCCGGACTGCTGACAGACGTAATCACTAGGGACCCCACAGGAGCCGAAGCGAACTCCAGTGTCAAGCCCTCTCTGAGGACACAGAGAGCCCAATCGCAAGCCCCAATGCCGGACCAGGCTGGGAGAAAGCGGGCAAGCCTTCCTCCCACCTGGAGCGAGCCGTCACTTAGACTGGTGCTTCCTGTCAAAGGAGGAACCCTTGAAAAAGAAACCCGCCTTCTTGTCTCTCTTGTCGGCCCAAGAGTCTCGCGTCCGACGAGGGGACTTCCGCTTGGCAAACCGCGGCTTACGAAAGGAACGACCACGGAAGGTGGAAGCCGGGAGGCCGGCGGGAAAATTTTTCTTATTGTCACTAGCACGTTCCAAAATCTCATCCAGCGGCTTGCCAAACAGAAAATCACCCACACAAGGCAAAGAACACAACTTCGACTTTGTTTGGGCATCCCCAGGCCAGGCCTTCAACCATAAAGCCCGACGAGCAGCATTAGAGAAGGACGTAGCCTTCGCCGCCAATTTCAGGGAGTCAGCCAAGGAATCCGCCAGAAAAGCCGCCGCAGAAAGAGCTAAAGGAAAGGAAGACAGGATCTCCTCTGTAGGAGCCTTGTCCCTCACCAGAGCCTCCAACTGCTGCAACCAAATCATGAGGGACCGAGCGACTGATGTACCGCGCAACTGAGGGACGAAAGATGCTAGCAGTGGACTCCCAGGAACTACGCAAGTAGCCGTCGGCCTTCTTGTCTAGCTGATCCCTCAAATTCCCCAAATCCTCAAAGGGAAGAGAGGAACGCTTAGACGCCCGGGCCACCGCTACATCAAGCTTGGGGGATCTATCCCAGGAAGTAGTGGCCTCCTCATCAAAGGGGTATTTTCTTTTAGCCAAATGGGTGAGAGCGCCCTTCTTATCAGGCTTAGCCCACTGATCCTCAATCAAAGCTTGGATTCGCTGATTCAAAGGAAAAGTCTGTCGTTTTTTGGAAGACAGACCACCGAACATTAAATCCTCCACTGAAGAGGGCTCACGGGAATCCACCAACCCCATAGTGGAACGAACAGCCTTAATCAAAAAATCAGTGTCTTTACGGGGAAAACAGGACCTCCCAGCACCACTACCCTCTGAGGAGGAAGACCCCGAGGAGGAGAAGGAGGAGGAAGACGAGGCCGAGGATGAACGAGACCTGCGTCTCCCCTTGTGAGAGCTATGAGCGGCACGGTCAGAACCAGAAGAAGAGGACCGGGACCTCCGTTTCTTACGCCCCCTATCCTTCCCGGAATTCTGTAGGGACTTCAGCTCTTCCCTCACTAAATCCCTAAGGCTAGAGGCCAGACTGGGAACAGCGCTTCGTACAGTTTCCTCAATGCAAGAGGCACACAAATCCTTAATACAATCCTCTGGAAGAGGGACTTTGCAGATAGCACAGTCCTTATGCTTTTGCTTAGCCGCCTTCTTCTTGCTGTCCTAAAACAAGCAAGAAGGCAGAGTAAATACAGATATCATAGCCCGAAGGCACTCACCCCACCAGAGGTATACCGATTTCCGGGCGGCTTTCGGGTCCACATCCTGCCTGGACCCCTTCTGAGAGGACTTGTGGCTGCCAGCCTGCTGGAGCTCCCCCGGGTCGGGTGGCACAAGTGTCCGCTGCTCCATCCCTCCGTTGTGGCCGGCGCCGCCCTCCATGCACTGCCCCACACCTCCGGCAGTAGTGGCAACGTCTCCCAGCCGCCGTTCGCTGGGCGCCGCCATCTTGGCCCGTACTGCGCAGGCGCGGAGCGTCACTTCCGGTCCGCGCCCGAAACCGGAAGTAGCGGTTCCCGGCGCGAAATTTGAAAGCTGCCACCGGGAACCCGCTCCCAGGCCCCTTACAGACCCAGGCACGCTGCGCCTACCAGAAAAAAGGGCTTCTTCACCCGGGGCACAGGTGTGCCAGGCAGCCACCAACCCTGCAGCTGCGACCCCCGAGCGGCAACAAGGGCCGAGAACCGGCCGCTGGTGGCCCTCTCCAGACCCCGTGCCCTCCACCACCGCAGGGGATACCCCGTGGAGGAGCTTCTGAACCCAAGTCCGGAGCCACTGCCTAGGTAAGGACAGCTTCTTCCAGCTACCGGGTCAGGCCAGGACCGCATGAGCTTCAGAGGTCTCCCACCTCCAAGACAGGAAACCTAAACTGAGGTCCAGGAGAGGTCCCGCCTTTTTATCTCAGAGGTTTCCTGTCTTGGATGGGCGGTCCTCTCTCTCAGGTAGTGCTGTCGTGGCGATGATGGAAAATTATATATATATATATATATATATATATATATATCTCCATATACACACACGTATGCATAAATAAATATATGTCCACATGTAGTCATACTTTTCGATTGATATATAGCAATGTAATAGCAGTGCTATGATAAAGCCAATATATGTTCACAACGATGTTTCTAGATGTTTTTTGAGAATGAGTAAAACTAAAATTTAAAAATAAAAAAACAAAACAAAAAAAACAACAAACTCAGAAATTGTTTTGTTTTTTCTTACATTTTTTAAGGTTCTTAGCGCATGCATTGGCCAATATATGCCTGCCCTTCAACCACTTCACAATGACCTTAATGCTGATGGTTCCCTGTATACACTTAAAGCCTCTCTTGTACCCTAGGGGTCTCTGTTACAATGGGCAGTAGCAGTAGACACACCACTTCAGATTGACCCTATGGTAGAGATGCGGCAACGCACCTGGGAGATGACCGACACCAGCCAATCATCTCCCGGCTGCTCACCGATGAAGTATCCTGACCGGCGCTAGCGAGCTCGCTCAGTGTGACACGCAGCAGCAGCCAGGCCCCCGCTGCGAGATCGCTGATCGTGTCAAAATGGCCTGAACCATTCCCCGCTGGGCAGCATGCATCGGTGTGTTTCACAGGGACAACGACCTCAATACTATGCCCTAGCGCGACAGGGTCCCAACGACCGCCATATCGTTGCTGCATCGCTGGTGAGATCTGACTGTTTGACATCTCACCAGCGATCACGTAGTGACACTCCAGCGATCCCTACCAAGTTATATTGTTGTCGGGATCGCTTGAGTGTCGCCAAGTGTAAATGTACCTTACTGATCACTCATTGCATTGCATTATCTAGAAGAGCGAGTCTCTGACTCGCAATGGCTGCTTCGCGGCCAATGCTTCGCGCTGCTAAGGCGACTCACCATGCCCGCTGCGCGGGCATAGCGAGTCGCCTTAGAACTGCTCGCAATGGCCGCTGCGCGGCCAATGCTTCGGGCGTATCCACATGACGACACTGACTCGCAGTGCGAGTGGACTCAGAAGGGGCAAAAAACCCATTCGCAATTATATAATAGATACATATTCTAGAATACCCGATGCGTTAGAATCGGGCCACCATCTAGTATATACACACAAATGTAGATATATATCTACATCTATGCCTACATCTGTGTGTGCGTGTGAGTGTGTGTGTGTACACACACAATTTAAATATCTTTCTCACTCTTTCTATGGATCAGTATGCAAACAGATAAAGAGAGTGGCAGCAAAAATTTCATACTAACAATTAGAAAATAATCATTAGCTGTAGTATATGTATTTTATTATTATTATTGGTAAGGGGGTACACACCATAAAAGTTCTTATATATCCCTCTGATCCTTGGCGGGACAAATACAGCCCTTGTTTTGCAGAGTCCGCACCCCTTGGGCTCCGCAGTGAACATCGCTCTGGGGATGCACGCATGTCAGTTGATCTATGGAGAATGTGTACTGCTGAGCCCAAAGTGTCACTATGGAGTACTGGAAATTACGTGTTCGGCGTCATTCCTGGAACTCAGCCCACTGACGAGGCAGGCGGGGGGAGCGCGCATTCAAATGTCAACATCACGCCCATCAGGGCGCGATATACAACAAAGGAGGCGGTGATGGGGACGCCCAAGGAGGGCTAGCAACGGTAGCCCCCCAGATCATTAGCATCATAATGAGTAAGTGATTAAAACTTTTTTTTTTTTTTACACAGTGACAGGGCAGATTTAGCACAGAGAGGGATAGTTAGAGCAGTAATAAGAAGATGCAGGGACAGGTAATGATAGCCTGGGGGCTTTAGGTAGGTGACAGGTTCACTTTAATACACTATGAAAGCCAAATGGGCTGTGACAGATGTGACACAGGGGAGGAGGAACAGGATTGTTCCTCCCCTGTGTGACATCAGCGCCGGCGTATTCCCGCTGGAATTGTGCATTGTCTAAACAGCAATGTGTAATACCAGGGGGAATAATGGGCTCCAATGGGAGAAGGTGCTGCTGCGTAAAGAATTGATATAATTATTCTATCTATGCACGCGCATTCTCCCAAAAAAGCGCTATATTTTTACGCCGTGTCTGTACGGAAAAGTGAATTTCACACTCACTTTGCTGGCAGACGCAGAGGCACATTGCGCATGTTTGAAAAGAGCGCGCAAACAAGCACTCAAAAATGTGCAATGTGTGAATGTAGCCTTAGGGTGCATCCTCACAATCAGGAGACGCAGTGTTTTGGACGCAGCGTCTTTGCGCTACGTCCAAAACGCTGCGTAGTACAGCAGTAGCACAGTGGATGGGGTTTCAAGAAATCCCATCCTCACAATGTGTAACCCACCCGCAGCGTCTTTGAAGCTGTGGTGGGGTTGCCGGGAGTCCGCTCCTCCGCAGCATGTTTATTTCATGCTGCGGAGTCGGAAGCGGCTCCCATCGGGTGACTGCAGGGAGAAGCCGCCCCGCACCTGCCGCACACGGTGAGTACAGGGCGTCTGCCGTCTCCCTGCGGCCCCCCGCGGCTTTCCTCAGGTCCAGAGGAGCTGCGTCCATCACACAGCTCCTCCGGACCGTGAGGACATACCCTGAGATCAGGGATGGTTAGGGATGTAATCTGCAGGCACATAAATGACCTGACAGGTTCCCCTTTAAGCTGTCTTTGATGAGGAAATCACCTTTCTTCTAACTAAATATGTTACTCACGATAAAAATAGCTGTAACTATACATATTACTGCAGCTAGAACTTTACATTTTCCATAAAGTTCACAAGAAAGCCAAATATCCCTAATGTTAATATATATATACACATACATATACACACACACACATATAAATACACACAAATTGCTTTAAATGCGTTACTGACCAAAACGTTTGCCATGTCAAAAATGCAAGGCCCCATTAAAGCCCAACATAGGACGGTGATGGGGAGAGTGGGGCAATGCCTCTTCACCCTCACAGCATTGTATAATAAAGGTCTCTTTCTGAGTGAATGAATCTTCCATTATGGTCACAGAGAGCAGTCACACGTAGAGGACACCGATTCCTGCTCTGCCCACTAGGGGGAGACACGAGTCTTCTCACCTGAACCCATTTCTAGTCCTTTTCTCTAGTAATTCCCCCTTACTCTCCTCAGTCCAGTACCGGGATGATGATGGCCCAGCGCTCCTCTATCCGGGATGATGATGGCCCAGCGCTCCTCTATCCGGGATGATGATGGCCCTTCGCTGCCTCTAGTAATGAATCCAAGCGTTCCTTACCTGATGAGGAGGTCGGGGTGTTAGCGGGGTCTTCAGCTGTGGTCCGGGGAGGAGAGTGCATACATAGAGGATATACCTGGAGAACCGGCCAGATATATCGCAGTGTGTATACAGCACCTCCGCCTCTGCCTTGCTCTAACTTGGTTGAGAAATGTCTAAGTTGTTGTGTCAAGATGGCGCCGGGAGGGCAGCGCTCCGGTCACATGACGTGTCCTGGCCTATCAGCACCGCCCATTGGAGGTTTCGTTTATGCGGAAGAGCAGGCTCAGCACCTCAGTGTGCGTCATGTAGTGAGGGAGGGGCAGGCGCTATGACTCGCCGCACTGCATAGTGTACACTGACTATGGCAGCTGTGCGGCTGAGCACTATGTCACGGCTCACATTACACAGTCAGTAGTCTTATAGAATACTAGATGATGGCCCGATTCTAACACATCGGGTATTCTAGAATATGAATGTAGTTGACATACTGTGACTGACAGAACTTGTTCAGTTAACATGAGTGATCTATAATAAAGTTAAAGGCAATCAGCTCACCCCTCGTATATTCGGTATGCACGGACCTGCGTCCTGGCAGCGCACGTAGAATTGTGAAGAAGAAAGTGATGGTCCAGCTCCCGATGAATAATGCTCAAATGAAGATTTATTAATCAATTTTCCAGTTGTCAGTACAGCCGGTGTTAGTGCTCATAATGCATGGATATTAAATATACAGAGAGCAACGCAAGGCCTTCATCGGGAGCTGGACCATCATTTTCTTCTTAACATGAGTGAACTACATATATATACTGTATTTATCAGCGTTATGGTATATGGTGGTACATTACAGCACATGTACAGCAGCGCTATAGTATATGGCAGTACATGTGTGGCAGCGCTATGGTATATGGCGGTACATTACAGTACATGTGTGGCAGTGCTATGGTATATGGTGGTACATGACAGCACATTTATAGCAGCACTATAGTATATGGCGGTACATTACAGCACATGTATAGCAGCACTATAGTATATGGCTGTACATTACAGTACATGTATAGCAACGCTATGGTATATGGCGGTACATTACAGTACATGTATAGCAGCGCTATAGTATATGGTGGAACATTACAGTACATATAGCACCCCCCCTCCTCAATTGGCGTCAGGCTGTGCAAGGTGGATTGCCACCCATGGTTACAGCAGCCAGCCAGCCCCTGCTAGTATACCCCCATGCCTCCTGTGATCACTCAAGCAACTCCCTGGAAGCCCCTCACTATACCCCCATGCCTCCTGTGATCACACAAGCAGCGCCCTGGAATCCCCTCAGTATACCCCCATGCCTCCTCTGATTACACAAGCAGCCTCCTAAAAGCCCCTCAGTATACCCATACGCCTCCTCTGATTACACAAGCTGCCTCCTGGAAGCCCCTTAGTATACCCCCACACCTCCTTTGATCACACAAGCAGCCCCCTGGAAGCCCCTCAGTATCAGGGGCGGACTGGCCCAGGTGCCAGGGTGGCAGCTGCCCCCCGAGCCAGTGATACAGTCCTAGTGTAGGGATGCCCACACCAGGGAGAGCAGCTGCTAAGCGGCTGCACAACTTGAGAGGTTGCGGGACCCGGGACTGGAGCGGAGGCAGCTGGGAGGTGAGAAAGGCCACCCCCCGCACCTAGCGACAGTAGCACCCCCCCCCTCCGCGCCTCACCTATCACCAGTAGCACCCCCACCTCAATTGGCGTCAGGCTGTGCAAGGTGGATTGCCACCCATGGTTACAGCAGCCAGCCAGCCCCTGCTCAGTATACCCCCACGCCTCCTGTGATCACACAAGCAGCCCCCTGGAAGCCCCTCAGTATCAGGGGCAGAATGGCCCAGGTGCCAGGGTGGCAGCGGCCCCCCGGGCCAGTGGTACAGTCCTAGCGTAGGGCGGCCCACACCAGGGAGAGCGGCCGCTAAGCGGCTGCACAACTTGAGAGGTTGCGGGACCCGGGACTGAAGCGGAGGCAGCTGGGAGGTGAGAAAGGCCACCCCCCCCCCCTCCGCGCCTCACCTAGCACTGGTAGCATCCCCCCTCCTCAATTGGCGTCAGGCTGTGCCAGGTGGATTGCCACCCGTGGTTACAGCAGCCAGCCAGCCCCTGCTCAGTATACCCCCACGCCTCCTGTGATCACTCAAGCAGCCCCTGAAAGCCCCTGACTATACCCCCACGCCTCCTCTGATCATACAAGAGGCCCCTCAATATACCCCGCCTCCTCTGATCATGCAATTCCTGGATGTCTCTCAACATACCCATACCTCCTCACATCATGCACACAGATCCTTGAATGCCTCTCTACGCTTAAGTCCCCGTCACACATAAGATAGTTAGCGAGATCGTTGTAACGTTTAATGGGGGGGGGGCGTGACAGGCGGGCTGTGCTGACACTTTGCTTCACCTAGACCTGTGTGACTGACGTCCTGTTGGTAACCTTGTGTCCATGAATGCCACCAGTCTCCTCCTTGTCAGCATGGGTGGACGCAGGCGCCACAGCCGCCCCCATGCCTGGGTTGCAGGAGATTGAGCACCGGTGTTCTTACACTTGTGTTGCCTACCAGTGGCGCTGGCAGCCCTCGGCTAGGTGCAGGGCCGCCATCAGGGGGTGACAGCCCTGACTGGAGTCAGAGGCCCCGAGCCCAGGGGGGCCCGGCCATTTTGAGCAGGCTCCTCCGGGCCCCGTCCCCCATGTCTTGCAGGGCCCCCCCCCCATTAATCACCGCCGCCAGGCCCTGAAGTTGCGGGGAGAAGCTGCGGCAGGGAGCGGTGGGCGCCGCCATGTTCTTTGTGGCCGGCACCCAATAACTGTACAACCGGTCAGTAGAGGTTGAGACTTCTACACAATGGCCGCGGTCTCCATTTAGCCGCGGCCACTTTGTTGAAGTCTCAACTTCCACCGACCGGCTGTACAGTTAGTGAATGCAGCCGGCCACAAAGAACATGGCGGCGCCCACCGCTAGCTACTGCAGGCCTGCAGCTACTCCCCCGCAGCCAGCTCCAGTCCTGCAGATGTGCCCTCCGGGCTCCGGCACCCCTGCTCCGCATCCACAGCTCCCCCCAATGGTAAGTTATGGGGGGGGTCCGGGGTAGGGATGGGGCAATGTACAGAATAAGGGGCCATATATAGGGAAGGAGGCTGTGGGGATATAGGGAGGGAGGCGGGATGGAGGAAGAATGGAGAGAGGCTGTCAGGATGGAATAGGCTATTGGGATAGAGGGAGGCTGTCAGGATGGAGGAACGCTGTTGGGATGGAGGAAGTATGGAGGGAGGCTGTTAGGATGGAGGGACGTTGATGGGATGGAGGGAGGCTATTACTCAGTATAATAAATGCCATAAATCAATCAAGAATATTTTATATAAACATTGGCCAATACTTTAAAATGATCCCGTTTTTAAAGATGTCATCCCCAGTAAACCTAATATAACATATCGCAGAGCACCAAATGTAAAGAGCATTATAGCCCCTAGCCGCATGAAATCAAATAGAATCCATGACTATTCCACTAATCAAACAACAAAAAGAACTGTAAAATGTAGAAAGAGCAGATGTAAATGCTGTGCAATTATACAGGAGCTGACAAGTTTCAGTTCCAATTATAATGGAGAGGTATTCTCCATTAAACATGATATGGATTGTTCCTCTTCATATGTCATTTATTTATTTTGAATGTCCCTGCAAACTGCAATACATCGGAAGAACGATACAGCCCCTGCATGACAGAATTAACAAGCACAGAGCCAATATTTCCAAGGGATATAAACAACATGGGGTATCTTTTCATTATAATATGTGCCATAACAAGGATCCAACTAAGATCAGGCTCATTCCTATAGACCACGTACCAGCCTATGTATCAAATAGATTTGAGGTACTGAAAAATAGAGAAAAATACTGGATATATAAATTAAACACAATAAAGCCTAATGGACTGAATATTATAACTGAACTGATATAATTATACCCCTCAGTGCCTCTTTTTACTCTGTAATCAGATAATT
Organism: Allobates femoralis; assembly: GCA_033576535.1. Taxonomy (NCBI): domain Eukaryota; kingdom Metazoa; phylum Chordata; class Amphibia; order Anura; family Aromobatidae; genus Allobates; species Allobates femoralis. The sequence continues at coordinate 259,359,148 of JARQOC010000006.1, forward strand.
CATGTCTTTGAATAGGAAGTGAGTCCCCTAGTGGCGAACATTTATAGAACTTAGAGCTGAACAACTTTGTCTCCAGGTAACTACATCATTGGTACCTAATTACCCAATACTGCCATCTTGTGACTACTTGAAAATTAGCAGCTTTGTAAATGAATTTATCAGATATACAGTTGATTTATATAAAAGTTCATATAGTGCAAGAACTATTAACACTTATAATCAACAAATATGTTTTTAACATTTTTAGTATTTTATATAGGTGCATAATGTATTTATATTTATTTTATATTTTTATATTTATATATACATATCTTTACAGCACTATAAATTATCACCTATCATTGTTTTATATACATACCGTATATACTCGCGTATAAGCCGAGTTTTTCAGCCCAAAAATTGGGCTGAAAAGTACCCCCCTCGGCTTATACGCGAGTCAGTGCGGGGGCTGCTGTATACAGCGGTATACAGCAGCCCCCGCATCCCCAGTAATGCAGGGCCCCCCCCCCCTCATGCTCCGGTCACCTGTAAAGCAAGTTATACTTATCAGTGCCCGCTGCCGTCCGTGCCCGCCGCTGCCGACATGCGATCCTCCATCTTCATTCATCTTCTTCCTGCTTCTGTGCGCGTCGCAGGCAATGACGTCATTACCGGCGACGCGCACAGGAAACAGGAAGAAGATGCATGAAGACGGAGGATCGGGATGTCGGCAGATGCGGGCGCGGACGGCAGCGGGCACTGATAAGTATAATTTGCTTTACAGGAGACCGGAGCATGAGGGGGGGGCCCTGCATTACTGGGGCTGCCTGTATACTACCACTGGGGCTGCTGTATATAGGGGCCCTGCATTACTGGGGCTGCAATACCACTGGGGCTGCTGTATATAGGGGCCCTGCATTACTGGGGCTGCAATACCCCTGGGGCTGCTGTATATAGGGGCTGCAATACCACTGGGCTGCAATACCACTGGGGCTGCTGTATATAGGGGGCCCTGCATTACTGGGGCTGCAATACCACTGGGGCTGCTGTATATAGGGGCCCTGCATTACTGGGGCTGCTGTATATAGGGGCTGCAATACCACTGGGGCTGCTGTATATAGGGGCCCTGCATTACTGGGGCTGCAATACCACTGGGGCTGCTGTATATAGGGGCTGCAATACCACTGGGGCTGCAATACCACTGGGGTTGCTGTATATAGGGGCCCTGCATTACTGGGGCTGCAATACCACTGGGGCTGCTGTATATAGGGGCTGCAATACCACTGGGGCTGCTGTATATAGGGGCTGCAATACCACTGGGGCTGCAATACCACTGGGGCTGCTGTATATAGGGGCTGCTGTATACACCACTGGGGCTGCAATACCACTGGGGCTGCTGTATATAGGGGCTGCAATACCACTGGGGCTGCTGTATATACCACTGGGGCCTGCTGTATATCATACTGCTGGGGCCTGTATACCACTGCTGGGGGCTGTATACCTGTGCTGGGGTCCACCCTCGGCTTATACGCGAGTCAATAGATTTTCCCAGGTTTTGGGGGCAAAAGTAGGGGGGTCGGCTTATACACGGGTCGGCTTATACATGAGTATATACGGTAATTAATATTTTTATAGCAAATTTATATTTTTATATATTTTTCATATTTATATTTCACCTTGTCACATAGTAACAATGAAAACTGACTTCTCAAGGGTTTGAACCACTGAACTTCTGTTTGTTTTTCACTGCGGGTCTGTGATATCCACATGGTCTCTCTGATCACTCATTTGTTTGTCCACACTTCAGAGACACATAGAAATAATTGCAACAAATATCACTCTAATTATTTGTTTTTAAAAAAAATGAAACAATATATACTCTTTTTTTCTCACTTACACTAATTCTTCATTTTCATATCATAGTCTATTCTATATACCGTATTTTTCGGATTATAAGACGCACTTTTGTTACCCAAACTTTGGGGTAAAGTTAGGGGTGCGTCTTATAATCCGAATATACGGATCATATAGTACATTATATAGGGGATGGTGGGGGCAGCTCTGGAGTGTGCCCGGGGGTCCAGTGTGCTGGCTGGGGGCTGCAGGAGGGAGTGGGAGATCTCCTGCTCCCGCTTATTTAATATGCACTGCCGCTGTCCATCACCGCGGTGCTGAAATCGCACCACGGTGATGGGACTGAGTGCGCAGTGCATATTACATTGCCTGCGCCCCCCCAGTGATTACACATGCCTCCCCCCATGCTGCATATGGCCCACTATGATTTCACATGCCTCCCCCTTGCTGCATATGGCCCCCCCAAGCTGCTGCCCATAATAAAATAAACGTTTTCCTCACTATTTCCAGTGATGAGCTGCCTGTCTCCCTGCTTTCTCCCTCCGTGCAAGCTGCGTCCGAACTTCCTGCTTCTCTGCCTGTGATGTGACTCTTTGCTGAGCAGCTCACATGACAAGCAGAGAAGCAGGAAGTTCGGACGCAGCTTGTACAGAGGGAGACAGGCAGCTCATCACTGGAAATAGTGAGGAAAACGTTTGTTATTTTATTATGGGCAGCAGCTTGGGGGGGCCATATGCAGCAAGGGGGAGGCATGTGTAATCATAGTGGGCCATATGCAGCATGGGGGGAGGCATGTGTAATCATAGTGGGCCATATGCAGCATGGGGGGAGGCATGTGTAATCATAGGGGGCCATATCCAGCACTGGCGGACGTGGGCCAGCACTGGCGGACGTGGGCCAGCACTGGCGGACGTGGGCCAGCACTGGCGGACGTGGGCCAGCACTGGCGGACGTGGGCCAGCACTGGCGGACGTGGGCCAGCACTGGCGGACTTGGGCCAGCACTGGTGGACTTGGGCCAGCACTGGGGGACGTGTGCCATCAATGGGGGACGTGTGCCATCAATGGGGGACGTGTGCCAGCACTGGGAGACTTGTGCCATCCATAGGGGACGTGTGCCAGCACTGGGGGACGTGTGCCAACACTGGGGGACATGTGCCAGCCATAAACCGATTGAGGGGGCCATATCTAGGATGAGGGGGCTATATCCCAGGATGAGGGACCATGTACCAGGAAGTGGGGGCTATGAGAGACATATACCCTATATGATTTTTAAGACGGACACTGGCATTATAAGACGGACCCCATTTAACATTAAAAATTATTTTTTTCTCTTTTCCTTCATTAAATTTGGGGGTGCGTCTTATAATCAGGTGCGTCTTATAAAGCGAAAAATACGGTATATTTTTTCTATATTTTTCACATATTTATATTATCAAGTAATATTTCTTTCTTCCTGCCTGTACTGATGAGGTGGAGCATCAGACTGATCTACACTACTTCTTGTATATAGTATGATGATAAATACATACTAATTGAGTTCTATTCAGAAGTAAGGATGTATCAACATATCACTTTTTTATTTTTGCTCCTAATTTTATTTTGGCATATATACATATATAATTTTTTAGTACTTTGTATTTTATAAATAAAAGGTCTTGAAGTTTATTTAATTAGTGTTTTAGCTTTTCAGACCCCGTTTTTCAGGGCATATAACATCGATAATGGATCAGTGATCAGGATAGATCATGTGTTAATCTATTTTTTCAAAAGATGGGTTGCACCGCCCATCATTGATGATGCTGTGTCTTGGTCATCAGTGACGTCCTAATCTGATGATACATCCGGTCTTTTTGTTATATAAGATGAGTGTGTATGACAAATGTAATGCCCTGATGACGATGCTAGGAATAGCATTGAAACGTGTAGGCAAATAAAGTAAGAAGGGGGTTCCTTTATTCAAGACTTTTTGAGTGTTCATTTCAAGCAGCGCGGACTGTGATACACCATCCCTGGATCCAGAAGGATGGAGGGACGTTGATGGGATGGAGGGAGGCTATTGCGATGGAGGAAGGATGAAGGGAGGCTGTCAGGATGGAGGAAGGATGAAGTAAGGCTGTTGGAATGGAGGAAGGATGGAAGGAGGCTGTCAGGATGGAGGGAGGCTGTCGGGATGGAGGAAGGATGGAAGGAGGCCATCAGGATAGAGGGAGGCTGTTGGGATGGAGGAACGCTGTTGGGATGGAGGAACGCTGTTGGGATGGAGGAAGTATGGACGGAGGCTGTCAGGATGGAGGGACATTGTTGGGATGGAGGGAGGCTATCGCGATGGAGGGAGGCTGTCAGGATGGAGGGAGGATGAAGTGAGGCTGTCGGGATGGAGGAAGGATGGAGTGAGGCTGTCGGGATGGAGGAAGGATGGAGGGAGACTGTCGGGATGGAGGGAGGCTGTCGGAATGGAGGGAAGCTGTTGGGATGTTGTCTATATGGCTGGCAGCCATCTCTATTGCGTACGGACAGCAGTAGTCTCTATTGTGTATGGCCAGCAGCAGTTTCTATTGTGTATTCTCTATTGTATGTATAGCCAGCAGCAGTCTCCATTGTGTATACGGTCCGCAGCCATCTCTATTGTGTATACAGGTAGCAGCTGTCTCTATTATGTATTCTCTATTGTATACACAGCTATTGTGTTTAGCTTTATAGAAAAGAAGTTGCAACACACAATCAGCGGTGTTTATTCACTCTTCGTGGGGTGGCGCTTGAACAGGCATATAGTCCACCATATGCCTGTTGACTATATGCCTGTTGAAGCGCCACTTGCAGTGTGAAACGGCCATCGCCTTTGAGAACCCACCGTCCTCCCACCCGCACCATGCAAGACCACACGAAGAGGGAATAAACACAGTTGATCCTACGATGTTGCAAATTCATTTCTATAACACTAACCGGAAGTGATGAACTGCTAACCGGAATTTTGCACCGGGTTGTTTGAGCGCTCAGCAGGCTGAATGCCGGAGCGCTGGTGATCAGGAAAGGGGCACCCTGAAGCGATCTGCAAGGTGCAGCTCCCCAGAAACACCGTGGACAGATTGGTGCTGGCACCAACAATCGTCAGAACCGTGACTGATACATCTATTGTGTATTCAGCCCACAGCAGTCTCAAGTGTGTGCGTGTGTGTAATATATAATAGAGTGTAAAAAAAGGAAAAACAGCACAAAAAATAGAAAAAAGTGGACTTTATCACCCAATGGCGTGGCCACGCATTGGGCAATAAAGTCCACTTTTTTCTATTTTTTTTGTGCTGTTTTCCTTTTTTTTTTAATCTATTGTAAGGAACCATCTGGATTGCTGGTTGGTAAAGCTTTGCACATAAATTGAGGTAATTTTTGGTGCTGTTCCAATTTTTCACTATATATGTAATGTATGTTTGGGTGGAGGCGGATCTAGGGTGGAGGTGGAGTCTGGGCGGAGTCTCAGGGGGTGGAGGCTGAGCAGAGTCTCAGGGGGGCCCCAAAATTTTGGCAGTCAGGGCCCTGAAATTCCTAGTGGCAGCCCTGGCTAGGTGCAACGGATATTTTACCTGGCTAAATTTTGGTGAGTTATTTTCCCGTCATACATAACAAGATCATTAGCGAGATCGTTGTAATGTCACAGGTTTTGTGACGCAACAGCGATCTCGCTATGTGTAACACTTAGCAGCGATCAGGCCCCTGCTGTGAGATCGCTGATCGTTACAAAGTGCTCTGGGTCATTTTTTGGTCGTTGCGCTCCTGCTGGGAACGCTGCATCGCTGTGCTTGACAGGGACAACGACCAACGATCTCGATACTACGCCCGAGAGTGACAATTCCCAACGACCTCTATCATTCCGGATCATTGCTGAAGTCACTGGTGATATTGACTGTTTGACATCTCACCAGTGATCCCAAAGTGACGTATCAGCGATCCCTACAGGTCGTTTCGTTGTCGGGATCGCTGGCGCGTTGCTATGTATGACGGGAGCTTTATTCACATGGTCTATCCTCCCCACCTGAGTCCACTGTGGATCAGCCTCACAGCACAAGGCTGCACATGTTCGCCTCAGCGGAGTCCTCTGCACACAGCCCAGCAGAGAAGCTCCTCAGCAGAGTCCTCTGCACACAGCTTAGTAGAGAAGCTCCTCAGCAGAGTCCTCTGCACACAGCTCAGTAGAGAAGCTCCTCAGCGGAGTCCTCTGCACACAGCTCAGTACAGAAGCTCCTCAGCGGAGTCCTCTGCACACAGCTCAGTACAGAAGCTCCTCAGCAGAGTCCTCTGCACACAGCTCAGTAGAGAAGCTCCTCAGCAGAGTCCTCTGCACACAGCTTAGTAGAGAAGCTCCTCAGCAGAGTCCTCTGCACACAGCTCAGTAGAGAAGCTCCTCAGCGGAGTCCTCTGCACACAGCTCAGTACAGAAGCTCCTCAGCGGAGTCCTCTGCACACAGCTCAGTACAGAAGCTCCTCAGCAGAGTCCTCTGCACACAGCTCAGTACAGAAGCTCCTCAGCAGAGTCCTCTGCACACAGCTCAGTAGAGAAGCTCCTCAGCAGAGTCCTCTGCACACAGCTTAGTAGAGAAGCTCCTCAGCGGAGTCCTCTGCACACAGCTCAGTAGAGAAGCTCCTCAGCGGAGTCCTCTGCACACAGCTCAGTACAGAAGCTCCTCAGCGGAGTCCTCTGCACACAGCTCAGTACAGAAGCTCCTCAGCAGAGTCCTCTGCACACAGCTCAGTAGAGAAGCTCCTCAGCAGAGTCCTCTGCACACAGCTTAGTAGAGAAGCTCCTCAGCAGAGTCCTCTGCACACAGCTCAGTAGAGAAGCTCCTCAGCGGAGTCCTCTGCACACAGCTCAGTACAGAAGCTCCTCAGCGGAGTCCTCTGCACACAGCTCAGTACAGAAGCTCCTCAGCAGAGTCCTCTGCACACAGCTCAGTACAGAAGCTCCTCAGCAGAGTCCTCTGCACACAGCTCAGTAGAGAAGCTCCTCAGCGGAGTCCTCTGCACACAGCTCAGTACAGAAGCTCCTCAGCGGAGTCCTCTGCACACAGCTCAGTACAGAAGCTCCTCAGCAGAGTCCTCTGCACACAGCTCAGTACAGAAGCTCCTCAGCAGAGTCCTCTGCACACAGCTCAGTAGAGAAGCTCCTCAGCAGAGTCCTCTGCACACAGCTTAGTAGAGAAGCTCCTCAGCAGAGTCCTCTGCACACAGCTCAGTAGAGAAGCTCCTCAGCGGAGTCCTCTGCACACAGCTCAGTACAGAAGCTCCTCAGCGGAGTCCTCTGCACACAGCTCAGTACAGAAGCTCCTCAGCAGAGTCCTCTGCACACAGCTCAGTACAGAAGCTCCTCAGCAGAGTCCTCTGCACACAGCTCAGTAGAGAAGCTCCTCAGCAGAGTCCTCTGCACACAGCTTAGTAGAGAAGCTCCTCAGCAGAGTCCTCTGCACACAGCTCAGTAGAGAAGCTCCTCAGCGGAGTCCTCTGCACACAGCTCAGTACAGAAGCTCCTCAGCAGAGTCCTCTGCACACAGCTCAGTACAGAAGCTCCTCAGCAGAGTCCTCTGCACACAGCTCAGTACAGAAGCTCCTCAGCAGAGTCCTCTGCACACAGCTCAGTACAGAAGCTCCTCAGCAGAGTCCTCTGCACACAGCTCAGTAGAGAAGCTCCTCAGCGGAGTCCTCTGCACACAGCTCAGTAGAGAAGCTCCTCAGCAGAGTCCTCTGCACACAGCTTAGTAGAGAAGCTCCTCAGCAGAGTCCTCTGCACACAGCTTAGTAGAGAAGCTCCTCAGCAGAGTCCTCTGCACACAGCTCAGTAGAGAAGCTCCTCAGCGGAGTCCTCTGCACACAGCTCAGTAGAGAAGCTCCTCAGCAGAGTCCTCTGCACACAGCTTAGTAGAGAAGCTCCTCAGCAGAGTCCTCTGCACACAGCTCAGTAGAGAAGCTCCTCAGCGGAGTCCTCTGCACACAGCTCAGTACAGAAGCTCCTCAGCGGAGTCCTCTGCACACAGCTCAGTACAGAAGCTCCTCAGCAGAGTCCTCTGCACACAGCTCAGTACAGAAGCTCCTCAGCAGAGTCCTCTGCACACAGCTCAGTAGAGAAGCTCCTCAGCGGAGTCCTCTGCACACAGCTCAGTACAGAAGCTCCTCAGCAGAGTCCTCTGCACACAGCTCAGTAGAGAAGCTCCTCAGCAGAGTCCTCTGCACACAGCTCAGTACAGAAGCTCCTCAGCAGAGTCCTCTGCACACAGCTCAGTACAGAAGCTCCTCAGCAGAGTCCTCTGCACACAGCTCAGTAGAGAAGCTCCTCAGCGGAGTCCTCTGCACACAGCTCAGTACAGAAGCTCCTCAGCACAGCGCTCATCACGACACAACCCGCCGCACATATCACCAAGTTACCGCTAGACTGAGTAAGCCCCGCCCCTTCCGGTGACGTTCTGGTCTCAAGATCTCACTCCTCCCCCTCCAGAGATGAACTCCAGGCTAGCCGCTCCCATGATCTGTGGGCCCAGGATTCCCGGATAGCTGGTCACGTGATGTCCAGAGCCGGGTTCAGCGCTGTCACATGTATTGGTGAGTAGGAGCAGCTGTGATTGTGCTCGGAGCCTCCGTCTATCTATTCCTTGATGACACCCTGTGTCCTAGGATCCGATCCTCTTGTCTGTTCCCAGTATCTGCAGCAGGACTGTGGTGTGAAGATTCGCAGTGTACACAGATGTGTGAACTGTCACATATTCAGGATGATTGTTTCTCTGTCCTGTGTGCAGGATGTCTCTGCTGATTACCTATGGGTAATATGGCTATACAGGGCCGGCTCCAGGTTTCTGTGGGCCCCAGGCAAAAAGGTCTCAGTGGGCCCCCTTTAAGTACATATCGCGGACTATATATATATATATATATATATATATATATATATATATATATATATAATAACAAACGACTGCAGCACTCCTCTTGTTTTAGTAACCTCTTGCCTTTATTGGGCCTTCAGGTGTACAGGGCAACGTTTCGGGACAAATCTCCCTTCTTCCAGCCTTTTCCCTTCTTTCATTTCATCATTATATTATATATATATATATATATATATATATATATATATATATATATATATATATATATTGCCGCACACTTACTGCAATCCCCATAGACAATGCATGGGGCTTGCCGCAAACGTGCAGCAAGTGCAGCCGCTAGGCGGAAAATGCGGCAGTTGCAGGTTTTTTTACCGCAACTGCCACATTTCCTTACAGGAACAGTGACTGCTGAAACCAGCAAGAGCTGTTTCTAACAGTGAGTATATTACACGTTGTTAGGAGCGGGCTAAAATGCGATTGCATTCCCTTGCGCTTTTTAAAAATACCCTTCAAATGCAAAATGTTGCATTTTTGTGCGTCTGAGGATGCTTGGTATATACACAAGCATTCTCAACCACACAAATAATGCAAGCAGCTCAATGGAGCCGCACTGCCATATGCTGGCACCGCAGCCAAGCGGAGTGTCTGGCCGTCCAGATCTCTCTTTCTCCTCACCTTTCTTCTTGCCGCTCCGGTCTCCTCTGGTCGCTCTGCACATATCAGCACAGTGATGACATCGTGCCCCTCCATGCTGAGCTGCAGAATGCAGACAGCGGCAGAAGAGACTCTGGAGAAGAATGCTGCTGGCAAAGGTGGCTGAGACTATAGGAGCGGAATCCGCGGGGGGCTACCACTGGTACACATACCTCGTACACACTCGGCTCTGCTCCGTACACCTCATACACACATGGCTCTGCTCCGTACACCTCGTACGCACGCGGCTCTGCTCCGTACACCTCGTACCCACACGGCTCTGCTCCGTACACCTCGTACACACTCGGCACTGCTCCGTACACCTCGTACACACTCGGCTCCGCTCCGTGCACCTCGTACACACTCGGCTCTGCTACATTTACACTGTAAATCCCTCCTGACCCCACACATAACCTTCACCTAATTGCCATACACCTAGTACACACTCACCTCTGCTACATTCACACTGTAAATGCCTTCTGACCACACACAAACTTCACCTTATTTGAGCATCATTCATGGTGGCCAGCACAGTCCTGGATACACTGAGGAGCTGATCATGAGACCCCTGACTCCTCCCCATCCATTGACATCATCACAGGTCCTGTCAGCCTGAGCCCAGAGTGTGCAGCTCTGTCGGCTCCTGTGGAGGGGGGAGGAGGGAGACCCTCCGGTGCTGCAGGAGCCTGAAAATGACCCCCCAGCTGCCCCCTGGATATGGCTCTGGCTGTGGGGGCAGTGCTCAGGGGCCCCTGAGGCTTGGGTCACACTTGCATTGTGACCCTAGCCTTATGCAAGTATTGTATGTTGCAGCGCATAGCGTTTAACGCTGTGCGCTGCCAGCAACTGAGCCCATAGAAACCCGACGTTTACCTTGACAACCACTGGTTGTCAATGTAAACATCGGGTTTCTATGGGCTCAGTTGCTGGCAGCGCACAGCGTTAAACGCTCTGCGCTGCAGCAGACAATACTTGCGTCAGGCTAGGGTCACAACACAAGCGTGACCCTAGCCTCAGGGGCCCGGTGGGCCCCCTCCAACCAGTCGGGCTCCGGCACTTGCCCGGGTACGCCGGGTGCTGACGCCGGCCCTGTGGCTATATGTGCCCAGGAGCTGTGTGTATGGTCCTACCAGAGCCTGTGCACCATGTGACCACCTGAGTCACATGACCAGTCACATGGTGCAGGTCCTGGTCCAGGTCCGCCGGTACATGGAGGAAGACACCACTGGGGAGGGTTAGTTATTGGCAGGGGCATAAGTACAACAAGTGCAGGGATTGCAATCGCAACAGGGCCCTTGAGCCAAGGGGGCCCTAAAAGACCCTCTGGCCTATAGAAAAAGTCTAATGCTTTTAAAGGTTTGCAATAATTAGGGGCCCCGTTGGTGCTTTCACATTAGGACCTCTGGGCCTTAAGTTACACCACTGGAGTGTTTTTGCTGTGGAAATCGCAGGGAAAAAGCATCACAAATGTGAATACCCATCTGTTTGTGATGCTCTTTTTGGGGGTTTATAATGGGAAAATGCAGCCCTAAAACAGGCATGTTAATTGCCAGGGACTTTTATAAATGCAGGCGATTTCTGCTGCAAAAACGCACGTGGGCACAGCTTTTTGACAATCACATTGACTTTAATGTTATCCTTTCATGACCTATGACATACATGTACAACATAGGCCGCCTCCCACCCTTTGGATCGCGCTGATCCCTGCTGTAATCGCAGGTCCCGTGAAGCAGTCACTGAATGTATTACCTGGTCTTGTGATGAACCCGGAAGCTGTCCTTCTTCACTTCCTGCTGGCGATGACCCAGTGACAACTCGTCTAAAGACAGGAGAAGCGACCACAGTCCACAGTGTGCAGCACTTAGGACCTCTAGTGGGCCATGGAAAATCATGAAATAAGTTTTTAAAAGTATGAAATCCCCCCCCCACCCATAAGTTCAAAATCACCCCCCTTTTGCACCATTGAAAATAAAACTATTATAAAAAATAAAGTACACATATTTGGTATCGCCGTGTTCAGAAAAGCCCAATCTATCAAAATATAAAATCAATTAATCAGATCGGTAAACTGCGTAATGGAAAAAAATCTCCAAACACCAAAATTACCATAATTGTTTTGTTCGCTGCAATAAAATGCAATACTAGGTGATAAAAACAGCGCATCCACCCAAAAATGGTATCATTAGAAACATCAGCTCAATACACACAAAAAAAGGTGTCACACAGCGCTGATCCCGAAAAATGAGAACGCTACAGGGCGCAGAACATGGCACAAAAAATGTGATTCTTTTTTTCTGAAAACTTCAGATTTTTTTTTCACCACTTAGATACCAGTAAAAGTATACATGTTTGGTATCTACAAACTCATACCGACCTGCGGCATCACACCGTCACGTCAGTTTCACCATATAGTGATCATGGTGAATAAAAAACTGAAAAGATAAATGTGTAATTTCACTTTTTTTGCAATTTCACCGCTCTTAAAATTGTTTTCCCATTTTTCTGTACACTATATGGTAAGTAAACAAACTCATCTGAAAGTACAACTTGTCCTGCATAAAACAAGCCATATGTCTATATTGATGGAAAAATAAAAAAGTTATGACTCTTGGACAGAGGGGATAAAAAAATGAAAACCAGAAAATGGAAACTTGCCAGGTGGTGAAGGGGTTAAAGCTGTGGGTGCTGCGTTTTTGCTGCAGAAACGCAGCAAAACAATGCGGTACAAACGCAGCACAAATAAGGGGACCCAGACAGACACACACAGCACTTCATCACTCCCCCAGCAAGCACACGGCGATTACTAGTGATGTCTTCTTCCTGGACATTGGCAGGAGATGTGTATATCGTACTTCCAGGACCCTGGAAAGTCACATGGGGCTCAGGTCCTGTAGACACTTGGCGCAGCTTCTGCCGGTGCCCGGGAGGAAGAAATCACCGGTGATCGCTGTGGGCTCATCGGGGAGTCAGAGGATTGCATGGTGGTTCTGAAGTAGGTTGCAAGGTCACTTTGTTGCATCTGTTGGCCAATTGTTCGGCATCTGCATTTTATCATCCAAAACCTTAGACAGCAAGACTCTTGGCAATGAAACCCATAAATTGCATGGATCGTCGTAAAGAGGGTCCAGATATATGGAATAGCTTTTATAGGCAAACGTGAAGGTGGGTGAGATACTGCAGGGAGGGCATCTATGAGATTACGCTTGATAGAGAGGGTTATAAGTGTGTTTTTGGCTGGACTTAGGTGAGTGGATAGGGCTTCTTTTGTTCATAAATATGCCTTCGCTTTATTTCTCAATAGGATCAATTCAATATCCGTATTATGGTGTTTGTTGTAGTCTTAAGTCATTCGCAGCCATCTGCACAAATGGACTGACTGATAATCGGCATAGAATTCTGGGAGTCCTACGCCTCCATTGGACTTGGTATAGGTGAGTATTTTATAAGAGAGTCTTGCTCTTTTATTTCTCCAAACAAATCGTGGCACACTCAGTTTAATGGTGGAGGCATACTGTCATGTATCAAAAATGGAGCGTTTTTGATGCATGACAGTGATGCGAGTGCTGTGCATTTTTACTGTGAGTGTGGTGCAAGTGTGTGAGAGTGTCGTGCAAGTGTGCTGCGAGAGTCAGTGTGTGGTGCGAGTCAGTGTGCTGCGGTCCTGAAGTTTGCTCGGCGGGATTTCTCAGCATACTGAGAAATCCCGCCGAGCAAACTTCAGCACCAAGGACAGCACTGACTGTCAGCTCAGCGCAGACTTCAACCCCGCCGACAGCATTTACCGGCGAATTGTCAAAGCAGCTGTGTTTGAATTTGCCGGGTTGCCAGCACAGCAACCAATCAGCTTTCACCGCTGTGACAGCAGTGGTGAAAGCCGAATTGGTTAAATCAGCCTGTAAATATTGTCCATGGTGCTGAAGATAAATCATAGAGGGATACCTCTTTGCATGGACTTTAAACCACCAGCGGTGTTTGAATTTGCTGGTAAATTCTGTCCATGGTGCTGAAGTATTATCAGCTGGAGATCCTGCTTTGACAGCAGCGGTGTTTGCCGAAATTGTAAGAACCCACATGTGTTTCTTGCACCTATATACTTTCAATGGGCACTTGCGCGAGGAAATTGCGTTCAATCGCAGCATGCTGCGATTGAACTCACATTTCACTCACAATGCGAGTTCAGTGCATGGAATCCACACTAATATAACAAGTATCATTTAATAATACTGGTCTGTGTGCAATGTGAGTTTTTAGTAATATATATTCCTAAATATTTATAGCTGTTTAGGGCCATCTAAATTGTGAGAGTTTGCAGAGAAGGCATGAGCAGTCTTGGGGCGGTAATATTTAAAGCTTCAGATTTATTGAGATTGATTTTGAAGTTGGAGAGTGTACTTGAAGTGGGTAAATATATCAATAAGGTATGGGAAGGATTGCAGTGGGTTGGTAATCACAAGGAGCAGATCGTCCGCGAATGCTAAGGTATTAAGTTCTAATTCTTTTAATCTTTAAACCTTGTATAATGTCTTATCCTCTGTATAAGTGTCTCCATATTCAAAATGAAGAGCCTGGGACAAAGGGCAACCTTTGTGTGTGCCATTAGAGATTGTAAAGCTCTGTGAAAGCACCCTATCCACCAGAACCTGTCAGGGGTTGCGCGTAAATAGAGAAGATAGCTGTAATAAAGCCCGCAGGGATTTCAAACTTTTCTAATGTTTGTACCATGAAACGCCAACTCACGCTGTCGAATGCTTTTCAGACATCCGTGGATAACAGGGTGAGAGGTATCCCTCTATGTGATGCATAGGCGATTGCTTGAATAATTTTAGCGCAATTGTGTCCAAAAAAGGGTTCAGGGGAGTATAAGTATCATCACCTACCACCAGAAGACCCTCTTTAAACAGGTTGAGTAGATCTAGAGTTTTGGAGATCCATTAGATCTGGTTGACGTTAGGGGCATATAAATTACACAATATTACAAGGTTGTTAGCTAGACAGCCCTTCACCATTATGTACCGTCTCTCATCGTCAGACAGAACGTATTTTAATGTAAAATGGACATTTTTTCTAATTGCAACGCTCACACCTCTGGAGGCACTTGAGCCTGTGCTATGAAACCATGTCAGGAAAATGCTACCTCTTTTAAAGTAAGTTTCTTGTAAAAAGAGCGATCTTGGGCTAGAATAACACTTGCATTTTTTCCATGCATTTTTCGCACTTGTCTTTTTGGAAAAACACATCCATAGGCCCCCATGCAAAAAAACGCATGCCCGATGGCAAAAACGCATATCTAAAGTGTCATGCGTTTTTGGCTCAGCACCAACAAATGCATTGTGATGCATTTTTGGTGCTTTTTCAAAAACGCATGCGTTTATGTAACATGGGGCCTTATGGGAACCGCATTTGAAAACGCATGGCATTTAAATGGTACCGTGTGTTTTTGCATGAATTTTTGCATGCGTTTTTTAAGGCTGCTCCAGACTTAACAGCAAAAACGCAGGCTTCAAAAAGCAACCTTAAAAAACGCATGCAAGCGTGACCCTAGCCTTAGTTTTCCTTTTGTTTAGTAAGGTCATGATGTGATTGCACTTTACCGGTAAATTTAAACCCTTCACATTAAAGGATGCTACCATCACAGTAGCAGGAAGAGTCTCAACTGACATTTGGTATGGTATAGAAAAACGGCATGCTCTCCCATTTGTACCAAAGAACTACAGTTAGGGCCAGAAATATTTGGACAGTGACACAAGTTTTGTTATTTTAGCTGTTTACAAAAACATGTTCAGAAATACAATTATATATATAATATGGGCTGAAAGTGCACACTCCCAACTGCAATATGAGAGTTTCCACATCCAAATCGGAGAAAGGGTTTAGGAATCATAGCTCTGTAATGCAATAGCCTCCACTTTTTCAGGGGACCAAAAGTAATTGGACAGTGGACTCTAAGGGCTGCAATTAACTCTGAAGGCGTCTCCCTCGTTAACCTGTAATCAATGAAGTAGTTAAAAGGTCAGGGGTGGATTCCAGGTGTGTGGTTTTGCATTTGGAAGCTGTTGCTGTGACCAGACAACATGCGGTCAAAGGAACTCTCAATTGAGGTGAAGCAGAACATCCTGAGGCTGAAAAAAAAGAAAAAATCCATCAGAGAGATAGCAGACATGCTTGGAGTAGCAAAATCAACAGTTGGGTACATTCTGAGAAAAAAGGAATTGACTGGTGAGTTTGGGAACTGTAAAAGGCCTGGGCGTCCACGGATGACAACAGTGGTGGATGATCGCCGCATACTGTATTTGGTGAAGAAGAACCCGTTCACAACATCAACTGAAGTCCAGAACACTCTCAGTGAAGTAGGTGTATCTGTCTCTAAGTCAACAGTAAAGAGAAGACTCCATGACAGTAAATACAAAGGGTTCACATCTAGATGCAAACCATTCATCAATTCCAAAAATAGACAGGCCAGAGTTAAATTTGCTGAAAAACACCTCAAGAAGCCAGCTCAGTTCTGGAAAAGTATTCTATGGACAGATGAGACAAAGATCAACCTGTACCAGAATGATGGGAAGAAAAAAGTTTGGAGAAGAAAGGGAACGGCACATGATCCAAGGCACACCACATCCTCTGTAAAACATGGTGGAGGCAACGTGATGGCATGGGCATGCATGGCTTTCAATGGCACTGGGTCACTTGTGTTTATTGATGACATAACAGCAGACAAGAGTAGCCGGATGAATTCTGAAGTGTACCGGGATATACTTTCAGCCCAGATTCAGCCAAATGCTGCAAAGTTGATTGGACGGCGCTTCATAGTACAGATGGACAATGACCCCAAGCATACAGCCAAAGCTACCCAGGAGTTCATGAGTGCAAAAAAGTGGAACATTCTGCAATGGCCAAGTCAATCACCAGATCTTAACCCAATTGAGCATGCATTTCACTTGCTCAAATCCAGACTTAAGACGGAAAGACCCACAAACAAGCAAGACCTGAAGGCTGCGGCTGTAAAGGCCTGGCAAAGCATTAAGAAGGAGAAAACTCAGCGTTTGGTGATGTCCATGGGTTCCAGACTTAAGGCAGTGATTGCCTCCAAAGGATTCGCAACAAAATATTGAAAATAAAAATATTTTGTTTGGGTTATGTTTATTTGTCCAATTACTTTTGATCTCCTAAAATGTGGAGTGTTTGTAAAGAAATGTGTACAATTCCTACATTTTCTATCAGATATTTTTGTTCAACCGTTCAAATTAAACGTTACAATCTGCACTTGAATTCTGTTGTAGAGGTTTCATTTCAAATCCAATGTGGTGGCATGCAGAGCCCAACTCGCGAAAATTGTGTCACTGTCCAAATATTTCTGGCCCTAACTGTATGAAATATAAAAAATCTAAAACCTAGTAACTGATGTATACAGACAGGGTCTTATCTGAAGCCGGGGGGGGGAGGGGGGATGGAGTACGTCCCAAATTCTCAGACAGGACCGTTCATACCATTAGCACAGGCAGTGATTTGAAAAGTTGTGATCTAACGCTGGTATAGGACACATCATCATGTCCGGTTATCTCTTGGCAGAGAGAGAAAAAATGGTGAGAACAGACAAATGCATGACCAACAGTAGTTGTACCGTTAGTTACAATGGCTCTCATATGTCTTTCTGGTATGTAAGCTCTACACGGGAGACTGCACACACACACATGAAAAAAGTCCTGAGTCCTACCAGAGGTAAAGTGTAGTTTCGTTAAAAAAACAATTCTCAAGTTGGACGGCGGGATATCTCAAGGAGGCGGCTTCTTCCTGGAGCTATGTTTTCCAGCGGCGAATTTCTTAACAGGGGTCCAATCTTCGGGTCTAGAGCTGGGGAAGCATTGCTAGGTGTTCCACCATGTCAAGAGGCATCTATGAGGGTACTTCTACTGGAGCAAGGTTTAGGGATTTCCAGACTTTAGGGAGATCTTCCGGTGTGCGAATAGTAATCTGTCTACCGTCTTAAATTATCCCTAGGCCAAAGGGGAAAAGCCATCTATATACTGTGTGCAGAATTATTAGACAAGTTGTATTTTAGATGATTATTTTTATTATTGATCAACAACTATGCTCTCAATCAACTCAAAAGACTAAATATCAAAGCTTAATATTTTTGGAAGTTGGAGTGGGTTTTTTTTTTAGACTTGGCTATCTAAAGGCCCCGTTACATGGCACGACGTTGGAACGATGTCCGCAATGATCTCGTGGGCGCGCAGTCGTTGCAGACATCGTTTTGACATCGTTGGTGAGATGTCACATGTCTAGATATCGTGGACAACTCGCCAACAATGTGAACAGGTATCGTTCGCAAACGCCGCAAATGATCCTTGCTCATTGCTATGAATAGGCAAAGTCATAAACTATATCGTTATAGCGGTGTCAAACACAACGATATACCAGGTTGGCTGATCGTCGATTGTGTGGTTTTAGAACATGTTCTCAAACCTGCGATCAGCAATCCAACGATTTATCGTTACAACTTGGCAGAGTCAAACGCAACGAGGTCGCAGGTACACCTCGAAACCCGTGACATATCAGCGATGTCGTTAACTATGTCGTGCCGTGTAACGGGGCCTTTAGGAGGATATCTGTTTGTGCAGGTAACTATTACTGTGCAGAATTATTAGGCAACTTAATAAAAACCTATTATATTCCCATCTCACTTGTTTATTTTCACCAGCTAAACCAATATAACTGCACAAAATTTAGAAAAAAACATTTTTGACATATAAAAACAAAACACAAAAAAAATTAGTGACCAATATAGCCACCTTTCTTTATGATGACACTCAACAGCCTTCCATTCATAGAATCTGTCAGTTTCTTGATCTGTTTACGATCAACATTGGCCTTGTTCACACACAATTTGCGTTTTTTTAGCACTCCTAAAACCACATGCGTTTTTTTCAGAGTGCTAAAAAATGTCCCTTGTGTGTCTGAAAGGATTTTAATCCTTTTTGGACTTTGTCATTTTTTGATCAAAAACGCAGGCAAAAACGCCAGCGTTAACGCAGGATGCATAAATGTGCCATTTTAAAACGCATGCGTTTCACATAGGGCCCCATGTTATAGAAACGCATGTGTTTTTTTAACATGGGGCCCTATGGGAAACGCATGTGTTAACACAGGTGCCTATATGTGCCCTGCGTTAACGCATGCGTTTCCCATAGGGCCCCATGTTAAAAAAATGCATACATATTTGGAAACAACCCCTGCATTTTTTTCCAGCACCCAAAAAACGCTGCATGCAGCGTTTTTTGGACTGGGGGGTAAAAAGCGAAAGTGGAGCTGAAAAACGCATGTACACTTAAATGTACCCTGCGTTAACGCACCTGCGTTTTTTTTTAACAGCCCAAAAAACGCAGAGATGGTTAAAAAAGCTTGTGTATGAACAAGGCCATTGAGTGCAGTAGCACTCAGGTTTTTTCACCGTAACTGCCGCGATCAGCGTACAACCACTGATGTGAAAGCAGCCTAACACATATATAGGTGAAGTTCTTGTATCCTTTTTATTTGAGCCACACAGTAAAAAGACACTGTTAATCAATGTTTTGGTTAATCCGGCCTTTATCAAGGTTCTAATACAGAAAAAACATTATAAAAATGTTAGCATCTAACATAAATCAACCTGTTCATGTCCAGTGTGCATGTGTGAAGGATGCCGAAGTGCTTGTGCAAATTGGTCTGTTTGAGTGGCTACATGGATACACGTGTGAGTCGCTGGTGAGTGTTAAGGACGGGGAGTGTGCAGGAGTATCCGGGACCGAATGGAATAAATGTTATGGACGTTTAATAAATGGTGACATATCACATCTATATAAATTGATGTGAATAAATTTGTTGTGCTCGGGACCAACATGCTAGTGGTGGGTAGGATAAAGAAAGAGGGAAAGAGTTCTTAGTACTTTTTGTCTTCTAAGAACTCTTTCCCTCTTTTTCTTTTAACTCCATTTTGTTCCCATAACATTCCAACTGTCTGGAAGTCAGAAGTTATGTCATAAGCTCCCAATTCATTTCTATAGGGACCAGAATGAGGCTCCTATAGACTTGCATTCATTTGTGACCTCCTGCGTGCTCCATAAAAAACTGGTGCTGCCGTCATGTCACAAATCTCTGGAGACCCACCGTAACATTGTAAAAATGACGACAGGTGAGTAGAAGACAGGGCAGGGGAATTTCACTTAAAGCACTACTCCAGCGCTGTACTGAAAATAAATAAATCAACTGGAGAGGTGCATTAATGTTTCCAATGTATGGTAATTGGATGGGCAACAGTAGTTACAAAGCAATCCCCCAATCATCCTGCTTGTTTTCCTAAAATTCAAACGTTTTTCTTCCATTTCTTAAGGATCTATCCTGATCCATCCTCCTGCACAATACAATGGTACTTTTCCTGACTGATTCACCAGGTATGGATGGCGACGGAAAAGAAATAGCTGAGAGGATTTTAACCTTCACCCTGGAGATCATCTACCTGCTGACTGGAGAGGTGAGGGATTCTGTTATAACATCACACTTCTCCCTACTGAAGCCTTCCCACACCACAGCTTCAAAATCACTGTGTCTGCAAAAAAATGAGTTTTCGTAATGTAAAGTATTCATTTTTCATTGCATAGAAGGTTTGTTATGGCATCAAATTTGAAAACTAAAGTTTTTAGAAAACCATGCATCATTTCTGTTACACTTACAAATAATTGCTACTTTATGGTGGAATATCACATTAAATCCCAGTAAGATACATGTAAGTTTGGGGGTGCAACAATAAAAAAAGTGTAGACATTAACGCGTGTGTGTGTACATGTAGAAACAAAGTGATATGTGCAAAGGTCACTCTTCTCACACACAGGATTGCACAGTAGTGAAAAAGACGGCAGGTAACCGTGTTACCCCAGACAGCCACCTTCACATGTCTAAAGGGTGGAACACAAGCCAAAAGCTCAACTTGGACATTCTACCTCTCTCCCTGATACATGACAGAAACAATGATGAAAAGATCCTAGACCTCACCAACAAAATCATTGAGCTGCTGACTGGAGAGGTGAGTGCTGCCGGGAAACCTACCTAGATATGTTACCTAGATATTACTATTCTGCATGTGGAGGAGCAGCCTCGGCCACCAACCAGAGACGTGTTTGTTTCGGAGCCTGGGTATAAACATCACAACTGGTCATTTACACCCTCACTCATCCAAGCATGCCCCAGACTCCTACGGGGCTGGCCGCCCCAGACTCCAACAAGCCCTCCCCCCTCTCCCAGTCCCCAATATGACCACCCACCCCCATTCATCTTTGTAAGCTCTGAACTGCATTGCCCACAGCAGTCATCTCCTTCTCTGCCACACTGTGCAGAATCTGCTGCTGTGTGAAGGAGATGACCGTTGAGTGCACTGTGCTGTGGTTTGTGTGTATGCGCTCATCTCCTTCACTGAGCTGCAGATTCAGCACAGTGTGGCAGAGGAGATAAGCGCTGTGTGCAATGCGGTGTATGCTCACCTCCTTCCTCTGTGCCCGTGCTGTCAGTGAAGTTGATTCTCTTCTCTGTATCTGCCACAGCCTCTCGCTCTGTGTCAGTGCTGCAGTTCATCTTCAGAGCTCGGGCAGCTGCGGCAGATGCAGAGAGGAGGATCAGCTTTACTGACACTGTTGGCACTGGCGAAGTAGGTGAGCACACACATCGCATTGCACACAGCGCTCATCTCCTTCTCTGCCACACTGTGCAGAATCCACAACTCAGTGAAGGAGATGTACGCACTTACATGGCAGCACAGTGCACTCAGCGGTCATCTTCCTCAAACTGCTGCAAATTTCGCACAGTGTGGCAGAGAAGGAGATGACCGCTGTGTGCAATGCGGTTCAGAATTTACATAGGTGAATGGGTGGGGAGGCTTGTTGGAGTCTGGGGCGTCCGGGCATGCAGTAGATTGGGGAACGCAGGCCTATAGGAGTTTGATATGTAGGTAACCATGCAAAATGCTGACGGTGTAAATTACAAACTCGGCATCTTGTAGTCTAGATGCACACAGAGATTTTATAAAAAGCCCACACAACCCCTTTAATCCAGATAGTCACAACACACAAATAGTTAATATAATTCATGTCATGTCTGCTTTATAACAGCAGCATCTGTAAAAGGTATTTTATTTAACGTGTTAGTGGGTTTAAAGGGATCCTGTCACCCCCAAAACACCTCTAAACCTATTAAAAGCTGTCCCTAGAGCATATTAACACTTACCCTACACTCCTTTTAGCTCCTAAATGCATATAGTCAAAGTGAATAAAAACGTTATTATAGTACCTCATTACTGATGATAATGAGTGACTATGCTATTCATAGTCACTCATCCAGGCTGCCCCTCTTCTTCATATCACGCCTATTCAGGCGTGATCTTCATCACAGATTCAAATTGCCGCCTCCCTGCGCGCCTCCCTGCTCTCCCATTGCTTCCGGGCTTCAGTGTGGGGCTGTATGACGCGATCCGTGTCATTCCCGGCGCCGGGTGACGTATTTACACCTGCGCCGCGCTGTCAGCTTCAAAATGCGCACTGCGCATGGGCATGCGCAGTGCGCATTTTGAAGCTGACAGCGCGGCGCGGGTGTAAATACGTCACCCGGCGCCGGGAATGACACGGATCGCGTCATACAGCCCCACACTGAAGCCCGGAAGCAATGGGAGAGCAGGGAGGCGCGCAGGGAGGCGGCAATTTGAATCTGTGATGAAGATCACGCCTGAATAGGCGTGATATGAAGAAGAGGGGCAGCCTGGATGAGTGACTATGAATAGCATAGTCACTCATTATCATCAGTAATGAGGTACTATAATAACGTTTTTATTCACTTTGACTATATGCATTTAGGAGCTAAAAGGAGTGTAGGGTAAGTGTTAATATGCTCTAGGGACAGCTTTTAATAGGATTAGAGGTGTTTTGGGGGTGACAGGATCCCTTTAAAAGTGTAGCAGCAGTTTTTCATGTATTCAAGGAAATTTACAAAACCTTTTTTTTTTTCTTTTTGGGTCCCTGTTAGGTTTGAAGTGACTTTGAGGGACTTAAATATTGAAAAAAAAGGGATAGTAGTACCATTTTACCCAACACACCCCTCAACATTTTCAAAACTGCTGTCAAGTGGTTTATTAACCCTTCAGCTCCTTAATGGCTATGGTCAGTGCCAACACTGATCATGACTGATACTGCAGATTGTCTGCTATAGTGTGTGCGTGTCTCTGTCAACACAGAATGATTGTTCAAACTGGCGGGGCTAATCATTTAAATACATTTTCTCAGTTGCTTATTTTCCCTCCATTTCCACCCTCCACCTTGATAGCACAGGCTTTAACCCCCTCACCCCCAGGCGATTTTCCCTTTTTTGTTTTTCCCTCCCCTTCTTTCAAGAGTCAGAACTTTATTTTTCGGCAATATAGCCACATGAGGGCTTGTCTTTTGCGGTACGAGTTGTACTTTTGAATGGTACTGAAAAGAAGAATCGCAATATAGGGTCTTATCTGATAAATTGAATGATGAAAAAATGTGATTGGTTAGGTTTACTTAAAGGGTTGTGAACCGGTCACAACCACCACAAGAGCATCAATGGCTGCTGCATGGATCCAAAAAGTTGCAAAAATTATACTGGTTATAAGATGTGGATTCCACTCCTGCGCTGCCGAACAATAAAGGAATTATTCATAATTCGTAATAAAGGAATTATTTGTAATATTCAGAATAGTTTATTGGCCTACATGTTTTGTAGTATACTCTCTACTTCCTCAAGGCAAACATCCCAAGGGTACCGTCACACTTGGCGACGCACCAGCGATCCCGACAGCAATACGACCTGGTAGGAATCTCTGGTGCATTGCTGTCGGGATCGGTGGTGAGATGTCAGATCCCACCAGCGACGCAACAACGATCCGGAATGATACGGAGGTCGTTGGGACCCTGTTTCTCAGACCTGTAGTATCTGACACGACCAGCGATCTTACAGCAGGGGCCTGGTCGCTGCTAAGTGTCAAACATAGCGAGATCGCTGGCGAGGTCACTGTTGCATCACCAAACTTGTGACTTAGCAGCGATCTCGCTTAGTGTGACAGGGGCTGTACACTGTCTACACACAACATACATACAGTTGTGCTCAAAAGTTTACATACTTCTGGCAGATTTTTTTGCTTTGTTAACCTTTTCTCAGAGAATATAAATGATAACAAACTTTTTAACTTTTTTTCCACTCATGATTAGTGGTTAGGTGAAGTCATTTTATTGTCAAACTACTGTGTTTTCTCTTATTAAAACATAATGACAATGAAAAACGTCCAAATGACCCTGATCAAAAGTTCACATACCCCAGGACTTAATACTTTGTATTGCCTACTCTTTATGGATGAGGCTCATTATTTTCTCAGATGGTAAAGCTGCCCATTCTTCTTGGGAAAAAAAAAAGCCTCCAGTTCTTGTAAATTCCTGGGCTTTCTTGGACGAACTGCATGATTGAGTTCTCCCCAGAGTGGCTCAATGATATTGAGTTCAGGGGACCATTTTCTGCGGCCCGTAGCGACCTCGTTTTACGGGATCTGGGACTGTGATGTCTTATATTTTGTGGCTTGAGCTGACGTTTCTAATGATCGCATGTTTGGGTAGATAAGCTGTTTTGATCACCTGTTATTGCATTGTATTCCATTGTTGCCACTACCAAAAATCGTAATTTTGTTGTTTGGACCTTATTTTCATTATGCAGTTTACTGATTTTATATTTAGACTAGATTAATGCCCGATATTATCGCATCAGGAGGATGGTGATGTGATGTTGAGGATGTTTTGTGTGACAGTAAGAGCAGCACACCATGAGATGGAGATGTGGTGAACAGCCATCCCGCCCATCTCTTTAGCTGTTCACAAAAACCTGTCCCTGTTGTAAAAGAAAATAATATTTCTCGGCAGCTATGCTGCTGGACCTTAACATCCGGGTTCATATCACCAAATAAAAGTATTTGGATGATACACATCTCCTCTCTTATACTAAATGTGTGTTAATCTTAGATTTAGAAATATGTGTAAATGTATCACACCTATGTATTTATGTAGATAGGATATTTAGATAGTGACCCTCAAGAGGGACAGCATTACTGATGTATGTAAAGTGCTATTGAATTAGTAGTACTATATAAAAAAATTAAATTACTACTATAATTATAACCTATAGATGGTAGCCCGATTCCAACACATCGGGTAGTCTAGAATATAGAAATAGAGTTTGCTGGGGGAAGGCGGTGAGGGCTGAATTGGGAGGAACTTTGAAGGAGCGGCGGGGAAAGGACGGCGTGGCAGGGGGGAGGAGGGAGGACAGAGCAGCAGGGGGGGGGGGGAAAGGAGGACAGAGCGGCAGGGGGGAGGAGGACGGAGGACGAAACAGCGGGGTGGGGGAGGGCGGAGCAGCACAGGCAGGGGGAGGACGGAGGATGGAGTGGCAGAGGGGAGGAGGACAAAGGAAGGAGGAGGAAGCGGCGGGGTGGGGGAGGACAGAGCGGCAGGGGGAGGACAGAGTGGCAGGGGGAGGACAGAGTGGCAGGGGGAGGACAGAGCGGCAGGGGGAGGACAGAGCGGCAGGGGGAGGACAGAGCGGCAGGGGGAGGACAGAGCGGCAGGTGGAGGACAGAGCGGCAGGTGGAGGACAGAGCGGCAGGTGGAGGACAGAGCGGCAGGTGGAGGACAGAGCGGCAGGTGGAGGACAGAGCGGCAGGTGGAGGACAGAGCGGCAGGGGGAGGACAGAGCGGCAGGGGGAGGACGGAGCACAGAGCGGCGGGGGAGAGGAGAACGGAGGACAAAGCAGCGGGGTGGGGGAGGATGGAGCAGCACAGGCAGGGGGAGAACGGAATATGGAGTGGCGGAGAGGAGGAGGACAAAGGAAAAAGGAGGAAGCGGTGGGGTAGGGGAGGATGCAGCAGCACAGGCAGGGGGAGGATGAAGCGGAAGGGGGAGACCGGAGCACAGAGCTGTGGGGGAGAGGAGGATGGAGGACGAAGTGGTGGGGTGGGGGAAGCCGGAGCAGCACAGGCAGGGGGAGGATGGAGCCGCAGGGGGAGGACAGAGCACAAAGCGGCAGGGGAGAGACGTGATCAAGACCACGATCAGAGCAAGAAAACCTGCTTCTGTTCGCCTCTATTTTCACACAGAGATGGCTTTCTTTGCCTGGTGCAGTTCTCGCAACCTGTCACTTCTACTCTTTTCGCCTTCAGCCAAGCTTAGGCTTCACGCAATCGGGCCTAGCCGCTGTGCTCTCTCACGGTTACCTCAAAGGACAGATCTCTGCACTTTCTGTACTGTTTCAGCGCCGCTTTGCGGTTAAGCTGCTGGTTGAGACTTTTACCCGGGGGGGGTCTTCCACCAGGTCCCCTCTTACAGAAGTCCGTCGGAGAAATGGGACCTCAACCTATTTCTGGACGCGCGGCAGAAGCCTCCAATGGAGCCTCTCAAAGAAGTTTCTCCCCGTCTTCTCTCCCAGATGGTAGTGCTTCTGGTGGCAGTCACTTTTATTCATTGGGTCTGAAATAGCAGTATTTCCTACATGGTACCCTTCCTGGATTTCCACCACGATAGGGTGGTGCTCTGACCAGTGCCTTCGTTCCTTCCCAGGGTGGCCTCATCATTCCATCTAAACGAAGATATTTCTCTGCCATTGTTTTGTCTGGCGCAGGTGCACCGTGTTAAGAAGGCTCTGCATACACTGAATCTAATTTGAGCCCTACGGCTCTGTCTCTAGCATGGCGCCCTTCCGGAGGTCTGATTCTCTCTTTATCCTCCTAGTAAGCCACTTTAAGGGCACGAAAGCATCCAAGACCACTTTGGCCAGATGACGCAGAGCTATTATTCAGGAACCTTATAAGTTGCTAACCTTGCCAATTCATCGGTGAGAAGGGCGTACTCCACTCGTGCAGTGGGGGCATCTGCACAACTAGTGTGCAAGGCGACCACCTGATCCAGCCTTTGCACAATCGTGAACCATTACAGTGTTCATACTCAGGCCTTGTAGACGCATACTCCAGGGGACAGTAGCCTACCTGTAAGGTGCAAGTTTTATAGAATCTAGGATATTATGTTCCCACCAGGGACTGCTTTAGGACGTCCCACGGTTTTGTGTCCCCCCAATGAGGCGAAGGAGAAGAGGGGATTTGTGTGTACTCACCGTAAAATCCTTTTCTCTTAGCCTCTAATTGGGAGACACAGCACCCTCCCTGTTGCCCGCATCAGGCTTTGTTTTGACGTTATGTCTGCTTCATTGAGTTCATGTTTGGTTGTCTTCATATAGACATATACTTGTTACTTCTCCTACTGCTTTAAGCACAAAACTGTTTAGGCTGGTTCCAGCCAGGGGGTGTATACTGCAGAGGAGGAGCCACTTTGTCTTTTTCAGATTGTACTTAGTGTTGCCTCCTAGTGGACAGCAGCATAACACCAATGGTTCTGTGTCCCTCAGTTAGAGGCTAAAAGAAAAGGATTTTACAGTGAGTACACAAAAATCCCCTTATCTCTAATGTTCCAGAAGGTTAAATCCTTTTCCTTTTTGTCCAAAATATAAAAAAAAGATCTTGAGGGCCAATACAAACAAACCCACTAATATTGGAGGAAATAGATCACAATCTAATGTGAACGGTGGCCTCCCAATTCTTCCCTGACAAATAGGGGAGATGAGGGTTGTTCATTTTAAAGTTAAACAGGCAACCTGGGTGAAAACCTCGGCTTCAGATGTCTGCATGATTCCTTTTCGGTTCTTCATATTGAAAACAAGTGTTGGCTGAGCTGAACATTCATTTATATGTAGGAGTCTAGAGAGTTAGAGTTTAGCCTGCAGCTAATGTATGTTTATGGTCAGCTTTCAATTGTATCATCTCAAAAAGTGATCATTTGTTGTGGGCATTCAGGCATTGGGGTATTCTTTATAAGACTGTTCACAAAGGATGTTTTACTGCGATTTTGCTGCGTTTTGGGATCATGTTTTGCCTTGGTTGTATGCTAATCTAAACCAGCAAAACCTATGCGATTCTGGAATAAGCTGTCCACACACATTGTTTTTTGTTCTCTGCAGAAAGTGTCAACACCACAGGTTTTGCTACGTTTTTGAAAGATTGAGCATGCCAGTTCTTTCCTTTGCTAGCCTTGGTTCTTTGGCCAAAACACAGAAAGTACGCAGCAACCAAAGATGCGGTAAACTCGCAGCAGAAAACGCAGGTTTCTTTCTGCCGAGAAATCTGGAGTCAGGAGAAAACCTTGTGAAACGCTTAAGGTTTTGCTGCGTTCTTGCTGAAGGAAAACTGCATGTAAGAACATACCCTAATGCTTCTGCTCTCCAACTTTATTTGCTGACATTTGATTAGGGTGAAGATTTGACAAGTTTCAAAGTTGAGGTAATATCAGAAGAAGAAGAAGAAGATGAGACTTTTGCAAGCAGCACTCTTCAGTGTAAGGAGGAGGAAATTCCTATAGATATCAGTCCAGGTAGGTAAAGTCTCACATGCTCCGCATTCAGTCAACATAAATGTATGTTGCCTAACTTTGTTTTTCTTTAAACTCATTTAGCCATTCTTCAATATATCTATACAACAGTTGTAAAGGGCTTGTCTCTTCATAATATGTAACCCACTGACACTGACCTCTGAGAAATGGATACAGCAGCACAATACACCCTGGCACTCTGCTGCACTGTATACTTTTGTAAACCAGATTGTTTCACTCAGAGAGCACTGTCTAGCTTCTAAATTGTTTCCTTTTAAAGGGAACTTTTCATGTAAGTGAAAAAAGGCTTTTAAATTGCAGATATAGGGTTAATCTGATTAATGGCGACCCTCCTTAGAAGAAGGTAATGGACCCATGATTCGCTAATACTATATGTTTCATCCTCTATCTGGTATATGGGGTGCACTCAGTTTTGGGGCACTGTCTTTTTGGATTGTATATGTTGTTTCCCATACCAGAGGATTGAATTCCATTGTGGTTTATATCTATTTCATGTGGTCCTCCTTCTGTGTACCTTATTTGACATTGTCATTTTAACATAGTGTTGTTGTTTTAATAAATATTGCAATTGATTTGGCCTGACTCCTTGGAGTTTTGTTTTTTGAAGTAATTAATGGCATAATAAAGCCAAACAGCCTCTGCACTGAAAACCTGGGTACTGGGTGGAAATTCTTTATTCCTCTTGTCAGCCTCAGGCTATCAGTCATAGAGACGCGGTTTCACCACTGTTTGGCACATAGTAAGTGGCAGCTATATCCATGCCCTGATACTTTAGAAGGGAAAACAGACAGTGCTTCCTGGATCCGCGCTGCTCACACAGTAGAGAAGATGGTGACACGGTCTACCGTGCAATGATGGCCTTTATGTCAATCCAATGCGTTTCAGTCATATTCCAACTCCTTAGGGAGCCAACATAGTACATCAGTACTATGTTGGCTCCCTGAGGAAGGAGTTGGGATATAACTCCGAAACGCGTTGTATTGAAATAAAGGCCATCTTTGCACATTACAGCGTGTCACCATCTTATGTCTTGTGTGAGCAGAGC
This sequence comes from Allobates femoralis, assembly GCA_033576535.1. NCBI lineage: Eukaryota > Metazoa > Chordata > Amphibia > Anura > Aromobatidae > Allobates > Allobates femoralis. Next base: position 259,388,100 of record JARQOC010000006.1, read on the forward strand.
AGATCCAGGAAGCACTGTCCATTTTCCCTTCTTAAATTTGGTCACCACTAATACGAGTGTAGCGTGGATCCTGCGGCAGCCATACCATACCTTTTATACCGGTTGTGGGTGACACAACTGTACCAGGTGAGCAGTGACAAACTTCTGCACAACACAAGTATTTTAAAGATAAAACCCTATTGCGCTTTCTTTCCTTTTTTATAGCTCATATGCCCTGATACTGACTGACAGGTGGCTCTATACTGATACACTGCTGAGTCGGCTGTTACTCAGTGCCGAGACGAATTTACATCTGCAATTCACTATGTACTAAGTAGTGACTAAAGCCATGCCGCTATGACTGAAAGCCGGAGGCTGCCAGGAAGAATGAAGTACACTTGCTCCCAGTAGTGGCTGCACAGCTTTAGAATGCCATTCACCCTCAGATTAACCCCATATCTGCAGGTTAATAGAATTTTTACATGACTGGTATTGTTTCATTTTGCTTCCTGCTGTGAACTGCAAAGACAGATAGAAATGTAAAGGGGTTATCCAGGGCTATATAATTTTACTGTGCCTAAGAACTAACAAGCTTGTAGATGTTATCTGCCTGTGGTACCCTGAACCAATCTCTGCCAGCACAGAGCGCTCATAGATTTCCACTGTGGATGATTCAGGAGTGCCTCTTCCGCTCTGCTTTGTCGATGGGGCATGCCTACGACGTCATGCCGATTTACAGTCTGTTCACTGCTGCCAAACAGCATAATGTTGTTTAGTCATGTTCCCTCTAAAGAGCAGCCGGAAGAGGAAAAGTTGCTCTGTTGATGTGGAGCAGGTGAATCACTGGCAGGAGTGTTCTGTGATTGCTATGAGCCAGTGATGGTTATCAACTACCTGCCCGTTATTTCTTAGGCTCACAGTAAAAGGAAAAAAAAATATCCTGAATATAAGCCTGTTTAAAGTTTAAATTATAATTACATATGATTTTTTTTTTAAATAAGTGGTAGGCACAGAAAGGCTCTGTAAATCATTTGGGATTTGGGTCTTGAGCGCCCAGGTGGAAACATTGAGTTCAAGTAGCAGAAGCAGGCAGCTCTTGCATGAGCACAAGCACAGAGCGGGGTACCGACTCAAATCCTACAATAGAATTTATTTTCTAGCCAAACAAGAATTCCATCCTTAGAGCTATACAAGGATTTACAATGGAAAATATGCTTGAAATGGTTTATTCAATAAAAAATTAAATAAAAAAATTCCCATACCCTTAAATTGCTTGAGAGCAGTTTTGAGGGTCACTCCGTCACATTTCATCACATTGAACCTGATGAATGAAGTTGATGAATGCATGTGTGTTTCTTATAGATGGACTGTGTGAAAACATCACACCAGAGAGCGGCTCAAGTCCTATGTATTCCCAGTGTTGTGAAGAGGAAAGTCACAGTATCTCACGGGAAGGAGCTGACATCTTACCAAATGCTGGCCATGTGGGTCTATGGTTTCGGAAATGTTAGTTTTTTTTTTTTTTTTGTTGTTTATTTTTCATTCTTTGTTCTTTTTCAATTCTGAATGTAGGATGAAGATTTAGCTGAACTTAAGGTTGAGTCTATACAAATTGAAGAGGAATATATGAGGGATGATCCACAGAATAAAGATGAGCAAATTATTGTAGATATTAGACCAGGTGAGTCACAAAATAGTGAAGATCCTTAAAAGGAACAGTCACATTGTGTTGAATGTGAGACATTATTGCATTAAAAACATCTGTTTTACTATGAAACACTGCACCTTTTTAGGAGACCTATAACTTTAAAGAGCAGTCAAGGACATGGGACTAGTTCAAGAGTTGTGGCCTCAGCTAGCCTTACAGATCTCTCCCGAGACAGAGAGACATTTCAGTCTAGCTGAGATGGTGGGGCGCACGTTTTGCACTAGTTGCCTTGTCCCCAGGTACTCTTCAAGCTTTTTATCTCTAAATCACCACAGCATGTCGGAGCATTAAATAAATGTTCGTAATGCAGGAGATGTCTCAGATTCAAGTTGCCGGTGGTTTGGGCAGCTGACAGGTCGCCTTTTATAGGACGTGTGTCCATAAAAGGAGAAGGAACCAAGATGGCAGATAACCCTTTTGCACGTAAACTAAAGCAATTATAGTAGCATAAAAAGAAAAAAAGCATAAAAAGAAAAAAGATAGCGGCACTCACCGGGCGTGTTTCAAAGGTGCTTTATTTGGGTACCCTCATTCCAGGGTCCCACTCAGGAGGGAGGGGGTGCAGAGACAGCAGAGATGACGGATCTCCGTTTCGGGGCTCCTACCCCTTCCACGGACCTCAATGTCTGGCATATGACGTCACTTCCGCCCTTATATAAGGGCCGGTCAAACGACATCATCGCCGCACCGTGTAATACAAAGTGCTTAATAAGTGACACATGATAAAAACAGGTATTAATTTACAACAATGACAATGTGTGCGCTAGATCATTATAAAACTATATACATTGAGCATAAATGTGTTTCATTTCAGTTAGCATATATTATGTGCAGGTCAGTGCACTACCTTACTTGGTTTCCTCATGCTATCCATGCAGTTACCGTATTACTTCTAAATGATGCTCCTATACCAACATGTCTATAGTAAAAAGTCCTCTTTCACTTGTCTGGGAAAACTGCTTGAATAGCAATTGCTAATCCCGCAGTTTATCCCTGGACCTGAATGGAATTCAGTCCACTGGAATCACTATATTGTTCTCATGCATCACCAGTGTATGCCGGGTATGATTCCCAATCACTATATTTTAAATATTTTTTTTTTTTTTTTTTTTTTTTTTCCCTTTTACGTGCTTTCATCCACCGGCTCAGTCAAGGTTTCCATATTTATATATATCTCAGATTATTGACTGGAAAGTGTCAAGAATCCGTATTGAATTCCTGCTTAGGCACCAAAATACAAGGATCAACAGGGATCGGTACCCTAATAGGGATTATACATTATATTATTTAATTTTTTAGATTTTTTATTTTATATTTTTTTAAAGGAAAGGAAATAAATCATTTCGTTCATTTAATCCCATTGGTCCACAAGCTTTTGTATTATTGATCCATGTGCTTTCGCGCTGCAGGAGTTGTTTATGGGTGTCACCGCCCTGACGTGAAGGAGTCACCCGTTCTAAGCCTGTGAATGTCAGCACATCAGCGTTTCCGTTGTGGTATTCCCGTACATGTTGAATAAGTCTTGTGCAGCCCACTCCTGACTCTACAGATTTGTAGTGCTCTCTAAATCTCACGTACAGTTCCCTCACAGTTTTTCCGATATAATACCGCATGCAAGTGCAGAAAACCGCATATACCACCCACTTCGATTTACAGCTTATGTATGAGTGTACATTACATTCAATTCCACCTATTATTACTGGGTTTTCCGTTCTATGTGCTGAACAGAATTTGCAGTTTCTGCACCGGATGTTGCCAACAGGTCTATGGCTATCCAGCCATGTTTTTTGTTTTTTGGGTTCAATTCTGTTCCTGATGACCAAATCCCCCAAGTTATGGCATCTTCTATATGCGAACAGAGGGGGGCCTATATGTTTTGCTCCCAAGTCTCTGTCTTTTTCTAGGATATGCCAATGTTTTCTCACTGCATTCGTTATTTTTTTATACATTGGTCCATATTTAAAAGAAAAAATGAATCTCTTGCCAGCTGTTTCGTTTTTTCGGGAATCTATCTTCTTTGTCCTATCAGACTGCGTTTCATTCAGTCTGTCACCAGCTTCTTTTAACACATTTTCAGGGTAACCTCTTGCCCGCAAATTCTTTTCTAATTGTTGATATTGTCTGTCAAAATTTTCTTTTTTGTTGTTCATTCGTTTAATTCTTAACATCTGACTATACGGGAGTGCGTTCCTTGTGTGTATGGGGTGCGCACTGTTAAAGTGCAGCAATGAATTAGAGCTGGTTGGTTTCCGATACAGGGATCTTACAATGTTATTATTTTCAATCTGGATTTTCATATCCAAAAACTCAAGGGATTGGTCACCAAAGACAGAAGTGAATACCATATTGTGTTGGTTGGCACTATTCAGAAAATCAACAAAAGATCCGAAATTTTTTTCATCACTTTCCCATATTATGAACACATCATCCACAAAACGGGCATATAATTTAATGAATTTCAGATATGGATTGCTAGAGCTGTATACTAATTTATCTTCCAAATGTGCTAGGAATAAGCCAGCCAGGGTACAGGAAACGGGTGTACCCATTGCCGTACCTTCTGACTGCCTATACCAGGTATCACCAAATTCAAATGCATTATGGGACAGGATAAACCATAGGGCCTCTGAGACTAAATCAATCATTTCTGGGTCCTGTCCATCTACTGCTAGAATTTCCCGAATGACAGACACTGCTAGTTGTTGGGGTATCCTAGTGAATAAACTTTCAACATCTATGGAGGCCAGTTTATAACTTGACCTCCATTCAAACTGATCCAACACCATAGCAAACTGGTTGGAGTCTTTGATGTAAGATGGTACTTTTTTGAGAAGTGGCCTCAGTAGCCAATCTACATACTGAGACAGTGGTTCGGTTAGTGAACCCACCCCTGAGACAATAGGTCGTCCGGGGGGGTCCACTAACCGTTTGTGCATCTTAGGGAGATGATACCAGAAAGGTTTGCGTGGGTACTCAAGGAACAGCCTTTCTGCCAATTTCTTATTTAAAGCGCCCCTTTCCACATACTTACGTAACAGATTGCGTAACTCAGTGTTGTATTTCCAAGTCGGGTCCCCCCCAGCTTTATATATGTTTCAGAGGACATTAACTGCCTTTCGGCTTCTTTTATATAATCCGCCCTGTTCATTAAAACTACGCCTCCCCCTTTATCCGTTTTTTTTACCAGGACATCATGCCATGATCTAATTTCCTGCAGGGCCCGTAATTCTCCCTTTGTTAAATTTTTTTTGGGTTTGGGGTATATTAGTGCGTCTATTTCTTTATTGACCAATTCCTCAAATAGGTCAATACTGTTGCCTGGGGATACAGGGGGTAAAAAGTAGATTTTACCCCTCCTGTAAACCGGGAATCTGTTTTATCACTCTCGTCTTTATCTTCTAAAACTTCTGGGGCAAGATCTAAAAGGAATGCTGTATCCTCTTTTACCATCTCTAATGAGCTATCCTTGGCAAAAAACCCTAATGCTCCCAACCGTATTTGTTTTTTTGATGCATTATCATTTATTTTAGTATACCTCTCACTTTTAGAGCATTCATAAAACTTAAACAGATGAATCTTTCTAATGGCTTTATATAGGTCCACTCTGAAGTCCATATGGTTGAACTCCTCCTCGACACAGTAATTAAGTCCCTTTCTCAAGAGGCTTTCCATGTCTGGTGTTATATTCTTGTTGGTCAGATTGAAGATTTTTAAGGCATCCTGTTCAACTAGTCCCTCCAAGTGACCGTCTTTCTTTTCCCATGGTGTGCGCTGCTTTCTCCTCCTGCACCTGCCCCTCCGGGTCCTCCTCCTAAAGGGTAGTCTCCTGAATCCCGTCTTTCTGAAGTGCTCATTTTGTGCGGTGGGGATCGCTCCATGTCGTTCAGATCACTCTCTATTTCTGATGTGTCAGATGGATCACTGCTTTCTTGATCATTATTGTGTCGGTGAGCGTTATTTTTTCGTTTTTTTCTATTCTTATTTTTATTTTTGGCTTTTCCACTATCGCCTGTTGGTTTTTGAGGTAGTTCAGGTGGCTGATTCTTATTTTTATTTTTATTCTTATTTTTATTTTTGTTTTTATAGGGATTAGGACCAGGGGGTTTACTCCACGTATACGGGTTCCCCCCCTCATAATCTTGCTTATCCCGAAGAAATTTTGTCTTCTTTTTTACTTTTATATCCTTCTGTAAGGGAATGAGTTTTTTATCCAGTTTTTGTAAGAATGTTCTCCATTCGGATTTTTTAGTGTATCGCCTCATTAACTCTTTTCTTAGGTCAATCAATTCATTATTAACCTTCTCCTGTTCTTTTTGATTTTTCTTTAAAACGATTTTCAATAGATTCATAGAACTTGTGGCCATAACACCTTCCCATTCCTTTACAAAGTCCTTATCCTCTATACCAAAAGCCATCGCTTTGCTGAATCTCAAACCTCTTGGAACACGGTTGCATGATACATAGCTTTTCAAGGATTGCACTGTCCAAAAGATCTTGATTTCTTTCTCAGCTATATTGCTGATTTGTTGTTCTAACATTTTGGTGCTCAATATTTCCTTTCCTTTAAAAAAATATAAAATAAAAAATCTAAAAAATTAAATAATATAATGTATAATCCCTATTAGGGTACCGATCCCTGTTGATCCTTGTATTTTGGTGCCTAAGCAGGAATTCAATACGGATTCTTGACACTTTCCAGTCAATAATCTGAGATATATATAAATATGGAAACCTTGACTGAGCCGGTGGATGAAAGCACGTAAAAGGGAAAAAAAAAAAAAAAAAAAAAAAATAAAATATAGTGATTGGGAATCATACCCGGCATACACTGGTGATGCATGAGAACAATATAGTGATTCCAGTGGACTGAATTCCATTCAGGTCCAGGGATAAACTGCGGGATTAGCAATTGCTATTCAAGCAGTTTTCCCAGACAAGTGAAAGAGGACTTTTTACTATAGACATGTTGGTATAGGAGCATCATTTAGAAGTAATACGGTAACTGCATGGATAGCATGAGGAAACCAAGTAAGGTAGTGCACTGACCTGCACATAATATATGCTAACTGAAATGAAACACATTTATGCTCAATGTATATAGTTTTATAATGATCTAGCGCACACATTGTCATTGTTGTAAATTAATACCTGTTTTTATCATGTGTCACTTATTAAGCACTTTGTATTACACGGTGCGGCGATGATGTCGTTTGACCGGCCCTTATATAAGGGCGGAAGTGACGTCATATGCCAGACATTGAGGTCCGTGGAAGGGGTAGGAGCCCCGAAACGGAGATCCGTCATCTCTGCTGTCTCTGCACCCCCTCCCTCCTGAGTGGGACCCTGGAATGAGGGTACCCAAATAAAGCACCTTTGAAACACGCCCGGTGAGTGCCGCTATCTTTTTTCTTTTTATGCTATTATTGATGTGATATATAGCGGGCACCCAGAGGCGGCCAGCAATGCCCCACCTCGCATATACCCATATGAAAAAATAAGCACTTCTCCTAACTTAGCAGTGCCCAGTGAACAGGACTTTTTTTGATTATAAAGCAATTATAGTACCATGCAAAAGATTTATGCGGGTGTGGAAAAAATAATGTCGCACAGTAAGAATGCTTTCAAAAATAGAAGGGTTCACTGCTCATTTTTATCAATTAACTAAATGAAAAATGAGTGAACAAAAGAGTATTCTAAATAAAATCAATATTTGGCGTGACCACCTTTTAGCAACAAAGCATTATTTCTTCTAGGTACACTTTCACACTGTTTTTGAAGGAACTCAGCAGGGAGGTTGTTCCAAATTATCACACAGATCTCTGAATTTTGGGAAATCCTCCTGTTTCTTCCTGTAATCCCAGACAGACTCCCTGATGTTGATTTCAGGGCTTAGTGGGGGCATTATAATCACTTCCATTATTCTTTGTTTAGTGACGTATCTTTGGGGGGGGCTGGAAGGGTATCTGCCCCGGGTGCAGCAGGCAGGAGAGCGCCATTGGACTTCCTGATGCCACGCCTGAGGTGTCTCTCCTGTGGCCGTATATGCCGCCTTCCCCTATCAGACGCTCATACAATTAAAGCCCTGACTCCTGGTACTTCTGGGTAAGGGCGAGATCATCAGCATGATTATGTCAACTGATCATGCTGCTGACGTCACTCCTTAAGCACTGCAGAGGTGGCAGAAGGATAGTCAAAAGCGCTCCACACATGAGCTGAAGACACCGAAGATTAATATAATTACTGAAAGGGGGAGAGGGTGGGAGAGTGTATAAGGAGCAAATAGGGGGAAAGTGTGTGGGGTGTATGAGGAGCAAATGGGGGAGAGGGTGGGGCGTATCCGAAAATGTAACAGGAGTTAGGGTGGGGAGTGTATGAGGAGCAAACGGGGGAGAGAGGGTGGGGTGTATAAGGAGCAAACTGGGGAGGGAGGGTAGTGGGAGTGTATATGGACACAGCATGGGGAGCAAACGGGGGATTCGAGGACACAGGATACAGAGAGAGGGGGTGATGACAGTACCGCGCTATGGGGTATGGAGAGTTCCATAATGTGGTGAGGACAGTATGGGAATCAAGGAGGTAACTTTTGTTACTGATGAGGGTTAATTGTTAATTGTTCTAATCCTCTTCATATGTAACAATCCGTAACTTGTAAGCTTACTTGATACATGACTATGTTAATAGTGTTTTACCATCTGACAAATTAAGGGTTCTATGTTTTTATTTTGTTAGGATTTTCATTAAAGGGGTTGTCCCAAGTCTGTGATAACTTTGCAGTCATTTGGTGTGTCATCCTATTTGTCTGCAGGCTTTTGAGTTCTTACAGTTCTCACATTGCACGCTGTCAGGATTCTCTGGTGGAAACTACAAGTATGCGATTTACATACATGCAGTCACGTGCTGACTAGACATGCGAGTCCTCGATAAATTAAAATTAATTGAGTGAGGCCGGACATGTCTAGTTAGAATGTGGCCAAAATATATAAATTGCATACTTGTACTCACATGACCATCCAGTATTGCCATTAGCATGAGATGATCCTAAAGCTGTTAAGTACATACACTGTGAGAATTCAAAGACCTGCAGTCACCTAGCATGACTACAGACTTTCATCTCAAACCTAAACAAACCCTTTAATTTTAAAATTAAGCACTGCAGCCCAATCTTAACAGCGTGTAATATACTCCCTGTCAGGATTCAGCTCTTGCTGGTTCCAGCAGTCATCACATGCCCACTCACTCCTATGCAATTTTTATACTATGTCATACAGTTGTGGCCAAAAGTATTGACACCCCTGCAATTCTGTCAGATAATACTCAGTTTCTTCCTGAAAATAATTGCAATCACAAATTCTTTGGTATTATTATCTTCATTTAATTTGTCTTCAATGAAAAAAAACAAAAAGAATTGTCCTAAAGCCAAACTGGATCTAATTCCACACCAAACATAAAAAAGGGGGTGGACAAAAGTATTGGCACTGTTAGAAAAATCATGTGATGCTTCTCTAATTTGTGTAATTAACAGCACCTGTAACTTACCTGTGTCACCTAACAGGCATTGGAAATAACTAAATCACACTTGCAGCCAGTTGACATGGATTTAAGTTGACTCAACCTCTGTCCTGTGTCCTTGTGTGTACCACATTGAGCATGGAGAAACGAAAGAAGACCAAAGAACTGTCTGAGGACTTGAGACACCAAATTGTGAGGTAGCATGACAAATCTCAAGGCTACAAGTCCATCTCCAAAGACCTGAATGTTCCTGTGTCTACCGTGCGCAGTGTCATCAAGAAGTTTAAAGCCCATGGCACTGTGGCTAACCTCCCTAGATGTGGACGGAAAAGAAAACTTGACGCGAGATTTCAATGCAAGATTGTGCGGATGGTGGATAAAGAACCTCGACTAACATCCAAACAAGTTCAAGCTGCCCTGCAGTCCGAGGGTACAACAGTGTCAACCCGTACTATCCGTTGGCGTCTGAATGAAAAGGGACTGTATGGTAGGATACCCAGGAAGGCCCCACTTCTCACCCTGAGACATAAAAAAGCCAGGCTGTAATTTGCGAAAACCTACCTGAGAAAGCCTAAAACGTTTTGGAAGGATGTTCTCTGGTCAGATGAGACAAAAGTAGAGCTTTTTGGGCAAAGGCATCAACATAGAGTTTACAGGAGAAAAAAAGAGGCATTCAAAGAAAAGAACACGGTCCCTACAGTCAAACATGGCTAAGGTTCCCTGATGTTTTGGGGTTGCTTTGCTGCCTCTGGCACTGGACTGCTTGACCGTGTGCATGGCATTATGAAGTCTGAAGACTACCAACAAATTTTGCAGCATAATATAGGTCCCTGTGTGAGAAAGCTGGGTCTCCCTCAGAGGTCATGGGTCTTCCAGCAGAACACTGACCCAAAACACACTTCAAAAAGCACTAGAAAATGGTTTGAGAGAAAGCACTGGAGACTTCTAAGGCGGCCAGCAATGAGTCCAGACCTGAATCCCATAGAACACCTGTGGAGAGATCTAAAAATGGCAGTTTGGAGAAGGCACCCTTCAAATATCAGGGACCTGGAGCAGTTTGCTAAAGAAGAATGGTCTAAAATTCCAGCAGAGCATTGTAAGAAACTCAATGATGGTTACCGGAAGTGGTTGATCGCAGTTATTTTGACTAAAGGTTGTGCAACAAGTATTAGGCTGAGGGTGCCAATACTTTTGTCTGGCCCATTTTTGGAGTTTTGTGTGAAATGATCAATGTTTTGCTTTTTGCTTCATTCTCTTTTGTGTTTTTTCATTGAAGACAAATTTAATGAAGCTAATAATACCAAAGACTTTGTGATTGCAATCATTTTCAGGAAGAAACTGAGTATTATCTGACAGAATTGCAGGGGTGTCAATACTTTTGGCCACAACTGTATATTACGATCATGTGACAGCCCTTCTTCCTGCGTCTCTCTTTTTCACTGAACATTTAGAGAATCAGGAAGAGCAGCTCATCAGTGCCTGACTGTAAATGTGAAAATCACATGATGAGTACTCAGACTGCTTGGGATGGGGGGCAAACTGAATTTTTGCCTTGGGTACCAGAAAACCTAGATACACCTCTGTCTTGTTATTCTTTACACTGAAGATAGTTCTTTATTACATTGGCTGGATGTTTGGGGTCGTTGTCCTGCGGCAGCATAAATTTGGAGCCAATCATGTGTCCCTGATGGTATTACATGATGAGTAAGTATCTACCTGTATTTTTCAGCATTATGAGGACACCATTAATCGCAACCAAACCTGCCAACTCCATTTGTTGAAGTACAGACAAATTATTGTACTGCTCTCCAGTACTTTGGAGAACACACTGCTATGTGCTGTAGTCAAATATTTCACATTTTAACTCCTCAGTCCAGAGCACCTGCTGCCATTTTTATGTACCCAGTTCCTATGTTTCATATTTTATTTGTGCCACTTGGCTTTGTTTCTATGTTGATAGTACAAAACTGGCCAAACTTTTTCCACGTAGACCACTTCTGGCTAGACTTCTGAGCAGTAGATGGGACCACTGGTTGCTTCCAGTTCAGAGATGATGGCACTGCTGGACATTTGTTGATTTTGAAGGAAAGTAAGAATGATGTATCTTTCATCTGCTGCACTGTGTTCTTGGTCTACCACTGTGTCTTCGGTCCTCAAAGTTGCCTATTTATTTGTATCCTCAGTGATGATAAATACAGGCTGATACTCCAAGTTGCCTTGTTCATATTCAGCTTTCAAGACTGTAGCTCATACCCCTTTGGTCCAGCTAAACCCCTGTATTCCTTCTGTTATGTGATAATCACCAAAAGCTCAATAAAAATGTATTGAAAAAAAAAACTGGAGCTCATATTTATCTGTCACAATTAAATTTTATAGCACCAGTAAAATTCAACTGTCCATCCACTCGACTTGAGATATGTTTCTTAAAATTATAGATTGGTACTTTAATGTGCCTTAAATGCAAACTATCACCACAAAATTAAACTGACTGTTAAAAGCAAGCACAAACCAAACTGCTTTGTCCACCTTCCCACTTTTTATTTTTAAACGATCTCCATCCCTTCTCTTTGACAACATCCCTTTATGCAAGTAAGAGCTGAAATATTAGAATACAGGTATGTGTAAAGGTACACTGACCGGTTTGCCCATGGCAGCAGTGCACAAGTGTTCATGCTTGATTTAAAGAGTTGATTTGTGCTGACAGTCCTCTTTTAATTTATTCCACCTGTTCCAACGATACTGTCCTGTACACAGTACAGGCTTTCATGAATTGCATGTACAACCATTTCAGTTCTGGTCATGTATGATCAATGTTGGCAGGTGAGAATTTTTAAATTGGTTTTAACCTACACGTTGCAAACTGCCTTACAATATGTCATTTTTATGAATGTGGTATGTCAGCATTTATCTTTGTAGTAATATAAACTTCATAAATCACAGTCATGTGAATTTGTAGTACAAATGTAAAAATAAAATATTCTTTAGTATTTGGAAAAAATTAAAATAATGAAATATTTTCAACAGCTGACTGCATCAGGAAAACAGAAGATCACCCTTCAAATAGTGATAATGGAGCTGAAGGTATCACACCAAATAAATGTGGAGAAGACCTTATCTATGCCACAATACACCCAGCCAGTAACAGCAGAGAACAAGCATCTGATTCTTTCCATCACAAGGAACAATTACCTGTCCCAACACAGATTGTTAATGAAAGCACTTGTAAAATATTTACTTGTTCTGAATGTGGGAAACATTTTAAAAAGAACTTGAGTCTTTCTATGCACAAGAGAATTCACAATGATGAGCGTCCATTTTCATGTACAGAATGTGGAAAATGCTTTACAAAGAAATCAGTTCTTGTGGAACATCAGAGAATTCACACAGGGGAAAAGCCATTCTCCTGTTCAGAGTGCGGGAAATGTTTTACGCAGAAATCATCCCTTGTTGAACATCAGAGGATTCACACAGGGCAGAAGCCATTTTCATGTCTAGAATGTGGGAAATGTTTTATTCAGAAATCCGTTCTTGTGAAACATCAAAGAAGTCATACTGGGCAGAAGCCATTTTCATGTTCAGAATGTGGGAAATGTTTTACACAAAATTCAGATCTTGTGAAGCACCAAGTGACTCACACAGGGCAGAAGCCATATTCATGTTTGGATTGTGGTAAATGTTTTGCACGTAAAGATTACCTTGAGAGACATCTGAGAACTCACAAATTTAAGAAGCCATTTGGATGCTCAGTATGTGGGGAGTGTTTCACACAAGTATCAGATCTTGTTGACCACCATAGGATTCATACTTGGGAGGGATCATTTTCATGTTCAGAATGTGGGGAATGTTTTACTCAGATCTCAGAACTTGTAGACCATTATAGAATTCACACAGAGAAGTCATTTTCAAGTTCGTAGTGATGGAAATATGTTCTCATTGGATATAGTAAATGTCTCTCAGAAGAGACCCCATTTCATATTGTGTAAGTCACCTCTTGTATGTCAGGATACTCACATATTGAACATTTATTGTTAAAATTGTGAGAAAAATGTGACCACAAAATCTGATGTTGCAAATTACAGAAACAGCTCTCCTATAGCGCAATTGTCAAAATCTGTCTTCATGTTTTGACTTCAATTATTGCAAAATCATGTAATTAATATTAATTTGTAATGTAAAAGTTTTCTTGTAACTCAATGTTTTGCTTACAAAGTTTATCATAATAAGCCAAAAATCAAAAAACTTGATTAGGAGGTCTTCACACTTCCAGCTCTTATTTTTCAGAAGCCTTTTTAACCCCTTAGTGATGAAGCCAATTTCCACCTTAAAGGGAAGGTGCCGCATTTTTTTTTTTGTATTAAAAATAATTGTTTATAAAAACAATTATTTTTAATACTAAATAAATTTTTGTAACTTTAATACTTTTTTCATTATTAACTGTTTTTGCAGCCACTGGGGGCTGCCATCTTGCTTTGCAGGAGTGTGAAACGACACTTCCACTCCTGCAGTTACGGCAGCCCTGGGCATAGACACCAATGGTCGGATGCCAACCCTATACTTAGCATTGAGCTGCCGTCCTGCTGTGTACTGGGCACGCCCCTGGGCTGTCCAGAACACAGCAGAGGGAGGAGATCGGCGCCATCTTTGTGGAGCTCACAGTGTCTGCTGTGAGCTCCACACTTTCCTCCTATACCGATCACCTCAGCGTGAGCTGATCGGTATAGAGACAGAGGACGGGATGCGGTGGGGAGAGAGGAGCACAGTCATCGGAGGTCCGGGGTGAGGTAAGTATCGGCGGGAAGCGGTGATCAGCGATTCTATCACCGCTCCCTGCCAGCCTGCAGTGATCAGAGCACAAGGAGTGTGATCATCACACCGTGCTCTGATCACGCAGGGAGAGAGAGAGACACGCTGGGGGACAGCAGACATTAGAAGGGACACTAAGGGGGACAGAGAGAGCGAGACACGCAGGGGGAGAGAGAGAGTGACATGCTGGGGCAGAGAGAGAGACACCCGCAGGGGGACAGCAGACATAAGAAAGAATACACACATGTGGGGGAGACAGGCATGAGGGAAGAGACATGCAGGGAGAGAGAGACATGGGAACAGACATGCAGGGGGAGAGAGCACACATGGGGAGAGAGACCAGTCATAGTGGGAGAGAGACCGGGCACAGGGGGATGAGCACACATGGGGAGAGAGACCGGGCACAGGGGGATGAGCACACATGGGGAGAGAGACCGGGCACAGGGGGATGAGCACACATGGGGAGAGAGACCGGGCACAGGGGGATGAGCACACATGGGGAGAGAGACCGGGCACAGGGGGATGAGCACACATGGGGAGAGAGACCGGGCACAGGGGGATGAGCACACATGGGGAGAGAGACCGGGCACAGGGGGATGAGCACACATGGGGAGAGAGACCGGGCACAGGGGGATGAGCACACATGGGGAGAGAGACTGGGTATAGGGGATGAGCACACATGGGGAGAGAGACTGGGTATAGGGGATGAGCACACATGGGGAGAGAGACTGGGTCTGGGGGATGAGCACACATGGGGAGAGAGACCAGGCACAGCGGGGTGGAAACAACACAAATGGGGAGAGAGACAGTCACCTCCAGAACTGCGCTCACTTTTCTGCTGCTACAACATGTCTTCTCCTCCAGTCACCTCCAGAGCTGCAGTCAGTATTCTGTGACCTCATGTAACAGAAAAGTGACTGCCGCTCTGAAGGTGACTGGAGAATAAGACATCCTCTCTTATCCTTCTGTCACCTTTAGAGCTGCAACAAGTTTTCTGCTGTTACATCGTGTCTTATCCTCCAGTCACCTCCAGAGCTGCAGTCACTATTGTGCTGTTACATTGTCTTATCCTCCAGTCACCTCCAGAGCTGCAACAACATTTCTGCTGTTACATCGTATCTTATCCTCCAGTCACCTCCAGAGCTGCGGTCAGCATTCTGTGACCTCATGTAACAGAATAGTGACTGCTGCTCTGAAGGTGACTGGAGAATAAGACATCCTCTCTTATCCTCCTGTCACCTTTAGAGCTGCAACAAGTTTTCTGCTGTTACATCGTGTTTTATCCTCTAGTCACCTCCAGAGCTGCAACAACTTTTCCGCTGTTACATCGTGTCTTATCCTCCAGTCACCTCCAGAGCTGCAGTCACTATTCTGCTGTTACATGTCACTGGTACCTAATCCATAACATGAGATGTCACATGACTGGCGACCCTTTATGTTTGCATCAACAGTGAAAATACAAATGACTAAATAAAACTGAAACATTTACATTTATTATATACAAAATAAATAGTAAAAACACAAGGACAATATTCAGTCCAGGCCTGGGCCACAGAGCTGACACTCTAATATCAGACTTCAGGGTCCACTCTATACTGTATATGCAGGCCTGGGCTGCAGAGCTGACACTCTAATATCCGACCTTGCTGCGTAAGGATCTGCATGTAGTTGTGTGTTGGTATCACTCTGTGTCTTCAACAAAATGGCTCCTCACTGTGATTGACCCCAAATGTCATTGTCTTTTATCCATTTGTTAACACCCAGAAAGGGAGGGGGGCAGGAGACATCACACTCATTGAACAAATCCTGCCCAGATTTTCAGCAGTCCTAATGCATGCCTGCTGTACACTAGGTTTTCATGCCAAAGTTTCAGCAGCTGCTCCCCCTAGTGTTTCAAAGTGGAACATATCAAACTTTTTATATTAATTTTCATATTTTACTCCATAAAAACAATATGACAATATTGGAAAAACAAATCAAAACATTAATACTTTACATTTTTACAATTGTTGAATTTTTTTTTTTTTTGGTGGCACCTTCCCTTTAATGACTAAACCAATTTTTACAATTCTGACCAGTGTCACTTTGAAGTAGCATTTGTGGAACGCTTCAACGAATCCTAGTGATTCCAAAATAGTTTTTTTGTGACATATTGGATTTCATGTTAGTGGTAAATTTAGAACATTTTTTGTGTTTATTTGTGAAAATAACAGAATTTTGGCAAAACTTTTGCAATTTTGAACTTTTATTCCGTTAAACCAGAGAGTAATGTCAAACAAAATAGTTAACACATAACATTTCCCACATGTCTACTTTACATCAGCACAATTTTGGAAACATTTTTCTTGTTAGTAAGTTAGAAGGGTTAAAGTTCATCAGCAATTTCTCAGTTTTCCAACAAAATTTACAAAACCATTTTTTTATAGAACACATCACATTTGAAGTCACTTTGAGGAGCATACATGACAGAAAACACCCAAAAGTGAAACCATTCCAAAAACTGCACCCGTCAGACTGCTCAAAAGCACATTCAAAAAGATAATTATACCCTCAGCTGCTTCACGGGAATGAATATGAATGCAAAGTGGAATGAAAAAGGAAATACATTTATATTTTACCTAAAACTGTTGCTTTAGCCTCAATTTATTCACTTTTACAAGGGATATTGTGGTGCCCTGCTCACGCAGGTATCCACAGATTCCCCTAATGCACAGCTGGGTTTCCACAGCAGGTACCTACTACATGCAACATCTTCCACCCTTACACATTAGGGGGAGCTCTACTCACCCACTTTAGGTGAAATCCCCTATAAATATTGCTGCTGGGGGAAGAGATAGTTAGAGTGTGCAGATGCTAGGAGGGCTGCAAAGACGTCCTGGTGGTCGGTGCCGCGGTTAGGCCCGAACTAGTGACCCGGAGTGGTCCTTCTGACGTCCCGCATACCTAGGAGTGGGGACAGAAGGCAAGGAGAAGAGCCAAAAGGGAGTGAGGAACTAGTGGAAGTTCGCCCAGAAACGTACCGGACATCGCGGATCCGCACCTGTAGGATAATTCATGACTACAGAAAACCCCGTCACACCGTGGAGACTACAGTCACTCGATCCCCCTGTGAGTCCAGAGAGAGGGAGTCAGACACTGCTGTGAGGCATCACAAGCCAGTGACCAGAGAGGGTAACCCATGGACCGCTCAGGAGGAGAGAGCAAGGACCCGAGGAGAGAGGAGGCCAGTCTGGCTGCAAGCAGTGAGGGCTTCAGGAACCGTAGGGAAGCAGAGGAGGTTTTATACCCACTTGCTGTGGAGACTTCCTGTGCACCTGGTCACCTGTCAGTGCCCTGGATGTCTTTACCTGATATAACACCAGTAAAAGGTAAAAGAGACTTCTGCAGTGTGTGTGCATCATTCCTCTCCGCTCCCGGCGCCCCTTATAGACTGCTCCATCACTCCCCATCCCGACCTAAGATCCCACTCCAAGCTACCACTCTACACTACGCTGCCCTGTAGGGAGTTTTGCCATCTCAGTCACACTACCATCCAGCTCCGGCGGACTGTGGCGGCACTTGTGACCCATCACCAGGTACTACAGGTGGCGTCACATGACAAACTTATCATCTGTAAATACACCCTTTTTTTAAGTGTAAACCCAGGCCACGGGCTCAGACGCTGCCACCCGTGACATCCCAAGCATTCCACCCGAGCCTGATACTCGAGTACCCAAGGCCTGGGGCTCGACAATAGCATGACATATTGGATGCCAAAGTTTGTTGCCCGGTTTCTTGTGAATGCGCCAATACCCCATATGTGGTCAGAAACCACTATTTGAACAAACTGGAGGGCTCAGAAGGGTAGGAGCGCTACTTGAATTTTGGAAAGCAAATTTGGCTGAAATAGATGACTGGCATCATCTTGCATATCTGGGACCCCTTAGGTACCTAAACAGCAGAAACTCCCTACAAATGACCCCATTTTGGAAACTAGACCCCCTCAAATATTATATCTAGGCATATAGTGATCATTTTGAGCCCACAGGTACTTCACAGAATTTGATAACAAAAGGTCATCATACTGAAAATGTTATTTTGTTTCACAAAAATGTTGCTTTAGCACCAAATTTTTTATTTTTACAAAAGGTAAAACAAAAAAGTGGACCCTACAATTTGTTACCCACATTCTTATGAGCGCGGCAATACCCCTCATGTAGTCAAAAAGTTTGGCTTAGACAAATGGCAGGATTCAGAACAGACAGAGCAATATTTGAATCAAATTTGGCTGAAATAGATGACGGGCACCATCTTGCATATCCCAGACCCCTAAGGTACCTAAACAGCAGAAACCCACCACAAGTGACCCCATTTTAGAAACTAGACCTCTCAAGGATTATATCTAGGGATATAGTGAGCATTTTGAATCCACTGGTACTTCACAGAATTTGGTAACAATAGGTCGTCATATCGAAAATTCTCTTTTTTTCACAAGTGTTGCATTAGCACCAAATTTTTCACTTTTATTAGAGGTAATGCCAAAAAGTGGACCCCACAGTTTACCCACTTTCTTGTGAGCACAACGATACCCCCACATATAGACGAAAAGTTCTGTTTAGACAAATGGGAGGACTCAGAAGGGAAGGAGCAATATTTGAATTTTGGAAAAGCTGAACTAGATTGTGGTTACCATGTTGCATTTGCAGGGTCGCTAGAGGCCTAAACAGCAGTAACCCCCACAAATGACCCCATTTTGAAAACTAGAACCCTCATGGATTTTATCCATAGGTATAGTGAGCTTTTGTAACCCACATGTACTTCACAGAATTTGATAACAATAGGTTGTCATGTTGAACATTTTCTTTTTTTCACTCTAAATTTCTTACTTTTAGGGCATATGCACATGATCTGGAGACTCTGTGTACTGGATGCAGGGTCTCCTCTCCTGCGGGGATGCTGGTCATCTCTTGCGATGAAAGCAACCACCCATGCCCACAGCAGCTTTTGCCTGCATTCACCCACCTAGATAGCCTCCGACTGCGCAGTGTGAAATTGACATGCTGCGGTCAATCGGCGGCATGGAAAACTGCCCTGCGGTTCAGTTAACGCTGTAGAGAAAACAAGCACAGTAGCCACATGATCTCTGTAAATCCCATCCACTGTGCTTGTATTGTAAAACGCAGCGGTATAGATGTAGTGATAACACGCTCTGTCCAAACCGCTGCAAACAATGATTGTGTGAACATGCCCTTAGGGTACGTGCCCGACTAGAATATAGTGGTGCAGATTTTGTGCTTTCAGAAATTCGCACCTGCAGAAAAAAAACAGCAGAGAAATGTTCGTGCCAATGGTGTGTTTTAAATGCAGATTTTGCTTTTATTTTTTTGAGCAAGTGTTCTCTGTCGTGACTGTAAATAGAGCAGGTTAGGCTGGGGAAAAAAAAAAGGGTTTCAAGATGTCATATTGTGACGTGGGGTTCCGCTGTATTTTTGGTCACCAGCCAGGTATAGCGGCAGGTATGGGCTGCCTCCCACCCCCACCTGTCTAATTTTACCTGGCTGGTGATCAAAAGTAAATTTTTTTTTTATTATTTCTTTATTACATTTTTAAAACAAACGATGTGGGGATTTGCCATATCTTTGTTGCCAGCCAGGTACAGGAGGCAGCTATAGGCTGCCACCCACCTCCAGCTGCCTAGTTTTACCTGGCTGGAAACCAAAAATATAGGGAAGCCCTTGAAATAAAATAATTATAAAAAAAATGACATGGAGCTTCGCCATGCTTTTGGTCCAGCCAGGTAAAACTAGGCAGCTGGGGGCTGGAGTCTTTAACGTAGGGAGGCCCAAGCTTTCTGGCCCCTACCTGCTGCGATTTGCAGCTCGCATCCACCCCATACAATGGCACATTCATTGAAGCACCATTCTCTTAAGCGGTATCCAACTCTTCCAGCTGCTGTGTAGCGGTGTCCAACTATGTAATAAAGGAGTTAATGCCAACTATATATTGCCAGCTGGCATCAAGTCCAGAGGTTAGTAACGTCAAGGCATCAGATACCCGACGTTACTGACAAAATCAGTATGGACACAAGCCCACCCAAAAAAATATTTGAAAACACTCCCCAACACAAAACCCCTTTTAACCAATTTATTGAAAGAAAACAAAAAAGTCGGACATAGTCCCGGGGAAAGGTCTGTCGACAAATCTCAGTCTTATAGCATGTTGGGGCATTCACCTCATGGTATAATTTAAGACCAGGCACCCTTGCAGAAGACTGGAGTCAGGTCACACAGGGGTTAACTGTGATCCATAATAATCTGCAGAGTAATCACCATGAGATGACAGTTGAGGATTCTGAACTGTGGTGACTTCAGAGGTGATCACAGTTCAGCATCATATGCTCACAAAGGGTTAACTGTGATCCATGATGATCTGCAGAGCTGAGATGAGTTAACCCCTGTGTGAGCTGATGCTGAACTCTGATCACCTCACCGACGTGATTACAGTTGAGTCAGTGCAGGCGCCGGCACACAGTCATCCAGTAAGTGCTGGAGGAGGAAGACGCCGCGGGAACCTTGGGAACAGATCGGAGGGCACAGGTGGATGTGAGGTGAGTATGGGGGCACTGGAGGTGGTGGGGGTGACAGATCAGATTGGGGGGGGGGTGTGCAGGAATGGACATTGGAATATGGGGCACCAGATCGCAGGAAGGGGGCCAGGAATGGACACCGGGGGGTGGGCGGGACAGATCAGACGATGGTGTTGGGTAGGAGCGGACAGCGGCAGGTGGGGGTGCCAGATCAGAGGATGAGAGGGGCAGGAACGGACACCGGAGGAAGGGAGGTGGGTGGGAGAAGGGCAGGAGAGGACACTGGCATATTTTTTTTCCCGCCACACTCTGTGATTGTTGGCTTTTGTGATGGAGGAGGAACCTTGGTGGTACCGGAGGCCCTTGGGGCTCAATGAATAAACATTTGACTCTCATCTAACATGTTTGACCTTGTCAGACCAGAGTGAAATCAGTTTTGCCAGTGTTGTCATTTACAGCAACGATGCTACTGATACATGGTGTGTCCCGGTGATCACGTTACTGGTAAAAACTGGTCCGATTCATAATCTCTAGGTACTCGGCTATATAAGGTAGAATAAACTCTGGAGGTTTTGACACCGGGTGGCGCTAGAGGGTTTATTCTGTTCTGACTTCTGTAGACGTCGGAACAGAAAAAGTACCCTTTTGTTTGGACATCTAGTGTCAGTGGGCTGTCTTTATCGGGTTAAAAATAAAAGTAACAATCTGATTGGTTACATGCAACTCTCACTTTTCCTTTGCACTGAATTTTAATTCCCACACTCCTTATTCTCTTGTAATAAAAAGGACATATTATTTAGAGAGAGGACGGTGGTATTTCACCACCTTATCAAGCACTGATGTAGCTGAATTTTAAACCTTTTGCGCTTATAAATACAAAAAAAAAAATAGTGGAGCAGAACTAAAAAAAGTTCAGAGAAGGGGATTAAATAAATGAAAAGTTATGGGAGAACCAATATCAATTTCATGAAGAGAATGCTTTTTTTTAATTCATTTAAAGTTCCTTCTTACCCATGACGTCACCCATATGGCCTTGGCATGACAATGATGAGTAGGTGCAATAGTGGTTCAATAGTACATACAAAGAATAAATATATATAAAGTACATAAGCAAAGACTTGACACCCATGTAAAATCATTTGTTTTACTACCAAAAGATACAGTCATACGAAAAAGTTTGGGCACCCCTCTTAATCTTACTTTTTTTTTTTTTTTGTTTAAAATTGTTTTTTTGCAACAGCTATTTCTGTGTGATATATGTAATAACTGATCGACACAGTAATATTTTAGGATTGAAATGAGGTTTATTGTACTAACCGAAAATGTGAAATATGCATTATTTAAAAAATTGACAGGTGCAAAAGTATGGGCACCTCAACAGAAAAGTGACATTAATATTTAGTAGATCCACCTTTTGCAAAAATAACAGCCTCTAGTCGCTTCCTGTAGCTGTTAATGAGTTCCTGGATCCTGGATGAAGGTATTTTTGACCATTCCTCTTTACAAAACAATTCCAGTTCAGTTAAGTTTGATGGTCGCCGAGCATGGACAGCCCGCTTCAAAACATCCCACAGATGTTCAATCATATTCAGGTCTGGGGACTGGGATGGCCATTCCAGAACATTGTAATTGTTCCTCTGCATGAATGCCTGAGTAGATTTGGAGCCGTGTTTTGGATCATTGTCTTGCTGAAAGATCCATCCCCGGCATAACTTCAACTTTGACATTGATTCTTGAACATTATTCTCAAGAATCTGCTGATACTGAGTGGAATCCATGCGACCCTCAACTTTAACAAGATTCCCGGTGCCGTCATTGGCCACAAAGCCCCAAAGCATGATGGACCCTCCCCCAAATTTGACAGTGGGTAGCAAGTGTTTTTCTTGGAATGCTGTGTTTTTGTGGCGCCTTGCATAACGCCTTGTTGTATGACCGAACAACTCAATCTTTGTTTCATCAGTCCACAGGACCTTCTTCCAAAATGAAGCTGGCTTGTCCAAATGTGCTTTTGCATACCTCAGGCGACTCTGTTTGTGGCGTGCATGCAGAAACGGCTTCTTTCGCATCACTCTCCATACAGCTTCTCCTTGTGCAGTGTGTGCTGTATTGTTGACCGATGCACAGTGACACCATCTGCAGCAAGATGATGTTGCAGGTCTTTGGAGGTGGTCTGTGGATTGTTCTTGACTGTTTTCACCATTCTTCTTCTCTGCCTTTCTAATATTTTTGTTGGCCTGCCACTTCTGGCCTTTACAAGAACTGTCCCTGTGGTCTTCCATTTCCTTATTATGTTCCCCACAGTGGAAACTGACAGGTTAAATCTCTGAGACAACTTTTTGTATCCTTCCCCTGAACAACTATGTTGAACAATCTTTTTTTTTTTTCAGATTATTTGAGAGCTGTTTTGAGGAGCCCATGATTCCACTCCTCAGAAGATGCAACTAGGAGAACAACTTGCAAGTGGACACCTGAAATAGCTTTTCTCATTATTGGATACACCGGGCTATGAAGTACAAAGCTCAATGAGGTTACCAACCCAATTTAATGCTTCAGTAAGTCAGTAAAAAGTAGTTAGGAGTATTCAAATCATGAAAATCAGAAGGGTGCCCATACTTTGGCACCTGTCAGATTTTGAAATAATGCATATTTCACATTTTTTGTTAGTGCAATAAATCTCATTTCACACCTGAAATATTACTGTGTCCATCAGTTATTACATATATCACACTAAAATAGCTGTTGCAAAAAAACAATTTTAAACAAAAAAAAAACAGAGTAAGATTAAGAGGGGTGCCCAAACGTTTTCATATGACTGTAGAAAATGGATTAATGATGAGAAGAAAGTAACAGAAAGCATGGGATGGGGTCAGACACCCGAGAGAACAGAAAAACGGACAGTACAGGTTCAACGTACCAACTAGAGGAAGCCACAATTGCATACAGGTTGAGGACTAGAAAGCATCTTATTGTTAATCACTTGTCCTTTTTCCAGTTCCAGTGTGTGCATATTTTCCCCCTTGCTGCCAGCTCTTTCTTCTTTATAATGTGCATGATGTCATAGTTCTAGTTCTTTTAAGGCCAGCTTGGGTGTCTGCATGCCGCCTGTATATTTTAGTAGTAAGCACACACTACCATGTGCCTTTAGCAATGTTTAGCTCTACAGTCATGGCCAAAAGTATTGACACCCCTGCAATTCTGTCAGATAATATTCAGTTTCTTCCTGAAAATGATTGCAATCACAAATTCTTTGGTATTATTATCTTCATTTAATTTGTCTTCAATGAAAAAAACACAAAAAGAATTGTCCTAAAGCCAAATTGGATATAATTCCACACCAAACATAAAAAAGAGGGGTGGACAAAAGTATTGGCACCCTTAGAAAAATCATGTGATGCTTCTCTAATTTGTGTAATTAACAGCACCTGTAACTTACCTGTGGCACCTAACAGGTCTTGGCAATAACTAAATCACACTTGCAGCCAGTTGACATGGATTAAAGTTGACTCAACCTCTGTCATGTGTCCTTGTGTATACCACATTGAGCATGGAGAAAAGAAAGAAGACCAAAGAACTGTTTGGACATGGTGGACTTGAGAAACCAAATTATGAGGAAGCATGAGCAATCTCAAGGCTACAAGTCCATCTCCAAAGACCTGAATGTTCCTGTGTCTACTGTGCGCAGTGTCATCAAGACGTTTAAAGCCCATGGCACTGTGGCTAACCTCCCTAGATGTGGTCGAACAGAAAAATTGAGAAGAGATTTCAACGCAAGATTGTGCGGATGGTGGATAAAGAACCTCGACTAACATTCAAACAAGTTCAAGCTGCCCTGCAGTCCGAGGGTACAACAGTGTCAACCTGTACTATCCGTCGGCGTCTGAATGAAAAGGGACTGTATGGTAGGAGACGCAGGAAGACCCCACTTCTTTCTCTGAGACATAAAAAAGCCAGGCTGGAGTTTGTCAAAACTTACCTGAGAAAGCCTAAAACGTTTTGGAAGAATGTTCTCTGGTCAGATGAGACAAAAGTAGAGCTTTTTGGGCAAAGGCATCAACATAGAGTTTACAGGAGAAAAAGAGGCATTCAAAGAAAAGAATACGGTCCCTACAGTCAAACATGGCGGAGGTTCCCTGATGTTTTGGGGTTGCTTTGCTGCCTCTGGCACTGAACTGCTTGACCATGTGCATGGCATTATGAAGTCTGAAGACTGCCAACAAATTTTGCAGCATAATGTAGGGCCCAGTGTGAGAAAGCTGGGTTTCCCTCAGAGGTCATGGGTCTTCCAGCAGGACAATGACCCAAAACATACTTCTAAAAGCACTAGAAAATGGTTTGAGAGAAAGCACTGGAGACTTCTAAGGTGGCCAGCAATGAGTCCAGACCTGAATCCCATAGAACACCTGTGGAGAGATCTAAAAATGGCAGTTTAGAGAAGGCACCCTATCAGGGACCTGGAGCAGTTTGCCAAAGAAGAATGGTCTAAAATTCCAGCAGAGCATTGTAAGAAACTCATTGATGGTTACCGGAAGCGATTGATCGCAGTTATTTTGTCTAAAGGTTGTGCAACCAAGTATTAGGCTGAGGGTGCCAATACTTTTGTCCGGCCCATTTTTGGAGTTTTGTGTGGAATGATCAATGTTTTGCTTTTTGCTTCATTCTCTTTTGTGTTTTTTCATTGAAGACAAATTAAATTAAGATAATAATACCAAATAATTTGTGATTGCAATCATTTTCAGGAAGAAACGAAGTATTATCTGACAGAATTGCAGGGGTGTCAATACTTCTGGCTATGACTGTACTTAGCCAGCCACCTTGGTATATCAGCTCAGCTCTGCTATTCCATGGTGCTTTCTGCACACTCCTCTTTAAAATGCCATGGTGCCCAACTGTTAACTCTGTTCTGCACATTGAGGCGCCTCAAAAGCAGCCTCTGAATACCTTAATGGCACAAGATAACATAAGGCAAAACTGTCTACGCTGCACAGTTGAAAATCAAAAGAACAAATGCACACTTACGACCATAAGGCTAAGTCCATACAGAGGGTTTGTGCTCCATTTTTTATTGATCCGTTTTTGGTGCGGTTTCTGCATCAAAAATGGATCCTCTTTTTGTAAAAAAAAGCAACACAAATGCATCATCTGTTTATGCTGCTTTTTTGCTCTGTTTTTGGGGAACACAGACTCACACTTTATTACCCTGCCCGGCGATCCCATGATGAGCCCCGGTGATGCGTTCCTCCAGGGCATCGGCAGGATCTGTGAGTATTATGACTACTGACAGGACCTAGCACCATGTGACTTTCCAGCCAATCGACATCCTCCCTCCAACTACCCACAGGTCCGGCTGATGCCCGGGTGGAAGACATCACCCGATGCTCACCGTGGGATCACGGGGAGGGTAAGTTATTTGGATGTTAGTGCTGCAGAAAGTGCACAAGAAAAACAGAGCAATAATTGACATGCTCATTATTTTCTGGATTTGCTTTCTGCATCACTAATGCAGCAGTCAAAAAATGCAGTGTCTGAACAGAAATTGAAAATCACATTCAGGAATACAGAGAAAAGGTAATGGTATATGTGGGGCACTACAGTGCTTCAATGGGAACTGGATGGACTATGTGCCTTGGGATTGGGCAGCCTGTGCTTGCGCAGTCTCGGCGTGGGTGCTCGGACGGTTGAGCCTAGTCCAGGCCAGACAAATTAATACTATTGTGATGAAGACCATTTATGCAATAGAGATGACCGGCTCACAATATGGTAGGGTGCACAGAAAATACACAATAACTATGAGAAAATAGCTGGCACACCAAAAACGGAAAGTTCACAAATGTCCAATATGATTCTTATTTCTTTTATTTTGCAGAAGTCCGTTTGAAGTCATTCAAGTATACATTTGACGTTTCAACTACTTAGTACATAGCCTCCATCAGAGCAGACAACTAAAATAATGACAGAAAGAAATATAACAATAGTCATAAAATGTACATAGAATGTTCAAAATTCACATGTATTATGCATTCAAAAATAAGAACAAAGAATCATCAATTGAAAGTTAATGTATCCTAGCTGGGTCATAAAAACAAAAACGCATAAAAAAATGAGCGAATGACTGAGAGGAGAGCCTCATCACAATGAGACAAGAGATTTACCTTTGTGTAATATTAATAAAAATTTCTGTAATAGTGTAACAAGTCGTACTGTGTCATCATGAAAAGGGGCATTGTGTGTTATGCACTGTAATGAGTAAGTGAAAAAATTAAACGCAACAAGTCTAAAGTTGGTGGTAAACAATCAGTACACCAGTGAGGTGAATTATGAAACCTATAGGAAGGTAAAAGTGTTTAGACAAGGGTAACAACCCCAAAGGAAATATGGATTGTCTATTCAGAATGCACTTGTGGGATATAAATATATTGAAAGAGCAAAGGACCCCATTGAGGTGAATGTAAGGTCCCCTTCACACCATGGCTGGATCAGGTCCGGGGCTGTCCAATGTAAACCGGACAGCCACGGACTTGACTTTCAAACAGATCTGGAGGGCATATTTGCCCTCCGGTCCAGTATGCAGCCTGCAGCTGCTGAAATTTCTTGAAATCTCTGGAGGGACAGCTCATGGTGCTGAAGTTTAGCAGCGCTCGCTGCTAAACTCCAGCACCTGGCATCCGGATCTGATTTTATCTCTGATCCGGCGCCATAAACTCCCATGTTAGGGAGCACCGGATCCAGGAGCATACGATTTTGAACGGTTTTAGACCCAGACACAAAAATGGTGCTTGTTCCGATTTTAAGTCCGGGGCCAAAAAACAAAAGCTGCCAGATCCTCCCAGACAGCACAAAACCAGATGGCAAAACACTGCCTGTGCAATCCGGCCACATACAATTACTATTGGGCCAAAACCGGATCCGGGACTGTCCGGTTCACACCAATCAGTCCCAGATCCTGAAAATCGTGGTGTGAAGGGGACCTAAGAAAATGTAGATAGACTAGAGTAACACCCCTATAGTGGTGGAACAAGAGATGGAGTCATAGTGAGGACTACTTTACCTAAACAATGATAAATAATTATAAGGGATATAGTGATAATAATCCCAAGAATGTAGGACAATTGCTGAAAATGAGATAAAATGAATATTAATGATAGAGCATATTAATGAAAAGAGGTTGCAGAAAGATAATACCAGATACCTTAGTATATCAGCCGCCAAAAATAGCATTCTGCACTTTTCTAGTTGCCATCCAAAACACATTAGAGAATCACTCCCACGTTCACAACACGTGAGAGTGACCAGAATAGTTTCAGACCCTGTTGTTCGATCACAGCCTAATCAGAAGATGACCCTCAAGTTTATTGAGAGGGGTTATGCTTTGCTGAACAACGAACAACCAGAACAGATAATAAAGCCTCTGTCACACTAAGCGAGATCGCTGCTAAGTTTGGTGACGCAACAGCGACCTCGCCAGCGATCTCGCTGTTTGACACTTGGCAGCGACCAGACCCCCTGCTGTGAGATCGCTGGTTGTGTCAGAATCACCTTGACCATTTTTTGATCGTTGGGGTCCTGCTGGGCAGCATGCATTGCTGTGTTTGACAGGGACAATGACCAACGACCTCAATACTACAGGTCTGAGAAACAGGGTCCCAACGACCGCTGTATCGTTGCTGCGTCGCTGGTGAGATCTGACTGTTTCACATCTCACCAGCGATCCTGACAGCGACGCACCAGCGATCCCTAACAGATGGTATCATTGTCGGGATCGCTGGTGCGTCGCCAAGTGTGACGGTACCCTAAGAGATCTTTTCCTCAAGTTGCATTTGTTTCCACCTATCATCCTTATCAACCTCATGTAGAGAAAATACTTAAGGAACATTGGCTAAAGTGAAAGTGAAGAGCTTGCCTGCGCTTTGCAGGCTCGGCTCCCATTTCTGTGTCCGGATCCGTTAAAATCCAGGATCTGGACACAGCAATGGCATCCGGAGTTTACAATCCAGGCCTATTCGTTCCTGTCCGTGGGGTCCTGCAAAAAACAGGATCCCACAGACAGGAACAAAACTGTAGTGTGAAGCCAGCCTTACTTGGTTGCTTCAGTGTGCTGCTCCTGCTTTATAATACTAAGTTGTATTCTCGGCATGTGTCAATGCACTATACACTTGAGCCTAACTTGCTTATGTTGATTCAATTTACTATAAACTTGCCTCACATGGTGGCTTCTGCTCCATTACTGTCATTTCCATTTTTTATGCCTGTTCAAGTGTGTTATTTTATGTCTTATAAAGTAAATTTTTAATGCACTATTATGTTTGTGAGTGCGCATTTTGTCTTCTGATTTACATTGAGATGCCTGTCTACATGCATCCAGAGGCACTGGTGGCTGTAAGGAGGGACTTTCCTAATTCTAGGACTGATCCTTGATCATCCTTCTCTATCTATATCAGAATTGGATGCTATGATTTTTTGTCTAACAGGACACCCTATTGAAAGCTTTACATATAAGGTTTCATAGATGCCCATCCTTTGGATGACTATTGCTGTATGATACCAGTCTCATACCCTGGAAGAAGTCTATGACCATTTTATTCACATTGAGTAACTTCTTCTATACGGTCTCTCTTATCTCACCATAACACCAATTGATTTTTGGTCAATGAATCATGAGACTAAATATTACATATGTACCCCAAAAAGACTTCTGATGAGCCTTCTAACACTTGGAAAGGCGAAACGTGTCAAGCGTTGGGTGTTTCATTGTTGATATTTGGGAATCCATGAAATAAAAGGAAGGTTACCAATCCCTGATGTCTCAGGATACTGCTCAATTATTATATCAGACCACTTGTATTGTATACACTGCTTCTTATATATGACTATTTCTCGGTGACAGATATCTATCTTATGACACCAGAATACTCATATAAAATACAATTTGAGGCATTTTCTCCTTAAAGTGGTATACCCATAATCTGCTGTGGGGAAAAGGTTGACCTTCCTTATCAAAGCATTCTTTACCTGCATACATGTACATCAATATGTTTCTGATTCCCATCTATGTGTGCTATGTCTGTCTATATTTGTAGGTTTTCACTTTTAACTTTGATTCTAATAAAAAAAGTTTTTACTCTATTAAGTTGGTTTCATCTAGTTCTGATCTAAACATAATTGTTATCTTCTAATATACATAAAAATAATCTCTAGTTCTCGCAACTTAATAAAAACCAAATACCGTATATACTCGCGTATAAGCCGAGTTTTTCAGCCCAAAAATTGGGCTGAAAAGTCCCCCCTCGGCTTATACACGAGTCACTGTATACACTGTATGCAGTATACAGGCCGCCCGCCCCCATCAGTATACAGGGCCCCCCCTTGCTGCCGCAATCCTGTAAAGGAATACATTATTATACTTATCCCTGCCGCTGTCCCGCCGCCGCTATCGCGCTCCTCCGGCTTCATCCTGCTTCATCCGGCTTCTTCCGGCTTCCTCCGCCGGTGGGCGCAGGCAATGACGTCATTGTCTGTGCGCCAGAGGAGGAAGCCGAAAGAAGCCGGAGGAGCGCGATAGCGGCGGCGGCAGGACAGCGGCAGGGATAAGTATAATAATGTATTCCTTTACAGGATTGCGGCAGTAAGGGGGGGGGGCCCCTGTATACTGATGGGGGCGGGCGGCCTGTATATACCACTGGGGCTGCTGCTGTATACTACCACTGGGGCTGCTGTATATACCTCTGGGGCTGCTGTATACTACCTCTGGGGCTGCTGTATACTACCACTGGGGCTGCTGCTGTATATACCACTGGGGCTGCTGCTGTATACTACCACTGGGGCTGCTGTATATACCTCTGGGGCTGCTGCTGTATACTACCTCTGGGGCTGCTGTATATACCTCTGGGGCTGCTGTATACTACCACTGGGGCTGCTGCTGTATACTACCACTGGGGCTGCTGTATATACCTCTGGGGCAGCTGTATACTACCACTGGGGCTGCTGCTGTATATACCACTGGGGCTGCTGCTGTATACAACCACTAGGGCTGCTGTATATACCTCTGGGGCTGCTGCTGAATACTACCACTGGGGCTGCTGCTGTATACTACCACTGGGGCTGCTGCTGTATACTACCACTGGGGCTGCTGTATACTACCACTGGGGCTGCTGCTGTATACTACCACTGGGGCTGCTGTATATACCTCTGGGGCTGCTGCTGTATACTACCACTGGGGCTGCTGTATATACCTCTGGGGCTGCTGTATACTACCACTGGGGCTGCTGCTGTATATACCACTGGGGCTGCTGCTGTATATACCACTGGGGCTGCTGCTGTATATACCACTGGGGCTGCTGCTGTATACTACCACTGGGGCTGCTGTATATACCTATGGGGCTCATAGCTCTTGTTTGATATGCCTACCATGTATATGTCTTGAAGTGTGAGGCAAAATGACCTTAACCCCTTAGTGTCCTCTTATCCAGATTCATGTAAAATTTACTATCTTTTTATATCTGAGCACTTTTGTATCTGCAATTTTAATCTCCTTTTGATGAAGTAATAAAAGCATCTTTAAGAAAAGCAGCTAAAATCGTGCATTTGAATTATTGGTATAGAAACTCTCCAAAAACCAATCTAGTATGTGTAATATGATATGTGGGAGAGTCCTAACATTTTTTGAATATTATTCATGTTTGACCTGGATATATAAAACATATACCTCTGGGGCTGCTGTATCCTACCACTGGGGCTGCTGCTGTATACTACCACTGGGGCTGCTGTATATACCTCTGGGGCTGCTGCTGTATACTACCACTGGGGCTGCTGTATATACCTCTGGGGCTGCTGCTGTATACTACCACTGGGGCTGCTGTATATACCTCTGGGGCTGCTGCTGTATACTACCACTGGGGCTGCTGTATATACCTCTGGGGCTGCTGCTGTATATACCACTGGGGCTGCTGCTGTATACTACCACTGGGGCTGCTGCTGTATACTACCACTGGGGCTGCTGCTGTATATGCCACTGGGGCTGCTGCTGTATATACCACTGGGGCTGCTGCTGTATACTACCACTGGGGCTGCTGCTGTATACTACCACTGGGGCTGCTGCTGCATACTACCACTGGGGCTGCTGCTGTATACTACCACTGGGGTTGCTGCTGTATACTACCACTGGGGCTGCTGCTGTATATACCACTGGGGCTGCTGTATACTACCACTGGGGCTGCTGCTGTATACTACCACTGGGGCTGCTGTATACTACCACTGGGGCTGCTGCTGTATACTACCACTGGGGAGGCTGCTGTATACCACACTGCTGGGGGCTGTATACTTGTGCTGGGGTCCATCCTCGGCTTATACACGAGTCAATAGGTTTTCCCAGGTTTTGGGGGCAAAAGTAGGGGGGTCGGCTTATACAGGGGTCGGCTTATACACGAGTATATACGGTATATTCCCATCTCACTTGTTTATTTTCAGCAGGTAAACTAATATAACTGCACAAAAATTAGAAGAAAAACATTTCTCCTTTGCATCATTGGGGGGCACAGGACCATGGGTGTATGCTTTTCTGCCACTAGGAGGCGACACTAAGTAGAGATTAAAATTGAGCCCTCCATCTTGCAGTATACACCCAAACGTGGGCATAGATATTCAGTTTTAGCTTACTGTCGTAGAAGGCACATGCGGTCTGAAGGTCAGACCACACATACCCTTTTTTATTGTGTTCTCACTTTTACATCTCTGATTTTCATTTGGCACGGGAACCTGAAGGCAGCTCACGCAGGGACGGATCCTCATAAAAGGACCCCGCTCTCCCGGCACAGAGCCACCAGTAGCCACGAGGCATAATTGCATCCCCTTGCAGGAGAGGAGGATACACAGGCCACCGGCACCCAGAGGGCACCATGCCATCACCCTGCAGGACAGGGTAGCACACGACCACAGGACAGTTCTCACCTCCTCCAACAAAGGAGGCAGGTGATGGAGCCCAGCAGCCAGTACACTCTGCGCACCGATCCATCCCTAAGGGTTCTGGTGCAGCAGGGGCTGCTGTATCTACGCCCACCTCAGGATCCACAGCCAGACTGATCTTACTTCAACTGCGGCGGCTCCATGCTGGGACGTGCACCGCCGGTAAGTCCGGGTGCACGCACAGACCAAGGAGCCGCAACAATGAGAGCACTGCTCTGATGCCGGAGGCCTCCACTGTGGCTACCTGGTGCCGCTCCCGGGAGCTACAACTTTAGGCCCCGGTCTGGGCCTGCACTCTAGCACCGCCCACGGCCCTGGCTCATTGGCTGCATGCACGTCACCGCCCCGCGTCATGGGGGCGGGCGTGATGACTCGGCCAGCCGCGCATCTATTGGCCGCTGAGTGAATCACTCATGGCCAGGCCCCAAATCTATTGGCTTAGCGCCGCGTCACCGCCCCGTGCATGGGGCAGGTGCAGGGGTGAGGCCACGCCCACAGCACCGCAATTGGTCACGGAGTATATCGCTCGTGGCCAGAAGTGCAAGCCCCACAGAATAACACTCAGGGGGGCTGGGACAAAAGCCTCATATACACGTGCTAAGGGCCAACCATATTAAAGCAATGTACCAGGGGCAGAGACCTCAAACACGCCCCAAAACCGGCACGAAATTCACACAAAGCAGCTAGCATATTACAGCTGCACAAAGGTATAGCCCTCAGGTAATAAACTTGGAGCTGATACCTGCCTACCCCTCATGGAGACCTGCTAAAGTAGGGTGGGCTTAGTCCCTCAGAGGGGGGCCACACAAAGCCCACGTACAACCCAGGGACACATTCAGGTCACAGTCCTTTTGTTCCGGTGCCTCTTCAAGGGAAAGACCACAGCACCTAACGGACGATATAGCAGGGGACACAGGATCCGGGTAAGCTCCATAGGAGACCTTCTTTACTGCAGATATCCACCCCTGCCCTCATAACAAACCAGTTAGTACACCGCAGTGGCATCGCTGACTATAATCTGGTACGCAATGGCAGATGCCAAACCATCCAAGGACAAAACCAAAAGCAGTGCAGGGAACAAGGCATCATGCACCAGCTGCCAGACCCCACTCCCGTGCAAGCATACGTCACAATTTTGCAAGGACTGTGAATCTGAAAGTCCCACTGAGGCTACCACTGATGCAGGTCCCAGTGTGCCTGACATCCCTCCATGGGGTATAGTACTGTCGCAACAGCTGGACTCCATAGTCCAAATGTTGCAGGCCCATCCTGAGTCTCATGCAACCAGTGTCCACAAACGTCACCGCTCCTACTCCAGCAGGGAATAGTCCCAGCCTACGGCCCCCCTAACCACTAGAAGATGGACTAATACCAGCCCGTCCCAGGGACAATCTCCCAATATGTCAACAAGTGACAGGACAGGGAAACGCCCAACTGTTCTTCGAGGCCATCAACTCTCTGCTCAAAACCGGGGTCATAAAACCAGTACCAGAAAATGAATAGTTCAAGGGCTACTACTCAAACCTGTTTGTCGTCCCGAAAAAGGACGGATCAGTGCGTCTCCTCCTGGACCTCAAACTTCTCAACAAGTTTGTAAAAATCCTACAGTTCAGAATGGAATCCCTACGCTCAGTATTCACGTCCTTAGAAAAGGGAGTATTCCTGGCAACCATCGACATACAAGACGCATATCTTCACATTCCCATTTTCTCACCCCACCAAAAATACCTGCGGTTTGCAGTACAAAAACACCACTTACAATTCGTCGCCCTGCCCTTTGGCTTGGCAACCGCACCCAGAATCTTCACAAAGGTCATGGCGGCCGTCATATAGAAAAAGATAAAGGAGACAAGCGAGGCGCAATAGTGCCCTATCAATATGACACTGATTCCACGCTCAGATCAAAAAGAGGTGCACTCACCTGGTCTAGTTGTGTGCACCCATAACTAGTTTTTATTGCATGTAGTTTATAAGCTGCTGCAGGACCTCCACCGCCACGTAGCACGTGTAAAGATGATCAGATCCAGGGATGGTGTATAGACAGTCCGCGCTGCTTTAAGTAATCAGTCACAAGTCTTTAGGTAAAAGACCCCCCTTCTTTATTTTCACCTACGCGTTTCAATGCCACTCCGGACACCATTTGCTTTTTGATACTCCAGTAACGTTGCAGATCTGAAATATGGCAAAACTGGTGGCAAATGGCATCTTGGCAGCTTCATTCTTGATTTTCCTCAATTCATGTGATTCGGTGATCACGCTTCAAAAGTTTGGCATTTTCAAGACTGCTGCATCCCTCTGCAAGACATCTCACAATTTTGGACTTTTCAGAGCTCGTCAAATCTCTCTTTTGACCCATTTTGCCTAAGGAAAGGCATTTGCCTAATTATTAAGCACACCTTATATAGGGTGTTGATGTCATTACACCACACCCCTCCTCATTACAGAGATGCACATCAACTTATTTACTTAATTGGTAGTTGGCTATCAAGCTTATACAGCTTGGAGTAGGAAAACATGTGTAAAAAGTATCATGTGATCAAAATACTCATTTGCCTAAGAATTTTGCACACAGTGTAGGCAGGAGGGGCATATAGTGCAGTACGGTGTATCAGAAGCTGTATAGCACTCACATCTGGGGCTGGTGTCCAAGCTTTTGATAGCTCAGCTATAGTATCTATCCAAAAACAGTCCTACGGATTAATTTAGCTCTCTATAGGCAGGAGGTGTATATAGTGCAGTACGGTGTATCAGAAACTGTATACCACTCAAATCTGGGGCTGGTGTCCAAGCTTTTAATATCATCTTATCTATAGTATCTATCTAAAAAACATTCTTTCTACAGCTTCATTTAGCTGTATACAGGCAGGATATATAGCACACTTTTAAAAAGCAAATATCACACCATTTAAAATGTGCAAGGCGGGTGGTAAGGGACAAGGGACTGGATGTGATGGTGCATGCAAAGGCCGAGGCCGTGGGCAAGCTAGAATAGTGCCGCACCAAACACCCACATCTTCTAGCGCCGACCTTCCTGTCCCAACTCCTAGAGGACTGCAGCATACCACTCTTAAACCCAGAGCAGTGTCAAAAAGTTGTTAGTTGGATAGCGGATAATGCTTCCAGTCAGTTTGCCACCACCTCAACCACCCTGTCTTCCACACGGTCAAGTCTCAGTAGCCATGGGTCTGGACTGCATATTCCTCACCCTGATCCTCCTTCCTCCCACCATGCGATTCTACACTTGGACACTCTGAAGAGCTGTTCAATTTGCCATTGATAGATTCAGGCCTCTCGCCTGCTCCATTTGAAGTGGGGCATGAGGAGATCGTATGTAGCGATGCACAAATAATTGAGCAGCCACAGTCGCACAAAGACGACGGTGGGAACGTGTCACAAGAGGTGGATGATGATGAGACATAATTGCCATAAAGTCAGGAAGAGGACCAGGGTGCAGATGTGGAAGACGACGTGGTGGGTGATCCAGTAACTGAGCCAACCTGGCAGGATGACATGCAGAGCGAGGACAGCTGCACACACGGTGAGGGAGGTGTAGCACCACAACAGGCAGGAAGAAGCAGTGTGGTGGCCGCAGACAGAAGGCGGGCAGCCGTTCCCCGTAACAGCAACACGACGGAAGTTGCCAGTAAAACTCTTAAGGTACCGTCACACCCGGCAATATTGCTTGCAATTTCACTGGCAATCTTCTGGTTGCAGTGAAATCATGGACACATTATTACATTTGTACACGGCAACAAAATAGAATAATGTGTTCATGATTTCACTGCAAGCAGCAAATTGCCAGTGAAATTGTAAGCAATATTGTCACGTGTGACGGTACCTTTAGGTTTTTCCGAGTCTGGCTGTTTTTCAAGGAGTCTGCTGATAATTCCAAAAAGGACATTTACACCACCTGCCATGCCAGTATCAGCAGGGGTAGAAAAACTATCAGTCTGATCAACACCAGCGTGATCAGGCACATGGCAGCAAAGCACCCGACTTTGTGGGCTGAACCCCGGGGTCCAGGAGCAGTGTCTGCAGGTGACACCACTGCTTCTTTCACTGTTGTGCGTGCAAGCCAATCCCCTGTTCATAGTGCATGCGAAGATGCCTCCTGTCGTGCACCTGTCGTTGCACAATTACAGTAGACATACCACCATCAGGACACACATCCTTGTCCCAGCAAAGCATTTAGTTATCCATACCTCAGACCTTGGAACGCAAGCCACATTTGCAGCCAACCACCCACAGGCCACACTACTCAATTCACACATTTCACGACTGCTTGCGCTAGAAATGTTGCCTTTTAGGCTAGTGGAGACAGAAGAATTCTGCAACCTGATGGCGGCCGTCCCTCATTACTCGGTCTCCAGTCACCACTATTTCTCCCGGCGTGCCATCCCACCATTACACAAGCACGTGTCACAAAACATTAACCGTGCCCTTAACAACGCAGTTTTCATGAAAGTCCACCTAACCAAGGACATGAGGACAAGTGCTTGTGGGCAGGGACGGTACATCTCGCTGACGGCACACTAGGTTAATATAGTGGAGGCTGGGGCAAATCAGACCTTGGGATGGAACACGTCCTCCTGACGCCATGGATTGCGGGCCCTAACTCAGTCAGGTTGCCCCCACAGTCTACAGCTCCTGCACGTCATCCTCCTCAACCTCCTCCTCCTCTACACCCTCCACAACAGTCACCAGCTGGAAGCACTGCAGCACTGCCTCGGCCAAGCGGCAACAGGCTGTGCTGAAGCTAATATGCGTAGGTGACAAACCCCACAATGCTGAAGAGTTGTGGACAGCTCTGAAAGAGCAGTCAGATCTGTGGCTCACACCGCTGAAACTACAGCCAGGCATGGACGTGTGTGAAAATGGCCGGAACATGGTGGTGGCTCTGAGGCGAGCTCACACATGTACCATGTACTATGTACTCAACCTCGTGGTTCAGCAGTTTCTTAAATCCTACCTGGAGCTGTCTGATCTGCTCGTCAAAGTATGCCGCCTGTGTGCCCATTTTAGAAAGTCACCTACTGCTTTGGCCTCCCTTGCAGGGTTTCAGCAGCATTTGTAGCTTCCGGCTTACAGACTGGTGTGTGATGTCCCCACGCATTGGAATTCGACACTGCAGATGTCGGTCAGAATTTGTGAGCAGAAGAGGGCAGTTGTTGACTACCAGCATCAACAAGGCCATTGGTATTCGGTTCAGACTACACACATAAGACCTCAGGAGTGGACACAGATGTCCGACATATGTATCGACCCCCAAAACTTTGAGGACTCCACCAAGATAGAGAGCGGCGATGATGTCTTCATTAGCGTTACCATCCTGCTTCTCTGTCTTCTGAAATGCTTTCTGCTCAAAATCAAAGAGGATGCATTGCAGGCGGAGCATGATGAGATGGAGCAAGGAACCATATAGGATGATTACACACAGCCCAGCCTCATCTCATCCCAATGTTGATTGGGGGACAATGAGGAGGAGGAAAGACAGGAGCTAGTTTCATGCGCTATAGATGGTATTACCTGTCATACAGTCTGTTCAGCGTGGATGGCCAGAGGACAGGGAGGAGGAGAACATGGTCAGTCGTCCTCTTGGGGAGGACATGGAAGTCTTCCCTGTTACCAGTCTAGCGCGCATGACTGACTTTATATTACACTGTCTTTTCTGTGACCCTCGTGTTATCAAAATCTTGGGTGACACTCATTATTGGTTGGTGACACTTTTAGACCCACGCTACAAGAAGAACTTTCTATCTCTTATTCCCGAGGCGGAGAGTTCTACAAACATGGTCAGGGGCTGACTGGCCCAGGTGCCAGGGTGGCAGCTGCCCACCGGGCCAGTGGTACAGTCCTAGTGTAGGGCCGCCCACACCAGGGAGAGTGGCCGCTAAGCGGTTGCACAACTTGAGTCAGGTTGCGTGACTGGAGCGGAGGCAGCTGGACGGTGAGAAAGGACACCCCCCCGCACCTAGCGCCAGTAGCCCCCCCCGCTCCTCACCTAGTGCCAGTAGCACCCCCCCCCCCCAATTGGCGTCAGGCTGTGCAAGGTGGATTGCCACCCGTGGTTACAGCAGCCAGCCAGCCCCTGAACATGGTGCAGTACCAGAAGGCCCTTGTTGTGGAATTAGTAAAAAAAATTTCCTTCTGAAAACGGTGGCGGCATAGGTCACAGTTCGGTGGACAACCAGGGGTACAGGCGAGAGAGACACAACTCCAATCCAGCATAGGCAGGGTAACACTCTCAAAGATCTGGGAGAGTTTTCTCAGCTCATCCTATGGCACAGGCCCTGAGGCGTGGGGTACTCTCACAAGGACTGC
This sequence comes from Allobates femoralis, assembly GCA_033576535.1. NCBI lineage: Eukaryota > Metazoa > Chordata > Amphibia > Anura > Aromobatidae > Allobates > Allobates femoralis. The sequence continues at coordinate 259,426,940 of JARQOC010000006.1, forward strand.
AAGATTTGGGAAGATGCTGAAGGAGTACCTTGCCGACCGTACCAAAGTCCTCCGTGATTCCTCTGTGCCATATAATTATTGGGTCTCCAAGCTGGACACGTAGCTCTCTACACCTTGGAAGTCCAGGCCTGCCCTGCCACTAGCGTTTTGTCATAGCGGGCTTTTAGTGCCGCAGGGGGAATTATTACTGATAAGTGCACGTGCCTGTCAACTGAAAATGCTGACAGGCTGACTCTCATCAAGATGAACAAGGCCTGGACTGGGCAAGACTTTTTAACACCCCCAAATGATAGCAGCGTAATATAAAGTCACAGCCAATGTCTTTTTTGGGGAGGTATATTCCCATGCTCCTCTTCACCCCCACACATTTGCTGTAGTCCTCCTCCTTCTCCTCATCCTCCACAACCATATCATCAGGGTGACTGTGGTCCATCATGCAACACCCACATAATATTTTTAAAGGGTGTTTATGATGCCCATAACAAAAAAAAGATATACAGTATATTCATGTATACCCCCCAAAGGTAAATGTTTCAGTCCATACTTAGTGCATGGGCATTACAAGTATAGGAGACCCACTCCTTTGTAATGGGAAGGTTGTTTTTATGAGGCCCTCCTTCACGTCTCTTAAAAGGAGCATCAGAGTGTCTCCCAATTGTTGGCAGCCTGCATAGGGCAACACTATGGAAGACCCACTTCCTAATAATGGTAACATAAATTATTTATTAAAGCCCTCCTCCACATCTCTTAAAAGGAGCATCGGAGTGCCTCCCAATTTTTGGCAGCCTGCATAGGGCAACACTATGGAAGACCCACTTCCTAATAATGGGAAGATAGAATATTTAATGAGGTCCTCCTCCACGTCTCTTGAAACGGGAATCGGAGTGCCTCCCAATTTTTGGCAGCCTGCATAGTTCAACACTATGGAATACCCACTTTCTAATAAGGTGAACATAGAATATTTCATGAGGCCCTCCTCCACGCCTTTTAAAAGGGGCATCGGAGTGCCTCCCAATTTTTGGCAGCCCTGCATAAGGCAACACTATGGGAGACCCACTTCCTAATAATGGGAACAGTATTTAAAGAGGCCCTTTTCCAAGTCTCTTCCAAGAGGCATCACAGTGCCTCTCAATTTTTGGCAGCCCTGCATAAGGCAACACTATGGGAGACCCACTTCCTAATAATGGGAACATCATTTAAAGAGGCCCTCCTCCACGACTCTTCCATGGGGCATTGGAGTACCTCCCAATTTTTGGCAGCAATGCATAAGGCAACACTATGGTAGACCCACTTCCTAATAATGGGAACATTTATTTAAAGAGGCCCTCCTCCACGACTCTTCCATAGGGCATCAGAGTGCCTCCCAATTTTTGGCATCCCTGCATAAGGCAACACTATGGGAGACCCACTTGCTAGCAATAGCAGCATTATTTAAAGAGGCCTTCCTTCACAATTCTTCCATGGGGCATCGGAGTGCCTCCCAATTTTTGGCAGCCATGCATAAGGCAAAACTATGGGATACCCACTTCCTAATAATGAGAACATACAGTATTTAAAGAGGCCCTCCTTCACATCTCTTCCAAGGGGCATCGGAGTGCCTCTCAATTTTTGACAGCTGTGCATAAGGCAACACTATGGGAGATCCACTTCCTAATAATGAGAACATTATTTAAAGAGGCCCTCCTTCACGACTCTTCCATGGGGCATTGGAGTGCCTCCCAATTTTTGGCAGCCATGCATAAGGCAACACTATGGGAGACCCACTTCCTAATAATGGGAACGTTATTTAAAGAGGCCCTCCTCCATGACTCTTCCAGTAGCATCGGAGTGCCTCCCAATTTTTGACAGCCGTGCATAAGGCAAAACTATGGGAGACCCTCTTCCTAATAATGAGAACATACAGTATTTAAAGAGGCCCTCCTCCACGTCTCTTCCAAGATGCATCACAGTGCCTCTCAATTTTTGGCAGCCGTGCATAAGGCAACACTATGAGAAACTCACTTCCTAATAATGAGAACATACAGTATTTAAAGAGGCCCTCCTCTATGACTCTTCCATGGGGCATCAGAGTGCCTCCCAATTTTTGGCAGCCGTGCATAAGACCACACTATGGGAGACTGACTACCTAATAATGGGAGCATACAGTATTTAAGGAGGCCCTCCTCCACATCTCTTCCATGGGGCATCGGAGTGCTTCCCAATTTTTTTCGAGATTGCTTTCTGGGCATGCGCATTGGCTTATACGCACACGTATCAAATGCAGGCATCTGCAAGGCCTTGCGTACGATTGCGTACACATAGAGAATAATGCATTGTTTATCCGCATTCGTGTGAATGCAGAAGCTTGTGCATTTTTCAACACCCAAAAAATGCAACATGTTGTGTTTCCCAGCCGCGGAAATTCGACTCGCCGGTACGCATACGCAGCCATACACATGCCAAAAAATGTCTCTGAGCACGAATGCGCATTGCATGTTAAAGATGAGTGCGCAATACGCTTGCGGATTTCATAAATTTTATCATCGACATCCGCTGCGCTGCAAAACGCAAATGTGAAACCACCCTTTAGGGTACCTTTGCACGTCGCAACATTGCATGCAATTTCACTTGCAACTTACTGGTTGCAGTGAAATCATGGGAACATTGTTCTATTTTGTTGCTGTGTACAAATGGAACAATGTGTCCATGATTTCACTGCAACCAGTAAGTTGCAAGTGAAATTGCATGCAATGTTGCGACGTGTAAAAGTACCCTTATGGCCACTTTACACATCCCAACATCGTTTCGATATTGTATACAATGGCACGGGAGCGCGCACGTTTTTGGCACTAATCCTAGATCGCATAGGAGATGTTACACGTACCAACTTCCCCTCCGACCAACGACGAACCTGCGTTCCGGGAGTGGTCGAGCCCAACGGTTCACCGACTTTGCAGATCGTAGTTGGGCTATCACACAGCACAACCACATAACCATTCTGGGCGTGGATTTCGCGGAGCTCAGGACATAGGCGTATATTATGTCGAATTTTACCGCGCCCACAACAATCCTATTGGACGGCGAAGGAGCATCGTGACTGGTCATTCATCTGAGACAACATGGTGGCGTCATGGATGCACTTTACCATTCTATGATAATGGAAACAGTTAAAATATGGGATGCGTGGCATTTGCCACAACACCCTGCGGCGTCGTGAAAGTGTCACATCAGCACGTTATTGATATGCAGTGTTGTTAACTGCTCCATATTGCTAAATTTGCAAGGACTACTGGCCAAGTTGGTCACCTACACACAAGAAGTGTGCACATGTGTATGTACCTCACATAGCATTATCCCCCCGTGAGTTTTTGGCAAATGTATGTATGTGTTCACACATGTGTGCATATGTCTGAATGACACACACAAACATGGCCCATGTGTGTTGACACATAGCCATGTGTACATGCCTCAATCTGGACAGACAAATACACATAAGAAAATGCAGTCTGGTGAGCAATCAAATACATGTGTACTGTACATGTGCACAAAATGGTGCAGGGACAGATAAAGACCATTGGGGTAGGATACCTCACAGCACAACATAAAAGGCTATATGTCACAGAAATGAAAAAGGGCATAATTTGCAGAAACATTATCCAATACTGTGTTGGACAAACACAAATACAAATAATAGAAACACATGGGACAGTGTGGACCCATCACACCCCCCTTAGATGTGGTGGTGCTGCCCGGGCACCGCCCCAGGGCCATTGAAATATGAGCAGTAGCTGTCTCTGCTGCTTCTGGCATCCTGCTGATGTCGGCCTGGGCCCAACAGCTGGAGTGGTGCTATCCCAAGGTCGTTATCACGCCACTCACCTGGACTGAGTTCCCCAGTTGTGGGGTCCACACTATCCACATACTGCAGGTCAGTCAGCATGCGCCCTGAAGCCAAGAAACGCAGAATGACAACCAACCGCTCCTCTGCTGGTACTGCTGGACACATCACAGTGTCCTCACGGGCAATATGTGGGGTAACCAAGTCCAAAAGCAGTTTGTAAAAGTCCTCGGACATCCTGAGATGCAGGCTCATAATCAAGGCTAATGGCAATTGTACATGCAGGTATATTTTCAAAACGAACTTATTATGGCAAAACATCCACATACATTTCTGAGCAACAGTACTTACCCCAATGGCTCTGGGCAGGAAACCTAACTATGTACAGCTGTGGGCGATTTTTATGTGCAAAACCACCAATTACAACCCACTTGCGCCGTCCAATGGTAGTGCGTGGTGAAGGCCAACGGCCAACGTCGTGGATTGGTCAGCTGATCTACCTTTTCATTGGCTGTGTGTCCTTAAGACGACGTGCCGAACATCCCCCCCCAAACACATGGAAACACAACGTGGTAGCGTCTCCTCTTCTGGCACTGCAGGACTGACGGTATGTATTGGTGACTCCCCTTCGTCATGAGTTCATTTTTGGTCTGCTGTTCAAGTTCCATTAAACTATATCGTATATTAGCTTTTTATGGACCTGCCCTGAAGGCCACTTTCCACACACAGATATCTGTGTCCAACTTCTGAACAGATCTCTGTTGGCCGTCAAATCATGGAGACATTGCTCCATTTTGGACCCAGCCACAAAATGGCAAAATGTGTCCATGATTTCACTGCAACCAGAGATCTTGGACACAGATATCTGTGAGTGGAAAGTGGCCTTCACACCACCTCTGTCTCCAAGCCAATTCAGATGTCATGGAGATCGGACAAGGGAAACACTGTTGCCAGACGCCTTATTGCGCCCCAAACAGTGAAATCCATGATGCATTGTCCCCATGTTGCCAAACTAGGCAAATGGCGGCTGGTGCACATTGACTGGGACTTCCTAAGTGCTTAGTCTTGTTTGTCTACCAGCCATTGGACCCACCTAAGTGTAATCCAAAACAACACTGATGAGGGCCAATACCCCGTTGGAGCTGTGTGTGGATGGATATCTGTCGGTGTTAATTCCCTTGTCATATCTGTATCTTTGACCTGTGTGATTTCAACATTTTTATGGGCTAATCAGATACTGGTTAGGGAGGAGTCCACAAGGCTGAAAGGGAACCTGTCAGGTGGTTTATGCCCCCAGTTATCACTATCCGTACCTGCAGCTTCATAATACTATTGTAATCATCCCTGTCTAAGCTCATAGTGTAATGTGAAAGTTGTCTAAAAAACATTTATACACTTACATTTCAGTCCCCACCTTGGAGGAGGGGGACTGTCTGGCAGGATAATATTTAACTAACTTTTAACTTTGATACCTAAAGGAACTGTGTGATGTAACGATCATGTGGCCGGAACTTAGCCAGCAAACATATTATGTTGTATGAGAACTTAGCTTCGCCTATTGTAGTCACATGGTTGTGACCTCACATTATGTCTCCCAACATGTTATAGCACAAAAATGAAATCTTAGCTATTAACATGCCAAACAGTCCCCGTCCTCCAAGCTGGGGACTGACTGCCTCATTACATAAGGAAATGTAAGTGTCCAAATGCTTTTTTGACTCCTTTCACATTACACTCTGAGCTCAGACAGGGATGATTAAAATAGTATTAAGAAGGTGCATGTACAGACAGTGATAGCTGGGGGAGCATAAAACACCTTGCAGATTCCCTTTAAAACACAAAGCAACATCCTTTGCTTGAGGGATATGTGCCTTAGCCCCAGTTGCCCAGTCTTTGAGTTGCGTGGACACGGAGTCCATTGCCATAACCCACCTATGTATTCAAATGCGCCATGTTACCTTTGTAAACGTAGCACAACTGGACCTTTGGTTAGCAAGATTCGTGATTAACGTACGACTTTAGCTAACATGTATGGAGATGACCTTCAGCTTCATGCCTGTTTTTGTCCATGTGGGTTTCAACCAAACCCAAATCCAACATGCCTATGAGGAGAGGGATAATGTAAAAAAATTCTTGCAGCACACAGCTACTACCAATGATGTACAAATGCTACAAGCTATATGTGTTTGAGGAAAAAGTTTAAAAACTTACGTTTTTTTCAAAAAACTCAAAAATTCTAATTTTTTATTTCTGAAGTTCTTGGTACATACATTGGCCAATGTCTGCTTGCTCATCAACTGCGACAAAGTGACTTCAGGTCTGATGAGTCCTACTCTGATATCCCTATCCTCCTTGTCCATCCCCCACTTCTCAGTGGGCAGACTCCATCTAGACCCTCGATCACCTGTAGGTTAATGAGGGTGCACATTGCAGCAAGGAGCCTGCAACTCCATATAATAAACAACAAGAAAAAAACTGCACAGCACTCAAAGACAAATGTGAACTGGTGCTAGCAAAGACGCAGGGTCATATAATGTCGCAGTTGATGAGCAAGCAGACATTGGCCAATGTATGTACCAAGAACTTCAGAAATAAAAAATTAGAATTTTTGAGTTTTTTGAAAAAAACGTAAGTTTTTAAACTTTTTCCTCAAACACATATAGCTTGTAGCATTTGTACATCATTGGTAGTAGCTGTGTGCTGCAAGAATTTTTTCACATTATATGACCCTGCGTCTTTGCTAGCACCAGTTCACATTTGTCTTTGAGTGTTGTGCAGTTTTTTCTTGTTGTTTATTATATGGAGTCAGGGGCGTAACTACCGGCATAGCAGACGTAGCGGTCGCTTTGGGGCCCGGCCCTTGTGGGGGGCCCGGACCCAGCGCCGCTACGCTGCTATCCGGTCAGCTACAGGCGGCAGGCCCCCCCCCAGTAGGTATATACAGGCCCCCCAGTCCTCTGCTGCACACGTCACCTGTAAAGGAATACATCATACTTACTTATCTCTGCTGGCTGCCGCCGCTCTGCACCGCGCTCCGTCTTCATCCGGCTTCTTCCTGGTTGTGACGTCATTGCCTGCGCCCGGCGGTCACAACCAGGAAGAAGCCAGATGAAGACGGAGCGCGGTGCAGAGTGGTGACAGCGGCAGCCGGCAGAGATAAGTAAGTATGATGTATTCCTTTACAGGTGACGTGTGCAGCAGAGGAGGAGTGGGGGACCTGTATATACACACTGGGGGCCTGTATATTCCCACTGGGGGCCTGTATATTCCCACTGGGGGCCTGTATATTCCCACTGGGGGCTGTATATACCCACTGGGGGCCTGTATATACCCACTGGGGGCCTGTATATACCCACTGGGGGCCTGTATATACTCACTGGGGCCCTGTATATACTCACTGGGGCCCTGTATATACCCACTGGGGCCCTGACTGTATATACCCACTGGGGGCCTGTATATACCCACTGGGGGCCTGTATATACCCACTGGGGGCCTGTATATACTCACTGGGGCCCTGTATATACCCACTGGGGCCCTGACTGTATATACCCACTGGGGGCCTGTATATTCCCACTGGGGGCCTGTATATTCCCACTGGGGGCCTGTATATTCCCACTGGGGGCCTGTATATTCCCACTGGGGGCTGTATATACCCACTGGGGGCCTGTATATACCCACTGGGGCCTGTATATACCCACTGGGGGCCTGTATATACCCACTGGGGGCCTGTATATACTCACTGGGGCCCTGTATATACTCACTGGGGCCCTGTATATACCCACTGGGGCCCTGACTGTATATACCCACTGAGGGCCTGTATATACCCACTGGGGGCCTGTATATACCCACTGGGGGCCTGTATATACTCACTGGGGCCCTGTATATACCCACTGGGGCCCTGACTGTATATACCCACTGGGGGCCTGTATATACCCACTGGGGGCCTGTATATACCCACTGGGGCCCTGACTGTATATACCCACTGGGGCCCTGACTGTATATACCCACTGGGGCCCTGACTGTATATACCCACTGGGGGCCAGTATATACCCACTGGGGGCCTGTATATACCCACTGGGGCCCTGTATATACCCACTGGGGAGGCTGCTGTATACCACTGGGGCTGCTGTATATACTGCTGGGGCCTGTATATACCACTGGGGAGGCTGCTGTATACCACTGGGGCTGCTGTATATACTGCTGGGTCCTGTATATACCACTGGGGAGGCTGCTGTATACCACTGGGGCTACTGTATATACTGCTGGGGCCTGTATATACCACTGGGGAGGCTGCTGTATACCACTGGGGCTACTGTATATACTGCTGGGGCCTGTATATACCACTGGGGAGGCTGCTGTATACTACCACTGGGGAGGCCTGTATACCACACTGCTGGGGGCTGTATACCTATGCTGGGGTCCACCCTCGGCTTATACACGAGTCAATAGGTTTTCCCAGGTTTTGGGGGCAAACGTAGGGGGGTCGGCTTATACACGAGTATATACGGTAAACTGGGTGGCGTCAGACTGTTAACACTGATTCGGTAAGGGGGTGTGTCTTGAAGGGGGCGTGTCATTGGGGGCGTGTCTTGGAGGGGGCCCCGTTCAAAAGTTTGCTATGGGGCCCTGCCAGTTCTAGCTACGCCCCTGTATGGAGTTGCAGGCTCCTTACTGCAATGTGCACCCTCATTAACATACAGGTGATCGAGGGTCTAGATGGAGTCTGCCCACTGAGAAGTGGGGGGTGGACAAGGAGGATAGGGATATCAATGTAGGACTCATCAGACCTGAAATCACTTTGTCGCAGTTGATGAGCAAGCAGACATTGGCCAATGTCTGTACCAAGAACTTCAGAAATAAAAAATTAGAATTTTTGAGTTTTTTGAAAAAAGCGTAAGTTTTTAAACTTTTTCCTCAAACACATATAGCTTGTAGCATTTGTATATCATTGGTAGTAGCTGTGTGTTGCAAGAATTTTTTCACATTATATGACCCTGCGTCTTTGCTAGCACCAGTTCACATTTGTCTTTGAGTGCTGTGCAGTTTTTTTCTTGTTATGAGGAGAAGGAGATATATATCCCACCTCATTGAAGGTCCATTGGCTGGTGGCCTTGCCCCCATAAACTGGGAAATAACATGACCTACATCCATGGATATACAGCCATAGGTACATACTGTTTGGCCATGTGCCTTCCTGTTCTTAGTGGCACATGTGTAATGTTTGCCTGTTGTAATCTGTCACCTATTCTTCACAGATAAATCATGTGGGCACAGGGACACATGTAGCGAGGCATACACACATGAAAGCACATGATACGTGCATGTGTCTGTTTACACCCTTCTTTTCTTTTCACAGATGGCAGACAATCAGGAATATATCAGGGCCTTCATAGCCAAGTACCAGGAGCTAGAGTGCTTGTGGCGGACCAGAGCATCGGATTACAAAACCTCAGCGGTAAAGAGAGTGGAGTATGAGCAGCTCATCACCCTCTCCCAGCAGCACAACCCTGGGGAGAGGGTGGATTTGAAGTTTGCGCAGAATAAGATCGCAAACCTGCACACAGTGTACAAGAGGGAGCTCAAAGAGGTTGAAAATTCTATGTGGTCCGGGAGTGGAACGGGGGAGGTTTATGTGCCACGTTTGTGGTACTATAACCTCCTCCATTTCCTCCGGGACCAGCATCTCCCTCCGACTACACTGTGCAGCAGGGAGCTTGCACAAACTTCCTCTGTCACTCTCCAAGCCCTGGCTCCGCCACAAGAGGTATGTTCAATTGGTTTCGGATCATCACACTCCGCAATGGTGGTTTGAAATACTTGTGTTGTGTGTCACTTGTCAAACATATGAGCGTGTGTTGTTTCCCACAGTGCACTTTTGGTAATGATGTTGTTTATCTTTTAGATTCTAACTTACCTTGTGTGCTTGTGTCAACAGCTATGCGTGACCATGGTGCTTACTTATGTGAGTAGAGTAATCACTGTGTTTTGTGAGACATAGCCATATGTCAAGGCCACAGTAATGGCCTTGGCTGGGATTTGTTACATTGCACGTTCAAACTGTACAAAGGCATGTTTCTTCTTATAGCATTGATGATATGTGATTGTGTCAATCTTGCTGATTTCTTTTTCTCCCCTTTTTCCACAGGACCCTCAAGGCGCCGGGCCCAGCCAGGGGGAGCCACCCGTTCTTATAGATACCCCCACAACATTGAGGGGCGGTGAGCCTGATCCCGGTCCCGCCGTGTAGTACCCTCGGCCCAGTGAGGGGGGGAGACGAAGGATACAAGCTCCACCCCCTACCCAGCTGGGTGACTGGGCTAAGAGGGTGCTGCTGAATCTGGAGAGGGTCCCTTGGACTGGGATCGGGCTGCTTGTCAGTGAACGGGTGACCGAGGTGGGCCGTCCTCAACGAACGCACCTTGAGCGGATCATCACCCTAGCCCTGGAGGCGTCGATAAATGGGACACTGACCTCGGAGACGATCTTGGAGGAGCCCCCCCAGCCGCCGTCAGTGTCCCAGCAGCCGGCGCCGATGGCTATGTTTGGCCCTGGACAAATTCCTGAGCTGCCGAGGGAGCCATTTTAAACCTTTCCCTCGGCACCAACCACATCCACTTCCTGCAAGGGATGTGGGTGAGTCTGCCATCGCAGATCCTGCAGCAGACTATGCCAATTATTGGGGACACTACCAGCAATTATGAATGTTTGATTTGGGTTTTTGTTTGTGGTCGATATTCTTTTACCATTTGTTTAGTGCCCAAAACCAATTCTGATTTGCTAGTGTGGCGCCCCGCACCGAGTGCGTCACAGGAGGGTATTGCAGCCATAAATGCAGCAGCAATATTCTCTGACCCAGCAGTCATCTGGTTAACTTAGAGATCCATACTCTGCATGCCTCACTTAGCATAGAGGGCCAATCAGGGTCCTGGTGGGCGGAGTGCAAGGGTAGTGTGTAGTGGAAGTTTAGTCCAGCTTAGAGAGTTCTAGTCTCGGGTCTGGAGAAGCAGCAGCAACTTAGAAGACCTCTGCAGATTCCCAGCTCTGCAACCTAGGAGAGGGGGTTGCACAGTCGGTGCAGCCCCCTGGCCACCTTCTACCGGCCATCTCCTCACCCTTACCACGGTTGAGCACCATTACTCCCGGTGCATTACCAACCGAACTTGGGCATCAACATGCGGGTTCAAAACCACCTGCGCCCATATACAGCCGGTTTACTGGTACCGAAGCTAGCAGCAGTTCAGCTCTGCTATGCGAACCAGAAGAGTGGAGGAGCAGCTCTACAGGAGCACCCCACCATCACCAAATTCAGTCGTCTAACCAGCGGTGTACCCACCAAGGGACCCAAGGCTCCCCAAAGCATCCGGAACGTATACCCCGGATAGGGCATTCAAGCAGCCTCCCTGTACCCGACCTGGTATTCCTGGGCGACAACGGCAACCTACTTAGATAGAATGGAGGAACATCGTGGATCTCTGAGGGACACCTATCACTGCTGAGTCCACCAGGTCCACTACCCGTTAACTGTATGCCATGTACTGCTTGCTGGTTACAGTAAATTACCCGTTACAGAGACTTACAGTGTCCGTACTTCCTTATGACTACGTCCGTCTGCACACAAGGTAACCGCAGCTGCCGCACAACATCTTAAGCAGCTCCAGCCTCCGGGGATCACCACTCAGCCTATGGGGAGCGTTCCATCTTGCTGCTATCCATCCCTCGGAGGCCCCGCAGCGTCGGTAAGACTTACCGAACTACTCATAGGTGGCGTCACGAAACAATTAACCCCTTAATCTGTTCCCACAAGACGTCTTCAACTTTTGATCTGCACTCAACCGGGCCCCACTACCGGCAGGCGCGGTCCATCCGTGACAAGGAGGAAGAAGCTACTGCCTGTCTAAACCGGAGTCCCGGTGAGTCACTAATTTCATTTATGTAATAAACTGTTATTTTGAAATATCTGTGTATTTTATGGGCTACATTGAAATGTTGGACACAATGTTAAATAGGTACGTTGGTTCAAAGGGCACACAGAGCTGTGCCATACACTTTCCACATACAAGCAGGGCCTGAAGATTATGGTTTATGATGATAGATTTCCTCTTTAAATTTGGATACGAAATAGTTTTTTAAGGAGATGTCAAGGCCTGACAACAAGGTAAAGCAGAATGTACCAAACAACCATAGGCCCAAATTCTTACTTGTAAGCTTGGACATAGGTAAACAGTGGTGGACACACATGTTTTGGCCTTAGCTTGCCCTAGACACAATGTTGCATTGTGTATGGGGGAAGGTCTTGGCCTACTCTTCCATAAAATAATTTAGGTTGCAGGCCAGATCCCTCGTTTGCTTGGGAGGCCACAATAAAAATAGCTCCCTTTATTTTTGTAGGAACATGTGGGTCCAAATACAATGTGTTTGATATTTTGCCCAAATGACGAACAGGAAAACGCACACAGGGTTTTTGGTGGTGGATTGCAAAATATATTTTCTGCCTCTTTGAAAAGGACGAGCCACACACCAAACTTGGTGTCTCAATTTTAAAAGGTGCAAACATTTTTTAAAACACCCAAAGTTGGGTCAAACCAGCTCCTTGCCAAACAGAGCCAGAACAATGGCTTGGTCAGGGCAACAATAGGGACACATTGTGGTCCAAAAAAACAACTAATGTAGGCAACATGCCAAAACACACAACTGGTCAACATGACACAAACAATTGTTGGATTCTAACGTAACAACACATTGTAGGGGCTACAGTCAGAGTTGGGGCCAACAGGGCCAGGGCTTGGCTGTTGATTGAAAAAATGGTGCATCATTGCACCCACCAACTCCAGCTGTCTGGTTGCCTCACGTAGCTTCCGTTGGGCCTCTTGGTGGGCCTGCAGGAGGTCCATGTAAGATGTTACACCTAAAGTGTGGGAACACACACATCAGTGAACCAAAATACAAAAATGTGGGTTCAGTATTTTTAAGGGTGCCAACAAACACTACTTACCAACTACTGTAGGGCCACCATCTTCAGGGGAGGGCGATTGGCTCATCTGCCAACCCAACCCTACAGCTGTTGTCCCTAATAAGTCCAAAGAAAAAAAAAAGGGATGTTAGGTCTGTGTTTGGTAACATTTTCATGAATAGTGCCAAACAATCAAACAAGGGCTGTAGGCATTGCACATTTACCAGACTGACTGACACCATGTTGTTCAATGGTTGAGTCAGGGGGGGATGTGGAGTAGGCCTCCATTAGAGTGGCTAAAGCCGATTGGCCGGGTGGTGGGGGTTGGCCTTCTTGACCTGAGGCCACTGAGCCTGCCCCATGTGATGGGGCTGCAGCTGGTGCAGGAGAGGCCGCTGCAGATGGCCCTGGTGAAGCTCCTTCAGGTGGGGCGGGGGAGGCTGGTGTGGATCTACCACGGGAGCTACCTTCAGCTGGTGATGGGGATCCCGGGGCCGATGTGTCCCTTGAGGAAACGTCAGCTGGGGATGTGGAGGGGTGAGGGGATGGCTGTGGTGAGCTGGGATGACCTGCTGGTGGTCCGGCCGATGACGAGCCCTCTTGTTGGTCCTCAGCATCTGTTGGTTGAGAAGGGAGCATTTTATTCACATTTCTGGGTACATATGCACATAGTGTGCTGTGTGCCTAATGGGCTTTTCTGTCTCCCAAACATGTCACATACATTATGGTCTTCCCTCCAAGAGTACATTTAAGTGCATGTGGCCGGATATGTCACCTTCAGATGTATTTTTGGGCTAAGGAATATTAGCTTTTAAAAAACAAACAGAAGGGGTCTATGTATGTGGAGTTATATTTGTGGCCACACTCTATGTTTGTGAATGATAGTCACAAGCACTTGACAACAATTACTTAACCACAAACATGCTAGTAAGAGTAGTATTGGCCGACAATAGAGGGTTAATATTCATTTAGGCTGAATCTGGTATATTGTTCCCTGATGTAACATGTGTGTATGTGTAATTACATCATACTCACCACGCAGACTCTGGATGTGGGCACGGATGGCGGCAATGCGGTCCCTCGCCTTATATTTCATATCCACCACCTTATTTATTATTTGTTTTTGCGTGTGCACTACTTGGAGGTCCCGCAGCAGGGCACGCTGGATCTTGCGCACAATGCGCATCTTATGCAGCCGGCGGTGCTGGTGGGGTAACACACACCAGTAGTCTAGGCGATCCAGATAATCAAAGAGCAGTAGTAGCTCTGGCTCTCCCCATGCTGCAGAACGCTGCTCTGCCGCCATGTTTATGCATGGGACTGAATTCCACCTAGAAGGCTGTGCCTGCTGCAAGAAGACGTCATGACGTCATGACGCAGATTGTGGGTGCGGTGTTAACTTGTTAGTCCTCAAAGGAGTCACCCACACATAGTGGCTGAGGCCAGGGCACGCGACGCCGTCATGAAATGTGCAAAGAACAACGCTATTGCGTCGCTCATGCACACACAGTTCCAGAAGCTTTCAGCCACTTTGGATATACTTTAAAAATATATATATGTCGAAGGAGTTTACAGATGTCAGCTGCTATTAAGCAGTCCTTTCATATCTTCATATGGCACTTTGAAAGAAACAGTTCTAAACTTTACAACGACATGGTTGGGGCGTCGTGAAAAGGCGCATAAACTATTTGCTAGAGGAGTCCAGGAGCTGTGTAATTGGCCTTGGATCCATGTCTTTCCCCACCATTGTGGAGCTCGCAAAGACAATGATAATGAAGCGCGCATCCAAATAAACACAAAAAAAACAAAATGGCTACTTGGTGACGCGCATCCAATCACCATTGCCTACTAGCCACCAATCAACGTAGGTGGGTGGCTTAAAAAATAAAAATTCGGTTCGGCACACCTACAGACTTCCTGGAACAACGATACAATCAGGCTCGAAATCTTTGTTGGGCTGTCACACAGCACGATCCTGCCAGATCGTCCATCCAATATCGGGCAGTTGGAGAGACTGCTCATTTCTCCCCTGATATCGTTTTAACATCGTTCTTGCGTCGAATTGCACATTCACACCACACAACACACGAACGATATAGGCGCCAATGCTCGAACCACGTGACTTTTTATCGAAGTTGGACGACGATATCGGGACGTGTAAAGTGGCCATTAGCCTTTCTCTGGTGACACAACCTTCCACGATAGTTCTTTCCTTTTCTTTTTCCCCTGACTAAACAGGCCATTGATAACACCTGTTTAGATTAAGACTGAACAGATTTCCAGTCTATTTGGTTTACAGAAATAAACTTCTGAGGTACTGTAAGGACAAATATTCAGTATATCAAAAGGGAAATAATTCTTTAAAGAAATTTGCTAAGTTAAAAGCTTTTAAAAAATATTGTACTGAAATAGTAAATTAGGAACATACCAAAATTAGTATGTATAGAGCTGTGGTTGATTGTTTACTACTGCTCCATTTAAGGCCGCTTTACACGTCGCAATATCGTTCCGACGTTGCATACGATCTCACGGGAGCGTGCACATTTTTGGCATTTGTCCAAGATTGCATAGGAGATGTTAGACAGGGAGATATCAGCAGGCAACGCAACTACGATGTAGTACGCCCCTTTTTCACACTGTGTCTGAGCAACTCAGGGAGCGACCAAATAACATTGGAGTGAATAGGGGAAGTTGCGCTCCAAACCGTAGCTGCGCTGTCACACAGAACAATCCTGCCAGATCGCCAAGTCAATATTGCACGGTTGAACAGCATGCACAATCCCAAAACTATATCATAGTTGCATCGTTTTTGAGTCGCGTTGCACATTTACACGACACAATGCACCAACGATAACAACTGCAACGGCCGTACCACATGACTTTTTATCGTAGTTGCGTTGCGATATCGCGACGTGTAAAGCGGCCTTTACTCTTTATAGGAGCACCGGTTTACCATGCGCTGCGCTCAACTGATCTTTGATACTTCTATTAAAATTAGACTGAATGGAGCACCAACGTATATATGATCGGCCTCTGCTTCATTCAGCAAGGGCTGAATCCCATGAATTAGGAATAACTTTCAAATTGCAGAATACCTATTTACCTGTTTTTACCAGCCAATCAACCACATCCCTTGACTTCATGAAAATGTGATATACTATTCACATTATCCAAACTTTACAAAAATAGACAAATGAGAGATCACCAACCTTGTCCTGTAACGTGCAGCACTTTTCGCCACTGTTATCCTGCGAAGCAAAGCTGAAGCTGTCACAGGTGTACAATCCGTGGTCCCAGCATAAGGGCTCGTTTACATCAGCAGATAATAGAAAGGATTGTCATCCTCCTGGGCACCCCGCTGTTTTCCCCCTCCCTTGTTTGACCTGATGGTCCTTACTGGTTTTTGATGAAGCACATATGAAATAAAGTTGAAGATTCCACTCTCGGTGAGTGCTGCTGTTTTTCTATTATCTGCCATCCACATTATCCATTTGGCCAAATAAATACCCGTTGAAACCCCCAATTCATTATTTTCATGGTCTTTTTTGTAACTTTCTTAATTTTGAAGTATTTGCTGACATTTATTGTGTCAAATTCATCAAAATGGTGCATGTGGCTCATGAATTTGGTGCAAAGTAGAAAAATATTGTGTTTTAACTGTCATTAACTATTTTTACGACTTTGGGTCAAAAAGTCGCATGTTTTTCATAATGTAACAAAAATACCATTTAAAAACATGTCTTGGGGCGTGGCCTAGCTATGGAGGAGAGAAGACGCTAGAAGAGATAGCTCCCGCGCCTGGTCCCTTATATCTGCCGACGGAGACCAGTTATCCGGCTGAAGGAGCCTAATATGCGGAGGGGGAAGAGAGAGAAGTCCCTGGGCACTGTTTCGCCGGCTCCGTTTGCTCCCAAAGCCTCCATTAGACAATTTTTCACTCAGGGAGTGCGCTCCCCTGCCAGAAGCCCTGCACCTAAGATGGCCGCGACTCCAATACGAGGAGGAAGAATGGAGGCAGCTGCAGCGGGCCCTCAAGCTAGCGCTTCCAGCTCCCCGGGCCGTGCTCAGACAAGCGGGGGCACTGGAAGAGAGTTGGGAGTGCAGACGAGAGGTGCAAGCAGCAGACAAGCGGCAAACACGGTGGAGGAGACGGAGACACAAGCAAGGTACCTGAGGGAGGGGGAGGCCGGCGGGACGCAGCTAATGGCGGGAAGCACCTCAGGCAGCGGAGCACGGAGCCCTGAGGGACAGGGGAATCCCACAGCACAGAGAGATCCCCACCCAAGCACCCCTCAGGTACAGATGGAATATTTGGGCAGGGATACACCACAGCTTGCCCCTGTGAGTTCCCAGGCATATAACCCAGTGACTGGACCCTCCATTCCTCCTCAGTGCCCGAATCTACAACGTCCTGGACAGGTCTCTAATATCTCATTTATTCAAGAGGACATGCTACATATCAACAGTGTTCTGGGGGAACTTGGAGATCTGAGGGCTCGCATGGCTTCCATCCCTACCAGAGAGGATATGGAATCCTACATAGCCCGTTTGGAACAAGCATATCGCAGTGAGCTTTCCTGTCTGAGGGGAGAGGTGACTAGAGTGGAGGCGCAGGGCCAAGATCATGCCCATAGGATTACAGCCCTGGAGGAGACATGCAGGTCACAACAAGCCCTTCTGCAGACACAGTCTATTCAGATCACGCACTTGGTAGAGGCCTTTGATGATGGAGAGAACAGAGGGAGGCGTAACAACATACGTATCAGAGGCCTACCCGAGTCTGTGGAATCTAGAGACTTGCCAACGGTCCTCCAGTCCCTTTTCAACGAGATTCTAGGAGACCCTCCTGCCACTGCAATAGAACTAGATCGTGCTCATAGGGCCCTGGGTCCCAGGCCAACAGACCCCGAATGGCCCCGTGATGTTATCTGTAGGGTGCACCGCTATGTTGTAAAGGAGGCTATAATGACAAGAATAAGAAATGGTACACCCTGTCGATTTGGAGACAAAAGCTTAGCCATCCTGCCTGATTTATCAAGACTCACCCTACAAAAAAGAAGAGTTTTGCGCCCCTTGCTGGACATGCTTAGGGACTACAACTTAGCTTACAGTTGGGGCTTCCCATTTAAGCTCCAGGTCAGAAAAGAGGGACGGATCCACATACTACGTTCGCCTACAGATATCCACGACTTCACAGCTGCCTTAGAGATTCCTCCGGTCTCAATCCACGGATGGCCAGACTTCCCGCTGAGACAAGTAGAGGGTCCGCAGAGAATGGGAGGAGCCTTTCGTCGTCGTCAAGACTTCCAAGAAAATAGACGCCCACTGCGCTGAGGACTCCTGAATAGTTGTCCTATATCTTAGCTCATCGCGGCGGTAAAACCTTGCTGATTATCTGACTGGCCCTCACCTGACTTTAGTTTACATGCCTACTCCCTGGCTTATTGTAACACAAGTATTTCATTCTCGGTTACGCACCCGTCCATGTTTCCCTTTCCCCTTCCCTACTCCCCCCCTCCCTCTCTCCCTCCCTTCTATTCCTTAGGTCAAGTTCGGACAACCCATATAAGAATATTAGAGAGCTAGAACACAAAATGTTTCGTTTGCCCTGTGTTGTAGAGTTATGATTATTGCATAGGCCATGAGAACTCTGGCCCCAGGTTATGGGTTGACCTAAAAGATAAGGTGATCTCTCCATCCCTTTTTTTTTCCCTCCCCTCCCGCTCTTCCCTCCTCTCCTCCGTATGTTAGTCCTCCTTTATTCACATATAAGGGTATTTAGTGAAGTTTAAAATACAAGTTGATAAGATGTTGGACCGGGCAGGGGTGCTCTTCTATAGAGGGCCTATACCTCAACAGGGAATCCTAGACGCACTAGTGCGCTGGGATAATTATTTCCCTACAGTGCTATTGAGACTCCTATTGCAGGTGCCTAACTACTGCGGCATCTTTTGTTTCGGCCCATTGTACTGAGACAAGTTTTGTTTGATTCTTTTTCCCTTTCCCTATTTTCTCCCCCTTTCTCTTCCCTATTATCTGTATTCCTTACGGCTAACATAGAGACTCTCTGCTTCCTCTTCCTTGTTTTTTCCCCACTTCTTTCTCAGTTTGTTTTCTTCTGTTCTTTATCTCCCTTCTAGACATCACGGTCTCTGGCTTTTATATATGCTCGGCCTCTTATAATCTCCAAGAGTGACGTTTAATCTCTCCTGTTATCAGAACTATAAATAAGGATGGCTCAACTGAAATTATGTTCGTACAATGTTAAGGGATTCAACACCCCCCAAAAGAGGTGTCAAATTCTTGAAGACATGCATAAAAAGGGTATAATGATCTTACTTTTGCAGGAGACTCACTTCAAGACCGGACACAATCCTGGCATCGGTGACAGACGCTTTGGCGATTGGTTCCACAGTTCCTGCCCAGATTCTCGCTCCAGAGGAGTCTCTATTGCGGTACATCGCTCATTACAGTACAAAACTGTTGACTCTGTGATAGATACTGAGGGCCGATACATTTTTTTGAAATTGGAAATAGGTTCTGCCAAATATACCATAGTTAACTGGTATTTGCCGAACTATAACCCGGCTAGTAAATGCTTACTCCTTTTATCTGCCTTAGCTGATTTTGCAGAGGGAATTATCTTGGTGGGGGGAGATTTTAACTTCACTCTCAATCCGACTATCGATAACTCATCAAGTGGGCGGGGCCTTTCTAGATCCAAATTAAACGCGGTTAAGAGAGCAATGCAGGACTTGAGCTTGGTAGATATCTGGAGGGCGTTGCATCCGAGGGATCGGGATTACACCTTTTATTCTTATGCTCATGATTCCTATAGCAGGATTGATCTCTTCCTGACCAGCCAGCGGGTTTTGACCTGGAACGTCCAGGCCACTATTGGTCAGATCTGTGCTTCCGACCACGCACCAATATTCTGTCACTTACAAATGCCGGAGGGAAGGAGTGGGCAATGGTCGTGGCGTCTAAACGACAATCTTTTAAATGACCCATCCTGCTGTTCTGAAGTTAAAACCACAATTTCGCAATTTATAGAGGATCACGTTGGGGACGAAACGACCATCCCTACTCAGTGGGAGGCCCTGAAGTGTGTGATTCGGGGTATCTTAGTGAAACATGGCTCCAGGCTCAAAAAGGCTAGATCAGAGAAAATAGATTTGTTGGTCCAGCGGATTGCAGAGCTGGAACGATCCCATAAGCAATCCCTAGGCCAACAGACACTGGCAGACCTAGTAATAGCTAGAGACGAATTACAACAGCTAGTAGACCAAAAATATTTACGAGGGAAAGAAAGACTACATAGATTTATTTATGAATATGGTGACAAGTGCGGTAGACCACTGGCGAGGTTGTTACATCCCAGGGGTCTCCCGGGCAGAATACCCCAGGTTAGGCAAAGTGACGGGACGATGACCCAAAACCCTGACGACATACTTCAAACATTTAGGAACTTCTATGGCAAACTATATAATATCAAAGGTCATTATGATGATATGGTGGAGTCCCGAGCAGAAGAAAAGACACGATCATATATAGCAGAAACCGCACTTCCGTCTCTGGACTCTACCTTTATTGAGTCATTGGATAGTGACTTCTCCGAGGCAGAGGTAATGGAAGTGATTAGACAATGCCCGGGGGGGAAGAGTCCTGGCCCAGATGGCTTCACTTCTAAATTCTTCAAACAGTTTAGCTCCCAGATTGCTCCCTTTATGACAAAAGTCTTCAATTCAATTTCATCTGACAACTCATGGGTTCCTCAGTCTCTGGAGGCCCATATTAGCGTTGTCCCTAAGTCAGGCAAGGACCCTGCGGAGGTAGCAAACTATAGACCTATATCATTAATCAATATAGACATCAAATTGTTCTCCAAGATTCTGGCTAACCGCTTGGCTCCCCTCCTCCCATCTGTCATTCACAATGATCAGGTGGGTTTCATTCAGGGCAGAGAGGCAAGGGACAACGCTAATAAGTTGATGCTGCTTGTGGCTCGGTCGAGGGCCGAAGGCATACCAATGTGTCTATTATCGGTAGACGCGGAAAAGGCCTTCGACCGAGTCAGTTGGCGTTTTATGAGGGCTTCTTTAAAACACTTAGGCTTACCCGACAGATTTTTACAGAAGATCTTGTCCCTGTACAGTTGCCCTTCAGCAAAAATTAGAACGAATGGCAACCTATCTACGTCTTTTCCCATTACCAACGGGACCCGACAGGGCTGCCCATTGTCTCCCCTAATCTACGTCATCGTGATGGAGCATCTCGCCAATGCGATACGGGGAAATCCGAATATTAAGGGTTTAGTTTTGGGGCGTAGTCACTACAAAGCAGCACTGTATGCTGACGATTTACTCTTATTTGTCACCCAACCTCGCATATCGTTTCCCTCTCTCCTTAAAGAGTTTGACACATTTGGCAAATGTAGCAATTTTAAGGCCAATTTAGCCAAGACCGAGGCCATGGACATCTCCCTACCAGTAGGGGAACGGGAACATTTAGCTAGTCACTTCCTATTTAAATGGAAACTAGACAACCTGAAATATCTGGGAGTCATAGTCCCACACGATCCAGATGGATGGTTTAAAACAAACTATTTGCCCCTGCTTCGGAGAACGACCAATGACCTTCAGAAATACGATAAAAGGAGGCTGTCATGGTTTGGTCGCATCAATGCGGTCAAAATGGATGTTCTACCTAAGTTTTTGTTCCTATTTCAGACAGTCCCGATTGAGGTCCCTGGATATTTCTTTGATCGCTTAAAATCTATCATTTCTAGGTTCATTTGGGGGGGAAGACGCCCGAGAATTAGTTTCAATACTCTCTGCCGACACAAACTCCAAGGAGGTACGGGTTTGCCCAATTTTAGGGCTTATTACAAAGCAGCCATTCTGACCAGACTGATAGATTGGGAATTTCATACACGAACCAAACAATGGGTAGAAATAGAACAGGGAAATGTCGATACCCCACTGAGGAGTGTTCCTTGGCTTTGTCCATCAGACAGGCCCAAACTAGGCCCGGAGTCTCATCTTGTGGACCTCACAATGAAAATATGGGATTCTGAAGTTAGGAGAGGAGTATTGTCGAAACAGAGAGGCCCCCTGACTCCGATCTTCTCCAACCCCTCTTTCCCCCGGCATTGCATACTAAGTTTTTTCTGAAATGGAGTATAGGTGATGCTCCTCGTATCCTACACGCCTTCGAGAGAGGAAAACTGATACCCGCTCCCCCGCTGGCTGGACCGGGAGAGGGAAGGAGATGGCTGGAGTATGCCCAGTTAAAATCCTGGATAACTCAGCTTGGCCACCGAGCCAATTTCACCGCTGTCTTGACTCAATTTGAGAAACTGTTTCTACAAGAGTCCCCGCCCTCGCATGTGATCTCCTCCATTTATAGGGCCTTAAACTCTAGAGATCAGGTGGACAGGCCCTCTTTTTGGAATAGATGGGAGAAGGACATGGGAAACTCACTGTCTGAGATGGAATGGAAAAAAGCCTGTGTCTTTACACACAAAATGTCAATGGCCTCGGTGGCCCAAGAAAGGAACTACAAAATCCTGTCTAGATGGTACCAATGCCCTGTTCTTTTGCATGCGGCCTTCCCCTCGACCTCAGACAGTTGCTGGAGATGCGGAACACACAAAGGTACCATGTTACACATCTGGTGGGAATGTAGCAAGATCCAACCATTCTGGAACTCGATGTTTGAACTTTATAAAAAGGTCAGTGGACAGGAACCTGACAGATCCCCCCTGGTAGCCTTACTGTCGGTTTTCCCTGGCTCAATCAAGACCCACAAAACAGATCTCTTGCGCTTTTTTGTCACTGCGGCTAGGTCAGTTATTCCTAAATACTGGAAGAAGGATCACACTCCTACTATTGCAGAAGGTCTAGCGGAGCTGATTAGACTACACAGAATGGAGGAGCTAACGGCCGAAGTCACCGATGCCAGGAACAGATATATACGGACTTGGAGCCCATGGGTCCTTTTTGTAGATACATGGAACGACAGTAGCCTACCTGCAGATTAGAAGGTTCGTTAGGTCCAAATCATGGTTCATAAAGACGGAGATTCTCTTAATGATGTCTATGTCAGTCTTGGTCCTCACTTATCTTCCCCCTCTTCTTTCTCTTTTTCCCCCCTCTATTTTTGATTGTCTTCTTTATACTCTTTTGGTCTCTTACCTATGTTACTATAGTTTGTACAGATATTGAGCCTTGAAAATATACAAAAGAGTCTCAATGTCCATAGTCCGCTAGTTACTTGGACTTGCATAGTTTCTTAGGTTTGGTCCGAGATAAAGATGTTATCCCTACTAATTATCCCATGGACCACCATCTGTGGATCTAAGACGATGGATCCATAGACGGGGCTCCCACTAAGTGAACTAGATGGTTTAACTTTTTTTTTTTTTTTTTCCACAAAATGTGGTCAATATCTGATCTTGGTTTCTGGTTTTTGTACTAATTTGTTAGTCTCCCATTTCTGGAGAAGTCTTAGAACCGTCAAATGTGAGAACTGAATGCTATATTTTCATAATAGATAAGCTTATTCTACATTCTTAATGTAACGATTGATATGTTAGACGTTGAAGCACCGAGTCTGTAATTGATATAGGACGACTCAGATGTTCTGCTTATTTTTTTTGAGTGCTTTCTGATTTCTGTACCTTCCTTCAATAAAAACAGATTGAACATAAAAACATGTCTTAAACTATAGGAGTAGAGTTGTGACACGTGTTGGGACTTTTTAAAATGGGACTTTTTAATGAATCAGCCAAAAACATTTGAAATCATTAAACTCCACCCATGAAGTGGAAAAAATAGGCAAGCAAATATAAACTAACCATATAAAATAAACTTAAAAAGGTGAAATTAAAATAAAATATTGAATTGGTTGCAAACCAAAAAAACTTAGAAAAAAAAATAGCAGCTTCAAAAGCAATGATGAATCGGGGCCTGTGTAATGTATGTTAATTTATATTAATTTCTTAGAAATGTGGTTAACACCGTTTCTGGTTTATCAGAAGTGTTTGAATAGAGAAAAAAATATCTATTTTCCTTCTGTAGGTTATATTGCTACTCGAAAGTCTTATGGGGCCGTCACACGCGGCAATGTCGTCAGCGATCTGATCGCTGACGACATTGACGGCTGATCGCTGGTGAGCTGTCACACAGGCAGACTCACCAGCGATCATTTTACCAGCAACATTGTGGAAATGATTTCTATATCGTTTCCACGATGTCTGCAGGCTGATATCCATGGTAAACTGCGGGTAACTAGGCAGCACCCGCTGCCTAGTTACCCGCAGTTTACCTTGGAGACCAGCTCCCAGCGCTTCCTGAGAGGCGCTGGGAGCTGGCTGAACGCATCTCACAGTGTCACACACAGCGATGCTGTGTGTCCACCGGGCGACCGTCGTCAGGTTTTAGAACAGGTTCGCCTCCCACTTCCTGCCGCATGTGCGTCACATGACCGTGACATTGCATGGCCGTGCACGCAGTGTCAGCCATCAGCCCAATCAGCACATAGCATCTACGTTGCTGGGCAACACAAAGCAGAGAATATCCAGCTTATGTGTCACCGAGCAGCGGCGAGGGGAAAGGTATTAACCCCTCACTCTCCAAACGGCTGATTTGAGCAGTATTAGAGCACAACCAGTGAGGTCAATCTGTAAAGGAAACAGGAAACATATATACTATATCACAGGAGAATTTCTAGGTACAGAAATAAGAAATCATAAAATAAATCATATCCAGCAATATAACGTCCATAGGGAATTTCTCCAAATTCATATCATCTTGTTTCCTATTAATCCTCCATGATTTCTCATCTGTGAGTGCAGGCTCCAGATATTTCTTAAGGAATAGACCAAGTGAGAGTAACTAAAGGTGAAAATAAAAACAGCACACAGTTAAAAAGGCAAACCAGACGTCGTAAGGCTGCAACCATAGTATATATGAGCATTGTAATCAAATTTACAAGTCTATTAGCGCCAAGAGAGGGGCCAAATGCAGAGAGAACAAGCTTAAACCAAACTGAGCCCACCAAAGAGCAAAATGTGTCCATCACAGAGACGGAATCTTTCTCTCCATAGGGAGGAGAAATACAGAAATACCAAGATTTCCAGATCATGAATCAATGACCATGAGATAGTCTAGCTGTATTCATATATAAGGGGGCGGGAGACCAAGAAGATTTTCAAAAAATCTTCATATAGATCACACGGACACCGCATAAGGCGGGCTAACCAGAGTCCAGCTATGAGGTGCAGCAACCATTACGGACCGCAAGGTGGCCGGGCACGAGACACATAATATGGCAGTGAGGATGGACAACCCACCACGATACAGCGGACGCGGAAAACGAAAACACGACACAGCTGGGAGAGATTATTCACAAAAAGGAAGCAAAGCTAAACCTCTAATTCAAACCCGCCGGGGCCCTAGTACCCAATCTAAAGATCCAACGAGCCTCCATCTGGGCTAGTACTTTCTTGAGGTTACCCCCTCTAATGCCCAGATGGGCCTGATCGATACCCCTCACTTGGAGGCTACCTGGATCGCAATTATGATGCGTCTTAAAATGCCTCAGCAGGGTACGAAGAGTGTTTAGATCAAGTATCTTTTTTGCTCCCTCTATGTTCAACACATGCTCCCTAACGCGCCGTCTTAATTCACGTGAAGTTAACCCAATGTAAATCTTACCGCACCCGCACGTAGCATGATAGATCACCCCCACACTGCTACATGAAACGTATTTCCTGATCTCGTACTCCTTCCCACCAGACGCGTCCATAAATGTCCTGCACCTCAAGATGTTTGTACACGCAGCACACGAGCCGCAGGGAAAACACCCCACCCTAGGTGTTCCGATGTTAAATGGTATGGTGGCTTTTTGTATATAGTGACTATGCACTAAGGTGTCCCTAAGGCTCCTCCCCCTGCGTGCCATCATCAATGGGCGCTCAGGTAAATAGTCACGGAGATGAGGATCAGTTTTTAGAACTTGCCAGTGTCGGTCGAGGATACCTCTGATATCCTCCCATTGATTGTTATATGTGGTGATGAACCGCACCACGGGATACTCGGAACTTCCTGATCGAACCTTGGGTACGAGTAGATCTTGTCTCCGCGCCTGTCTGCCCCGCCTGAACCCCCGCCTGATGCTTCTTGCACTCTACCCCCGGAGTTTGAATCTCTCCCGCATCTCTGCCGCACATGCAGTCAAATCCACATCATGAGAGCAAAGGCGTCTCAGTCTTAGAAACTGTCCGGTTGGAATTGCTCTGATTGTGGATCCCGCATGCGAGGAGGAGGCATGCAACAGAGAATTCACCAAGGTCTCCTTCCTGAATATGGTAGTTCCAACATCACCTCTTTCTCCCATCGCCTTCCACGACAGCATTGGAGGATGTCGTCCACGCCCTATTGGGGGACAGGAACACAGAGAGGTTAAAAGCCCCTCCCCTTCCTCCGCACTCCAGTGTCTTCCTGTCCCCCTTGGGGCATGGAGAGGTTCCAGTGCTGTCAGGCCGGCAGGGGCAGCATTGGTTAGACTTACGGCTGGGCCAGAGATGGTCGTTGGGGGCGTCCTCCTCCTCCTTCTCAGGGCTCCCATTTGGGACCTGGCGGCCTTCCTGCGTCCTCCGGCGCAAAGCAGGCCGGTTTAGGAATGCCGGAGGCCTGTCTCAGCTCTCCGGGGTCTCCCTCCTCCAGCTGCGGTCCCGGGAGCGCGCGCCGAGAGTGCCGCGACGTCACTTCCGGTTTCGGGTGACGTCACTTCCGGTTTTCGTCCGGCGGCTCCTGTGCGCGCGGCGGCGGCTTGGGCGCGGCTCCAGGGACCCAGCAGGCCTATCGCACGCGTCTGCCTGCGGCCAGTGACCGGGAGGAGGGAGGGAACAGCTGTTCCTTGTTGGGGGCACGGTGCTTAGAGATAAGTACCCGCCGGAAGACTACACCCAGGTAAGGAGATCCCTGAAGATGGAGGGTGGTAGATCTTCCTCCTCTGCCTCTGCAGAGCCCAGCGTTCCCCCAGCTCCTGTAAGTGTATTGGGGGTGGTCACTGCGGTCAGGGGCTTAGATCCCTTCACTCACTCTGGGTCCCCTTCTCCTCCTTTTTCTATAGGGAGACAAGGGCCCCCCTGTTAAAAGCAGCAAAACCCCATCCAGAAAATGTGGCATCTGCGGCATGAAACTTCCTTCTTCCTGCAAAAAGAAGTTATGTCAGCCATGTACTGACGGTGCGGTCAGGGAAGAATCCCCGTCCCTGCTTGAGGAACTCCGGTCCATGGTTAGACATGAAGTTCAAGCAGTTAGACAGGAGGTACAGGCTTCTATCTCAGCCTTGCCGGTTTTTGCTGCAGCATCCGGGCCTTCCCCTCCAAAAAAGAGGAAGCTCCAGGACTGTGATTCGATGGCTTTCATGGAGGCTGTCCAGAGCTCTGCGTCTGAGGACGGCGAGGATGTTGCCTCTGTTGCCTCTGCACAGGCACGAGATTCTGGACACTACTATTTTTCCTCTGAGTCCATGGGGGAATTGCTGGATGCTGTCCGTAGCACCATGGGAGTTGAAGAGGTGGAACCCCCTTGTTCAGTGCAGGACGCCATGTTCTGTGGCTTGAGGGCTAAGCGGCAATCGGGCTTCCCTGTCCATGAGGTCATCCGGTAATGAAAAAAGGGATAGAGTATGTGGTAAGCGCTAGGGAATAAGTACAGCTCCACGGCCAGTAGTAAATTACCTTTAGGCTTTAATCAAAATGTGTGACTTGAGAAAGATGCATACTGCGTTGAAATGCATCGTGGTTAATGGACCCGCGTGTTGCACACATTTTGATTAAAGCCTAAAGGTAATTTACTACTGGCCGTGGAGCTGTACTTATTCCCTAGCGCTTACCACATACTCTATCCCTTTTTTCATTACCGTACATATCCTCCCTGCGGGGAGTGGGTTGTGGAGCTGCTCTGGGCTACAGGACCTGGCCTTCGTCATTTAGTTAATCTTCCTGAGCGGCCACGTGATTCTTGGGAAACAAGGAAAACGTTGAAGACGCTAATTTTTAACATCATTCCAGAAGAGTGAAATTCATTATCTTAAAGACCTCGCAAGTGTGCAAGATATTCCAGTTGTGCGGACGGCACAACTGGTCAAGGTGAGCAATATAAAAATATACCGAGGGTAATTATTGCAAACACAGTATGGCGCAAATTGGATTTTATTTTTTACATGAGGTCATCCGGGAACTCATCCTCCGGGAATGGGAGTTGCCAGAAAATAGGCTGATCACCCCTTCCGAGTTGAAACAGCGGTTTCCCTTGGAGGGTGCTGACTTTGTCGGGGATGTTCCGAAGGTGGACATCCAGGTAGCCAGGGTGGCGAAAAAGACCGCCTTACCATTTGAAGATTCCTCCCAGTTGAAGGACCCCCTCGATCGTAAGATGGAGAGTGTTCTCAAGAAATCCTGGGAGGCGGCCGCTATGTCTTTGAAGGTGAACATCTCATCGACATGTGTGGCCAGATCTCTCTTTAAGTGGATCTCCCAGCTGGAAGATCACATCCTGCAGGGTACTTCCAGGGAGGAGCTTTTGGATTCCGTTCCACTTCTAAGACGTGCGACAGGCTTCCTGGCTGATGCCTCGGCAGAGTCAGTCCGCATTGGCGCCAGGAGCGCAGTGTTGTCCAACACAGCTCGCAGAGCGGTGTGGCTTAAGATGTGGAATGGGGATGTCACGTCGAAACTTAAGCTGTGTGGCATCCCTTTTCAGGGGTCTTATGTCTTTGGTCCGGCACTGGATGACATCTTGGAAAAGGTGTCAGACCGAAAAAAGTGTCTCCCGGAACAGAAGCCCTTTCGGAAGCAGTCCTTTCGGGCCGAGCGTAGCCAGCCCTCCCAGTATAGGGGGAAGGGTAAGTCCGGTCGCTGGGCCTACCAGAAAGGTGACAAGAACCGTAATATCTTGCTCCCCCAGACCCGAAGTCACGGGGCGGGGGGCCAGCCGGGCTCTAAGCAGTGATGCCGGGCCCATTGCGGGGCGGCTCTTGAGGTTTCTCCCTCAGTGGGAAGCAATCTCCTCATGCCCTTGGATCCTCTCGACCATTCGGGAGGGTCTACGGTTGGAATTCGTAAGTCAGCCCCCTCCATGTCTGCGGATCACTCCCCTTCCTCTAGGGGACTCTCGCACACTGTTTTTGTCGGGTCTGCAAGCCCTGTTAGGTTCCGGCGTAGTGTCTCTGGTCCCTCCGGGAGAAGTGGGTCAGGGGCACTACTCCAGGTTGTTTGTGGTACGAAAGCCCTCCGGGGCGCCCCGTATCATCTTCAATCTGCAACTTCTCAATCGTCATGTTCTTTACAGGCGATTCAAGATGGAATCCGTCCGCTCGGCAATTCCCCTGATCGGTCAGGATTACATGATGGCCACCATCGACCTCCAGGACGCATACTATCACGTCCCCATTCACCCGTCTCACAAACGCTTTTTGCGCTTCGCGATGTCTGGGGCAGGCGGGACGGTCCATTATCAGTTCAATGTACTGCCGTTCGGGATCTCATCAGCCCCCAGGGTTTTCACCAAACTCATGGGGGAGGTGATGGCATTCATCCAGTCCCAGGGCTTGTGCGTGGTTCCCTATCTAGACGACATGCTGGTTGTAGCGCCTTCGGCGGAGGTCCTGCGCTCCCAGGTCTCCAGGACTTTAGAGATTCTTCGGGGTCTAGGGTGGGTGCCGAATCTTCGGAAGTCGGAACTGGTTCCGGCGACCCGCCGTCAATTTTTGGGGGTCTTGCTGGACTCCTCCGAACAGACCTCGTTCCTTCCTGTCGCACACCGGCTTCTGCTCCACGACAAACTGACCCGCTTCCGGGCTCGGGTGTGTCCCACCTTGCGGGAGGCGATGTCCCTGTTGGGGTCCATGACGGCCTGCATTCCATCAGTGGCTTGGGCTCAGGCTCATTCCTGTTTGCTTCAGGAACACATTCTGTGCTCCTGGGACAGGCGCCAGGATTCCCTGAACACTCGGGTCCAGACCCCGGGGCGGGTGGTGGCCTCCCTTTCCTGGTGGATGAATCCCGGGAACCTCCGGACGGGGGTGGCCTGGCTGCAGGCTCCAGTGACCACTGTGACTACGGATGCCAGCGGATCCGGTTGGGGAGCGATGGTGGATCGCGTACCGTTCCAGGGGGTTTGGAGTCGCTCGATCAGTCGTCAATCGTCAAACTTCCGGGAATTTTAGCGGTGGAGAAGACGCTTCATGCTGCAGTTCACGTCCTACGTGGGCGTCACGTGAAGGTTTTGTCGGACAATGTGACTACGGTTGCCTTCTTACGCCACCAAGGTGGTACTCGGGGCATCCACTTGCAGGTGCTCGCAAGACGAATATTTTCCTGGGCGGAACGCCATCTTCTCTCCTTGTCAGCCGTTCATCTGAGGGGAGCGGACAATGTACAGGCAGATTTCTTGAGCCGCACGGAGGTCCACCCTGGCGAATGGAGCCTCCATCCGGACGTGTTTCGCTCTCTCACGGACAATCGACCTGTTTGCATCGGGAGCCAATGCCAAGGTGCCAACGTATTTTTCCCTGAGTCGGTCGGACCATCCTCTGGGGCTGGACGCCTTCGCCCATCGCTGGGACTTCCGGTTGGTGTATGCGTTTCCTCCGATCCCGCTGCTCCCCAAGACGTTGCAGAAGATTCGGGCGGAGGGGATGACGGCTATCCTGGTGGCACCCCTGTGGCCCAAAAGGGCATGGTACGGCGCTATCCACGACCTATGCCTGGAGGGTCCGATTCGGTTGCCCCACAACCTCGACCTGCTATCCCAGGGTCCTCTGTTTCACCCGGACCCGCAGTGGCTCAATCTGGCGGCCTGGCTGTTGAGGCCGAGATCCTGACGGCCAAGGGCCTCTCCCAAGCTGTAATTCGCACGCTTCAGCAGAGCAGGAAGCCCGTGACGAACGCCATTTACGGGAAGGTTTGGAAACGCTTTCTGTCCTGGTGTGCTCCTTCCATTCCGGATATCCATCATCCTAATGTGGCTCTCATTTTGGATTTTTTGCAGTGAGGCTTGGATTTGGGCCTTCAGCCGAGCACCCTTAAGGTCAAGGTTTCAGCTCTCAGTGCCGTATTTGATCAGGATCTTGCTGGCCATCGATGGATCAAACGATTTTTTACCTCTGCTTGTAGACTGCGTCCCAGGCTTCGGCCTTCCGTCCCTACTTGGGATTTGAACATTGTTCTTCATGGGCTTTCTCGGGATCCCTTTGAGCCCTTGTCTGCTGCTTCCCTTCCATCTCTCTCTCACAAGACGGCGTTTTTGGTAGCCATTACTTCGGCCAGGCGAGTTGGGGAACTGCAGGCGCTCTCGATCCGGGCGCCTTACCTCGTGGTTTCCGATGATCGCATTACGCTTCGGTTGGATCCGTCCTTCCTTCCTAAAGTTGTGTCGGATTTTCATCGGTCCCAGGAAGTGGAGCTCCCGTCCTTTTGTCATTCTCCTGCTAATGCAGCTGAGGCCGTGTTTAACACCTTGGATGTCCGGCGGGCCGTCCTCCACTATCTCCAAGTGACCACTTCCTGGAGATTAGATCAGAACCTGTTTGTTCAGCATTTTGGGAAAAACAAAGGGAAGAAGGCTTCCAAGACTACCATCGCTTCCTGGATCAAGAAGGCGATCTGTTCGACCTACGTCGCTCAAGACCTTGCTCCTCCAGTGGGGTTGAAGGCTCATTCCACTCGGGTTGCTGCTACGTCCTGGGCGGAGCGGGCTGGAGCTTCATCTGAGCAGATATGCAGAGCGGCTACGTGGTCGTCCCTCCACACCTTTTCTCGCCACTATAGGTTAGATCTGTCCTCTAGTCGGGATCTGTCCTTTGGTAGGAAAGTCCTACAGGCAGTTGTCCCACCCTGAGGAGTATCGGTGGTATTTCTCAAATGCTGTCGTGGAAGGCGATGGGAGAAAACTGAATTAGTCCTTACCGGTAATTCCTTTTCTTGGAGCCTTCCACGACAGCATCAGTTCACCCCCTTATTGTCGATTTTTGGATTCAGGTGTATCAGGTAATCCATGTCTTCATGTGATCTTGGTAATACACTGGAGTGCGGAGGAAGGGGAGGGGCTTTTAACCTCTCTGTGTTCCTGTCCCCCAATAGGGCGTGGACGACATCCTCCAATGCTGTCGTGGAAGGCTCCAAGAAAAGGAATTACTGGTAAGGACTAATTCAGTTTTCGTTGATTCTTATTTTAATGTCAAGAAAGTCAATACTTTCATGGTGGAATTTATATGTGAGGTTGATGTTGAAACGATTCATATTCAGGAAGGAGATGAATTCCTCCAGCTCGGGGACAGACCCACCCCAGACAATCAGAACATCAATGTATCTAAGCCAGTACGCACCCCGCCCCCCGTCGCCAAACACCTCCCTCTCCCAGTATCCGAGAAAGAGGTTCGCATACGACGGGGCACAGGCCGCGCCCATGGCAGTACCCCGCTTCTGGAGGTAGTATCTGTCCCCGAACAGGAAGAAATTATGAATTAACACGAAGCTCAACAGGTCAAGGATAAGGCGGGCCAGTGGCGCGTCCAATCCACTCATATCCAGGTAAAATTTTGCTGCTTGTAGCCCGTGGTGGTGCTCAATACAGGTATAGAGGGCCTCCACGTCGACAGCCACCAACAACGCCCCCCTATCCAATGTCATCCCATCAAGTCTCCGCAGGACGTCCGAAGTGTCCCTGACATAGGAGGGAAGCGTCTCAACCATTGGATGTAGATAATATTCAATGAACTTACATGTCATATCGCATAGCCCTCCAATGCCAGAGACAATCAGACACCCCGGCGGAGACGAGGGGTTTTTATGAATTTTTGGTAACAGGTAAAAGGTTGGCGTTGCCGGCGATTCGACGAGGAATGAAATCGGACAGCATCGGATCCAAGCCAATACGACCCCCGATAGCATGGAGCCTATGGACATCGGATCCGAGTTGATTTCGGATCCGATGTCGGCTCCGTAGTGATGTACTGAGCATGTCCAGAAGCACTGCTCAATACATCTTCCCTGTTCTCCCTCCTCCATCCTCTCTCCCCCCGCTTATGTATTGTGACTGCCGCTCATCTCTCCTGTCTCCTCTCTTATTTCCTATCCCCAGTCTTCAGCCCTCCTTTGTTGTCCTGTATGTTAAAAATAATAATACTCCTCACAGAGGATACATCACCTCTCCGGGGCTCCAGCGTTGCGACCATCTTCTTCTGCCTGCAAGGACCTCTCATTTGGTCACTGCGCCGATCAGCTGACATGAACCGGTATGAACCGGACAGCCCTGAATCCGAATTTGTAACCCATTGTAACCAGGTTTTTGCCTGTCCGAGACTTTTCGTCAGCTTTCGTTTTTTCTCCCCTTGCTTGTGCAAGTGCTTCCATAAAAGTCATGCCCCGCCACACAAAGGTGGGACCACAATTACTTTTGTGGAGTACTATAGAAAAAACAGAGAGGTAGGTCAAAGACCTGTTTAAGAATCTGTGGGGATGAGAATGCGCAAATAGGGTCTTATCTCCTAAAAAATGGTGGTGATCAACACAATGAAAACTGCTCACCTGGTAAGGTTGTGTCATCCACAACCGGTATGATCGCTCAGATAGCGCAACTGCTGCAGGGACCGCACTTCCACAGCTTACTGTGGTGTAGATCAATTCACAGGACAAAGTGCCTTAGCGTCCGCGCTGCTGCTCAAGAAATCACCAGAGTCACCAGAATGTCTGGGATGAAAGTTGCTTTATTTACACCAATGCGTTTCGGAGCCCCTCCTGGCTCCTTCTTCAGGGAGATATTAAGAGGACACAGTGCACATTACAATTTATAGTACAGAAGGTGCCAAAGTTTCAAATTTTGCTGTCTAATGGTGACGTCACCTTGGGAGGAGATTCAGTGACGTGGGGAGGAGATTCAGTGACGTGGTAACCAATACCATGCAAGGCAGCTTGAAATTTATATGAAAACACGTTATAGCTTACAAATCATGGTAAAATCATACATATATTCTAGATATACAAATCACTATAAACTCATTAATTATAAAAACAAATTGTCAACAATACAAATCATCTGTTTAAATGGATGCATATGAAAAAATTAGAAAAGCATATGAGAGCCATCGGGATGCGAACCCCTATATCCAAAAGAATCATCCTACATTTAGTAGGGTATCAGTGCATCGAGCCATTTCATTATTTCAAAGGAAGAGTGAAACTGACTGCTCATGTGAGTCACATGATATTCCAAATAAATTAAATGAACCAGGGCACAAATAGTGAAAAAGGTGTAAAAAGTGTGAAAAGTAAGAAACTATGATACTAGTGAAGATTGAGAGAGGTCCTATAACTGTAGTGATAGAACAACATGATATCTAGTGTGTTGACCATATTTTAAACTTATTTTATATCCCTTATATCAGGTATTCACCTTGTCATGACGTAGACAGATGAAATGAGAAAAAATACTCGGATGGAGGCAAAGCCAACAGATATACAGAGATTGCACCGAAAAGCCAACTGAAGAGACCAAAGGACAAGGAGCCATAGATGTTAAATTATATAAGAATATTTTTAAGTCTATTTTAATATACAGTGGATAACTCTGGCACACCAATTTATGAAAAATGGAATCCATAGATGCTTATGAAATAATTTTTAATGAAAAAGCTGATCACAGTCATGGAAGTCACAGATATTTGACAACAGAAAGTCATAAGCATATGACAATAGAAACGTTTTTCGGCCACAGGGCCTTCATCAGTGTATAACTAGGTAAAAACAAAAGAGAAACACAATGAATATAAGTGCATACACATAATCAGTCAATACAAAAAAATTTTTTCAACTGCACGGTCATCCATATAAATGCTGATTCATGATAAGAAATAAAAACGTAATAGGAAAATAGACATGACAATCGTTTACATAAGGAATTTTTTAACATAAGAAATTTTTTCATAAACTTCAGCACTAGTGATGAGCGAGTACTAAAATGCTCGGGTGCTCGAAGCTCGGGCCGAGCATCCCGAGATACTCGTGTACTCGGCCCAAGTAACGAGCCCATTGTTATCCTATGGGAGACACGAGTATTTTTATGAAATGACTGCCGGCAGCATGGAAAAACCCTAAAAATGTCACAAAAGTCTCAGAAGAGTGCTCAAATGACATGGCAACACCATGGGAAAGACCCCTGGAAGCATTTCTCACTCAAAAGTCACAGCTCTGAACAATGTTGTCCAAGTTTCACACCAATTTTACGGAGTCTCCAGAAAACCTTCCAAAATGACACCAAAATGAATATTTAGGGTGGAAATGGTAAGGGCACATACCCTATAGCGAGATACAGCTGGTGTATGTTACTTTTTGTGATTACATGAAAGATTTTACGTGAAAACATTGTGCGGCACTCCAATGACCCTGAGAAGAGACGAACATGAAGCCCTGTCTTGAAATAATGTGCCCATTTTGAGGAACTGGGTCTATTGTAGTATCTTCCTTTGCCAGGGCAGTCCAAAATTGGGAGGCTCCTCATTGTCCCTGGATAGAGACGTGCAGGAGGGCCTGTAAACAAGAACTGGGTGTATTGTAGTATATCCCTTTGGCCAGGGCAGCCAAAAATTGGAAGGTTCAACAATGACCCATGCATACAGACATGTAGTAGGGCCTGCAACCCTCAAGTGGGTGTATTGTAGTATAGGCCTTTGGCCAGGGCAGCCAAAAACTGGGAGGTTCAACAATGACCCATGCATACAGACATGTAGTAGGGCCTGTAACCCTCAAGTGGGTGTATTGTAGTATAGGCCTTTGGCCAGGGCAGCCAAAAATTGGGAGGTTCAACAATGACCCATGCATACAGACATGTAGTAGGGCCTGTAACCCTCAAGTGGGTGTATTGTAGTATAGCCCTTTGGTCAGGCAGCCCCAAAATTTGGAGGCTCCACATTGTCCCTGGATAGAGACGTGCAGGAGGGCCTGTAAAGAAGAACTGGGTGTATTTTAGCCTAGGCCTTTGGCCAGGGCAGCCAAAAATTGGAAGGTTTCAACAATGACCATGCATACAGACATGTAGTAGGGCCTGTAACCCTCAAGTGGGTGTATTTTAGCCTAGGCCTTTGGCCAGGGCAGCCAAAAATTGGGAGGTTCAACAATGACCCATGCATACAGACATGTAGTAGGGCCTGTAACCCTCAAGTGGGTGTATTGTAGTATAGGCCTTTGGCCAGGGCAGCCAACAATTGGGAGGTTCAACAATGACCCATGCATACACATGTAGTAGGGCCTGTAACCCTCAAGTGGGTGTATTGTAGTATAGCCCTTTGGTCAGGGCAGCCAAAAATTTGGAGGCTCCACATTGTCCCTGGATAGAGACGTGCAGGAGGGCCTCAAAACATTTTTCCCATTCAAAAGGAGCGGGTCTCCTGTCGTTGTAATGCCCATTCTAAAAAAATGGGCGAAAAAATTTACCACTGCGGGTATACCTCAAACAACAGCCTAACTATTGTAACGGTCATCATGGTGTCACATGAAGAGAAGGAGGAGCAGTCCAGCGATTCGCCAAAGTCCTGAAGTGTGTACCCATGGGTGAGTAGAGGTACATGGCAAATTCACATAACAAAATTTTAATTCAGTTGTCATTTGCTGGTGGTGTGGTGAAGTCTGGCCCAATCCAACCCTTGTTCATCTTGATCAGAGTCAGCCTGTCAGCATTTTCAGTTGACAGGCGGGTGCGTTTATCAGTGATGATTCCACCTGCTGCACTGAAAACACGCTCTGATAAAACGCTAGCGGCAGGGCAGGCCAGGACTTCCAAGGCGTAGAGAGCCAATTCATGTTACGTGTCCAGCTTGGAGACCCAATAATTGAAAGGCACAGAGGAATCTCGCAGTACAGTTGTTCGATCTGCAAGGTACTCCTTCAGCATCTGCCCAAACTTAGCATTTCTGGTGGCACTACCCCGCACCTCAGGGGCTGTGGTATGTGAGGGGCTGAGAAAACTGTCCCACATCGTAAAGACAGTTCCCCTACCTCTGGCGGATTGGACTTGTGCCCCTCTCGGCCGTACGCCTTGGTTGTCCACCGAATCCTGACCTATGCCACTAGCGTTTTGTGAGGGGAATGATTTCACTACTTCCGTGACTATGGCCCTGTGGAACTGCTGCATTTTGGCTGACCTCTCCGCCTCAGGAATGAGAGACATAAAGTTCTCCTTGTAGCGTGGGTCTAACAGTGTTGCCAACCAGTACTGATTGTCGGCCAAGATGTTATGAACGCGAGGGTCACGAGACAGGCAGCTTACCATAAAGTCAGCCATGTGCGCCAGACTCTTAACAGCCATCACTTCAGTATCCAGACCAACACGATGACTGAACATGCTGTCCTCCTCCTCCTCCTCCTCATCTCCCCTGTCCTCTGGCCAGCCACGCTGAATCGAGGGTATGACTGGTGTGCATGTCATATCCTCAATTTGGCCAGAGAGTTGCTCCATGTCTTCATCCTCCTCCTCCTCGTCATAGTCCTCCACTACACGTTGTGATGAGATGAGGCTGGGCTGTGTGTTTTCACCCACACCCACTACTGTTTCTTGCTCCAAGTCATCGCGCTCGGCCTGCAATGCATCCTCTTTGATTTTCAGCAGAGACCGTTTTAGAAGGCAGAGTAGTGGTATGGTGACGCTAATAATGGCATTATCGCCGCTCACCATCTTGGTGGAGTCCTCAAAGTGTTGGAGGACGGTGCATAGGTCCGACCGACATCCATCTCCACTCCTCAGGTGTTATGTGTGGAGTTTGACCCATTTCTTGACGGCTTAGGTGATGCAGGTAGTCCACAACTGCCCTCTTCTGCTCACATATCCTGACCAACATGTGCAGCGTTGAATTCCAACGCGTGGGGACATCACACACCAGTCTGTGGGCCGGAAGACACAAACGGCGCTGAAAGCTTGCAAGGCCGGCTGAAGCAGCAGGTGACTTGCGAAAATGTGCAGACAGACGCCGAACTTTTACCAGCAGGTCAGACACCTCTGGGTATGACTTCACAAACCTCTGAACCACCAGGTTGAGCACATGGGCCACGCATAGAACATGCGTCAGCTGCCCTCGCCTCAAAGCTGCCACCAGGTTCCGGCCATTGTCACACACGACCTTTCCTGGCTTTAGGTTCAGAGGTGTGAGCCAGTGATCTGCCTGCTGTTTCAGAGCTGTCCACACCTCTTCTGCATTGTGGGGTTTGTCACCTATGCAGACTAGCTTCAGCACAGCCTGTTGCCGCTTTGCAGAGGCAGTGCTGCAGTGCTTCCAGCTTGGGACTGGTGTGGAGGGTACAGTGGATGAGGATGCGCAGGAGGAGGAGGCTGAGGAGCATGACATTCCGGAGCTGTAGATTGTCGGTGAAACCCTGACAGAGGTAGGGCCTGCTATCCTTGGTGTGGGAAGGACGTGTTCCGTCCCTCGCTCAGACTGGGTCCCAGCCTCCACAATATTAATCCAGTGTGCCGTCAAGGAGATGTAGCGGCCTTGCCCACAAGCACTTGTCCACGTGTCTGTGGTTAGGTGGACTTTGGCTGAAACAGCATTGTTCAGGGCACGTGTGATGCTGTTGGACACGTGGTTATGCAATGCGGGGACGGCACATCTGGAGAAATAGTGGCGGCTGGGGACCGAGTAACGTGGGACAGCAGCCGCCATCAGGTCGCGGAATGCGTCCGTCTCCACCAGCCGGAAAGGCAACATTTCTAGCGCTATGAGTCGCAAAATGTGATCATTCAGGACTGTGGCATGTGGGGCGTTGGCAGCGTATTTGCGCCTGCGTTCAAATGTTTGCTGAATGGATAATTGAACGCTGCGCTGGGACAAGGACGTGCTTGGTGGTGGTGTAATTTGTGCGTGGGCAACTTCAGGTGCAGGGCCGGAGGCTTGTTCGCGGCCAGCATGGACAGGGGAGTGGCTCGCGCGCACAACAGGCGAAGACGTAGCAGTGACATCAGCAAGCACCGCTCCTCGACTCTGTTGTACTTCCCACAAAGTCGGGTGCTTGGCTGACATTTGCCTGATCATGCTGGTGGTGGTCAGGCTGCTAGTTTTCGTACCCCTGCTGATACTGGCATGGCAGGTGTGGCAAATGGCCTTTTTAGAGTCTTCTGGAGCCAACTTAAAAAACTCCCAGACTCGGGAAGACCGAACATTTGCACAGGCACCTTGACTCATGTTGTTGTTCCGGGGAACGGTTGCCTGCCTTCTGCCTGCAGACGCAACCCTGCTTCGTACTGCCTGTTGGGATGCTACGCCTCCCTCCCCCTGTGCACTGCTATCCTTGCTCTGCATATCCTCCTGCCATGTTGGGTCAGCTACTGGATCATCCACCACGTCGTCTTCCTCTTCCGCACCCTGATCCTCCTCCTGACTTCCTGGCAATTGTGTCTCATCATCGTCCACCCCTTGTTGAGACACTTTGACAACGTTCCGATCGTGAGAACGTGGCTGCTCAAATATTTGGGCATCTGTACATACCATCTCCTCATCACCCACTTCAAGAGGAGGTGGCGACAGGCCAGATTCTGCGAATGGATACGTGAACAGCTCTTCCGAGTGTCCTAGTGTGGGATCAGTAATGTCCGTGGACGTGTACTTGGCCAGGTGGTAGGAAGGAGGATCAGGTTGGGAAATGTGCGGTGCAGTATCACGGCTACTGACAGTTGACCGTGTGGAAGACAGGGTGTTTGTGGAGGTGCCCATCTGACTTGAAGCATTATCCGCTATCCAAGTAACAACCTGTTGTCACTGGTCTTGGTTCAACAGTGGTGTACTGCTGCGGGCCCCAAGAATTTGCGACAGGACGTGCGAGCGAGGAGATGTGGCCCTTTGTTGTTGCGAAATTAGTGCCTGCACACGACCTCGACCTCTGTCTGCACCACCATCACGTCCACTTCCTTGTTCCTTGCCAACGCCCTTGCCAACGCCTTTGCGCATTTTGCCTGTATAGAGCGACAACTGTCTGGTGACTGTTGAGATCACAAGAGATTAGGATTTTAGTTCCCTAACCTGTATCAAGGTATGACGTACACCAGTCTGGTGACTGTTGAGATCACAAGAGATTAGGATTTTAGTTCCCTAACCAGTATCAAGGTATGACGTACACCAGTCTGGTGACTGTTG
Source organism: Allobates femoralis (assembly GCA_033576535.1). NCBI lineage: Eukaryota > Metazoa > Chordata > Amphibia > Anura > Aromobatidae > Allobates > Allobates femoralis. The sequence goes on from JARQOC010000006.1 coordinate 259,466,899, forward strand.
AGATCACAAGAGATTAGGATTTTAGTTCCCTAACCTGTATCAAGGTATGACGTACACCAGTCTGGTGACTGTTGAGATCACAAGAGATTAGGATTTTAGTTCCCTAACCTGTATCAAGGTATGACGTACACCAGTCTGGTGACTGTTGAGATCACAAGAGATTAGGATTTTAGTTCCCTAACCTGTATCAAGGTATGACGTACACCAGTCTGGTAACTGTTGAGATCACAAGAGATTAGGATTTTAGTTCCTTAACCTGTATCAAGGTATGACGTACTCCAGTCTGGTGACTGTTGAGATCACAAGAGATTAGGATTTTAGTTCCCTAACCTGTATCAAGGTATGACGTACACCAGTCTGCTGACTGTAATGGTTTCAGGAGAGGATTTTAGTTCCCTAACCTGTATCAAGGTATGACGTACACCAGTCTGCTGACTGTAATGGTTTCAGGAGAGGATTTTAGCCCCTAACCTGTATCAAGGTATGACGTACAGCAGTCTGGTGACTGTTGAGATCACAAGAGATTAGGATTTTAGTTCCCTAACCTGTATCAAGGTATGACGTACACCAGTCTGATGACTGTTGAGATCACAAGAGATTAGGATTTTAGTTCCCTAACCTGTATCAAGGTATGACGTACACCAGTCTGGTGACTGTTGAGATCACAAGAGATTAGGATTTTAGTTCCCTAACCTGTATCAAGGTATGACGTACACCAGTCTGGTGACTGTAATGGTTTCAGGAGAGGATTTTAGTCCCTAACCTGTATTAAGGTAGTACGTACACCAGTCTGGTGACTGTAATGGTGTCAGGAGGAGATTTTAGTCCCTAACCTGTATTAAGGTAGTACGTACACCTGTCTGGTGACTGTAATGGTTTCAGGAAAGGATTTTAGTCCCTAACCTGTATCAAGGTATGACGTACACCAGTCTGGTGACTGTTGAGATCACAAGAGATTAGGATTTTAGTTCCCTAACCTGTATCAAGGTATGACGTACACCAGTCTGGTGACTGTAATGATGTCAGGAGAGGATTTTAGTCCCTAACCTGTATTAAGGTAGTACGTACACCAGTCTGGTGACTGTAATGGTGTCAGGAGGAGATTTTAGTCCCTAACCTGTATTAAGGTAGTACGTACACCTGTCTGGTGACTGTAATGGTTTCAGGAAAGGATTTTAGTCCCTAACCTGTATCAAGGTATGACGTACACCAGTCTGGTGACTGTTGAGATCACAAGAGATTAGGATTTTAGTTCCCTAACCTGTATCAAGGTATGACGTACACCAGTCTGCTGACTGTAATGGTTTCAGGAGAGGATTTTAGTCCCTAACCTGTATCAAGGTATGACGTACACCAGTCTGGTGACTGTAATGGTTTCAGGAGAGGATTTTAGTCCCTAACCTGTATCAAGGTATGACGTACACCAGTCTGGTGACTGTTGAGATCACAAGAGATTAGGATTTTAGTTCCCTAACCTGTATCAAGGTATGACGTACACCAGTCTGGTGACTGTAATGGTTTCAGGAGAGGATTTTAGTCCCTAACCTGTATCAAGGTATGACGTACACCAGTCTGGTGACTGTAATGGTTTCAGGAGAGGATTTTAGTCCCTAACCTGTATCAAGGTATGACGTACACCAGTCTGGTGACTGTAATGGTTTCAGGAGAGGATTTTAGTCCCTAACCTGTATCAAGGTATGACGTACACCAGTCTGGTGACTGTTGAGATCACAAGAGATTAGGATTTTAGTTCCCTAACCTGTATCAAGGTATGACGTACACCAGTCTTCTGACTGTAATGGTTTCAGGAGAGGATTTTAGTTCCCTAACCTGTATCAAGGTATGACGTACACCAGTATGCTGACTGTAATGGTTTCAGGAGAGGATTTTAGCCCCTAACCTGTATCAAGGTATGACGTACAGCAGTCTGGTGACTGTTGAGATCACAAGAGATTAGGATTTTAGTTCCCTAACCTGTATCAAGGTATGACGTACACCAGTCTGGTGACTGTTGAGATCACAAGAGATTAGGATTTTAGTTCCCTAACCTGTATCAAGGTATGACGTACACCAGTCTGGTGACTGTTGAGATCACAAGAGATTAGGATTTTAGTTCCCTAACCTGTATCAAGGTATGACGTACACCAGTCTGGTGACTGTAATGGTTTCAGGAGAGGATTTTAGTCCCTAACCTGTATCAAGGTATGACGTACACCAGTCTGGTGACTGTAATGGTTTCAGGAGAGGATTTTAGTCCCTAACCTGTATCAAGGTATGATGTACACCAGTCTGGTGACTGTAATGCTTTCAGGAGAGGATTTTAGTCCCTAACCTGTATCAAGGTATGACGTACACCAGTCTGGTGACTGTTGAGATCACAAGAGATTAGGATTTTAGTTCCCTAACCTGTATCAATGTATGACGTACACCAGTCTGGTGACTGTTGAGATCACAAGAGATTAGGATTTTAGTTCCCTAACCTGTATCAAGGTATGACGTACACCAGTCTGGTGACTGTTGAGATCACAAGAGATTAGGATTTTAGTTCCCTAACCTGTATCAAGGTATGACGTACACCAGTCTGGTGACTGTTGAGATCACAAGAGATTAGGATTTTAGTTCCCTAACCTGTATCAAGGTATGACGTACACCAGTCTGGTGACTGTAATGGTTTCAGGAGAGGATTTTAGTCCCTAACCTGTATCAAGGTATGACGTACACCAGTCTGGTGACTGTAATGGTTTCAGGGAGAGGATTTTAGTCCCTAACCTGTATCAAGGTATGACGTACACCAGTCTGGTGACTGTAATGGTTTCAGGAGATGATTTTAATCCCTAACCTGTATCAAGGTATGACGTACACCAGTCTGGTGACTGTAATGGCTTCAGGAGAGGATTTTAGTCCCTAACCTGTATTAAGGTGGTACGTACACCAGTCTGGTGACTGTAATGGTGTCAGGAGAGGATTTTAGTCCCTAACCTGTATTAAGGTAGTACGTACACCAGTCTGGTGACTGTAATGGTGTCAGGAAAGGATTTTAGTCCCTAACCTGTATTAAGGTAGTACGTACACCTGTCTGGTGACTGTAATGGTTTAAGGAGAGGATTTTAGTCCCTAACCTGTATTAAGGTAGTAAGTTCAAGTGTGTGGTGACTCTAATGGTCACAGAAAAGCTTGGATTCCGATCTGTATCACCCTGCCTATATCCTCCTAGATTAGTCCTGAGAAGGACTGTTGTGGTCAGCAGCGGCAGTTTGCAGCCCTGCTCCGGATCTACCTGTAAGGGCCGCAAATCTGTCCCTAAGCAGCAGCAGACACTCTCCCTACACTGACTGTCTGGATGGCTGTTTGCCGAGCACAGCGCGCCGGGAGTTATAAAGGCTCGGTCACGCTGTGCAGGGCAGCCAATCACTGCTATGCCACAACTAACAGGGCTGTGGCATTGCAGTGGTCTGCCAGCCAATCCCTGCACGTGGGCTGGCTCTCAAAAGAGCGCCAACATGCAGAGATGACGACCACGAGCACAGCACGAGTATCGCGAGATTACTCGGTGCTCGCCGAGTAGCCTGAGTACAGTGATACTCGTGCGAGTACCGAGTAGTGGCGAGCATGCTCGCTCATCACTATTCAGCACCATACTGCACCATATCAACAATTCAAACATACCTGTGATAATTCCAAGACTTATTATGTGACCAAATCACAGGTATTAATACCAAAAAATCCAATAGTGGAAAGAATTAGGAAATATACTCCTGTGTGAATAAAGATACAAAAAACCTGAGATATGCATATATATCTATGTATATATGGTAATTGATGTAAGGAGAACCAGGCTCAATAGATGACAAAATAATATATAAACATGAATAGATGATACCTAGACATGCAGGCACAATAAAAAGCTGTGAGCCTTTACTACGCAATATTAGTAAACCTTAAGGTATTCCTTCATCCAAACAATTTTATCTCAGATCTTTTGTTTATTCTATATATTCTATATGATTCTAACACTTGTCTTTGTCTGCCTTAGACTATTATATGAAATAGGGCCCCATAGCTCATCAGCTGCAACTGTGCTGATTAATGGTCAATCTTTCTTTGTCCGGTTGCTTTTGTGGGCTATTGCATCTGACTGATACAGGTATCATCTATTCATGCTGAAGTTTCTGAAAAAAATTTTTATGTCAAAAAATTCCTTATGTAAACGATTGTCATGTGTATTTTCCTATTACGTTCTTATTTCTTATCATGAATCAGCATTTATAAGGATGACCGTGCAGTTGAAACAAATTTTTTTGTATTGACTGATTATGTATATGCACATATATTCATTGTGTTTCTCTTTTGTTTTTACCTAGTTATACACTGATGAAGGCCCTGTGGCCGAAAAACGTTTCTATTGTCATATGCTTATGACTTTCTGTTGTCAAATATCTGCGACTTCCATGACTGTGATCAGCTTTTTCATTAAAAATTATTTCATAAGCATCTACGGATTCCATTTTTCATAAATTGGTGTGCCAGAGTTATCCATTATATTATTAGCTAATTTTCTCTGTGCACCCGTGGATTATTGCATATTGGTTGAGCCAAGCACTCTACGTAATTTATTTTAATATACAGTCATATGAAAAAATTTGGGCACCACTCTTATTCTTACTCATTTTTATTTGTTTAAAATTGTTTTTTTGCAACAGCTATTTCAGTGTGATATATGTAATAACTGATGGACACAGTAATATTTCAGGATTGAAATGAGGTTTATTGTACTAACCAAAAATGTGAAATATGCATAATTTCAGAAATTGACAGGTGCAAAAGTAAGGGCACCTCAACAGAAAAGTGACATTAATATTTAGTAGATCCACCTTTTGCAAAAATAACAGCCCCTAGTCGCTTCCTGTAGCTGTTAATGAGTTCCTGGATGAAGGTATTATTGACCATTCCTCTTTACAAAACAATTCCAGTTCAGTTAAGTTTGATGGTTGCCGAGCATGGACAGCCCGCTTCAAAACATCCTACAGATGTTCAATGATATTCAGGTCTGGGGACTGGGATGGCCATTCCAGATCATTGTAATTGTTCCTCTGCATGAATGCCTGAGTAGATTTGGAGTGGTGTTTTGGATCATTGTCTTGCTGAAAGATCCATCCCCGGCGTAACTTCAACTTTGACACTGATTCTTGAACATTATTCTCAATTATCTGCTGATACCGAGTAGAATCCATGCGACCCTCAACTTTAACAAGATTCCCGGTGCCGTCATTGGCCACATAGCCCCAAAGCATGATGGACCCTCCCCCAAATTTGACAGTGGGTAGCAAGTGTTTTTCTTGGAATGCTGTGTTTTTTGTGGCGCCATGCATAACGCCTTGTTGTATGACCAAACAACTCAATCTTTGTTTCATCAGTCCACAGGACCTTCTTCCAGAATGAAACTGGCTTGTCCAAATGTGCTTTTGCATACATCAGGCGACTCTGTTTGTGGCGTGCATGCAGAATCGGCTTCTTTCGCATCACTCTCCCATACAGCTTCTCCTTGTGCAGTGTGCGCTGTATTGTTGACCAATACACAGTGACACCATCTGCAGCAAGATGATGCTGCAGGTCTTTGGAGGTGGTCTGTGGATTGTTCTTGACTGTTCTCACTATTCGTCTTCTCTGCCTTTCTGATATTTTTGTTGGCCTGCCACTTCTGGCCTTTACAAGAAGTGTCCTTGTGGTCTTCCATTTCCTTACTATGATCCTCACAGTGGAAACTGACAGGTTAAATCTCTGAGACAATTTTTTGTAATCTTCCCCTGAACAACTATGCTGAACAATCTTTTTTAAGATCATTTGAGAGCTGTTTTGAGGAGCCCATGATGCCACTCCTCAGAGAAGATGCAAATAGGAGAACAACTTGCAAGTGGACACCAGAAATAGCTTTTTTCATGATTGAATACACTGGGCTATGAAGTACAAAGCTCAATGAGGTTACCAACCCAATTTAGTGCTTCAGTAAGTCAGTAAAAAGTAGTTAGGAGAATTCAAATCATGAAAATCAGAATGGTGCCCATACTTTTGCACCTGTCAAATTTTGAAATAATGCATATTTCACATTTTTGGTTTGTGCAATAAACCTCATTTCAATCCTGAAATATTACTGTGTCCATCAGTTATTACATATATCACACTGAAATAGCTGTTACAAAAACCCAATAAAAAAAAAAATGAGTAAGATTAAGAGGGGTGCCCAAACTTTTTCATATGACTGCATATAAAAAAAGAGGGAGCACATTAAATATATGGAATAGAATAATATATGATGAATATAAAAAGATGAATATAAAAACAAATATTTATTTGTTTTTGACAATCTATTAATAAATATTAGAGATGAGCGAGTACTAAAATGCTCGAGTGCTCAAAGCTTGGTCCGAGCATCCCAAGATACTCGTGTACTCGGCCCAAGCACAATATTATCCTAAGGGAGACCCGAGTATTTTTCTGGCATGACCCCCGGCAGCATGGATAAACCCTAAAAATGTCACAAAAGTGTCAGAACAGTGCTGAAATTACATGGGAACAGCATGGGGAAGACCCCTGTAAGCATTTCAGACTCCAAGGTCACTGCTGTGAACAATGTTGTCAGAGTATTACGACACTTTTACGGACTGTAAAGAAAACGTTACAAAATGAAACCAAAATGGATTTTCCTGGAGAAAATATTAAGGGCTCATACCCACTTGTGAGACAGAGTTGGTGTATCTTAGTTTTTTGGATTACATGAAAGATTTTTTTTTTTTTAAATTGTGTGGCACTCCAATGCCCCTTGGAAGAGACGTACATGAAGGCCTCTTTAAATAATGTGCTCATTTTAAGGAAGTGGGTCTTTTGTAGTATTGCCCTTTGGCAGGGCAGCCAAAAATTGGGAGGCACCACAATGCCCCTGGATAGAGACATGCATGAGGGCCTCTTTAAATAGTGTGCCCATTTTAAGGAAGTGGGTCTTTTGTAGTATTGCCCTAGGCAGGGCTGCTAAACTTTGAGAAGCACTCTGATGCCCCTGGATAGAGGCGTGCATGAGGGCCTCTTTAAATAATGTGCCCATTATAAGGAAATGGGTCTTTTGTAAGATTGCCCAAGACAGGGCAGCCAAACATTGTGTGGCACTCTGATGCCCCTGGATAGAGGCGTGCATAAGGGCCTCTTTAAATATTGTGTCCATTTTAAGGAACTTTGTCTTTTGTAGTATTGCCCTAGGCAGGGCTGCTAAACATTGGGAGGCACCTTAATGCCCCTGGATAGAGACGTGCATGAGAACCTCTTTCAATAATGTGCCCATTATAAGGAAATGGGTCTTTTGTAGGATTGCCCTAGGCAGAGCTGCCCCTGGAAAGAAACATGGAGGAGATCCTCTAAATATTGTTCCCATTACAAAGGAGTCGGTCTCCTGTACTTGTAATGCCCATTCTGTAAGCATCAACTAAAACACTTACCCCTGGGGGGTATACATGAAAATACTGCCTAACTTTTGAATGGTTAGGGTCCTCATAATCATCATAAATATGATGTAAAAAAATTATATTTTCATGGCATCAATAACCACGGTCGCACTGATCATATGGTGGCGGATGAGGAGAAGGATGAACAGTACAGCAAGTGGCTAAAGTTATGAAGTGTGTACCCATGTGTGGGTGTGCGGAGGTGCATGGCAATTTACCGACCCAAAATTTAAATTCCGCTATCATTTGGTGGTGGTGTAGTGAAGTCAGGCCCAATCCATCCCTTGTTCATCTTGATCAGAGTCAGCCTGTCAGCATTTTCAGTTGACAGGCGGGTGCGTTTATCAGTAATGATTCCACCTGCGGCTCTAAAAACACGCTCTGACCAAACGCTAGCGGCAGGGCAGGCCAGGACTTCCAAGACGTAGAGAGCCAATTCCTGCCATGTGTCCAGCTTGGATACCAAATAATTATAGATTATTAAAGATTGGTGTATGGATAACTGAACGCTGCGCTGGGACAAGGACGTGGTTGATGATGGTGCTATTTCTGCTTGTGCAACTATAGGTGAAGGACAGGAGGCATCTTCGCATGCAGGATGAACAGGGGATTGTCTTGCACACACAACAGTGGAAGACGCAGCGGTGTCACCAGCAGACACTGCTCCAGGACTCTGGTGTACATCCCACAAAGTCGGGTGCTTTGATGACATGTGCCTGATCATGCTGGTGGTGGTCAGGCTCCTAGTTTTGCTACCTCTGTTAATGCTGGCATGGCGGGTGTTGCAAATGGCCTTTTTGGAATTATCTGCAGACACCTTAAAGAACAGCCAGACTTGGGAAGACCTAACAGTTGTACTGGCAACTTCTGTCGTGTTGTTGTTCCGGGGAACGGTTGCCTGCCTCTGCCTGTGGACACCACGCTGCTTCTTCCGGCCTGTGGTGATGCTACGCCTAACTCCCCCTGTGCATTGCTGTCCTCGCTCTGCATGTCCTCCTGCCAGGTTGGGTCAGTTACTGGATCATCCCCCATGTCGTCTTCCACTTCCGCACCCTGGTCCTCCTCCTGACTTTCTGCCAATTGTGTCTATCATCGTCCACCTCTTGTTGAGACACATTCCCACCGTTGCCTTCATGAGACTGTGGCTGCTCAAATATTTGGGCATCGGTACATACGATCTCCTCATGACCCACTTAAACTGGAGCTGGCGAGAGGCCAGAATCTACGAATGGATAAGTGAATAGCTCTTCAGAGTGTCCAAGTGTGGGATCAGTTATGTCCGGGGCTGGGCACTCGGCATGGTGGGAGGAAGGAGGATCAGGGTGTGGAATGTGCGGTCCAGTCTCAAGGCTACTGACACTTGACCGTGTGGAAGACAGGGTATTTGTGATGGTGCCAAACTGACTAGAAGCATTATCTGCTATCCAACTAACAACCTGTTGACACTGGTCTTGGTTTAATAGTGGTGTACTGCTGCGGTCCCCTAGAAATTGGGACAGGAAGGTTGAGCAAGAAGATGTGGGCGTTTGTCGTGGCGCAATTCGAGCTTGCACACGACCTCGACCTCTGCCTCTGCCTGCACCACCATCACGTCCAGATCCTTGTTCCTTGCCACCGGCCTTGCACATTTTCAATGTTGTGCAGCCTGTATACAGCTGAATGAAGGCGTCCAAAAGAGGTTTTTAGCTGCACACTGAGGTAACAGGTTAGAGCGGTTTAATCCCGGCAGCTGGAAAGGTCAGACACAAACGCTGACGCGTATACCGTGTTTTGCCGTATACTACTTGGAGCTACAAGCCACTCCTGCCGCACAAAGATGCTAAATGAATGCAGACAAGAGTTGTTTTTTAGCTGGACACTGAGATTAGAGATTAGAGGCTAAATCCCAGCAGGTGTATCGGTCAGACACAAAAGCTGACGAGTATACCGAGTGTTTTGGCGTATTCTAATTTCCGCTACAACTTACTCCTGGCGCACAAAAATGGTAAATGAATGCAGACAAGAGTTGGTTTTTAGCTGGACACAGAGATTAGAGATTAGAGGTTAAATCCCAGCAGGTGGACCGTTCAGACACAAACGCTGACGAGAATACCGAGTGTTTTGGCGTATCCTAATTTCCGCTACAAACCCACTCCTGGCGCACAAAAATGGTAAATGAATGCAGACAAGAGTTGTTTTTAGCTGGACACTGAGATTAGAGATTAGAGGTTAAATCCCAGCAGGTGTACCGGTCAGACACAAAAGCTGATGAGTATACAGTGTGTTTTGGCGTATCCTAATTTCCGCTACAACTTACTCCTGGCGCACAAAAATGGTAAATGAATGCAGACAAGAGTTGTTTTTTAGCTGGACACGAGATTAGAGATTAGAGGTTAAATCCCAGCAGGTGGACCGGTCAGACACAAACGCTGAGGAGAAAACCGAGTGTTTTGGCATATCCTAATTTCCGCTACAACCCACTCCTGCCTATAGAGAGCTAAATTAATCCCTAAAAAAACTGTTTTGGGATGGATGAGATTTCCAGCCTGTCCACCAGCCCCAAATGTGATGCAGGGTGGTATACTGGCACAACGAAGTTTGCTATATACCCAGACTCCCTGCCTGCCTGTATACAGCTCTGTTAGTCCTCAGAAAAACTGTTGTGGTAATTAGATTGGCAGCCCTGCGCCTACACTAGCTGAAAGGCTACAAATCTGTCCCTCAATCAGCAGCACCTCTCCCTACACTGCCTGTCTGTGGAGCAGAGTGACGAGCACAGCGCGGTCAGGTCTTATAAAGACTAGATCACGCTGTGAGGCCAGCAAATCACTGTAAAGCCACAACCAACAGGGCTGTGGGTTTACAGTGGTTTTTAGCCAATCCCTGCATGTGGGCTGGCTCTGTAAAGAGCACCAACATGCAGGGATGTGGACCCCGAGCATAGCAAGAGTATCACGAGATTACTCGGTACTCGCCGAGTACCGAGATATTCGTGCAAGTGCCGAGTAGTGACAAGCATACTCGCTCATCCCTAATAAATATATAAAAATTTATTTTGTCTTCATCTATGCCTCTCTCTTATTATCTGAAGCATCTAAATGGAAAGGGAAATGCATTTTTATAAAGTATATATGGAGTTTAGTGACTCTTATCATGACATTGCGGTAGATCATCCCCAAATTCATGGTGATCTTGCAACCACGTCCTCAAATGATATTATGATTCTCTCTTTTTAATTGAACTGTTCAATCCAAGAAGGGTTAAATATTTTTATAAAAAGGGGGTATATAGTCTGGTTACTACTATCTATATGATATTGTGATTGATCACCAATCATCTTGTGATGATCTCACAGCTAAAAACTCTCCATCATAAGGGAGATATCCAGACACGCCACTATTGAAAATTAAAAATGATGCGCTCAAACGGTCAAAAGACCGCAAAGAAAGAAACGCAGCAGACATTATCACAAGACAAGGCAGACATTCAGGCACATTGCCACTAAAGACCAGAGGTCATGTTTTCAAATAGTCAAGAGACTGCACAGAAAGATCGCAGAGGAAAAAAAGAGAGAACTGTAGCACACATTGTTATAAGACAAAAGGGACATTCAGACACTCCCACTGAAGATCAAAGATCATGTCTTCCAATAGTCACAGACCAAAAAGCAAGATCGCAGAGGAAAACAGGATCTACCGTAGACATCAGCATGGTAACATTCATTAGTGTCAAGAGGACATCAAAATCCAGGGTTCGCATCCGTACCACACCAGAAAGGAGGGGGAAACAAGTACCAACATACCACATACGGACTGTCAGTGATCACGCTGGTGAAGAGCTTCATCTACATGGATTCAGAAAGAAATCATCCAGGAAAAAACACTGATTCACTTGGAGTGTTATTATGTCTATGGATATATTTGTATATCGTGAAATCAAGACATATTGATTATGTATTAAATAATACAAATATATATAACTAATCGGGTTGTCTAGAATCCATATATAGTTTATTTACTAATAGTTACGGGAGTGTGGTGAAATGAATTGAGTGTATACAGGTGGCTCTGTGGGTAGCACAGTATACGGTGGCTCAGTGGTTAGCACTGCGCGGTGGCTCAGTGGTTAGCACTGCGCGGTGGCTCAGTGGTTAGCACTGCGCGGTGGCTCAGTGGTTAGCAGTGAGTGCGGTGGCTCAGTGGTTAGCAGTGAGTGCGGTGGCTCAGTGGTTAGCAGTGAGTGCAGTGAGATTGGTCAGAGCAGCACCGTGGGCAGAGTGGTCAGCACAGCGCCGTGGGCAGAGTGGTTAGCGCAGCGCCGTGGGCAGAGTGGTCAGCACAGTGCCGTGGGCAGAGTGATCAACGCAGCGCCGTGGGCAGAGTGCTCAGCGCAGCGCCGTGGGCAAAGTGGTCAGCGCAGCGCCATGGGCAGAGTGGTCAGTGCAGCGCCGTGGGCAGAGTGGTCAGCGCAGCACCGTGGGCAGAGTGGTCAGCACACACATACACATACACACATACACACACTCCGCTATACTTACCACCGACCCTACGTCTTCCCCGCCGCCTGGATCCTGAGTCGACATGTCGCCGCCCCTGGACGACCGGATCCAATATGTCGTCCGGGTAGTTTGGCGAGACATCTTGGACGCTATATTGGATCCAGTAGTTGGGGGGCGGCGACATGTCGACTGAGGATCCAGGCAGCGGACGCAGGTCCGGTGGTAAGTATAGCGGAGTGTGTGTATGTGTGTGTACAAAGTTGAGGGAAGTGCGGACAAAGTGACGGAAGTGCCTACATACACACATATATACACATACTGTACATTGCATGTTGAGGGGTGAGGAGAGCGGAGGCTGGAGGGGTGAGGAGAGCGGAGGCTGGAGAGGTGAGGAGAGCGGAGGCTGGAGGGGTGAGGACAGGGAGAGGAGAGCGGAGGCTGGAGGACAGAGGACAGGGAGAGGAGAGCGGAGGCTGGAGGGCAGAGGACAGGGAGAGGAGAGCGGAGGCTGGAGGGCAGAGGAGAGCGGAGGCTGGAGGGCAGAGGATAGGGGAAGCTGGAGGGCAGAGGACAGGGAGAGAAGAGAGGAGGCTGGAGGGCAGAGGAGAGCGGAGGCTGGAGGGCAGAGGACAGGGGAAGCTGGAGGGCAGAGGACAGGGAGAGGAGAGCGGAGGCTGGAGGGCAGAGGAGAGCGGAGGCTGGAGGGCAGAGGACAGGGGAGGCTGGAGGGCAGAGGACAGGGAGAGGAGAGCGGAGGCTGGAGGGCAGAGGACAGGGAGAGGACAGCGGAGGCTAGAGAGCAGAGGCCAGGGGAGGCTGGAGAGCAGAGGACAGGGAGAGGAGAGCAGAGGCTGGAGGGCAGAGGACAGGGAGAGGAGAGCGGAGGCTGGAGGGCAGAGGACAGGGAGAGGAGAGCGGAGGCTGGAGGGCAGAGGACAGGGAGAGGAGAGCGGAGGCTGGAGGGCAGAGGACAGGGAGAGGAGAGCGGAGGCTGGAGGGCAGAGGACAGGGAAAGGAGAGCGGAGGCTGGAGGGCAGAGGACAGGGAGAGGAGAGCGGAGGCTGGAGGGCAGAGGACAGGGAGAGGAGAGCGGAGGCTGGAGGGCAGAGGACAGGGAGAGGAGAGCGGAGGCTGGAGGGCAGAGGACAGGGAGAGGACAGGGGAGGCTGGAGGGCAGAGGACAGGGAGAGAACAGGGGAGGCTGGAGGGCAGAGGACAGGGGAGGCTGGAGGGCAGAGAACAGGGGAGGCTGGAGGGCTGAGGACAGGGGAGGCTGGAGGGCAGAGGACAGGGAGAGGAGAGCGGAGGCTGGAGGGCAGAGGACAGGGAGAGGAGAGCGGAGGCTAGAGGGCAGAGGACAGGGAGAGGAGAGCGGAGGCTGGAGGGCAGAGGACAGGAGAGGAGAGATGAGGCTGGAGGGCAGAGGACAGGGAGAGGACAGGGGAGGCTGGAAGGCAGAGGACAGGGAGAGGAGAGCGGAGGCTGGAGGGCAGAAGACAGGGAGAGGACAGGGGAGGCTGGAGGGCAGAGGACAGGGAGAGGACAGGGGAGGCTGGAGGGCAGAGGACAGGGGAGGCTGGAGGGCAGAGGACAGGGGAGGCTGGAGGGCAGAGGACAGGGAGAGGAGAACGGAGGCTGGAGGACAGAGGACAGGGAGAGGACAGGGGAGGCTGGAGGGCAGAGGACAGGGAGAGGACAGAGGAGGCTGGAGGGCAGAGGACAGGGGAGGCTGGATGGCAGAGGACAGGGGAGGCTGGAGGGCAGAGGACAGGGAGGCTGGAGGGCAGAGGAAAGGGGAGGCTGGAGGGCAGAGGAAAGGGGAGGCTGGAGGGCAGAGGACAGGGAGAGGAGAGTGGAGGCTGGAGGGCAGAGGACAGGGAGAGGAGAGCGGAGGCTGGAGGGCAGAGGACAGGGAGAGGAGAGCGGAGGGTGGAGGGCAGAGGCCAGGGGAGGCTGGAGAGCAGAGGCCAGAAGAGGCTGGAGGGCAGAGGCCAGGGGAGGCTGGAGGGCAGAGGCCAGGGCAGAGGCTGGAGGGCAGAGGCTGCAGGGCAGAGGCCAGGGCAAGGCTGCAGGACAGAGGCCAGGGCAGAGGCTGCAGGGCAGAGGCCAGGGCAGAGGCTGCAGTGCAGATGCGGCTGGAGCGGGCGAGGCAGAGGCGGCTGGAGCCGGCAGAGCAGAGGCTGCTGGAGCCGGCAGGGCAGAGGCGGCTGGACAGGGAGAGGACAGGGAGAGGATAGGGGAAGCTGGAGGGCAGAGGACAGGGGAGAGAGAGAGGAGGCTGGAGGCAGAGGAGAGCGGAGGCTGGAGGGCAGAGGACAGGGGAAGCTGGAGGGCAGAGGACAGGGAGAGGAGAGCGGAGGCTGGAGGGCAGAGGAGAGCGGAGGCTGGAGGGCAGAGGACAGGGGAGGCTGGAGGGCAGAGGACAGGGAGAGGAGAGCGGAGGCTGGAGGGCAGAGGACAGGGAGAGGACAGCGGAGGCTAGAGGCAGAGGCCAGGGAGGCTGGAGAGCAGAGGACAGGGAGAGGAGAGCAGAGGCTGGAGGGCAGAGGACAGGAGAGGAGAGCGGAGGCTGGAGGCAGAGGACAGGGAGAGGAGAGCGGAGGCTGGAGGGCAGAGGACAGGAGAGGAGAGCGGAGGCTGGAGGGCAGAGGACAGGGAGAGGAGAGCGGAGGCTGGAGGGCAGAGGACAGGGAAAGGAGAGCGGAGGCTGGAGGGCAGAGGACAGGGAGAGGAGAGCGGAGGCTGGAGGGCAGAGGAGAGGAGAGGAGAGCGAGGCTGGAGGGCAGAGGACAGGGAGAGGAGAGCGGAGGCTGGAGGGCAGAGGACAGGGAGAGGACAGGGGAGGCTGGAGGGCAGAGGACAGGGAGAGGACAGGGGAGGCTGGAGGGCAGAGGACAGGGGAGGCTGGAGGGCAGAGGACAGGGAGGCTGGAGGGCAGAGGACAGGGAGAGGAGAACGGAGGCTGGAGGACAGAGGACAGGGAAGGACAGGGGAGGCTGGAGGGCAGAGGACAGGGAGAGGACAGAGGAGGCTGGAGGGCAGAGGACAGGGGAGGCTGGATGGCAGAGGACAGGGAGGCTGGAGGGCAGAGGACAGGGGAGGCTGGAGGGCAGAGGAAGGGGAGGCTGGAGGGCAGAGGAAAGGGGAGGCTGGAGGGCAGAGGACAGGGAGAGGAGAGTGGAGCTGGAGAGCAGAGGACAGGGAGAGGAGAGCGGAGGCTGGAGGGCAGAGGACAGGGAGAGGAGAGCGGAGGGTGGAGGGCAGAGGCCAGGGGAGGCTGGAGAGCAGAGGCCAGATGCGGCTGGAGCGGGCAGGGCAGAGGCGGCTGGAGCCGGCAGAGCAGAGGCTGCTGGAGCCGGCAGGGAAGAGGCGGCTGGAGCCGGCAGGGTAGAGGCGGCTGGAGCGGGCAGGGCAGAGGCGGCTGGAGCGGAAGAGAGGAGGCGGCTGGAGCGAGCAGGGCAGAGGCGGCTGGAGCGGGAGAGAGGAGGCGGCCAGAACAAGGCAAATGAGCACGACATAACAGGAAGTCCAAAGCCACAGGGCAAGTCACATGATCAGCTTGACTGATAGGCCTGAGTTTGACAACAGATCTAAAGTCTCTATATTTATATAAAGCTGAGTGTATGTGTGTGTATCAAAGCTCTGCCCCCCGGTAGTGGCATGGTAGGACAGGGACCCATCAGATCTAAGGTTACCTTGTCATGGTTTATCTGCAAACAGTTACTGGCCAATATGTGTACTAAGAACCTTACTTTACAAAGATAAAATATCCAAAAAAAAAATCCCAAAATTTAATTAAAAAAAAACAACGCATGTTTTTATATTTTTTCTCAAATGCATAGGTGCTTTACTTATATCTATCCATATGTGTATATACACACATGATTGGCAGTGATTGAGTGCTGCTGTGAACCTTTTTTTGTAGATAGATAGATATAAAAAGATGGAGAGATATAGGTAGTTGGATAGATAGATAGATAGATAGATAGACAGACAGACAGACAGACAGACAGACAGATAGATAGACAGACAGACAGACAGACAGATAGATAGATAGATAGATAGACAGACAGACAGATTGACACAGCAAGGTCTTTTATAGCCACTGTTCCATGACATCACATAAGCACATGACATCACAGGAAGTCCAAAGCCACAGGGCAAGTCACATGATCAGCTTGACTGATAGGCCTGAGTTTGACAACAGTTCTAAAGTCTCTATATTTATATAAAGCTGAGTGTATGTGTGTGTATCAGAGCTCCGCCCCTCGGTAGTGGCCTGGTAGGACAGGGACCCATCAGATCTAAGGTTACCTTGTCATGGTTTAACGGCAAACAGTTACTGGCCAATATGTGTACTAAGAACCTTACTTTACAAAGATAAAATATCCCAAAAAAAAATCCCAAAATTTAATTTTTTCAAAAAACGCATGTTTTTATATTTTTTCTCAAATGCATAGGTGCTTTACTTCTATCTATCCATATGTGTATATACACACATGATTGGCAGTGATTGAGTGCTGCTGTGAACCTTTTTTTGTAGATAGATAGATATAAAAAGATGGAGCGATATAGGTAGTTGGATAGATAGATAGATAGATAGACAGACAGACAGACAGACAGATAGATAGATAGATAGATAGATAGATAGATGGACAGACAGACAGAAAGACAGACAGACAGACAGACAGACAGATAGATAGATAGATAGATAGACAGACAGACAGATTGACACAGCATGGTATTTTATAGCCACTGTTCCATGACATCACATAAGCCATTGTGACATCATCCTATGCAAATGAGCACATGACATCACAGGAAGTCCAAAGCCACAGGGCAAGTCACATGATCAGCTTGACTGATAGGCCTGAGTTTGACAACAGTTCTAAAGTCTCTATATTGTCATGGTTTAAGGTTCTAAGAACCTTACTTTACAAAGATAAAATATCCCCAAAAAAATCCCAAAATTTAATTTTTTCAAAAAATGCATGTCTTTATATTTTTTCTCAAATGCATAGGTGCTTTACTTCTATCTATCCATATGTGTATATTCACACATGATTGGCAGTGATTGAGTGCTGCTGTGAACCTTTTTTTGTAGATAGATAGATATAAAAAGATAGAGCGATATAGGTAGTTGGATAGATAGATAGATAGATAGATAGATAGACAGACAGACAGACAGACAGATAGACAGACAGACAGATAGATAGATAGACAGACAGACAGACAGACAGATAGATAGATAGATAGATAGATAGACAGACAGATTGACACAGCATGGTCTTTTATAGCCACTGTTCCATGACATCACATAAGCCATTGTGACATCATCCTATGCAAATGAGCACATGACATCACAGGACGTTCAAAGCCACAGGGCAAGTCACATGATCAGATTGACTGATAGGCCTGAGTCATACAACAGTTCTAAAGTCTCTATATTTATATAAAGCTGAGTGTATGTGTGTGTATCAAAGCTCCGCCCCCCTGGTAGTGGCATGGTAGGACAGGGACCCATCAGATCTAAGGTTACTTTGTCATGGTTTAAGGGCAAACAGTTACTGGGCAATATGTGTACTAAGAGCCTTACTTTACAAAGATAAAATATCCCAAAAAAATCCCAAAAGTTAAATTTTTTTAAAAAACGCATGTTTTTATATTTTTTCTCAAATGCATAGGTGTTTTACTTCTACCTATCCATATGTGTATATACACACATGATTGGCAGTGATTGAGTGCTGCTGTGAACCTTTTTTTGTAGATAGATAGATATAAAAAGATGGAAAGATATAGGTAGTTGGATAGATAGATAGATAGATAGATAGATAGATAGATAGATAGATAAATAGATATACAGACAGATAGATAGATAGATAGATAGATAGATAGATAGATAGATAGATAGATAGATAATTAGACAGACAGACAGATTGACACAGCATGGTCTTTTGTAGCCACTGTTCCATGACATCACATAAGCCATTGTGACATCATCCTATGCAAATGAGCACATGACATCACAGGACGTCCAAAGCCACAGGGCAAGTCACAGGATCAGCTTGACTGATAGGCCTGAGTTTGACAACAGTTCTAAAGTCTCTATATTTATATAAAGCTGAGTGTATGTGTGTGTGTCATGAAAATGAATATTGCTCCTGATTTTAAGATGCTTGAAGAGTCAGCCAACAATAGCTCACTCATCCCTCCTCCCTTTTAGCTGGTTTGTGTGCAGAGAATCTCTCCATGCATCCCCCCTAGCTTAAGTCATTTACGACGGATCGTAAATACCAGTAGAGATGGACACCAGTCTGAACCAGTTTCGTCTCTACTAAGGAAACCAAATCCTTTGTCTAAATTCACCGTGTTTTCAATATTGAATTTAAGACGACCCGTTCATGCCACTTCCACATACTTCATATTTTTAGATTACTTATCGTGTTGTGTATTCAATGATGTGTTTTGTACAGTTGTACCACATTCTGGAACCTGAGAAGGGATTGCTGCCATTGTAAATATGACAAGCAGGTCATATTTGGTATCAAACTTCTCAGAATCACCTGACCTGAAATATGAGTTATAAATCATAATTGTGAGACTTCCCCACCCACAGATATGAAGGATGGGGATTTATGAAGCATGGTGAAAGAGGAGGTGTTAGTGGACAAGCCCACAAGGGGTTGGTCACTCCAAGCGGTGGGGGCCACAAACTCCCCCTGGTTTGATAAAAGCAAAGAGGACATTCTTGATTCATTCCAACCTCGGGCTGAGATTGCAGAATACCGTGCTGTCGGAAGGAATCCAACCATCTAGGGGAGACGCCCCCCCACACAACCAAGCTGACCATGCGTGACTAGGTCTGAACCTTTCTTACCTTATTCCTTTATTTTATTTTATATAACTGCTTATTCATACATTGTATATTGTCTCTTATATAATATTCTGTAAATCTTTTATGTAATCACTGCCCATCTTTCGTGGAGTAAAATATTATAATTTACTAGTCTTGATCTCCTTGTCCTATGAACGAGCTCTCACGACCTCCCTGCTCATTTTTTACGCTATCATACAGGTACCCGGACTACCTTGAAGACCGGTGGTGGGAGCAATATCGTTTTGTGTATTTATGTGCTATTGTGGGCCTGAGGGTGACTGGATCGAGGTATATATACGTTCCTGGCAGGAACTGGTGGTATATGTACATCCTGTCACATCACGTGCCGCAATAGACCACATAAATTAGGGCAGCTGGGCTCCTTTCTTATCCTCTGGCAATACCGGATCTGGCCAGAAGGTTAAGGGGGCGCCAGAGAGCTGCAGGTCCTGACTAAGCTAATCGTGACAGTGTGTATCAAAGCTCCGTCCCCGGTAGTGGCATGGTAGGACAGGGACCCATCAGATCTAAGGTTACCTTGTCATGGTTTAAGGGCAAACAGTTACTCGCCAATATGTGTACTAAGAACCTTTTTTTGTAGATAGATAGATATAAAAAGATGGAAAGATATAGGTAGTTGGATAGATAGATAGACAGACAGATAGCCACTGTTCCATGACATCACATAAGCCATTGTGACATCATCCTATGCAAATGAGCACATGACATCACAGGAAGGCCAAAGCCACAGGGCAAGTCACATGATCAGCTTGACTGATAGGCCTGAGTTTGACAACAGTTCTAAAGTCTCTATATTTATATAAAGCGGAGTGTATGTGTGTGTATGAAAGCTACGCCCCCCGGTAGTGGCATGGTAGGACAGGGACCCATCAGATCTAAGGTCACCTTGTCATGGTTTATGGGCAAACAGTTACTGGCCAATATGTGTATGTCTAATAGAAGGGCGTGACCAATAGGCTGCTCTGACACTATGCCTTGCATGCACCATGAATGGCAGAGCCCCTGGTAACCTCGTGTTTTTAAATGCCACCAGTCACCTCCCTGACAGCATGGCCGGACGCTGGTGCCACAACCGCCCCCACTGTGGGTTGCAGGTGATTGAGTACCGGCATACAGACACCTGTGTTGACTCCAGAGGAGCTGGCAGC